>JAJNNQ010000016.1:5375500-6701000 GCA_027886175.1 Phylloscopus collybita
AGCAAAATGCAAACATACCAATTAAAAAGATGGCATCTGATGCAGACTTTCCAAACTGCTGTTCCAGATATTTGGGCATGAAGGATATCATGCCATCAAAGGCACTGAACTGTAACACAGTTATGCATATAAATAACATGTACACAGGGTTGTGAAACAGAGCCTTGAGGAAGGGGATGAAATCTGGAATGAAATAATGCTGTGAGTTAGTGTGATGCTTTTATGAAAACAGCGTGGCTGTGGGGGAAAGAGGGGAACAGAAATGGTCCTGAACTGGATCAGGGTAAGCCTTGTGCTTTGCTTAGCCCAGGGTACTCTAACATTTCTCCTCTATGCAAAAATAATAAAAAAAAATAATAAATCACAGCAGCTACTGCTGCATCTTCCCTCCCTTTTCTCTCATCTCATGCTCCTAGCCATCCAAACCCCTGTCCTGCCCCTGGCATACAAAGGGGTGCAAATGCACAATGGAGCTGTGACAAGCTGCCCCCAGAGACTTGGAACACTGATTTTGGGGTTTGCTGCTGGGGCAGAAGAGGCCTGAAGAGAGCTGTGACTACAGTTATTCCCACCATCCTCTCAAAATCTGTATCAGCCCAGTTTTCAGCCAAGTAAGCATCTGAGAAACTCATTTACACAGGTCTTTTCACTGTGTAATGCCCATTAAGTCAGGATTTGAACCATAAAAAAAGAGCCCCACAATTCCCCTTTGTCCAACGTTCTCTGCTAATCAATGTGCTGAGCCATTGTCAAGAAACTCTGCAGATAAATATAAGCATCTACAAAATAATGGCTGGGCCTCATTGAAGGTGGGCACCACTTAGGATGGGTGTGTATCTTCCAGAGGCAGGCAAGTACCTGCTTAGAAGATCTGTATGCAAATCTTTCAAAAATCAGTCAAATATTAGACTATAAATAACTATATAAACACTATAAATAGGCTGCATTATTTACAGATGCAGTGACATTTTTAATCAGAGCTTCTTAAGGAAATTTTATTGTTATTAATTTTTTTAGGTTGTTTTTAACTATAAAAACATCAAGTTTCAACTTTAAATCCCTGGTGATTAAAAAGTTGTCTGAATATGTCAATAGGCTGGAAGTGGTTGAACAGGGGTTGGACCAGGTGACCTCCAGAAGTCCCTTGCAACCACAATTATCCTGTGAAATGAAAAGTTTCCACATTCAGGATATTTCAGGGACAGTGAACATTCACATCAGCACAGGGAGGGAATGACCATGAAAACATAAGGGACTCTGAAGGGACCCTGGAGCACTAAGGACCCACATCTGAGCTGGGAACCTTTCCTCACTAGAAGAGTATTTTTTTCATGGATTTAAGGCTAAGTGACAGCAGAAAGAGCGGCTCTGTTCATCAAAATGGAGTTGCAATGTCAGCCAAGACCTAAGTACTTTTAGGTGAATTTGCAGGACCCAGCTGGAAACAGCACAGAGAGGGAGCTGCCACGTGGCACTTACCTTCTGAATGTGAAGGTCCTGTCAGGGAGCCCTGAGCAGGACAGGATCAGGAGATCATAGCCTTTGACAGAGTTTATTCACTTACATTTCCAACCAGGAAATGTAGGAAGGATGTTTCCTTCAAATAAGGAAGGAAAAAAAAAAATAACCTCCTACAGATACACAGATTTGAAAGACCACGGATGTGACAGCTGCCAATGAATAAATGTGAGTGGAATATATCTTTGTTCAACAGTAATTGAAGTTTTATGAGACACTTAAAGACCTGTCAATTTTGTCAATTTGTCAATTCCCTTTTAGGGCTTTCAGTTGGACTCAAGAAATGCACAAGATTTATGTTGGGTTTCTGCTTTTCTGCACAGTCAACATGGGGTACAAGCAACCAATATCATCCACACCTCACTAGTTGTAATATTCCTAAGCAGATTTCAGTGCTTTAACCCTCTCATGGCAAGAAAATGCCTACATACACCTGAAATGCAGGAGGGGAAAAGGAAGGAGTCCAGATCCCAGATCTATGAAATCAGCTTTCTTCCTCTGCAAGGAGCCATTCTAAATTCCTGCACAAATCCTTTGAACTACAGAGACATCAAAAGAGAGTAGGCATTGCATATGCTTGTGTAATTAATCTTTAATTACACAAGCACACAGAGTTCACACCTTAGGACTAAAGAAAGAAGGAAATAAAATACAGCTTGCCTTTAGCAATTTCATACATGGTGTGTTTGGTTTCATTTTTGTCATTTTCTTGCAACGGTGCTACGCTTTTTTCACCTGTCTCTTCAGGCTCATTGGTTTCACCTTCCTTCACAAGTGACTTGGGCAAAAACCAAAATGGTATTCCCACGAGAAGATTCAGCAGTGCACAGATCAAAATGCCCAGCCACCATGCTCCAACCCAGCGGGCATCAGTAGCTGTTATAGTGACCTCATCTACAATAAAGCACAGAAACAAACGCCTTGGGTCACTTCAGAAACATTCTTTGCTGTCATTTGGTGCTTTCCTAGTCATCTCTGACATGAAAGCACGTTAATGATTCTTAAAATGAGGCTCATGAAGGAGAATATTCTCCAGTCTTCTTTTCTCGTGTTGCTCATTTTCTGGCAAATATCAGAAATTTATTAAATTAATTCTAGTCCTTTCCTCTGTTAAGCCAGATGACACAACTTTTTCATCAAGTAATCTATAAGCAGGTTGACTTGATTTGTGTATATATGAATTTAATATTGTATGCAGATCTTCCATTCTAAAAGAAACACCAACAAACTCGGGTAGGATTAACACACATGAGAAAGGAAACATCTTTTAGTTCTGAAAAATACACCAACTATAGACTTAAAATAAAATTTTATATGTTCATTACCTGCACCTACTGATCCAATGTCAACAAACAGCTCTGCACAGAACGAAGCCAACAACAAACCAAGGAAGGGGCCAATTACAGTTGCTGTATGTAGACATGCTAGAGTAGGAAAAAGAGAAAACATTATAAATTAGAACTCAGACATAATTATCTTCCTGGAATTTCTGCATAGGGTTAGGACAGCTCTACTGGGAAAGCATTTGCAGATAGAAATGGCCTCATTCCAACAGGTTTCTCTCTGGTTAAATTACAAGTTCTTCAATATTATTATTTTGATAAGGCAATAATTACTCTTTCCTGCCTTCCTTGATCGGACTGAAGGGCATCATAATAATCCTTCCTTTTGTTTTTGTTTGTGTGTGTGTGTTTGGAGGAGGGGAGTTATCACAGCAGGGTAGGTTTACCCAGGTAGAAAGGTGAATTCTCTGCTTTGGCAAAATCCTCCAAGTAGGAAATGCCTAAAGGCATGATGGGGGTTTCACCCATTCCTCTCACAATGTTCCCAACCATCACAAATATCCACAGCAAGGACCCAGGCTCTTTTTCACATTCTGTGGATTAAAAAAAAACAAAAAAAAACAGAATGAATGTTTTAGTCCCAACTATCAATGAAAATCTAGAGACAAAGGATTGGCCAATAGCTTAAGCTTTGGTGGGTAGGCCTGTCCTATATAAAAAAAAAAACAAAACAAAACAAAACAGAAAAAAACCCCAAACCAACTGGTCCCAATACTTTTTTACTTCCTTTCTCTCCTTGAGCTGGGGTTTCTTCATCCCATAGTTTGTTTCAGATTCCACTGCCCTCTCCCACTTTGTCATGCTGAGATTTCTCCGTGTGAACTCATTAACAAATAAAACCCAGGTTTGTTAGCAACCACTGCTGCCTTTCTGAGTGAAAGCTCTGCTGACCACAGATGAAACCTGGATCTCCTGTTTCAATGTCAGATTGCTGTCAGCAAACACAGGAGAAGCAATCCACATGCAGATGTGGTCAAACTCAGTCCAGTTTTTGCTTCACACAGGAGATGGACTCATATATATGAACATCACAGCCTTGCTTGTCCATAGACTAACAGGGAAACAATCACATTACCCAAGCACGTTCATGGGCTTGAAGATCTTTGGCCTCTAATGTGCATATTGAGTGGCTGTACATTGTTTCAATGAAAATTATTGACCTTTCTGTGCCTTTATTTTTGCATTTATAAAATACAAGAAAATAGGAAAATACAGTGTCTGAAATCTTTGAGTGAAAGGTTAATTCCAAGTGCTGTTAGGTGTGCACTTTTCACAAATTCTTCTTGTGAAGATAGAAAAATCAATGCCCTAACTGACATTCAGTCTTTGGAAAGCTTGGAAGCTACATCCATCACTAAGTGGAGACACAGAAAACTACAGCACAACGCTGAGGTTTGATGCCACTGCCTTCAGGCAGTGTTACAGCAGGGTGATTCTGCTTCAGCACACCCTGATGGAGCTCCATCACGAAGTTTAACAACAAACTGTGGGGTTCAGGTCACCTAACTTTTACCATCCACCAATCAGCTAAGTTTCCAGCAGTCAGAAGGCACACCCAAGAGGTAATCTGATCCACCAATGTCTGTCCTGGGGTGACTTTATGATGCTGGTATCCCCATTGACTGTTCTCTTGCCCCTTACAGCAAGGGACAGACTCTGCAAGAGCTCTGTGGTCTCCTTTGCCCAGCTATCAAGGGGTTCTAAAGGGATGCTTCAGGCTGAATGCTTCCCTTTAGCTACCTTTAGGTAGCTAAAGACCCAGGAGATTAATCCCATCCTCAGCATGAGGATTTTGTGGGTGATCATTAAATGGTTTCCTCTGAGCCCTTTGGCTTCCCAGAAGTTCCTTTACATGCACGTTGTAAACATGCATGTAAACATGTTGTAAACACACATGTTTCAATCTCATGGATAAGTTTTAGCCTAGTTTAAACTATTTTCTCTAAAAGGAAGCGAGATCTATATTTTGGGTCTAGCTCTATTTCTCATTCTTTTTATTTCCTAGCCTTTCTCTTTTTATTTCCTCTATGGTACAACAAAAAAAACATCCTTATGCCTTTTACCCATTGCTGAAATATGCTTCCTGCCTCCTCATGGTATCATAGGATTTCAAGTTAAAAAGGGGAATATTTGTAAGAACAAACTGGTGTTATGCTATTCAAAGTGGACTGCCTGGATAATGTGAAAACTGCATGAAAGAAATGTTTTAGCTCTGGACTCACAGACCAAAGAAACACAAAGGCCAGGACCTCAAGTCTCTAGAATTACTTTTCTCTCAAATAGTACAAGCAGAACCCTGAAGTGATTGCTAATAAAATTAAAAACCTATTTACTCAGACACCATAGACACAGAAAAAAAAAAAATCAGAGGCACAGGAGAAGTCATACCTGTTGATGGTTCCTCTGCAGGCAAAGAGGACAAGTTTTGATTAACAAGGCATAGAGGCATCACTGAAACATTTTCCCGTTGCGAAATGCTGCTTTCAATGTGATACCTGTTGGAATCAAAGCAAAGCAGGTACAGGTCAAGAAGATATCCATGAGAACCATCTCATTTGTCTCTACTGGAGAAGAAGGCAACCTCTGTCAAGAGTTAACCGAACAGAGAGTGCTGCCAAGGCTGTCAGAGCCATTCCACACTGGACACAAGAAGGCCGAAGGATCAAAAAATACCTTGCTGGTTAAAACTGACACAAGCCTAGATGATGATGATGATGATGATGATGATTATTATTATTATTATTATTATTATTATTATTATTATTATTATTATTATTATTTTAAGCCAAGTAAAAATCATTTAAAAGTAGTTGAAGAATCATTATGGTTGGTGCAGGCCTTGGCAACACAGGTATGGTCTGTCATCCAGGTTCTAGACCAAGAGATCTTTGGAAATCACCTTCTATTGCCCACCCAAGCAGATAAGAGCTGGCAGTGTGAAGTGACAGTACCACAGCCCACTCTTGCTTGGGGAGCAAAAGGATGAAGGCAAAGGCAAGGGAAGGTGCCCACCAGAGGGGTGACTCTGCTCAGGAGGTGATGACTGGCTTCTGAAGCCATCTCAGGAGCAAAACCAAAGAAGCTGCTCTGCAGTGATCACACTGAATCCATGCCCAGCTGTGTCTCTCCCCAGGAGCAGCACACTCAGTGTATGGGTTAATGCAGGTAAGGCTCACAGAAGCTGCTGTGAGTTAAGCAAAACACTCACCTTCCAAACAGAAAATGAGGAAGTGATATCAAAAGACATCCAAAGGACAGAATTGTGCAGCCCAAGGCAATTATTCTGGGTCTGTGAAGCTTTGCTCCGAAGTAACTCACAAATGCTATCAGCAGCAAGTTACCTGCAGAGAGAACCTGGTTCACAATTCACAGAGCAAGGCATCCCATCATCTTCAAAAGGGCAACACAAATTTGAGTGAGCTCAGCCTCTGTTTCTTTTCTGGTCTTGTAAAAAGTGTCACTAGACAGGGAGCTGCCTACATGGTGCAGTAATTCCCTGCTATGGATGATCTTTTTTTGGAAGAGTTACATCACACGAAAAGAACATGAGAATAAAAGGCAGAATGGAAAAGAGACCACAGTGAGAAATTTTTGAGTGCACCTTTATAGAGAGGAAATTTCCTTCTACTTTGCATAGAGATCAGGCCCAGGAATTGCAGAATAACAGCTGTTTTAGGAAGTTATTCCCCTAGGATACTTCATTTTGTAGTGTGTATGGAAATACAGAAGTGAATATTGTCGTGTTTTTGTAGTGAAAATAATAAACACAAGAGGACAATCATTAAAAAAAAGGAATAATAATTTAATATTAATTTCAGTAATTGTTTAAGAATCAAAAATACAGGTTTTTATACCTAGTACCATTTAAAAACAAAAATGTACTAAAAATCTTCATTTTCCTCTCCTCCACTTTCACTTAGAATCAGATGATTTTCTCCATTTATTGCTATGCAACTAAGAAAAGAGTCAAGCTTCATGTTATGAATCAGGCCCTACAAAAATAGCAATTTAGTAATTGCACACCTACTAATTTTGTGATCTTTTTGTCAGGAGAACAAAATCATGTCTCTGAGTGATGAGAGTCATGCTCTGAAAGGAAATAATGCCTTTTTTCTGTATAATTACTAAACAGGCTGTATTGAACCAGGGGCTTGAATGACACTTAAAGATGTACATTTAAATTTATTACTGGACAATAAAATTTATTGACAGGCAAGGTAAGAGGCACTAAAAGTAGAACTGGGAACTTTCTCTGCGAGTACAGTTGTACAGGTACAAAACCTTAAAATATTATTGAGTTTAGGTAAGGATCCACAGTCCACTCCAAACAAGTTTAATTAAAGGAACTGCAAAATGCTAAATATGACCTTAAATTCAAACAAAGTTTACATAGTTTTATTTTTTGAATCAGAAAGATTCAATACATCTCTCATAAACCAGTTCTATTTTTGTTAGTTGCTCTGTCATATCTTATGACAGTGCAGAAATTAGCTGAACCAGTTTTTAAACCCAAGTTTGCCCATTCAAGTGGTCCTATTCACTTCCAAGACATGAAATGGTCACATATCAGCTCAAAAGAATGACAGAGATGGCCACTTTTGTCACAGACAGTAACTGAGAGCAGGTGAGAGTCACTAACACAGGCTCAGACCACATATTGCATTTTTCAAAGAACCAGAAATGTTAAAACGAGAGATTACCAATTTCAAAGCTTCCATTAATGATGCCCACTAAAGAAGCTGGGATATTAAATTGTTTCTCTATCTGTGTGTACATGCTGTTCATGTAAGCACCAGACATGGTTTTCCCAAGGAATGCAAGTGACAGTGCCAGCAGAAATACCTAGGAAGGGGAGAGAAGAAGGCATAAACAATTCAAAATTATGTATTTATGAATATTCCGTGGTTATTTCCCCCAGTGAAGGTGTGCTTCCAGTTAAAAAAAGTGAGCAGTTCTGTTCCACTGATGTTTGTAAATCTCATCACCTATTCTTTTCTAGAGTTATGGTGTCACTAAAACAAAACAAAACAAAACAAAACAAAACCTAAACAAGCACACAGAGAAAAAAAAAAGGGGCAAAAAATAAAAGCACCAAACACTAACTTGGTTCTTCCCCTTCTCTAATTGACCAAGGTTGTCTTCAGAAACCCCAAGTCCCATTTACCCAGCCAAAGCAAGGTTGCTGCTGCAAGGTTGCCACCTGCAGGACCTTCCCACCCTCTGTTCATCTGAGTGACTAATTGCTTGCAGAGCCAAAATCGTTTCCTTTGGCTGAATTACTCGATCCAGGATCTGCTCTCCCATCTCAGCGAAGGTCATGAGGCCAGAAGAAGTAATTTCAACCAAAAGGAGTAAATAACATGTCCTTTTTACAAGAGAATTACCAGCAATTGAGTTTAAAAAGTTAAAATTAATAAGTGCAGCAGTATTCAAATCCTTTTAACTTCAGGCTTCTTTATAAACAGCATTTAGGAAACGAAATCAATATTATTTTTAAATACATCTGCAGCAAAACCCAAAAAGCAAAAGAAATGTATTTGGGCTTTTAGTTACTATTTAAGAAAAAGCTATTTTATAAGATTCTCTAGCATTTCTTGACAACTTGAACTACTATCCAAGATTTTTTTTTTTTTTTCAACAGCCAATTTTTACTGCCACATCCCAGTCAGCAAGGCTCATTTCAGAGTTTAAGAAGGAAGGGTAAACACGGTAGGCTGGGGGGATTACACAGAGTCAGGGGTGGAGTTCAAAACAGCAAGCAGTCAGTACCTCCAACACATAACAGGGTGCAAAGTCCAGGGAGAGCAAAAACCAGCACAGCTGTTTACAAACTTTTTTGACTTTGGTTAGGGCATTAAGGGTAAAAAGGAAGAGCTTATCCATTCATTTAGTCTAGGCTGTGACGTCTACCAAAATACTGTAAATGCAAGTAGTTACAGTGGTGTGCTCCTACAAAACCCCTGAAATATTGCTGTACCTTCAGCTTGGAAATGCAGCAGAACTTGTCCTCTGCACGTGGCTTCTCAGGCTTCTCCTTCATGTTGCCTTTTTTAATTGATAATGTCTGTTTCTGAGTTTGTCAGCCATCCCATTGCAGTGGTGAAAAAGATGAGAGAAAAGAACAAAAGTTTTTTTGTTCCATGCTTGCAAAAATATTATTTTCTTTCTAAGAGATTTGATATTTTAGCATTTTTCTTAAATAATTCCAAACTGGATTGCAATAAAACCTACAAGCTGATGGATTTTATTCAAAATGAAGCAACTTGATTAGAATAGAGACATTAATCTCTTGGCATTAAAATCAGAGGAAAACAAAATAAAATCAAAACCAAAAATTAGAGGAAAACAAAAAAAAAAATCAAGTTCTAAATGGGCACAAAACAGACTCCATTCTCTTTGTCCTCCTAAGATTCTCAAAAATATTCCTCTTTATTCATCTACCTACTTTTACTTATCTCCATCTCAGCTTGATGATTGGAGTGTCTCTCAGTGCTAAAGCTGCCTGCTTTCTTAACATTTTGCACATATTCCAAAAACGTGCTCAAAGAAGGAGCAGCACATTCCAGGGTCTTGGATGCACTCACCTGTGAAAGCCCCCACACATCTCAGGGTTTGCACAACAAACCCAACAGGTCTCACTCTAAGGACTCCCACAAATACTCCATTAAATAAAGTTATGCAATGCAGCTCCCTGCAGCCTGGTGGAGTAAGCTGGAGAAAACCAGGCCAAGTAAGAGCCCTACCTGACAGGCAGGATGGATACAGGTTAATTTCCTCTTTATTTTTTGTCTTGGATACGCTTTCCTGCAGCACCTGCTCTGCTCTGCTCTGTGTTTTCCACTTCATGGATCCAGGGCTGGGGAGGAAGCTTGACAACCCCACCAACAGGACTCAATTGCATTTCAAATTCTTCAACTCAGCACCCTCCTGGTCAATCTCTTCAAACATTAATTTCTACAACAATGTTAATCCTCTCAAATGTGTTTCCTAACTAACTTGGTTCCTAGCAAATTCACAGGCATTAACTCCTTCTGTAGCTGCCTTCTCACTTCCAGCTTTTAAAAGCATAATGCATTATTACAGCATTCCTGGAGATACTTTACAGTTAACTGTATGTGGTCAGCCCTCAGACAATCAGCTATGATAGATACAGAGCTTTTATTTCTGCTCTGCTTACAGGTACTTCCACAAACTCTGTTCAACCCCAGGACTAACCTGTGCTCATAAAGTGCCTTTTTTTTTTTTTTTCAATTTGAAATAAAGTTTATATCCCAGGGAATTGTTTATGCCATATCTAAAAACTGCTTTTCTCTGAAGCCCACCAGCAATACCCAAACATAACAGCAGTGCCCTGTATCTTTCCCCTTCTAGGAGCTGGCAAAGGGATTCTTTCCCTTACTGTACCAGTCCCTGCATTTCACTGTCACACACAGGGAACATCATCTGGCTAATTGCAGGTTTTCTCTTCTGGTGCTACAAAACACCAGACAGCAACCTGTTACCATTTGACCTGGGGAGATCAGACACATCACACTGCTCCTCATGCAATTACAGGAGACAAAACAGCATTGTTTGCCTTTAATTATTCATACCTTCCCTCAGATCATAAATTATGATCTGGGGGGAAAAAAAAGAAGCTCAATCAATATTTTTTTACTGGGAAGATTATTAATTAATTAACAAAGTAGACATAATTATTATTTCCAGCTCTGTTTCTTTAAATTGCTTTCCCCAGCTTTGCAATATTTTGTGGTCACACTTCATCAAATGTTACTGAAGCCAACACAGACTAACAGCCTAAACTATCAGAAAGACTCAGGTGCATAACTCACTCAGCTCAGGTGCATCCACACCACACTTTAAGTCCAGATTTGACTTTAAATTACCATTTCTGTGCCTAAAGATGAACCAAGCGTGCTCCCACTCCCTTCTCCCCTCTACCTGCTCTCTGTTGTACACTCCTCTTGTGTACCTTGTTTACACTCTGGGGCTCCTCAGACTCACCTGCAAACCTCTTTAGCTCATTAAACAGGCCAAAACACAGCTATTTTAAGATAGAGTTATGTTAAAATAGTTGTGCAAAAGTTTGCCCTCGTGTTCTTGCTGACCTAGCAGCTGTCACGGAAACACCTGAATGCCACCCATAAGCCTGCAGTGTTGGCTGAAATTTCAGGGGAGAAGTGTCTTGGGTTGTGGAGCCAGGGGTGTGTATTCTATCTTCATTTGTTAAAAGCAGTTGGGGAGACGTTTTTCTTTATCTCTGGGAGGGAGAGGGGAGGATGCCTTCTGATAATGGGCCAAGCTGTTCAAACCAGGTGGGGCAGTGTTTGTTATCTCTTTCATTGCCTGGGGAATATTTTCTGCTAATGGACCATTAGGACAGCCCTAATAGCACACATCCCCAAAGTAAAACATCCACATTCCATCATCCTATTGTGAGATGCTCCACCCAGTGGGGGGAGCCAACCATTCCTACCTGGATAAAAACTGAGACACAGGAACACAGAAAGGATCTGGCTTCACCAGATTCCTGGAGGAAGACTGGACCCCTTCTCACCACCACTGGACCCTTGTTCTACAGGATCATCTCTACTCCACCAGAACCACATCTGCCACTCCAGGAGGACTCACTTTTGGACTGCTTCCAACACCCTGACCAACAGGGTGTCAGGTTGTAGCTCTGACTCTGTCAGGGTTTTCCAAAATTGTTGTTTGTTTGTTTGCTGGTTTGGTTGGGTGTTTTTGTTTGTTTGTTTGTTTTTTTCTACTACGTTTGTACTGTTAATATTCCTAGTAAAGAACTGTTATTCCTATTCCCAAATCTTTACCTGAAAGCCCTTGATTGAAAAATTATAATTTGGCAGGGGCGAGGGGTTTACATTCTCCATTCTAAGGGAAACTCCAGCTTTCCCTGGCAGATACCTGTCTTTCCAAACCAAGACAAGAAGGTAGAAAAGTTCCCCCCTCTACTTCTCCACCGAGTTGGTGACATATTTATGGCAGGCTAGGAAACTGGCAATGACACCACAGCTGCCTCTTCCCAGCCACCTCCACTGTCTGAACCTCCAGGGGCAGCCAGAAAGCCAGAGCAGCAGTCAGAAGACAGCCACTGTGCAGAGTGCACAGGGATTTTCTCCCAGCGTGGGCAGTCCAAAGCAGCTGTAGGACACACAGCATCCCCTGTAACCTGGGCTGAACAAGGCTGGCTTAAAACCAAAGCAGATCCTTCCTGTGTGGACCAAAACAGGCTGGTCTGGTGCAGCTGACAGCAGCAGGCAGGCAAGCACTGAAACATCCCTTTGTACCCACTTGTCCCACACAAACCCAGCAATATAAGTCACACTTCACTCTAGCTATACAATAAAAAGGACAAAAGCACCCAAATATCTGGTTTTAAAGTTGGTGATGCAATGTTTTGCAAGTTGCCTTGCCTAAATCCCAAGAGATATTACTTTCAGTGTAAAATTCATCTTCCACTTAGCTCAGCTTAGTCATGCAGATAAACTGCCACATCTTTATCTTGTTTACAGGGTTAAAAATCTCAAAATATAACATTTCAGAAAGCAATTATTGTGTCAGGATTTTTTAACTAATTTATTTTTCTGGTTGCAAAAAGCTTTTTGAAAAAATTGTTTTACTAGGTACAGCTCAAACTATTACTCAAATGCAATTACACTAGTGTTAGACTGAGACAAAGGAAAATAGTCTCATGGCAAAACAATTAGGTACTTACAGTTTTGAAAAGGTTTCTGCAAGAAAACACTGATATGGCACACTTGAACTTTGACTTTACATCTACATTGTTGAAAATTAACCAAGTGTGGGGCCAAACTTGTGTTTTTGCCAAATTGTTTCAGCTGCTGTGCATTTTAGAGTGCTCAGATGTGACAGACATGGAGTGAGTTCCTAGAAGGAAAATTAAGCCCATCTCTCTTTCTCTTCCCTGCAAAAAAAAATCTGTGTCAGATCTCTGAGCATGAAGTGCTGACACTCCTGTCCACTGAAGACATCCAGAGAGCACCTACAAGCAAGAGAGGAACTTTAGGGGTGCAGGCAAGTGTGCAAATTTACAGGCTGGGTGGATTTCTAGGAAAGGGTGACACAGGGTCAGAAGGGAAGAGGGGGATGAGATTACGTTCCTGATTACTGGATGTTACAAAATCAGAGACCAATTAGACCCAGCACAAATAGTTCCAGTTCACATGACAGGAAGAGGTAATTTGACTTCAACCAAGTCCATTAGACATCACATCTAAGAATCAGTAGATACACCTTCAAGTCTTGGTGCTGGGACAGGTTTCATTTGTGGCCTTAAACCTCTTGTAGACACTTGTGTTTGTCCCCTCCCAGAAAGAACCACCAAAACCCTAAATGCCCTGCCTGAAACCTGTGGTGAGGGTGGGGTTGGGGTTCATCACAGCCTGGATTTCTGATACAGCATCTCCTCAGTTCTCACTCATGGGAAGGACTCTCGAGTGAAAAGCTCTTTACAAGCTTCTAACATGTGAAGAGCCCCATATTTCCTCAGAAAATCGACATTTTGTTAGAGCTATAGCACTGCTTTCTGTTTTCCTAATGGTCTCCAAATCACACCTGCACTGGGATTTGGCTTACACATCTTAACAAGAAACAGAAAGTATGCTTCCACCTTTGAGCCTCTAACAAAAATCTGAGGTAAATCCATATTTCCCCCTAAGGTGTTTCAACAGTTTTCCTGCATTTTATATTTCCTTCACTTACCCACCGCCACTTTTAGGAAATTAAAAAATCCTCTGACAAGATAATAAGACAAAAACCTATGGTCCAATCTGTGAGGATAATGCCCAGTAAAATAAGCAAAATGGAGAAATAAAAGCCATTTTCCTGGACTTTAATAAGTTATTAAGTAAATAATCCTCAAATAAACTTTACTGACATAAAAAAAAAATCATAGTAACATCACATACAGGACTGTGTAATTCTACAGTCTCTGTAACATTATTTTGTTCAACAATAATTTCAGCTCAGGGAAAGTAAGGTTGAAGGTTCAGACCCAATAAAGTAATTACAAAAAATGAAAATCAAAATTTCCAGTCAAATAAACACCATCTTGCAGTAGGCACTTAAAAAATTCCTTTAAATACTTATCTCCATGGCAGAAAAATCAACCCAGGGATTATTTTACGGGGCAGTTTAAGTGATTTATAATTGACAGGTACAAATTAAATACCTCTCCAAGAAGAGAGGAGTAGATATGTGAAGTCATCATAAATGCACAGTTTAATATTCAGTAAATTTATGTAAAATTCATAGGGAATTCAGCATTGTTCTTGACTGTGATTAATTCATGGGTAATAAAGCATTATAGAGAGTCTTGGACATCTTAGCATACAGAATTCCCTTCTTCTCCAGGGGGTTGCTGCTAAAGGCCATATTCTCACTAAATTCACCATTTCCTGCATTGTCAACCTTCTGTTTGAGAAACTGAGAGACCACAAGTATTTTTTCTTGTCTGGAGAGGTTTTGTTTGGGGGTAGCTCTAATCATTCAAATGCTACCTCAATAACAAGGAGTATTTGTACAGAATCAGGTATAACCTATTCTTAGCAGGGAGTTGTGTTGAAGATCCTCATCCAGAGTCTCACAATAGGCATTAGAGTCAGATATTTCCAGAGAGTAATTTATCCCATTTTAAGACAGCTGTCTGAAATAAGTGGGAGGAAAAACCTTTCTGGAGGTGCTTCTTTCTTCCCTTTGATTTGGAAGTCTCGAGAGCTTAGCTTAGTCTGGATAACTTAATTTTTAGACAGATCAAGATCAGGTCAGCTGCCACCTGTCCTGGTTATCTCTCTTTATGTCATTCTAGATCTACTCATCTTGGCCAAGGAACAAAAATCCTCTCAGCCAGCATCTCCCAGCCTAAGGTCAGGACTCATTCACAGCAGCTTGTGCAAACTTGCAGGAAATTCAAATGGATAAACAATGTTCTTGTGGAAATCAGTAAAGGTTCTCAGTGAAAAATGCAGAGTAAAATTATTGGTCCTGGTCTAAATGTTGTATGTCATGATGATTTAACTACCAAAACCAAAGGAGACATTTCTGCCCTCACTCTAAACACAACACTTTATCTTGAAACCACTAAGGACCAAGTAGCTCTTTCCCAGCACTGCAGTTGTAACCCACGAGAGGCTGGGAATGTGAACCATTTCTCCACAGAACTACAGCATCCATGGGCTGCACATCCCACAGCACATGGCATGGCAGACTAGATAAGGGTATCATGACACAGAGGAGGTTCACCATCATTTCCCCCATCAGTTCAGAGCTGGATGCAGAGCAATGCTTAAAACCATTTTATTTCTCAGAAGTATCTGCTGAGATCTGCTTCTCTGGCAGTGCAGAGCTGTGACAGTTGAATAGCCATGGGCCTCCCAGTCAAATGGAGGTTAAAGGGAGAACTTCTTACAAGGACAACACAGAATTTGCTTCTCAGGGTTGTGTCCTGACCTGGGTACACACTCCAAAAGCTTCACTGCAAACTTCAACCTTTGAGCAGACCAGCAGAACTGAGCATAGGAACCTCACAACAAAGACTCTTTCACAACATTTTTTACTCCTCTCACCTGCTTGTAGGGGCTCCAGCATCTGCATAAATAAATAAATAAATAAATAAATAAATGAAAACACCACCTGCTCAAGATATTTTGGGAACCTACTTTCTCAAAAGAAAGAGAAGGATGCAAAATAAAGAAATATGTAATAATTTAACTGATTCTCCATCAATCAAAAATGCATTTATATAAGCAGTGTTTATACCAAGCTAAGGTAATCAAGAGGAGCCACAAGGTCTCATTGTAGTGACTAGTGAGGAGACTCAGAGGTAAGACCTTGATCTCTACTCAAACCAGGTAGAAAAGCATCCATCTGCATTTAATAAAAAAAAAAAAAGTAGGGTGATGTTTACCCCTGTATGTCCAGAAACACAGACAGGCACAAAACTTTCTGCCCATTTTGAGTCTGAATTCAGATTTACTTTGACCACCCAGTAAGATGTCCTTTCACCTCAATAGAGCTCATGTCAGTTACAGGGTAAATAAAAATTCAGATCTGTCCTCAGCTCTGCCATCGACTCTACTCATCCCTTTCAGCTCATGACTGCCTCATTTTTCTCCCACGTAACACAAGAGCAATAAACAGACTTTTCTAGAAAGCATTCAGACCTATACCTTGGAGATAATACTCCAGAGGTGCAAAACATTATTCCTGTCTGGTTTCATAGCTACTTATTTATTTACACCACTGATACTGTCATTAAGAAAGCAGTTTAGCACATTGATTTGCACTTGTATGGATCTGGGGGCTTTGCTTTTGTTTTGGCAAAAGCACATTCATGCCTTCTAGCCTTGCTAGAATTTATGGAATTTATGAAGACGTAAAATTCTTTATTCTACATAAAATTTGCTGCAAGTCTGGAAGACATTCTGTTGTACAAACTTCTGCTTTTAAATGTTAGACAACATAACATGTTTCAGCTGTCAAAACAGCTTTTCAGAACGTTGAAAAGCTAATTATATACTTTTGGGCAGTGCTTCCTAGTTAAAGTACAAAGGGATTTGTTGTGTGATCAGGTCGTCAGCTTTCCACTAACGAGGCAAATTGTCTCAGGAACACACTCTGAGAAAAGTTAAAGGAACGAATGTGCTGCAGGTTGACTGGCAGTTCAAAGCTTCAAAGTCTCTCTGGAGTCTTCTCCTCTGAAAAAAAAGTGACATTACCTATGATTCATCAATCAGTGGTTTATGTAACCTGGTAGCATTTCGCTTTCACTCTCCATCAAGTCCACAAGGTTTTTGGGGTGTGATCACATGCTCTGTGTGCAGAGATATCATCAGGCTGGGTGTATGATATCATCAGGATATCATCCTGGCCTTTCTAGGTGCACTTTACATAGCTCAGTGCTAAAAGGTGTGAAACCTCTGAGTGGAAGATCCAGGATCTTTTTGGGAATCAGGCACACAGCTGGGCATGCAGCTGTGAGCACGGCTTTCTAGCTACCAACACCTCCTTTTCAAAACAGGGGAAATTTTCATAGGATCCCCTGAAATAGATACTCTTTCTCAGAAAGGTTAAAGTTGCACCAAATACACATCCTCTTCTGGCAGTGAAAATTAAAGTGCTGCCTTCAAATAACGGTGTAGCTTTAAAGAGTTTCTGACAAAAAAATGCCTCGCCTCTATGGTGATAACTTCTATGGTTCTTTCAACAGTGGCTTTTGGAACTGCTACAAATTGTTATGAGTATTATAAAAGGCAGCAGGATGATATATGACTTAAAGCAGTGGGCTGTAGTGGTCCATAACACTATGAAGATCATGCCTGCTCATGACAACATCCTAAAAAATAGATTAGGAGTGTGTCAACCCCTCGTTTACATGAAGTGCTATGAAATGCTCTGTTGACATGAAATCACATGTGACATTGCCAACCTTGCTTGTTTTTAAATACAATACCACTAAGCATGAACAGGATTCCAACAAGCATGTGGGAATGTGAAAGCTCTCCAAAGTGAGAAGAGCCATTTGCAGCCCGTGGGAGCTCTGTGAAAACAGACAAATCCAGCCTACAGCCACTAGGATCAGGGTCACTAGCCAGAAATGGGGAAATGTGTAGGAATCCTGCACATCAAGAAAAATAATCATAATGAAAGACTACCAGTGCAGACAGGAATTCATGTAACAGAAAACACTCCCAAAATCAAAAGCAGAGTTCAAGACACCCATTCTAAACATACAGTAGGTATTCAACACCTACGGATTTTAAAGATGCTTGTCCTGGAGTCTGTGCCTCTCTGCTGCTCTGCACAAGGCTCTTTTCTGAATCAATTGCTTTCATAAGGTGACTTTCCAACTTTTTCCCACTGAAGTTTTATCATTCATTGGCACAGTATGTCTTAATATGAAACTATTCCAATATGTTAGTGACTGAAAGGTTCCAGAGCCTCATTTCCCCCTCATTTTATTATTTTTGCAATAATGCCCTGCCCTCAATTTTCCACTGGATGTTTGGCTCAATAGCTATTTATTGCAAAAACAAAAACAAACAAAAAAAACCAAAACCAAAACCAAAACCAAAACCAAAACAAAACAAAAAAACAACCACCCCCCCCCCCAAAAACCACACAAAAAAACCACCAAAAAAAACCCCAAAAAACCACCTTTTTTGGACTTAGCCATGTCACTAGTAGCTCCTAAACTATTTGTAAGAGCTCACATTTAAGTGGTGACTTTTTCACACCGTTCCTGAATTCTCTTATCAAGGATGAGCTCAGCCAAAAGTGGATTTGCTGCTAAATGGAAGGAAACAGCAATATTTGGTGTAAAAGACACTACCAAAACAGACCAAAAATCCACTAAATGCTGTCAGG
Organism: Phylloscopus collybita; assembly: GCA_027886175.1. Lineage (NCBI taxonomy): Eukaryota > Metazoa > Chordata > Aves > Passeriformes > Phylloscopidae > Phylloscopus > Phylloscopus collybita. The sequence goes on from JAJNNQ010000016.1 coordinate 5,393,764, forward strand.
TGCACGTGCTGGACTTCTGATGCTTTTTTAAAATAACTTTTTATTGTAGAAAGAGAGTTTCATGTATTTATTCATGTTCCTTGTGCTTACCAAAGTCTTTTCTCATCTCCAAGCAGAAGAAAAGGTCAGGTCTTGCACTCACACATACAATGATTCAAGCACACTGTAAATCCAGCCCTGCTGCACTTATTTTTTAAAGAAGGGCTATCTTATTTTGCAGCTAGGTGTGATGGCCTGCCATAAATAAAGTTAATTAATCTTTCATGGCATCGTCAACGTAAATTCTCCTACGTAAGCTGGCAGACTACATCCACCCTTAGTGAAAAATTACCAGGAGCATGACTGATCCTCAATTCAGCACAAGTCTCCTTTTTAAACAGCATAGAAAAATGCCACTATTAATAGCAGAGCTGTCAAGACAGCATCATCTAAAAGACTCAGAGTGTTTCAAGACAAAGCCGGATTGTCATTCTCTTGCAGCAGTTTGCAGGTGGGGGGGGGGGGGAAATCTGATTTTTTTAAAAGTGGGATAGTTTAAAAGAAAACTTAGTTAAAACTTATGCACTTATGCATCAGGTAGGAAGGGCTGACATGAATCTGTGTGGAATTCTTTCGAAAGCCAGCAGTATATCCAAGAGGTGGCTGATTTGATTTCCTTTGTATTTACCCACGATTCACCTGCAGTGGAATAAGTCTGGGGAGTATGGAGGGCGGTTCCTGGTCCCACTGCATCTTCCACAGATGCCTGTGCTCTTTAGAAAAGGTGCTGGGGTGGGGGAGAAGGAGTGGAGAGTTTTCACTGTTACACTCACTAAATCAGAAACAGCACTTCCACACATCCCTAATTCCTCTCTTTTTTTTTTTTCCCTGACAGGAGCATTTAGGGAAGACTTCATTCTGTCAGTCAGTAGCTTAGGGGGGGCCTGATTGAGGCCTTCCAGTACCTGAAGGAGCCAATAAGATGGAGAGAGAATATTTATAAAAATATGGAATGACAGGACATGGGGGGATGGCTTCAAACTGACAGACAGGAGGTTCAGGTGGGATATTAGGAAAAAAATTATTTTCTGTGAGGGTTCTGAGGCCCTGACACAGCTTGGCCAGAGAAGCTGTGGCTGCCCCATCCCTGGAAGTGTCCAAGGCCAGGTTGGATGGGGCTCTGAGCAACCTGGTGTAGTGGAAGGTGTCCCTGCCCAAGGCAGGGGGCTGGAACTGGATGATGTTTAACATCTCTTCCAGCCCAAGCCACTCTATGATTCCATAATTCAATATTGTCACCCTGCCCTTCCTTTTAGCAGGGCTTTTTGTCCTGCTTTGAGGTACACATGAATAGAATCCATGTTCCAGAACCACCTATTCTACTCTAGTAGTGGCAGTTACACATTCCAGCAATATTTTGGAGACCTGAACACCTTTTTGGACATTTATTGCTATAGAAAGTGACTGAAGAGATTCAGCACAGCAGGAAGCAGTGGATGACTTAGTTTACCAGAAAGGAAGAACAGTATCTCTATTCCATATCCATATTTACATTAGCACTGTTTAGAGCCCTTGAGAGTGGCATTGTTAACCAAAAGGGAGTCCTGCTTTTGCTTTTAACTTCTGCAAACAGGTTGCAGGAGAGACGGGGGAAAAGAACATCCAAAAGTTAAACCTTTCATTGTATTCAAAAGTAAATTGTTGGATGCAATTAAAACTCTATAAACTGTAAGTAAGAATGGCACTAGGAACTATAAACCACCAGCCACTGGACTCTCAGTTCTGACTTTTCTGACCAAAACCTGGAGTTTATTTCTCCTGCTTGAGGGGTTCCCAGCTACAGGCACTGCCTCAGCACGAGCTGCTGAGCTCAGTCTCAGAGCAATCATTAGCAGCAGTCCTCTCAGGCTACATCATTGCTCTGCCAGTGGCGTGAGCTGAGTAACAAAATACGTCACAGAAGTTGGTTTAAAATCCTGCTGACCACCCAAATGACTTATTTTCATTTGCTTGTCAGTTCCATGGATGGACACTGCTTATTTCTGAATCACCTTTTTTTTTTTTTTTCCACTGAGGAGGAAATTATTAACTTTCTACCTCTTATCTCTCAGCTGCTTCTTACATATTTCTTCCTCAGGTTCAACATCAGTTTTGGGATCGACAGGAAGAGCTCTCTGTATTTTTATCAGCACTGAAATGGCCCACATGCAACAAAGTTGTGCCAGCAAAAGCGTATTTGATAAAAAAACTATTTGAACCAAGCAGTTATTGTTAGCTTAAGTGCTAACAGCAGAAAATTACAACTCCCCACACACCAGAAAGTAAAAACATTGTGGTCTTCAACACCATAGCACCAAGCAAGAATCACTGGGAAGAAAGCATTAAAGCCAAAATTTTCAGACTTTGCCATCCAAATGTAAAGATTTAAGGAACAATCAAGGTTCCTAATCACAATAGGCTGATTTTTATGCTCCCTCTGATGTTCCAGATAATTTTTAGTTGCTACAATAGTGTCCTGATAGCCAGGTTCATGAATGTCAATCCTGGATATTTTAGGAGATATAAAATGACAGCAGAAAACCTGATTTACTCTTCTAATTTCAGATTTGGGCCATATAGGGTACTTGGACTTTTTCAGAGGGGCTGATACTATCAATGAAACCTCCCTTTTTATGCTTTACTTTCAGTTTGCAGCCTAATTCAAAGGGAATGCAAGGCTACTAAAATTTCTGTAAACACAGAACAATTGCATTAAACACGGTGCTCAACTCGTGTAACAGCCACACAAGCTGTGACACGTGCACCATTCTGTGTCATTACTGGGGTTGTTCACACTGATGAATGTTAATGCTGCTGCTGTTCTGATGCCTGGTTTATTTAAAAAAAAAAAAATAGAAATAATCCCATTGCAAGTTAATGACTAAACCTTTCCTTTTCCCGTTTTGATACAACAGGCCAATTAATCCACGAGTTATTCACACATTTCTAGTTCCTGGTAGCTGGGCAACAGGGTAATTTACTGGAGACATCTGCCTCACACAGCTGCACAGCAGCTGGGGAAGTGCCTGCACCAGGTAATGTGGCTCTGACACTCACAAATGGGAGAGACACATCCATTACCAAGAGCCTGAGCGTGTCCTATTAACGTTATTAAGCAATTGTAGGGCTCAGACGTTGAAAAGTGGCCACTAAAAGTGGGAACCAGCTGCCCAGCAGGGGCCAAGAATAGCCTAAGAAAAAGGTAAATGTGGGAAAGAGGGAGACAACCTTTAATCTCAGGCACTGAGCACGTAAGAGGGTTGAAGCACCCCAATGGAATTAATTTCATTTGAGTTTAGGCACCCACAGTGTAAACATCTGCACCTCAGCAAGTCATCCAAGGCTGCTTCTGCAGGCAAAAAGGAGAAACAGGCGCAGATCATCTAAGCTGCTTTAGACTTCTGCATTAGAGACAGGCACTGGGATGGTCTCTCTGTTCATCTCACATTTAGTGATACAAATCCCACTCCTCAGGACATGAAAGCAGCAGACACTTGGGCCAAGGCTGGTCCCCTGTGTCTTGGGTTGTGGAGCCAGGGCTGTCTATTCTATTTCATCTGTTGAGAGCAGTTGGGGAGATGTTTTTCTTTCTCTCTTGTAACTCTGGGAGGAGGGAGACGGGTGCCTTCTGATAATGGGCCAGCTGTTAAACCAGGTGGGGCAGTGTTTGTTATCTCTGTCACCACCTGTCCTCCCTCCAGGGGGATATTTTCTGCTAAAGGGCCATTAAGACACCCCTAATAGCACACATCCCCAAAATGGACTATCCACATTCCATCATCCCATTGTGAGATGCTCCACCCAGTGGGGGGAGCCAACCATTCCTACCTGGATAAAACTGAGACACAGGAACAAGAAAGGATCCAGCTTCACCCGATTTCTGGAGGAAGACTGGACCCCTTCTCACCACCACTGGACCCTTGTTCTACAGGATCATCTCTACTCCACCAGAACCACATCTGCCACTCCAGGAGGACTCACTTTTGGACTGCTTCCTACACCCTGACCAACAGGGTATCAGGTTGTAGCTCTGACTCTCTCAGAGTTTTTCCAAAATTGTTGTTTGTTTGTTTGCTGGTTTGGTTGGGTGGTTTTGTTTTCTACTACATTTGTATTGTTAATATTCCTAGTAAAGAACTGTTATTCCTATTCCCAAATCCTTGCCTGAAAGCCCTTAATTGCAAAATCATAATTTGGCAGGGGTGAGGGGTTTACATTCTCCATTCCAAGGGAAACTCCAGCTTTCCCTGGCAGATACCTGTCTTTCCAAACCAAGACACCCTGTTCCTCTGCTGCCAGTACACCTGACATGCAGAGAGCATGGTCAGCATTTCGCAGTTCCAGACATTGTGTAGGCAGTTTCCAGAAGGAATCAAGGGACTGGGAAAACATGTCTTCTGGATTGTTTTTAAACCTCGGCTCTGGTGTCACCTGACCCTCTTATAGGCAGGATTCTTTAGACAAATCTTTGCATAAAAACTTTAACACCAGTATCAATATCTAAAATTACCATGTAACTGCTCAGAACAGAATTGGTCACTGATTTCTTTGATGAGAACACTTGATTTTCTTTTTCCTTAGGCTGATAACAGTTTTCATGCACAGGAAATAAAGGGCTTTCTCTAAGATCAAGGTTAAGGAACTTTGTCAGTGGTAAAAAACAGCTTTCCAACCACCACTGAATGGCACTAACTGCACAGTATTTAGTGCCAGCATCTTGAAATTCGAGTTATGAACTGTTCTGCTGCCAAAGAGATTCCACAATTTAATATTCCATTCCTGTTTGTGTAGGAAAACACTACTCCTGCTTAAGAGAACTTGCAGCAGGAGCTGCAAAACCTTGATTTTGTTAACTTTACGTGTGGCTAATTGCTGGACAGACTCCTTGCTGACTCTGCCAAGATGCCATGTGGCCCAGGAGGCTGGCAATGCTCCTGGGACATCATGAGCCTGCTTTCACCTCTACAATGCACTAGAGAAGCAGCCTTTCTAAAGCATTAGTGGCTTCCCCCCCAGTCTACTTGCAATTAGAATTTGGGATCGATATTTATTTGAAAATTGGTGTTTCGTTTTATTTCTTGCCACCCACAGCTTGATTCCAGTTTGATAAATAAACCACTCACCCAGATGCCTGGAAACAGAAGAGATTCTCAGTACTAAGGTCAGTCTTTTAAAATCTGAAACACAAACTGATCTATCCATTGCTTTTCAGGATTTGAAACATCTCTCACACAGGCTGAGCACAAAGACCACTGCTGAGTGTCAGTGGCACATGGATCCCTGTCCACCCAGGAAAAAGAACACTAAGGCATTTTCAAGTTCAATATCCAAGCAGTGAAGATTGGCTGATGTCAATCCCCAGCCAGAGTATAATTGTTTTTCAGCACAATACTATCTCTGTAAAATGGGTTTAATCGTGCCTTTCATTTCAGAGGAGCAAAATTGCCACAGTGAAAGTAACACCAGAATTATTATTATTATTTCATCATAGTCAAATTCTACAGTGAGTCTTTGGAGAGAGAAACTTGTTTCAGGTTTTGCATGGAACTTACTGTCATCGTGAAGATAAAACAGTGCACTTACTTCTCTTACTCTGGGGCTGTCCATCCAGAGAGGGAATAACAGGAACCTGGTGAAAAGAAGTATATGATCATATTAAAAACAGAGAGAAAAATATCCAGCCGTAGCACCCCTCTAAAAAAAAAATATATATAAAAACCACACAACACACATAAAAAAAAAACACCCCCAAAGCAACATCTACAACAATCAACAAAACATTTTGTCACTTTCTAGAGGCTTATTTGCAGACTGTGGTAATCAAGTTAAGAAGCTACTATCCCAGCTAAATATTCCTTCTGTATTCACCCCAAGTAGCAGAGATGCCTGAAGGGAGCCAACACTGGAACTTGAGCCATTGCAATGAGAATCTGGCACTACAGACTAAACCAACAAAGAAGGGGGTTTCCAGTTAAGGCAATGGCCTTGGCACTGAAGCAGTTCTGAACCAATTCCTGTTCTTGGGGATAGAAAAGATGCACATGGTGACTTCTTATCACAAAGAACTTTTGCTCAGCTTTTGTGCCAGAACCTTGACCTTTATAAATAATTAAAAGACCAGTTTTCCTAAGGCAATGGGGTACCCTGTAGAAATTAAGGAGACAGAGGGCAGGGGGAAAAGTGATTTGCCTAATTTCCACTGAAATCAGATGTAAATGGTCCTAATCTGTATCCTTGGAAATCTGCAGTTAGGTATTTCATTAACACTGGATTTAGTTTCTCAAAAGCTGTACATTTTTCCCTGAACAATACTCAATGCATACTAGAGAAATAAATTTGCACAGGTAGTTTCATCCTGACATTTCCTGGCTTTTTAATCCTAGTTTTTGCCTTCTGAAAAGTATTAATTGACTGAATTTTCACGCATGACAAATCCACCTGTGTTAGCAAAACATGAGACTTTGCATTCACAGTGACAGAATTTTCATTCACGTTTAGACTTGACTGAGAAATGTACATGATTTCTACCGTGCTACCCTGAATGAGAACTCTGTCAATTTAGATAACTTTCACCCTCTTCTCATTCATCATCCAGCTTTTATCCCTTCAGACACCTTTCCTTTCTGATCCATATTCTGCAGCAAACCTCCACAACTTTAACTTTTCCCCTCTTTTCTGAGGTGTGTTTTCTGGTATTCCAATTGGCCTGGCGTTTCACCTGCTCCGGCTTCTCTCTGTAACTTCTTGTTACCTTATTTAGCCCTCGAAAAAACACCCACAGGGAGTTATTACCTCAGCAGGCTTATCAGAGCTGTAAAATTGGAGGCTACGTGTCTGAGGTTGCAGCATGCTCCTTGCAGCACCTTCACCGGGGGCATTCTGCATGCACCAGGTGAACATTTCACTGCTGCGCTCGGGGCCATAATGACCCACCTGCCTCTGCTCCTCTCTGGGGCACTCTCTGTCTATAGGGACTGGGATTAATGACAGTCTCTCTCTCTCTCCCTGCTGCTGCCTGATGTCAGAGCTGGGAAAGGTGTCAAAGGATATATAAGAGAGACGTATTGCTCGCCAGGAAAGGAAGAAGGGAAAAGGATACTCCAGAGCTGGATGCGAGCGTGGAATTGTTGCGTGCACGCTTCTTGCTAAGCAAGGGGGCTTTGCTGGCTTCTCCAGTTAGATCTGTGACCAAAAAGAGGTAAATGATTTCCCTTTTTCCTGGCTTTACCTGCAGTGCAACAGCTGTGCTTCAGGAAAGCACAGTATCTATCCCCTGCTGTTAATCAGGAGCGTTTCTCAGGAAAAGGCTAAGACAACTTTAAAGTAAACTGCACTTGGGGGGGCAGAATTTGAGGCTGGGATGCGTCAGGAAATGCAAACCAGAGATAAGGGATAGGATTGGAACTAGTGGATGGAAAATGAGCATTTACTGCTGAGAGCTGTATTTGTGAAACTGAATTGTGTCACTGAACTTGAGGGGATCATTTTTCTCCCTCTAGCCTGTGAAAAAGTCTAGCTGCTCTAGATTTAGGACAGAAGGGGCACCAGTGACAGGATATGCTGAGGGGCATTTGGGTTAGCCTTCACTTTTGAATCCTTGTTCTTTTCAGAAAGTTTCTGGAAGGAGAGATGTGCAACCTAAAGCTGTCAGTTTTCTTCATTGCACTTTCTGTCGCTCTGAGCTCTTTGGAAGCTACACCTATTGAGAGGTGAGTAACAAATAATCATATTTGTTTCTTTTTAGGGAAAAAAAAAAAAGGTGTTCAGATTATTGCATGAGTTGCTTTTGCTTTCATGTCTCTAACAATACAAAAATAGAGTTATTCAAGCTCACTATTTTATTGTTGTTCAAAGATTACTGTCTGTGGCTGATGATCTATCTGATGGTACTTCCAAGAGACAAGGATGGATGTTGCCTGTAATGTCACAGAATACACTCTCAGGATTTAGTGAGGAAATGCCAGAGCAACCAGCAGCAAAGACAAAAAGGTATTGATTTTTCCTTGTTGCTTCCAGCCATATCAGATTGAATAATGAAGCAAACTTTGTTCCAGTGATATCCTGCTACTTGAGAGACTTCACTTCTGCTGTTTTTTTCTCAAAAAAAAAAAAAAAAAAAAAAAGAGATTAAAATATCCTTCTACTAAATGCAGCTTACTTGTAAGCATAAAGATCAGCTTTTCTGTAACATAAAGATCAGGGTAGGAAGTGAAATCCAGGGACAAAGTTGCAAATCATTTAATCACTTTACAATTACAACACTTTCATAAATTCCAAAGGCTGCAAATACTACATTACCTTGAGAAGAAAGGTGTATTTTGCACGTGCCTTCCTTTTTAAAAAAATTGTCAGATGTCCAAGCCTGAAGGAGGAAAAAAAAGAAAGCATACCCTTTTTAATAATACTTCTGCTCTGCTAGAATGGAATTATTTTATAGTAAAAATGCTTTCAGTAATTAAGCAAAATTTTAATCACAGAACTAAATATTAATTTAATCACAGGAGGAAGGAAAATAAGAAATTTTTTGTGATAGAATTTCACTTGTCTGAAATACATTCTCATTTATAAATTCATAAATTCAATTTCAGGCAACCTTTTAACGAATAAAAAAAACATTTCAAGAATGATTTGCAATTTGTACTAAAAGATAAGCAGCACTGAACTATTCTAATTTCCACAGAATCATCAAGGCTGGAAGAGACCTTCAAGTTCACTTAGTTTTGTCAGGCTTTTGAGTAAATTTCCATCAATGAAAATTCTGTTATAGATTAATTCAGTAAATACATGTGTACATATAGTTAGTTGCCTGTTCCTCTCTCTTTGAATATATATTTTAAAAATACTATTACATGACAATTTTTGTACCTTCCAAAGTATACTTTTATAACAAAGTTCTCACATTTTTACAGCTATCACTTTAAAAAAAATACATCCCCCTCCAAAAACAAAACAAAACAAAATCCAAAACAAAACAAAAAACACCAAAAAAACCACTTTAATACTCCAACACAAGGCATCACCTTTCTGAGTATGGTGTGCCTTATCTGCTTTTCTGGGGCCTAGAACCATGTCTCAGTGGGTGAATTGTGTCCTGGCAGCAAATATCCACTGGAAGGCTACTGACCACACAGCTAAAAGGGATGGTGGGTGCAGCCAGAGATGAGATAGAAACCCAGCAGCCTCCTGTAAAGGCTGGAGTTTTAAACCTGGGGTGTCAGGGCCCTGATTTTGTAGCTTTAGTGAGAAAAAAGGATTCTGCCTCCACACACAAAGCAGGATCTCTGTGAGAGCCAGTTGCTGTCTGAACCTTGTGTGTCAAGGAATTAAAACCAATAGAAAAACCCACGAAAGTCAGTGAGAGATTGTATAAAGCCCTATCCAACAATTTTCTTTTAATGCAACTACACATTAAAAATATTAATTGCTTAAAAATTGCTGCCTATCTACTAACAAAGAACAGTAAATACAGATATTCCTTTCACAGCTGCTATTCCACTTGGATTCTTAGATCAGTACAAATAACTTCAAAAGGTTACATGACATTTTAGATGGTAGATTTGATAATCAGGAAGCAAAGGAACATATTGGTAACTGCTCAGGGTTTAAAATCGGGATATTTTTGCTCTTCACAGTAAATTTTAGCCACAAACTGGTGTCTAACTCATGCCATATCAAAGTCCAAGAAAATAAGCAATAATTCAGTAGGCAATCTCAGCAAGCAAGTATTTCTGTCTGAAGGAACAACACAGCAGCCTAAGAAACTAATCTGACAACCAAAGCTCTCTCAAGCTAAGCATTTTATTGTGATTAAAAAAAAAAAAAAAAAAAAAAAAAAAAACCACAACAACCCTCATACTACATAAGTTTTACAGGGAGTTCTGTAAATGGTCTGTTCGATCAGATCATAAAATAGGGATTTTTTTTTAGAAACACTGATGATACTTTAGAATCATCAAGGACACAAGGAAGAAATGGATTCTCCCTTGGACACTCTTTAAAGTATCATTCAGCAAAGGATTCCCTTTCACCACAGCAGAACTTTCAAGCTGCTGGTGTTTCAAAAGAGATGTGGCAGCTTTTCAGCAGATGAAACCTCTGTTTAGTCAGAGCTAAGTGGCAGAGAGACAGAGCTAAAGACCATCCTGAGTGGTACTGAAGCTGGCAAAGCCTGCTACCTCTCATGATATTTGGTGCAGGTGGGAGGAAGAGTCTTAGGGTTTAAAACATTTGCTGTGGACTGGAATATTACCACTCACTTCAGTGAGAGCAGGATATGATTCTGTGGAAACACAAGAACTAAATAAATGTTAGTGATCATCATTGTGTTAGTAATCCTCATGATATCAGCAAGAGCTCTAAATAGATGTAGAAGTTCAGCTGAAAGTTAAACATTTAGTCATTGTTTTCACTTAGTGTCTTACCTATACTATCATTACAGGTTTTCTAGGTGTCATAAACTGCTGTGCAGGATATCAATAAAAACGACATATGACTGTTCAGGTCTCAGCATTTGAATAACCCCCCTCATTAAAACTGATAATAGCACCCAGCACAAGGAAATTTTATTTTTTTTTCTCAGGCACAGAGTAGGTGGTGGGAAGATTCTAACGTTCCTGTATTTGTGCACGTCTTCAAAGAACTCCCACATCAGCAGAGCTCAAATGACTATGAGCAGTGGCACACCAGATTGCTCATCGTTTGACTTAATCCTGGCTCTCTTTGTCCCACCTTGGCAGTGATAAAGACCCAATAACTGATTGCCAATTAGATAAACTCTTATTGAAGCGAGAAGTTGAAATAAGCAGCATGTGCTGGGAAAGCTGGAGAGCACAAGTCTCAACTCATGCTCCAAGCAGATCTTTTGGAGTTTCTTTCTTTATAGCTTCCCATTTTATAGCTTTTGGTTTACACACTCCCCTTGGTCCCTCCCCAGTTCATATTTTTCCATATTTGTCCATAGTTGAGTCATTTAACTCCAGGAGGGAGTCTGGGGTCTTCTGCCCTCTCATGGTGGTTGGTGGATGAAGTTTTTCTTCTTCACAGCACTTCTCTGGGGACTTTCTACTGTGGTCACAGGTTTCACCATATCCCCCATTTTCTCCCTTTTTTCATGTCTTATGGTACAAAGTCACATTACATTACCCTGCACCAAGGCCGGGCTCTCTCTAACTTTTCTGTTTCTGCAGTTTCTGCCCACTTGGCAGCTATTGCTCAATAACTCCTACATCCTTGCAGTTATTGACTAATAACATTGGACACGAATGACCTTAAATCACTAATGTCATCTCCAACAGCAGCCACCAGCTGGAGAAGAGGAAATGCAACACGGCCACCTGCGTGACGCAGCGCTTGGCCGACTTCCTGGTGCGCTCCAGCAGCAGCCTGGGGGCCGTCTACCCACCCACCAACGTGGGCTCCAACACCTATGGAAAGAGGGACACAGAGGGGCTACTGGACAGAGAACCCCCAAACCATGCACAGCTTTAGGAAGGGTGAGGTGGCTGCTGGCTCCAGAAGCTCAGTTTTTAATGTATCGGCAACCACTCGGTCATTTATTACTTGTACAGTCTTACCAGTGCCTTGTTTTCTCTGTCTCTGTGTGTGTGTGTGTGGGTGTGTGGATTTATGTTCATCACTCCACTATGCATGCACAATGACATGCATAGGCTCTTCTCTCAACTCCATGAAGAGCTCCAGAAACCTGCTCGTTAAATCCCTTTGTAAAAATCCGTCGTGATAATAAATGGAAAAGTAATCGCAACAAGGTTTGTTTTTTTTTTAAATCATTATTATAATTATTTATTATAATTATTATTATTAAAAGGATTAAAAAGATAACCCATGATGTGTATGTCTTTATAGTCACAGTTTGGTAAGAGAAAGAAATCACCTTAATTGAAGAACAACAAATGTCAGAATGCTAGCAAAAGTTATGCCCTAATGAAAGTAAAACAGGAGACTCTTCTGGTTTGGAAACATCTACAGCATCTTGTTTTGTACAGCTGAAGGAACAACTAGATGAGAAAAGAGGCTGCATTGTGCACCATAATCACACAACTATGCAGTTAACTGGCTGCTCTGTTTCCCCTGTAACATCCAACAAGCAAGGAAATGTGGTCTTGCAGCACAGACTTCTGTGCCTGCTGAGCAGGGGATTTTAAGGATTTGCAGTTCTTATGTTAAGATGGTGTCAGTAAAATGTAAGTATAATGAGTGTAAGTGCTTTTAAATATGAATAAGATAAAGCTCTGATAGCAATCTAGCAGAAGCTCCAGTCCTTGGGTATTCCTTTTCCTTGAGTAAGAGTAACAAAGGGAAGAGAAAAAAAACAATGAGTAATTCAAGAATCAAAATGCTTCATAGAAACTCAGTAATTTTTATCACTGGCATACTTACATTGTTAGCAAAACAATGTTATCACAGTGTTATTTTCTCCTATCTCAGCCCAGAATCAGGGCAGGTTTAAAAACCTTTAAATGCCTTTAAATTGTCAAACACATTTTCATAGAGGTGACATCCTATACCAAAGACATGGCTGTTTTGTCCACACTTTCTCAGTTCACTGTCATCTGAAAAACATTCTTGGCCAATTATGAAAAACATTCAGCAGAGCCTTAGTTCTGGAGAAGCAAATGAAAGTTTAACACTTGCCTTCAGCTGGTTTTGTTTCTGCTATAAAGTGCACCTTGAAGCAGAAACACTTTTGCTAAATTTTATGTTAAATGCACCGATTTCATGAAAATACATGAAAAAATACATGGGATTAAAAATTACTGCACAGGATTCCTACTGCAAAAGTGCTACTAATTACTCTACTGAGAAAAGTTTCACCCTTCATTAATGTTCTAATGGCTATTAATTCTGAATTTTATTGAGAAAACCATTTATATGGTATTAAACTTGTGAAATATTTCTACCAGCCTGAAATGTTTTCCATTCCAGTTGCTTCTGAGTTCTGTTGCAGACACACTGTGTGCCTAATTTGTTTTTCAGTTATGATATTTATGTTTCAGAAAACAAATGAGAAAGTGAGAGGACAGCTTTGAAGTGTCACAGTGACATTGTTTGGACAGATTAACCAAGTGGACTCTTCCCTGTGGGTTGATGCTGATCTCTAAGCTGATCCCATCCTGGAATTTAGAAATGGTTTGTGCACCAGCTTTTGTTTTTTTCATCTACCTTTTGACAAACCCCAACACAGCCCAGGCTGCCCGTGCCTATGTGGAACTGGGGACATTAATTCCTGCCTGATGCACCTTTGAATCTGGTGGATTTGATACCAGCATCTATTTCACGTGGTCAAACTATTCCACAAATGCTGAAAAAGGTAACTCATATCCTAAATCAGTGAAGCCACTGAGAGAGAGAGAAGAGGGGCACCATCTCACCTGCCTTCAGCTCCTCTTCCTCTAACCACTTGTCAGTGCTCTCCTGCTGTTTGGTGGAGGAAGACAGCTACTTCCAACTCATCCCAGTTTAGACATCTATTTTAGGATGGGATTAATCACTCCTGAAGTGCCTCTATTTCTTCCTTGGTGATAGAGAGTGTCTAGACAATTAGCTGAAAATGAGCACTTAACTTTAAGATAACTAGAGTTAGGTGACAGGAATCTCATCTGCATTTGGTGTGAACTCTTCAAACTGAAAATCAAAGATGAAAAAATTTGGTAAAAAAAAAAAACAAAACAAACCCACACCACCAACACCTCAGGCTCCAAAGTGACTTTTATTCTGAGCTACTAATTCATCAACCAGAGCACCCTGAGAAACTTCCTTCAGTGAGACTTGTTTTCCCCCCCAACAATATTCCCTTGAAAACACAGCTCTGCTCCCCTTCCTCCTGCTGTTGCTGCCCTTAGGCCTCTCAGAGAAGATGGATCTAGCCAAAGTCAGGCTGGATACAAGCACAATCCTGAGCCAATGAGCCAGGAAAAGAGTGGACTGGAAAAGGACAAACAAACAAACAAATAAATAAATTTAATAATTAATTTAATTAAGTGATAAATCATTAATAAGGATTTAAGCATTACTTCATCTGCTCTGCAAGCAGCCTAACCAGAATTTTCAGAATATGTAAGGAAAAGATAAGTGCCTCTGTGCATTTTTTTTAAATCCCATCATGTATTTCTCAGCTCCTTCAGGGATGTAAATATTATTTGAGAATCAAGGCTTAAAAAGCTTGGGTCCTTTTTCAATTCATCTGGATTCCCTACATCTTTCAGAGAATATGCAAGCAAATAAAAAATACAAAAGAGGAAAATTAAAGACATAGACAATGTGATAAGTATGGCTATACTTCCTTTAAAAAAATAAAACCACTAAACCTCTGCTTTTTAATATGTTCTATTAACTTGTGTTTAAAAAACAAAGCAAAACAAAAACCAAACAAAAAAAACAGAATAAGGACATAATATTGAATTTCACCAAATGAGAAGGGGGAGAGTAAAAGTCATCAAACAAGCAAAAGGATTGTTTAAAAAAAAAGATTGTAGGAACATGAAGAATGTTGTAAATGGAATAGTGGGCCCTAGGGTCTAATATTTCTTAGGAACTATGACAGCTTCATAAAAGGCAGGATTTATATTTTCTCATGATGAATAGAGTTGAGGAAAGAAATTGATTTCACTTGTAAAAGCTTAGGCTAAAACTGAGAAAACACACAATATTAACGAAACATAAAATGTAACTTACTGAATAATAAATTTGGAATTATTAGTTTCAATTTCTATTAAACAAATCAGCTGTTTTTCAAATAAATAAGTCTCTTGATGGGAGTTTTAAACGCTAGGCTGACAAAGCTTCCATTTACCTTCAATGGGATTAATTATTAGAAAATCTGGATTTTACTGAATGGCTTTCACTATTTGGAAGGAAATTTATTGACACCCCGAATAAAATCCTTTTCCTTTAATGCACTACTGAATACCTGCAGTAGCTGATACCTTCAGTCTCTAGGTTTATGCTGGGTTTGAGTCAACAAGCTCATTTACAAATGCAGTTTGACAGGTTTGGTGGTGGACTTTTTGTTCCAAGTTCCAAGGCTGAGTAATTTTGTTGTCTAAGTTTGTTATCACATAGAGAGGGGGCAGCTCTGCATTGCCTCTGCAATGCAATCAGCACAAAGCTGTGCTTAGGAAAAACACATCTCCTTGCTCTACACAGAGTAGTGGCTGCAGCCACAGCAAACAGAATCTTCCTATGGGATGTGACAACTTCTGTTCCAATCACCCTGCTGTTATCTCTGGTTTTCCACACTCAGGAAAAATCCCACACTGAAAAACAAAAAATATTTTTGTGGAGCTGTCTAGGGCTCCAGAACCAAGCTCAAACTCACACCTGAAATCCACCATTTAAACTAAGCTTCAGTTCAGGAACAAAATTTTGGACTCTAGTTTTCCTGAAAACTTTAGACAAATCGGTTTCCAGCTACAGTTGCTATGAAAACTATTTATCCTTTATTAGATTCAGTTAAGAATTATTTCTCTAACTGAAACCTACCTTAAAATCAAAATGTTAATAAAAAAAGTCTCAAACTAGGAATCATAGATGCCTTGAGTGCTAAAAGTCATGTCATCAAAAGCTCACTAAAGAACAAGAGAGAGATGATAAAACAATAGTTAAAATTGCTGTTCATTGTGCAAGAAATTGTCTCCTTGAATGCTAAAACATCTGAATAAAAAGAACAAATCCAAATGCACTTTAATCCTAACAATAGGGCTGACTTAAGTAGCAATCATGCCATAAAGTCACTATTTCCTAGAAATGCTTTTAAAAATACAAAATAGATTTAATTATTCAAATTAAGAATCTTGGATCTGCCCCTACTATAACAACTTTTTTTTTTCCTCCTTAAAAGATTCTTCTTGATCCTGCATTAGAGACAATGAAACTGCTTCTTATAGACTCTTTTACAATATCCTTAATATAAATAATCATAGCACAGGTAACCTGAGATCTGCAGCAGAACAGCTAGTGACATTTATTGTTTTGCTTTTCAAAAGGGATTAATGTACTGGGATGTATCAAAATAATTGGAGTTGTAACAAATAAAACATTACACATGTGAATTTAAATAGCTGGAATCAATTTTACATGAATTGCTACTCAACAGGATTAAAATAGCATTAAACCCAGAATGTGCTTATTATTATTTACACTCTCAACAGAAGCAGACCACTTTTTTTTCAAACAGAATCAGTGTTTATTCATTAAGCAGTCCCTTTGGAAGGAGTCAAAGTGGGACTTGCTTCCACTAAGGGAGCTGTGCTAAAATTCAAGCAGCCTGTGATTGCTTGTCAGCCCAGCACTGAGGAAGCTGAGCTACTTAGCTCTCAGAATATGGGGCATTTTCAAATATCACTCTTGAATAAGCTCACTGCCATGTCAAACTAGCCATGTAACAGAGAAAGGGATTTTTTGCAATTTGTTTGTTGGTTTGGTTTACAAAAGAAGGAAGAAAGGGGTCATAAAACTGGAGGAGGGGATAAATAATGTTAAGGTTGCAAAATAAATTGGTTTTCCATGATCAGTAAGCGACTGGCAGCCAATTTTTATTTCTATATTGTCTGCTGTGCTATGGGGCAGGAAGGAGAGAGGAAAAATTAAGATTGTGGGGCGGAGTGTTCTTTGTCTCAGAGAAAACACAAACCTGAAGCAGCCTGAGAGTGGGAGATGGCCAAGCAGACCCTCAGAGGAAAGATCACCTCACTGGCTCCAAGTGCTGCTTCTGATTTCAGAATGAGCCCACAGTGATATCAGAAACATTTAGGTTGGAAAGGACTAAGACCATCAACTGATAAGCCAGCAAGTCCCTAAATGTCACAATCCACATGTGGTTTTGAGCCCTTCAGTACCAGTTCTGCAAACACAAACACCCTGAGTGAGCCTAACATAGCACAGAACTACTAAACCTGCTAAACTACTGATGTCATCTGGAGTTGAACAACTGCAAAGTCTCTGCTTCATCCCAGTATTATTCCTCTTCATTCCACATCTCAGCAAATATGACTTCTGCGAATCATCCCCCACAGCTGTGAACAAAATTTAATTTAAACCCCAACTTTTCCCACTTTTTTTCTTTTTTAACATTGAACAATTAGCACTGGAGACAAATAAATGACTCTGCAGAACGATTTCTATCAGCTACACCCTAAGCATCAAAGAATCACAGAATATCCTGAGTTGGCAGGGACCCACAAGAATCAAAGTCCTGCTGCTGGCTGTGCAGAGAGCAGCCCCAAGAACCCCACCATGTGCTTGGAAGCATTGACCAAATGCTCCTTGAGCTCTGTCAGGCTTGGGGGGCTGTGGCCACTTCCCTGTGGAGCCTGTTCCAGTGCCCAACCCCCCTCTGGGTGAGGAACATTTTCCTGATGCTCAGCCTAAAACTCTCCTTGGGCAGATTCTTGTGTTTCACTTTCAGCTGGATCAGCCTTGATGCCAGAAAGGAAGCTGTGCTCTGGAAGAGAGGTAAGACAGGGGTTTTTCCCAGAACAGTGTGCTGCAAAAAAAGACATTGCTGTGTCCCTAGAAGGGAATACACGAGTTCAGGCCTCAATCCAGCAGACACTGTGATTTTACTGAACTTTCCTGTCCCTTGTGTGATGCTGACCTTAGCACAGGGGCCCACCTATCTTCTTCTGGCTCTTCCCTAATTTCACCATTGTTTTCCTCAGCAAAGGTACACCCACAGACCACCCTGACTGGGGACTGTGCCATGGAACTTCCCAACAGCTTTTCCAGAGAGATCACTCCCACCAGCAGGGATGTTTCTCCTCTCACTGCAGAGCACAAGAGAACCTGAACCAAATGCCTTCCTCCACACAGCTGCCTCTGGGAAATGCTGCTTGGGCTGGTGGTCCTGTAACAGGCAAATCTCCTCCTTTTTAAGGCACTAATAATTTCCAGTCTGGCTTTTTCCTCCTTTTTTAACCTCTCCCCTTCTTGTTTTGGGAAAGTTTGAAGGGAGGAAAGAATCAGAGAACTAAGCATTGCCTTGAAAACAGCACAGACAGGAAAAGCAGCTGGGGAAAAGATAACAGAATGTTTTTCAAATCTGCACACAGACACAGCTTCACACAGTCACAAAAACAGCCTGACTTGAATGTACAACTCCAGCAGCTATGCAGGAGCAACATGGATTCATCCAGTGACCACATAAGGCAACATGGCACAAAAGAGTTTTCCAGCACTGAGGTCAAAAGCAAAATTTTGAAGAAGAGGGTGAATGCATTTTTGCCGCTTAGAAGTTTTCTTTTGGTCTGAAGTCACAGAGACATTCAGACTTGCATCAAAGTTTTCAGTCTTAACCAACCTGTACTCCAAAAGCCTTTTAGCACATGTTCAGGTAGGTATTTGATAATTCATTTAATGAACTAGAGGGCACATATTTCTGATGTGGTTTTCCAGAAAAGTAAGAATTATGTTAAGATCACTATCAAGCCACGAATATAATCATCAGATCACAGAATATCACAGAACCATGGGATATCCTGAGTTGGAAGGGGCCCACAAGGATCACTGAAGTCCAGCTTCTGGACCTGCACAGGACAGCTCCAAGACTCCCACCACGTGCCCGAGAGCATTTTCCAAATGCTTCCTTCTACAAAACCTGGCTAGAGTAAGAAACACTTGTAAACTAGGAAATAACTTCTGAGTCAGTTTAAACCCCCAGAACAGAGTGCTGTTCTGTGCAAGGTCACTTGCATCACTAAGAAGAGCACACCTGACATTTCTAAGAGCACCAAAGGAGCCTTGGCATTCAAGCCATTTCATTCACACCTTGTAGATCTGTGTGCATGCACGTGAGAAAACACAGCACAGGACAAAACTCTGCAGCTTCAGGTAAATGGGAATTTCCCCCCTTGCATTTCACTTGTGGGGAAACACACTCAAGTTCCCAGTTTCTACTGGGACTCAGCTGACTAACCCAACATTTTGTTATTTATAATAGCCCTGCCAGAACTAATATTCAAATTCATTTTTACCTTCTCGAAAACTTCTTTCTGTCAAAATGCCCTATGATTAGTGCCAAAAAAAATTAAGACTATCAAAAGAGTTTTAAATCAGGACACATGCTATTGCCTGCTTTGGGAGATGGGGAAGAGTGAGATAAGAAGCATAATTTATTGTGATCATTTGCCTTGCAGGTAAAGTATGAAAAAATGGAGATTTGCATGATACAACTCAGCAGCCTGGAAAATATGCCAGAGATGTAAGTGAAAATAGAGAACAGCTAAGGTAAAGGGATGTCTATAGGTGGTAGAGCTAACTTTTGCAATTTTGAGACCAAAATGCATCTCAGAGACTCACCAGCACAAGAAATAACACTTTTTTCTGACTCTCAGGACTCAAAGAAAATCATAAGCTTTGGACAGTTTCAAGAGGTGAAAATCTCACTTTCTTCATTTAATCATTATATTAGGTAACAAGTTTGAGTAGAGGCTGCAGGATTTAGCCTGCTGCTGCTACATATCTACAGAAAGAGTCAAGATTGCGCATGTTTTAAGAAATTGTTTTCTTTACCCTCTATTCAGCATCACAGGAAAGAGACAGGAGTGACATCAATCAATGATCATAAATTTTGGTGCTTGTGCATTACACTATATTTATTTATATATCCTGAAAGGGACTGGAAATTGGGTAGGTGACTAATGCTTAGGTTATAAATTGCTGAGAGGAGAAAACTGAACATAACTGTGAACTTCCTCCTCATACAAATACATCCATCACGTTTTAATAATAGGAAGTGCAGTTCTAATGAAAACTGATCTGAACAAACTTTTTTAATCCAGGTATCTGCATCCAATGCATATTCACTCACCAAGTAAGACTCTTGAGTTTGTTGGTTTGTATTTCTACAAAATTAAAGAGCTAGAGAACCAGCATAAATCTCTATGGCATCAGCTTTTCTTTGTCTTTCTTATCCCATAAAATCTCTTTTTTCACCCCAAAGTTTGCATAATATCTGATCACTGGAATCAAAATATCCATCAAATGAGTTGCCACAGTCTGTGAACTTGTTATTTTACATGCTGGGTGCCCCTCTGTGCCTCACAATCTCTCTCTGAAATACCTGTTGAGAAAATGCCTGGTGTGTCAACCTGAAAAAGATAAGCTGGAAACAAGACCTAAAGAAATTGTGTACCTGCCTCATCGTTTTCCATGCTGTTTCACTCTTAAACCTATAAAACTCTGCTGATAAATAAACACTGTTAACCATTCCACTGCGGCTGTAAGCAGGCAAGGACGTAGACACAAAAATTACAATGGTGGTGTGAATACGCTTATAAAGCCATTTTCTTTGGGCAACATGTTTTGCTATCACTTCCAGCTTCCATTGTCAGAGTACTGTGGAATTCTTCTTTGCAAGACAGCAAGTGTGATAGTGAAATCTGCAGAACTCTTCAGACTTCTCAGAGCAAAACTGAGTAACAAAGTCACACACTCCCCACGTCAGGCAATGTTTAAACACAAAGCCAATCTCAAAAAAGCACAAGTGCACAAGCATAAGATAAAGCAGGAATATTTTGTCGAAGGATACATCACTCAATCACCCATTATCATTCTTTTATCACCCATTATCATTCTTTTATCACCCATTATCATTCTTTTATTGCATCTACTTGTGTTAGTCACTTACACACTCTTTAACCCTCTATTGTTTTCCCCCCACTTTCTATAGAATGCTTTTATACTTCTCAATGCAATGCTTTTAAAGGCAATGGCTGCATCCACAGAATACTCCCACTGCACTTTTCTATGCCCAATATGAGACAAATATTGAAGTAAGAGAGCCTTCTCCTGCTGATGTGACCCTTTCTCTCCTGGCCCTGCAGCCTCTTGCCCCCAAACCCTTCTAGAGACCCATGGCTGCTATGCTGCACCTCAGCAAAAATCTGTTCCTTGAAATAGATGAATCAGTGCCACCTGGAACAGGGTTCTGCACTTGCTACTGCCCAAGGAGTCAAAAGAAAGAAGAGGTGGCCAGACAGGCTGCACACTTGAATGCAATTACACAGCAGAATCCATACACAAGTGAAATACAACCCAAAGGAAGGAAAAAATACCACTTTTCTAGTGAAGCACAGAACAGCATCGATTTCCACAAATGAGGCTTAGCCTTCACTGGGCAGGGAATGATTGCCCTGAGCCTGTGGTATGACAGGAACATGAAAAGTCACTCCTGATGGCAAGGCAGAAGGGACCCAGTGCCCTTACCACCTCCCCATTACCAAAACTGACCCCTTCCTCCCTTCTACCTCCACATCACCAGCTCCTCACTGGCAAGCCATGGGGTACTGATGGCCACCCACACTCACCCTTGCTCCAGGCTGCACCTGACAGATGGCTTGGAACTGACAGGGTAAGAGCTGCAGCCCCACACTGCCCAGGGAGCTCCTCACTCCTCCCACAGCCAGGTCCCCTCTCTCCAGCAGAGCAGCAACGTCCAAGCTCAGTGCTCCAGCTGCTCATCTCTCTTTCAAAGAAAACTTAGGAATAAAAGCAGCTGTGAGTCAGGAAGACAGCCAAGTTTGTTTGCCCTTGAAAGGAGGTGGTCACACACAGTGAAAGACAAAATGCACGGAGAACTCCTAAGGAAATAAATCCACCCTACTCTCTCCTCTAGGCATTAGACAAAAGCTCCACAGGTTGGGCAGAAAGATACCATTGTCACAATCCTGAGGTGCATTGCTTTTGTGCTTTTTCAACATAAATAAAGGAAGCCCCTGACCTAAGGGCATACACATTGGCAAGGAGGAAGCACCTTCCTCAAGGGCTGAGGTTCTCTCTCACTGTGTATAAAAGTCCAACAGTTTCTTCATTTAGTGCCAGAAACCTCCTCAGAATATAGTGGCAACTTCTATAAGCAACAGGGACATAAAAAAAAAAAAAAAAAAAAGGCTTAAAATGCTTAAAATAAATTTCAGAGAAAAAAACTGTGATCATATATATATATCATATATATATATGTCTACCTTTGCAATAACACCCTCTCACTGAGATGGACTGCTCCACATGGGGTAACCTCTTTCAGTCCTTGGTTGTCATGGTTCAGCACCTTTGGCACTGAAAAGGGAAAGACAACCTCAAGGATCTTGGGCCAACGCTTGGGCTGCCTGCAAATCTGAAACACCTTACCTTCCCTGCTCCTGCCATCAAGATTAAAGCAATACAGGCATGTGGAAAGGCATTTTGTGAATCCACAGATACTCATGAGCTCATTCCTTCCTTACAGGAGTCCCTGATCTTGCCCTGAACTCCTATTTTTTCCATTAGCCACTATCTCAATGACCAACCAGCACTGCTCAGGCCATCAAGGGAGCAATGCTACCCAGTGGGGAGCTGCTAAGATGGTTGTGAATTTGGAAAAGTCCTTCTTTACTATCATTGTGGCTCTGTTCTTCAGAGATACTTTTCCAAGCCTTCCATTTTTGTTTAATCAGACTGAATCATAACGTTTTCTTAAAGAACTAAAAACCAGTTAATTATAGATTTGCTACAGGTTAGTAGACTGACCCCCTATATGGAATATCAACAATGAAAATCAACTAATTAATTAGAGTCAAGCTGTATTAAACACAGGGCAAACAACAACTCTACAGATTTTAGTATCTGATGGCTACAGGTTCCAGAGGAGCACAAAACAGCACAATTAGTGGAAAGGCTGAGCTGGGGGAGAGGAGGTAGGAAATAATCAAAACACTATCAAAGCAAAAATAAAAGCCTTAGTGAATGTAGCCAAACATTAGGAAAGGCTGAAGGGTCCTCAACACTGTGATGTGCCTCATGTCTGCAGGATGTGAAGAATTAAAATAACACCTGATATTATTTAGGTTCAGAGGTTACATTAGGCATAGGAAAAGAAGGCAAAGAAGAAAAAGCACTGAGAAATGAAATGTTTATAGAAGTTAGGTATAGCTCTTAATAAAAAGAAAACAATCATATGAAAAGTTAAGTGAGCTAGAGAGAAGAGAAATTAATATAGGGGAGAAAAAAAGAAGGAAAACAAGCTGAAATTGAGAATAGTAATATAATTCTTCAGCACAGAGTCTGGAGAACAGAAAAATGCCCCAGAGGGTGTTTTTATACCCTGAATACCCACAGTAAGGGCAAGAAAAGTTAGACTGGACAAGACATTCAGTGGGCATAGAAAGTACTAATCAGAAAGCTCAAGAGCAATTAACCAGGGGAACAAAGAAACCAAAACAAACAAAAACAACAACAACAAAAAAAATCATTCACACTAAGCTCTAGAAACAAACAAACAAAAAATGGTACAAGTAGCTCTCCAGTCAGTCAGGGTTTGGAAATAATTTCTACCCTGCTCCAGCATACACATTTCTCTGCAAACAGAAATAGAAATGATGGGAGCTAAAGGGCTCTGTGCTAACAGGAATATGATTCTGCATATGATGTCTCTTGCATTGGGGAAAACAACAGAAGAAACCTGCCAAGAGCCTAAGGAAAGGCAAAAAGTTCTTTCACTAAAATGTCTAAGGCAATTGGAAGGGAACAAAGCTGCCCCTTAAATCTAAAATACTCACATCCCACATGTTCAGGTATATATTTCTTCTAAAAGGGGTTTACATTACAAGAATGCCAGCAGAGTTTTAGCTGATGACTCGGACCATTTGAGCAAAAATCTAGTCAATTATTCCTGATACAAGTCACTCCATACTTTTTTGGGGTATGTTTGTTTCAGGGACTCATTTGGTTCACTATGGAAATTTAATGAGCAACGCTAACTTCCAGAAAAAACAAAACAAAACAAAACAAAACAAAACAAAAAACAACAACAAAAAAAAACCCCACCAAAATTAAAAGTGTGCAGCCTCTCTCCTAGTTCATGATGGAATCTGTTAAATTCATTGCCTTGGGAGCTTAATTCTCCTTTTCAAACTGAGGCATTTACAAAGTGATAAAATCTACTGGATTTTCTCCTAACACCTAGTGCTCAGATAAAGAAACAGCATCTGTTACTCTGCTGATGAGGAGTCTGCATTTCTCCCCTGTCCATGCTGCACTCAGTTTTGCTCAGCCACAACCCTGCTCTCACTGCTGCTCCTTGTCCTTCCTCACCTCCGTGCTCCACACACTTCTACCACACCTGTTGAATTCCGCATATGATTCAATCTTTTCCTTTTTAGCCAAGCAAGAGACAAAAGTTGACAGAATAACTGCTAATTTTTTATCTTCCACATCCTTTCTAGACTGCAGCCTTTTTAGGGGGAGGTAGGAATAACAGCACTATCCTTCAGCATCATACTGAAGTCCTCTAGACTTCTCTCTACCCCAGAAGAGAAGAAAGTGGAGATGTTTACAAATACTAAAGAAGTTTTTTTAGACCAGCTGTCTCGGTTTGGAAAGACAGGGAAAGCTAGAGTTTCCCTTGGAATGGAGAATGTAAACCCCTCACCTCCTCCAAATTATAATTTTACAATTAAGGGCTTTCAGGCAAAGATTTGGGAATGGCAATAACAGTTCTTTACTAGGAATATTAACAACACAAATGTAGTAGTACAAAAAAAACAAGCAACCAAACAAACAACAATCCTAGAAACCCTGACAGAGTCAGAGGGAATAACCTGACACCCTGTTGGTCAGGGTGTTGGAAGCAGTCCAAAAGTGAGTCCTCCTGGAGTGGCAGATGTGGTTCTGTTGGAGCAGAGATGATCCTGAGAGAAAAGGGTCCAGTGATGGTGAGAAGGGTCCAGTCTTCCTCTAGGAATCCATGGAACCAGATCCCTGGTGTTCCTACATCTCAGTTTTTTATCCAGGTAGGAATGGTTGGCTCTCTCCCACTGGGTGGAGCACTTCACAATGGGATGATGGAATGTGTCCTGTCCTTGGTGAGCCTTCATGGCCCATTAGCAGGAGATAACAGTTAATGGCCCATTAGCAGAACATATCCCCCTGGAGGGAGGACAGGTGGTGAAAGAGATAAGAAACACTGCCCCACCTGGTTTTAACAGCTGCCCCATTATCAGAAGGCATCTTTCCCCCCAGAGTTACAAGAGATAAAGAAAAACATCTCCCCAACTGCTTTCAACAGATGAAATAGAATACACATTTTTGGTTCCATAACCCAAGACACCAGCTTAGAATTTATTAGCAGGCAGGAATTTCCTTCCTGTTCACACGATGGCTCCAACCTTGAACAAACTTTTGTGTCACATGGCAGAAAAGAGAAGACAACAGCTACTCATCCCATCAAGAATCTCCTGAAGTGCTACTGAGATCAAAAACTGGTGCCAAACCCTCAAAACACTTTTATGTCAGGTGAGACACATGATACCTTGCAATGTAATCATGATTTTATATCAATTACTTGACTTTCCTTGTTTTTGAACATGAAATACTCTTCATTCCAGCAACATATGTTTGGAAGCTTTTACTGACACCTCTGACTATAAACAGCTTATTCCATGCTCACATGTGCATGACACCTTCCACTATCCCAGGTTGCTCCCAGCCAGGTCCAACTTTGGATACTTCCGGTGATGGGGCAGCCACAGCTTCTCTGGGCAGCCTGTGCCAGGGCCTCCCCACCCTCAAAGGAAAGAATTTCTTCCCAATATCCAATCCAAACCTACTTTCTCTTGGTTTGGGGCCATTCCTCCTTGTTCTGTCACTCCAGGCCCTTGCCAAGAGCCTCTCTCCATCCTTCCTGTAGGCTCCTTTCAGGTACTGGAAGGCTGCATTTAGGTCACCCCAAAGCCTTCTCCAGGCTGAACAATCCTAATTCTCTCAGCCTTTCCTCATAGGAGAAGTGCTCCATTTTTCTGATCATCTTGGTGCCCCCTCTGGACTTGTTCCTACTTTAACAGGTGCTCCTTCCTCTTTCTATCCCCCAAAAAATTGAAAAATCTGCATGATGCATCAGCACTCCTACAACCTGTCGTTTGGATAGTCTGCTGTCACTTATTTCAATAAATACTCTTTCCTGCCCGAGATTTGGAGCAGGATTCAGGCAGCCAAATGGGCTGCAAGACAGCAAGAAAATTTTCATCACTGAATGTATTATTATAATGATAATATCAGTTATTATTTAGTATTTATTATGATGCTTGACCTTCAGTTACCTTTGAGTAGCCTTTTTTCAGCACAGATACACCTGGAATTGTAACCCTCCAATCTCTACAGTCAACAATAAGCAATCATTTGATTCATAAAGTTTTTTTTAACACTTTTCAAATGTTCAGAAATTGTATCAGCATATTTCATTTATCAGCAGTACTGTCTGGATATGCAGGTTATTTTCTAACACAAACTATATCAGAAACATTTCTGTGAATATGTGCTGTGGTAAATCACATTTCTGAATTGACCTGCATTTAACTTGTGATGAAACTTTTACAAAATGTGACTACTTCTTCCTCTGAAAAATGTGATTATCAAGCAAGGGCCTTAGGGTGCCCAACAAAGTCAACAAGTGTTTTGCTTTTGCTTTAAGCCACACAATTCCCTTATTATTCTCTACACTGAAAAGAACACTGTTTGCTGTGTCAACATAGCAAATGTCCAACAGGAAATAGTGGAGTATATGAAATAGCATATTTATTTGTCCAAATAATTTTGAGGAGAAAGGCTTGTTTGTGGATGTGAAAAGACCAAGGGACAGTTTCCAGTTTTTCACCCTTTTTTGTGGTCATTTGAAAGGGTAATACCTAAATAAGGTAAGCACTCTCAGAACCAGGTTGCAAAAGATGTGCTATTTAACACCCTTGTATATTTTTAAAAATCATATATTGAAAAGAAAGGAAAATTACAGATAATTTAAAAGCAGAGATCTGTTCCTTGACTTTGTAAACTAAGGTGGCTTGCAGCCAGAACTGTGCTGACTTACATTCCTGACTCAGTCCTTCATTTTGCCACCAGTAAATTCATAAGCATTGTCTATTTACTGAAAAATATTTTCCAAAAATTATTTAAAAAACTGCAGAAGTTGTTTCTAACTTGAAAGAGGTTTTCTAAATGTGGATTTTTCCATGTTAATGTCCATATTGTTTATACTTGCATAAGCCCCCATTTTCAGATCCCAACGAGGTGATTGTTAAGGTCATGCTTTTTCTGTCAAACAAGATTTTGATTTTAAAACTAGATGAACATATTTATAATTTTATGAATTCTGCCCAGAAGATAGGGTCATGCTGACCTTTTCAGAGAAATTATATGACAAAGGCGAAAGTGATCCTGAACAGCATCCTGCTACTAGAAAAAAAAATTCGTGTTCCAAAAACTTCGATCAAGTTCCACCTCTGATGCACCAGCAGAGTTAAATGATGGGTGAAAATGAGCCATCAAAAGGGACTGATGAAAAAAACATTGCAGAAGAGTTTCTCCTCTGCAAATAATAGAGGGAGAAAGAGAGAGAGAAAGAGAGAGAAAGAGAGAGAGAGAAAGAGAGATTGAAAGTTAGGCAGTCAGAAAGCAAGAGGCCAGAAGACAAGATGCTTTTCTTTATATGCAGCATTTTGATGGGTAGATGTACACTGGCCACACTTGCTCAGAAAAGGAAAAACTATTTACTTTGTTGTTTATTGCAAAGTTTTATGATACATGCACTTAATTTGCAACATTCTTCCACTTCAATGCTATTTACAGATCAGCCTTGGCAGAACTCATCTTAAAATGCCACACCCCAAAATGTGTGAGAAAAAAGAGCAGAGAAACATCTGCCACTTTCCTGTATATCAGAGTGGTCAGGGGCTAAAGACAGGCAATACTCAGTCCTCATCAGGTCAGAATTACAGTCCCTGTTCCTCTGCTGTTATTCACATGGGAATTGGTAAGGCACTCCTACAACAGTAGGTTTAGATTAGATATAAGGGAGAAATTCTTCCCTGTGAGGGTGGAGAGGCCCTGGCACAGGCTGCCCACGGAAGCTGTGGCTGCCCCATCCCTGGAAGTGTTCAAGGCCAGGTTGGATGGGGCTCTGAGATGTGTGGTCTAGCAAAAACCTGTCCCTGCCCATGGCAGGGGTTTGGAATGAGATGAATTTTAAGGTCCCTTCTAACCCAAACTATTCCATCATTCTAAATATTTTTATGAAGTTGCTAAGTGCAATTTTCCTTTCAGTCTGTCTTGTGCTGTTGGCATTATGATTTGTCAGACATTGAATTTTTTTATTTTTTTTTAATAAAAGCTTTAAAATGTTGTAGGGTTTTCTTGTATGTTTGTTTCATTCTGTGTGTGGGAGTACACAATTTTTGTAATGGGATTTCTATGCTAAAGACAAAGATGCCACAAGTGAATTACAGCCCATGTAAGTAAGCCAGCAGGTATTTCCAATTACTGATAGTTAAACCACAAGATTTTCTAAGCCCATTGTTCTGAAGAAGTAATGCTTATACCTGAACTTATCTCTAGCTGCAAAGCTCTCTTGAGCAGTGTGCCTGCTGAGTAAACTCTTGGTCTGCATGTGTTAAAATACACCAGTAACTAAACCTCTTACTCAATTTTTTTTTTTCCACACGGGATTACTTCTGGGGCTATTCTATTCTGCAAAAATGAGATTTGAGTTACACTTGCAGAAGTCTCATACCCCATGATATTTCTCCTTTATGTAGTATTTTAACTGCCACTGCTGTAAGAAATCAAGGTCAGGGAGAAGGATCAACTTCCAAGTAAAAAAAACCCAAATAATTGAAATTTTGGATTTTAAAATATACTTCTATGCATCTACTTAGCAGTACAGCAGCACTTTCCCCTTCCTAGCAGCCTTTTCTCAATTTGGTCTGAATTCCACATCAGCCAGTGCTGCTTTTTCAGGTGCAAGCATTGTATTTATCCAGAGATACATGTTGGCAAACAGATTTGTTTGATGGGAAAACATGCAGAGCCGTCAAGCCATGCAAAACTTGACAGCATTCCAGGGAAAATTTTGTTTTGTGGAGTGCAAAGAGGTGGCCCCACAAAGGAAAGAGTAAATGTGTCAAAAAATGAATTTGTCAAAAGGAAAGAAGAACGTGGCCTACAAAGATCCTGCAAGAAAACTACAGTCACTACAGAATATTCTTCTGATCTCTGCAAATAGTCAGTAGCTTTTGTACTAATTTCATTAAGCCCTCAGTTAGAGTAACTTGAGATAGGCTTACCAGTTCTGTAAAGTCAAAATAAAGTCACACAGAAAAATAAAAGTTTGGTTCCTTGGTCCTTGGTCATGGTTCCAGTCCTCACTCGGAATGGTCCAGGATGATCAAGGTCCATTCCCAGAACTACAAATCACAGCACGACTTTTTGCCATCACTTGCTTACTTCTGAAACATGTAAAAGCATTTTGAGCTCCTGAGATGAAAGTGGTCTTAGCACACCATAAAAATGAATGACACAAAAAACCAAACCAAAACAAACAAACTAACAACAACAACAAAAAAAAAACAGCACCAGAAAAAATAAACTGGTTAAGCAAAAGTATTTAAAGTAAATCTAGTTTATAGTCACGATGCTACTAAATCCCCTGGTTTAGAATGCAGCTTCTTACTTGTGAAAGAACTTACTTGTGTCAGGGTTTTATAAGTATCCATACATAGAATTATCTGTATGACACATATATCCCACGGTGTCTTACATCACAGACACCACCAGCACAGATCATGGTGCTCTCTGTTGCAGTAAGAAGCCATGTAAAATAAGAAAATTTTAGAGTTTTAAAACACAACAAAGAAATCATATACTGAATGAAATTCCCAATGGCAAGGCACCTGTGACAGAAAAGCAGGAAAAACCCTAATGTACAATAAGCACTACAGTTGTTCATCATAAGCCCCTGAAGAAATGACAGAAAAATAAAGCAGCTCACAGAAGAAGTCTCTGTCTCAGTTCTGATAGTTTCATTTATCAACAAACAAGTTTAGCTCCCTGACAAGACTACATTAAGGGAACTATTAAGCTAAATGTGCCCAAATGTTATTTGTTTTACCTTTCAAAAGCTGTTAGTGTCAGAACCACTGCCAACATACAGGCTTGGGAAGAGAGATACAAAAGCTGGTTGTTTTAGGCTATTCTTTTAAAGCACAGTTAAGACTCTGCATGGATAGATTTTTTTTTCCCTTATCTAACACTACCACAGCAAGACAGAAAACAGCACAAAACCTAAAAAAAAAAATTAAAGGTTAAAGCTTTATCTTAGACAAAAATCACCCTGGGGAGAATTGCATAACTAAATCACCAGTGAACATTTTATATATATAACCTGTGGTTGTCCTGGGCTGCCTGGCCACATCAACACGGGGACATTGCTTGACCCAGCTGGCTAGAATGGGATACCCAAAAATGATCTGCAGACACAAGGTGTTTGAAGCATCTGCTTTAGAATTATCCACAATATTAACTTACATGCTATTTCTTCCAGAGAGTAGATGATTAAAATCTTGGCCCACAGGCAGAAGGACAAGGGGCCTCTCTGACCATAGCTAAACTACCAAATTCCTCCTGCCTTAATGGTGTGTTGAAACTTTGCAGGGAGAGGTAGCAAAAGCACTTGGAGGGTGGCTCCTAACAACTTTTGGCAGCAGCCCCTGCATCAAAACACACCCAGCATTGCACCAGGGATTGATCTCAGCTGGGATTTGTTGCCCAAATCCAGGAGGCAGCTCAGAGGCTGCCTCACAATGAGGGTGACCAGAGCACCAGGAGATGGATAAGAGGTGCTGGAGGATAAGAACCGGAGATGTACAAAACCATGCAGATAAAGACATTTCTGTCAGGCACTAACAGGTTTTAATTCCCTGGTGGCTCCTCACCTGGGACCTCCAATGCTGTCTGCCTGGGAGCCCTGTGGAAGCTCTGGCTGGGCATCAGTGTGCATGTACCCATCCCTGGTGGGTCTGTGGCCTTCCCTGGAGCTGTGCCTCTTGGTGAGCATCCCTGGATGCACCTGGCTCACCACATGCAGTGCTTGGGGCTGCTGCTAAGCCCCTTCCCCAGGACCCACAGGAGAGGCACAACCTGCATGAGGGTCACCCCAGCCCCAGGCTTGTTCCCCCGCTGAGGGCAGCTCTGCTTCCACAGCCCCCTCAAGCAAAGCTGCTCTCCTCACATGCTCCTGCTCTGCCAAAAAAAGAGTATTGCTCTCACTTTAGACAATCTAGACTCTTTTATTAATGGTTCAGAGAAAGTATTGCTCTGAGAACAGCATCTCTAAAGTGTTCAGGACAGCAGGAAATGAGCAGATGAAGTGACGCCGGCCATCGCAATGAGGCTGGAAAGGAGGGGAGGGAGGGAAAAACACACACATAAATATAATGCTATTTGGGGAAAAATAAATTTTCTATCCTGAAAGCTTATCCCCAAAGCTGAATTGTGAGCCAGATGCTGAGATGACTCTGTGCTTGACCTGGCTGGAGCCAGGCTTCTCTTCACTGATGACCATCTGTGCAGGGGCAGTGCAGGTGACAAGAGGGTGCCTGGCAAGGGAGCAGTGTCACGACCCCTAACACTGTAAATTTCCTTGGCAGAACTAATCCAGGCTGCCACAGGCAGTGACAATTAATGGGAAGTGACACAACTGTGGTCTGAAAATGAGGCAGCAGAATAGAACTGTCACTATGCTTCCCAGGGCAATGATAAATGATGTCATCTCTGGTTCAGGATGTTTCAGGTGAGAAACAAGCTTTAACCACACAAATTAGAGAAAGGGAATGAAAAGGTATTACACTCAAGAATAAAAAAAAAAATAGGTTACTGCTATATTGCACACATTTGGCTTGCATTCTTGCTATGTACCACCTCACTGTGCACACTGAAAATGTCTGTGCTCCTTTCCCTGGCTGCATCCTGCCTGAGCCTTGCTGCATATCTAAGAACATATCCATTCCAACTATTATTTTGCTCTCCACATGGTTGATTCACAATGGGTGGGTTACACAGTGG
The DNA here is from genome assembly GCA_027886175.1 of Phylloscopus collybita. Taxonomy (NCBI): domain Eukaryota; kingdom Metazoa; phylum Chordata; class Aves; order Passeriformes; family Phylloscopidae; genus Phylloscopus; species Phylloscopus collybita. The sequence continues at coordinate 5,425,657 of JAJNNQ010000016.1, forward strand.
CTACAAGGCTCAGGTAATCCTTAAATGTTATTCATGGCATTCCCCATTTCTGGGGAAACTATATTGGCTTCCCTTAGTAGTCAGTTGGTCCAAGTACACTTTTCATGTCTTTTTTTCCTGTTTTTGAATTCTGAGTTTGTTTAGGTATTTGCTTTTGTCCAGACAATCTTAAAGAAATGGGGAGCTATTTCATTTCTAAAAGCTAGCACTAAAACAAGCCACACATAGGGTGTTACATTAATATTTTATTTGGCAAATGCACCAATCCCAGAACAAATCATGCTATTCATAAAGTAAAATATTCTCCATGCAGATTAGCAGTCCCTTCACACCAGGAGGTTAAAAAATAAGGACGTTGTCTGCTTCCAAGAAAAAAGGCCTGCAAAGTGGTACAAGAATTTGCATGGTATTTCTCCCAGTCAGCTACTCACATACAGGTGCCTCACAAAAAAAAAACCAAAAAAAACCCCAAAAAAAACCAAAAAAAGAAAAAAAAAAAAAAAACCAAACCAAAACAAAAACAAAACAAAAAAAACCCCAACAATTAGAAGGGCTTACGTGAGTACAGGACAATTTCTCTTCTTTTAATTGAAGCACTTTCTGACTGTGAATTAACTAAAGAGACCATCAGAATCACAGGTCATCTCAGACACATGAAGTCTCATGAAAAGTGTTTGTGAATGAAGTGCTCTTAGAGGCTCACATCTTTTCTGCTTTCCCCTAACAAAGGCAAGCTTAAAGATTAATGTTCCAGTAAGAGCCATAGCAAAATAAACTTCTCACAGATCCATGGTAATAATGTTTACTCACACTCACAGAAATGAAAGCAGAACCCAGCCAACATATTTTCACTGGCAAACTCATGAATGTTTTTGCTAACTGCTGTAGTTTCAACTAATAAAAATATTATGACAGCACAAAACATTCATTTATCTGGTATTTAACTAAGCATTAATTTGTTTTCAAGTCCAATGTGTCAAAATTACAATGCTTGGCACACAAAATGTTTCAAGAGAAGAAATCCCAGTAGCAATCATTGCAGAAATAATGAAAACGTACTGATCTCTGGATATCTTGTTGAAGAATACATCAAAAGCAGCTGAACTCTGTTTCTGAATGCACTGAAACGACAATAGAATGCATAAGCATGTTACAGAGGCATTTCCAAGCAGCCTAGTGGTGAGGGCCACGGAACATTTGGGAGTTAGCATTGCACAGAGCAGCTGTCCTGGCTCGGCAGGTTCAGGTGTGTGCTGCAGTGCAGCCTGGTCCTCTTCATCCTGCACACATCCCTCGGCCTGAGGACGGATGTATCCAGAGGGGTGCAGCGAGGAGTCTGTTGTCAGCTCCCACTCAGCACAGGCGATTACACAGCTGCATGGCCTTGCCTTTATCTAGGAGTGCAGCGAGTTCTCGTGAGAACGTCCTTTTGTTTGACAGTAGAAATGATTAATAGAAATGTTTTCAGGCAGGAGAACCCTATAAGAGCCCGAAAGACCACGGCGCCGGGTAACCCTTCCACCGACGAGACCAGCACAGCGCCCTGCGCCCCGCCGGGAGGGCAGCCCCGACCGAGCCCGCAGCGCCCGGCCTTCCCAGCCCCTGCAGAGCCGTAAGATCGCCCGCAGCTCTCCCCTCTTAGCTCGGCCCGTGGGGGTCTCGACACTCTAGCTCCTGCTCGGGGGTTTTAGCCCCAGGCATCACTCCCGGCCTGCTGCGGGAGGGATCCCCTGGGAACAGCGCTCCGGAGCAGGCACGGGGCACCGGGAGGGATCGATCCCCTGGGAACAGCGCTCCGGAGCGGGCACGGGGCACCAGGAGGGATCGATCCCCTACGAACAGTGCTCCGGAGCAGACACAGGGCACAGGGAGGGATCGATCCTCTAGGAACAGCGCTCCGGAGAGAGCAGAGGGCACAGGGAGGGAGGGATCCCCTGCAATCGCCGCTCCGGAGCGAGGCACGGGGCACCGGGAGGGATCCCCTGGGAGCAGCGCTCCGGAGAGAGCACAGGGCACAGGGAGGGATCGATCCCCTGGGAGCAGCGCTCCGGAGAGAGCACAGGGCACAGGGAGGGATCGATCCCCTGGGAACAGCGCTCCGGAGCGGGCATGGGGCACAGGGATCGATCCCCTGGGAACAGCGCTCCGGAGAGAGCACAGGGCACAGGGAGGGATCGATCCCCTGGGAGCAGCGCTCTGGAGAGAGCACAGGGAGGGATCCCCAGCAATCGCCGCTCCGGAGCAGACACAGGGCACAGGGAGGGATCGATCCCCTGGGAACAGCGCTCCGGAGCGGGCACAGGGCAGCGGGAGGGATCGATCCCCTGGGAGCAGCGCTCCGGAGCAGACACGGGGCACAGGGAGGGAGGGATCGATCCCTTGGGAACAGAGCTCTGGAGAGAGCACGGGGCACAGGGAGGGATCGATCCCCTGGGAACAGAGCTCTGGAGAGAGCACGGGGCACAGGGAGGGATCGATCCCCTGGGAGCAGCGCTCCGGAGCAGACACAGGGTACAGGGAGGGATCAATCCCCTGGGAACAGCGCTCCGGAGAGAGCACCGGGAGGGATCCCCTAGGAACAGCGCTCCGGAGCGAGCACAGAGCACCAGGAGGGATCGATCCCCTGGGAACAGCGCTCCGGAGCAGACACAGGGCACAGGGAGGGAGGGATCCCCTGCAATGGCCGCTCCGGATCAGGCACAGGCCCCGGGCGGGCCGCGGAGCAGCGCTCGGGCCGCGCTCACCGCCCCGGGCCCTCAGCAGGCCGCTGCTGCCAGGGCGGGCGGGGCTGCGCCGTCGGGATAGACACGGCGGTCCTTCAGGGCCGCTCTGCCTGGGAGGGGGAAAGGGGGGTGGTTTGGGGTCTGGGGAGGGGTCTCTTTAGCCTCCCAGCCTCTCCCAGCTGCACAGAAATGGGCTGAGGGCGGCGGGCGGTCCCTTCCCGGGAGGGCTGGGTGCTGGCACACCGGCAGTGGGTTGTGGCTCTTCTGCAGCTCATCTATGGAGGGTCATCCAGAGCCTGTGTGATGGAAATATGTGGCCACTGCAGCAAGAATAAAGTGGTGAATGTTAAGCTGCTGGGGATGTGAGAAACACGGTTCACTTTTGTTAGCGTTTTAAAAGTTTAATAGAGGATAAGATAATAGGAGAATTTTAGAAAGCAAAATTTACAGACGTCTGGGTGCCTGGGCGTTTCCACCCCAAGGCACAGCTTGCTAACAGAGGGTCTTCCCTTTAAAAACAGTAGGCTAATGCATATTCATAAATTTCATACATGATTTAAACATTCCTTTTGACTTTAGGTGTTTCTGCTTAATTCCAACTTTTCTCCCCCACCATTCTTTCTTTGCAAGTAAATTTTCTTGTGGCTCCACAAAATCGCAAATCCCTTGATAAAGGAGGCGATAAATTCTTCCTTTTGGAGTCTTTGGTGTCCTTGATATTATCTTTATTCAGATAGGATGATGTGAGGAACTTCTTAATTGTCTTTCCCATTTCTTGAGCTGGTTCAGATGTTACAAAAAAAGCATCTTACATCACATAGTTTCTATTTTAATATTATGCTATAGCCTAAAAAAAAATTATACTGTTATTAAAAAAAACCTATAATAACACAGCATAACTCTCTAACACATATAGTATTCATTTTAATATTTGCAAAATGCTAATTATATAATATGTAGCGGGGGTAATGGGAGAGGGGAGGGGATGGGGGGGACGGGAGGAGCAGAGAAATTGGATTAAGAAGTTTCTGGCAGCCTGAAGGCTGCCCAATTTATCGTGGGTGGCAATCATGCAGGTTTAGTACCGCTGGTGAGAAATGCCTGATTTAGTGCCTAACAGGGAACATATTCCTTCAGGGTGTCAGGAAAAATCCACAAACGCCAGAGATTTATGTCCAGAAAGGAGACAAAGGCATCCTGCAACTTTATTCAAATAAAGGGAGAGAGGCCACTGAGGCAAGGTTTGGGAGGGTGCAGCCTCCTTTTATCCTAAACTCCCGGCCACATGCTACCCAATTCCTTTCCCCACTGGCTGAGATATGAGGAAGGTGCAGCCTACCCGAACCACCTACCACATATCCCCCCCTCGAACCTGTCATTTCACCCCAAAGGTTCAGAACTTCAGCCTTGTGCCCACCCTTGTCTGTTCCAGGAGCCAGCTGCCTGGGCTCTGCAGCAAGCCTGCTGCAGTAGAGACATTAATAGCTGTTATAAATGAATAAACGCCAATTATAGTAAAATAGAATTTATTGTCAGATTGCCAGCGAAAAAGCCACAAGCGCGAAATGGACCAAGCCAATTCTGAAATTGGTCAGAGTCAGGGAAACAGGCAGTGCGCACTGGGTGAGACCCTGTCTGTGTCCCGCCACACAGCACCCCCAGGTCTCACCACCCTCGGTGCCCCTGCTTGCCAGTCTTATACTTTTTGCCCACCGAACAAGTCAAGACATGATAGGTGGCACAGTGGATCAGCCCGAACATGTTTGGAAGTCTCAGTATCAGGGGGGCTTGGGAATGCCGGAGCTGGCGCCTTCTACCCAGTCCTGAATTTCTATCGTTCCTTTAGTGATGCTGATTTCCTCGGCCAGTCTGAGCAAAGTTTTCCTGGGTGGGGATGGTATCTCTGATCACCTTTGATGGCTCGGCTAGGGCCTATTCTTCTGAGATATGGCATACCTGGTTTCTCTCTATTGATGTGGTGATTCTTTTGTCCTCTTCCCGGATCCTGCGCTGAGACCTGTTTTTCTGACAAGAGCTGTGTAACTTTTACCATCACCCACACCCGTGAATATTACATGCATAAAATACAATTTGTGAACTTGAATTAACAAAAACACCGGGATAACGTAAAAAGGCTTTCTTGTGAGGCTACCATTCAGTTCCTGTCTGAGCTGGCAGCCTCTGAAAACATGCAGTCTCTGAAGCATTTTTACTGTAGGGAATGCATCTTCCCCTCCCCATCACCAATATTACTTAAACTATTATTATATTCTAGGAACACGGATTAAAATTTACCACAATAGCCATTTCAAAGACTTTAACACCCATGGAATTGTTTGTAAAGACATCAGCTTTTCTCTCAAGGGCATCACCCACTCAAGCCCAGGCTGTGGGAGACACGTGGGTGCTGCAGTGTGCCAGCTCCACTCCGTGGCTCAGACTGTGTGGCTGAGGAGGCTGTGGGACCATAATCCTGGACCACAACTCAGGGGTCACCCTCCCTCTGGCACAGCCCTGCTAGGCCTGTGAGAAACGAGGTGGACTGTGGAGTGCCAGAGAGTAAAGTTTGGGAGTGAACCCGCAGCAGTACAGGGAGCAGCTGAAGTAAAACTTTAAAAAAAAAAATTCTTCTGGCAAGCACCCTGCCCAGCCATGGCTACCACCTGGTGTTGGGGGAGTGTACAGCCCTCCCTGTGATGGCTAGTGCAGGAATATATATGTGTTGTGAGCTGGGTGTGACTGCTGTTTCCTTCTAACAGGTGCCTTTTTTCATGTCTCTTTCAGCAATGCATGGTTTATCAATGTGCAGTTAACTCCTAATTAATTGTGAGAAACAAGGCTCACTCTTGAAAATTTTTAGAAGTTTAATAAAGGATAAAAGTTATAATATCCAGGGCTGGGGTGCTTGGCAATCTGCCAAAAGCACATCATTATCTTAAAACAATTGTCTTACACACTTTTCATTGCATATAAATGAGGGTTATACATATTCAAACATTCCTGTGGTTTCACATGTTCTGGGAATTCTTTTGTTTGCTTTTAACCTTTGTCTTGTCTGCATGTCATCCTGTAGTTAAATCAATATATTTTACTTCTTCTCGAGGCTCCATTCTGTTGTTTTGATCCTTCCTGATAGCTGGAGAGTCAGTAGTAAGTTTTTCTCTTGGTATCCTGGTCCTTGTCACTGTTATCTTATCATTCAGGTAAGATAGTCCACAAATACATTGAATCAACTATTTCACACCATTATTTGAGTTAAAAATAAATAAAATTATTTAACAGTAGTTTCTATTTTAATACTCTGCAAAGGTCTAAGCTATAATATATTTATCACACTACTATTTATAAACTACACATGACCAGAACATTGGCCACAAAAGCTTACAGATTATACTATGTTAAAGCAGTTAAAAGGGGTTACAAATAGTACTATATTAAAATCGATGTGATCAATAAGAACTTGCAAAAACTAATCAAAAATGCAAAAGGCAATACCCACATTGCTATTTATAACATTAATCATTTGCAAGGTTCACTCTACTGCTTATTAAATGGTGAAGGCATACTGAGGAAAAGCAAGAAACAAAAATCCAGAGTCAATCAATCCAAACCAAAATAAACTGAAAAGTGTTTATGTGGAGGTAGGGGGTGTGTGGGGATGGGATGGGGGTGTAACAAAAGGATAGAAGGGGTAAGGATAAAAAGGAGTATGACCTAAAGGCTCAATAGCACTTTACAGCATTTAAACTTAACAGCACCTTAAACATAACAGCACTTAGCCTATAACTTAAATGTAACCATTTAGCAAAGGACTCATTTAGGATTTACTATATTACAGAGTCTTGTGTCTGCCTGAAAGAGGTAAGACAGAAGGTTTAGAGAACCAAAATCTTCTCTGATGCATGATTTAGCACCTCAGGCGAATTTGGAAACATCTTCATACTGAATATCTTCGACTCTGCGCCCTTTTAAAGGTCCTGAGTCAATGGTTATTGTCACTGAAAACCTCTTCTCGTTGATGGATTCCAAAATGCCTTCACTTCCCCTGTACCCACCATTTAATACCATCACTTTCTTGCCTGGTGCTGGTATTACAGTTTCGAGGTGTGTCTGATCAAGCTTCAGCTTGTCCCCAGACTCAATCACCCTCACAACTGCTGTGTATTTGTCAATCACTTCCTTAACAACTGCCTTCTTCTTGTAGTACTTCTCTCCAAGCTTTTTTGTTACAATCTTGACAATGATTTCAGGCTGTAACCAGTAGTCTCTTCGAGATGTTCTTTTCCTCTCCTCTTCAAGCTCCATGATCTCATCCAGCGCAGATTTCTTCTTCTTCTCTTGGGGCTGACCAGAGCTATGAGCTGCTTTTCTTTTAACTGCCCCCTTCACCATCTTCAGTGCATTCTGTCCAAGGACACTTGTTTTAGAAGATGCTATGACTGAAGCACTTGCTCCTTTGTTTAAATTAAAGGTAACTTTTTCTTCTTCGTTTTCTCTGTTCAGTTCAGTATAGACTGGCATTTCCAGTTCTTTCCCCTCCAAACCTCTTCTAACTTGTTGTTCAATGAATTTAGCAGTTTTTTCTTCATCATCAAGGTCCTGTTTCTTCTTCCTCTCTTGTTCCTGCTGCCTGCGAACCGTCTCTGGGTCCCTGTCGATGTACTGGATGTACCAGCCCTTAGGAGTCTCATCAACCTTGCACAGACCTTCTCTCCCCAGCCATTTTGTAAAATCAGTCAGCGTCTCCCACTGTGTGGCATTCATGTGGATGTGCTCTCGATGGCTGATGTACTCATTGTAGACCACATTATTGTGGACCCTCTTCGTTCCAAATCGCCTCCTGAGCAATTCTAGGAAATCATTTCGGAATTCCTCAGAGAAGTAATCCACGAACTGCTGAGGATTTTCAGAAGCCAGCAGCAGCTGCCTCTGGTGGGACTCGGACATGCAGTGGCACTTGAAGCCGTTCTCATCTCGGCACTGCTTCTGGCACATCTGGCAGTACCAGCGCAGCTTCTGCAGCCCCTTGGACTTGATGCGGTTGGCGATCGCCTTGGGGCTGAGGAAATCCGACTTCCCCATGACACTGGTCCTGATCTCACTCCTGTCCTGGTGCTGGTCCGGATCCTGCCCCCTCTGGAAATGGTGGAGGCCAGTTACTAAACAGTAATTTACTTACAGGCCTATCTTACTTTAAAATATTAAAGTGCTTTGGAATGTAGGAACCAAAACTGAGGGAAAAACAAAAACCCTCCAACAATGTGCTGGTTTGAAAGCAAACCAGTAGGAGATCCCAAGTCAAAACTACAATTTAGTAAGAAAATTAAAATGAAATAGAATAGTACAAAAACACTGACAGAGTCAGAATACAACCTGACACGCTGTCGGTCCGGGTGTTGGTAGTAGTCCAATTAAATGGTGGCTGCAGTCCTCCTGGTGAGACAGATGTGGTTTTGTTGAAGCAGAAATCCTGTAGAAAGGTGTAGTTTCCCCAAAGGTCCAGCGGTGAAGCAGAAGGGTCTGGTCTTCCTCTGGAAATCCAGTGGAAAAAGGCTGACTGTGGTGTTCCAAATCCCAGATTATATCCAGGTAAGAGTGCTTGGCTCCTCCCCCTGAGTGGAGCATCTCCCAATGGGATGATGTAATTTTATCAGTGATGCAGTGATGCAGTGAGACTCAATGGCCCATTAACAGAAGATATCTCCCTGGGGGGAGAATGGGTCATGAAAGAGATAAGGACAACTGCCCCACCTGATTTTAATAGCTGGCCCATTAACAGAAGATATCCCCCCACAGTTATGAGGGAGGGTCATGGAAGAGATAAAGAACACAGACCCACCTGGTTTTAAGAGATGGTAATAGAATACATACTTCTGGTTACATCTTGCATTGCAACCTAAGATAAACAGCATTTTTAAAGTTAGAGAGTCAAGGCATTATTTTATTATCTGGCCACGATGTTGTTCTGGCCAGGACCTACCACAGAAATCATCTCATCCACACATAGCCCAGGTGTGCAGAGAGAATCCTTCCATCACACACCGCTTTTACAAGATTTTTCAGATATTTTATACAGTCAAAACTCATAGAAATTAACTGGGTCAGCATTCATTAGTCCTAAAGTTGTGAAGTTCTTAGTATTTGGCCTCCTATTAGAACTGAATTTCTTTGCTAATATCACTGGGGCTGTGGTTTCAATCCCTGTATGGGCCATTTACTTAAGAGTTGGACTTGATGATCCTTGTGGGCCCCTTCCAACTAAGAATATTCTCTGCATCTTCTGTGCACTTCTGATGTTAATTAGATTTTCATTTCTTGGTTTTCTTATCAGTCTTTTCAGGAGGAGATGTCTCATACTCTGCCAGAGGCAGAGTCTGGGGTAGATGTTTGTAGATGGCTGCTGATGTTCTGTTGATGTTCCTGATGGTCTTTACCTCTTTGGCCCTACTCCCAGTCTGTTGACATGCTGAATTCATCAGGCCTCACCTAGATAAACAGTACCCTGGAAAGAAGTTTCAATTCTCTTCCCTGGGGGCAAAGGTGAACAATTCTGGCTAAAGTTATATATATATATATGTATATATATATATATATAAAAGCAACCTGATGTATTTTCCAACAGGAGAACAGTGTTTCTCCCAGGTTTGCTACAGCATATAGCACGTTTGCTATATATTGCACACTTGCATGCACACAGACATGTGTAGAAGGTACCTGCAAAAAATTCTCCCCAAAGATACAGAAATACTCACTTCAGATGCCTTTGCATCTTCTCAACAAGCCAGGGGTCAAGCCTTGAGGAGTGGGGGTCTCAGCCAAGGATTCATCATCACTCAGGGATTCTCTAAGTGAAGTCAACTTGAGAGTTCACTCTCTGAGAGGCTCCACTGAGAGGGAGGTTCCTGGTCACAGCCTCTGCAGTCCAGAAGGGCTCAAAAGGTCCCATTTTGGACCACTGTTTATAGGGCAACAAGATAGTGGGCTTTAGTCTTAAAAAAAAGAGGAGCTCATTTGACAAAAGGAGTTCCTGAGAGCAGTTACTGTTTCTGATAAGGTCAAGAGGAGCTGGGTGCAGATGCTGTCCATCAAGGCCAAGGCCTAATAGGCATTTCTCTGATCAGAGTGCATGGGGTGGGGGGTAACATAGGGCAGGAAACATACCATTGCACTAGATTGGCTGCCCATTTCATTTTGTACATAGAGAAAAACTAAAATTTTATTTCATGAATGTATATATATATATATCTATAATTGTAGAGAAGTAGATATTGGATATACATAGTTACATTTTATATCATATATATATAGAAATGCACAAATATATATTGTAGATATATTTTATTTATACCTTACACTTTATATTTACATATTTTTTTATAGAATCATAGAATGATTTGGGTTGGAAGGGACCTTAAAGATCATCTAGTTCTTTCGGGTTTGAGTTGGTCACTCTTTCCCGAGATTAGGGTGGTTAAGTGTCCTTTGCCCTCTGAAAAGCCCCAAGCCAGATGCAGAAATGAACCAGAGTCTTCAGATGTTCTTTTTTCAAGGTTTTTCTCTTGTTTATTATATCTTATCTTGTCCTTTTTTCTCTGTGCCCGGCCAAGGTCTGTCCAGCATAGGCATAAAGCGTAGACTCCATCCTCTGTCACTATAGGACATGAAATCAGGACACAGACACTCAGAACGTCGCTGTGGGACACACAGGAACAAGGCAGGGAGTGCATTCAGAGAGGCTGTGTGATCTCTCCATGCAAGAGAGAGACCCCGGTTTATTTTTCTAATTCCTATTATACTTTCTCAGATGTGCCCACCTCAGAGGTGGGACCCTTGGGAACCATTGGTCCATTCCAGAGACCACCACAAAAGTCCCTCCTCTGGGAACAGATGTGGAAAACACACAATAGTTTACATTGCATGTCCTTGTGTATCAAGACCATGCCTGGGAATGGAATTCCCAAAACCAAAACATGCAGGCACGAGCATGGCAACATCTCACCCTTTCAGTTTATACAAAAAGAAAGGAAAAAAGAAAAATGCAGATTTTTGTATCTGCTTGTGGAGAGGTCTTCGATTGAAGACTCGTAGATTTCTCCACTTGTCCGCTCTCATTCTGGTCACAGTTTCCAATTTGCCTGTCGGCCAGTTTGCAGGGACTGTCCCTGCTTTTCTCCCCCCCCCCTTTTTTTTTTTCCTTTTTTTTTTTTCTTTTTTTTTTTGAAAACATGATGTGACCAGTTGCCGAATCCTTGTCGGGTGAGAAGCTGTGCCATGCAGTGCAATGACCCTCATTACAAAATCCATCCCGATCCGTCCTCCCAAACCCCAGCCAAAATCCCGCTCCCCAGAGGCCCACAACAATTCCCATGGGCTGTGAGCAAAGCCACAGGCAACAGTCCTTCTGAGTCCATAAAATCACGGGTTTCTGGCTGTCAATGCAGTGCTCTGTCCCCTCCATGCATCATGCAGGTCTCTGGAGGGGTGGTATCAGGGAAGTACAGGATACACAACTTTGGATGGTCACCAGGCCAGGAGTGCTGTGCAGTGAGTCAAGGTGCTCGGCAGATACAAGGCAAACATCCCAGCGCCAGTTCCCAGTCCTGAAAACAAGGGTCTGCAAAAGCACAGGTTACATGATCTCTGGAATCCCCTTGGGTATCTGAGAGAGAGCCACGAATCCCTCTCAGCCTGCTTTCTGAACAGCACAGAAGCAGACAGAGAAAACCGTGTCTCACTCTGAGCACCTGCCATGTGGGCTGGTGGAATGTCAGCAGGGCTAAGGGAAGTCATTGGGGTTCCCAACAAGCTGTTCTCGACACCCCATTGTCTCAGTCCCCAAGCCGTATGTTGCACTTCGTTCCAGGCAGGTCTCAGCCCCCTGGAGCGCACGGTGACGCGGCAGGGATCCACAGACGCAGGTGGAACCGCAGTTTGCGGAAGCTCGGCAGTGTTGCCAGGCAACACAGACGCGGGGGGGCGGGCAAGCGTCGGAGCGGCGACCGGTGGAATTGCGGTGCCGGCTCCCTGTGCCGGAGGGGGTCGGCGGGGCTTCTTCCGTGGCCGCACCGCCAGGGGAGGGGTCGGCCGTGGCCAGCCCAGCGCAGGGTCCCCCTGCGCCCCCCCCCGCACCCACAGGCAGGCGGCGTCCCCAGCCGAGCGGCCCCGTCGGGCTCCACGGGGCGGGGGCGGGGTTGCGCCACCCCCACCCGTCTGCCGCGGGCCGCGCGGCGTGGGGGGGGCGGCGGTCCTGGCTGGGCAGCGCCAGCGGGCCCCGTGGGGCGGGGGCGGATGCCCCCCGCCCGTCTCCCGCGGCAGCTCCGGGACAGGGCGGCTCCCCGCGGCCCCTGTGCCGGCCCCGGCAGCGAGGCGGGCGCGGCACGGCGTGTCGGGGGCGGAGTGTCCGGCCGAGCTGAGCCGGGGGGGGCTGAGGGGCGGGGGGGCAGCGGGGCAGCCCCCCCTTCCTCCCGCGGCGGCTGCACAGAGCCTCTCCGCCTGGCCCCCCCTCCGGGGCCGCAGCCGCACGGTTTCGGCCGTTCACAGAAAGACCGTCCTTTTTCTCCGCCCGAAAGGAAGACTGCGCGCACGCTCCGTTTGTTGGGTATTTGGAAACAGCTTTCCTGCCCGAAGCTGCGCGCGTAGAGCGTGCAGGCACTCCCTTCTGCCTCTTTTCTGGGACAGACACCTGGGGAATGGGCGACTCCCGTCCCCTCTTTCTCCCAGGCCTTTTCGAGCCCAGACCGCCGGGGTGGGGCCCCCGGGGTGGTGCCAAGGTCTCAATGGGCTTTTTGCATGGGAAAGTGCGGCTCGGTGGCCGCGGGGCGGGGCACGATGGCGTCTCGGGACCCCCTCCCCCCTCCCCCCTCCCACACGCGGCCGCTCGTGGCGGGGTGTCGCTGTGGGACACGATCAATGAGACACGGAGTCGTGGTTCAGAAGGCTGATGCTCCGAAAAGGGGCTGGTTTATTCTCAGAACCTATTTTTATACCTTTTTACAATGTGCCCACCTAAGAGGTGGGATCCCTGGACCCATTGGCCACACCAAGGGTCAACAAGCAAAGTCCCTCCTCAGAAGAGGGAAAAGTGAAAAACAAGATAGTTTACATAGAGTGACCTTGTTTACTGCTTCAATCCCTGGGAAAGAGTTTAAGAAGAATGCAAACATGAGAAACAGTGACTACAGCGGGGAACACGGAGGGATTGGGGGCCGGCGCATTCGCGGCGCTCGATTTGCAGACCGCTGTTGGACGCCTCCGCTCGTGCCCGGGGTTTTCCCCCCCTCCTTCCCAAAAGGAAGCTCACAAGGCGGGGGAAAGGACAAACCCAGGTCTTCTGAAGACGGCTTCGGGAGACTCTCTGAGCTGTCAGCTGCAGTCTCGAGACTTCGGTCCTCTTCCACTGAATCAGGGAATGAGCTGAAAAGAAAATCTTCTCCCGACCTTTCAAAAACCTTCATCGATCTTTCCCATATTTGTGATAATTTTGTTAGCGTATCTAACTCTGAATTCACCAGAAGTCCCAAGAGAGATCAAAATGACCTATACCGCACTCTTCTGGGGGTCGGGATAAAACCCTGTTTTTTCCCCCATCTATATAGTTGTGTTAGATGTTCCGAGGATATACCTACTTCCCAACATGCAAGGTACATCCCCCACATCGTTAACACAAAGTTATCTTCCGGGCCTAGCAGCCGGTTCATTTTTTCAAATTCCTTCTCCCTATTGGAGAGAAATAAAAATCCCTTTTTCTTTAAAAAGGGGACAAGGTATTCTTTACCTTGTTCTCGCGGCTGCAGGTCACGTCAGGGGTCACCAGACGTTGCTGTGGGACACACAGGAACGAGGCAGAGAGTGCATTCAGAGGCTGCGTGATCTCTCCATGCAAGAGAGAGACCCCGGTTTATTTTTCTAATTCCTATTATACTTTCTCAGATGTGCCCACCTCAGAGGTGGGACCCTTGGGAACCATTGGTCCATTCCAGAGACCACCACAAAAGTCCCTCCTCTGGGAACAGATGTGGAAAACACACAATAGTTTACATTGCATGTCCTTGTGTATCAAGACCGTGCCTGGGAATGGAATTCCCAAAACCAAAACATGCAGGCACGAGCATGGCAACAGAAATGCACAATTATATATTGTAGATATATTTTATTTATGCCTTACCCTTTATATTTACATATTTTTTTATAGAATCATAGAATGATTTGGGTTGGAAGGGACCTTAAAGATCATCTAGTTCTCTCGGGTTTGAGTTGGTCACTCTTTCCTGAGATTAGGGTGGTTAAGTGTCCTTTGCCCTCTGAAAAGCCCCAAGCCAGATGCAGAAATGAACCAGAGTCTTCAGATGTTCTTTTTTCAAGGTTTTTCTCTTGTTTATTATATCTTATCTTGTCCTTTTTTCTCTGTGCCCGGCCAAGGTCTGTCCAGCATAGGCATCAGGCGTAGACTCCGTCCTCTGTCACTATAGGACACGAAATCAGGACACAGACACTCAGAAGGCTGAGATGACTCCAAATCTGTGTTTATTCTCAATACACCTGTCTTTTTACCTTTTACAATGAACCCACCAAACAGGGTGGGATCCTTGAACCACATTGGTTCCATCAGAGGGACACCAAACAAGGTCCCTCCTTGGGAATGGAATGCAGGAACAGGATAGTGTAGAAAAACATATCCTTTGTTTACAAGATTTTGCCTGAGAAAGGGATTTCGGAAAATCAAAACATTGCAGGCATGAACCGTGGCTACATCTCACCCTTTTTGTTTTTTAAAAAAAAAGAAAAAGAAAAATGCAAATGTCAATGTCTACTTGTGGAGGGGTCATCCGAGTGATCACTCGCATCATCTGCATCTGAGTCATCACTCGGAGGCTCCTCCACTTGACAACTTTCACTCTGGTCACGGTCTCCAGGTTGCCTGTTGGCCTGGTTCTGTGGGGATTCACCCTGCATTCCCCATTTCTGTTTTTTGAAGCACCTGCTTCCTGCCAGATAGGCAGAATCCGTGACCAGATTGCCAATTTTTCTTTTGGGTGAGACGGTGTGCCCTTCAACACAGTGGCCCTCGTCACAATCTGTCCTGATGCGCACCCCCCAAGCCGCCAGGACATCCCGCCCCCAGAGGTTCGTAGTAGTTTCAGTGACATATGGTTGAACCACAGCCGACTGTCCCTCTGAGTTCGTGATCATCATGGGTCTCTGGCTCACAAAGCATTGCTTCGTTCCACCCAGTCCTGCGACGGACGACTGGACAGGATCCAGAGGCCAATGCGGAGGCCATGCAGCAGAAGAAAGGATGCAAATGTCCACCCCCAAATCTATCAGGCCTCAAAGGTGGATCTCTGAAGGGGTGGCATCAGGGAGGTACAGGGTACACCACATCTTGGGACGTTCATCAGTCAGCACTGCTGTCCAGTGAACTTGAGGCCGCCCTGTTGCCTAAGACTGAGGCAGAGGCTGGTCAGGGTAAGGTTGAAGTGAATTTTATTTTAGGCCTTCAAGGCCAGCCCCAGCAGCCACAGCAGTGGCTGCCTGGGTCGCTCCAATATGCAAGCAAAAGAAGGCCGAGTCACAAACCACCCCCCCCTTTTCTAGGTTCCAGTCCATTTGCATATGCCCCATTTGTTGTCCAATCAACAACTCCAAACGATGATGTTCCATGCTTCCACGTTGTTTGTCTTTGGGGCTTGGAGCTCAGGAAGAGAATATCCTTGAAGATGTGAATCCTGCGCCGAAACCCAAACTACCCTGCCCCCATCACCCTGTGATCAAATCCGAGCACCACTCGATATCAAGGCAGCCTGCCCACCAGAACAAGGCACCGAAACCCCAAAACTGAGGCATCAGCCCGGTAGATCCGAAGCAGCCGTCTCCTCGCCACCGGTTCTCAGTCCTGGAAACAGAGGACTTAAAAGGCACAAGATGGGCAATCCGAGTTCCCTCGGGGATAGTGATGGGGGGTGGACGTTGAAACCATGGCATAAAGTTGTCCCATGTAATCTGCGTCTATCAGATACCCTGCTGGGTAGTACGTGATTGCCCCGTGAGGAAGGCGCTTTTGCCTTCACCCAGGGGTCCAAAGGCATCCTGGGGGACCGTATGTGGCTTGCAAGAGTCTATGATGACTGTTGCAGCTGTGCAGACGTCAACACCGGCTGAGCCGCAGGTGCTGGCTGCAAACTTGCTAAGTCTCGGGGTCTCTGCTTGCCCGAGATTAGGGTGGTCGTTGCCCTTTGTCCTTCAGAAAGCCCCGAGCCGCCCGCAGAAATGATGAGGAGTCTTTAGATGTTCGTTCTCAAGGCTGTTCTTCTTGTTTATTTTATCTTATCACAATTCTTTTTCTCTGAGCTCTGCCAAGGTCTGGACAGCACAGGCAACAGGTGACGACTCCCCGCCTGCCCAAGGCTCGTCATCTTATATACCAAAAATTACGTGCACATTATTTACAATTAAGAACCAATATCTACATTTTACACTAAACAGGTGTTGCTGTGGGACACAATGAAGGGAGACACGGAGTGGACAGAAGGCTGCTGTGGACCCCTCAAGAGGAGGAGCCACAGGTTTATTTTCCAAGCTTCTTTTATATTTTTTACAAATGTGCCCACCTTAGAGGTGGGACTCCTGGGAACCATTGGTCACTTTCAGAGACTACCACACAAAGTCCCTCCTCTGGGAACGCACTGGAAAAACAAGATAGCTTACCGTACGTGACCTTGTTTACCAGTAAAAGTGCCTGGGAACAGGATTTCCTAAAACCAAAATATGTCAGGCACGAATCGTGGCAACAGGATGCCAAACTTGTGTGACACACCCCACGCTCGTAGGAACTGCCGCACCTTCTGCGAGGTATAAGCAGGACCATTGTCGGTCTTCACAGTAGAAGGTGTGCCTAAAAAGAGAAAAGCCTGCCTCCAGTGGGCAATGACATCATGAGCCTTCTCTCCAGTGTGAGCAGTAGTCCACATAGTAGACAAGAAGGTATCAACAGATACATGCACATACTTGAGCCGGCCAAATTCAGCAATATGGGTGACATCAGTCTGCCAAATCTGCAAGGCCTTCAGGCCCCTGGGGTTAACCCCTGCCGGCAAGGGTGCAGCCAGCGCGTGACAGTCATCACAGGAATTGACAATGTCACGAGCCTCAGTGGGTGTCAAGTGGAACTGCTTCTCCAAGGTATGCGCATTCTGATGAAAGAACTCATGCGATGCCTTGGCTTGTGCGAGTATGTCAGGCTGAGGCCCTACCCACGCGGGGTTAGCCAGCCTGTCAGCCCTCGCGTTGCTTTCCGCTATGAAACCTGGCAAATTGGTGTGGCTCCTTACATGTACCACAAAATAGGGATGGACTCAGGCCTGAATAGCACACCACAAGGCTTTCAGTAATTGAAATAAAGCAGGGTTGCTGACTTCTTTCAAAACTGAATAACCTAGTTGTTCAGCTATATCTGCCACGTAGGCGGAGTCCGTGACCGGATTGAAAGGGACCTGGGAAAATCGCTGAAACGCCATGACAGCAGCTCTCAATTCAACCAATTGGGCCGAGCCTGCTTCATGACCCTTCAGCTGCTGCCACTCAGATCCATTCTGCCAAGTGATAATAGCTTTTCTAGTTTTCCCTGACCCGTCAGTAAAGACGGTGAGGCCTTGCACCGGCTCTGGACTATTTTTGGGTTGCAAAGAGAGTTCAGCCAATTTCGCCACCTTTAGTAGCTTGAGGCTGGGCAGATGGTAAGTGATCTGCCCTGAAAAATTTTCTAGAGCACTCTGCAGGGATACATCATTTGCAAGGCTCCAGTCAAAATTCTCCCGCTCTACGGGGATGTGCTGGTTTGAAAGCAAAACCAGTGAGACTCCCAGTCAGAGACACAATTTAATAGAAGAAGAGAGGAAAAAAGGTGAAATAAATGGAATGATACAACCTAACACCCTGTTGGTCAGGGTGTTTGAAGCAGTCCGGAAATCCTCCTGGAGCGGCAGATGTAGTTCCGCTGGAGCAGAGATGATCCTGAGAGAGAAGGGTCCAGTGATGATGAGAAGGGTCCAGTCTTCCTCCAGGAATCCAGATGAGATGTTCTTGTCAAAGTAGTGATTCCTGTAGAAACGTCTGGTAGCTTGTCGCTGTGGGACACGATCGATGAGACACGGAGTCGTGATTCAGAAGGCTGATGCTCCAAAAAGGGGCTGGTTTATTCTCAGAACCTATTTTTATACCTTTTTACAATGTGCCCACCTAAGAGGTGGGATCCCTGGACCCATTGGCCACACCAAGGGTCAACAAGCAAAGTCCCTCCTTAGGAGAGGGAAAAGTGAAAAACAAGATAGTTTACAGAGAGTACTATGGATTTACCATCTTAAATCCCTGGGAAAGAACTTAAGAAAAACCCAAACATGGCAGTGACTACAGGTAATAATCAGAGGGCTGAATCAGCCCAGGGAGTCTATCAGTGATATCCCTCACCTGGGCCCCAGGGAGGCAGCAGACCTCTCTATGGGATGGGGCCGGGCAACATATGGGGCCCTCAGTTCCCCTGAGAAGGGAGTCACCTACTACGATTACCCTTCTTTTCTTCTCGGTGTTAGAGGTGGTGATCTGTCTTACAGATGAATCATAATTGAGAGGCTCTCTGGGCAGATAATTTTCTTCTAAATTATCTGGCAAGCTCTCTAGATCCAGGGCCTCATACCTATTCTGAAGTGGCACCTGGCTGGGGGATGGGGAGGAGTTTTTGTTATTACCTGCCCGAGCGGGGACCCATTTCCACTCTTCTTCATCTTGCCTGAGAGTGGGAGGCATGTGATCCTCAGACTCCCGGTCAGAGAACTCCCTTAAAAATGGAAGGGTTGAGCTCCACCAGTCTATTTCCCTTTCAGTCTCCCTGATACTCCTTAATCTTTCAACCAAACTTCTTCCCTAAGCTCAGCCACCAGGGATAGGAGGTCATTCACCTGTTCACACCGCAGGCAGGCCTCATCCACTACACCCCCTGAAGCCACCAATACACTCAAGCACTCTGGGCAGGAATGGGTCTGTACAGACACATCCTTTCTGGAGGGCTCCACTTGGTCACATACACTTACACCAACTGCAGTTTTTGACCTTGTAAAAACCGTTACTAACAGAAACCAAAGGGAAGCAACCAGAAGTAACACCTAAAACAACACAGAGGACACCTTACTAGCAAGAACACTTGCAACCCAGCCTGCTTGCCCTGCCTGCGTGAACTGCCTTGTCCAAGGCCCTGAGATAAACCACACCCCCATTTGCCCACTCCTGTTCACCACACTCCCCAGAGAGCTCTTATAAGCAGCCACCCAGCAGCAAGGAAGCTCCACCCCTTGTTCCCAAATAGCTAACAATTGTTTAATTAACACAGTTGTCACTTATCAGGGGTTACTTAGTCTTAAAGGTACAGAACTTAAAATACAGCATAAACAGAACAGACAGCTGGGGATACAAGCATCAAAAAGTCACCCCAGGGCAGAGGGGTGGGATTTAGGGAAGGGAAGCATACTGCAACTTCTAGCCTTTAGTGCTTGACACCTTCCCTGGTCAAAGGACAAACCCCTGTCCCAGCCAGCAGCACAGGCAGTGTGGAGAGTCCTGGCCCAGGGTGGGATGAGAGGCAAGGGGAAGCTCCCAGGTGAAAGGCCCAGCCATGGCCTCT
This sequence comes from Phylloscopus collybita, assembly GCA_027886175.1. NCBI lineage: Eukaryota > Metazoa > Chordata > Aves > Passeriformes > Phylloscopidae > Phylloscopus > Phylloscopus collybita. The sequence goes on from JAJNNQ010000016.1 coordinate 5,445,049, forward strand.
CAGGAGCTCTGAGCAGGTTTGAGGAGCCTCAGGGCCTTCCTCACCCTAAACGTTCACCCAGGGCTCAGCAGCGGCTGGAGTCTCTGCCAGAGCCCTGCTCCCTGTGCCTGGAATGGGGCTCCCGGTATCTGCCTCCCCTGGGGGACACATCTTGTCGACTGCTGTGCCTGTTGCCCCTTCTGCCACCCTCCTCCCTCTTCTCCCACTTCTCCCAGGAGCCCCTCTGGCCCTTCTTCTCGTGGCAGTTCTTGTCCCCTGTCCTGTCTGAGTGCCGCTGGTGCCGCCGCTGCTCCTCATCCTTCTGCGTCCTGCTCCCGGTATTCCTGTCAGAGCTCCCACCAGCACAGCGCTCATACCCGGGGTCCTCCTTCTCCTTCTTGATCTTGATCTTGATCCTGGGATGGGGCTCCTCCGTGCTCACCTGCTTCCCAGCTTGTGGGCTGGACTTTGACCATCCTGCTCTGCTGCACTCCATCTCTTTCTGCTTTTTCACAAGCACATCTTCATCCTCAGACAGGGTGTGAGGTGGCGTTTTGACCCCGCAGCCCTCGGCATGGAGGGCTCTGGTCACCTCATCCCAGTCCTCGGACTCCCTGGGGGGCCTGTAGTTGGCCACGTGGTCCACGCGGATGGTCCGTCCCTTGATCTTGATCCCATTGAAGTTATCCACAGCCAGGATGGTGCTTCTCTGGTCCTCATAGCACAGGAAGCAGAACCCCTTGGACTTCCCAGTCTTCTTGTCCCGCACGAGGTTGATGTTGACGACTTCGCCGTACTGCGAGAAGACGCAGATCACATCGCCCTCCGTCAGCTGGGAGTGCAGCCCGCCCACGAAGATCCAAGCGCTGTCCTTGTACTCCATGTGCCAGGACACCGCCTCGGGCACACCCAGCGCCGCCTCCCGTGCGTTCAGCTCACTGATCAGCTTCACCTTCGTCAGGGGGTTCATGGCGGTGGTGGAGCACACTGCCACTGCACTGCAATCAAATGGTGGCTGCGGCCCTCCAGGAGTGGCAGATGTGGTCTGGTTGAAGCAGCAGAATCCTGCAGAAGGGTGCAGTCCTCCTCTGAAGGTCCGGTGGTAGTGCAGATGGGTCAGGTCTTCCTCTGGGACTCCAGTGGAAAACAGCTGCTCTGGTGTTCCAAATCCCACATTATATCCAGGTAGGAAAGCTTGGCTCCTCCCCCTGGGTGGAGCATCTCACAATGGGATGATGTAATTTTATCAGTCAGGCAGTGAGACTCAGATGGCCCATTAACAGAAGATCTCCCCTGGAGGGCGAATAGATCATGGAAGAGATAAGGAACACAGCCACACCTGGTTTTATCAGCTGGCCCATTAACAGCAGGTAGAGAACGCTGCCCTGCCTGGTTTCAACAGATGATAACAGAATACACAGTTTTGGTTTACCCTGTATTTGCAAGCCCTGACACAAAAATTTCTGTCTTCTGTGCTTTTCTTAAGCTCCTGCTGTGGTTTATCTTATGGCAAGTTCCTTCCACTGTGGTCTTGATAGTGTTTGGGACAGGTAACTGTGCTCTTTAAGTCCTTACAGAACTCTGGAGGTCCCTTCCAACCTCAACCATTCTGTGACTCTGGGAATATCCTTTTGGTCAGTTAGGGTCAGCTGTCCTGGATGTGATCCCTACCAACTTCTTGCCCATTCCTTGCTCATTCCAGCCTTTGAGGCAAAAAATGATTCACATTGAATGTACTCCCTTTGGCTTGGAGCCGAGGTCACCACACTCTTTCTGCCATGCTTACCTCATCAGAAGTGATCCCCTGTCCTCAGAAGAAAGTCCCTTCTCCCTGCTGCCAACAATGGCATAAAGTGGTAGAGAATAAGCTCTGGGTCCTGGCCACATGCCCATCATGCTACTGCAAAAATTATTGTCTTGGTTTGAAAGACAGGTGTCTCTAGGGAGAGCAGGGCCTCCCTTGGAATGGAGAATTCAAACGCCTCTCCCTCCAAATAAGTATAATTTAGAAAATTAAAGGGCTCTCAGGCAGAGGTATGGGGATGGGAATAACAGTTTTTTACTAGTATGTATAACAAAGCAAAATGAACAATGAGATCTAGAGCATTAACAACAAAACAGAGCCAGGGACCTCGACTGGGCTTTGCTTCACAAAACTGGGGCAGTTTGATCTCGGTGTGAATCATGACTTAAAGAGTTAAGATTTTAGCTAAGAGTCAGAAGCAATTTATATTGATCAGGGTGTAAGTTAGATAAGTAAATGGTCGGTTAATGATTATTAGATGCTTAAGCTAGAGCTAATTGTTATATTACGAGCATGTTTATAGAAGGAAGTGGAGTAAGTGAACCGTTATAAAAACAGATTGAAACCAGTAAGAACAATGCCAACACCTGGACTTTATATTAATCAGTCACAAAGTAGGGCACCTTGGATCATGCCAGAGGGTCACAGAGACCTGATGAAGACTCCCCTGACTTCATCCCTTGAGACCACTGACCCAATTTGAGACCACTGACCCAATTCAAGAGAAGAATTATGCACACATGAAGGACTAATAGCCTCATTTTAATACCAAATGAGGATGGGAGGTGCTGGGGTTATGCATATGTATTTTATGTGAGATCTTGGAAAATAAATAGAGGGCAAAGAACCTTGTTTGGGGCGGTTACGCCTTTTGGAGATGACTCCCATGCCACCCTCTGGTGAATAAATATACCACTTTCTAACTTTAGTTAGAGAATCTTTGTCCATGATCATATTGGTTTTAACAATTCATTTTGGTGAGCCAGGCAGGAGAAGTGTCTGCTCAGCTGTGAGACCAGCTCGGGTGGAGGACCCCTCAGGGCACCCCTGGGATATTCCTGGAAGAGTGGGCTCCACTCCCAGGCCTGTTCATCCAGCAGCAGCAGACAAGGATTCCTGACTACTAAAACTCCGGACAAAAGGGTATGTTTTAAAAAAATTGAAACAGTTTCAACAGTGAACTGTAAGGCATATGCGTGGTCAGGAAAGGCTGTTTGGTAAGTTGTGGGAGGTGTGCAAGCACAACTTGTGTCCCTGTAGTGTGCTTGCAAGCTGAATTGGTATCGGGTCAGTTGTATTTGGTTGCCAGCAGAGAAAGCTGTTAAGCTGTTGTACTGGGCCAGGGGGTGCTTGGGCTGTGGTTGCTGGCAGAAGGGGATTTTGCCATTTGTTGGGCCATAGAGGACTCAGTTTGCTAGCAATCTGGGGCTAGAAATTGTAAGGGCAAATCCTGGTTCATGGTTGTTATGCTGTGTGAATGTGTCCTGACTGTGAGGAATAATTGTTGAGACATGCTATTAGCACGAAGTGATTGAGGGGTTTGGACCCATGGTTCCGTTCTCGGGTGACCGAAACAGCCAGGGCAAAATGAAGTGAGTGGGGCACATGAAAACCCTTAACAAAAGCCCCCTCCCCTCTGTCACTGTGGGGTGTGTGTTTTGGTCACTGGGACGATATTCACTGTAACTGTATTTATGAGGCAACACTGCAATCTTATGTCAAAAGTTATAAGCGCAGCACATGCTGAGTCAAAGAGTTGATTAGCCTCAGAGAGCTGAGGCATGAATGTTTTTGGAGTAGATTGAGGACAGAGAAAGGACAGGACCAGTTTGCCAAGGAGAAGTGGAAGCCCTTGACAAGAGCTTAGTTGTGATCTTAGGTACAGAGGCTGTGCTTGTAGATTGTAGAATTAGAATAAGGGTAACTTTGGTCTGAGAACTCAGTCTGGCCAGACGAGTAGAAGGAATTTCTTTACTTCAGTGGTTTGGGCTTGATTTGTGGGAGTTTGTGAATTCAGTAAATTGGTGGAGAGACAGGGGAAATGACAGAACATATTTAAAAGGCTTATATCAGACGTCTGCTGGGTGTCTAGTGGCTCTGGATTGGGAGCAACAGGCTGTGGAGAATTTAGAAAATCAAGGAGTTAATGGAATAGCTTGTACTTGTGGGAGTCTTCCTGCAGCTGTCAGTGTGTTTAGAGGTTGGCACTGTGCCTGGGTGCCATTGCAGTGTAAAATTAGTGCAGGATGTTACTATTGTTCTTCTGCTAACCGCTACAGAGAATGTGCCCACAACAGCTCCTTGATCGAGCTGATTTAGGGCCAAAGATTTTAAAGCTGGTATGTGGAAAGTCACATTTAGAACCTCAGCTGTGGGCTGTGCGGGAAAAAGACTGGGAAAGGACTGTAAGGATCTGTGGAGCTAGGTTTGGGTGGAGGTGAGACAAGAAGCAAAGGAGGAGATAATAAGAACTAGAGTAGAGTGCTGGTTTTGTTAAAGAGAAGAGTGATGGGAACTAACCAGAGTAAAGAGATCCCTAAAATGAGTCCTTTAGGGTGTATTTTGGCACATTGGAAGGAGCTAGTAGGGTGTGGTGGTACAGAGAGCAAAAAGGCCCTTGCTAAGTTTTGTACACAGTGGTGGCCACTTCACAGGCTTGAGGGGGGCATCAGGTGGTCCCCAGTTGGATCTTTACATTATGAGACTTTTTTACAACTTACGTTATTTTTGAGATGGGAACAAAAATGGGAAGAGGTGACATATGCTGACATGTTTTTCTCCCTCCAGAACCACCCTGAGTGGCAAAGATATTGTGGACTCAGGGCCCCCTCTGACCCCTTGGTATTGGCCCTGGAAAAAGGCAACAAGGCTAGGTTAAAACAATGTTGTAGTGCATGCTCCATAAATCAACGCTGCACACACCCTGACAAGGTGTATCCTAGAAAGCAGGGGAGGCTGAGGGGGGAAGCAAATTCAAGACAGTTATTAACCTCACCTCCTACTCCAGTTATTCCAGCTCCAGCTCTTATTCCACCTCCTGAGATTTCTGTCCGAACTCCAGCTCCAGCTCGTATTCCACCCCCTGAGATTTCTGTCCAAACTCCAGCTTATATACCATCCCCCACTCCAATTAAAACAATTTCTACTTCAACTCCACCTCCAGCTTTAAGTTCAGCTGAATCAACTCTGATTTCTACTTCAAGTTCAGCTTCACCTTCTATTTTATCCCCTACTCCAACTACTCCACTCACTCCTAAATCTCTCCCACTGCCCAGCAGTGACAGTGGGGAAGAGGAGCCCTCTCCAAAGAGTCCTACAGCATCCCAGACTCAGAAAAAAACCAAAGAAATTATACAAGCACCTTTGAGGGAGGCAATTAAGTCCTGAAGGGAAAACAATGTTAGTTGAAATTCCTTTTTCTACAAGGAATTTAGAGACTTGGGAAAAGATTGCTAAATGTTATCAAAGTGACCCAGTAAGCGTTGCAAAGAGATTAAAGTTTATGATTAAACAGCGTCAGCCTGACTGGTCAGATCTTCAGATATTATGGGATGCTTTAACAGAAATAGAAAAACAATTGCTTTTGAAGGTAGCTGGGAGTTTAGCAGAAGATGCTTACAGAATAACACAGAGCAGAACTAATGAAGTTTTTCCTCTCCAGAATCCACAATTGAATCCTAATGAAGATGATGATATAGGAAAATTAGAGGATTATCAAGACTTTATAGTAAAGGGGTTTGAAAGAGCAATTCCCAAAACAATAAACTGGTCAGCCCTGTATGCAATTAAGCAAGGTCCCTCTGAAACACCTTCTGAATTTTTAAAACATTTGAGAGGTGCAATGAGTCACCATACAACTTTAAATCCCGAGTCTGAGGAAGGGACACAACAACTAGTGGATTTATTTCTTGGACAGTCCACAGGGAACATAAGATGCAAACTTCAGAAGATACGGGGTCCAATAGTGTGGGATTTGGAAGGCAAGAACCACCCTGGCTAGGGAGAGATCAGTGTGCATTCTGCAAGAGAAAAGACAGTGTCTGGAACGAAGAAAAGGTGATGATCAAAGAAGAGGAGATCGAAAAGGGGAGGCAGTGGTTGCTCATGTTAAAGAAGACTGAGGTGGACAGGAGGATCTTACCCTAGGAGACCCTCTGGTTGTAGTGAAACTAGGGAACAAAGAAAAAGAAATGTAGTTTTTGATAGACAAAGGGGCAACATATTGAGTGTTAAATGGAGCTTTAATACTAATAACAGATTATTATGTTCTGGTAAAGGAGGCAACTGGCCAATCTGAAAGAGCCTATTTTTGTAGGTCATTGAAATATAAACTTGGGAAACAATGGGGAATTCACAGATTTTTATATATGCCCAGTGCTCCATCAACACTTTTGGGTAGGGATCTATCAGCACTATTAGAGGCAAAAATAATATTTTAAAATGGGGAAATTACTTTGGAGGTTAAGGACCAACAATATGTGGACTTGTTAAGCTTGATGTTAACAACTAATGAGGCTAAAGTTGAAAGTGAAGGTGAGATTCACAGAAAAAGAATGGATCAGGCATTTCCTGGGGTTTGGGCTTCTAACATACCAGGGAGAGCAAAGGATGCACCCCCAGTGCAGGTTAAGCTTAAAGAAGGAAAACAGACAGAGTTAGGCAATATCCTTTACAAAAGGAAGACAGAGAAGGGATTAGTCCAGTGATTGAATTTTTTTTGCAGATAGGGTTATTAAAAGAGTCAGTCTGAGTTTAATACTCTTATTTTACCTGATAAAAAGATTGATAGGTCATACTGAATAGTGTAAGATTTAAGAGCTGTTAATAGGATAACTGAGGATTTATACCCAATGGTTGCCAACCCCTACACTTGTTAACTTGTTTAACACCTGAACTAACATGGTTTACTGTTTTAGATTTAAAGGATGCTTTCTTTTGCCTTCCTCTCCATGAGGCCAGCCAGCAAATTTTTGCATTTGAATGGGAAAACGCCAAAACTGGATGTAAAACTCAGCTCACATGGTCAGTTTTACCATAAGAATTTAAGAACTCGCCCACGATATTTGGAAAACAACTAGCAAAAGATCTGGAATCCTGGGAAGCTCTCTCAGGAGAGGGACAGCTGTTACAATATGTGGACGACCTCCTGATAGCTACCAAACTCAAAACTCAAAACTTAAGAAGCATGTGTGGAGTGGACAGTAAGCCTCCTAAACTTTTTGGGTCTACAAGGGTATCAAGTATCCCAGAAGAAAGCCCAGATGGTGAGGCAAACCATAAAAGTTATTTATTTGGGCTACAAGGTTAGTGCTGGACAAAGAATCTTAGGACAGGATCTCAAGGAAGCAATATGCCAGACCCCAAAACCCGAGACAGCAAAAGAACTGACAGCTTTTCTAGGCATGACAGGGTGGCACAGACTGTGGATTTGTAATTATGGGTTGCTTGTTAAACCTCTATATGCCTTGATCATGGAAGGGAGCAGGGATCTCCAATGGGACGAAAGAAGCAACACGAGCCTTTGACCAACTAAAGAAGGCCCTCGTGTCAGCACCAGCCTTGGGACTTCCAGATGTGAGTAAACCATTCTTTTTGTTCTTGCATGAAAAACAAGGCATTGCTTTGGGAATGCTAGCACAAGACCTAGGCCCATATGGCAGGGCAGTCACCTGCTTCTCTAAGCAGCTGGATGTGGCAGCCAAGGGATGGCCAGGGTGCCTCAGAGCTGTTGCAGCAGTGGCAGTGAACATCCAAGAGGCACGCAAGTTCACCCTGGGCCAGAAGATGACTGTGCTAGTGTCCCACACAGTGTCTGCAGTCCTGGAAGGGAAAGGGGGACATTGGCTCTTCCCATAGAGATTCCTGAAGTACCAGGCCACACTGGTTGAACAAGATGATGTTGAGATTGTGGTAACTAGCATTGTGAACCCAGCTTCCTTCCTCAGCAGTATATGGGAGAACCTGTGATCCATGGTCCTGGAGACCATCGAAGCCACCTACTCCAGCCACCCAGACCTGAAGGACACCCCTCTCAAGGACACTGAGACCTGGTTCACTGATGGAAGCAACTATGTCATCAGTGGAAAAAGACATGCTGGGTATGTGGTTACCACGAGAGGTAATAGAGTCTGGACCATTACCAACAAACACCTCTGCACAGAAGGCTGAAATAATTGCCCTAACCCAGGCTTTAGAGCTGGCAAAAGGAAAGAAAAATTAATATTTATACAGACTCGAGGTATGCATTTGGGGTAGTTCATGCACATGGAGCCATCTGGAAAGAAAGAGGACTGTTGAATTTGCAAGGAAAAGATATTAAACATGCACAAGAGATAATAAAACTATTGGAGGCAGTCCAGCTACCTGAAAAGGTAGCCATCATGCATATCAAGGCACACAAAAAAGTGAGCTCTGAATTGGAGGAAGAAAATGAGCTGGTGGGCAGAAAGGCAAAAGAAGCAGCTAAAGGTGAGGTAATTGTTGAAACTGTTGAGGCAGCTTTAATTCCAGATTTTTTGGGAAATGGGCAAATTTCCATTGAAGGTAAGCCAAGGTACCATAAAAAAGGACAAGAGGCTTATTGAGAAAGAAAATGGAAGCTATAATCAAGAGGGGTGGGCTATTAGAGATGAAGGGAAAGGAAGGCTTGTGATCCCCTTACATGCTCTGGTCATTAGTGAAAGAGGAACATAAGAAAACACATTGGGGAGTAGATGCTCTATATAATTATTTGAAAGATAGAATCATAGCCAGAAATTTGCAAAGCATAGTAGTTCAGGTAACTCGTCAATGTAGCCTTTGCCTCCAAACTAATCTCAAAATATTCCTAAACCAAAGCTTGGGCAAACTGGGAAAGGATATGGACCTGGGCAGCCATGGCAAATTGATTTTTTCAGAACTACCCAGGAAAGGAGGGTACCAATATTAATTGGTGTTAACAGATACCTTTTCAGGGTGGCCAGAAGCTTTCCCTACCAGAACTGCCAAAGTGCAAGAGGTAAACAAAGCATTGTTACAAGGAATAATACTGCACTTGGGAGTCCCAGCCACAAGGTCTTCAGACAGAGGGCCACATTTTATTCCAAAAATTGTGCAGGAAATTAGCTGCCATTTAGGCATAGACTGTGAACTTCATACTCCATATCATCCTCAGTCAAGTGGCCAAGTAGAGAAAATGAATCATTTGATTAAGCAGCAAATTGGGACAAAAGGCAAAGTTACCTTGGCCTCAGGCTCTTCCATTAGCATTATTACGAATTCGGACAAGAGTAAAAGAAAACCTAAGCCCCTTTGAAATATTGTATGGAAAACCATATGGCATTCAAGAAGTGACAAAACCCACTCAAGTAGGGGAAGAAACCCTACACAGATATATGATAGCCCTAAACAAACAACTTAGAGAAACTGAGAAACATGTGGCTGGGGCTCGAACCAGAGAATTAGATGGACCAATACATGATGTACATACAGCCTGGGGATTATGTATATGTTAAGTCTTTTGCAGAAAAAAAAACTTTGGAACCACAGTGGGAGGGACCATTCCAAGTGCTCCTCACCACCTTTACTGCAATCAAGATCAAGGAACAAAACGCCTGGATCCATCACCCCTGAGTGAAGAAAGCTCCTGAGGGACTCTGGAAAGTTCTACCGAGTGATAATGAACTAAAATTAAAACTTTCTTGGGAAAATAAATAGAGTGTGGGTGAAAGGATAAGTATAGTATAACAACTCTCTGAAAAACAGGAAGGCTTGTAATTGTAATGGATAATCAAGTAGGTATAGCCTGGAGAGTTGTGTCATTTGTGGCCATCACTATAGCCACAGCTAATGCAGTACCACTGCATTACAATGTGACTGGTATATATAAGTGCCAAGGGAAAGCTTATGATTTTGACTCCCGTGAGTCTCTGCTTCAGATGCTAAAAGTTACAAATGCAACTGTGTGGGAAGGAAGAAATGTTTGGGGATGTGAATATGCGTTTGTCCAGGATGGATTCCATGAATCTTATCAAGAACCCATGAAACCTATTCGAATTAGTCCTGAATGCTGTGACAAATGCTTAACTAACTGTTCTGAGTTTAGGCTCAAAATAGAAGGTTGTGCAATTAAGGATTGGAAGATTGATTTTAATGTAACTCAGGTTTGTACTGCTCCCCGAAAAGATGAGGTTAAGGTAACTCAACCACCTCGACCAGCGCCAACCTTAAAAGAACCCCAATGGATTACTGGAACCATTTAGGAACTCATAGCTCCCATAATTACCAAAATGGAGCCATATGCTGTTAAAAAAACAAGAATTCAAAAATTGCCAGTAAACCCAAAGTGGTCATTAAAACGAGTAGGAATGGCAATGCAAGTAAATACCTCTGACAGTGTGCTCCATTTTTAAGGATCTCTTTTATGAATTGGACCCCCTAGCTGTAGAAGCATGTACCTTATACAGAAGCATGTCCAGACAGAAAAGAGACCTTACTGAGTTATTGGGAACAGGACTAGGGGTTCTAAAAACCATGGATTCAAAAATATTAATGAACAAATTGACAGTAATGGGCAGTGATATGGTTAAATTGCAACAACCTCTACAATCTTCTTTATTGGCGTTAGGTACCAGCCAGTGGAAATTGTCTAAAATATTACCAGAATGGGAAAACATAGAAGAGTGGGATCATCAATTGATAATTAATACCTTAGGTGCAGCTAGAGAGAACATTTCTTTGGGACTTGGGTGTACACAGGCACAGTTATGGATGTAATCAGTGGCGGCCTCAGTCATCAGAGACAGAGGAGAAAGCATATTCCCTGCTGAAATCCATAAAGTTGTTTGGGATAATGCCTCGGATCTAGAAAAAGAACTCCAATCCTGGTGGGTTTTAGTTAATTTTACTTATAATCCTGTGACAAGTATGGTAACAGCTTTTGTTTTAACTATATATGATGCACCAGTGAGCTTGATACATCCAATTCTTGCTTTAGGGCTAAATCATGAGGGGACCATACTTTATCCTTCTGAACACAGAATGTGGGCATGGAAAGTTGAAGGAAGGTGGTGAACCATTAATTTAGAACCCTGCTCTATGGGGGAACAATTGGGGTTTATTTTTTGTTTTATTGTGAGGGTAGTGTAGGTAATAATAAAAATACTTGTTTGGATACAGAACAAAGCATTTGTCACTTTGAAACGCATCCCATTAATCAAACAACCCTGCTTCTACATACAGGACAAGGTTGTGTCTGCCTTAGGACAGTATGCTCCACTTTAATGGTGGATGAGATTACTGTGAATGAAACTCAATTTAACTTGTGCATTTGTAACTATGTCAAAATTGAAGGATGTGATTTTTCCTATCAGGCACCTGTTGTATCACATATAAAGGCAAACTTGACTACTGTTCAAGAAATATCGCCTGTGCCTATAGGGATGAGCTTAACTTTGATTGCAAAATTATTGGAACACCATGAATTAAAATAAATTCTTAAAGAAATTAAAGATGAAGGAAAGAGAACTTTGATTACAATACATCATGACACAGAGACTGTACGGAGAGTATTTAAAGGATTAGAGGAAGGCCCATCCCATCATTGGTGGGATGTGCTTTTTGGGTGGTCACCAACCACAACTGGTTTGCTCAATATCTTGGCTCATCTGATTATGGTTTTGCTTATTTTAGTTGGTATAAGTTTGATTTTGCCTGCTATAATACTTGTTTGGAATTGGAGAATGCTGAAGCAAGTAGCAGCTTTAATTTCAATAGCAAGAGCATATGGTATGGTTTTAAAGGACCCCTACCACACAGCTTTGCTAGATGCAGAAGAATCTACATATTAGTAAAAGTATTTACTAACTTTGAAGGAGTGGGGAAATGAATCATGATTTAATGAGTTAAGATTCTAGCTAAGAGACAGAAGCAATTTATATTGATCAGGGTGTAAGTTAGATAAGTAAATGGTCAGTTAATGATTATTAGATGCTTAAGATAGAGCTAATTGTTATATTATGAGCATGTTTATAGAAGAAAGTGGAGTAAGTGAACCGTTATAAGAACAGATTGAAACCAGTAAGAACAATGGCCAACACCTGGACTTATATCATTCAATCATGAAGCAGGGCACCTTGGATCATGCCAGAGGGTCACAGAGACCTGATGAAGACTCACCTGACTTCATCCCTTGAGACCACTGTCCCAATTTGAGACCACTGACCCAATTCAAGAGAAGAATTATGCACACATGAAGGACTAATAGCCTCATTTTAATACCAAACAGGGATGGGAGGTGCTGGGGTTATGCATATGTATTGTATGTGAGATCTTGGAAAATAAATAGAAGACAAAGAGCCTTGTTTGGGGCAGGGGGGTGACACCTTTTGGAGATGACTCCCATGCCGTCTGCCAGTGAATAAACATACCACTTTCTAACTTCAGTTAGTTAGAGGGTCTTTGTCCATGATCATACCAGTTTTAACGATTCAGGTGCCCCTGCAGAGCATCAAGCTGGAGGAATGGAGAAAAATCCAGGCCTGGTGGATGAGATAAATCAGAAGCTCCATGGTGGTGGCTGGAATGGTAGGATGTCACTAACAGGCAGGGGCGGGATGTGCTGGCAGGGCAGGGGGTGTGGGGCCACACCGTGGCAAAAAGAGCATTGCCAAAGAAACAGCAGTGGCGGGATGGGGCCAGCCCAGCTCCAGCAGGGCAGGAGGAGGCGAGCTGAGAATTCCTGGGCACACGAGCAGATCATGGTAGATCTCCCAGGACCAGACTTGGTGGTGACAGTGAACTCCTCTCGCAGCAAGCAAGAGCATCATCATCCTCCCTCCAATGCTGAGAGCAAGAGACAGCCTAGCTGCCCCCAAAACTCATGTTATCTTCCCCCTCCTGACTGTTGGCCACCTCTTTGTTTTGGTCAAGCACCCATAAGTACCCAGTAGTTAGTCTCCTAGTGATGCCTTAGGTTTTGAGGTTTTTTTCTGTCTTGTTCTGGTGGGTAGTTTTACTTTTGTATTAAATGGTGCTGGGATTTGATCACAGGGCGATGGGGGAAGGGCACCTCTGGTTCTAGCAGGGGACTCACTTCTTCAAGGACACTCTCTGAGCTCCAGGCCCTGAGGATAAACAATGTGGAAGAGAGGAGGCAAGCAGGAAGGATGGAACACCGAGATTGGGAATTGTTGATTGGACAATGGACGGGGCGTATGCAAATGGACTGAAACTTGTAAAAAGGGGGGAATCTCATGACTCTTCCTCCTTTTACTTCCATCTTGGAGCAGAGCTACTGCTGTGGCTGCCGGGATGTGGCCTTGAAGGCCATAATAAATGTTCACCCTATTTTTATAACTCTGTCTGCCCTCTGTCTCAGCCTTTAAGGCAACATTAGAAACTTATGGAAAAAAAATCTATAAGTAAAAAAGAAACAAATCTAACCACCAACACAAGCCCAGACACATGAATTTCTCTCTTCTGTGCTTATCTCAAGTTCCTGCTGCAGTTTATCTTATGGCAAGTTCCTTCCACTGTGATCTTGATAGTGTTTGGGACAGGCAACTGTGTTCCTTAAGTCCTTACAGAACTCTGGAGGTCCATTCCAACTTCAACCATTCTGTGACTCTGGGAATATCCCTTTGGTCTGTTAGGGAAAGCTGTCCTGGATGTGATTCCTTGTGATCTTGCCCATCCCTTGCTCATTCCAGCCTTTGAGGCAAAAACAATTCACATTGAATGTGCTCCCTTTGGCTTGGAACTGAGGCTACCACACTCTCTCTGGCCTGCTTGCTTGGCCAGAAGTGATCCCCTGTCCTCAGAAGAAAGTCCCTTCTCCCGGCCGCCAACAATGGTATAAGGTGGTAGAGAATAACCTCTGGGTCCTGGCCACATGCCCGTCATGCTGCTGCAAAAATTACCCCTTTCCTGGCTGGAAAAACAAATTTGTCCTAAACAGGACAAATTGACCATCTACAGCCTCTCTAGGTAACCTGTTCCAGGGTTTCACCACTCTCAATCTAAAAAATATTTCTTCCTTGTATTTAGTCTAAATCTATAATCCTTTAGTTTAAATCCATTACCACTTCTCCTATCACTACAGATCCTACTAAAATGTTTGTCCCCATCCTTCTTGCAATTCCCCTTGAAGTATTGGAGGGCTGAGTTGTTGACCACTCTGGGATCTGCTATTCAGTCAGTTCTCAATCCACTTTACTTATGTATTCATCTAACCCACACTTCCTGAGTATGGGATGTGTCATTGAAGAGATAAAGAACACTGCCCCACCTGGTTTTAACAGCTGGCAATAGAATACATACTTTTGGTTACATCTTGCATTGCAATCTAACAGAGCAAGAAAGATAGGGACTGCACCCAACTCCCTCTCCCAGCCCAATTCTCATGGTATCTCCACCCCTCTGTTACAAACAACTCAAATTCCACGTGGAAACAAGTAAATAAAATTTAATTGGAACCAGTTAAAATTACAAAGCAAAGTGCTGGGAATTTAGTGGGACTCTGTCTGCTCACCACAGGCTCTGGCTCTCAAAATGTTGTCTCCCCCTTTTATACACTCACGGTTGCACCAGTCTCACTAATATTCATGAGCAGTCCTTACATGTCCTTCCAGCACTCCCACAGTCTGTGTCTTCGCCCATTTATGTAAACTTGGCTCCTCTTAGGGTCCGTGACCTCATGCTTTTATATAAACTTGACTCTTCCCAAGGCCTGTCAGTCAGTTCTTCCATGCCTTTCATTGGTGGAGCTCTGTCACTGTTGGACATGAAAGAAAGACGTGGGCTCATGATCAGAAGGCTTATGACTCCAAAACTGGGTTTATTCCCAAAACATCTGTCCTTATACCTTTTTACAATGAGCCCACCTAAGAGGTGGGATCCTTGGACCCATTAGTCACATCAAAGCGTCATTAAACAAAGTCCCTTCTTAAGAAAGGAATGTAGAAAAACAGGATATTTTATAACAACATGCTCTTGTTTAGCAGAAGTTGTACCTGGGAAAATGTTCTAGAGAATTCAAAACATTACAGGCAGAACGTGACTACAGAGCCCTTCTCATATCCTGATTGCTGGTGCCATGTTACCCTGCCAGGCCTCCCAGCAACAAGCGTCCCCACTCCCTGCCACCTCTTACATGGGGCAAGTGTACGTCCTTCCCCACATGTTTTGACAGCCCTGTCAGCCAAAGCTGCCAGGCAGTAACCACAAAAGAGGAGGATTGAAGGGAGGACAGAAAAGGGTTAAAAACCATACTGGAACAACAAAAGTACGTGTCAAAAAAACTGTAAACTTTAACAGAACTCCCCACCATACTTAACAACACCTTATTTGCATGAGCCAATTACTACACCTTAGTCATAACACCTCCACTACAAAAACCCCAGATAAGAAACAGAGTAGCCAGCTGTACCCCTCTCCTGAGCTGTGCAAGTCTTTTGTCTCTCTTAAGTACCCAGTCATTATTCTTAAGTACCCAGTCATTATTGTCGCTGAGCAAGATATGGAGCAAAATTCCATGAGATAAATGAACAAAAGGGACAAATCCTAAACCCCAACAGAACTCAACACAGCAGTGTAGGAATGCACCTCACAATGGTGAGGGGGTGCACCCCACAGTAGCAGGGGAATCCATATTAGAGAAGGATTTGGGTTTCGCTCTGTCTCACTTACAAGGTAAAAACCCAAAGACTTCAATGCTTTTCTTACCTTATTTGGCCATGTGCCAACACAGAGACACCTAGTTGTCTCTTTAGATCTTGTCTCTTGGATCTTTAGAGCTGTACCTCAAAACCTGCTGTCAATTCTATTGGGCAGGTTGCCAAGAATCCCAGCTCAGTTATTACACACTTAAAGGAGAGCACAAAGGCCCTTGTGGTATTTTTGGTGTGTTTTAGCAGGTACAATGGGTACACCTGGCATGGCTTTTTTCCTTTGTTCTGAAAAGTTTATTTTCATCTTAATTAAAACATTTTTGCTTTTCAAACATCTCCCTTGATGCCGTTCTGCTAATATTTTTAAGCCTTTCTGGGGCTGCTGGCCAACCTGGAGGTGACTCACCTGTGAGAAGATCAGAGGTGACTCACCAGGTGAACTCTGGCTGGTGAGTCAGCCCACCAGGGCAGGGACTATGCTAGACCTGCTGTTTGCAAAAAGAAATGGGCTGGTGGGAGATGTGGTGGTTGGAGAGTGTCTGGGGCACAGTGATCATGAAATTACAGAGTTTTCAATTACTTGGTGAAGTAAGGAGGGACATCAATAGACCTTTCAGACTGGACCTGCAGAGGGCAGACTTCAGCCTATTTAGCAGACTTATTGAGAGAGTTCATTGGTATTGCTGTTCATCTAAGAAACCTGCTGTAGATACGGGGCAGTGCAGCTGGTCTCTCCCCGCCCCAGCTTGGCCACTGCAGCCCTGTTGGGTTGGGGGGGGGTTTTGTGGTTTTTTTTTTTTGTTTCGTTGGTTGTTTGTTTGAGGGTTTTGTTTGTTTTTGTTTGTTTGTTTGAGGGTTTTGTTTGTTTGTGGTTTTTGTTGTTTGTTTGTTTGTTTTTCGGGATCTCAGGGCTAAAACAGCGCCTATTTCATTTATACCTAAATCTCAGGGTCCTTCATGATAAATGCAAACACAGAGAAAAGCCTTAGGAACATGCCCAGTGCTGGGCCAGGCCTTGGGGACATCCATGGGGCAGTGTCTGTGCTGTGGGATGAGACCCCTCCTGCCCACCCCTGACAGGCGTCCCAGGGCACTGAACAGCCCCTCACCGGTGGTACCGGTAACGCTTGAAGTGGAACCAGAGCTGGAAGATGCCATTGGCAAACTGGCAGCGGAAGCCGTGGCGGTGGGAATACTCCCACTCCCTGCAGACAATCTTGAAGGCGATGTCCTCATAGGGTGGCCCGGCATGGAAGCGCAGGATGGCAAAGTCCTTGTTGTCCTGGCAGGCCTCCAGGAAGTACTCGGGCATCGAGCGCTTGTCAATGAGGTCAGGGTAGAAGATGTTGAACTTGTAGCCCTGCACAGTCTTGGGGGGAGGGTTGTCGAAGTCGTAGTGGGTCTGGTTGTACTTGTTCCACTCGAAGCCTGTGTGCACACGGTTGAAGAAGCGGGGTTTGCGTGGCCGGTACTTGTCAGCCCACAGATAGGCCTTGCCCGTGAGCGGCATCTCCACGCTGAACTGCGCCTCGTCCACACCCATGCCCTCCTTGGCCTTACGGAAGAAGATGTCATCGGTGCTCTCGGAAGCATCACCTGTCACCTGGAGCTGCTGGCGCAGGAGCAGCAGCTGATGCCTGTCCTCCTCGGCCTCCAGCACATGGGCATCAAAGGGCAGCTCGTTGGGGCCCAGCAGCTGGGGGCTGTACTTGCCCGCATCGTAGTCGTCCAGGCTCTGCTGGATCAGATCCTCTTCCATCAGCACGGCCTCCCTCTCTGCCTCTCCCTTGGCCTCCGTGTCCTGCTCTGCCTCTGGCTCTGTGGATGGCCCTGGCTGTGCCTCAAGGCTCTCCTCAGGATCCAGCCCGCATGTAAAGGAGAAGAGAGGACTGTCACAGGGGGAAGCTGGCTCCTGCTTGATGACAGGAAAGAGTGGTTCACTCTCCACACCCTGCTCCTGCTTCAGCTTGTACAGCTTCTGACGCAGCACATCCTGGTGCTGCTCCCGCAACCTGGCCCGAGCCATATGAACCTTCAGCTGCTGCAGGACGCTCTCCCAGTACCCAATGTCCACGCTGGGCCCTCCTGCCCGGATCTTGCTCTCAATGCCCTGGTACAAAGCTTGCAGCTGGTTGTATGTCTTCTCCTTGAACACGGACTGCACATCTGAGCTGACCGAGGCATTGACACCATCCCGGCACTCCCCTGGTCCTCCTTTCCCAAAGACCTCCAGCTTGCGGAGCTTGGCTATCTCATCCTCTGTGATGATGGTCATGTCCCTCCAGAAGTCCACGTTCTTCCCTTGCTCCAACTCTATGTACACCTGGATGTCTTCCACCAGGTCCTCCATGTCAGAGACGGTCAAGCCATTTAGGAAGGTGTAGGGTTCATGCATCTCCACATCCAGGTCATCGTCCTCTGCACTGATGTACTTGGCCAGAAGATCAATAGGTTTTGCCCTCCCATCCCGAATTCGAATCTTAGACCGCAGCTTGGCCTGCTGCAGGTGGAAGTTGTTCTCCTGCTCTTCCCAGGTTTTGAAGTGCTTTGCCTCTTTCTCCCGCTGCAGCATCTCCAGCTCCTGCTCCCGCATGGCTTTTTCCCGCTCCCGCTCCAGGCGCAGCTGCTTCACCTTCTGCAGCTCCAGGCGATTCTCCTCCTGGATTCGCTTGCTCCTCTCCTTCAGGTCCTTCTCATCCAAATGACTGATCCCTTTCTTTTCCAGTGCCTTGCTCCAGATGAATGTGCCCAGCAGGTTGTTGTCCCCAAAGGGATTGTCGGTGTTGGTGTAGCCCATGTACTCCTCACCCCAGCCCATCTTCTCCCGCTTCTTTCTCTCCTTGGCCTCTTTCTTGGCCAACCTCCGTGCTCGCTTCTCCTCGGGCGTCTCCAGGGCCTTCAGCAGAGCCACCTGTTTCTTCTTTTCCTCCCTCAGCGTCAGCCACTCCTGCAGGCTCAGCTGCTGCCCCAGCTCCTCCCAGCCCCGGGGCTGTGGCAGAGAGGGGGAGCTGACAGGGGACACGGAGGACTTGGATCCATCCCTCCTGTGGCGCCGCTTCCAGCTGCATGCTGCCCTGTCCTGCCCATGCTCTGGGCTGGAGCAGGAGGTGCGGCCCTCAGACCATGAGTGCTGTTTCCTCCAGTCCTTAGGATGCCAGTCCTGGCTGCTGCTTCCTTTCCTCTTTTTCCATTTCTGTCTCTCATGGCCAGAGACAGAGCCTGAGCTCGGCTCCTGGTGTCGGCTCCGGCTCTTGCTCCGGCTGCGGTGCCGCTGCCCATGGGTCCCGGACCACAAGCGGCCCCGATCCCGCTCCCTTTCTTGGTGCCGGCCCTGTTCCTTTTCCCTTGCCCAGTTCAGGTCCTTTTCCTGCTCCAAGCAGCCATCCCAGGCCAGACTGTGTGACCTGGAGCCCTTGGGCAGCAGAGGCGTGGATGGGTGAGTCAGCCGAGAGAGGGCCAGACCCTGCCGTGCTGCCGGCTTCCACCCGCCACCTTCACAGCTCCTCATTTCACAGTCTGGTTCCATTGGAGCAATGATCCTGTAGAAGGATGTAGTTTTCCTCTGAAGATCCAGTGGTGGTATAGATGGGTTCCTCTGGGAATCCAGTGGAAACAGGCTGTCCTGTTGTTCTGAATCTCAGGTTTTATCCAGGTAGGAATACTTTGCTCCTCCCCCTGGGTGGAGCATCGCACAATAGGATGAGGTAATTTTATCAGTCAGGCAGTGATGGCCCATTAACAGAAGATATCTCCCTGGGTGGGAAATGGGTCATGGAAAAGATAAAGAAACACTGCCCCACCTGGTTTTAATGATGGTAATAGAACACATACTTTTGGGTACAACTGTTAAGATGGGTGGAGCAGTGTTTATCTTCACCATGACTCACCTGTAATAACTCTCTGGGGAAGCAGCAGCACCATCTACCCTGAGATGGTCATCTCTGCTTATGGGCCATCATGAACTCCATGGCTCCAGCAGAGAAGGCAGCTGGAACAACCATGAGGGACTCCAAAAGTATACTATGACTCAGGATTCCTTTACTCCATTGTGAAACTCCCCATCCTGGGGGAGGCACTGGACATTCCTGCCTGAATTTTAGAGTATATAATCTCAAAGTCTGAGGTGTGAAACCACCACCACTGGATACATCCAGAGAAGGGCTGGAACCTTCCACAGAACCACTGCTTTCAAGCACCACTTCAACAGCACTGCTACCACTGCCTAATTGGACTGTGACTGTGATGTGCTATGATGGCCTGAACAGCAGGCCTAAGCCTGCCTGACTTACAATATGAATCTTGAGCATGATGCTATTAATACCACCAAGGTTCTTCAGCTAAAAATAGATTATTAAAATATTTATAGTAGTTGTTCTTAATGCAAAACCATCTGTTGTAGACACGTTTTTATAACCTTGTGAAAGATGTATCAAGAAATCCTTGCAACAGACAAGGCATCCATAGAGGCTTGTTGGTAGAATATTTTAAGCAAAACCCCCCCAGCTACAGCCTGGGCTCTGGCCAAGCCCTGGCCCCAGCTGGTCACAAAACATGCTATCAGAAAAAAATGTTTTCTGCACAAAAAAGGTAAACAAGTCACTTGGACTTGTCAATTTGAGCCTATCAAAGAAGGGCCCCTGTTGCAGTCCCACACCCAAGCAAGTGTTCCCATACGAGGAAGAGAGTTTAAGTCTCATTCCTGAATTTTTAAGAAAGATGAACCAGAAACTTCTATGCTCTTTGCACCATAATTGGCCCAGTGCCAGGACAAAAGCACCTGTTGGATCCTTTAGCTATTCCTCAAGAAATGTAGCTATTTTCTATTGGGCAGCAATGTCAAAAACTCCTTCTTTCTTTTTCTTTCTTTCTTTCTTTCTTTCTTTCTTTCTTTCTTTCTTTCTTTCTTTCTCCCCTCCCTACTAAAAGCTTTAGTTGGTTAAAAATGTGTTCTGCTACTGTGGATCTTCTTCATGGTCTGACTGTTGCTTCTCTTCTTCCTCCCTTTTGTGTTTCTCCAGTTTTGCCACGAGCTCTCGTGCAGGGTTGAAGACCCCATTGGTTTGCTTGTCACAGGTGTAGCAGCGCTGGGATTTGCGATAATGCTGGAGGGCGCAGCTGTGACAGAAGTAGTGCCAACACTTGGTGACCACAGGGTTCTTGAAGGAACCTCTGCAGATGAAGCACTTGAAAGGCATGTCCTCCTCATCACTGCTCACCTTGTAGTTCTCATTGTCACTGATGCTGTAGCAGCCCCCCTCCAGCTCCCGTTCGACCTGCCAGCCTTGCTTGTAGTCCGAGCGGTCATGCAGGAATTTGCAGCTGTCCCCAAAGCCACAGAACCCGGTCTCTTTGTAGTCCTTGCAGATATCAGGCTGGTAATCCCAGCGCACCGTGGCCCTCAGGTGCTCTGGAGCACAGATGGGGCCTTTCCTGACCATTCCTGAAGAGGCATTTCCCATCAATGTGTCCTTGGGCTTCATATACTGCCGGTAGTTGTTAATGCCACGGTAAATTTTATCATCTTCCTTTCCTCTCAGCTGCTCCTGGATTTTCTGGCTGCGCTCAAAGATTGCCTGGGCATCCCTCTCCCTCTCCGTGTCCAGCTCATAGACTGCTGTGGCTCCCATGTCTGCTAGGCCAACAGGTTTTGCCGGCCTGGTCGATTTGTAGGTGACCCCGATCTCCTTGGCAGGATCCTCATCCTCACTGCTGCTCGGCACAGACTCCAGCCTCTCCCTCGTGTAGCACCTGGTCTTCTGGATCATGGGGTTGTGGGTGTCCTGCCGTGGCTTCTTCTGCACCACAGTGCTGCCCTCCTCCCCACTGCTCTCTCACTCCTGGTCACTGCCGGGCTGTTTGCGCCGGCCACTGCCCGTGGCTCGGACCCGCTTCTTGAACACAAAGCTGCAGACGTTGCTCTCCTCTGCCATCATGTGCTGCCAACTAACATAAAGGCACAGAACACTGGCTTAAACTGACAGGTAGGATACAACCTCACCCTGTTGGTCAGGGTGGTGGCAGCAGTCCAATTCAGTGGTGTCTGCAGTCTTCTTGAAGTGATAGATGTGGTTCTGTTGAAGCAGTGACAGTGATCCTGTAGAAAAGTCTGGTCTTCCCCTGACGGTCTAGTGGTGGTTATGTAGCTCTTGTCCTCCTGGAGTCCAGTAGGTAAGGCTGCCTCTAATGCTCCAAAGGTCAGATTATATCCAGGTAGGAATGTTTGGTTCTTCCCCCTGGGCAGAGCATTTCACAATGGGATGATGTAGTTTTATGAGTCATGCAGTGAGGCTTAATGGCCCATTAGCAGAAGATAGTCCCTGGAGGGAGTTATCAGGGATGAGTCATGGAAGAGATAAAGAACACTGCCTCATCTGTTTTTAACAGCTAATGAAGACGGTGATAGAATACACACTTTTGATTAAATCTTACATTGGAACCTAAGATACTCAAGACAACAGTCTTACTTGGCGAGGTTCAGCATTCTTGAATGTTAGACAATTTTACAAAACTGTTTTTGATACTTGCTGGGCTTGAAAACAGGTTAGTGAGTTCAGTTTAGGCTGCCTTGCCTTTCGGAGCTGTAACCTTACAGGTCCAGGTATCACCAAAACCCAACTACGTATACATATCCCAGATTAGCCTGCTTATCCCTCCCACCAACCAGGTTTCAGGAAGATCCCCAGAAATTACACCCAGGGAAAGAGGAAAAGGTCAGTGGGGAACAACTTGCAGTAAAATTGCTGGCAACAAATTTATAGCAATCCATAAAAAGAAACTTACAAGACATCAAAAATGCAACAGTCATTAATGAAATTGAAGTTATCTAGTACTCTAACAACACTGATCAGCACCAGGTAGGCAAACAAGCTGGAGTAGCCAGCTAGCCTTTTGAGAACTTTTCACTTCATGCAACATGGTTTTCATTCAATTTTGTTACATGCAACTTTGCAAATTTGGGCTGAAATCCTTAAGCCAACCAAGAATGTTAACATTATGATAATTACACCAATCCATTTTTTTTAACTACAGCATTTAAATTTGGAATCCATTATGTTATCCAATGAACTATATCTCCCACTTGATTTTATTGTATTTCATGACAGGTCTTGGTGTTTTTTCTACTTCTCTCCAAATCTATTTGAATTTTGATCTATATAGACACAGCAGCTGGTGTTGATGACTGTGCTCATACTACCATTGGAAGACAAAAGCAAACCCAAAGCCATGCAATTTTGTTTAGCTACCTTTGAAAGGCTGGTGACTTATTGTTGCAAGGCACTGATTGTGTTGTTTGTCTAATTTTCATTAGTCCAGTAACTCCAGATATGTTCACTATAGCCTTTTCCAATTCAGGCACTCCTAACCATGGTAAGAATCCTCTACATAAACTTGTGGAAACCAGAGGACCTCTCAACTAAGGGATTTAAGTTTCATTTGTGACTTGTCATAAAAGTCCTTTGGGGAATCCCAGTTCACTCACTATCTGGATGAGAAGCAAAGATGTGGGTAACAGAGAGATTGTATCCTTAAAGATCCAATAGCTTGGAGGCCAGGTTAATAGGACAAAGGGGTAAGGAATCCCACAGACAGGGTCTCATAGACAGGGTCCCAAACTTTTTAGAATTTGCCTTAGCAGCCTGTGGAGGCCAAGCAGCCAGTTTGTTAGATTTATGTTAGACTATGAAACATTCCAAAAAGTCTCCGACTTGCTGTCTGAAGCAAGCCTCCCACCTGAACAAAACCCTTAAAAGGACAAGGGGAGTTCTTAGGGGAGGCGGGATGGTGCCTAGATTGGGGAATCACACCTATGTATCACCCGAGTAAGAGTCAAACAGAGGTGTGGAAAAAAACAAAACAATGAAAATAAGTCCAGCAGCCTAAGCTGGATGGCCAAACTAGTTCTAAATTGTAGTAACCAACCATTAAATTGTGTCAAGTCGCTGGAAGTTCCTTCCTTATGTTACAATGGGTTACTCCAGATGGATATTGGTCCACCCGACTACTGTTGGGCCCCACAGCCTGACAAGTTACTTTAGGATTATTAACCTTATGCCCAGCTTGGAAAAGAAGCCCCATAAAAGCCCCAGTATATGGGCAGGGTAAAGTAAGACACATGAATGGACAGGACCTTCAGCTTCCACATTTGAATGGCCCCTACAGAGTTTTCTCCTACAGAAGCCATGGCTCTGAAAAATAGAACTTAATTTCTTTACTTGCCAAGTTAGATTATCTAATGATCTGAAGCCACAGAAAGGGGATTTTAAATTACAAACAAGCAAATATGGAACTGACATTACAAAACAGACTGGTCTTAAATTTATTGCTGTCCAAAGAACAAGGGCTTTGTGGATATTTAAAACTGGATAAACAATAGTACACATCCCAAACATAAAAGATCTCCAAAAAACAATTTAACAAGATGTGGCAAGTTGCTGAAGACAGCAGCACTATCCACAAAGCCTCTGAAACTAGTTGTTCAATAAAATTCTCCAAGGAACAGGAGGATGGTCCCTGAGAGGATGGCTGGCTAAAATACTGGAAACCATTGTAATTATAATTGTAATTGCAGTAATTATTGGTCTTACTATTGATCGTATTCGCAGAACAATCAGTTGTAGTCTCTACAATTGTAGACAGAAATTGAATTGAAACTTACTTACCAAATCATCTTCAGAAAACTGAGAAGTTTCAGAGGGAGGAATTGGTACCATGAGGGTTGACTCAATTTCTACTGTGGCTGTGAACTTTTAGCTGAGAAATAAAGCATGCAAAATCTGCTTTAACAGCAAGGCCAGCTTGAAGAGAAGGAAAAGACATCTGGCTCAGGAACGCAGCAGTAGCCAAAACAAGAACTGAGTTTGGGATTTGGGGAGGGTTTTAGAGTAATGGCCAGGTTGTAATATGCATGTAGTGACTGTACATAAACAACACACTTGTAAAATCACACAAAGTTAGTAGCTATCACCCGTGTAATCAGGTGCCTGAATAAATGTTGTCCTTCTTAACACTAAATTTGTGTTAAGGAGTCTTACTCAACTAGCTTTCAGTGGATTTGGTGACAGTTCAAACTGAGATTTCCCTTACCAGAGTCTCAGTTGTCTCTCTTCCATAAAGCCATTTCTTCACAGCTCAGTAATGCAGAAACAGCCCAAGCTGGTGCCTCTGAGGAGAGACAGCAAACAAAGGACTCCTGGGCTTTTATCCTCTCAGTCCAAGCAACATGCAAGTCTTCAAGTCTTCCTCTTGACTCTTCTGCTTCTACTGTGTCTGCCCGTGTCCATCCACCTGCCTGGCACCACACACTTTCTTGCCCTTTGTTGAACCAAGTGTTGGTAGTTCACAGCCTCTTGTCTCTGGCTCCCACCCAGAGCTCAACCTGCAGCTTGCAAACCAAGGTACCTGCACCAGATTCCTCAACATTCACATCATGGTGGCTGGCAAGCAGAGGAGGGTTCTGTCCACTTCTCCAGACTCATTGCAGCAGCTGGCTCAGGTCACCAGGCTGCAACAATTCTTTCACCAGGGTAGGACCCATTCCAATGGGAGTAGGCAGTAAATCTTGACAAAATGTCCAAGTTAGATTGTAACAAATGGTGGGTTGTTCAATAATTGAACTCTCATCCTATAATTTTAGTAGAATTACAAATACAGGAATTGAGTGATTGTATGTCTCCCCAGTGGTGTTGTCTGTAAATACAAAATCACAAAGGCTTTGCATACAAATGCATCCTTTTCCAATGTACACTGACACAGCTTCAACAGTTTAATCAGGATGTGTTTCAAAATGACAAATATTTTGATCAATGTCAAGAGAAGTGTCTTGGGCCATGTAATAAGTAATAATTCATGTTTTCATTATGTTTGTGTAATGTGATAAATATGGTATGTCATTTGGTTTTATGGTAAATACGTTTTTTAAAAACCTACACTGTAACCCTAAAGCCAAAGTCACAAATGCCTGCAAACCATACCCTTAAAAGATTGTGACATCGCTGCCAGCTCAGGAGGAAACCACATTAGCAGAAGAAAAGAGGGTGCAGCTGGGAGGGGCTGGACCTTCACCATTGATGAGTCTGCCAACGACCCAGCAATTAGCAACTGGTATGTATCTTATCAGCATCATCAAGATGGTGAATCCCAATGCCCAATTCCAGTAAATCTACTTAGGGGCATCTCCCTGCCAGGAAATATCTTCAACAAGGTTTGCAGCAGGGAAGCAAAGATACATAAATATCTATCTCGGACAGGACTGCGATCAGGTACTGCACAACTGTATAAAACACTGTATAAAACAGTATAAAACACGGTATAAAACCCAGCAGCACAAGGCACACTGGGTGAAAACCCGTGGGTACAGTGACAGAGGCTGTACTCGCCATTTCACCCAGTGCCAGCACTGCTTCCTCGATTGTGAGCTTTGATGATTTCTCTGTCCGAAAATTTCTCTGGCAAATAAATTGCTTTTGATGAAATTTGCTCTCTAAATTTATAATAGGCCATAATGGTATTCCTTTCCCAAATAAATCTCTGTTGATCCTGTACGACACAGGCACCAACACCCCAGCCTTGTGTCACCCCCTGCCCTCTTGATCATCCCCTCCCCAGCCATGCCAAAGCTCCTCCAGCAGTTTTGTGAAAAGGGGGGGGTCCCATGCCCACTTTTTACTGAATTTAATTCCTTCCTGTTATAAATGCACATTTTAGAGTTGGCTTTTCGCAAATACCGAAATGAATGTTATGCGTACAATGTAAGAAAGTTGTACTGTATTTCCTTTTATTTATAGAATTTAAAAATGTAATGACGGTATATTTTTTTAATGGTAACAATGTAGAGATGGTTTGTAGTTTTTTGTAACCTCTAACAAGATAAAAACCAGAAGACCCATCTGCATTCCTGTGAAAGATAAAGAAAAAGGAACTTCCATAGTTAAGAAGGATTTATGACACCTAACCCGGCTAGAAGGCACCATGCACAGATAAAGAAACTGCAAATTTTGGGGACCCTTGAAACAGAAAACAGATGTTTAAATATGCATTAGTCTCTTTTTGAATATGTAATACCAAGACTGATAAATACCAAAGAATTTAGAATGGGGGTGGTGTTGCTTTGCACCCTCAGCTGAGTAAGCTACCCTTTTTGTCTCCTTATTGTCTATTTTTATTCTATTTTATTTTATTTTTATTAAACTTATAAATTAATATAAAAGGTGAAATGTCATTTTTCACACTTCCTATCAGCATGTAAGTCTCAACTATTAATTTCATTAAATATCATTATAGTATGCTTTATATCAACACCTCTGTGGACATATATATTGAATATATGGTATATATATTTATATGAAGTGTGTCTAGGTATAAATTAAAAATGCAGGCATGTTTTTACATGCATATATATATGCATGCAAAAATATTACTCTCTACATATATATATATATATATTTTCAGTCAAGCATGGAGGACACAGAGCAAGCATGTCAAATACCAACCACTTCAGAGAAGTTGGTCCAAAGGGATCAAGGCCTTATTAAGAGAAAAGAGGCATGCACAGCTCCCCTCTCACTCTCCCCATATCTGTCCAGCAGTGCTATTACAGGCTGCAAAGAATTTGAAGAGTAAAGCACTCTTCCAAGGCTTTACCTTTATCCCTACTGCCAGACAGTGAAAACAATTTTAGCTTTTCACTTATGTTTCTCATCATCGTTTTTTTGCTCGCATTTCCTGCCCTTTTCCACCTTATGCTTCCCACCCTTTCTTCTCTCCATTTTCCTTCTCACCTTCCTCCACCTTTTTCACCTCACCTTTCCCACTCTTTTCTCTCTTTCCCCCCTTTCCTCCTCTATTTAAACACTTAAAATCTTATAAAAAGGGGGATTTCTCCTCAATTTAAACTCTTAAAACCAAGGGATAACTGCGATTCACTCACAATTTAAACCTTAAGATGATGAAAATGGGGAGTCTGCCCTCAACTCAAACCTACAAAATGGCATCACAAAGGTTTTCCCCTTCCCTTTAAAGTAGAAAATAAGAATTCCCCATCAAATGATACCCCTAAATCATGGAAAAGCCAGATTTTTCTTCAGTTGATACCCTGAAGATCATGGTGAAGGGGAATCCCCTCCAATTTAAACACAGACAATAAGGGAAAAGGAGGTTTTCCCCTCAAACACCTCCTTTTTCTGGGGTCACTAGGATGCTCTAGGGAGGGACTGGGATGGGACTGAGAGTGCTTGGAAGGGACTGAAGGCACGGGGGTAAAACTGGAAATACAAGATCAAAAAAGAGAAAGAAGAGAGACCTTCCCTGCACTCCCACAGGCTGCCCCACCTGCTCAGGTGCGCTGCCCTGGGCCTCAGGGCTTGTCCCCCTGCACACCTGAGCCATGCCCCGGGAGCACCCAGGTGCTCCCTGCTCCTGCAAACACAGCCACTGCTGTCCTTTGGGAGATTCCCCAGACATCACCCACTCCAGAGGCTCCAGAAATAGCCCTGAAAGCAGCTCTGAGCAGGGCCCACCCCTCCTCACCCTCACTGACCACACCTGGGGCTTCTCCATCCCTCCTCACCCTCACTGACCACACCTGAGGCTTCTCCACCCCTCCTCACCCTCACTGACCACACCTGAGGCTTCTCCACCCCTCCTCACCCTCACTGACCACACCTGGGGCTGTCCCACCCCTCCTCACCCTCACTGACCACACCTGGGGCTGTCCCACCCCTCCTCACCCTCACTGACCACACCTGGGGCTGTCCCACCCCTCCTCACCCTCACTGACCACACCTGGGGCTGTCCCAACCCTCCTCACCCTCACTGACCACACCTGAGGCTGTCCCACCCCTCCTCACCCTCACTGACCACACCTGAGGCTTCTCCATCCCTCCTCACCTCACTGACCACACCTGGGGCTTCTCCACCCCTCCTCACCCTCACTGACCACACCTGGGGCTTCTCCACCCCTCCTCACCTCACTGACCACACCTGGGGCTGTCCCACCCCTCCTCACCCTCACTGACCACACCTGGGGCTTCTCCACCCCTCCTCACCTCACTGACCACCCCGGGGCTGCCATAGACAGTGATTTAGGCAGGAATTTCACTAAAGCCCGCTCTGAGTCTCGCTCAATAAACTGAGCAAAGCTCGGGTGCTTTGATTTGTCGTATGAAGCTGGCAAATACGGAACAAAGTGAAGGGAAACAGAAACTGCGGTCACTGCTGGAAAGTTTACCTGGATCGGGCCCGGCGGGTGGCACCGGGGAAAACACGGACTGGCTTTCACCAGGATACGGAATGGGGGAAAATCCGCACCGGGTTTAGCCGGGCTACAGTATGCGGGAAAACCCGGACTGGATTTCACCGGAATACGGAATGGGGGAACCTCGGACTGGATTGCGGCTCGATCCCGGAATGGGTGCACAAGATGGGGTTTGATCCCCGTCTTTCGCACAGAGATGTACAGCAGATACTGCACAGACGTTACGTGAACACCGAATCGGCGGGGAAAAGCCGTTTCGGTGCATACGCGGTGACTCACACCCTCCGCGGCTCCGCGGGTGGCGAGGAAGTTTGGGTGCTGCCGCCCGCCGTAGGTGCAGGCGCTGTGACCGGGAGCAGGAGCAGCGGTGGCGGTGGCGGTGCCGGGCGATGGCGGGGCCCGGCGGCGCGGCGCGGGGCCGGTTCGCGGTGGTGGGCGGCGGCATCGCGGGGGTCACCTGCGCCGAGCAGGTAACGGGGCCGCGGCCGCGCCCTCCCCCTTCCCCCGCTCCCCGCCCTGCCCGCGCTCGAATTGTCCCCGCCGAGCCCGGAGGCTCCCCGAGCCCGCGGCGAAGGCTCAGCGTGCCTGGACCGGCTGTGAGCGCCGTGCCCGCGCTTCCTTAGAGGCATAAACCCCTTCGGGGTCAGCTTCTCCACGGTCATAGAAACAGATCTGCACAGCAATTGCGAATATTCGCATGTTTTCAGCAGTTCCGTACTCTACTTCCGTACTTCTACACTCTCCTAATCCCCATTCCTTAAAAATAACTTGTCTCGCTTGAGAGAACACAAACCAAACGCAGCCGCAGGGCAGTGCTGTTGTAATATAACGATATTTTTTCTGTGTAGAAATACGTCTCAAGAGGTTCGAACTTGGTAAGATTATTTTGAAGCAGTTTATGAAACGCTTCGTAAAAAGAGAGTTAAAACTTCGTAATTGCAGAAAGCTGGCACTCTGTGTGTGCCCTGGTGCGGAGGTCAGGGACCTCAGGATCCCTGCAGGAATTATTCCATGAAGGACTGAGCTGCAGCCGAGCTGAAGGCTGCTGTGATGTTCTCTTTATTATTAATACTGCTCATTTTTTATAGCTCTGTGTTTAAGAACTGCATACCTCATCCAGCTCTCTGTGAGCCCAAAGCTCTAAAAATAAATTGATCTGGTTCTTGGTCTCAAGGCTTTTGATGGTTTTAAAGTAAAGGTAACTGGAGAGAATTTTCTACCTGTGGAATGAAATTATGTGGGTATTATTTTGATGAGGAATATTTTATCTGCTCGGGCTGCAGAGCAGTATACAGACTCTGTTTTGGATGCATGTGTGCTCGGGTGATGTCAGGGTCCCCCTTCCCCCCAGCAGCACCACTTGTGCTGGTCTGCCTGTCACCTCGCTGAGCAGTGCACATTTCAAATGGGAGTTCTTCCCTCTTGGCTTGGGGCTTTCTAAGTCTTGCATTGCTCAATAGCACCCTGTAGATGATCAGTGTACTAAACAGGGTGTAAAATATCCAGGAGAAATCAGCATTTCCTCTCTGAAAATGAAACCTGTAAGCAATTAGTCACTGCTGGGCAGTAAAAAAAAAAAAGTGTATCCACCAACTGGGTGTCTCCAGCAATCCCATGATCACAGTCTGATCCATCAGATGGCCTTTGGAATATTGTGACCATAGTCCTTTACACTATGGCTGCAGTTCTTGAAGGTATACTTATGTGTGATTAAAATAAATGTTTTGTCTCCAAATTCTCCCAGTCCTTATCCTTCTTTAATCCTGAAGTAGTGTTTATTCAATATGACTCAATAAAAATCAAAGTAATGTATTAAGACATACTGCTTTTCACCAGTGGTTTTATTGTGTTCAAGTCTGATGATGACTCTCATCGTGGTTTCTGTTTCTCTACAAGCTGGCTGCAGAATTCCCATCAGAGGACATTTTTTTAGTGACAGCTTCCCCAGTTATAAAGGCTGTAACTAATTTCAAGCAGGTAAGAGAGACTTAATTTTTTTACAGTAAAACGTGTTCAAGGTTTATATCTGCAGATAATTTAGAACCCAGTGGTGAAAATGCTCATGACTTTGAGCTCGTTTTCATGTTAGTGTGATTGCAGTGGTGTTAGAAGGATTGAGGAGCTATTTTATAGTGGTGTTAGCAAGACTGATGAGCTGTTTTATAATGGTTAGTAATTGGTGCATATGTAATATATAACCATTCAAGCCAAGGTTAAACCAGGTACTTACAGGGTTGAAGTGTGTTCAGAGTTACTGAGGCTTGATTTCACTGCTTTATTAGTGAGTGACCTCTTTTAAGCACTGAAGTGGTATCATAGTCTTGCTCATGTTTGAATTTGGGGCAGAAACAGCCTTCTGACAAGTAGCAGAAGAAGGGATAACCTTCTGGGAAATTGCTTTGAGCTTTATCTACTCCAGCAGCTGCTGATTCAGTGACATCTTTCTTGCTGGTTTGACAAAGAAGACCAAATGCGTGCATGAATTCAGATTTGTGGCTAGTAGGGTCATTAAGCTGAGTCCGAGAGCCCTCTGTGAGATTGCTGGAGTAACACCCAACTAAAGAATGCTTCCTGAAAGTGCTGACAGCAGTGCCATGAGTGTCCAGTAAAGACATGTGCACAGTGCAGAGATGTAAAGTCTGTAATTCACATCAGTGGAAATTTATGTATCTGAAGAATAAGGGAATAACTAAGCAGTATTTGAAGGCAGCAGCATCTAAGTTTTGGACATGAGCATCTTAATTCCTCTCTGAATTGCAAGCATGGTGTGACTTCTGGTTCCTAGCTGTGTTCCAAACTCTGAATATTCAATAAAGTAGCAGGCCTGGATGTTTCCATGCACACACTCTCTTTTGGAAAAACCACAAAATTGTCATCACTTATTCAAATGTTTTTCAAGTTCTGGTTTGCCCCTTTGGGGTTTTTATTTTGTTTGTGTTTGTTTTCTGTTTGATGCTGTCCATTTCCCCTGAGGTCTCTGAAATATCAGATAGTGGCTCTGGATGAGTTATTTTATCAAAGTTACAAAAAAGAGAAAACACTACATCATATGAATTAAAAAGCAGTGTTAACAACTCTGATAATAGACTTCTTTATGGAATAAAACATTCTAGCAGTTAGGGCAACTGTCAGGGCTCTCCATTTTTGCTTAATCTCTAGGATTAAAATGTAGTACTTTACCAGGAACTAGTAGTACTCTTTAACCAGGAACAGGCATGAAAAGGTTCTGTAGTGAAAAAGGAGCATTTAGCAGTTACATGATAACACATTTTCAGACAATACGGGCTTTATGTTGAGACTTTTTACTGGAAATGAATACAGCACCTTCTGTCAAAAGCTTTAGCAAAAGAGATGGATAAATGATCCATATTTTTAAATATCTCTTTTTCTCCTACAGGTCTCCAAAACACTTGAGGAATTTGATGTCGAAGAGCAGCCAAGTTCCCTATTAGAAAAACGATATCCCAACATTAGAGTTATACAGTCTGGAGTGAAACAGTTAAAAAGTGATGAACATGTAAGCTAAGGTTTTCTTTTTTATTTGGTTTTTCAAGTTATGTATATAAAAAATAATTTAAGAAGTAGCTGAATGTTTTGGCTGAGAAATTTTGTTCCAGAACATTTTGGTAATTGAATTGCTAAGTTACCAAAATTACAAGAAAATACTTCCTAATTCTAATTTCACTTCCTGCTTAACACTGTTTATCAAGTAGAAATATATAAGAGGACGAAATAAATCTTGAAAGAACCAACATTTCCACATTTTCTTCCTTCTGTTTAGCAGGAAATACATTGCAAATATGAGCAATGGACAGCATGTACCTTGTTAGCTCTGTGTCAAGATACTATTTTTCACTTCAGCATGTATGAGAAACTCACATTCACATCCAAAACTGATTTTGCTCACTTTTGAATTTTGGATATGTAATTTCAGGTAGATTCTGCTAACATTCTGAGTCCAATGGTTTTCTTATATCATTACTAAGGCTTTTAATATAGGTCTTGGTGAACACGAATAATTAATGTATGTGGATTTGGAGGATCTTTTGCCCAAAACCACTTTAAAGTATGCAGCTTCTAATTTGCAGAACAAATAATGTCATAAAATGTTAAAATTTAAGATCATCTTTGTCAGAATGACATAGCTTGTTTAGTGCCTCCACTTTCTCTTCAGCAAAGAACAGATTTTCAGTCTTTCTAAACCTTGTCCTATCCTGTGCCTGGTTAGAGAGCCAGAGCTCTCTCAACTCAGAGCTACTGCTGTTGAACTGTTTTGAATGAGATTCTCAACTGCCAGTGTATAGTAGTGCATAGTTCTGTTCCTGGGGCCTGAGGGACATTTGTCAAGTAGAAAACACAGAACTCTCAGTGAGTACAAAGTGCCACCAAGTGGTAAAATTGATCTTGCTTTGAGTGCACTGTGTACATTTCCCATTTTATTGGTCACATATTTGTGGTGTGATGGGAATAAATGTCACACAGTCAGTGAAAGTATGAAGGCTTGCTCCTTAAGAAGCCCCTTACAGCTTTTAATATCTGCAAAATTACTGTGGCATTAAGGAAGGAGAAAGCTGATGTTCTCTTAGGTGTCTTAATTTAGCTGAGTTCTCTTAGATGAATTGATTTTTCTTTTATCTTCATTGTTTACAGAAAATTTACACTGAAGATGGGAAAGAATACAAATATGAAAAGCTTTGCTTGTGTGCTGGAGCCAAACCAAAATTAATTGTTGAAGGGAACCCATATGTATTAGGAATCCGGGATACTGACAGTGCCCAGGTAAATGTGTTTTGGACTCAAAAATGTGTAATACATTCCTGCACCTGGTGCAAAATACCAGAATTACTCTGGAGTGAAATGGAGAAACAGAAAATAATGTTTGTTATGATATATTCTGAAACAGGAACATTTTCACTAGCAGAAAAACAGCCTTATAATGCTACTAAAATAATTAGCCAATATATATGTTAAGTTTATAGATAGCTCATGCACATTATTTCTAACATGATAATATGGAATAAACAATATTTTTTCAGCCTCCAGGCAGAATCCAGTTGGAAAATATAAACAGGAAGTAGGCACCAGTAGAAATTTCCCTGGGGAAGGTGTGTGTGGTACCTGGTACAAAGGGCTGCTTCTTGCAGTGGGAAGCTACTGAAGGAAATACTTTTTATTGTCTTTTAGTTCTACTGCAGCTTCTCCTCTTTGTACAGGTAATACTTTGATATAGCCAAAGATGTGGGGAAGTTTTCACCTGAGAAATGACTTAATGGACTAAAAATTAAGCTTAGAAGGCAAAGGTGAAGTTTCACTGCTGTAGGTCTTCAGAATTAGAGGATGCAGGGTGAGCACTGCTTTTCCATAACATGGAACTGCCATTCATCAAATGAAGCTGGACCTGGAGGATAAAAAAAGGAGTTAGATTTTCAAATAATCTGAAGTGAAACTGAAATTGCTGTTTGTTACAGCAACAGCTTCTGTTGCAAGTCTCAGCCTAGCTAAATGTGTATCAGTAGCCTGAGAAAATCAAGACTAAGAGCAAGAAAATACTGAAAAGTATATAGTTGATCAGTGTGAGGGAACATGCTTTAATTGACATTTTTCCTTTCTTAATGCAGGCTTTTCAGAAGAATTTGGCTCAAGCAGAGAGAATAGTGGTGGTAGGAAATGGTGGGATTGCCCTTGAATTAGTGTAAGTGAACAAAAAATACATAATCAAATAAAATCTTTAACAGTGCAATGCTCAATCTACTGTACATGAGTCTGGGAGAAGGTTGACTTACACAATTGTATCTCTTAGAGCATGTAGTAGCAAAACTGATTAGAGGAGGGGTTTTTGCAACATAGTGGTTTTTACTGACACATTATTAGGAGAGATATCAAGAATATACAGTTCATGTTCCATACAGTGCAAACAAGATCCAAAGGCTTGTTGTTAACAGTGGGAGTCTGGCAGAAATGCATTCTTTTTCATTATGGGGAGCAAGAAATACTAATTATTAGTATTATAAATTTGATCTGCCCCCTAACCCCCTACCCCAGTTCAGTCAAGGTTGTGTTGGTGAGAAAATATGACTTGTCAACTTGAGATATTTTTTAATGGGTTCCTTATGTAAATATTTAGAAGTGGATTTGATAGGCTGGAAAATCCTGGATCCCCTAGTTCTGGCTTCTGGAAGGAAACTTGACACACTTCTGCTTGTGTTGCTAACAGTCAGATCCTTTTCAGGCAGTCTGTCACTTTATCCCTTGTTGTTGATGTCTACAGGTATGAAATTCAAGGCTGTGAAGTAATCTGGGCCATCAAAGACAAAGCCATTGGGAACACTTTCTTTGATGCAGGAGCAGCTGAATTTCTCCTTCCAAAGCTCACTGCTGAAAGCAGAGAGATTCCAATTGAGTGTAAAAGAACCAAGTACACACTGGAAGGTATGGGGTTTAGTTTCCTGACAGTGCAGCAGCAGCAGCATTTCATATTAAAGATAGTCTTAAAATCAGTCAGTTTAGCAGCTCAGAATAAGGCTTACTGTTATCATTAATGACATTTCCTTCTTCAAAAACTGAGACTAAAAAAGCAACATAGAAACCCATCCCAAATTTATGTAGACAGAATGTAATACAGTTTCTTGCAAACTGTAAAAAGGTGCTTGCCTTTGTGCCAAATTTATATTCATTGCCTGTGTTCCTTCTGCTGAAGAACTTGTTCCACTTTCTGTAATGTTTTGATGTGAACTATCTCACCATTATATAGAAGGAGCTGTCAGGCAGTAAGATACTGGAGGAGCAGATGAAACTGCACAGAACATTATTACAGGTGGAGTGAAACTGCAGCCTCAGAAACAACAAATAACTAGGACTGCATGAACAAACATCACACAAACATGTATGACCAAAATCATAACAAAAAGAAGAGCATGATTCTAGACATCAGGCAGGAAGAATAAGGATATCATACTTTGTTCTTCCCCTCTGGCAGCCAGATGGTATTTTTCAATTAATTGAGAACCCTTGTTCTGAGTTCTGAGGACAAGGAAGTATGCACACTAAATCTGATGTACTCCATCTCTTTCCTTCAGCAAGTGAGGAAAAAGGAAGACCTAGAGGAGCATCTGACAAGCTGGGCAGTGCCTTAGGCCCTGACTGGCACGAGGGCTTACACCTTAAAGGGACTAAGGAGGTATGGGTATAACCTTGCTGTCTCGTTTATTTATTTGAGTGGTGTGGGCATGAGCACTGTGAAGAGTTCTATTTTGGCATCAAAGCAAAAATCCTCACATTAATTTTTTTTTTTTCATTTATGAATTGCTTAGCTATTAGGTGTTTGTTTCTGTTTTGGATTTAAAAAATGACCTATCAAGGATGGTCAGTCATAGACCAGGTAAAGGATGTTTA
Source organism: Phylloscopus collybita (assembly GCA_027886175.1). Lineage (NCBI taxonomy): Eukaryota > Metazoa > Chordata > Aves > Passeriformes > Phylloscopidae > Phylloscopus > Phylloscopus collybita. Next base: position 5,481,122 of record JAJNNQ010000016.1, read on the forward strand.
GGATATTTAGCAGCTTAATCAGTGGGGGTTTGGCTGTTGAAGGCTGTGGAACTGTATTTGTGCAGTGGAGAATAAAACAAGGCCCAAATTCACAAAACAATTTAGAGAAACAGGTAACTTTCCAACTTCTGGCTCGAGCTTGGAGGATGGCTGAAATGTGGGTTGATGGTACAGAATATTTTTTCTTTTTGCAGTTTTTCAGAACATAGACTTATTATTGTTACCAAAATGTAATTCATGATAGAAAAACAGATGAAAGACAGAAAAGATGAGTTTACTTTATTCTGTTCTGATAAGGTTTGAACTCTCTTGCTGTAAGCTTAGGGGAACCTGGGTATGTTTTCTGGCATGCCAGAAAAATCTAATTGTTATGACCTTTCAAGGAACATCAGATAGCTGCTGAAAAAGCTGCAATTGCCATTGGCTATGGTTAGACCTGTGCCAAAAAGAGGGAAGTGTTGGAATCCAGTTAGTGGGCTGGGATTTATGGTGGGGGGTTTTCCAGTTTAGTAATATCAATTTAAGTGAAGATCTCCTTGCCATTATCAATCTTGCAATTGCTAATCATTATGTTTATAATTTTGTCACTTTTTCTTTAGTTTTCTCATAAAGTACATGTTGAAATACTGTGTGAAGTAAAGAAAATACACTTACAGCAAGAATTTATCCAACTGCAGCGGACTTCCTTGACTTTTCCTAAAGGAGAGAAAAATATAGAAGCAGATAAGGGTGAGTGCCAGTGCTGATAAGATGTTGAAGATGAATCTGTGCTGGAGCATGTTTCATCTTGTTTGCTGTTTTAAAGCAAATACAGATTTGAAAAATAAATCTTTTCTCTCTATAAATCGAGGTCTAGCAATTTGCAGTAATCAAATTTATGGGCTACAAGTAAATTACAAAATCTTATGGGTCAGACACTTTTTTTTTCCACAAAGTAACCCAAATCCTGTATGCAGAATATTCCATCCTTAACAAAATCCATTTCAGTAATATTTTAATAGTGAAGTTAAAACAAGAAAAATCCAAACATTTTGTATCAAAACTGAAGTAAACCTTCAAAGCAGCAGAAAATATTCCTTTTTTTTAAATGAATAATTATGCCTATAATTTCTACCTAATTGAGTATTTAAAATACTATTTTAGTAATCAGTTACTTTCAGTGTAAGTCAAATCTATGCTGTTCTTTTTGCTTTTGAGGCACTTTTGTGCATCTTTAAATTTCTACATAAAAGAATATTTGGCAATTGCATACTTGAGAGAACATCCTACAGGACACAGTGTTTATGCCCCTGCAAATGAGGGCTTTAATTTAGGAAAATTCTGTAGAAAGTTATTAGTAGGAGTTGGAGCTGAGATCCAAAATCATTTTTTTCTCTAGTTCTGAGCAATGGTAAGAAAAGTTAAAAGTAAACTCTGATAATTTTTCCTTTTTAATTTTAATCTTTCTTTACCTATTCAGTTACCTCAAAGGTTTTGTGGTTTTTTTTTTTTTTTCCTTTCATATCTTATCGTAAGACATAATTAATAAAATAACTTCTGTTGGTTGCATTCTCAGGACAAAATTTTCCCCTTTTTCAGTGCTGTGGCCTGTATATGTGGAGTTAACTAATGGAAAAATTTATGGATGCAATTTCATTGTCAGTGCAACTGGAGTTGTGCCAAATGTTGAACCATTTCTTGATGGCAATAATGTAAGTATCCAGATTTCTTTTGGAGCTTTTCAAGTAAGGTGGAAGAAACTTTTTCAGCTGGTTTATGCTTCTGTTCTGACATGAAACATGGATTGCTTAAGATTTAAATATTGTGCACCATCTCAAAGTAAGGCAGGTTGTGTTGATACTGAGAAATCCAACATGATACAAGTGTATTTGATTTGTGGTCTTGGTTTATTATGTTGTTCCCCAGGTGTATATGTACAGTATATATGCAGTATTAAGCCTAAGCAAAGAGAGAAAAGCATCTGTATAATTGGCTAATGTGGCAAAAATATAGAATAATTTCCATGTTCATTGTGTACCATATTCTTTTTTTATTAATCTTGACATTTGCTCCTGGAAAGGAAGCAACTATTTCCAATATTTCTCATCTGGGGCACTGAGCTGTCAAGGTGCTCATGTTCATTGAGGGAATTCATGTTCCCTGAGTCAGCACCTAAATGAGGATGATGATTCTGGAGTTCATAACTGCCATGTGAACTTCCACGCCTTAAGATCATTTTGTTTCTGTGTTCAGTTTCTGCTCAGCAACAACTAGAACATCCCTGGGTTTTTACCACTGTTTTTATCACAAATCCCACAAATACCCCCATACAAGCTACTACTAAAAAATGATCCCAGACAAAACCAGGATCTTGGGGTATTTCAGATTAAGTGATAAGGTTAATCTGATAAGGAAATAAAAGGCTGTGCTCTGGTTAAAGAAGAAAATGCTGAAACCATAGATCTGATGTTGAGCCATGAGATATCTCCAGGCCTATGCTATAAGCTTAGATCAGGAATTAAGTGTTTGCAATGGTATTTTCTTGCCTTGGCAAAAATACTAAATACAAAGTGATCTCTTAAGACTGGGTGTCCCTGTAACACACAGTGTGATTTGGAATTTGGCAAGCCCTGTGACTTCCCTGCCTAGGTATCAGTAATAATCCTACAAAAACCTTTGCTGTGCTCTAGAAATAACAACAGTAATGATTTGTACCTGCCATGGAGGCCCTGCCACTCAGGACAGTCTCATAGTAAAGAATAAAAGAACAGCTGATTGCTTAAGGTGGGGGAAGCTGAATGACTTGATGACTTGTTTGTTTCGCTGCTGATGTGTGCAAACCCTTCAGTTTGCTGTGGGTGAGGATGGAGGACTGAAGGTAGACAAGCACATGCACACGTCGCTGCCAGATGTGTATGCAGCTGGAGACATCTGCACAGCAGCGTGGGAGCCCAGCCCCGTGTGGCACCAGGTACATCCACAGGATCCACAGGGAATTAATTACACACCAGGGCTCTCTTGGTTTGAAAGTGGTGTCTGCCAGGGAAAGCCAGAGCCTCCCTTGGAATGGAGAATGTAAACCCCCTCCCTCTGAGTTATTATAATTTTGAAATTAAGGGGCTTTCAGGCAAAGATACGGGAACAGGAATAACAGTTCTTTACTATAAATATTAAAAATTAAAATGTAGTAGTACAAAAAAGCAAACAAAAAAGAAGACTCTGACAGAGTCAGAATATGACTGACACTGTTGGTCAGGGTGTTGGGAGCAGTCCAGTTAAGTCCTCTTGGAGTGACAGATGTGGTTCTGTTGGAGCAGAGATGATCCTGTAGAAGGGTGGAGTTTTCCTCTGAAGGTCCAGTGGGGGTGAGATGGGTCCAGCTTCCTCTGGGAATCCAGTGCAAACAGGCTGTCCTGGTGTTCTGAATCTCAGGTTTTATCCAGGTAGGGATGCTGGCTGTTCCTGCTGGGTGGAGTACCTCCCAATGGGATGATGGAATTTTATCAGTCAGGCAGTGAGCCTTAATGGCCCATTAGCAGCAGATATCCCCTTGGAGGGAGGATGGGGTGTGGCAGAGATAAAGAAAACACTTCCCCAACTGGTTTCAACAGATGGCAACAGAATACATACTTGTGGTTACATCTTGCATTGCAACCCAAGACAAATGCACACACCAAGGAGTGAAAGGTTAAGCAAGTGTTTAAGCCTGGGTGGTTGATGACTGAGTTTTATGCAGGTGGCTGGAAACAGAGCTGGCCAGCCCTTCTGAGTATTAAAACCACAAAGGGTGCACTGAGGAGAGCAGTGAGCGTGGTCATGGCACAGTGACTGCCTTGTGACTTAGATCTTCCCAATTTTCCCTTTCAGATGAGGCTGTGGACCCAGGCTCGGCAGATGGGATGGTATGCAGCAAAGTGCATGGCAGCAGATGCTTTAGGGGAATCTATCGATATGGATTTCAGCTTTGAGCTATTTGCTCACATTACAAAATTTTTCAATTACAAGGTCAGTACAGTCTGATAGTTGTAAACCACTGAGTAACACATACTGCTTGCTTATATTCACTTGCTGACGCTGAGCAGATGCTTTAATATTGAAAAACAGGTTTCTTCAGATAGTAATTAATCCTAGCTTAGATTTTCTCCATTTGTACTAACGTGTATGGTATTTAAAGGGGAAGATCTTTGAGTCCATTGTGTGCTTGCAAGCCAATAGTGGGGGGAGGGACCCTGGAGACAAATATTTCCCTGTTTGCATCACTTTTGAGGCCAAGAAATGCTAAAAGCCACTGCAGTGTTCTTATGAGAGCTTCTTCCTTTCCCTTTTCGTTCTGCCAGGTGGTGGTTTTGGGGAAGTACAACGCTCAGGGCTTGGGCTCAGACCATGAGCTGATGCTGAGATGCACCAAGGGACACCAGTATGTGAAGGTGGTGATGCAGAACGGCCGAATGATGGGAGCTGTGCTGATTGGTGAAACGGACTTGGAGGAAACCTTTGAAAACTTAATTTTGAATCAGATGGATCTTTCAGCCTATGGTGAAGATCTCCTAAATCCAGATATTGATATAGAAGATTATTTTGATTGAACAATACCCCATTCCCATTTTCTATGAGGCTTTGATACCAAGTAATACATCTTAAAAAACTGTTTTCTCAGGCTTACCAGAAATGAGGGGTAAATGCAATCCTCCATTAAGATTTTGGGTTGATTTTGCCAAAATACTGACTGGTTACTGCCACAGGTACCAGCTAATGGTGCAGTCTCTGTTGAGCTGGCTCAGATGAACAGAGAATAATTTAAGGGCACAGGGTGCTCAGAGCTCTTGCTACCTGGAATGTGGCTTGCAACTATATGGCCTTATTCCTTTTTTTTTTCCCCCACAAAAGTTTACTTCTGAAATAAATGTATTTTCTTCTCAGTTAAATATAGAAACAAACTTTGCACAATGAAAGCCAGGATGAGATGTCAGCTGCTTGTCCCTTCAGCTGTCCACGTGTTGGGGTAGAGCTGCACTGTACTGATCAGTGCCAGCCCTGGACAGCAATTGTTTCATCCTGGCTTTTGATTTTGTTCTACAGTTGCTGCTTGGGAGTTGATATTTATTTTGGGTCAAACTGGGAACAATTTATTGTACTCTACTCAATGCAAAGCTGGCAGTACATACTGAGACTTGTCCCAGACAAATCACTTGATTTTTTTAGGAGAATGACTGTTTTTAACTAAATTTTCGGTTTTTGGCAAATGTCTCAGCTAAAGGATGGGTGGAAGACTAAAGATGGCTTTAGTCACTGTCACAATTTTACCAGAAAAATAAAGATTAAGAGCATGTTCTTAATGATAATAGTTTTATATTTGTTATACATGTCAGTATAAGTGCAACCACCCAGAACTTGTGTTTATTAGAGAAACTGAACATGCCCTTTTGATATTTGGCTGCTAAGATGTTAAAAGTAAGAGAAATAAAATTGAATCTAGCACTCAGCATATGTGCCTGAGAATGCTTGCAGGCAGCAGTAGTTGTAGAGCTTTTCCTAGGCTGGCAGGAAAAACTTTTTTCCTTGTCTTGTTTGTAAACTTAAATTTGTATACTTCTGCAAAACACGAAAGTCATAAATTTCTGTTTGAATATCAACCTAGAGAAGTCCAATTTTAAAAGCAACACACGTATTTCAAAGAATAAATACACATAACATTCCACTCATAAATACACAGAGTATTTCACTCAAACATGCCTCAGTGGGTGTAGGGACATGTGTCCCTACTCAGAACTGCAGGGATGGCAATGCCCACATGGGCTGGAACAACCAGCCCTGGCACAGCACCAGCTTTGATCCAGCCAGGGCTCCAGAGGAAGGATGCTGGAGCCTGTCTGTTCTTCCAGCAGCTGCCCTGGGGAAGCTGAGCCCTGGCTGCAGTGGAGTCACTGCTGAAGAGAAGAGTCACCTGCACAGCAGGCAGAAGGAACAGCAGGTGACAGGGTCTTCATGCAGAGCTGAGGACCAAGTCCTGTGCTGCAAAGGAGGGAAAGCTCAACGTGACTCTCACAGGAGCAGTGGGTGGAGACTCCCACAGGAAGAAGTCTGGAAACCTCTGCATCTTTGGCAGTCCTTTCCAGGCTGCATGAACCTGCCATGGTGTTACTATGTACACTTCCTAAAGAGGTAAAAAGGCAACATGGTCATTATATAGGTTTTGTAATCCTTGCTGTATCCTAAGATATGCACCAATTATTTTGATATGGAACACTTACTTTCTCCTTTACTACCAGCCTTCTAGATTTGCCAGTTTTTTAAGGTACTTGTTCCCTGTTCAGTGTTTATTAAATAAAAAATACCATTATTAAAGCACAAACTGAACTTACAGGCTGCATTTTCCATGGAGCAGCAACCATGATTAGATCCTAAATGTAGTCTGTGACACTCAGTCAATAACTACTGGTTGGTCATTTCCACCTGCCTGAAGCTTAGGCTTCTTTGCCTTTAAGTTAGGACCACAGCTGGGCCGTTTATGTTCCTGTGATTTCTTCACCACTGAATTTTGGACAGTCTTTGATCCACTCTGGGCATCTTCTCTGCTTCCTTTTGAATCTGAAGACTGAGATGGTTTGACCTGTAAGATATAAAGAGTTCAATTAAAATTCTAACATTGTTTTCCTTCTTTTTCCATGTTCCCACACAAGAGAAGATAATTAGGAGGTTGACTGCATTACTACAAAACATGTTTTGAGCAGATACCAAATCATTAAATTAGGCTCTAATGGAGAAGATATCTGTATGGCAAATCAGAACAGATCTAAATACCTTGAAAACACTTTTCCTGTTTGTTATCCCTTCTATGGTGATGACGTGTCCCTCGTTTTTCAGCAGCCGGGCTTTTGGTCCCACCTTCAGGTAGGATATTGTAGCAAAGGCTGTGAAGCTGAAATCCTCCCTGCATGAATTAAATCACTGTTACAAGGGAGGGCTGGAGACAGAGGACAGACTATGCAGGGGGGGGAAAAAAAATCATAGAATCATTAAGGTTAAAAAAAGACCTCCAAGATCATCAAGTCCAACCATCAACCCAGCACCACCACTGAACCATGTCCTCAAGTGCCATATCCACGTTTTGTGAAAACTCCCAGGAATGGTGACTCCACCGCTTCCCTGGGCAGCTTGCTTCAATCTCAACTCTTTCCATAAGGAAGTGGACACATTAAGCCTTCTGATGGATGTTCCAAATAGCTTCATTCTGCTTTATCTATTCAAATAGTCAGGTGACTTGGAGCTACTCTGATCAACATTTAACATAATTCAGTTTGTGGGACCTTTACACAGACAAAAACAGAACACTCGTCAATCTCTTGAAAGACATGGAAGAAAATGAGGCAGAAAGATGTAATAAGTCATCTGCTCACTCTCTTAATATTAAAAAAAGCTGTACAGAGAGATGCCAAGAAAAATTAAAACAAAATAAAGGTATTAGATATTTGTAGATTTTCTTGAACTTATAAAATTATGTAAGACAAAGCATATAGCGCACAGAGAGCTTACAAAGGCAGCACTGTTGTTAGTTTCATTATGTTTTCCTAAAATTTCTGAGTACCACTTTCCACATTAGCCAGTCTTTTCTGACTTAGGCATCATGTGGACAACCCCATTTGCTTTCCTTATCCATGGAATGTGAATGAGATCTGTATGAACTGCAGACTTCTCCAAAATGAATCCTGCTGCAGATTTAAACATTCTACCTGAATACAGAAGACCCCAGCTTTTTAAAATTGCACAAGATGCAGCCTTTCAAATGTTCTTCCAACTTTTGAGATGGAAATATAGCAATATCTGAAGGGTTTTTAAGAATACATTAAATGCATCTGAAATAAAAACAAGACTACAGAATGCATCCATTAATGTTAAACAGAAGTAACAAGAGAGCAAACAAAAATGACTACTAAATATTAAAAAGCCAAACCAGAGAAAACAAAATAGTTATCTGACATACTTCAGATACTGCTGCAGCAGTAAATGGGCAATAATTCTCTCCAGCTCTTCTCGAGGGTGCTTGGGTGGAGTAACTTCAGGCACCCTGAATTTGGACACACCTTTCCCAGACCAGGCATCGATTAATTTCAGTGGGGTGAGTTTCTCACTCATGCTGTCAGCTTGCTCAAGGATCTTTATTAGATCCCTGCAGTATCCTGTTACATCCATCTTCTCACATGCTGCAAGTAAAAGTGAAGAACATTTAAATAGAAAGCTCTTTGTAGTTACATATATATGTAGTTATATGTAGCTATAAATACTTTGTGCTGCATAATAGCAAGGCCTTTTTGTTTTGCCTTTAAATTAACTTAAATAAAGCAGCAACTTTCCTTCTGTCGAATCAGAATATATTTATATTCACATGCATTCTTCTCATTCATTATTGAAAAGTCCATCTGATAAGCATTTGTACTTGTCTTTGATGTTACAAAGATGGTTACACCAGAAATTATTTCAAAGCATAAAATTTGCGAGGTAAATTTACTGGTTTGTTACTCTAGAACTGGAGGTGAAGCCTGTGAGACACTTCTTCTCTCAAGACAGTTATGGACAAAATGAGATAACCATAAAAAGCAGTAATTACATTACAATAATTAGCTTCATCATCCATAACAATTCTGAGCACCAACACATCATGATCATCCTTCTCCTCCATGATCAGATTATGGCACAGAATTACCCCAACTGACTCCTCTGACACTAAGGATTAAGGATTGAAAAACAAATAACTACTGCTAAGTTTCCTTAGAGCTTGCTTAAGTATCAAAAGGCCCTGGAGGTGAAGAAGCATAAACAGGATACATTTCAACTTTATTTCATCACATGGCTCCTGCAAACCTTGGGGACAAGCCAGCTCCCTACTCTTCCCAACCTCTGATCCCAGGGTACATTTCAGCTAAGCCCCCTGTCTAATTAGGAGATAACAAGACATTGTTACTCACAAGATTTACCAGAAGACTTTTATTATATAATAAAACCGTATAATTAAAAAAAAGTTGAATTTTGGTTTGTCTGCTTTTACACCCCAAAACCATAGAGAGAAATAAAGTCAAATTATGAGAACAGCTTTGAATACAGAATTGTTCCTCAGTTTTTTCAAGTGTTGATCACTTTACTATCCAAATACTTTTTGCAACAGATATGTGATATGAGGAGATGGTATTTTCCACATATTACAAGAATTCACCTCAGTGGTCCTCCATGAGATTTCAGGTGATTTTGTGCATCCTTTAGAGATGCCCAAGACCAACTTTCAGCTCTCCTTTCAGAGCTGTCTTGCTTTCCATGGGGTTTCCCATGTTTAAGTCACAGCACTCAATTTTTAAGTGCAACAACAGATGCTCTGTTCATCTTGAGTCTTTCAGCTTTCTGATGGGTACAAAAAACCACAGCAAAACCTTGAATTAAGAGTGCTCAGCTGTTCTGCACACCTGTCACATGCAGTCCTGACACAGGGACATCTCGTGAGCGTGCAGCACTGAAATCCTCAGGGATTTTTCCTGACAAGTTGTGGGAGGATGTGCAAAGTGCACCTTCTCAGAGCCTGAGTGTGAACAGTCTGGCATGCAGGGGTTCCTGCTCAATAAAGCTTTCACACCCATAGAAATCCTGAAACAAAACCTGACATACCAGAATCCTTTTAAAACAGGTAAGCCAGTCTCCCCCTTGCCCCAGCTTCCCTTTTGGGAACAGGTGAACAGCTGAACCTGAAAAATACCAAAGTGTCCAACCTCAGGAAAAAAGCCAAACCAGGAATTATCCTGCTAAATACCCTGAACTTGGCAACAGTAGGCCACCAAAAACTGATACTCATACCAAAATCTGCTCCTTGAAAAGTCAGTAACACAAGCACAGGTCACAAAATTTGCCTGCAGTTTTTCTACTGTATACTGAAATATCTAGACCAGATATTTCTTTAAATCAACTTTTCCCGTGTTCTCTGTCCTGTACCTACCATTCTCTCTACAGCAGTTATCACACATTCTGTTGCAGTTTGCAGAATCCCACACCTCATCAAAGTGGTGAGCTATGAGCACCCGGCGACACCTGAGGAGCAGAGAGCAGAGGGGGCCATCAAACCCACATGAATATGTAACACCTGCATTATACAGCGTGAGAGTGGCAAAAAAGGTCCCTAGGGACAGCTCAGATCTCAAAAGAAGCATGAAGAATTATCAGAAGAAAAGTCAGAGAACAAATACTGCAACACCAGTATTCCTCATCAGCTATGCCAATACAGATAATGATTAAACACTGGTGTAGGAACAGTTTGGTTGAAGCAGAAGAGTCTAAACTGCAGTTTCAAGAGCGCAAGAAATGGTAAAAATATGAACTCATTGTTATACTGAGGCCAAAAAAGCCTTTACTGGATGCACCAGCTGTCCACAAGACAGATTCATGTTCTTCATGTAGTATTTTAAATATCTCAGTGAAGCAAGTGAAGCAGTAAACACACATGGATTCCTGTGTGGCCACCAAACACTGTAGCTTAGAGTCAAACCACAGAACTCCAGTATTTCCTCTGACTGGGATTTGAAATCCAGTGTTTGTTGACAGATATTTCACCTCAACATAACCACTTCCAGAATTGTATCCTGAAGCTGTTGTTTCTTTTGTTGTTTCTTTGTTTTTTGGGGTTTTTTTTCCAAATGCCCCCCAAAAAACCCAACAAGCTTAGCCCATTTAAAAACTAAGCAACCAAGCCACCACAGCAACTTACTTGTTCATATTTTGGCAATAAGATACCATATCATACAGCTTCTCTTGGCCAACATTTTCCATCACCACCATTGAGCTGATTCTGAATATATCTCCAAATCCATAATACAAAATGCAGTCAGCTTTCTGGTCATCTCTACCTGCAATGCATTAAAATGAACAGATAATTATGGTCTCAACCAATTGCCCCTCAAGTTTCTTGACAAGCTTTTCTCCACATAGACTCAAATCTGCCTTTAAAAAAGTAATGAGATGAACAAGATCAAAAAACCCAACACAATGCAAAATGCTTTTGAAAGGGGTGGAGTTTGGCCACAACAGGTATTTAGTGCTGCTAAACATTGACCAATTCTTAAAATTCCCTGCTCCAGACTCCCCATCCTACTTGTACTTCTGAAATTCATATACAGTGATTAAACATCATCCAGAGACAATCTGAGCAAATCACACATCCCAGGTGCTATACAAAATAAAAATATTTAAAATTGTATATGAAATCCACGACAGGTTATTCTGTGGCTAAAAAAGTCAAGTATTTAAAAAAATGCTGAGTGGAGGTCTAGATACCCAGTTATTCTTTGTTACACTGCAGTAGAAGCCTGGTCATGAATGCAACTTACATTTAAAGCCTCTTTACAGAGGCAGTTTCATTATACCCTTTGAAAACTGTCTCAAAGGCAAGAGACTTTGCACAAAAAGTGCCTGAAAAACCACAGGACAATTTTAGTGGTTTAACAGATATAAATATCAACTTTGCAAAAGCCACTTCCCACAATACCTGCACGTCCACTCTCTTGGTAGTAGTTTTCCATGGACTTGCTCATAGAGTGATGAATTACAAACCTCACATCAGGTTTATCAATTCCCATGCCAAAAGCAACAGTTGCCACTACAACCTGGGAAAAAGAAAAAGATTAAGAAATGATCAAGATATCAAAACCATGATTTGTTTAAATAAGGCATAAGTGCATATGAAGTATTTACTTAACCTGGATTTGATTTGTTGCCCATCCTTTATGGACTTTGGTTTTATGTTTAGCATCCATGTTTGCATGGTAAGTCCCTGCCTTGATTCCCAGCTTCTGCAAACTCACAGTAACTTGCTCAGAATCCTTCTGAGAAAAGCAGTAAACAATTCCTGCACAAAAGTGAAAGAGGCCTCATTGTAATGCCTTAAAAAGGCCAAACAATCCCCAATACTTAAAAACATTTGTGAAAGTTTTATCAGCTTATAAAAGAAATAATTAAAAAGCATTATACAGCCTTTGTGCCTATTTAGTCCATACTATTGGTATTCATGAAGGAAACTTCAGTTATCAGCTTGGACCTGAAGGCTAAAGAGGAAATATATGTGCCAATCCATAGAATCATGGAAGCATTCTATTAATGTTCAAGGAGGACAATGCTTATTGAAACTTCTTTAAAGGTGTGCTATGCCTTATGTCATCTATAGCATCTCACCTGAGGTTTCAGTTAAATCTGCTTTTTTTGTCATTAGTCAGGCTGGGCTAAATCAGGGATTACACACAAAGCCATGTGATCTGTGATCATCTTAGCACAGTCTGTGCTCAGGGAGCTGCTCCTCACAGCCACAGAGCTCCAAGCAGAGACAGGGACAGACTGCTGCTCCAGAAACCTGGGTTCTGCTGCCTTGGCAAGATGCCTCTCCTCTTTATTTCCACTACAGAATTTATTGATTACACAAGTCCAACTTTTACAGTTCTGCTTTTATCTGCATTTCACCCCCATAACACCCATTCTGGGCACTGAGTAACAGATGACTCTTGTGACCAAACATGTTAACATATGAACAAACATGTTAAAGATAACAAGCATCCTGACACATAGATAGTAATGTGTGATATAAAAACATAGAAATCACCTTTTCTGAGCCTTACTTTTACAGTCTTACAACTTCCTCTTATTACCTATGTAAACATTGTTTTATAGACATCAACATTCCAGTTCAATACTTCAGAAATACAAGTAAACAGTAAAGACATTTAAACACTGATGAATGAAGAAAGAAATTACTCAAGGTATGGATCTTATTAAATTTCATTTATTCTAGTGCTGGCTATTTAATGTATGGTGAAGGCAGAATTTCTCTGCATGCTGCAAGATCATTTGAAAACAGCCCAACATCCTTGCAATGCTGAAGGCTATGAAAGATAACATGTGTCTTTTTTGACACTTTTTACCTGACAGTCCTTTGTATCTTCCATTAATGGTCTTAACTATGTCCTCAATGAAATCTTCGTTATTTGAAGGCTTATGCCGAACCTCAAAAATATATTATGCACACGTCAGAGTTCAAGTGGGCAAACAGTCTGCCAAACCACCTTATTTTACTTTTCCCAGTATAATAAACACAACTATTCCACCATTTAAAAGAACTATTATATTCTTTTTAGGAACAGTCAGATTAGAACTCAAAAGCCCATTGAAAAACAAACCCCAAAACAAGCTCGCCCCACCAAGAACAATAAACAAACCTGTGGCCAAAGTGAAAATACAGCACAAGAGAATAACTGACAACCTTTTTGCCATCATAATACCTATTTTCTAACAGGTTGAGGCAGTCTGAGCCTGCTGCCTGCAGGAGACTAAACAACAGCACTGCAGTCAAAAGACCAGGTAAACAAGACCTACCTCATAGTAAAGGTTGGGTCGGTTGAAGGAAGCAGTAAAGGTAATGCACTTCTGAACGTGCAAAATGTTCTGAGCATCCTTTAAAACATGATTGGTAGCTGTTGCTGTCAATCCAATCAAGGGAGTATTGGGAAACTGTCTTTTCAGGATACCAAGAGACTTGTAGTCTAAGCAAGAAAACAAAAAGGGGAAAGAAAAAGATTTCTCACACCACAAATGCAAACTTCAAAAAAGACATGACGTAGATAGCATTTAATAGGGTGATCCTGCAATAAACATTATTACTGCTAATCTACCACAGAACTAATTAATACATCCAAAGGAAGCAACAAGCAGGTGGCCCTTATCAAAAGGGATGTCTTCTAATTGAATTTTAAAGAATCAATCACAGAATCATTTGGGTTAGAAGACAACTTAAAGATCATCCAGTTCCAAGCCCCTGCCATGAGCAGGGACATCTTCCACTGTCCCAGGCTGCCCAGAGCCCCATCCAGCCTGGCCTTCAACACCTCCAGCAATGAGGCATCCAGAACGTCTCTGGGCAGCCCGTGCCAGGGTCTCACCACCCTCACAGTTCTTCCTAATAGCCAATCTAAACCTACTCTCAGTTTGAAGCCACTCCCCTTTGGCCTGTCACTCCAGGCTCTTGTAAAAAGTCCCTCCCCAGTTTCCTTTTAGGCTCTCTCCAGGTACTGAAATTATCAGACACAATTCAGAAGGCAAAAATGTATGGAAAGAGAAAAATATGTGTGGCATTGTATTAATCAACATTCAGGTTATTTTGCAGGTCTGTTGTTACAAACAGCTTTTGAGTAAACAGAGCTTTTCTAATAAACAAGCAACGTGGAATTTGGATACACAAACCAGACTGTAATAAAAAAAACCATTAAAGGCTCAGTATGGACAATCACTTGCTGCCTTTGAACAGAAATGCAGCCAGAGGTACATATCCAAATTCCACACTGCCTGTTGAACTAGCCTGGCTCTTGCCTCAGGCACCACTTTTTAGCAAAACCACTGACAGTGACTTTACAGTTAATTTTGCTTCAAATCAGGTTTTCCTTCAAAGACAAAGAAACAGTAATCACAATATTGTACAGTCTGCAAAGTAGGAAAAAGACTCAAGTACACTTTCTTTCCCTGTAAGTGAAGGGCATTTGTTTCCACTTGCTTTAGAGATGATTAAAATATACCTCATGAATTTACAAAATGCTCTTTCATCAGGAGTGCCAGGGAGTGGTGTACACAATGACACTTTCATGTAGTCACTGCTTGTCATGTTTGGGTTTTCTGAAGTTCTTTCCCAGGGACCTAAACTGGTAAACAAGGTCACACTTTGTAAACTATCTTGTTTTTCACATTTCTCTCCTAAGGGGAGACTTTGCTTGTTGACCCTCAGTGTGACCAATGGTTCAAAAGATCCCACCTCTTAGGTGGCCACATTGTAAAAAGGTATAAAAATAGGTTCTGAGAATAAACCAGCCCCTTTTGGAGCATCAGCCTTCTGAAATCATGAGTCCATATCTTTCTTTTGTGTCCAACAGCGACACTTTCACGTAGCAGTAGATTAAAGTTCACTATTGTCCATACTAAAGATGCCAACCAAAACCTTTGATTTTATGAAGCCCCAATTAAAGTAAACTGAATAAGGCATTTTTCAGAATACTGACAGCAAAATCTATGTTGAAATCATCATTTGCACGAAGTTAGTGAATTAAACTCCTTGAGCTAACAGGAGGAGTTTAATTCACAGGTACTTGCCACACATTAAGAACTCACTGAACACATGAAGGAAGCAGCTGGCCTTACTTCAGGCCAACTCATTACTCACTGATGCCTGAACAGCCCTGCAAGGGGGGATTCTGAGGAGCATACCAGGCCTGAAGTCGTGGCCCCACTGACTGCAGCAGTGCACCTCATCCACAGCGATGCGAGCCAGGCACCCGGCCTGATAAGCCTTCTCCAGCTTGGACATGAACATTTTGCTCTTTGCAATCTTCTCAGGGGTCACATAAACGAGCTTCAGTTGTGAACTCCTCTTCAGCATCTCAGCGTGGACCCACTTCACATGCTCCTGCTCGAAACAAAACCAGACAGCAGGGGGTAACAAACTGGGACAACACACTGAAGTTGCTTAGTGCTAAGGTTCTTAAGAGGTGATTAGCAATTCCTAAGGTGTAATTAACAGAGACTGATAAAGTGTTCCACGGTACTGAGCACTATGAGCCTTTGTAAAAGATCACTATATATAAAATAGGCATTTTAATACTTAGAAGATCCCTGATGGAACTTGGAAGAAGCAAAGTGTTGAATATGTGTCTTTGCTTCATCGTGTGGTATCAACATTTTCCCAATAAACTATGATGGACCAAACATGCCTGTGACACTACAACTGTAAAATATTTCCTTGTACACGACAGTGGGGTTTATCACTGAGTTTTCAGAGGGCTCTGCATCAAAGCAGGCTTCAAGTTTGGCACATTGCATCAAGCCACTGACTTATCAAACCCAGTGTCACGTGCAAGTTAATGATCATGGCCTCCTGCTAGTCAGGAAAATAACTTTTAAAAAGCAATTGTCTAGTAAGAGACTGGGAAATAAGTTGCTTCTTGGCCTCTGGACCAAACAGCTCACCACCTTATGGTGAGAGATAAATAATTATATGTAAAAGCCTGCATTGCTCAACATGGTAGTAGTGGACAAAAATCACCTACTCCAAGCCTGGAAACTGAGGAAAAATTTACAACACATAGCAGCCAAAAACTTACAACACACATCACACTTCACATCCTCTAAATAGCCCCAAGAAATCTATTTATTCCACAGAAGGTGTTGCTTCCCATGTGTTGCTGTCACTAAAACATAAATACAAGATAGTTAACCACCTTACCCATCTCACAGCACCCTGCTGGCCAGGAACTGTTGCTAGAACAGCATCAGCTGATAAATCTGCCTCATTCACATTCACAAGTAAATACACAGAAGACAGACACCAGCACAAACACCACAAAACACACAAAGTTAAACACACCTTGCTGCTTGAGGCATTTAATAAAGCTGCAGAAATACCAAGCTGCTCCAAAACCATGAGCTGATCTTCCATGAGAGATATCAAAGGACATATCACCAGTGTGAAACCTGTAACAATCAATCATTGTGCAAACTGAGCGGTTCAGATGTCAGAAATATCTCCTCCAATTCTTTTTACTGATGCATCAGCCCTGCTCTGAAGAAACTGCCAAATGTAAGCTTCAGCTTCATACACAGCAGCAGATTCCCCTCCCAGACAGCTGACAAGTGAGTGCCAGATCACACAGGGATAATTCTTGTTCAATGCCCATGACATGCACCTCCTCTTAGGGTTTAGACCACAAACAACCCAGCTGCATCAGAGAGAGTATAAAAACAAAACAAAACAAGTTGGATGTGTGTCATGAGGTGCTGATTTACTACAGAACTAAGCAATGACAGGGAATGGGAAATTTGGCCTCTGTGAATAAGTAAACCTCCAATGCAATTGGATGAATTATTAAAAAAAAAAACAAAACAACAGCCTTATGAAACCAAATCAGCCAAACAAAAACCACACCAAATAATGATCATTCTCCAAATAACTATAAAAGGGAGAAAATACATCCAATTCTTTATATTATGTCCTTTTTTCCCCGCTTACTTACCATCAGAACAGACAGCTGGTAACTGGTAACAAAGGCTCTTCCCACCACCTGTAGGCATGACAAGAAATATATCCTTTCCTGCCATTGCAGCATTTACTGTTTCAAGTTGCAGTGATCTAAACTTCTGGAGTTTAAATTTGCTCTGCAGTGCAGTTTTTATCTTCTCATACCATGGAAAATCTGTTAAGGGAAAAAAAAAAACAACAACTCAAACACATTTCATAAGCAAATTAAAATAAAAGGAGGAGGGGTAATTTACATATTGAATAACTAAATCTGGCAGTGACACAATTTGAGATCTGGGAAAGTGTTTATAGATTCAGAATGGCACAGAAAAAGCTCCACACAACCTGAGTTTGGATACACCATTTTCTAGGGTGGACTTTTGAAAATTCAAATTGTAAACACAATTCACCTCCAGAACACAGCTCTCATTGCACATGGATGTGAACTGATGTGAAAAGCTCAAAACAGATGAACTTTGGAGTGCTAATGATGGTGTCAAGTCATTAGTCCAACATAAACAGAAATTAGAATCCCACCATGAACATAAATAAAACCAGACATTGAGCCCTACAATAGTTACTCAAATGCTTCCCTCATACAAATGCAGCAATTACAAATAGCATAAAGAAGTAGGGATACAATTTTTCCATATATTCCATCAATAATAATAAGCATTTATTAAAAAATAAAGAGGGGGGAAAGCTGCTTAATCTTCCCCAAAATCACCACATGAACATGCTCATAATAGGCTTTTTCTTTTCTTCAATAAAGACCTAAAGAATGCATTTTTAAAAGATGTAATACTGTAAAAACTTAAATTATGCTTCCTGATGCATTTTTTACTATTAAAATTAATAATAAAATCAATAATTTTAATTTTAAATTAAACTATTAAAATTAAAATGCAGAAAAACTGTGGGAGCTCCATGTTACACCACACTCAATGCAAGAATTAATTTTGGGACTTGAGATGACATAGCAAAGAAATGTATAAAGAGCACAGTTAAAATCCAAGGCTCTATGAAATCAAGAAAAGCCTCCCACTGACTTTCATGAGCTTTAAAGTGGGAACAAATTTAGTTGCTGCTCTTGTTTAATACATACACAGCATCTGATTGCAAAGACATTCATTTTCAAAGCACAGGAAGTGAAAATTAAGCATGGAACTACACAAATCAAATGATCTGTTCAATAGCATAATTTGCAGGATTAAGTACCAGTATTCTTACATATGCATAATACTCCTCAAACATAGAAATATGGATTCAACTGCAACATTATTTTCATTTTTAAAAAAGCCCAAAAAGGCATTTATATATGATAGATGCAGGCATTTCCAGATTGAAAATTAAATTAAAAAGAATAAAAAAAATAAAGTATCTGAGCCAAATTTGGCAAGGAATAACATGGCCAAGAGCCACCAACTATTCAGGACTTCAGTTAAAGTCTCACTTGAAAGACAGAAGCCCTCACACCACGATGAGGCACTTGCCACTTGCATTAATTCTACAATAATAATGTATTCTAGGTTATTTTTGGCCATCAACATCTATCTAATTTGCATTAATTTGGTAAGACAGTGAGGCTACATAACATGACAAACACCACCAATGTCCTACCCACTCGAGCAAGAGGAAACACAAAGCCAGCAAGAAACAACTCTAAGTGCAAAACTGTCATTATGAAATCCTGAGAAAATCCAGAGCAATTTGTTTTAGAACACAAACAAGGATAAGTATTGCAATACTTGTATTGCAATAAAAAATTAGTAAAATTTTATTAAATATTTTATTAAGTATTTATTTAATAAAAATAGAAATCGGGGATTCTAGGAGCAAATCAGATAAAATTGTGACTTTACAACAAGCAAAGGATTAAAGTAGTTATAACAGGCCATTCTGACAGAACAGATAATTCTGCCCAGAACAACTCAAGATTAGTGTTTAGGAATATCCAATGAGACAAACATTACCCCATTACCCTGGCATGTTGGCCAGCTGACAAAAATTAAACAGGACAATATCATTATCCAAACAAAACTCTGTATGAGTGCATTTTCCCCTACTGAATTAGTCCACCTTTCTGTTAAAAATATTAGAATTTGATTCTGCAAACCTGTTTTGTTCCATTCCTCAGCTGAGGTTTCAGTGTCTTTACTTCCACCTGCCTCCAACTCTCCTGAGGACTGTTTGATCAGATTCTTTACTCTCATCTTCTTTTGAAGGAGTTCCTGCTGCTTATCCACAAGCTCCTGGATCTGCATCTCCACTGCTTGCAGCTCATTCTCAATGGACACCAGCACCTCCTCCAGCACTGCAGGGAAAAGCAAGGAGAAGGCACAGTGGAGACCACAGTTTTAATTGATTAATTGCAATTAATTACAAAACTGATGCCAGTTTTAATTGTATTAATTGCACTCCAGCCAATCCAAACATAAGCATAACACAACTAAATTGTTAATAGAAGGCATTTATTTACATGTGAGGAGCAACATTAACCTCAGCAAGTTAAATCCTCCTGGAGCTGAAAACAGGGCCAGTGGGAATAAGTTAATGTCTCATGCACCAAGATCTCCCTCCTACACAGAACAAGAGGATCTGCTGAACAACAGGGTTTGGATAGAGAGGAAAAATGCTTTTACAAACACAAGCCATCCTTCACACGTGAAAGAAGTGAGGCAAATGCTCCCCAAAAGCTTGGGTTACTCAAGTGACCCTTTGGCAGGGATTTGCCTCCTTCCATCCCAATGTGCATGTGTGTGAATTGCAGATTGTGTTCTAGAATCCAGTCCCTGGAGTTTAAGAGAATAATTAACACACATGCCTGCATGCCAAGCAACTATCACTATTCCACAGCCAGGGCAGAAAAGCACAAGAAGAAATTACTTCCTCCCCCACACCCAGAAAACCCAAAGATATTTTGGCCCATCCAGAGCAAATATGACAATGTGGTTATGGAAACAAAAATGTGTATTATGGACAAAAAACCAACTTCATTTCAAATAGCACAAAATGATGACAGTTGTCCTCCTAAATGCCCACTGCTGCTCAGCAGAAAAGAGTTCAGAGTATCTTAAAATATGAAGCACATTTTCAAAATACTGAAAACCAAGTCATTTCCTTGACAAACTTGACTTTCATCATACAATAGCCTGGGCTGGAAGGGACCTTACAGCTCATCTCATTCCAACTCCCCTGCCACTGGACCAGGCTGCTCAGAGCCCCATCCAACCATGCCCAGAATGCTCCCAGGAATGGGGCATTTTGGCTTAGTTTTACCCAAGAAATAAAAAGTCATCCAGCAAAAGAATATTTTTCTTCAGACCTTAAGTATAATAGCACAGACCCCACAAACTCTTTTCTGCATACTTCGAACTCATATAAATAATAATCAGTAACATCAGATGACTGTGTCTTTTTAGCTAAGAGACAGCAAAATGAACAAATGGAATATCACTTATGGATTACCTGCAACAGCTGTCATCTTCAG
Source organism: Phylloscopus collybita (assembly GCA_027886175.1). Lineage (NCBI taxonomy): Eukaryota > Metazoa > Chordata > Aves > Passeriformes > Phylloscopidae > Phylloscopus > Phylloscopus collybita. The sequence goes on from JAJNNQ010000016.1 coordinate 5,501,665, forward strand.
AGATTAAAGGATGTTTTCTTTAGGAGATCTTATTTAACCAAGCAACTGACACTAAAAAGAAAATGAAGTAAATACATTTTAAAATGTATATTATAAGTAAGCATTCCCAACTCAGAACAAATTTACTGCAGGAGATTCTTCATTACCAGAGCTGTTAATGTAACAGTTTAAGTACTGGTTTATTTAATTTGCTTACTTAAGGAAGCCCCACTAGATGACAAATGCTTTTTCCCTTCTGTAAAATGGATAAACTCTCAACCAATTCCCAAGGCCACAGCTCACCAGGCTTCTAACTGAATCCAAGTGAATTTTACCCAAGTCACACATTTCCTGCAAGAGGAATGTTAACATAGACCAGTCACTCACCAAGTGCCCATCATAATTTTTAATCTCTCCACAAATTATTTTACAGAAAAGCCTGAACACATTATATGGTGCCCCTTGGAAAGGCAGCCCCCCAACACCTGGAGGATCTGACAGGAGGAAGTGAAAATGTGGTTTGGTTTAGAGAAGTGAGATGGATTTTGAACGGATTTTTCAGTGAAATTACCACAGAACTATATTTATTGGCTCATTCTTTGAACAACAGTCTTTGTCATATTATATGTTAACAATACCAAACTCAAGAAACTTGGTATTTGCTGTTACTGCATGCTGAACTATTTATAATGTAGATGGAAGCAAAGTCTAGTGGAAGGTGAAAGGGAATAAACTCGGCAGATCCTCACTATCCGCTGATTCCACCATAACAAAGACTTTCCCTGCTCCTATAAATGGCGAGGGAAACACGTATTTAAAATGATGCGTGAATAAAACATTTCTACATCACCCGGGCCAGATCCAAACGCCTCTTAAATCACCTCCAGGGACGGCAACTCCACCACATCCCTATTCCAGAGTGGGAATATTCACACACGCATAGCGTGATTATATCGAACACGTACACAAGTACATATAGTGAACATATACAGTGGGATATTCTCAGCATTCCTCACCCACACGCCAGCTGAGGGCACGGCGCTTGCCAGGCCGGAAGCACCGCCTCGGTAGGGCTGCAGGACGGGACAGGATAGATGGATGGACAGGACAGGATGGACACCGAGCCCCTGCTCGGTGGATGCAGGACGGAGCGGGATGGATGGATGGATGGAGGAAGGAAGGAAGGGATAGAGGCTGCCTGGGCAAGCAGGACGCCACCGCGCCTCGCTGCCGCGTCCTCCCGTGCGGCGGGCTCAGCCCTGGCTCGGGCCGAGAGCTCTCACGGCTGCCCCAAAGGTTAGTGCCGGCCGCACTCCCGCATCTTTTATCCTTTATCCTTTATCTTTTATCCTTATCCCGTCCCCCTCACCGCCCCCGCCCGCGGCCCCGCTCCCACCTGCGCCGCGCGCGCCGGGCCCCGCCCCTTCCGCCGCCCGCCCTCAGCCACTGGCGCGCGGGGCCCGGCGCGAGCACCGCCCCCCCGCCAATCAGCGCCGGCCGCGGGCCGCGGGCGGGGAAGCGCGCCCGCGCGGCGATACAAGGCGGCTGCTGATTGGCGGCTGGCGCGACCAATGGGCGGGAGCCTCTCATGCGGCGGGGTGCGTGTTTCCGGAAGACGTGGCCGCCGCCGGTCCCGCTCCCGCTCGTCCCGGTGCCGGTGCCGCTCCCGCCGCCACCATGATCTCCCTCTCCGACACGCAGAGTAAGCGCTGCCGCCGCTCCCGCCGGGGGAGAGGGGAGGGGCCGCCCGCTGCGGGGCTGGGGGCGTCGGGAGCCGGGGGGTCCCAGGGCGGCCGGGCTCGCCGGGCCCGCACCCTTTGTCCGCGGCTGGGCCTGCCAGGAGCGGCCGAGCAGGGTCCGGCTGAGCCCCTGGGCACCGGCTGGGGACGGGCTGGAGCCCGCGGCGGGGTGGCAGCGGACAGGGGCGGGGGCAGCTCTCACGGCCGCATCCCCGCAGTGGAAGCCGCGGCGGCCCCGGTGCGGCGGTACCGGAGCACGGAAGGGGCGGCGGGAGGGAGAGCGCCAGGGCAGCGCTCGGAAGGGGCCCCTGCCCGTGGGGGAGCTCTGTCAGCAGCGCGGCCCGCGTTCGTCTGAGGGCTCGCTGTGGTGTGGCGGAATCACAGGATGGCCTGGGTTTGAATGGAGCTTAAAGATCATCCCATTGCAGCCCCCTGCCATGGACAGGAACATTTTCCACTGTCCCAGTGCTCAGAGCCCCATCCAGCCTGGCCTTGGACACTTGCAGGGATGGGGCAGCCACGGCTTCTCTGGACAACCTGTTCCAGTGCCTGGCTACCCTGACAGGAAATTTTTTTTTCCTTATATCTAACCTAGCCCCTCTGTGGGTTTGTACCCATTGCACTTTGACTGATCACTCTGAATGAATGAATGAAAGCTGAACCGTAAACAAAGTAACAGGTAACACATAGCTCCACTCTTCCCCTGTACCTCCCTGTGGACATCAGTGGTCTGTACCCACTTAATTATTTAAATAGCTTTACTGTGCTGCTCTTGCTGGTGCCACACCAAATGTCTGCAGGTGACACTGAAGGGGCTTCAAGGTGAGGACAAGACACTGAAGTGGGAAAAAAGTAAAAATACTTTCATGTGGCTATAGTTTTGTTTCCAATGAAGTGCTTGGAAGTAGAGATCAAAGAAATGAAAGTAAAGAAGTTCATAAGTGTGTCCTGGCGGCCAGGAAGGCCAGTGGGATCCTGGGGCGATGGGGAAGTGTGGCCAGCAGGTCAAGGGGGGTGATCCTGCCCCTCTGCTGGGCCCCAGTGAGGCCACATCGGGAGGGCTGAGTCCGGTTCCGAGCTCCTCAGGGCAAGAAAACCAAGGGGCTCCTGGAGAGGGTCCAGCAGAGAGAGGGTCACAGAAATGATGAGGTGTCTGGAGCATTTCTGTTATAAGGAGGGACTGTGGGAGCTGTACCTGTTCAGTCTGGAAAAGACTGAGAGGGGAACTCATTAATGCATATAAATATCTCAAATCAGTGCCAAAAGGATGGCGCCAGGCTTTACAGTGGTGCCCAGGCTCAGAACAAGCAGCAGTGGCCGTGAAGTAAAACACAAGGAGTTTAATCTCAACATGAGGAAGCACCTCTTTACACTGAAGGTGGCAGAGCCCTGGAACAGCTGCCCAGGGAGGGCGTGGAGTCTCTCTCTGGAGACATTCCAGACCCACCTGGACACATTCCTTCATCACCTGTTGCAGGTGACCCTGCCTTGGCAGTGGGGTTGGACTGGGTGATCTTCCAGCCCTAACAATTGTGATGCTGTGATAACAGCTTAAGCTGCAAGGTAAAGGACAATGATAGGCCTTTGATTTAAATTACCATCTCATGTATGATGCATTTCTGGTATGATGGCCACAGAAGGAAATGAGTCTGCCTGATAAGCACCACAGCATCAGTTACGAAGGAGGGTGTGAAAAATTTAGGGGGAAAAAAAAAAAAAAGTCAACTAAGTTTGATAACAGGATACTGAAAATGGAGGTATTGGAGAGCCAGTTAAGGCCAAGGATGAAGACAGGCAGCAGAGTTCAGCAGCATTCATGGTCCATGATTTCTTGAGATATTCAGATGTTGTGCTGTTACTGGGGTGAGTACTAACCCTTGGGGTTAATTTTTAGATTTCTGATTGAAATCCTGTCCAGAGTATTCATTGGGTAAAAAAAAAAATATAAATCTCTTCAGAAAAAGATTCACTGTTTTTCTTTTGCTTAATTCCTCATGACCTTCAGCTATTTCCAGTGCTAAGGCTGTTGGTTTTAACTGTCAAAGACAAGAATGCTAAATAAAATACACTGACATTTAGGGGGTTGAAGTTTTGTTGGGTTTTTTTCAGTTTTTCTGAAATTGTGAAGATAGTTCATCAGATATTTTAAAATTCGCTGCTGTCTGGAAAAATACAGAGTTAGCCATAGAGTCACTGGTGGAGTAGTGTGATAAATGCCTGGAGAGAACCACTGCATTGGTTGATGTTTGGAAAGTTAATTCTTCATCTGTAGTCTAGAACATAATTTTAAGTGGTGCCTTAAATGGTGTTACAAATCACCAGTAATTGCAGAAGAATGCACTTAACTTTTCCCAAATTAAATTTTTTAATACTAAAAAAATACTGCTAGCAAAATAACAGTTATGCATCGAATATGAACTGTATTAGTTTTTGTCTTCTGGAAGCCTGTAGTGCACAATTCCATTTTGTTTTGCACTATATGATGCACTATAAAAAACTGAGGGTGTACATTGTCTGCCCTCATCTTTCACAAGGAGTGTATCTTAATTTTGAATCTTAATATCTACTGAGCTGTTTTGACCTGGTGCTGCAGTTCTCTTGCACAGCCCATGGAATTTCTGGAGAATCATGGATGAAGGTTTTCTCCCTTGTCTCAGGAAATCATAATAATCCAGAATAAATGCAACCTGGCTAGTGTGTGTTTCTGTATTTCTAGGCATTGGTGTGTTGTGTTTGACTAATGTGGGAAAGCTCTTCTGGTACAGGAGAAAACATGTAAAAATAGTTTGCTCTCTATATAAATATTCATCGTTTGTTATTGAAAAGATTTTGTACAAGATGCCAGCACTTTTCCTTTCTTTTCTTTTTCTTTCTCTAAGAAGCCTAGTTAAATATATTTACAAATTCTGATATAAATCAACTCAGTAACACTCTCTGCTGAGATATCAGCACCAGAGGGTAATAGTCCCAGACCATTCATCTTTTTCCAGCAGTTATTTTGGGATAATGAGAATAATGTTCGTTTCTCCTTTTTCCTTTTCCCTCCACTAACCAGAGAATATGGGTGAAGTGAATCAGAATCCATTGTGGCAGAAGTGATTGCAAACACGTTTCGGGTGGTTAGAGAAGTGTCAGAGTGGTGACTGCAGCAGCTGTTGGGTGTTGGCCTTTGCCTCCTTGCCAGATCCATACCTTGAGCAGTGTCTGGGGGAGGAACTAACTTCTCATGACTGCATATTTATCTTGCTGGCAGCTGGTAATTCCTCTGGAGTCCTGCCTCCAAGTGTTTTCCTTCCAGAATACAGATTGTTGCTGCTCTTCTGAAATAAAGAGTACTGGGGAAAAGGGCAGTTGCAATTGTTAAGTCGCCTTCAGTCAGCATCCATTGAAAATACAATTTGCAATTCCGTTTTTCATTGTAAACAAATAGGGAGAGTGCCTGCAATGAATTGACTGTATTGAGTTACTTAGTGGTTTTAATTGTGGGTTGTTAAAATGCTCATAGTAACAGTTTAAAGGGCAGGCAATACTATAGAACTACAGCTGTTAACAGCATGTGCTCAGCAGCCTTGCTGAAAGCCAAGCCCTTAGAGAAGTTTGGGGAGTGGAATGTTGCTGTAACAAATCTCTGAGCTGTTTTGAAATTTATTTCCAATAACTACTTGCAAGTCCTGAAACAGGCGTAATTATCCTCCTTTACTCCCAAGCCCATCAACCAACAGCAAATGACCAACTTCATCTACAAAGTGCAATTAAAATATATCGAGGTAGATCTGGCCAACAGGAGCAGTGAGGACTGTGATTGTGAGTGTGGGTTTTTGTTTGTTTCAGGACAGGGTATGCAAAACTACTTGGAACTTCAAAGTACACATATATACAGGCACAGTATTAGGGCAGGTTTTGCTAAGCTGTTTTTGTGTCCTATAGGTTTCTAAATTGTCTGGTCACAGGGAAGACAATAATAAATGCACGTGTTTGCAGCCCTGTTGCTGCTGTTCCTGGTTTTTCTCTCCCATTCAGTTTGTGTGAAAGCCAAAGGGAGGCTTTAGAGATTTAAAATTAAAAGCAGGATGTATTTCTAAGAGCAATCCTCTGAAGGCTATTGTTAAATGGTTGTTTTAATCATAGCTTGACATTTCTAGCCAGGTTTCTCATACAAACCTTCCATCCTACTCTTGGCTTCTTAGTATTTCTTGAGCATCCTTTGCAGAACTCAAAGTTTATAGAACTGTTTAGACTGGAAAAAAGCCTTTCAGAGCATTGAGTCCAACTGTTAACCCAGCACTGCCCAGTCCATAATGTAAGCAAATATATTAAATACAAAAGGTATTTTTAAAAAATACCTTTTTTATCTGCATATTAAGATCATAAAATGAAAAAAAGTCATAAAAGGAAACTGTTATGCAACACTAGCTGTCTGGAGATATTGTATCTATGTGTAATGTAGATCTACCTTTTAATTAATAAAAATTAAATATGAGGCATGAAAATTATAATTGAACATTAATCCCTTGATATTTAGTATCTACTAGTTTTATGAAAACTAGCAATCATCTGGAGACCCAGGCTGGTGTTTGATAGCTGTCAGCACATGTGTAGCTTGGAAAAATCCTGCAGGATTCATCCCAAGTTGTGTTCCATCTGGAGACTGGGGGGAGTGGAACTGCTGTGCAAGGTCATGGGAGATGGAGAGGACCAGGGTACTTACATTACTGTGGTAAAGGTAATGGGATAAGATCTGCAAATCCCAGAGTGTTCTGAGTTGAAAGAGAAGGATCACAAGGATCCACTCAATCATTGAGTCCAGCTCTTCAGTGAATGACCCATACAGGAATCAAACCCACAACTTTGGTGTTACTTGTCCCATGTTCTGGCCAGCTAATCTAATCTGGAAAATGAAGTTTCATTATCTCTTTACAATTCTTTTCTCCATCCTAGCAATTAATCAAAAGGGACGTATGTCTTTGCCATATGTATATATCCATGATTGCTTTTCGTTGCATTCAATTTCAGTGTCTAGTTCCAAATACAGACTTTTTTGATAAGCAGCTTCCAAAGATCTGTCTGTTGAAGTAATTGGTGTCTACAAGATTAATGATATTTGTACATTCAGGGAAGTTTCCAAAGTTAAAATGGCTTTAGACTGGATGTTCTAATTTTTTCCTCAGTTTTTATCCATGACTTTTTCTTGGTACCATGTTTTGTTACATGCCTAAATGTGCTTCTTTTTCAGAGATTGGAATGGGACTAACAGGCTTTGGAGTGTTTTTTCTCTTCTTTGGAATGATACTCTTCTTTGACAAAGCTCTTTTGGCTATTGGAAATGTAAGTGCCTTTTCTATACTGCTTCGAATCAAGTATGTGATCTATTAAAGATAAACTAAAAATAGAACAGTATCTTATCAGTTTGAAGCTGCATGACAAAGATTACTGTGGTGATTTGGTATAAAGGAGGAGTTGTGCTCAGTGATAGGAGTGAATCATTTTTCCTGCTTGTGGTTAGAACAGCTCATACTGATGTGAATATCACCTTGGGTCAGGCCTGTGGGATGTTGGTAGACAAGAAGCAGCTTGTTCCACAGTTGTTGTGCTGCTGCAAATGTGATTTTTTGTGATCCTCTAAGATAACTGTCAATTTAAGTAAATATTTGGAGAAGAATCATTAAGTATGTGCTAGCAAATGTAGCTTTGCAGTGCTGTGTGAGGAAAGAAAGAAGCATGAATTGCTGACACTTCTGGCTTTAGAAGAGCCAGACCTCTTTTATGAAAGAGAGATTCGATATATTCAGCTTTTACCAAGTCAACGTTGTCGCTCAAAGCAGCACGGAAAATAAATCCTGGTTCTGGTACATGAAATTTCCGATCCAAATATAAAATGACAGGGTGTTCGCTGCATGTGATAGTCTCTGTGCCTCTGCTGTTCTCAGCTTTGCCAGCCAGCCTAAGCACAGTCTGTTTGGTAGAGGTTCACCCCCTCTTTTGCTGATGCCTAAAAGTCTGCAGCCAAACAGATCAGCTTCATTCTCAAATACTGATATTCCCTGAAGGGAAATACAAACTTGTGAATTTGGGTGCATTAGATGAAGCATTGTTATGAACCATCAAATCGAGTGTGCAGTGGAAGAGTGACAAATGAAATAATGCTTATTTCTTCTTTTCCTAATGTAAGGTGGAAATACGAGATCCTGTTTAGGGAAAATGAAAACGTAGGTAGGAAGAGACAATGACAGGCTATGTGGTAACCAAAGATAATGCAAGAAAAGGTACTGTATCCTTGCAGAGAGTTGTTTTTATTTAAAAAAAAGTAATATCAGAAAGGGCAGGGGGTTCTAAGAAAGTGATTTATTAAATACCATACAAAACTTGAACTGGAATACAACAATCTGTTGTAAAATCTGAGATACTATTGCTTTCTGAGCAAAAATGTTGCTGAAATAATTCCAAGTCCTGTTGCTGCAGGACACCAGAAATAGTTCTGACTAGTTGGGACTAGTGTGATAGTGTTCAGTCTATACTAGAACAAATAAATAAACAGTAAAAAGGCTCTACACAGTAAAAAAAACAACTGTTCAGCTTTTTCCTTCTCTGGCTTTGCACTATGAGTAGATCAGTAGAAGCTGTTGAAGGTGTCAGTGGCACAGAACAGAGATGCTCTTATGTGTGTTCTTAGTTTTAGGAAGTTTTGCTGTCAGTAGTACTAAGCTTCAGCACCATTTGTGGTAAAGACTGTATGGATGTGACAGGGCAGATACAACTGTTGTCAGCAGGTCTTTTGTCTTGAGTGTGTTTGGCAGAGACCACAAAGGACAGACTCTACTTTCAAGCAGCTGAGAGCTACAAGTGCTTTCAGATGTACCTCACTAAAGAAAATCAATAGTCAATTCATTCTCACCAACTGTCTTTTGCTATCAAAAGAAGTTGTGTGAGAAAAGCAGTCTAATTTTGTAAAATATATATGTATCTATGTTTACATCCTGTACTTGGGAACATAATTAGTTGTTTTCTTTCTTTGGTTTGTTTTTGTCTTTTCTAGGTTTTATTTGTGGCTGGCTTGTCTTTTGTTATCGGTTTAGAAAGAACGTTTAGATTCTTCTTTCAAAAGCACAAAATGAAAGCAACGGGCTTCTTCCTGGGTGGTGTGCTCATAGTTCTCATTGGCTGGCCTTTAATAGGAATGATCCTTGAAATTTATGGGTTCTTCCTATTGTTCAGGTGAGTCTTGTTTGAAAACAACTTTGTGGTAGTTTATCTAGGAATAAATGTATTCACGTAGTGTTTCTGTGTTAGAGTTGACAAAGCAGCATCCTTTAGGTGTTCCTTTTGCACAGATACATGAAATTGATTATTTACAAGTTGGTAAGCATTTTTCCAAGACTCAAATCTGCTCATGTTTGTGAGGCATTTACCAAAGTGACTTTGCTAATGTTGATGTCTAACCAAAGAATTGTAAGGTTTCAAAATATGTGGGAGCCCAAATGGTTAGCAGTGTGAAGTTTAAATATCTCCTCATGGAAAAGGGATACTTGGTACTTTTTTTGGTGGGGAGTTGTAGGTGTAGAAGAAAGGATTACAGGTGACCTTGCCCCTGATAAGTCACAGCTGTACTAATTACCAAAGAAGAGGAGCAGCCGTGCCCTTAAAGGGTTGCAGCTGTGACTAATAAAGATAAGCGTGATGAAAGGGGTGGGTTGGTGGGTCAGGGGAGCACCTGGAGGCAGCAGAGCCCTGAGAAGGAAGCAATGATCCAGAGAAACACAAGGAAGAGAGCTGCTGTGAAGGATCTGCTGTGAGGTCAGTCTGGGTCTGATGGGGTTGGAGCCTGCAGTCAGTGGTAAGGAAATGCTTGCAGTCATATTCCAGCAGGAAATAACCAGCAGTCAGTCTGCAGGTGGACCCTACAGTAGGAGCTTGCTGTAGTCAGAGTCAGTGAGTAGTTGGAGTCAGGATAACTGAATTGTAAAGAGGAATAAACCAGGATCCTTTTCCATACTGTGATAAGCAAGACATTTATGTCTTGGCTTATTTCTACCCTCTAACGAGAGGGCTGCTGCAACAGGGAGTTTGTTCTTTTCTTTAACAAATGGGGCAAACTATTTAGTTAGTACTATCCTAGGTTTCTGACTTTATCATTACTGTGATGTAACCCATTTCATCGCTATGGCAGCCCGCAGAAAAGATGTTTTCTGTCATGTTTCATTACAATTGTGCCTTAGAGTCAGAACTGCTTGTTTGGATTAGCAGTATCTTAATTGAGTTAAGGAAAATGGAAATTCCATTTTTTTTAACAGCAATCTTGAAACATGTTATAACTTTCACAATGTGTCATTTCAGTTCTTCATAAATGCAACTGTAATAGTGAAAGAATTTGACTTGTTACAACCTGCATAGATATCTATATTTTTATCTTTATTTACGTGGTTGAAGTTCCATGCTTCCTTACAGAACAAAGCAAAAAAGTAGAAAGGGAGGCTTCTCGTTGTTCTTGGACTTCTGTCCAGATGCAGACTGTTCCACTGATGGTTATTGATCAAGTTTCAGACCCTGAAGTGTTCAGGGAATAGCTAAATAATACTGTTCCTGTTAATCAAAGTGAAACCACTGTTCTCATGGAGCTCTTTTTGTAGTCAGTAAAATTGTATGTTAATCTGGTATTTAGTTCAGGTAAAATGTTTGTTTTTAGAAACAAATCTGAACTCGGCTTCTACTGGAGACAGTGACCTTTCAGAAAATGAATTTTGTGGGTTTAATGTATTTCTTATTGTTCTAGTCTGTGTTACTCTGAATTTTGTCACTGCAGGTACTTTGGTAATCACAGTGTTTTGTTGAATATGTTGTCACTTCTTGCATGTAGTGCTTGGTTTAATCAGGCAGTACAAAGCAAGTAGAATGTGTTTCCAACAAAACACCCTCCTTTTAAAAGATCTCAGAAGAGTTTTAAGATTGTATGCCTAAGCAGGTGTGGTTATGGATTATCTAGTGGTGCCTGCAAGGTAAAATAATTTTGAGAGGTTTATAATAGATCAATAATTAACCCTAGGACTGTCCCTTAGAATGAGGGGAATCAACAAGGGATGGATAATTTCAGGTGTGAATCTTTATCTGATCTGCGTTAATTTCAAGCATCTGAAGACCAGTGGTTTGGACTGAATGATCTTAAATGTCTTTTCCAACCTTGATGATTCCATGATTCTGTGACCATCTTTTCCAGTGCTTATTAGTTGATAGAATCTAAATTCCCTTGCCACAGTGGCTAGTGACTACTTCAAGCAAAGCTTTTTGTTTTGCTTCAGTCTTGTTCAGTTGAACCATCATCCTGTTGTCAGCAACTTGCTCCTTTCTGAAGAAGTTACAAAAGAAATCTTTCCTCAAGCATCCTCATTTTATACTCTGCCTCAGCATCCTGCTGCATAGCAGAAAACTGCCCTGGCCCTTATTGGGAGAGTTGTTGTAATCTAAGGTGCTTTTGGTGCCTTGTTCAGGTTATAGCCCTGCAGAGTTATGCCTGAGTATTATCCCTACTGTACTGAGTATTCCTTATTCTTGGACACAGCAGTATTTTAATCTACTACAAGTGGTTTTTGTGCCCTGCCTCACTATTTACTGGGCCGTTGAAATGATCTGGTCTTAAAAAAAAGAAACACCTCAACCTCCCCCCGCTCTCATTGGTGTGGCTGTTACCCAGCAAATAGTTCTTAGCTGTGTGATGAAGAGGATGATGACTTATGAAAGTTTATTGTTTGACTGTGGCTGAGGCCTCACTGCACATTAATCCTTATTCCATGCAGGGAATGCTCAACACCAGATCCCTGGGAATGCCACCAGCTGGCTGCAGACAGCTGAGCTACTGCCACTGAAAATTTGTTTTTCTGCTGCAGAGATTAAGTGGACAGTGCAGTGGCTACACCATAGAACCTATGGTGCCAGGCAACATCCCCAGGGTCATGATTCAAACCACTGACTTAAATTTGGGAAGTAAATAAATACACAACTCTGCTTCATTTTCTTTAGTTAATGTAAAGAGTACCATACATGGCTTTAATTACTCAGAGGTAACTTCACTTGTTTCTACATTAGGTGTTCTCTAAAATATAAAGAGGAATTATCTCAAAATATGTATGCTAATTTTGAGAAGTCAGTTTTGCTGACTAAGTTGGGTATTCTCGCTTGAGTTATTTTTTGATGAGCTGCCTGAGAGTTGTCAGCTATGAAGAAAATGAAATCCATTTGAAAATACACCATTTCTTTCCTGTTTTTTTCTCCTTCCTCTGATGAACGTGTATATTTTATAAGCATGCTGCTAACAAGTTGCAAGATTTAATGTAATTTTGGCTTAAAAATGACCTACTCTTTTTTCATATTATAGCAATAGGAGAAAAGCCTAATTATAAAAACTAATACAGTCTTCTGCTGTCTTACCTAAAGGGGGTTCTTTCCTGTGGTGGTTGGCTTTATTAGAAGAGTTCCAGTTCTTGGATATCTCTTGAATTTACCTGGTATAAGCTCGGTAAGTATGATACTTTATGCAACAACTGAAGCATGTTCTGGTTTTTATTCCACTGATAAACAGCACTTGTAGAAAGTGCATCAGAAACAAAGCAAATATAACTTTGGAGCAGTGGCTTCAAATGCATTCCTACATGGTTCTTGCACCACACACATCACATTCATTCCCAGGGAGAGACTTCTAGGTGTAAAGGAACAAAAGGATGTGTTTGCAGAAGCTGCTCCTGCTCATGGGTTGGGAAGTGGGAAGAGCCCTGCATTGTGGGGTTCTTTTTGCTTCACTCTTGGCCCTGGGTGACCAGCTAGGTGAATCCTGCCACTGCCCTGGGCCTCTTCTCCTGTCTGTACAATGAGGAGGACACTGTGCTGCAGTGTTTGGGTAAACTTAGGAAAAGTGGCCTGTAAAAGCCAAGAGTGGAGTTCAATGTTAAGTTGCAGCTTGTTTGGTGAACCCAGGAACTCTCAGGATGCATAGTCATTCATCAGATATATTTATTAAGGTCCACTGCAGCAGGCCACATCGTTTTATTACTAAGATTTGTATTTTTTTTGGAGATTTCCATTTTTTCAACCAAATGGCCAGGGATTTGAAGACAACTAGCAGAAAGATGCTAATCTAGGGTGTTTCAGTCAACTACTTCTACTGTGCTAATTTTTGTACATGTTTTAACACAAACATTTGTAATACTGTTTTTGAATGCAGCAGTTTTAATAGCTACTACTGAAAATTAATAGTGGGAATAACTTAGATGCATACAGGCTGTTGTTTAAAAATGAGTGTTCCAGGTCATTTGTTCCAGTCTCACTGTTAGGCCAAGTTGTGGCTCATAATTCATGATCAATTGAATGTTTCATTTGTCAATTGATCTTATTCATGTTTAATTTGATCATAACGGGGTTAAATCTTGTTTTTAAAGGATAATTGTTAATGTTTTATTCAAAGCCTACGTAGGCTCAGAAGAGAATCCACAGTAATGGTCAGTTGAAATATCTTCCTTGGTCTACTAATGCATGTGTGGCTGAGACTGTATTGTTTTGTTTTAACCATTAAGCTGGCAGTGTTATCTGCATTCTTCTATTTCCTTTCTCATTCTGTTGCATCTTCATGTTGCACTGTTAATGTCTACATGAGAAAAAACATGTTATGCAGAAACACAGTTGCAATTTGTAAGAATTTTGGTTTTCACAAACCTAAACCATGAGACCGCGGTGAGTACTACTTGACTCTCATTTCCAGTCACGTACTAACTGTGCAAGTAGCAAGCAGCATTTGAGAGTAATTTCATTGTACATAAATGTCTTCAACTTAAAGCCTTTTTTGTCTCCTTTTCCACAGCTTGTAGATAAAGTTGGAGAGAGCAACAACATGGTATAATGACGAGAGGGTGGAAGACTGATCTAAACTTTTACTGTATTATTTATAAAATCCCTTTGAAGAATACTCAGCACAAAGATTAAGTTGTGTACAAAGGAAAAAAGCTTGTTACATTCTTTACATACCAGTTTAATTTAAAATGTATAGTCAACAAATATACATTAGAAAAGAAGCTCAGCAAGTATGCTTCTAGGAAAGTAACTCCAGAGTTTGGGAAGTAAACTGAAGAGGGGAAACTCATGGAATAACCCATGTTACAACTGTTCAAGACTATTTTTGTTGGTTTTGGAAAACATGCTAGAGGCAATGAACCCTTGTGGAATAAACGGTGCCTGTTCTTTACCTCCTTATTTTGAAGGTGCAGTAGAGCAAACAGGCCTGCATTTTTAAGGGTGACCCAAATTTACCCAACCCTCTGCTTGCTATCCTCAGAGTGCAAAAAAAATCAAACAGGAAACTTCTTGTGTAACAAGAGATGCATCTTTGCATGAAGGTTAAGATGACTATTCATCTATAAGTGTATTATGACAATAAAAAAGGAAACCCTACACAGTTCTGTTGTAAACATTTTTGTAAATATGTGACTGAAATACAGCATTGTTATCTTAATGTTTCAAAGCCAAATGTTAGTTGATTGTATTTGCCTTCCGTTTTGGAATATGCAAAAGGTCAATCTTTAATAACTTTGGTCTTAAATGTTGGTTCTGAACATGTAGAGCTCAGTGAGGAACTCTGGAAGCTGACTTGCAGTCCTTCCAGGTTGCTCTCTTTGAGCCATGTTACATGTGCATCCTGATGAGAATGTAGCCTCTTGTCACTAACATGAAAACTTTGTGAAACATGCTTAGTTCACAAAAAAACTGCATTAGGTCAAGGTGCTGATGTGAACCCTGTGACATGTAACTTACCAGAATTTGGAGCTTTGTTTTTAAACAGTTTGAAACTAAGCTTTCTTTGTTTACTCTGGAACTACAAATTGACTTTTATTTTTTACAGTAATAAAATGGAAACTTAAAGTTCTGTGTATGTGAGTCTCTGGGGAGAAAATGGAGTGACTGGGGCTGACTAAGGATCAAGTGCCAATCTCCATGTGTTTGTAACTTGTTACTGGGTTATCTGGTTATCTTCAAACAACTCCTGGTTACAGCAACAGCTTTTGTTGTTAAAGAGGATTCCTGGCTAACCTGGAATAAATGTCCCCTCCTAATGCATGGGTCACATTTCTGCTTCTGTTGCAATGTTAAAGGTTGTGCTCTTTCAATAGTCTTAGTTACAATGTCCTCACCTAACAAACCGTGCTTGTTCAGTGAATTGTGTTTGTGCAGGCAGGGGAGGGTTCTGTTGTGTTGCTTTTTCCCTTTCATGTAATCCTGAAACAATCACCCAATGTAGAATTAAAAGTAGCTATGTAGCCTAAAGGTCTAGTGACTGAGGTTTTTTTGGCTTTTATTTTTTGGGGTTTTTTTTTTCTTTATTATGCAGTTAAAATTGGAATTTTCCAAGTAGGTTTTAAGTTAAAAAAAAAATCCTCATATACCAACTCTTTTGAAAGTTGCTCTGAAGTTTATTTGTATAAAACATGGGGTTTTTTCTTTGCAATTGTATAAATAGCCACAATCTACTATTATCAAGATATAATTTGCTTTCTTCTAAAACGGGCACAAATTATTCAGGGGGGAAAAAAACCCCAACCTGTTATTTTACAATTAATATCTGAAAAATCAGTGGGGTTATTTTATAAATGACCAAAAATATTTGCTTGATGGCATGTACATTACAGTTTAGAGACAGGAGTAAATATGACTTGTGGGCTCTACCTCAAGAGAGAAACCATTTTAGATAACCCAATTTTAACTGCTCCTGTGGCTCTGGTGTGTGTTTCAAGGACTAGAGAATACCACTACAGCAGCTGAGCCAACTTGTCCTGTTTGCTGTGCTAGGGCACTAGTCTGTGCTGTGGGAACTAACTTGCTGTCTCAAGCAGACAAGTGTTCATCATTTACCTTAGAAATCAGCTACCTGGAGGTTTTTGTTCTTCTGTCTTGAAAAATAATGTGATGGAAAAGGTGGATTGCACCCTGTGACTGTGGATCTCTGGCTGCAGCAACTTGCTTGGTAAGCTGAAGTACCTTCATCAACAAGAGAGCTGATGGTGTGTTTTGGAGGTTGTTAATGTGTTGCTGTGGATGATTTGCCTCTCTGAAAAGCTGGGGTATAGGCAGGTCATCTCATTTATATTTCCTTCATTGTTTTAAATCAAAAGTAGTCTTTTTTGTCACATGTGAACTGTTGTGAAAAGCATCTGAGGGAACAGAATTGTATGTTGAATTTAGCATAGTCTATCCCTCAAGGTAACGTTGTCTTTGAGACGGTTTTGCCAAGATAAATGTGGGTGGCAGCAAAGGTCAAAACAACTTAGCCTTAAAGTGTTTCTGTCCTTGTAAAAATATCTCTTAACAGAAACATGCTTGGAATGTTTCCCATTTTAAATGTAATTTATAATTGCTGCTTTAAAACTCATACGGATGGATCTTATTCTGAGCAAATGAATAATGTAAATATCCTTGTCATACCTTGAATAAATGGGTACCTTTTTCTATAATTTGTCTTTGTGTCTTCATGTGCACATTTTAGGGAAGTCTGTTGACAAGTTTTCATTTCCAGAAGGTCAAGAGTACAAGCTGTTACTGCTTGGCTGTCCTACACGGTTGTGACTTTTATAGTAAATAGGGGCTTGGATTAATCTTAAATGGAAAGGTTTCCTCCCTTTTTTACAACAAACCACTTACATAAGCATCCCCCTATTTTTTGCAAGTTCTAGTTTTGGATGCAGCACAACAAAATACAGAATTTCGGTTACACGGGAAATTGCCTCCTTTTTTTTCTGAGGAAATAACTGTGAAACTTCAGGAGAAAAAGAGCATGAGTCTAGATCTTGGTGCAGGCTTTTAGTCTAGTTCAAGGATATGAGTTCCCTGTGTCCCAGAAAGTGGCCTGATAAACAAGTTTACCATTCCATGGTGCTCTGCAAGCTTGTGGCTCGTTGTTGAGGATTTTCACAGAGCCAGTAGAGCAGCAAAGCAAAGCTTTTAACTGGTTTTTGGGGCGTTGTGTTGGTGCTATGTACCAGTTAGTACCCTAAAAACTCTTAATTTGACCCAAGTTGCTTGTATAGGAAAGATTCCAAAGAATCATCACTTCCTAATTTGAAAGGAAAAAAAAAAAAAAAAAGACTCACAGCAATGTCTGGTTACATTTGTTAAACTAGGAGAGGTACAATTTTAATCTGTATGTAGCTCATGGCCAGTTACTTTCAGTGACTAGTTGCCATTCATTAACCAGGAATCCTTTGGCTTTGTTACTGCTCACAATGTGGTACCACATTTGGGAAATAAGTGAACACACAACTCTTTATGGTACCATATAGAGTCTGTCAAAAGCAGTGTAAAGAAAGGAATCTTGTCCCTGTGGCAGATGTCAAAATGAAGGTTTTATGGGATTACTTTAAACTGTTTACTCACCAGTTTTCAAGGCACAAACTCGTCTACTTGTTGCCTTTTTGGACCACTGATTAGCAGTCAGGCTGGAGAGTAGAGTCCATATCCCTAAACCAAATGAATGTCTCCCAGCTGTCTCTTCAGAGGTCACTGCTAGCCCTTGGACTCCCATCTCTGCTTCTCTGGCTGCCACACCAGAGGCTCACTTTGGCTGTTCTACCCTTCAGACTGCCAGTACCAGCTGTGACATCACTGGCATGTCATTACCAGACTGATTTACCAGCAGAACTTGGCCCTCTGTGGCCCATTTGTTCTGAGCTCTGCCCCTCTAGTATTGATCTTGGCACATTAAAGCATCTCTTAGAAGACTTGGATGTCATGCTCAGCCCAACAAAGACATTCTGCAGCTGCTGTAATCCCTCACCAAGCTTAATTCACCACAATTACATGCTAAAGCAGCCTCCTCAAACATACAACAATTTACAGAAAAATGACATGGCCGCTGTGGGGTAATTTGGTGTGGAATTTATTATCTCAGATGAAGCATTATGACTGATAACCTGGGATATGGAGCAGCATCTATTGATAGGAATGCATTTATGTGTTGGTTACCAGTCATTAATGGTAGTTGAAATAACATTTTACCTGCTGAGGTAGTGCCATGCCCAGGAAGGTGCTTGCCAAAAAGCATCAGTGCTGCTGTATGCTTTCCAGCAGACACCATTTTCCACTGAGTAGTCCTTTTCCAGGGAATGGATCTCCTATGGAATTATATAAGTTTGGGGTGTCTTTTTGCTCACTGAAGCATTGGATTCATAGCTGAGCACCACAGGACATGGTGGTCCCAGAGTCAACAGGAGGAGCCACGAGGAGGAGATATTCCTGGGGTCAGGGATGGCAGGAGGAGCCTGGGGGCTTGGGGGATCACCAGCGCCCTGGGAGCAGCAGCATGGAGCCCACCTCCCTGCAAAACCTGGGTGGGAGGTCAAGTGGTGATCGTGCCCAAGGGCAAGACATACCTGTAATCTTCTTCTCAATCAGCCTCAGCCCACACTAACAGCTCCTAGTCCTGTTGCTGATGAGTGGGACCTGGAAAACAGCTTGAAATTTCCTGACTGCCTTTTTTTTTTTTTTTTTTTGCACTTCTTTCCAAAGTCTTTTTAGGCTTGATTTGATTTAGACTGGGGAACTGCAGTGTGGCTTTAGAGCACAAAGAGGATGTTGAGCTTTTTATAGAGCGCGGAACGCTGACCGTCAGCCCCTCTCTGGGCTGGCAGGGGTTGAAGCAGCCGGGTTGTACTTGGGAAGTTGGGAAAGCAGGCTTTCCACGTTGGCACAGCCCAGCTGCCTCCTTTTCTCCAGGCACTGCAAAGCTATTCCAATAACATCAGAGAGATCAAGGTTTCACATTGATTCCTACAATTTAATTCTGCTGCTTTGAAATAAAAGGTTTTTTTGGACCCAAGAAATTTTATACCACCAAACCCACACACCCATTAGGTCAGTCTTTAAATACTGATTTTCTTTATATAATGAAACCAAGCAGCTCTGCATTGAATCTTCCAGATGCTCCAGCTGAGTGGCTTTTATCATTAACTTCAAACTTCCTGATCCAAAGAAGGGTAACAAAGTTGGTGAAGAGTCTGGAGCACAAGTCCTGTGAGGAGCAGCTGAGGGATGTTTGACCTGGAAAAAAGGAGGCTTGAGGGAGACCTTATCACTCTCTACAAGTCCCTGACAGGAAGGTGTAGCCAGATAGGGGTCAGGCTCTGCTCTCAGACAACCAGCAATAGGACAAGAGGAAATGGCCTCAAGCCACACCAGAGCAGGGTTAGGTTCAACATTAGGCAGAATTTCTTCACAGAAAGATTGATTAGACATTGGAATGGGCTACCAAGCTACCAAGGAAGGTGGTGAAGTCACCATCCCTGGAGATATTTAAAACAAGTGTGGATGTGGCACTCAGGGACGTGGTTTAGTGGTGGGCTTGGAAGTGTTGGGTATAGCTTGGATTCAAGGATCTTAAAGGTCTTTTCCCACCTAAATAGTTCTGTTGTTCTATGAACTTGAGTGGAGATTTATCCTCCACTTGCCTCTTCCCCCCTCAACTGCACAAAACATTGTCTCCTCACTCTCACTTTTCTACCAGTTTTTAAGGAGGGCTGAGTGGTGGACAAGGAAGCAACTTTGGGAGCAACACTGGATGGGGAAAATGGGCTAGCAAGGAATCCTGGTGCTCCCTTTAAAAGGTGAATGGGGGGGTTGATTTTGATGAGAGCTCAGGATTCACATGACCCAGGTGCTAAAGTCTGAAACAGAACCAGCTGGGGTGGGTTAGTGCCCTGCTGCCCACCCTATGCCTCCTCCACTCCTAGCTCTGGAGTACCCAAACTCTTTTAAAAGCCTTTTGAAGGCTGTGCTCAGATGAAGATGTGACTTGGAGGAAGCCTGCCTCGTTCTAACAGGGCTGGCAGCACTGGGGTGAGGCAGGTGCGGCCACCCAGAACCTTCTGGAAGAGCCGCGGAGGAGAGAGGTGAGGTGAGTATAGAGTAGCTGGAAGACAGAAGGTTGGAAAAAATGTTGAAAAGAAAAAAAAAAAAAAAAAAGCAAGCTCTGTTCTTGTTTAGTTCCCGGAGCTCGATGTTTTTGGGGTTTTTTTGCCTCTCCGGGCAGAAATAAGTGACACATTCACAAAGTGCTTGTTTAGGAGGAATGCGTAAAATGCCTCAGAGGGTGGGAACGAAACGGAGGGGGGAGATGTGTTTATTTGGTTCCAATTACCCTCACGCATGCAGGCCTTTTCCTTTCAGCCTTTTTCTCAGCATTTCCTTGGTTGTCAGATGTTGTGTGGCTGCTTTCCCTTTTATCTCCTCTCCCGACTCTTGGTTTGCGATGTTTCTTTCTGTGAGGGTAATTGTGCAGCCCGCGCTCTTTGTGAGGGCGCCAGCTGAGGCGCTTTCCGCCCTTCAGCATCTCCGACAATCGCTGCCTACTCCCGGCCTTTTTATCTGGGATTTTACACCCAGATCGCTCTGCTAATGGGCTCTACAGCAGAGCCCGCACACAGCGGGGCTGGCATGGCCCAGGAGGTGGGAAAACAGCGGGAGGATGGAAGGGAGGACGTGAGCACTCGGGAGAAGGTGCTGCCGCAAATAGATCTCGCTGTCCTGAAAACCGCATCCCACAAGCAGACAGACCATTCATCTTCCTGTTTCTGCAAACAGTCCTTTCCCCTCCTTTTCCAAACGGAAGAGTGGTAGTTACAACCAGGAGTTACTTCTCCTATCGTTGTAGTTCTAAATGGCAGAATTTTACAGAATTTACAGAATGACTGGGTTGGAAGAGACCTCCAACATCATCGAGTCCAACCCATGACCGGTCTTTAAAGGACCTCTCCTTCTCCAAAATAAAACAATCATCCCATTTAAAAATCATCCCACCCTGACATTTTGTACGTATCTGAACACATATATGCATATAATTACATAATACTTTATATATACCTGTAATAATTACCTTATACTTTTTCTTTTCTGTTAGGAAATTTCTGCAGCACCAACCTGATTCTTAACCAAAGGTTTTGTCTTTCCCGCACTTTAAAAGCTTTCCACAACTATGTTCCCCACATCTGCAAGGCAGCTATATTGAAATCTTGTACTCCAACTATCTTCTTAATTATTCCTAAGAGTTCTAGCTTTGTGTCTGAAATTAGACACAGGTTTTCCCTGAAGAATACTGTAGATGAAAGTTGATGTTTCCTTATTTTAAATATTCGTGCCAAGGCACTTACATGCAGTCATAGACATTATGCAAGATTGAGTTTTAGTACAAAAGCTGACGTAGAAGTAAAGTATTTCCCAAAGATCAAAACATAACATTCTGGTATTTCTGGAAGAGATACAATTATTTTTTTTTTCAAATAAGCTTTGGAACACATTTCAAAATGGCTTATATTACAAAGAGCTTTGAAAGTTTTAAAAGATCAGGATCAAGCTGAAGCACAGACTTTGTCTTAATGACACCATTTGATTGAATCAAATTTGGTTTCTCCACATTTTTCTACAGGAATTTTTCATGCCATTTCAGAGGAAAAAAAAGAAAATTTCAGAATCCTAGCTATATGTGGAAAACCTGCTTTCTACCAAGGCTTCTACCTTCTCCCTAAGCTCTTCAGAGGATACAACCAGGGTTGTAGAGGAAACCTTGGAAAGTGTAACAAGAAGGGTTCGTGCTCTTTATTCTTATAGAATTATAGAATTACAAGCTTCCTCTTTCAGTACTTCCCATTTGGCTTTGTATCATACTGCCTTTTGATTTCCACAACTGTAGTTCCTCATATTTCAGTGGTTTAAAGGTGAATTTATTCAGGTCTGGTTTGGAAAACGTGCGTGACTCCAATTCTTCACCTCGAGAATCCCTACAGCTTGTGGAAACACTTTGGACTTGGAGCATATAAATTACCTTATTCCCTCATATGTGTGAAAAATTTACTCATTAAAACTTCTAAAGTTTAACAGTGCTGTCAAGCGTTCACAGAATTCTTGGTGTTAATGGAAAAACTAGTGTTGAAATGAATAATGTTTTATGAAAATTAAATATTCAGAGTGTAGAAAATGTAATTTCTTACTGGATGGATCAATGCAACAGAGTGAATCACTAGAGGCAAAGATCTAATGTCCTTTGCCTTGTAATTTCTGGAGTGTTACATAAAGAGCTGTAACTAGACTGAGGTAATGCAAGTTATCCCTGCAAAAATTCATCTGTACAGCACATTTACTAATGGCAGCTTCAGGTTTGGGGATGTTGCAGCAAGACACAACTTTTAAAGTAAGTTCTGCAGCTTCTCTGAGTTTTGGTCTTCTTTTTCTGTCTTTTACTTGCAAGCTCAGGGCCAGCTTGGCCCTGAATAAAAGCAAAAGATCAATACAAAGATTAAGATTTTTTTTTTTTTAACATATCCTAGATATGTACTAAATGGTGGTTTGGCTTTGCACAAATCCTCTGTAGTTCAGATAATATTTCTTCTTTCCCTTTCGTTCTCCTATTTCTTAGTTTTGCCCAGGCCACGGATTCTGCTCTGTACCTCAGTAGCTGGCAGCAGTTTAAGGATAACTTGAAGTGTATCTCTGTGGTGGAACATGGTGCAGAGAATTCAGGTAAAAGGCTGATTGTTCAGACTGGTAAACTGAGCTCTGGAAACAGTCAAATTGCACTCAAACAGCTGGGGTTTTTTTGTTTGTTTTGTTTTTTTTTTGTTTTGTTTTGGGGTTTTTTTGTGTGTTTTTTTTGTTGTTGTTGTTTGTTTTTTGTGGTTTTTTTTGTTTGTTTGTTTGGTTGTGTTTTTTTTGTTTTGTTTTTTTGGTTTTTTTGGCAGAGGGATTCAGCATACTGAAGTGAGTCTGGAGAAAATGTACAACCTGTAAGAAGAAATGCAAAAAGATACATGGATAAATATGCCATTGAGAGGCAGACTCATCATGACTTTTCTGAAAGCAAAGTCTATCTATAGATAGACTTTGCTTTTCTGACCTGTCTATCTATAAACTCCTTCAAAGGAAGTAAAAGTCCAATGGATACAATGGAATTGGATTTCCAAAGTATTTGACAGAGTGTCTTAGCAAAGGCTCACAGACAAGAAAGGTGCTTTTATGGTTGCTCTCTTTAATTGGGTAAGAGATAAGAAACAGAAGAGGGAGTCTGTAATTGAGAGAGGGGGAAATTGAGGCAAACAGGTAAAGGACCAGGTTTGCTGATGAGACTTAAAGCCTTCAGGGTAAGGGTGTTAGAACAATTCAGCCAAACTAGGGCTGTCTGCAGCAGGACCTTATGGAACTGAATACACAGTTGTAAAAATAACATATAATAATGGCTATGAGTATAAAATGATGCACATAGCAAAAAAAAAAAAAAAAAAAAAAAAAAAAAAAAAAAAAAAAAAGAGCTAAATTTATGTAAATGGGTGGGTTGTGAATGAGGTGTTGCCTCTCAGCAGAGAAATAGAATAAAGTAGTTCAGAAATAGATTGGTTTACTTTAGTGCTTATGAACAGTTCAAATAGGAAACACAACTTTAATGAAATAGAGGAGGGGGAAAAAAGACCAATTAAAAGTAAATATGATGACCTGCTTTTTGAGAGTGTTGTGTAGTTCATGCCTCTATCCTAAATCAAGGATAATCAAGGTTACTGAACTGTTTTATATAAAAAGATTAGAACTCCTCATCTGGAGAAAGGAGGTGGCTGACAGAGGATACAACAATTGCCTGTAAAATCATAAATTGCATACAGGGTGTAAAATGCTCTTCATTTGTGTTTGCAGTCTCTCAGTATCAGAAAAATGTCGAATGATGTGAAGTCTTCAAATGGCAAATTCAAAATGAAGCAAAACTATGGATTTTTCTGCAGAACAGAGCTAAGCTGTGGAACTGATGAGCACAAGATCTAAGAGGTATCAAATTTTATGTAGGTTCAAGGAACAAATTAATACAACAAAAAGCCATGAGGAGCTGCTAAGCCTGGAGAACTCATCTTTCAGGACGTTGATGTGGTACAAATCCTTTGAGGATCACAGTGTACAGTGGAAAGAATATATGGAGCAAAGTGCCTCTATGTGCTTATTCTCTTCTTGAAACTCTTCTGCAGGCATTATTCCAGTGTCCTGTCAGTGGCAGGATATTGAATTAAATTGGACCCTTGGCCTGACCCAGCCTGGCTGTTCCTATGCTGTGGTTGTAAGGTTGTAAGCTGGAGATAACCTGTGAATGGATTGTTTTGCTCTCATGAGCACTGGGTAGTACTGCCCTGATGATGAGTTGTACCTGCCTGAAGCATCTTTGCTGCTTTCTCTGCCTCCTGGTGTTTTTTTTTGTTTTGTTTTGGTTTTTTTTTTTTTTGTGTTTTTTTTTGTTTTGTTTTGGTTTTTTTTTGTTTGTTTTGTTTTTTTTTTTTTGCTCCATCTTTTTCCTCTCCTAAACAGCTGCTGAAACATCACTGTTCATGTGAACTCATGTTTTGGGTAGTGCTGCTTTGCTTACCTGTGTTCTTCTGGAATCCAAAATGCTTGTAAATCCACTAAATAGCACTTTTTTTTTTTTTTTTTCTTTTCACCTGGCTGAAAAGCAACACGTACAAAAATCTACTTTTGTAACCAATCTCTGGCACTGTACAACAGAGAATAATTAATGTACATCGTGCAAAGCAGAACTTGGCACTTCTGACAGTTGCACTGAGATGAAAAGACTTCCTACAACAACTCTAAAGGAGATCAGAAGCGGAAAACCTACGAAAACACTAGTAAAGGAAGAAAAGACTTAAATGTAAAATCACTTATGATGAAAGTAAGCACTTTGTGAATACTACAATAGCATTTTCTCTGAAAATTTCGTGATTTTTTTTCTTTCTTTTTTTTTGTATTAGTTTCACAGGCACGGATAGAAGTAACACAGCGGACAGGCTGCTGTATTTATTCTTTTATCTTCGGGTGCTGGTCAGCTGCCTGCCAGGTACCAGAACTGGGAGCTGAGGCAGGTAGTGGTGGCTCAGAGTGATGTGCAGAGTTGTGCAGGTACATCCCAGCCCTTTCAGCATGGAGTGGGGGCACGGGTGAGCAGGGAAACATCTGGCAGCCCCGCTAATTCCAGATAGAACGGGCCGCGTTGGGTGGCACTGCTGGGGCACTGAGCACCAGCCGTGCCCGGAGCCGTGGCGAAGGGACACGGGGAATCCCTGCTGATGGGAGGGATAACTGTGAGTGAGGTGTCGGTGTGCCAGCCGAGTCGGAGACGCGAGACGGAGGAAATGACTCAGAAAAAAAAAAACGATGAGCTGGTTAACGCTGGCCGAGGAGGAGAACGTGGTTTGAATTACAGCACAAGCGCTGAATTGTCTCCGCTCGCCCGGCGTGCGGGGCCATTTTAGGGGCCGGGGTGACCCTGCCCTGCAGCAAAGGTGCGGGCGGGGATTCGGCGCTTCCCGAGCCTTCTTCGGGGCGGGGGGGAGCAGTGGGTGCCGCCGGGAGCGGCGGGGCGGGGCGGCCCCCAGCCCCTCGCCGAGCTCCCCCAGCGCCCGCCGTGCGCGCCGCCCTCGCCCGCTGATGCAATCCCAGCCCGGCAGCGGCAGCCCCGGCAGTCCGATCCGGGCCCCGATCCCGCTGTATCCGCCGCCGAAGCTCGGCTCCATCCCGCCGAGAGCCCGGCAGGAACATCACCCCTGCCCGCCAGCATGATCAAGGTAAGCGGAGCGGGTTTCCTGCCCGAATCCACTCGTGCATCCTTCCGGCGGGCGCGGAGCAGCAGAAGGGCTTCTTCCTTGGCAAATCGGGTAGCTCGCCGATTTGGGTGAAGAGATTTTAGTGCCCCGATTTATTGTGCTCTGCGAAGGTTTTCTGTCCCTGGGATTTCTGTCTCCGGGATTTCTGTCCCCGACGGATTTGTTGCTTGAGATTCAGGGGCAAGACTGTGTGTGATTTTACCTCTTTTCCTTGCCTCTTTCATGGCAGACAGCACGTGTGGAAAACAAGTAATGCTGTGGGAAAAAAAAAATAATGAGGGGGGATGGAGAAGGGGGAAGGGAAGGTGTATGGTTTCCTTCGGAGTGAATTTCTTGTTTATGGGTCTCTCAAAAAACCCACACAAAACTAACAAAAAGCCCCAGCAAGCCAAAAGCCTGCAAAGGTTATGGTCTCCTGGCAGACATCAAGCCTTTTTATGCCTGTGAGTTTGTTAAAGCTCTTATGTCTGCCCTTGCACTAAAATAGACTATGGGTAAAATCCAGTAACCTGTGCTTAGAGGTTTTGAGTAATTTCAGAAGTAACTTTAAATCATGGAAGAGGAGTTGTCGACAGCAAACGCTAATGTGGCAGATGAGCATCTGTGGGCACTGTCCTTTTATAAATGTCATGTTTATGTTCTTCAGCTTAGTGACCTGATCAGGGGATTAAAAAGAAGTCTTCCTGGTCAAGGCAAAGGGCAGGGAGTTCAGCACGGGTGCTTTTCAGTTAGACCGAGGGAACATGACAGCCACGTTGCACCCTGTGGCACAGCTGCGGTAATGCTTGGGCTGGGAGGAAGGTCTGTGCCGGGCTGACTGGGAACTGCACAGCTGCAGTCTGCTGCCAGAGTTAACAGCTGAGGAAAACCTCGGCTGAGTTATTCGCTTTCCTTGGGTCACTTTAGCAGAGGGGGTGTAGGCACAACAGGTATGTGCCTGGCAGGTGTCTGCCGCTGATGGTGAGTGTTCCTCACGCTCAGCACTGCTGTCCCCTGGGTGGCTCTGGAAGTGGTGCAGTTGCTGCTCATGGTGGCAGGGCTGGGATGGAGGAGCCTTGGGATGCTGCCGTAGCCTCGTTTGCCCTCCCTGTAGCTGGAGAGTGGCAGACCAGCCATGGCAGAAAAGTGGTCTGAAGCTACTCAGGGAAGATACCCAAGAGCTCCCTCAGCCACAATGCTCAGAGACAGAATGGAGCATCTCAAGGATGTCGTGTTTTATGTCACTTGTGATGTACCTGTTGTGTGTGAAGGAAAGAGGGCAGGGCTCCTCCAGCACCTGTCAGGAGTGCTCTGGCATGGCCTTACAAACAAAACAAGTAACAAAACACAGACCTACCAACCCATCTGCTCAAAGCAGCACTGACTTCTCGTCGGGTTCTTCTCACAAACCCGACCTTGGCTTTGTCTTCTTTACTGTAGAAGACAAGGAAGGAAGCAATAGCTACAGCAGTAGAAGGACACGCTTGCCACTTGGAAGTGATGTGGCCTTGGGCAAGTCAGTGCTGTCTGCGCCCTTCACCCTTTATTTGCCTCATCTGGTCAGACTGTCAGCTCTCCAGGGTTCTGGCTGTCACTGTGCGTTTATAGAGATTTATCAAAGATACAGACAATTACAATTTGGTTATCACCATACTTACATAAAACCTGATACATTTATAAATAACCTAATCAACAGCATTATTCCACCTCCTTGTTCCTTCATCTCTCCCTTCATGATTTCCTGTGTTTAGTAACAACCCTCCATTTTTCCTTGAACTATTTCTAGCTCAACCACAACCCTCCCTTTCTATCCTGTTTAAAGTAATGTATAAAAAATGAATTGTGCCTCCAGTTTCTGCAGTCTCTGCCTTGTCCACCTAATGCACTGATTGTTACTGACAGGCCTAGCACTTGTGTGTGATCCAGTGGGTATGCTGATTTTTTTTTTCCCCATGGAAATCGAGCATTGAAATATGCTGCAAAGCCATAGGTAAAAGAGAAGATTGCAAAGTCATGAGGTAGCTTTAACACAACTGATATCTTGTTAAAATAGTCCATAGGCCATATCCTTTGTTTAATTAGATAGATAAAAATAATTCAGATGGCTTTCATTAGTCATTCATCTATCCCTGGGAGGATAATGTTAGGGAAGGAGGTAAATCAGTTAATTAACTGTGTAAACACTCAGGTGCTCTGCATTTATTCAGGCATTTTAAAACAAATTAGGAGACTTGGGCATGGTAAAGAATTGGAACAGACATTTTCATTGCTTCCCTGTGTTATGCCATTTTCCTAAATGAATAACCATAGCTGAATGTATAATGCTGAAAATTACCAGTAGGTTCGAGGGTAGGACCTTCAGTGTCAGAATGAAGAAGCCAAGCAGCAAATTCTGTCTGTAAAATTTGCACAATCAGCCCTCTTAAGCCACAGATGTGAGGGCTGGCACGTTCGTGTTGCCACAGTGACACATCATGTTCTTTGCTGCTGGATAAGCTCATCAGGCAGCTCTATGAGTTCAAGGCACTCTGAACTGATTGTGGCTTTTGATAATGAATTGTGGCTACCCACATGCAACGATGGCTGTAGTGGAGAGACTAAATGCACAAACTTCATCTTAGAAGTGTAATTGTAAGTGGTAGTTGAGCACAAATCAAAGTAGTATGTGACCCTAGTATGTGGTGTTTGTAGTCACTTCCATGTTTGCACCTTCATGCCTCCCATTCTGACATAGGATGGAGTGAATGGGTGGCCTCATTTACCTTGGAAACAACCTCATTATTTTATGGCTTTATACATTAAAGGTCCAGGTAAAATTACATCATAAAATAGAGCACCTGTTACAGAAGGGCAATTTAGGAAGTATTACCATATGCTGTTGCAGAGGAAAATGCAGTGTTATGCTTATGGAAGGCACCCTTTGGTGTGTGCATCAGAGCATCCAGAACTTGACATGAGAATAGCTGAAACTATCTTTAGAAATGATCAATAAGTTCTACACGTTTTTTTTTTGTGCATCTTGGCCCATAGTTTATTACTAGTTTTGCAAACTAATGTCATAATACCATTCCAACAGAGTTACTCATTTACTTCTTCCCTTGAGGTCTGCAGTGTGTTCCAAGTTTTATTTTAGAGTATACCTGAAGCATTAATAAAGGGCAGCATATAACTTCTCAGCAGGTACACAGCTACTGCTGATTCACTTTGCCTGTTAGAGCATGTCACATACCATATGGATAAAAACATTCCTGGTAAGCACAGAAAATTGTTTTTCCTGGTATACAAATGGGGTTTAATTCCACAACGTTCTGATTGGAATAATTTCCTCTAGGATTTAGAGACATCACTGTCACACAAATTACGTCCACTTCTTTAATTTCATTTAGACTGTTGTGTTAAGAGCCATCACTTCTGTAAAAAGTGTTTGAATTACTGAGAATGAAATTTTTTAAACCTTTTAGCGCTGAGAGTTTGAAAGAACAGAGTGTGCTCAGTCTGGAGAAGGCTCTGGAATGCAGCCTTCCACAATCTAGAGGAAAATGATGGAGATGGGGCCAGGCTCAGCAGTGCTGTGTGGCAGGAGGACAAGAGACAATGGCATTACCTGAGACAAAAAGGGTTCAGATGGGGTATAAAGAAAAAAAAAAAAAAAAATCTCTCCACAAGCACAGTTGAGAAGTGAGTTACCAAGAGAGACTGGGAGCTCTCAAGACCCAGCTGGATCAAGCCTTAGAAACGTGGTCTGAGCTCAGAGCCTACCCAGCTTTGAGCATGAGGTTGAATTAAAGGCAGGTCTTGAGGTCCCTTCCAGCTTGGATTTTCCTGTGGTCTTGAGAAAAAGCTTACAAACTAATTTTTTTTTTTTTCATCCAGTATTAGTTTCTGACACACCCAGTGGTGTGGACCAGCACATATTTGTCCAGAGCCCTAAATACTTGGCTTTTAACAGCACAAAGGGGTCTGTGTAAAGGTGGTGTTTAAGGTCACCACTGTAGGCAGATTTCTTTGCAGAAGGTACGTCCTTTAACATGTTGGTATAGTAGTATTATTTTCTTTATTCTCTTGAGGAAATCCATGTGCTTAACAGAAGAGGTTAAGCTGGAAAACTATAAAGCACTGAATAAAAGGAGATATTTTTGATTTTCAGGAATGTGAACTTGAAATTGCTGCATCTGAAGTACAATCTATAAGGTTACCACAGGAAATTGCATATTCTACTCTTACAAAATGATACAATTGTGCATCTTCATGCAATTAGTTAAAAGTTATAGGTAGTCCACCTAAAATCAGCAGTAACAGTACAACTCCTTTTGCTGTAGAAAACCTCCATTAAAAGATTTCTCAACCTTCATTAAAATAAAGGAAATTATTAATCAAATGAGTATGGAAAAGAAACTTCAACTGTTTACATTTACTATGAAATTATCATCAACATAGCTGGCAGGCCAGTTGCTATGTAAGTTTCTTACCAGGTGCATGATGCAGGTTTTACTTCCCTGGTTTTAAACTTTGAAGAAACTGGTGGAATTTTTTGATCCTGGATGAAGAAAAGTGTAAGTTTTTTCTTTTTTTTAATAGGCTCTGTAGTTTATAGTTTGTTTGTTATACACTACCTTCATAATTTTACAGTTCAGAGTACCGTAACTGTTTTCTTGAGAACAGAACATCAAGATTTATTACCAAATTACCATCATCACAGTCCTTCTGAATTCTGCCCTGTGGCAATGCCTGCTTAAAATTTGACAAACCCTTTCCTAATTGCTAGAAAGTATTGCCTGAAATATAGAGGGTAGAAGGTAGAAAAAATGGGTAAGCATGAAGTAATAGTCTCAGCACAGGGTGTTATTACCTGTAGTGGCTACACAGGCACAGTTTTGCCACAGCTGTACAGTTGCATGTGTACATGCATGCAGAAAAAACCCATAGTTGTATTCACATGCTCGTGTATTAGAGGCATTTATCCATCATGAGTATGTCACCTGTATTTTTAATATTATCCTTTGTCTTTCAGCAGTTTTTCAGAGACTATTTTTGGGACTTACAATTTGTTTCTCTTCTTGATGCCTGAAGATAGAAGTTCAGTAACAGCATTTGTTTCTGGTTGTTCACAAAGCTGAAAATTAGCATTTACAATTGTTTTTTTTTAAGGTGGTGTGCTGTAGCCAGCAATGTTTTCATCATGTTAATTGTGCAAAATATTAATTAGAGCATGCATATAAAATGAATGTTCTGTGCTGCCATTTCCAGGTGAACTGGATTTCAGCAGTGGACAAATTCAGATGCAATTCTGTACTTTTAAGGTGCTTAAGATTAGCTTCATGCATTCTGAAATGTGAAAAACATCGATGTTCACGTGCAGTGAAGCCTCACAGACCCCTTTGTACATGTTATAAATGAGTCATTTGTCAATTTAGATTTGTGGAGCTGAGCAGGGCTGCTTGATCCTTGATACTGATGTTGAATTGTAGGAGGACAAGCCTGCATTACTTGTCATAAGCCAGTTTATTATCTTCATTTCCAGTGCCATTTCTTGCCATTTCAAAGCTGTCATTTTTCAAATAGAGACTGCATCACTCCTGATTTATGTTTATTATAGCTCCAGTCATGCTGTGATTTGGGCAAAGGTCCTCTCTTCGTTTTTGTACCTCATGTGTGCTTGATGCTGACACCTCTGCAAATACCTCATCTGTGACCACACTTTTCCAAGGCCACTTTTAGTGTGCTGAGTGATATTTTGCTCTCAAATTCCCTGGGCAGCATCCAATTTGCTCTGGGCACTGTCAACAAATGATAGGGGATTTCTGATGAAGGACTTGCTCGTGTTGTTTAGAAAGGACACCTAGGATAAGGTTAGCACAGCTCCAAAATTTTGGAGTGTTATAATCCATGACTTTTCCCTGTCATAGAGTTGTTACACAGTTGAATATATATTAAGTAGGTGGGATATCTGGTCTGTCCCTAATTTGAAATATTTTACCTCTTTTGGGCAGATGATATGAAGAAAACCAGCTTCTTCTGGGTCTTATCTTGTTGTTGTACCATATTCAAGGGAGTGATGTGTGACACTGCAGTGATGCAGTAGTTGTGCCCAGCTTTTCCTGGCTTGTTTGTAAGCTTCCATGGGGTTATTTACATTTGCTTGATGTGGTGGATAATGCATATTACCTTCTGTTACAGCCTCTGCAACTCATAAAGAATGTAAAGCAATTAAGATCTTAGAATATTCTGAGCTGAACATCTATTATGCAAATATGCTCTTTCTCTGTTGTTACTGCAGCAAGAACATTATTGTAGATGTTGTCCTCAAACAGATCCTAAAGATTTTCCCCTTGGCTTAGTTCTGTTCCTAATGCCCTTTACATCAAGAGGAAAGCTTCAATTTCCTTTCTGCTTTGCTGAAGTGTGTCCAGTTGAAACAAATCAGGGCAGTGCTTGAACACACAGCAAAACACACATCACAGGGGTATAACACAGGCTTTGGAGAGGTCTCCCATTGCCTCAAACCAATTATGGCAGGCTGAAAACCCACTGGAGCTGGTATAGGCAGGTGTTCTGCAGCCAGCACCTGTGTGCTGTTAGGCAGGAGACTTGAATAGGTTATAGCTGTGAGTAGTGAACTCATTTTAAATCAGTCATTTACACTTGTTCTTCTTCCTTGAGAAGAACTGTAATGGATTTGATGGGTGTGTTTTAGTTCCTGGGGAGCTGTGCCGAGCCTGTTCTGGCACCCCAGTGAATTCCCTGCAGCAGCTGCCAGCCAGGGTGAAGTGTGCCAGTGGGACAATCCATGCCTCAATTTCCTGTGTGTAGAAGAGGTGGATATTTCTGCTTTCTTTCACCTGGGTGTTGTGAGTGTAGAGCCAGGCTTCCAGGTCTTACATTGAGAAGAGTCCTTTAAAGCTTATAAATAATGAAGGTCTTCATTCTTTATCTGGAACAAACAGTTCCAGCCCACCATCAGAATCCAAGAGAACACAGTATTTGCAATATTTCTGGAAAGCTTGTTGTCCATCTGGGGTTTTTTTGTTGCTTTTCTTTTCTCTCCCCTGCCTTGCACCACCTGTTTAAAGAGATGTAGGATAATTTTAATGCATCTCTTAACAAGACCTACTAGATCACTGTGAGCCCTGAAAACTTGACTCAGGGTCCTTCTGCAGCTCTGTGGCTAAATTTTCAGGCAGAACCCATATCTGGGTGTGCAAGCAGAGAAATGGGGCTTTTCTTACACACTTGAGAAGAGTGACACAGCAGAGAAACAGGTTTATAGGGAGCACTCTCTGACCAGTGGAGCAGAGTGTACCTGCGGATTTGAGCCCATTCAGATGCCCAGGTTAGATGGCTTATCAACTTCATGCCTTATCATGATGCCATGCCTTATCAGCTTCATCTGTTGGACACCTTGCAGACATACCACCCTCATGGGAAACAGGGAATTAACAGCCCCAACAGCCACCACACTGCAGAAAGTCGTGCTTCTTGTGCTTTTCAGCAGTGGCATTTGATAATGGGTGGTGATTAAATAGGCCATGGAAAGTCACCAGGGCTAGTCGTGGTATCAAGCCAGCCTCTGTCAGCCCTTTACACACCAGCACCCACATGTGCACTTGCATTTGAGAGCCAGCTGTGTAAGTTACAGTTCTGTGATCTCTAGTGGGTCTTTACACATGACTTATGGTGAAAAAAGTAACTCCTTCTTCCTCCAAAAGCTGCTTTGTTTTTTTTTTTTTTCTTTTCCTCCATGGAGCTTTTGTTTTCAGTGTGTCATTCATCTTTCCTCAGTGTCTTATGTAAACCTTTATTCCAGTGCAAAATGGACTTAAATGGGACACGGTCTGAGCACTCTGAGAATAGCTACAAATGACCCCTTATACAAGCCAGTGATTCAGGCCTGACCTCGTGCTTCTCCTGGTGCTGCTGTAGTTATGAGGGAACTTGCAAACAGGCCTGTGTCCTTAAAAACAGGTTTTTGTCTGCTAGCTTTTTTCTTTCAGCATGTCAGTTCTTATTTTGGAATCCATCACTGTCTCCGCTGTGGTTTGGTTGGGTTTTTTCCCCCCCAGGAGTTTACAATGATTTATTTGCAAACTGCAGAAGCTTTGGTCTCCTGCACTAAATTGTTTGCTTCCAGTTTTAAGCCCTCAATGGCTCTTCAGACAATGATTTGATTTGTTTCTGCTCTCTATGCCTTCACGTTACTTATCTTTTCATTTGGTAATTGTATAAAGCCAATTGCCTTGGTCATCAGCTGCAGAATCTGTGTGAAGTTTCCACTGTCAGGCAATTTCACAAATCAATTGCAAGCTACGTTTTATGCATCTTTAAATCAGATTTGTCATTTATCTGTACAGCTGTTTCAGGCTAAAAAATATTAAGTGTAACTGAATCTTCAAGGAAAAGAAACAAATCAGTTTTTATTGTGCTTAGGCTCATCTTTTCTGGTATAACAGTGCAGTTAAAAATTCATCCTGCTTAATTCTACTATAAAATCTTAAAATGCTAATTTAGTACCTGGCATTATAGAAAATGAGGAAAGAGAAATGTTAAAGAATACAAAGTGAACACAAGCTTGTGATAAAGAGCAAAGCCCTGCTATAGTGCTAGGGAAAAACATGTAATAGCATTTGTTTCTTGTTGCCAGTTTGATGCAAAACCTCTCATATCAAACAACCAGGCCTAAATGCAATAAAACTGTGGTTGTCTTCCAGAATTTAATTTATTTTGTTAGAGCAATCACTATATCATGTAGCCATGAGACAATATCTAGGTAGAAAACAGGCAGATGAATTTATAGGTCAACTAGATCCAGCTGGTTGCTTTAATGTGTTTTCCTTCATGCCATTCTAGCAAACAATGCACTTGTTAAAAACCTAATTATGCTAGAAGGGGCAAACAAACCAACAAAAGAGTCACTTAGAGGCACTGTTCATTGGAGTTAGAGATGGAAGAGCTCCATTAGGTCATCTGCCTCTTCCCCTCATTGTACGAGGCTGTTTTCCCAAATCAGAGGGGAAGAGCCAGTAAACTGTGAAGACAGAGGAAATGGCACTGGGGAGTGACAGAAGGGTCAGAGGAAGGAAAACAATCAAGAACAGTGTGAGCAGTGCATTTAGAAATCAAGGTTAAAGCACACTGCACTTGGAGGTCATTTGTGAAGAGGATCTCTTTAGAGTACTTGTCTATTTCTGCAAAGAAAATAGGAAGGAGAATTGTATGGATGTGCAGGAAATGTATTAAGACCGAACTGACTATTGAATGAGGGGGCACCACACAGAGCTTACAGCTGCTTCATGTCCTGTGTTGAATGGGACTGGTTGGAAGCTTTCAGTATTTTTCACTTGGGAAGGATGACACTTCAGACTCCATGTATTTGGTTGTAATTCACAGCTCATGTTGTAAATTTTTCTGAAATACGTGACAAATTCAGCCTGAAGCTGAATAGATCCCTAGTCAAGTTCTCCTTAGGGTTAGTTTCAGGAAATTAATTTGTTTTCTACTTCTGTTGACGTCTTTGTCCCTGTAGGGTTCTTGATAATTCAGCTTGTCAAGCACACATTCTTTTTGGACTTCAGGAGTATATCTCCTTCACCTTGCTTAGCCTTGCTATCTTTCAAGTGAAGTGAGACAAGCTTTCTTCTGCATCAGTTCAGGCATTACTGAACTTACTCAAATATTAATTTAAGCACTGAGTCAAAAAATTGGCATTAGTTCTGTAAGAGGTTTTTCACCAGAGTGCTGCTTGCAATGGCTTTGCTTTGCCAATATTGTTCTGCATTTATTTGTAGTTGTGGAACCAAGTTTGTCTGCTTTTACAGGTGTGATACAGCTATAAATGTTATTAAATATGAGTCTTTGTTGACTAGCTGGATATTTCCACTTCCTGATGGTCTCTGTTTTAAGGTTTTTCTAAGCAGTAAGTTGTGCTCTTGTAATCTGAATTGTCTTTTATTTAAGTGTAATACAAACAGTGATGCTTGTTTTAAGGGGAACATATTTCAATTTTAGTCAAACCAATTAAACTGGTTTAAATTAAAGCCAATAAACTGCTCAAGTCAGGGATAAGTGCCTGCACGGTTTTTCGGACTAATTTAATTACAATCTATTTAAATTCAGCCTTATTTCATGCAATGCAGCTTTCTTGGACATAAAACCTCTTACATTTTCTAAGCCCCAGTGCCTTCACTGTGAGGCAAAATTATTATTAAATAGTGTGGAAGCTCTCTCTTTCTGCTACACTGGTTGCCTTGTGCTTTTCTTTGTTGTGTGCTGTCATTGCACAGCCTCTGTTTAACTAACATTAGTGCCAGCCCAAGGTTGAACAAGCAGCCACAGTAAGGTGAAAACGCCAGGCTGGCAAGGCATCAGGGAAGATCTGTGTGAGGAGGAACAGTCTGAAAAAAATGCATTGGAAGTGCAGAAATTAGCACTGTAAATTGTGCAAATGGCCCAGCCCAACAAATGGGCTTGGTGACACTTGAGTCACAGATGTGTTGTGTATGTCCATGTTCACGTACCTGCAGTATAAAGACAGGATTAAAATGCTTTTATATCATGCACCTACTCCCACGAGAGCTGAGATAAACATGCCTGGCTCTTGGCTCCCATAAATGAGCTTCTTAAACTATGGAAATCTTTCACAAGTGTCATTAAATAAATAAAAAAACCAGTTGATATTGGAAATGGTATTATATCACTTGGCCCTTCAGCAACTTCTCTCTGTCTGACAGTGTGTGGGTTTTTTTTATTTTGGTTTGGTTATTTTTGTTAAGCTATGAACATTATTAGTGGGGGGTTTTTTTCTGCAAATTCATCTTTTATATGATGTGGCTGCCAAATTGTATTAACATCTCCTAGGGACAGATAAAAGCTGTTTTGGAGTCATGGTGGAAGCGTTGTTGTCTGACTGTAGCAATACACAGAATATATGGCATTTGTGCACATTGACTTCTGTTTCATACCTGGAGCAGAAAGGCAGCTCTGGTTTGTAAGGCTGTGAGTGACAAAGTACCTGTCATCACACACCTCATTTGGCTTGCCTGTAGGCAGTACCAGAGTGAGAGTCACGCACTGGATTTATTGATCTGCTGTATTCCTGCAATCTGGCAAGTGTTCTAATTTCATTAACCTTCCACTGCAAATTAGAGCATGAAATATTTCTTAGACACTTAGTAGCCAGAGGCAGGCATGGGGAAAAAGCAGTAAGACACTGTTGTAGCTTGGAGAACTGTCTCAGCAAGGACTTTCTTAGTTGAAAATTGTCCCTCATGTGGCTTCTGAGGGAGAGGAAATTTCTGATCCATCTTTTCTGGGGCCTGAGGACTGCCACATGACAGGATGGTGCTTATAGCAGGAGATGAGTTTGCTTGGGTAGAAGGAACTCTCTGCAGTCATTGCTGTGTATCTGTGGTTTATTTGATTTCTTTAGGTTCTTGACCTCCATGAATAGCCAATGCTTGCCCCAAAAAGCACTGTCTGCAGTTCTTTCATGGCCATGAAATTAGGTTTCCAGCTGTTCCCCATCAGTGATAGTACTCTACCGGGTTGGTAAAAATGTTCCTGAGAGTGGATTCATTGGAGCTGTCTGTGAGGGACTTCACCTCAGATGACTGCTGGAACCAAAAAACATGACTAAGGATTTTGTGAAACTGCAGAACCTGAGTTGTTTTGAAAAGCGTCCAATATAATTCTTAGCTGAAAGTGTGAGCTCTGTAGACAACGTTTTCAGTTTGTTTCTTTACTCTTACCTTCTGCTAGGGAAAATTTTCTGTTCCCTGGTGGTTATAAGAGTTCTCAAACAACAGGAAAAATTAAGTGAACAGAGAATCGATTAAAGAATTAGTTTTCTTTGAGAAAGAGTGACAAAGTACATGGCATATAGAGGTAACTGGAAAATATTGTTGAAAACTGACTTTTTTTTTTTTCAATAAATGATCTCATACACTATAGATTAAAGAAGTGCAGTTTACAGCTTCTGGTAATCTTCAGTTCCTGTTTCATAAGATGCAGATGGACCAGTGAGATGGAGTAGCTAAAGCCCAAGCACAGCAGTTTGACAAAGCACCTGATGGAAATGCAGTTTATAGAACAGACAGTCCCAAACGAGAACAAAGATGCTGAGTGTCTTAAAAGCCCCCAAGTGTGAAGGCGCAGGAAGAGCTAAGGCACACTCATGCAGTCTATCCTAGCCTGGGGAGTTCAGGGAGGAGATGGGCCTGTTTTTGTAGCAGAAGGCTGAATGATCTGACTGTGTAGAAGAAGTAGAGAAGGTGTGCCAAAGACAGCAGGGACAGCATTGACTGCAGCATCATGATGCTGGAAGATGTTGAAGATACTGTATGTCTAAGGCAGACTGAGGCCCCAGTGCAGGAGTTGAATGTCCAGGTTTGGGAAAGCTCTAGGAAAAATGCAGGTGACAAGTATTAAGCCTAAAATTTGCCAAAAGTGCCAGTAAGTGTTACATACAGAAATACCCACCTAAGGCTCTACCTCTGCCTTGGATAACAGTTAGGTTGGAACTAAATGCTGATGTGAGGGAGCACTGTTATCCAGCTGAGTGTGTTCTGATTACTTCTGCCAGTGCTAAAGGATTTGTAATGGTCATAATAGCACTGAGGTCTTCTGTAAAAATGATGACAGAATTACTGCTTGGCAGGTCTTTCTTTTAGTGGTATTTCACAGTGATAAAATGACATATAAACCCCATTTTTAACCAAGTTTAATCTGTTGTAAGACTTTACACCTCATTCTCATACAGGCTTTGCAGTAATGTTAAAATCAATGTGTGTTTTCAGTATTTTTGAAGGAAAACTTCGCCATACTCTTGTATTTCCTATTTAGAAAAAGCAGTTACATATACCACAGAGAAAACACTGATATCTCCACAGCAGAACATAGGAAATACTGTCATGCTTGTGTAACTGCTCAGCTCCTTGAGATAGTCTTGAATGACTTCTGAGAAGTTGTTGGCCCAGTGGCTCCAATGTATCTTTAGGATAACATCAGTGTTTTAATGGAGGCAGTTCTAAATCTACCATGCCATTAAACACAAAGGGCAAATTTATGCTTGGCATGTCTTCCTTGGCAATGTTGGCACTAAACCAGGGAGCAATTTTCCCTGTTGCATTCAGCAACGTGTTTCAGATTTGTAAGCCATGGAGCCGCTAAAATATGACTCCATTAATTAGAAAGTAATTGTGGTATTTCTTTCTAGTGCCGAGGGATTAACTCAGTTTAATCTCAGTGTGGTTTACAAAGGCAGTTAGTTACTTGCTTTTAAATATGAGTTGAATCTGTAAAAGAATAATGACTTCATGGAGAACAGGATTGGCCCCATGGCACGTGCCCAAAAATTGGGCTGTTGACTTCATTGAGTTCAGTGGTAATCTTGAACTGAAGGGCAACATGATGGAGCCTCCAGGGGCTGTTCCTGTAGGTGGTCTGTACTTCAAATTCCCATCCAAGCTTGGTATCTTTAAAAAAGATCATGAAAGAGAATATTAAACTGTATCCAGTCCTCTGTGCTGATGCCAACTCTTGCTTTAGGGCAACTTCATAAAGCAGCAACAGGAAGAAGCTGAAGCATAATGGTTGAGTACTTGTCAGTATTTGCTGTCACCAGTAATTATTATTAGCAAATCCAACTTGGCACACTGGATATTAGACAAAAGCCAGCAATGGAGCTGGAGCTCTTTGAGATATTCTTCTTCCACAGCTGGCAGCTCCCATCCTGTTAGCTGGTAACCAGCACGTTCTCCATCCTGGTCCATTGCAGTGCAAAGGAAAATCAGTTGGCTCAGTTCATCTGTGGATGGTGTCATGAAGGCTTTCTAGGGTTTTAGCAGTGGGTTTGGGAGTATTTGAAAAGTTACAGGTAAAGCAAGGACCTGTTCTTATACATTGTCCTTCACTTTGGGTAGCACTTCAGTCCTGCTTTGGTCTGTCTCTGAAGGCATGTGCACACCCTGCCAAGGTCTTTCTGGAGTAGAAAACCCTAAGCTTTAAGGCAAATAAAACATGTTTTTAATGAAGGATAAAGCATACTGGGATATTGTAAAGAGATTTATGGTCTCTCTTGGAACGTTCTCTTTTAGTGTGCATGGTAGCCACGCTTGCCTGCCTTGCTGTAGAGGGTTACAGAAAAAGAGGAACAGAAGGGTTAGAGCTGAGAAAAGGCAGCAGGAGGGATGTGGGGGTCTCCCTGGGGGGGAAGGGGAGAGGAAGTAAGATCTTCTGTGGCTGGGAGTTTGCCTTTTACTTTTTGTTGGTAGCAAGGCTGTGATCTGTGGAAGGTCCACTGAAAATACTTCTGCCTTTTTTTTTTTTTTTTTTCTTGTGATTTTTGCCATATTCCCAAGATCTGTAAAAAGGGAAAAGAATCATGCTATTTACCTTATGTGTGTCATGCTTCCCAGCCTGTGATCCATGTGGTCCCAGCCTTGGCCCCAGATTTTGGTGGCTGCTGTGTCCCTGTCACTGCTATCCACCTGCACCAGCCCTCCCTGTGGGGTCAGGGCTGCTCCCTGTGAAGAGCTGGGATCTCACAGGCTGACCATTAAAGGTTTTCTCTGCATCTTTTTCTTAAGGAGATTTTACCTTTGATCTCGGGCTTTCCCATCTGGGCTGGGAGTTCCCACCTGAGATGCAGCAAGGAGCCACCAAGTCCTCTCCGTCTTTCCAGCTGTGCTCCCTTATGCCATCATCCCAGCCATCCTCTTTCATGGCCCATCACCCCAACCTCTTGCTCCTGGTGCCTTCTTCCCTCTCCCAAGCCCCTGCAACCACTTCACCTTTTCAGCTCCTTCTCCAAGGCTGCTGGGAAACAAGGAGCCCTGTCAGGGCTGTCCCTGTCTCCTCTGTTCCATGCTGTGGGGTGGAGCATGCCCTTAGTGGCTGCTGGCAGGGAAGGCACAGGTAGTGCAGGAGGGTCCACAGAGATGCTGTGGGAACTGGGAGTCTTTGTTTTTAGGTAGATGGCTTGCACCTGTCTGTTATCCCTCTGTTGTTGAACAGAAGGATGCCTGGAACTAGCACTCCTTTTTTTTAAAGTTATTTCCCTTCCCAGTTCCTTTGCAGAAGCCTGAAGTTCAACATTGTAGATAATGCAAAATAGTCTCATTATTTATTCATATTGGTGAGCATTCCTTATTGATGAATTATTAATGAAGTCTGTTTAGTGAAGGATTTAACAAAACCAATTCTTTCTTTTTTCTTCCAGTCTACCTTCTCTTAAAAAAGCAAAAGCAAACCTGTTAGGTAGATACTTTAGCAGAGAAACTTGGCTCTGATGGAAGTGAGTAAAAACCCAGTTTACTTATTCAGCTCTGAATGAAAAGCTTTTGATGTTGTCTATAACCTTCTACACTACAGAATGATAATCTAATCTAGGATATTATGTGTATATATATATGTTACATATATAAAGTCCTGAAATGCAGTTGCACAAAATTAAAGCCACTGAAGTAAAACTGAGAACCCAGAAGATGGAAAGTTTTGCTAAGAACTTACCACAACGTTCTTGCTAATACATTTACTGATGACAAAGTCTGATGGTTCAATACAATCTGTCCCTGAAATGAATTAACTGAATATGTGTCAGCTTTCCTGCAATGTGCATTGAATTTGATTTGCTCTGTTTTGGTTTTTTTTTTATTTTTTCTAGAGCTGCCAGAATGAGTGCACAGGTGGAGGATGTTCAGAAGAAACAGGAAAGCAAATGACTGAATCTTTCAAGGTATGTGGGAATGGTCTTCAGTGGAGGGTTTTTTTAGAAAGGTTCTGAAAGAAGGACTCTGAAGCACTGCAGCTCTGGAACGTTATCAGCACTCCACAGCTCCTTAGGATAGTAAGGAATGCTCAGCACCTGCCAGGAACTGACATGAAATTGCATCCCTCTCTTTTTATTTTAATCTTATGCTTAGGAATGAGCTCAGTTAAAATACCACTCTTTGCCTCTGCCTCCTTCCTGAATGCAGTGCTAGTAACTAAGAGCTCATTCTAGAAACTCTATGGATACAGATGTCAGCTTCCAGTTTTCTGTTGGAAGTGCAGAGCCTGTCAGCATGTGCTCCTTTGAATTCTACATCTGTCCCAATTTCCTCTTTTTCCTGCCTTTTATAGGTCTTTTGCCTTTATTCTTTATGTCACACATCTGTAACTCTTTTTCTCTCTTATTCCCCAATTTACAGTCTTTAGAAAAGCCTTATCTATATTTTGCAGAAATATAAAAGTAGTACTCAGAGAAACTCATATTTTTTCAGCAGTTCCTGTTATTTCTGACTATTGTCAGCAGTACATGAGATGAAATTATAATGATATGCTTTGTAAGTGTCGTGTTCTTCCTGATTTTTTTGGGCAGTGCCACTGCTGTGCAGTCTTCTGAGCTATGCTGAAGTAATTATTTCTCCTTCAGCTGTCAGGCTTTAAACAGATATGAAAAATTGATGCTGCAATAAATATATTGGACTCTTTGATAAGGTTTATTCTGATATTGATCTCATTGAAAATAGCAAAAAATTCTTGACAGTCCACGACTGCAGGATTTCACCATGTAGCAACATGCTATTTAATTTCTGTTTCCTCATTCTCAGCCCTTCCCAATTCTTCTCTTCCTCATTTCTTTGTGTTGTGTCTCTCTGGCAATTCTGCCCAAGGAAGAAAATTCAGGATGACTTTTCAGCCAGAAGATCTGATTTGAAAAATGTTGACAAAAACAGGCATGCAGCCAGTTTTGAAACCACAAGAAATCACAAGTCTGGAGTTCAGGGGTTGTTTTGTGGATTCACCTTCAATAAATAGATAGATCTCAGTAGATTCATTCAGCAGAGTGTGGTGGTGTATTTGCAAACAAGAATTGCTTTACAAGAGGAGGCTCTTGTGTAACCAAACTGAGCTGTATCTTTCACTCAGGAAAACAGAGTGACAACAAACTCTGGTAATGTTTGGCTCACAGGTGAACTTGGCATAAACTAAAACAGACTTAAGGCAGATTTAATTATACCAGCAGTCAAGCAGGTGCCTTACCAAAGCTCCAAATACTGAGTGGCACAAAGTTGGATTTAGTCCAGGTTCCTTTTCATTGATATTTATGTGTGTCAGACAGAATAGCAAATCATTGTAGTGGAGAGGCTGGGTGAGGGGAGAAATACATTAGCAGGTGGGACAGATGGTCATAAAGGGAATAATGCTAGGAGAAAGCAGCTGGCTCAAGCTGAAGTCTAATTTGTAAGACTTCATTCCTGCCTTATGGCTCTGTTTCTGAAGATTAGCTGCAGTCACCAGAGGGGTAGAGATTTCTAGAAAATACTGTACCGGGGGAAGTGTGTGTATGAAAGTTAAGGTGAGAATATGGGTCCTGGTTGTAGTATCATGCATTATAATAATTATTTTCAGCCTCTTTAACTTCACAGTAAAATTAAAAAGGAAAAACTTCATAAATGAAGAAAAAAGAAAAAAAAACAGCAAAAGGAAAGGAAAATAAAATAGCCTGGATTCATTGTAGGGAATTTCACAAACATTTTGGTGGAAGACAGTTACAATTTCAGAAACTATAGCTAATAATATTTCAAAGGAATCAACTTGACCCATGGGGCTGACTGTGCTGAAGAAAGCTGCAATTTTGTGCCAGTGACCTAAGCAATCCAAGATTGTTGGAATGCAGAAAACAGGGTATGGTTTTGGTTAAAGCTTACATAAAACATATTGTTTACAGTGGGTCATGCCCAACATTTGACTGCCAGATTAGCCCTCTGAAGACATTTCTGTTTAGAATGCAGTGCTGTGCTTTTTAGGGGGAGTGAGCTGCTTTGAATTTTGAATTTACTGCACTTTTTGTCTGACTTGGAAAGGTGGAGGTAGAAAGTCCCTGTACACTGGGAGGGAGGGCATGAATGTTACCTGCAATTTCTGGCAGGCAGTGCTTGCTGTTCTCTATTCTCATGGACTTCTTCAAAAGCAGCAGCTCAGAATTGGCATTTCCTTCATCCTGAGTGCTACTGAATACCTTAATTTGACTCAATTCTGCAGTTAAAAAATCTCATCCTGGCAGGACTGTGGTTTACAAGGCATTTAATGTATATGGCATTTAGAGTTGCCTTGTGAGCAGTGATCTTGAAACAGCTAAGAAACATTGAA
Organism: Phylloscopus collybita; assembly: GCA_027886175.1. NCBI lineage: Eukaryota > Metazoa > Chordata > Aves > Passeriformes > Phylloscopidae > Phylloscopus > Phylloscopus collybita. Next base: position 5,545,130 of record JAJNNQ010000016.1, read on the forward strand.
GGAAATAGTGATTATGCTACAGTTTCCTGTATTGTAGAAAGTGCCAGATCTCCAGGATTTATCTACCAGGCTCCTTCCATGTGAGTGAAATCTCCTTCCCTCCCTTAGCTATTGTATGCACTTATAAATATATTTGTTTATTTAAATAGCAGATGGTGATTTGTGACCACACCTAAGTTGTAGTTTTTGCCTGTTGCCAGCACTGGGTCTCTGTGAGGGGGATATTGCACCAGTAATGGAGAGTACAGTCATCCTTTGTACCACTGAGTGTTTTTGGGGAAGTTGGATCAAGAAATGCATGTATCTGGTTTTGTTCCTAAGCTTGCATCCAATAATACCACGAAATAGCACACAATTTTGTCTAAGGCACTTAATTTTTATGACTAAAAATCTGGTAGTTCCTTTAATGCATTCAGTCTGCTTATTGTGCTGTCACAAGACAGAATGAATGTTGCTTGGAGAATGGAGCAGTCTGTTTCCATATGTAACTCTGATTTGGTTTCTTTTAATGTGTGAATTAGCTCTGACTTGGAATTCCTAACACTTGATGTTAAGGAGCTAAAGGCATCTGTGATGCCTTTTATTTCTCTCATATCCAGAAAGATGATTTAATGTAGCCTTTTGTCTTGGGATTTGTCTTTGTTTTCCCTTTGAGACTAATAGATGGAGCACTTTAAAAAGGTGTTACCTACTCCTATAGTGTTTCTCTGAGTTTCAGTGGTCTGAAGCTCTGGAAAAAATTGGCATCATAATGGTGGAGAGTTCAGTTCTTTTGTTTTAGTGTGTCAAAGTGGTGCAGACTTTCTAGGGAATTTCTAGGGAACACCGGCTAGTTTGCTACCCTAAAGCAGAATGGAGTAGCTGTAGCTTATAAGTGGATCTTGGCTGAGTTGCTTATGTGAAGACCAGTGGTGGCAGGATGAGAAATGTTTAGCTGTGGCTTCTGTGTCTCAATGCCTGCTTGTGCTACTCTGAGTATCTGAGAGTGCTCCCACAGAGTTTTCTGCAGACAGACTCAATCTCCCAGGCTCTGAGCCAGTGGGATGTGAGCCCGTGGCAGACTGGAAGCTGCATGGGCAGGTTAGTGCAGTGCTGGGCTCCAGCTGGTGATCCCTGTGGGCAGCTTGGACTTGCTAGACCAAGTACAGTGCTCTGCTAAGATGCTTGCATGGCTTCCAGTTCAAAGTTATCCCACCTCTAGCCAGGTCAGGTGCTGGATATATTGAATTTTCCACAGTGATGTATGGTTTTACATTGCTGTAATGTTTTTGAGCCCAAGCTGTGAAATCAGCTGACACTGTGCTAAGTATTGTACTAATCTGAATATAAAGATTATTTCCACTCTGCCTATATAAAACCCCACAAAAAATCCCCAACCAAAATATCTTGACAATTTTTCCAAAGAATCTAAAGCTGTAGTGTATTTTACACTGGAAGAAACTGAGATTCTTTTTCCAGTGCAGGTTCAGATTTCCATTTGTGGTTTAAATTGAGAGATTGCCAGTGAAAGTTTTACGTTACTGTGAGCCATAACCATTTTTATACTAAGTAGGCCTATGATTTGTGGTAAATACAGTGGGATATAGGATTCCTTACTCTGGAAATTGGGAGAGGGAACAATCCATTTTGAGAAAACAGATGGTTTTAAGCTTTATTTTAGAAAACTGTTCTGTGTATGAAAACTTTGCTGACAGTGATGAACAACAAAGAGTTCTCTGATTTTTTAAATGAAATATGAAAATTAATATTTTACCAAACTTTCTTGTTTCCCATCCAATGCAAAGATGGAAGTATATAAAATACAGAATAGTCTAATTTTTGAAACATCAACCTAAAGTCTAAACTAATTGACTTTATCACATTAGCATGACAAGGTTAAAGTTCCATTTCTTGAAGAGTTTAGGAAGCACTGAGCAGTTTTCCTCTGTTTTCATTTTATAGGAGCAGTAGGTGAAGTTACATGCTCAGAGCATACAGATCAAGGCAACAGTAAAGCATTTTTTGAATGAGGAAATACATGTAGTATAGTTATATTACCTACAAGGCTAATAAATATAAAACAATTTGCATGATTTATATCTTCAAACATGTATTAATTCCTACCCAGCTTGTCCTCAATTTGTCATTTTCTACTGACATCAAGAAGTTATTTAGCTGCCAAAGCATTATGTGTACCCAGTGAGGCTTTTTGTCATTCTGCAGCTATTGATTCTTCAGGGGTTTTGAGTGTTAGGTGGGGATATTTGAAGAATACCCTGCATTGCCATTTTAAATTCTGTATTATACTCCATTTAAAATTTTGCTTGATGAGCTAGAACATTTCCTTTATATTAAATTGTATGGGGAAAGATTTATTATAGAAATCTAATGATATCTTGATGCTGTGATGAGCAGTAGCTCCCCAGAATGTGTGTATAGAAAATCTGCTCTTACATAAACTGTCTTGAAGCAGCAAAAGAGAAACAACCAGTTGGGATATGTGTGTGTATAACAGGATACATACAATAGTGATCTCCAAATCCTTTGTGTCTTAGAACCTTAGGCCATCCAGTCCATTCTGCCTCTGAAAGTGGGGCTCTCATCAGCACCCAGAGCAGGCCCTCTGTGGCTTTGCTGAATGCAGTGCTGGGCTGCTCTCCTAAAGAATTCTTGTTTTTCTGCTGTCCAGTCTGATCCTCTTAAGCTAAAGCCTTGTCAGTTACCATTTGGTAGCTCATCTCTGTATCACCTCCATGGAAGTCCGTAGCTGTAGGCACTGTTAGGTCAGGAATGCCAAGCTGGAGGTCAGTTCTGTTATTATCATAACAATGTTTTTAGCATGTGTGGGCTGGGCACTGCCTTAGAAAAGGTTATTCTGATTTTACCTTGATTTCAGCTGAATCTGTTAACTTTATGTTACTTTATTGTCAGTAGTAACAAAACTGTTTGCTTTTTGTGATGTGTTGAATAAAAAAAAAAGATTGGTGAGTAACAATACTGTTAAATCACTGTACTTTCATATCACACCTCCCAGCAGGTATGTAGATGCTGCAGAATTATTTCAGGTAATTTACAGACAAATTTCAGGCATTTACAATCAAATCCATTCCCTCATCTTTACCTGCCAAGAGGGAAGCCAGTTCCAGGATAAAAAGTGCTGAGTGGTTTCTGTGATATTCTGCATCCACATGGGCATGGCACTAACTTTTTGGAGTATTACTATTAATAGGTGGACCAGACTGGCACATATCTGCTGCTCCCATTCCAGTTATTAGGAAAGAATTTGGGATCTGTGGCAGCTCCTTTCAGTTTCAGCTTGATGGCAAGTGGTTCTGTGTTGCTCTTCAAGTGGCTAATGTTCTTCAAATAGTTGCAGGCTTTTTAGCAAATAGATTTGCTAAGCTGGAATAGAGGAACTGATTGTCCCATTATCTGAAGCTGAAGGATTTGCAAATAAAGCCAATTGTCTTCGGCAAGTAACAGGAGCTTTTAGCCAAGAAAAAAGGAAACTGCTAAAAAAACAGCCAGGGGCAGTTTGGCTGAGTTGATTTATAGCACAAGAAAGTGATGCTTTATCACTTTTTTTTTTTTTTTTTTTTTTTTTTTTTTTTTTTTTTTTTTTTCACTAGGAGCTTAAGATGTGTCTGTAAAAGCACAGAAATTGTACTGGAATTTTGGAGATTGTATTCAGCTTGTATCATTTTCTGGATTCTTTTTTTCCCAAGGTAAAGAATTGCTTTTAAAATGCAAGGCTTAGCACCAGTCAGTGATCAAAGTAAACTTATGAACTGACTCCAAAACTTAAAAAATTCATAGTGCCCATACCTATTTCCAAGATGTCTTAAATTTTAATGTCATTGTGATATCATGCCCTCAGTTTTAATAGTAAATGTTTTCTTTGCTGAGCACACTTGAATAGAAGCTACAATTTAGGAAGAGAATTAAGTTGGATTGTTTTTTTTCATTGGATTCTCTTGGTCTTCCTGCTTGGTTTTGAAAGGATATCCTAAATTTCCATGAATTACCAGCCTAGTGAGTTGGAAGAGGTTTATGTTAATCCTGTATGTAGTCCCTGTTTTTAAGAAAGTACTGAGTGGAATGAAATGGCAAGCTGTGACAGTTTCATTGGCAGATCAGGCACTGATTTCATGGCAATATTTAAGTTTAGCTTCTGTCTACCAGTGTGAAAGGGAGATGGAATCTTAGAAAGAGTCAGGTGTGGTTAACTGAATACTTGAAATGGTTCCCATAACCTCTGTTTAATATACAGACTGTACCATGAAAGCATTTGATTTTTCCAAAAGGTTTTGAATGCCTGCATTCCATGAATCCACTTCCCTGCATGTCTGCAAGCTTATTAAAATCAGGGTAAGAAGATTTAATTGCAACTGCTCAGGACTTGCACATATGAGATTATGATTCTATTCTTGGCTATTCCACACAACGTGTTTGTGACTGGCCAGGCTACTTAGGCAAAATAATTCCAGCTTCTTTGTCTGAAATTTGGGTTTGCGGTTAATTTCTTCGTTGAGCATGGCTACTTCTTTTAGAGAAGGTTAGATGCAAAAATCTCTTTCTTTTTTTTCAGTTGCTTCATGGGAAATACAAGTGATGTTTTCTAAACCCAGGAGACAGTGGTGTCTTGAATCTTTGTGCAAAGATGTGTTGTTGGTGAAATGTCAGACCTCTCTATCCCAGTCTTGTGTCACAGGCCAGTGTGAGCCCTCAGCTTGTGTTAGACTCAAACCTTCTCCCAGGCAAAGTCTTTCTAAAAATGGAACGTTGTGTTTATGCTCCTATGCAGAAAGACAGTGGTTGTGAGGCAAGGAGCAGCACAGCATCAGGAATTGCATTAATCAAGCTGTCAGATCTTTGAGAAGCAGCAGTTTGTGTTAATACTGACTCATAGGAATTAGGTAACTAGCTAACTGTCTCCCCTTAGTGAGGAGTGGTCCTAGTTCTGTTTTTATGGAAATGTTTGCCTACAAAAGTATGTAAGGACTTTCTGCTGTTACAGAATTGCAGTCTGTGTTTCCCTAAATGGAATTGCTTCTTTCTAATCTCAATCCCAGGTGTATCTACACTGCAAACATGAGGTGCAGTTGCATGGCCAGAGAGGGTTTTTAGAGTTGAACTTGCCCAAAAGTAACAGGGAGCTTACAGCAGTTTGTTTTTTCACATCAGTGCAATGACTGCATTTAAGCCTGCTCACACTTCTGATCACCCCACTTAGCTGATTGGAATAGCTGTTACCAAACAGAAGTGATTCATGGGACCAAAATACAGTAAGAGTGTCTGGTTTTATTCCGATGTTTAATAGTCTCATCAGCCTTTGTGGTTTGAATTACATAGAATTGTATTTGAAATGTTTTAGAGAACTTTTTGATGAAGAGATACTAAGTGACTGTTTTTTGTAGATATGAAAATACAAATAGCTGAGTAGAGGAGGTAGGTTCTTTTCTCAAGATTTCCTCAATATCAGGTGGAAGGTTTCCTTAGGATCTGTAGGAACCCCATTCCAGCATCTTCCTTAACCTTAAAAGCACATCTCTTGAAATGTGTCAGTGGAGAGCAGACTAATGAGTAATGGAGAAAAAAAGCCCCAATCCTCACAATTATAAATCCATGTAATTTTCCTGAAGCAGAAGAAATGGATGAGGCTGTAAATATTCAAGTTTTGCCTGCCTTACAATCCAGGTTCCTACAAAGCTGGAAGAAAGGGTCTTGATTAACTTAAATGGTCTCTGGATCAAATCAGTGGGAAGTTACGCGGGCAGCATTTCAGCAACATGGAAAACCTCTTAAAATTTAGCTAGTGCTATTGAAAAGAATGATATGTTTTTAGGGCAAAATTTCTTTTATGCTTTCTCTATCATCTAGCCTGACTGTAGCTTTGCAACATATTTATTTCCCTTCTGTTGTGTTTTGAGGGCTTTAGAGTATATTTTCAGCTGTGCTTCTGCCCTAGGTGCCCTTTTCATTCCTTTTTATGTCAATCCCAACCACTTTTCTGTTTTCTTGTCAGAGCAAGTTTACTTCCCTACCTACTGCTCCAGATCAAACATTCCTGCATCAGAGTTGGAGCCTCTGTCAGATCAGGGGAAAGGTTAAAGAGGGCAGCAGTAGGTAATGCTGCCCTCCTTTTCTTGCAGAGTGTAGCAGAATTTCATTCTTTGGTGAGACAAATATTTGAGAAGTATCTGTTTTGAATGGTGGAGGTTAGATGCCTTGCAGAGGATGGACTAGACATAGTCCTTCCAGCCATATTTTCTGCTGTTTCCGTGACTGTCTCACAACTGATTCAGAGCCTTGACTCTCTTTTGCTTTGTCATTTGTTTTGTGGTTTATTACCCAATGTACAGCCAACCTGATGCAATGATTCCAGACTCAATCCAATTACATGTCCTAACATATTCTCAGATGAAGTTTCAAGGAAGCTTTATGTTGAAAGAGTTCTATGTTTTTGATATTTACCCTGGGATTGCAGAAGATTAATTTTTTTTTATAGTAGTAGTAGTAAAAATAGGGCTTTATTCCCTCCTCAAATCTTATTATGTCTTGGTGCACTTTCCATTCTCAAGCCTCAGGCTCTGTTGTAAATTTAAGAGAGTATTGATGGGAAAGGGATTATAGGATAGCTTACATGAATGTTACTTTATACTTACAAGCTGATAATAGATTTCTAAGAATTTATTTGACTCACCCTTGTTTTGAGTTGTTAGAATTCTGTGTTTGTGTTATTTCTGCTGTAGACTTTATTATTGTGATCAGGGCCATAGAGGACTTGGCTCTGTACAGAAAGTGATGGTCTCTGCCCCAAGAAGTAGCAGTCTTTCCAAAGAGGGTGGGGATGGGAAAAGGAACAGGGCATAATTGGGAAATGAGTGTGGAATCTCCCAGTGCCAGCGAGCAGAATGACTTTGTGGTGTGTCAGGGGGCTGGCACAAGCCTGGTTCTGTGGTGCTTTTTGGCCATCTCTGGGGCTTTCTCACCCACCATTGTTCCCTAATTGGCCCAGGCTGGCTGTGGTTGTGCCTCTTGACTGCCTTGGAGCTGTGGGAGAGCCACGTTGGGCTGAGTGGTGTTTGTGACTGTTGTTGATGTCCTGAGCAGCACTGGATCCTGTCCTGGATCCTGTCTGGCTCCAGCCTGGGGGAGAGGCTGCTGCTGTTGGCTGCCAAAGAGCCATGGGACAGCCCTGGTGCTGCCTGGCTGGCAGGGCCTTGGCAGTGTGAGCTGGCACAGAGCTGGGGGACCTGTGGTGTTTTTCAGGCTCTCTGTGTGAGTTTTGTGCACGCTGCTGCCCTCGTGCATCAGACAGAGTCTGTCCCAGGGTGACTGGAAAGGTTGGGCACCAGGGAGCTGTGGCACAGTCTGGGTGTTGCTGACTGGAGATGCTGGGGCTGACAAGCTCTGGATTGTCAGTGGAGTCTGCAAGAGAAGGCACAGCTGCAGTTCCCAGATGGGGGAGGCAGATGAGTTGCTGCTTGTGAGGACAAAGTGACAAAGGACAGCAAGTGATGGCCTGGCAGAGGCCTAGTTCTTAGTCCTTCCTCCCCAAGCCCCCGCAGGGAGATGGAGCTCCCATGCAGAGCTCTGGATTGCAGCTTTGGCACTGACCCCTCCTCCTCCCTGTGCTCCTTGCCTCCTGGGCAAAGGCACATTCCAGCATGGCAGCAGATCTGCATCTCATCAAACTGCCTGACTGCTTGGTCAGCCCCCATGACAGGGGTCTGCTGGAGAAGGAGGGGAAAGCGTTGATCCCCAGCTGCCCCAGCATCAGGCAGAGCCAGGCCGTCCCTGCTCCTGTGTCTGCCCTGTTTCCAGCTTCCCCATGGAGCTGAGGACAGGTTATGGGACAGAAGGTGACCAGGCCTGCCAAGGCATCCCTAGGCTGGTGCTGTGCTTGTGCCTGATGTCTCATGAGAGCACCGGTGCACAGAGCATGTGGATGGGATCAAATTCACTTTACGTGGTGTGCTGTTTTGAATTTGTGACCAAAACAGTGTGGGTGACACACCACTGTTTGAGCCACAGCTGGGCAGTGAGTGCAAAAGGGCTGAGGCCTTTTCTGCTCCTCACCCTGGCACCAGTGAGCAAGCTGGGGGACACAGGATGCTGGGAAGGGGATACAGGACAGCTGTCCCTGCTGGGGATAGCCTGCTCCTCATGTCTGCTCAGCAACACACCTGTGAGCTCCTGCTCCTCCTGCACTGGTGAGGCATCAGCTGTGGTAGTTTGCCAGTGGATGTGGTCTTCTGCATCACTTGTTTGGTTTGGTTTTCCTTATTTGTCAAGGTTGGAAGAGACTTCCAAGATGATCAAATCCAATTGTCAATCCAACCCTATCACTGTAACCCCTAAACCATAGCACCCAGATATTAAACTGTCTTAGCTCATGGTGTTTGGTCCTGTCATCTGCTGAGCTGTGGTATCCTAAAACCAAGATCCATTCAATGTCCCATGAGCACACCCAATACCAGTGACATGGAGACCTGCACAAGCTTGGTTCCCACCCCTGCCCTCTCAGCCACAACTCACAAGAAGCCCAGGCAATGCCCAGGTGAGGGGAAGTGTGGCTGGAGAGCTGAGTGCTAGAAAAGATGAGGGTTCCACAGCCATAAGGATTGAAAGGCAGGGAACTCTGATCCCTGGAGCCTCCTTCAGTACCATTCTGTATAGACCCAAACCCATTCTCTCCAGCTCCTCCCTGATATGCTCTGTTGCCTTTCCCCATTATAGTAACTCCTTATGCTTTTTGTATCTTTATCATTTATATCTATCATTACAGGAGTACCTTTGCTTTTTTCTGTCTCAGAATTTGTTCCATTGCTGTTCACAAGTGCCAGGGCAAAACAAGTTACTTGATTTTGCCTGTGCTTCTGTGTTTGTTATTGCATGAGAGGGCCCTGATCTTTCCTAGGATATGCGTACTAATTCAGCATAAGATAAAAAGTTATTGCAGTTGCTTGTGATCTTGAATTAATCACCTAGACTGGAAGTCAGGGAGGTTACTTTCTTTCACCAGAGGAGATTGCAGTCATTCTCACTTGGGTGCCTGTTAACGTTTTGAGGATCTCTGCTGAAACTTGCTGCTGTTGTTAGGTAACTTGTGAGCTGTTTTTGCAGCTCTTTAATTTCTATCAATTAAGTGATAGAAATGCTTGGCCTAGCACAGTGTTTAGAAAAGTTTGGGTATATGAAATGAGTTAGACCTGTTACAGCTGCCCAACCTACTGCTTGTGGTCTAGGATTTTCAGTGCAGTGAAAATAACTGCAGCCAAGGATCATTTGGGGAGGCATTGACAAAACTTGCTAGAAAGAGTAGGACAAAATATTCACTTGCTGTCTGCACCTACCTGAGACGTCTGTCTAGGGTAAGAAAAGTAGGAATGCAGCAATGAGAGTAACAGCTCTGGCCAGGGGCTGCTGTCAGCTCCAAATCCTCTTAAAGCTCTTGCAAAGGTTGGGCAGAGCAAGCACTAAACTGACAGCTCGGCCAGAGGCACCAGGATGTCTTGTCACAGCTTTGATTAGAATAGATGGACCAGCACGTCACCTTTAATTTGACCCAGCTCATAATTGAGATCTGTTGATGGATTTTATTTCCAAGAGGTTTCAATATATGTTCTTTGCTTGGGCTGGGTAAGGCTTTGCCCTGGAAGAAACTGCATTGGAGTTAACAGGCACTTTTCAGATGAGGGGCTTCTCAAAAAATGTCTCTTTGGGCCAGTGGCCCTTCCTAGGTGTAATGTTGCCATATAAGCCCTGAAAACCAACAGTATCCAAGTGGTTTCCCTACCACTCTTTTTGCCTACCACAGGCAGGGCAGGCTGCTATTTCCTATTCCTTGCCAGAGTATCCTGGGCTGGGATGTCAGCAGGTACCTCTTGTCTGTTCCTTTCTGCTGTGACCTGGAGATTTTGCAGGCTTGAGACTATGTCATTTTACTTCAGGTGTCAAACAGCTGCACTCAATAGACCATGTGCCACCTCCACTTCTTTTTTTTAACCTCCCTTGTCCTTTTTGTTCCACATTTACCAGTTTTCCTTCCAGTTTAATGGTTTTGTTAGGCAACAGTCAGGAGGTGCTTGAGAACATGTTGGATAAACAAAGCCAGCAAAACACAAGCCTGGCTGAAAATTCCCCTTTGTGTTGGCAGTACAAACAGTGGAGATGTGGATGGGTGCTAATGCCAGTCCCTCATGCATCCTTACTGTGCTGCTTTTAGGGCTTGGGGAATGTTGGCAAAGAAAGAAGGTAAATTGCTGCTTGTAAAGGTCATAGGTGATGGCAGAGTAGCCCTGTGGTAATCTTTCCATGAGTGACATTGACAGAATAGGCATTGATGCCTAATCAGTACCCTGGCATTTGTCACCTGGCCTTGCTCTGCTCCCCTTCTGTGGCTTCTTCTGAGTGTTTGGTTTCCCTCCTGGTGCTGCTTGAACAAGGGAAGCCCAAAGGATTTATGAGCAAGGTGAGATGTTGTGTAGGGTTCCTACTTCTCAGGGACCCAGAAGAGGTCGAGGTAATACTCCATGCAGACCACACTGTGGATGTCCACTCCAAGGATGATCCTCCAAAACCTCTCAGCATATTATCCTCCACGGAAAAAAGAAGACTGAATGCATTACAGCACTTGATGCTTGACATAAAAAGCATTTAGATTCTGAAAGATTCGAGTGCTGTGGCATGCTGCTAATTTGCACTGCTTGGTAAAATAAAGGGAGAAAAAGACATAATGGATAAAGGAAATGAGTCCTAAGAAAGGATATTAAGATAGTGACGGCCAAAAAAGTGGATCTCCAGAGAGCTTAAGAGGATTATAAGAATCAGAAAAATTGCCTTTTTGCCTGTTGAATGATTGTTGCCTTACTGGTCTGTGCAGTTCAGTCTGTAAGGTCTTACCCAGGGTGTTCCTGCTGTTGTTTGAAGGAATTGTTATGGGTCAAGTGCTGGACCTGACGCTGTTGACTCAGGTGTTGGTTTGTCTGAAGGAAAACGGTTTTCCCAAAATTCTGAAGGACGTGAGAAAGAGCAAATGGGATCCCTGGTCAGATTGTGCAGTTCCAGGAAGCTCTGTAGTGTGGGAATTTTCTGGATAAGGGTCATAGTTTCCTACCTCTCTAGGCTTTCTGCCTTCAGGGGACTCAAACTGAAATGCAGTCAGTGTGTTTCTTCACTTGTGGCTGCAGCTTGCTGCTCCCACTACACCTGCTTGTGGGTTTATGAGAAGAGCCAGGTTAAAATTTTTTCCCATCCTTAAAAAAAAGCTATTTGTTAACCCCGGCAAACTTAACACACTGTTTTGAAGTGGTGCCTTTCAAGTAGTTGTGCCGGCCACCACTGAGGAAGCAGCAAACTGGAGTAAAAAAGCAGAAATCAGCTCACTGATGGGAGTTCTAGGGGAAGAGGCTTCATATGATAATTACAGTCCCCAGGCCTGTTTATTGTAAAGAATAATTACCCTAATGAAAGTGACCTGAGATGCAGAAGCCTGGAGTGCAGGGAAAGCAATTGACACCACTGGAAGAGGGAGTTCTTTAGAAGCTGTGATTGTTTGCAGAGATAAACCCAGAGATGTAGTTGTGTTCTTCATACTCACTTAAGCCCCACTGACATCCCTGCTCCCGTGTAATTGTTTTCTTGAGCTGAGCCTTGCACTGTGGATAATTGCAAACACTCCTTCGTGGGTTTTAACTTGATCCATGTCTTCTGTGATACCTTTTTCTTCCTAAAGTGTGCTAAAAGTGATAAGAGGTTACCAGCTAAAATTAGTTTTAGGACATCATTAGGTGGTGTTTCTCCCGTTGATGCATTCACTGTCAGAAGAATAAAGGGAAGAGTTAAGGAGAGTAATTGTTGTTTCATCAAATTATGCATTAATTCAACCAGGCTAATGCACTGTAATATCTAGACAGGCCTTATAATTGAAGATAGTTGAAACAAGCTTTTAGCTATTCATGTGCTCCTGCTCTATGTTAATTTTACATCTAAGCCATTAAGCAAAAAAACCCCAACAAAACAACAACAACAAAAAGAATAACAAAAACAAACCCAACCAAACCTAAACCAAAACAACTAATCAATAGGAAACAGGTCTTTGTTCATTAAAGACATCTTGAAAATTAGGTTGTTTACAGAGATGAGGGTACACATATCCTTTTCTCAAAAGCTTGGGACTGATTTTGTCTCATTTTGCAAAATGTGTGCAGGGGTTGAGAAGTCCAAGACACCTGATAATCTCTTGGAGAAGCACCTTTTTAGAGCATTTACAAATGATTTGGTCAGTATTCTGGACTTCCCCTGTTCCAGTCTATTCCATATGCACCCAACACAGAGGAGCAGGATTTCACTTGGGGGTCTGTAATAAGGGACAGTGCTTTCTGAGTTTATGTTAGGAAGGAAAATAGAGCTTTGAATATGATTCTTTGCATTCTCCCTTGCCTCTGAGCAGCACAGTTCAAGTACTCAGATGGTATAGGAAGAGAAAGGAGAGGTGAATCAAGGCTCTGCCTGCTTTGTAGCCCTCTAGGTGTTCAGCCCCTACCTGTGAATAAAAGGGGAGTTACATGCCAGAGATCTGCATTCCCTATTTCCCTGCTGTTCTTTAGGATGATTCACACCACAGGAGAGAAAGAAAAGAAAGAAAATCAACTCTGTCCCAGCCAAAACCAGTACAAAACCCTGTGGCACATGTCTACAGCTAGTCATGGCTTATGAGTTGTCTTGGTTTAGAGTCTCTACAGTCCCTCTTGCAGGGAAGGATTTAACCTTCTTTGCTAATGAGATCTTTCTGGGATAATAACTTTGTGAATGAGTAAGTTATTGTGGCATAAGTAACTTGCTGACTGCTGGCTCTGATCTCTCACGTTGGTTTTATGTATTAAAGGAAAATCAGTGTAACAGCTACTTAGTTGTGGTGGTGATTGATTTCTGATGATCAGCTTACATTCTGAGGTACAGCAAGTGGGTGTTCCTGCAACTTGTACAGGGGTGTTAACCTAAGTGTCCAAGAGATTTCATATGCTAATTTTCTGGTTTTGTAACTTCTACTGCTTCTTTAACTTAATTCTTAGACATAATTTCAAAATATAGTACTTCTTTTATAACAACACTGTGTATGTGTTTGTGTGCACTTTATGAATATTTTGCCAGCTACTTAGAGGTTAGTTGCCTTTAACCATCATGTCATTAAATATCCCAGCGAGAAAATGCTAAGGCTTGTCCTTGTTCACTGATGCAGAATAATTTTAAATCAGTCTGACTTCATTATTTTGATACACTTCATTTTTGTTTCCGTGTTCCTTCAGGCTTCCGACTTGATTATCACCCCAGCTACGACGTTCAAGGAAAAACCAGACCCCACTGGTTTGGTATTTGGAACTGTGTTCACTGATAATATGCTGACAATTGAATGGTCCTTGGCTTCAGGATGGGAGAAACCCTATATTAAGCCACTAGAGAACCTCTCATTACATCCAGCCTCCTCAGCCCTGCATTATGCTGTAGAAGTGAGTAATAAATTGATTTGGAAACCACCATTTTGTTTTATTAGCTCTGGAAGCCACAGCTTTGTAATACAAGGACTATTACTGCCTTAAGTTCATTAGTATTGAGTTGCATCTTGTTTTGTTAACTGGTGCTCTTCCAGAATAATTGCATTATTTACAACAGGGTTATCTGTAACACAGAAGCAACTGTGGCCTGGGGATTCCAGCACACTTAAATCCTAGCCTAGGGAAGGTGAGCTCTTTCTTGTGTGGTGATAAATTTATTTGAAAAACCATTCTTGTTCACTGACAGTGGGTTGGTCCAGCTACAGACTCTGATGTGGCAGTGCAGGACTGTGTAAGACTGTGAGATTCTCAGAGTGCCTTTAATTTTGGGACTGAACATACACTTTGTAAAAGTTACTTGATTGCAGGACAGACTAGACAGGTGCTTGTTTGAAACTCTGAACAAGTCCCTCGAGCTCAGAAGTAGACCTGATGCACTCAGCCTGTAGAAGTGTGTTTAAGGAGAGAACAGCAGGGAACTTTGGGAAGTGGAATGTTAAGTCGGAAACCAGCGTGGTTGAAGTTTCCGTGCTTAGCTGGTTGCTGCCTGAAGCTGCCTTTTGTGCCCTCAGAGCAGCTTTGGCTGTCCTCACACCTGTGTGGGAACCCCAGCAGGGCACAAACCCTGAAATGAAAGTCCACTTCTGGTAGGTGGGAGTGTCTCCACTGAAGTGTGTGGACTTGCTTGTGCTGCTTTTATTATTTCTTACGTTTTTCTTTTTTTCCTTTTTAAATTTTTTTTGTATTTTAAGCACTGGTGTAGGGGAAGCTTTCCCTGCTTGTTGTCCCTGAGCTCCTGCCTTCACCATTTTTATTTTGACTGATTTTTTTCCTCACCTAGTCACCAAGCCTCCAGAGGTCCTGTGTAAATTGAAACAGGCTCCTGTGACTGAGGCTGCAGCTCTTGATCTGCCCAAGAAGTAAGAAACCACGCTGGAGTCCCAGATCTGTATTTGACTCTTAGTAGCATATTGCTTTAATGCTTGGCCTCTGGCCTGGTCTGAAATCATTGCTAATATGAATATGCTCTTATTTTTTTTCCATTTTTTTTTTTATTCTTTTACCCTTATTGCATCACGTTTCCTCTAGCCAAGAGGACAGACAGAGGAGAAACTGGTGTCATTGCTGTGGCTCAATGAATACACAGTGGGTATAATAAAAGTGATGAATTTGGCATTCCCTCCCCTTTCTCCTTGCCCTTCATGATGCAGTGTGGTAATCTGGATCTGCTGAACTCCAGATCCAGCTCCTGTGATGTACAGATGTCAGATAATACTGTTTTCACACCACTGTAGCAACCAACCATCAAGCAACCACAGCAGTTGCTTTCATTAAAGCTGAACATTTCTGGAACACATCACTGTCTCCCTTTTTAATGAGTGAAAGGTTTTACTGAGCTCTGGAAGATTAAAAGTATTTCTTTTTGGAGAAAAAGATTTAACATCTTGAGAAGGCTTTGTGTTTCAGTAATGATGTGATTCTTACTTCTGTCAAACCATTGATCAAATCTTAGTAGTGACATTCCTCCCTTTTCCCTCTCATTAAAAGTTCTGTGAATGTGTTTGGGAGAAGGGTGGGTTGGGGGGGCGGGATGAATGTTCTGTGATAAGAAAGTAACATTCCAACAGTGTGCTGTCAGTTAGTAACTGGCCCAGTAAAAATCATATCAAAGTATCAGCCAGATGACCAACTATGCTATCCTTTATTAAAGACTTTTTTTTTTTCAGTCTCTATCCTAGGAACAAGTTCTTTTTCAAAATTGTGCCAAGCTTTTAATAAGGTTGGCATTGCCGTAGGACTAAGATAAGTTTTGAAGGCAGAAAGTTCTGGGTTCTAATGCTGGTTCTGCTACATAATTGGCACACAGCCTGAGGAAAATTGACAGGATTCTGCAATCCAGTTACAACCCAATTAAAATTTGTCATGTGGAAGGACCTAGCTCTGCCATGGAACTGCACACAAGCTTTATAAAGATGGCATTTCACTGATCCTTATGGAAAAATATCATAGAATTTGATAACAGTGAAACCTGAAATACTCTGTTAAAGTTACTTGTGCCCAAATACAGGATTATTATTTTCCAAATAAAAAAAGCTGCATATCTGGACTTCCAATCACATAGGATGCAGTTCCAGCCACTCTTTGTGGAACAGGGAGAGGAGGAGAAGCCTGAGGAGACTGACAGCAGTGATGCAGTTAAAGTCACAGAACTTACACTGAAATTTAATGTTCAAAGAAATGCTTTGGAAGATAAAATTCTAAGAATCTGAACTGTTGTCTATAAACATAAGTAAGCCTTTAATCTACTGCATGAGACTTGTGTATACATATATATATTAGTGTGAGTTTATATATAATACATGTGTTTTCTGTCTATAAGTATAACCAGAAATTTCAGTCTGTAACTGAAAATATCTGGATATTTGGTGGGCGTGTTTTTTTGATGTGGTTAGGAGATGGTGCAGGGCATTTTGTGAGGAGGGCATTGATAGGATAAGAGTTTCTGCATAAGATTGTCAGCATCAATTGTCTGGATCCTGCAGTTTGATGGGATAACTGTTAAAATTTCCTGTTAAGTATATAGAGAAAATATTTTCATGCATTTTATCAGTAATGTAAGGCTGCATCTCTCTCATGCAGGCCCACAGCAGGGGTATCAGGGGGAAATAAGTAACCAGCTCCTGCCACAACTACAGCAAGAACTTTACAAGAATTTTCTCAATTACCTTATTCTGTACTTCCTAACGAAGATGAGTTTTGGACAGAGCTCTAAAAATAATTAACATATATATAATAACATTCTGTAGATCCCATGTGTAAGTGAAAATGCTGTTTTGACTCAGGTGTTAGTCAGGATGTGAGGGAATCGTTACGTCAAACACATGCTACAAATTTTAATTGCTGTAACCAAATTATGAAAAAAAAGTTACTGTAAGGAATTATGAAGTTTCTATTACAAAGATGATCTGCCTGCTTATACTTCAGATAAATCTGTCTCACTGGAGTGTGTTGCCAGAATTCACTAGTTAGCATTTTCGTGTTTGAGCACTGTGAGCAGGAAGGTAAAGTTTTTACTTCCAAAATTTGCAGAGGTCATCCCGGGGTAACATGTCTCAATTACTACTTGATTTCTTTTCCCTGCTTTTCTGCCTTGGTAGCTGTTTGAAGGGATGAAGGCTTACCGAGGAGTGGATGGCAAAATCCGCCTGTTCCGGCCGACCCTGAACATGGACAGGATGGCACGGTCAGCACGGAGAACAACTCTGCCAGTAGGTACCCAGGGCATCATCTCCTGCTCCTTAAGTCAGAGCATGTTTTCATTGTCACAGTGCAAATCTCTAAAGCTTTTCAGTGGTAGCATTTACCAAACGCTCTTAAGTCTCTGATAGCTCAGTAAACCTTCATTAACAGATCTTCTTCATTGAAGGAAACTGTTTGAAGTGCTCATTTTAAAATCAGAACAGTGTTTTGCTTTCATTGTTGTCTCCCTGCTGCCTCAGATGTACAGAGTGTTTCTGAGGGATGGGTGCTGTGCTGCAGGTATTTGCATGCAGACAGCTCTCTGGTTTGCTCTGGTGCTAATGCTCTCCCTTTTCTTCTTTGCACTTCAGTTAAGTTGTTCATCCTCTTGGGTGCCTTTGGTTTTGGTCATGCCAGTTAACTTAACACTGCTTTTAGCAATTGTATCTTGGCCAGTGAACTTCCTCCCAGGCTTACTATCTTAATTGCTGTAAGAACTTGGGCACTTTGGGAGACTTGCTAGCGCCTTGGAGTTGTACACCAGAGCCTTCTGTAGGAGAGGTGTTGCTGTAGCTTGCAGCATGCCTGGCTGAGTTGGCTGCACAGGGAGTTCTCCACATGCTTTGGAGGCAAGAAGGGTCAATGGCTCCTTTCTGCCATCTCAGGAGGGTACTTTGGAGCAAAGGAGGTCATTGGGGATACTGCACAAAAAGGCACAGTAGCATGGGTTATTAAATTCTGTGAGGAATGACCTCAAGGACGATGTGAACCTCTACAGCGTGTCACTGTTGCATATCCTGAGGAAGCGTTCCCTATAGCATGTAGATCTGTAAAGACCACAAAGTGTTCCAGTTTTATTTTTCCATTTGCTTTTTTCCTTTTCTGTTCTTTTCCTTCCCAGTCTTTTGACCAGAACGAGCTGTTAGAGTGCATCCGTAAGCTGGTGGAAGTGGAACAGGAGTGGGTCCCATACTCAACCTCTGCCAGCCTGTACATCCGTCCTACCCTAGTTGGAACCGAGGTGTGCAATGCTCTTTTTTTCCCTCTCTTAACTTATTATGCTTATTTAGGTAGGAGGCAAACTCCTTCATCCATAAAGGGAAGCATTCGGCAGTCAGCAGGTGACGGGGTTAAGTTTAGGGGCGGATTGGTTTTTATGGATTTACAGTTTTCCCTTGGAGTCCCTGGGCTGCAGCAGGAAGGAATTTAGCGTTGACCACATTGCCACTTAGCGGCCACACTGGCTCAGAGCACGGCAAGCAAACGGAGCAGCGACTCGCAGTGGGAATGCAGCAGTTCTTGTTAATTAGGGCTGTGCTGAAAGGACAGTTGTGTGCGACATAATAATGTTAAAATCCTGAACACAAACTGCTGTGTGCGTTTCGTAATTTCAAGTCGTGCCTGAGCTTAGTGAGCTTTCAGAAGATTTTACCCTGTAAATTAAGATGTCTCAGAAGAGACAGTTTCAACAGAACTAAAGACTAGTTCCTCTGCCAATTTATTCTTGAAACTAACCTTCTAAGAGGCTCCTTAGCAAATAGGTGTTAAAGGATGAACTCTGAGTTTCATGTGTGAGTCAATTCTATAGTATTGATAAAGGGAATTAGAAACAGAGTTTATTTTATTAAATCCTTCAGGGCTCTTTTTTTCCATCAGTAGCAAGAGAGAAATGTATAATGATAGAGCATAGGAAAAGAAGCTAAAGAATGTAGGTTCCTAACTAGGAAAGCTAAACTTCTGCAGTATTCATATCTGTTAGTTACCATACATGAGCATTTTACATAGGTTCTAGGACTCCATCTACTACTCCATTTACTACAATTTACTACTTTTAAATTAGTTGCAGATTTTCAGATTAAAGAATCTCCACCCAGTGGTTATAAGGTCACTTAATTAAAATTGGGGTGTTTACCCCTGTTTATGGTTTTGGAAATTCTTTTACTCTGAGCTTTGTTTCAGGATAGCCAACACCTGTGGCCTTTCCACTGTCACATGTTGTTTCCAGGTTGCATGTCTTACTAGGCTTTTATGAATCACCCCAGTTAGAAACCCAGGCAGCACAAACTTTTGAATGATCACGTCAGCAAAAATATCAAGATCTCATTTAATCCTGTTAGAAGTCTTTCTGAAGCAGTAAGGTAGACAGAAATCAAAGGAACCCTTTCAGCACCTGGAGAACTTTGGCCAACACCAGACTTCTCACCTCTACCTTCAAATACTGATGGTGATGACTTGGGAGTGTGAGAAACCCCTCTTCTCTGAGAGAGGCAGAAAAAGCTATTACATTTGTGGTTATTTCCTGTGCTGTTGTGTGAACTGTTTTTAGCAGGCAGATAATTTTAGCTGTCACACAGGCATTCAGAGAGCCAACACTCAACTCCGGCAATGCCAGTTCTAAGTGGCACAGGACAGTTCTTCTCACTAATGCAGCTGACAGTGGTTTCTCCACTGTTGTTGCTGCTAGGAGTGCTCTTGCCACTCCTTCCCCTAGAAGGCTTTGTGGGCTTCTGGTATGATTAATTCATGTAATTATATAGCACTTTGTTAAGCTAATCTTCGAATTCTCAAAAACTTGGGAACTATTTGAGAGTACTAGAATAACAGAGAGGTAAATGGAATGGCTGTAAGTGAATGGTGAGAGTATGTAAAATTAGGGTTGCTGTGTTGCTTGGATAGGGGTAAATTGATATAAATATCTTTTATTCATTGCAGCACTTTGCACTGTCCTAGTAAAAGCAGTCTGATGCTGCAGTTCCACTGAAAGCAGTGTTTCAAAAGCTGCTGGTGCAGCACCTGATGTTTGAAGGATACCAGTAACTTTTGATTTGTTTACATTCTTTATTTTCAGCCTTCCCTTGGAGTGAAGAAGCCGACTAAAGCCCTACTGTATGTCATACTGAGCCCTGTGGGCCCTTACTTTGCAAGTGGAAGCTTTAATCCAATATCCTTATGGGCAGATCCAAAATACGTAAGAGCGTGGAAAGGGGGAACAGGAGACTGCAAAGTGGGAGGGTAAGAAAACATTATCCTGCATTTTCTACACCAAGCAGATTTGGTTTTTAGTGAATTATCTAATCCAGAAATAGAGACATTAAATGCAGTAGTTAAAAAGCAATGTACTGCAACAATGGGTTCAAATTTTTACTTTGCAAATATTATTTATGCAACTCATTTGCACATTTTTGTTTGAATATTACAGCCAATTGATTTTTTTGCAGCACCTCAAGGAACTGCACCTGGAAGGTGTCCATGTAATACTTTGGCTCTTGCCCTTGCAGCTGTTGACACTGAAATTACCACTTTGTGCTGCATCATCAGTAGAGCAGCCCGCTGCCAACAGAGCAGGGAGCAGCTCTGGCTGCTGACCTCCTTCCTTGGATTGTCCTACCCAGGAGTTTCTTTGCTAGGCAGGAAGTCAGTAGCTGTCAAGTGCTGCTCAGCTGAGCTGGTAGAACAATCAGAGTGCAGGAAAATAACTTTGCTTCATTCAAGCTGATGTGCTGAACCTTTGTTTATGAGATTTTGCTTACCTCTAGAAATATTTTTGTTTCCTGTGCATCCTTCATACATCAGCTGCAATAAAGAGTAGTCTGGAGTCATTACTGGCTTGATTTGTGCCCAGAGGTGAGAACTTGACTTCAGTGTGGTCAGCATTTTGGAGCTGCTGACTTTGCATCTTGAATGTTGTTGAACATCAGAAGCAAAAAGGTTTTTTTTTCCTCCCTCAAAGTAGCAGGCATTATTCAGTTAGGTTCAGTCTGTAGGCAGCATTTTAGAATAGCTCCTCCTGCATTTGCTCCTAAAGGATATGGAATTCATTGAGACACATTTCCTGATGATGCTACTTCTGTGAATATCTTTTATTTAAAAAAAAAAATCACCTCTGGTGGTATTTGTGCTCCAAGAGTTTCATCTAACGTCATAGTTTCATCTAACCCATCTGACATGATGAGGTAGATGAATTTAAAAACAAAACAAAAAAACCAAGAAAAACACCCAAAAAACCCAAAAGCTGGAAGGGAATTGTTGCTCTCTCTCCAGGATGCCAGCTGCTAAATAAATGTTTTCTGAAGGTTTTTAGTTGCGATAATTATAATGTCAAGAATATGGAACAAGAGGTATGTTTAAGACAATTTAGAGGAATATGTTTGAGTTGTTGGTGCAGTTCAGCCCTTCAAAGTTTTTGGGTTGTATGTACAAACAATCTAGTAAAATACTAGTGGAGTACTTCCAATGAAAATATCTCAGGGACAAGCAGTGACTGCTGCAGAGCACTTGCTCATGAGGTAGATGTGCACAAAATCTTGTTTGAATTGAGAAGATGCCCAACCAGGTACTCATAACAATGTGGGCTTTTTTTTTTTCCTGAAGGAATTATGGTTCTGCTATTTATGCCCAGCAAGAAGCCCTGGAGTTTGGCTGCCAGCAGGTTCTGTGGCTCTATGGAGAAGATCACCAAATAACTGAAGTTGGAACCATGAATCTGTTTCTCTACTGGATAAATGAAGATGGAGGTATGGTAACAAAGCTTGAAAACTTTAACAGAGTAGACAATTGGGACCACAAAATCATTGTAAACAACAAAATGATTATTAGAATGCAGATCATAACCTTTTGAATAAAGATGGCTGAACAAAGGAAATGCCTGTTCTCTTCTGAAAATTCCCAGGTGACTTAGGTGTGAGAGAGGAGGTTCTGGAGCAGCTGTGGGTGCTGCCTGCTGATAACAGACTAAACTGCTGGGCTAGTCCACATGCTCAGAAGGGCAGAGCTCAGCCATGCACAAGGTCACACATCAGCTTTGGTGTCAGCAGGATGTTTGGTCTGCAAGGAGGTGCTGGCTCAGAAGCAGTGCAGCTAAAATGCAGCTTATGGCTGTGCAACTCTTCAGACTCTGTAGCTTTGACTGTGAGTGGCTGCCATCATCACTGGCTGGCAAGTCAAATATTCCTGAACCACATCCAAATGTATTTCAGCAGCCAATCCAAAACTTCAGTTCTTCTGTGAAGAATTTGAAGTTCTGTCCAGTGGTGGCAGGGAGAGAGAAACATGTCAGTCAGTATCTGGTATCACTAATGCTCAAAAGATGCTTTCAAGATGTATCATCATTCTTGAACCCATTTTTGCCTTTTTCTACCCACAGTCATCTCTGAGCAAGGTACATGCTGATTAAAAACTGTCTAGTTAATGAGAAGCCAACTATTTAGGCATCTCAAAACCCCCTATTGGGTGTGCAAGTATTCAGTGCTTGAGATGTGATAGCTGCACCTGATAACTGGTTTGGAAGACTACAGGCAAGGGAATTAAAGGGATATATCATGACTTCCATGAATGCTGGCTCTCCAAGAAAATGAAGTTTTACTGAATTTTTGCATGGCAGCAGATGCAGAGGTCAGACTGATTTCATTGTGGTGCCATGGGTACCTTAGGAAACTGTCAGCTTTCTGACAATGCTCAGCTGCAGAAAACAGGCAACATTTTGTGGGGATAGCAGTGTGCCTTGGATAATGCAGTGTGATGGGGATCCAGCTGCCTGACTCTCATCTCCAGTTTCTGTTGCTTGTTCTTCCACAAAATTGTCACCACATTTGTAAGAAGAGGGATAATACTCCCTCAGCGTTGAATGAGTCTGTGAAGCTTTATGAATGAAGTGATCAGTATTAGACATTTTCTTGTTGTTGCAGCAGCAGTTGGTTTGTCAGTGTGGATAGATGGCCAAATTCATGCCTTGTGGAGCTTAGCTGGAAAAACGTGAAAATAGATTTTTGGCTCGTTCTGCCCAGGGAAGGACACTGAAGCAAGGACATAATTAGAATTCAATGTTCTCATTGTACTTAAACCAGGAATATGCTGGAAATATGCAGCTGCAGCACCGTGCTGTTCCAAAGATCTGCCAATCACCGTGTTACCAGTGCACTGCTGAATGCTGCTATTGTGAGGTGGCTGGAGCAAACAACTTTGTAATTCCTGCCACCCAAGCGGGCTGTCTGCTGGCAAACCTGTCATTTCACGGGACATGGGCATTGTCCTCGTGGAGCACTCTGCTGTCTCCCAGGGTGTTGAGTAACTCTTTAATTTGTGGGATCTTTGGCTGAGAATCAGTCACTGCTGCCAACGTGTGTCATCACATACCTGCCTGTGGCTTTGCAGGGGATTTGTGCTTGTCATTGTGTTCTGTCACTTGACAAAGGACCGCCCGCTCAGGCTGTGCTTTGGTTTTGTTATGCAAATGCTGCAGCTGAGAGGGATCCAAAAAAAAAAAAAAAAAAAAAAAAAAAAAAAAAAAAAAAAAAAAAAGTGAGGCAGAAACTGCAGATCATCATCATCAAAAGAAAATGCTTTTCTTTGTGTGTTCCGAGGTCACTGCTGAGAGCTGAACTGCTCTCCTTGGTTTATAAGCAGAGGCTTATCCCAGTAAAGCCTGGACTGGAGGACAGCCGTGCTTCCAATGGGAGCAGCCTTTCCTTGCAGCTTTTGCTGTGTATTTTCAGTTACAGCATTGTGTCTAAAGGTGACATGTTGTCCTGGATGGCAGGAGGAGCCTGAAAAAGTACTTTCTTTGTAACATCGAGGGAGTAGGGGAAAAAAATCTGCTCAGATTTTGGTTAAAATAGTGTGACGTGCTCTGTACTGTTCTTGCATTCCCACTGCTGCTCTGAGGCTTATAATATGGCCAAAAATGGATCCTTGCTATTTCATAAAAACTTCATTCTTCATTCATCAAATCCTATTTATAGTTTATGTTCTCTAAGTGAAAAATTCAGACATCCTACAGTCCCTTCCACATGCCTCTTCAGAGAATGTGACTATCCCAAGAAGCTCTTGACATTGAAACTCACTTCCTGTCACAATGTCTGTTCTTCTGCCTAGAGTATAGGCTTGGCTTTATGGAAAACCTTAAAATTTAAACATATGTCCAACCTGAAGATTGCTAACTATCAAATCTGTCTGCAGTTTTGAAAAATTCTGTTTCTTCAAAATGATTTGCAGTCATTTGGGCTCTACTTCTATCTTTAATGTTAAGGCATTGTGAATAGTATTTAGGTATTATTTAAAATTCTTGTGCTGCAGTTGAAATGGTAATTAATTGTACCCACTTCAAAATTTCATAAATTAAGAGGTAAATCTGTTAAAAGATTCTCTGGAACAATCAGGTGAAATTTAAGGAAGTTTGCTAAGTGTTCTATAGTTGGAACATTAATTGTGCTGCAGAAGAGTCTTGTACAATTACAGTACTAACAAAATCAGGATTGTAGCTTCTGTTCTAGTGGAGAGCCCCAGCAACAGAGTGGAGGGGAGAGCAGCAAATGGATGAGGTGGCAGACAGAGCAAAGGATGAAAAAATAATTGAGGAAAGCAAGTTAACAGACAGACACAAAGGTAGTGATTGCATGAGGGAAGAGTTGAAGAAAAGCCTGAGGGAAGTAAGGAGGAAGACCCAGAACGAGCTGGTAGAAGAGGTTAACTGTTAATATTGATGGAAACAGGGTTTTCTGGGTTCTCCTTGATCCAGAAGTTCACTTGGAATTTTTCACTTTGATAAAAAAATATATATTCAGGTGAATTTCTTGGCGTTGTTACAGTGTGACTGGTACTGAAGGCATCCCATTAGTGTAATCCTACCTGCTCTATGTTCATAAGTACAGGAGTTTAAAAGCTGAAGTTGTGTCATATGGAAGACCTTGTTTTAAAAACCCTTTTAAACACTCTGATGGAATTCTGTTGTTAGAGCAAACATGGTTAAACCAGGTTTAACAGGGCAGACTACTGCAGTATAACAATAACAGGAGCCAACTGGAGAGAAACCCTGACATTTCCCTTCAAATGCTTTTCTCCCACTTTCTGCAGCTATACATTTTAAGCCCATCAATATAATTCAGAAGGCAAATGGAGTCTGTGAGCTCACAGCCTGTTTTTTGGGAGATGGACACACTGATGTCATACAGAGCCTGGTTTGGCATCAGTTCACAGAGAGGATGAGCTTTTGGCATGCCATGCTGGATAGTGTTATCATCTCTGCCGGATACCAGGGGAGCAGATGTTCCCTGGGTGGCCCCAGGCTGGTAGGCATCATATGTATACTTGAGAAAATTCTACAGAGCAGCCTGTTTGGAACATTTTGAGACTTCCATGTCCTGTCTGCTCAGTGCTGTTTGGCGGCTGGTTTGGCCTGGCACCTTTTCAAACTAGCTCAAATCAATTACTACATGTTATTGAGCTTAAACAGGTCCTGGACAAGATCTGTGGCAACATCACCAGACAGAGAAGTGTAATCACAATCTTCAATATCAAAGTCCACAGTATTTGAGTTTTCTGTTAGAGAAAGAAGTGATTGTGACTGGGTCACAAATGCAGAATATCAGGTTTTCAGTGTTTAGAATCAGGTGAGCCCTGTGGCTCATGGAAAGTTTTAAAGTCTTCTCCTCGTGATAGTTGTGCCAGAATTAGGTCCAGACGTGCTTCACAAGTAGGAATGATGCTAGACAGACTCCAAAAAGGGAATGCTGGTATTCCTGACTGTATGAGAAAGAAGAGATGGCTGATGTAATTACAAGTCTGGGGTAGGTTGGGGAATGACACTCTGGGCTGGTCAAACCAGAGCAGAGCATACAGCCTGTTCTAGGGCAGCATCTCTATACATGTTGGTATGGCAGTTTACACCTATTACTGATGTGTGCATAGATCCTCATAAAAGGAACATGGAAGCACTGGTAGGAGAGTCCAAATTAATAAATTGAGGGCTGGCTGCATTAGAAAGTAGCAGATATTTCCTGAGAGAATGGACAGTGAGTAGCAGATTCAATGAATTTATCCTCCACTTCCCCTATCCCAACCCAGCTCCCAATGCCTCCTCTTGCAGAGTGGGGGAGCCCAGGATATGCTCAGTCCAGAGCTGGCAGGCAGTGTTTGTGCACAGAAGTATCTTGCTGAGTGCTGAAAACAGCATTGAGCAGCTGAGCTCAACCTGCTCCCACAGACCAAGGACAAATACCATGTTTCTCTCTTCTACCCAGCTGCAAGTGTTCACAGGATCTATAGAAATGATTTAAAGAGAGGTTCTCCTTTGGGAAAGGTTCAGTCAGGCCTGGATTCAGTGATCTTTTTGCAGCCAGGGAGAAAGGGGACATAATATAGATATCTTCATGTTTTTATTGGGTTTTTTATGCAACCTAGGTAAAAAAATAAAACTCTTAATGGTTTGTGGATTTATTGAGCAGAGGTAGTATCCTTATAAGGTAAAGAAAGAGAAAGGATTATGAGTAGGGAAGTGAAATGGTTAGGAAGAAATATGAAGAGTACTACTGAGAGACTCTGGATGTCTTGACTTCTCAGTGCAAATTTGAGTCTGTCTTAAAAGCCTCTGTCTGAAAAGAGTAAAAGGTCAGTCTTCTCTGATAATAGAAACCAGTGAGTACACTATAGGATGGCTTAAAATTAAAAGGTTAGCTCTGATTGTTGCAGAGATCAGATGGAAGAACAGTCTAGATACAAACTTGTGTTTTAAGTATTTACCAAGCATGGATTGTTTAACCAAGTGTTTATTATTTACCATTTATTTACCATTTCATTGGTTTTGTTAGATGAACCTTTATATACTGTTCTTTTTCAAAAGCAAACAAGAAACAGTATTTAACAAACCAAACTAGTTGAACACCTTGAATTATTGTTGTTGCTGTATTGTTTTGTTGTACGATTGCTCTAATTGTATGAAGAGAAAATTAGGACAGAAAAAGAGTGTCTAGACTACAACAAAGGATCATTAAGGAAGTCTCCTTCCAAGGAGGGCTGGCAGGATTTCCACTGCTTTACTGGTTCATTAAATGAACTTCAGAATTTTTGGAGAATGTTTCATATTGCTGCTGTGAAATGGGTAGACTAAATCCCATATTCCAGAATTAAGTAAAACGTTTCAGAGAAATTTGTGACCTGCCCTGGGATTATTAGGCATGATTTTCCCTGCTGCCTTTCTGTTGTGAATCTGGAGAGTGAACCATTTCATAGTTTGCAGTGGTAACACAGTGCAGTTACACAGTTATATGTCCAATACACTGAGGAATAAAACCACCTACAAGGCATTAGGCATGTATATATTAATGTATATATTTATATATTAATGTATTAAATATGTTTCTTCCTCACCCACTGAAGTACATGCAAAAGGTTCCAAACACTCAACAACAACTTAGTTGAACTGAGTATCTGTTCTGTTCTTGGAGAGCTCTGATAAATGTTGCATCTTATGGCATGGAGATTATTTTTGATGCCACAGAATCATGGAATATCCAGAGTTGTAAGGGACCCACATGTTTGGGGTAATATCAGTAAACTGTTCTTAGTTTGTTTCTTTGTTTGTTTTTCAACCAGTGCTTCTCTTTTGTTTGGCAGAAAATGAACTGGCAACGCCACCTTTAGATGGCATCATCCTTCCAGGAGTGACAAGGCAAAGCATTTTGGATCTGGCACGCAGCTGGGTGAGTGTTTTGGCAGTAATGGTTTCAATTGTCACAACTTCAGCAGAAGTAAGCATTTCTGGTGCTCAGTATCTTAAAGTTCACCTGATTTGTTTAAATCGTATATATCATAAACTAGTCTGGCTTCCTAGCATCATACAAAGGCCTGGGTTGGAAGGAACCTTAAAAATCATCTCATTCCAAGCCCCTTGCCTTGGGCAGGGACACCTTCCACTGTCCCAGGCTGCTCAGAGCTCCATCCAACCTGGCATTGGAAAGGACCTTTAAAGGCCATGTATTCCAGCCTCCCTGCAATGAGTAGGGGCATCTTCAACTAGATCAAATTGCTCAGAGTTCAGAAACTCTGCTTTCAGGGTCCCTCTGGATGGCACCTCTTCCCTTCAGCGTCCCAGCTGCACCACACAGCTTGGTGTTGCTGTCAAAACTTGCTGAGCATGCACTCAGTCCCTTTAACCTAATGGGAACTAAGGGCATGCCCACTCAGGGATTCTCAGGAGCATCATCAGAATGCCCCCACCTGTCACACAGAACAATACCAAGCTTGTTAAAGTAGCTCTGTGTAGTGTTTAACATGAAAATTCTCATGAAATCCTCTGGTAGCAGCAACTTAGAGCAAGGAAACAAAGAATTACCATGCATGACCATAGCTGCACTTCAGTCATCAGCTCATTATTTCTGCATTTAGTTCTCATGCTCCCAACCTTGTTTCTACTAACTGCCATGCAGCCTATCCAGCCACAGTCATCTGTCTGTTTCCCATTCCTGTTCTGTAGTGCAGCAATCCAAGAAATTATTTGGACTCTTGGGACTAGATCATATCTTGAGATGCAGCAAACTCTGCCTTACTGTGTTCAAAGGTGTTGTTGCAGCCTGGGTATGGATGCTACACAGCCAAAGGCTCATCAAGCCCAGTGTCCTGCCTCCTGGATTTGGCTGGGATTATGCTTAGAGTGGGATAACAGGAATACCACTTGTGTGAATTAAAAATTTCAAAGTCAGTTGTGAATTTTTTTTTTAATTTTTTCTTGAAATACATCCCTTAAATTGATTCCTGTGCATTCTTCTACTCCTGTAGAAGGTAAAACACTTTCAGTATTAAGACTGTGCAGTGCAAATAGCTTTACTCTTACCTGCAGTACAGTTAATTTTTGTGTGTGTTGGTTTCCACTGTAACCAGCACACAGAGAGCTGTGTGCTGGTTACAGTGGAAAGTTTTACCAGGGATTAAAAAAAATACATCACATAAATTGGCCTGGCAGGTGAAATTAATCAACAGAAAGTATCTTGCTTAGGAATTGTCTGAGAGGGGGATGCAAAGGCTCTCTTGATATAGTTGAGTAATTTTTAGACAAACTCTTAACATGCTGGAGACCATGAGTAGAGAGATCCAGTGTCCCATAAAAATTCCTCTTTGTTATTCCCTGAAGTCATACTGATACTCTTCACCAAAACAGAGGGAAGTGCCACTTAATCATCAGCATTGGATCTGGCAAACCCCTGGCATCTTTGCAGGGCATTCTTTTGATGAAAATCTATTTTATGTGATACTGGGATGTTTGAAAAGATCACAAGATTAGAGTCAAAACTTGACTTACTGTCTCTAGGCTGAAAGTTCTACTGGAAATGTTTCAATGTAGAAAACAAAAATACTCATGTTCTTTTTACAATTTTTATGGTTGTTTCTTCCTGTACAGGGAGAATTCAAAGTGTCTGAGCGATACATCACCATGAGTGACCTGACAGCTGCCTTGGAAGAGAACAGAGTGAAGGAGATGTTTGGTGCTGGAACAGCTTGCATTGTATGCCCCATCTCTAAAATTTTATATAAGGGCAAGGTAAGGAAATGTCTCTTTTTTTTTTCTTTTCTTTTCTTTTTTTTTTTTCTTTTTTTTTTTTTTACCCCTTTCCTTCTTTCTTCTGGATTTTATCATAATTAAAAAATTTTATTTTTAAAATTTATCAGTTAATTGCAACTGAAGCCAAAACCAAGGGAGCTAGAAAAGGGGCACTGCCTGGAAAGATGAACAGTGTCAGTATGTTGTTTTCCAAGTGAGTTACTAGTTGTCAGAAGGGAACTTTCTCTCTTTTTCTTCTGGGGTTTTTCCTAATAGCTGAAAATACGAAATCTCAAGTTCTGGGAAAGTGAAAGGAAAAAATAGTTCCCAGCCTGTTTGCAAATGTAGAGATAAACATTCTCCTGCATTTCTTTTATTCAGTGCTTTTTGCTAAGGTACCTGGGAAGGGTGAGGAGAGAAAAGACTTTAATGGGGAACCAAATTTCTGAGCCACTGCTGTCCCTCCTTCTCAAGTTCCTCTCTTCTTCACCCCTCACTGCAGGGATCCCAGCTCTGATGGAAGAGCTGTTTGAAGAGAGTGCACAGCTGCTTTCACCTGCTGTTCACCACATGGGAGATTTCTCCTGCACAGGTGGAATTCCCCAAGCACTCAGGCTGTTCAGCTGACTTGGGGCTCTTTAGTCAGCACAAAGTTAGTTCAGAGGACTAGGGGCAGTGCAGCTGCATAAAGGGTTGTGCTTTGTCCATTAAACATCATAACTACAGTAAATGTCTGTTAGATGGTACTGAATGAATGAATAAATAAAATAAATGTATTGCTACTGCCTGATGCTGAGATAATATGAGACATCGAGGTGCTGAGTGGTAAGTACTGTAAATGTAAGTGTCATATTTCTACACTTTGAAATGAAATACTGTTACTACTCTTGCCTGCACAATATTCCCTCCATTTTGGACAGATCTCTTGGAGGGCTTAGATTACATTTACTGATCAACAACATAAGAGTTTAACTTTTCACTGGCTTAGCAATGTCCTCCTGTTTCAAAAAAACAACCAACCAACCAACAAAAAAAACACAAAAAACCCCCCCCAAAAAACCACAAAAAAACCCCACAAACCAAACACAAAAAAACCAAAACCAAACAAAAAACCAAAAAAACCCCACCCCAAACTAACCACCCTCTCTTACTCATAAGGAGGGCTTGCCAGCATCATAAATATTTCTTAAATTTTTAGGCAGCCATGAGGTATTCATATGTATGTAAAGCTATTGTTACACTTTATTCTCTTTCTCTCCCCTTCTCCCTCTCCTTTATTCCAGCACTTGCACATTCCAACTATGGAGAATGGGCCTGAGGTAACAACCCGTTTCCTGAATAAGCTAAGTGATATCCAGGTAAGGTGTTTCCTCTTCTATAAATACAAATAAAATAACGAAAGGTGAACATTTGAAAGGAGTGGAAAATAAATCTTTTTGGTAGTGATGCTAGAGATGGCTTTATATAATAATGGTGTAATAGACCATTAATATAACAATGCCATAGACCCTTTTATCTAGTGTGATTATTATGTCCATTTTCTTTCCTTGAGAAAGCATGATAGGGATGAAGTGTAGTATAATTTTTCCCTACTCATCTTTGATGCTGGGTAAGAGTTGCAAGATACTGCTGCTACCAGTGAAATCTAATACTGTTGTTAGAGGTTGCTTTTTAAGGGGGAAAGACAGGATTATGAAGCATCTTAACCACAATCACAAATGAGCACAGGTTAATCAATAAGGAGATGAGTGAGGCAATTAAACACTCACTGGGCACAGCCAGCTGATCACCATTTCCATTTCTCATTATCTTTCCAATCACAGGGTCACTTCTCATTCTTAACACAGTTCCCTCCTCCTCTGTCCTTTGCTAAATATCAAAGCCTGTTTGGAATCTGTGCTTTATCTCCATGTGCTTTATCTCCAGGATCCAATTCCATTTCAGGTGAAGTCAATGAGCAGCAGGTGATGGCCCTTCTTACTTAAGTTGCCTGGGTTTTTTTCCTTTTTAAGTGTAGTTTATGGTGTGAGGAATTTAGGGAGAGGAGAAGGTCTTGGTGAATTACAAAGCCCCTTTATTCAAGCTCTGATAGCAGTTGTTTGGCAGTATTGCCAGGATTTCTTCAAATTGAGTCTGATGGTTTCCGTTCTACGTTTTTGGCTCAAAGTGTTCTTAGATTTGCCACAAAAATTTTCATTTTCCTGCCAGTAATCTTGTGATCTGTGTCTCTCTCCCTTGAGACAGTGAGCAGTGTAAGACAAATTTATCCAGCCTTTCCCCTGGGGTCCTTCCCTGCCCTCCCTGATCACAGAATGTCGGAGTGGGTCAGGCTGGAAGGGCCCACAGTGGTGTCATCTGGCCCCACCTCCCAGCTCAAGCAGGGCCATCCCAGAGCACAGGGCACAGGGTTGTGTCCAGGGAGTTCTGGAGTTCATCTCCAGTGAGGGAGACTCCACACCTTCTCTGGACAACCTGTTCCAGTGCTTGGTCACTGCACAATGAAGAAGTTCTTCCTCATGTTCAGGTGGAACTTCCTGGTCATCAGTTCTTGCCCATTGCCTCTTGCCTGGTTTTCTACCACCAACCAAGGCTCAGGAGGAGGCTGAAAAAGTGTGGATTGTTACTAAACGTTATCTTTCTTGGACCTTTTCACTTTACTTGCCTGTTGATGTGGACCTTTTCACCTTACAGCTGTGTATGTAGTCTGTGTTTTCATTAGTTACGTGCCAGGAGTAATTTTGTTACTCTTGGAAAATGCTGAACTATTATGTATATGCTTAATTCTCTTATCCTCCTTCTTTAAAAGAAAATCAGTAGAGTTAGGTCACACAATCATTGAAAACACGATTTTAAATAGATTGGTGGTTGCTTCCCCATTGAGAGTCAGTCTGTGGCTGCTGGTTGTGTTTCTGCACCTTTCTGTCTGTGGAGAGATGGGCTCATATCCAGAAGGACCCCGTGATGTCACACAGAAAACAATGCTGTGATACAAAAAATGGCTATATAATAATCTTAAAATGCCAGAGGAGGGTCTTTGACCAAGATCTTCTATTTTCTTTACCAGGAGAAAAAAAAAAAATAGTAGATCTCTTTGCATTATTACTGGATTATTGTCATATCATTTGGACAATCTGAGGCTGTAATTCCAAAGAATCTTCCAGTTTTGAAGAATAAAATGCAATAGAAATAGCAGCCAAACACAGCTTTGGTCTCTGTGCTGTTCTGTTGCCTGAACTGGAGCAGTGTATCCATTTCATGTTGAACAATGGGAATTTGTAAAAAAGTAGAAGTTCTCAGCACCACCGTGTCCTGCATGTAAACCTGTGACCAAAAGGTGCAGGCTCCATATCCACTGTCATTACACCAGGTCCCTTGTGTACAGAACATGCTTTTTAAAAATTATTTTCATATTCTCTTCATTATTGTGTTTCCAAGTCTGTTTTCATGCTGCCTATTGTTCTTTTGCAAGTCTGCTGTGTTCAGTGGGATGCTTTAGATGTGAACAGCTGTTCAGTGGAACCAGAGCTGGAGTGACAAATTAGAAACTCATGGGCAGAACTGATTCAATTTCTCATGCCAGTTGAGGGAGACAGTGGTGGCACTGCAATGCACATTTCCCTTCCTGTCACTGAGTAGATATCATGGATTACTAAGGAGCATACATTATATAAATTAATGGTGTGCTTATGAATGAATTGGTAATAGTACACTCTTGCAAAGCTGCTCAGGTTAGATTTAGGGATGAGGTTCTTATCTCTGGGAGTACACTCACTGAAATACCACTCAGATGTTTCTGTGGGTCTGCATCCATGCTTTGAGAATAAACAAGCCTTTGCTATGCCCTTAAAGACATAGATTAAGCTGCAACTTGAAAGGGATGGATAGAAAATAAGGTATATTGCTTATGCTGCAAGTTACTAAATACATTTAAACACTGCAAACAAAATAGCAGAGAGGAGACATTTAATCAACTCCCCCTTTCTTTCTCTGGGCAGTAGAAAACAATCAGAAAGGACCATATATGTGTTAATTTTTACAAAGAATGACCTGGAGGTGGTGGACAATGAAAGAACATTTGGATTGACTAGTCTGAGATCACAAAGCCCGTGACAGAATTAAAAAAGGAAGCTAAATCTGCTTTTATTGGCAGAAAGAAATTACCTTCATTGTGGTATTGCATCTTCATTCCCTTTTTAATTCTGGAAGCAGGTGCAAACTCTGGTCAAATGGCAACTGAGACCAGTCCTTACAACAATTTCTGTATCAGAGCATTAGATGATATTACTGCCTAAAGATAACAAAACCTGCAAACAACTGCAATTGCAGAGCAGGAGCAGCAGAATTAATAATGAAAAGAAAAAGTAGATGTGAAGGTCAGTTAAAGGAGTAAAGAGTAAAACTCCTTGCCTGCTGGAGTAAAGAGTAAAACACAAACCACTAAACACCATTCCTTTGTGGATTTAGAGGTGTGTTTCTTCTGGCTCATCCTGATTTGGAGCTGTTGTCTTTTCCCTGCTTTAGTGACCTGTTATCTCTTCCTGCTGATGCAGAACCTGTATTGAAACAACTTCCTTTTTTCCACTCTGGAGAAATTAAGTGATCTTTTTAGCCTATGTAAAGCCTTTAAAATCAGTCTTCATTTCTTGGTTGAAAGTGTTTTCAGGCTCCCTGAATATAACACTATAAGGGAAAGGACTCCCAGCTCCCATCTGCTGCTGTCTCTCCACCTCTGAATTGTTTACTTGCTTGAGCCCTGTGTGTGTTTTGGGGTCTCTCTGGAGCATTGTTTACAGGGCTGGTGACAGAGCTTTAGAACATGGAACCAGTCTAGCAACCCAAAGTGCTGCCTTGGGGCTGCATCCTCCGCTGGAAGGGGATTTAGCCACATGCCATGGGTTGCCTTCATTTCTGCTTGGTGATCCCATTCCTTTGTGTATGGAAAGACAACTTGTTTTATTTTGGATTACGGTTCCCCCTAATTGTACTCCGTGGTATTTGTGGTGGTTTTATTTCACATTCAATCAGGATGTTATAATAAAAAAAGCCACCTTGACAATAAAAGGAAATAAAATGAAATGTGTTTGTTTATTGGAGCTTGAGCAGGGGCATACTTATGAGTGAATAGCAGGCCTCAGGGAGTAACTGCATTAAACTGATGGAAGTGAAGCAGGACTGTTCTGTGTCATCTGTAATGAGTATCAGCATTGCCCCTTCCTAAACCAGCTATTGTAGTGTGGGTAAAGCTAGCTACCTTTAGTCTGTGCCCAAATCAAAGGCAAGTAAGGGCATAAGAAATAATTTAAACTACTATCAGAGCAGTAGATATGAACATTTCTGAGGACAGAAATGGCAAGTAAGGGCATAAGAAACAATTTAAACTACTATCAAAGCAGTGGATATGAACATTTCTGAGGACAGACTTAAGAAGTTACCACAAATATGCACTGATTCTTTTAACTTTCATTCTTAAAGTTCATTTTTCTGCTTTGTTTCAGTATGGAAGAGAAGACAGCGATTGGGCAGTGCTGGTGTCATGAAGGTGGCAGAGCTCAGGCCCTCCAGACAGACCTGACATCTGAATAATGACAACTTCTGTAGCTGCCAGTGTGTAGCCTAGTCTCAGTATCAATTTGCTCCCCAGGATGATTGTTTCCACAATCTGGCAAACGTGAACACAATCATTTTGATTTCTACTGTAATCCTGTTGGTAGAAGCCCGTCTTCTTGGTAGAGGTGCTAAATGTTAGCAATAGAACTTTCCCAATGGTTTTCTTAGTGCCTCCTTTATATGCAGTCTAAAAAAAAACTTGTAAAATGCTCTTCAACTGCTCTTCAGTTTGGTTTGTTTACTGCCACCATCAGCAGGACATGTGTCACAGGAGGATGTTGCCTGTTAGCTGCCCGCAGGGTTCTGTTGACATAATTCTGCCTTTTGCTCCATGTTTGGGAAACAAACAGGTTTAGCCACACACTCCATCCTTTCTGCTCTGCTTGTGTGGGAGATCTCTGAAGTTTGCACAGCCTGGTAGGTGCCCTCATACTCTGTCCAATAACTCTGGCCTTTAGCCCAATGTTCTCTGAGTCAGTCTAGCCTGCAGGATGGTCCCTGTTGGCCTGCTGCCCTTCCCTCCATGGGGATTTGCAGTGGCTGCTGGGGCAGTGCAGACCTCTCTGATAGTTGAGTACATCCTTCTAGACATGATTTAAAAGGCTGTGTCAGGCCCTGCTGGGATGGAAATTCCCCTTTGGCCTGGCAGAGCTGGGCTCTGCACACACAGTGTTGCCTTCCCAGGTGAGTGTCTAGGAAATGAGATTAAACTATTTTGGCTGTGAAAATTGAGCTATTCTTCACAGCAACCAAACCTTTGGATTGAGGAATTGCTTTTAACATCCACTCACGTAATTTAGGTCAGAAAAACGATTTTCTTGCCCCTTTCATACTTGCTTTACATACTTGTGTCCAGCCTCCTTTGACACGTGTACTGTAGAAGGGCCTTCCTGGTGAGGAACAAGCAGTGTTGTCAACAGAACAGGAAATGTCTAGAAGGAAAGAGATTTCACTCAAACCCTGATTTCATTCTGGTTAAGCAGATAGTTCATACAATGCTGCTTTCTCACGTGCAGTCTTGATATTTTGGAATCAATACAGAGCATGTAGCCTGTAGCTGGGGAAGTAACTTCTGCAAATGTTCCCTAACTATCATTCTGTAATATTTATTAGCTTTCTCCTTCTGCACACAGCTTTGTTGAACAGCTTTAAGATACCTCTTGCCAAAAAGGATAACCATATTCTGTATCAATGTTCCAAAGTGCTACTTCAGTATAAAACTGGTGGAACTTTATTGACACTTTATTGGAGTCCTATAAGAAGTAAAAGTGAAACATTTCTAGTTCTAGTTTGCAGTAGAGATGCACCAGTATTAAGGGAAACAATTAGCACTTTAATTTTTTTATGACAAACAGTATCTCTCCCATGCTTAGTAAGTCCTTTGTAGTTACTGGCATTTGTTAACATTAGTTTAAAAAGGCAAAATATAATTTCTAGTGGACCATCCATGCCTTATGCAGCTGTTAAAGAGCAGCCTTATGGCTTCCTGTTCATTTTTGGTTACATTTTGAGGTCCCCTCCTTAGCTATCACTTTCTTCTGCTCCCTCAGATCATGATTTTTCCTATCTTTGACTGCAGTCCAATCTGATCTTTTCATGAAGAACAGTTGAAGGTTCTCTCTGACAATGTAACTGTTTTTAAAAATTGATGGATAATTTTTTTCTTTAGTCTACAACTGCAAGCACAAAATGTTGTTTCACTTACAGTAGCCATAATGTTGTGACCATTTGAATCTGTATCATGTGCTGGTCTTTGTTCACTATCTTACTATGTGTTATAAGCTGCTGGTAGTCTTTCCTTTTATTTAATTAGGTGTCTGGAAAAACTGACATGGGGAATATGTCCAGATGCAATGTGAGGTAGAGAGTTTTATCCAACAAAACCAGTATGGAAATTAAAGAGTGCCTTTAACCAGAGTGTGGCATGGAGCTCTCTAAAGATTATGTAATGAGCAACCATTTATGGCTTACTGATACTGAACTATCTAATCTTTCCTTTAAGTTCATCTTCGATTTAGCAGCAAATGGAAAAGTGAAAATATCTAACTTCAGATGCATGGCAGAACGGTTGTGCAACACCTTTACATCTCAGCTTGGACAGAGTTGATGCATGATACCGTGTATCAAAAATCCCCATGAAGGCCTCAGTATACCAGCAGCAATCTGTTCACTAGGCAGAATGAATAAGGACCAGTTAGAGGAATTATTTTACTGAAATGCAAACCTGAAAGTTGTGTAAAACTTCTCTTAAATTGGTTGCAAGTCATTTAACATGAGGAAACCAAGTGGCTTCATTTGTTGTGTTTTGCACTGACCAGAGAGATACCTCTGTTGTTTCTGATGATGGAGACTTCAAAATGAGGAGGATTGATAGTGGAATGACCCACAGAAATCAGTGTTCTTTTCTCACACGGAGGAATGAAAATGTGGAGCGTGTGTATGTTAATTGTTGTCTTTAACATCTTGGTTAATTGCCTTGCTCTGTCTGTGTCAACTCAAAGCTGTGCTTGTTTCCAAGTGCAATCCAGGGGAATAGGTTTTAGATTTTAAACTTTTAAACCTAAATAGGAGAGCTGACAGGTCAATATAGTACAGGAAATTCTGTTGTTGCATGCTGTCCTACTCTGAATTCTGGCGGTGTATTTTATCCCCTTCACCACAGGAAAGAAATAACATGTGTAAATAACAATCAGTATTTGATATTCCATTCTCCTTGTTTTCGCTTGTAAAATTTAGGAGGGAGCTGTGGTATTCCCTGAGCTAGTAACAGATTGTAAAAGAACATCTGCACATCTTTTCTCCATGTGCCCTATTTGTTTAATTGCAACAGATTTACATAGAAAGAGTATGGTACATCATAACTAGGCAATTATCCATTCTTCATCACTTAGTTATGGTTCTGGTAATTGATCATTTAAGACATAAGATAGTCTAACATTAGGAAAATTTGAAACTGTTCAAAAAAGATCAACAAATTAATATTGTGTGATATTTGCATAATTGGCTGCAATTATTTAATGTTTAATTGGGTTGATCAAATGAGATTCAGCCTTTCACATGCTTATGTTTTACAAACACTGGTACTTTAAAATGATAATAATGAAATCTAATTTTCATATGTTCTTTCTTCTCCTCTTCATTCTTTTGATTATTGTTTTCAGTATTGAGCATGCCCTTAATTTTCAGTTTGGTTAGCATGATTCATGAATAGGAAAAAAAGTCCTTCAAATAACAGA
Organism: Phylloscopus collybita; assembly: GCA_027886175.1. Lineage (NCBI taxonomy): Eukaryota > Metazoa > Chordata > Aves > Passeriformes > Phylloscopidae > Phylloscopus > Phylloscopus collybita. Next base: position 5,583,058 of record JAJNNQ010000016.1, read on the forward strand.
ATTTTCATGAGACTGGCATTTCATACAAGCTGTTCTGGTGCCAAGAATTATGGCTTCAGCAACTGGCATTCCTTCACCAGATTGTTAACTGCAGTGAGGGCAGATTCACTGAGAATTGACAGGGACAGACCCAGGTGAGGATGGTAATAAAGGTTCCTAGGGTAGATAATGTGTTACAGCAGTGCAAAGCAAACTTGATTTTTCTGGGGTGTAGAAGGGAAGACTGATAACACGAAAGCAAGGTCGGGAGATCTCTCTGCCCAGCCATTGTTTACACCTGTTGACCTATCTCAAGCCAAAAAGCTCTCCTCCTCTTTGTATGTAATCTCTTGTTTGGGTTTGCCTAATTCAACATAGAGATAGCATAGACCCTTTCCTGTGTACTTAGTTTTATTATTTATCCTCAGGCATGAAGAAGTTTGGAAAAATGAGATACTTTCAAGTATCTGGAGTGCAAGTTATTTGAAACGTCTGTCTTCCAAGAGGTAGACAGAGAAACAGCTGGGACTGATCTCAGAGCTGCTTAATTAGAGGAGGGAACCCTCTTAAATTCAATGGCCTCTCCAAAACAATCTGCATAATCCCAGCAGATTGCTGAGTGTGAACTGTTCACTGTGCCTTGCTGTGGAATAGAATGCAGAGATGTGCAAAGTTGGTGGCACAGCCTGGCAGACTGTGGTGCATTTTCTTTCTCTGCGTGGGATCCACCCTGCTGAGGATAGGTTTTAGTGTTCTAGTGGCAGGCTGATACCCTGAGAGGTGGCAGCTGTAAATGGTGGCTGAGCATGCTCTGAGACACTTGTTGCCCTGTTCATTGCTGTCTTTCTCTCCCTTTCACACAGACTTGCACCCCTTTTTCTCTTTTTTCCTTCTATTGTTGTCACAGATCTAAAAGGCAAATTTGCATTCTTCTTGCTTTCAGCGGTAGTGACAGTTTAAAAAAAAAAAAAAAAAGTATTTTTTTTCTTATTCTAGGTGTTCAGGGATCAATCAGAATTGTGCTTTACCACCAGAACATGTAATCTCTGAACAGACTCCCACTGGCTTTGTGACCCTGGAAAAGTTATCTAAGCTCTTTCTAAGTGTAGAGTCATAGTACTACCACTTCAATCACTTTTAACTCTAATCCAAACTTTTGCTTAAAAACTTACTTCATTACAGATCAAATTAAGCTTTCCAGAAAAAGCTTTTTAAGCAACAAGAAATATGCCGTATAAAGTCCAGTATTTCAAGGATTGTATTAGACTAACTTGGTTATGCAGAGAAAAATGTTACTTAAATGAGAAATGCATTCAAGGTTTGCTGCATAAACACAAAAATGTGTAACAAATGTAGTTCAGAATATAAAGATTAGCATACAGAATTATCTCGACAAGAGAAATTCACCTCAAACTGGGCTATCCTATTGAAAAAGTGATGCTTGAAGGAATCACAACACTCTCAATGTAATGTCATTATCATGGGACTATCTAGAGGTGGGTGCACTTGGTCATGTAGCACCAAGACAAACCTCTTTATTTATCTGTCCAAAAATTTGCTGAACTGCAATGCTTGCCAATTTGGAAGTGTGAAAGACCTGTGTTTTACTGTATTTTGTCTCTATCCTCAAGATATGGAAAATAAATTATGGGTCCTGAATCATTTAACCTCAAAAACTTCTTAATAACTTGCTTGTATTTTTAGCCATAAGAGCAAAAGAGAATACTGGCATTGCATTGGTGAAAAATACTGTTGTAGCAGTCCTCCTTGCTTTGAGCATGATTCTTATTAGTAGGAATTCCAGGATATTTCCTCTGAGTGTGCAAAATATGAGTGCCATCTGTAGTACACTTGGCAAATACATCCCCAGCTCCATAAACAAAACTAACTTGGCCATTACCTTGAGTTAGAACAGTCAAGTACATTAGGACTTAGCAGATGAGAAGCAATACTAAATTACAATAGTAAATAGATTTGAAATGAGATTAGTCAATAGATTCGGAATTAAGTTTTGGAATTAGTAGCTCAGATAAACAGAAGTCTCATTAATCACACTGGCAAGGTTAACCACACCCAAATATATTAAAAAAAGTAATGGTAATTATATTCACCAGTAGTAACAGCATTGGTTCTCTCTGAACGTGAATTTATACTCTTTGCTAATCTTAAAACTTAATTTACTGTGTCTGATTTTTACCACAATCTTGCATTTTCATGCCATGCTTTAAAAAAAAAGTCTCTTAAATTCATGTTCATGGGAAGATCTTAATGTAAGATTTAAGACCTTGATTTAAAATTTTAAAGCCTTTAAAATACGTGCTGGGTAAAATTAAGGTAGAAACAGGGAAGACAACTTTGTGGAAGTATTTGACTAGTGTTCCAAATGGTTTACCAACACTGGCCATTTTTGGTTTTTACCAAAGAGGTATGCAGGGAATAGTTGATAAAATAAGCTTACTGCTTGTTTTTCTAAGCAAGAGTTGGGTAAGTTTCTAAGAGCTGGTTCTCTTAACACTAACTCTTTATAGTTCTTGATTCTGACAGGCTTAGAGCAGTCATTTCAGGGGGAGATGAAGGAGCTCAGAGGCTTATCTCAGGCAGTACTGTCTTGCAGAAACAGATTTTCCGTCATTTTGTGATCAAAGTGATCGAGGTATGAACATGGAACCTTTTAAACTCTGCACCTTTTTATAATCATTGTGTTTTTCATTTTAGAATTCTGATACGGTGTTGCTGAACTGTTGTCTTACACTATCATAGTGCAGTAGCTTATAGGAAGAAAGCAAACATTGTTATTCTTTATGTCTTCTTTCTGCCTTCTGTCTGTATGCCAAATCCCCTGCTCACTGTGATTTGGTCTCCACTCACTTCAGGTCAAATAACTGCACCCTACTTGTACTAAAACTAAGAACTGCTGGCAGCAGATGCCAGAGCAGTAAGTGAAAAGTCTGCTGTGTCCAGAACAGGCATGCCAGGAGCAAGAGTGAAAATACCCATCAGGTCAGTGAGGGCAGGAGGTCAGAAACACATCATCACCATCCTTGCTCAGTCCAGCTGAGAGACTACCCAGGTACACCAGAAGTCTGGCAGGATCAGAGACTGATGTTGATATTTAAGAATGCTCTTAACTCAGTTGCTTAAAATACCTGCATCTGTGCCTAAATTTTGAACTTGAGCCCCTGTGTCTTAACTGAAACCTGCATCCTACTTTTTGTATGTTGTAAAGCAGTGGAATATTTGGTCAAACAGGTAATGCTCCATACCATCTAACAGCTCAGTGATGTATTCTCTTCCCATAAGTTGTATTAAGCCCAGTGGTTGACTAGAACTGCAAGTAGGAGATAAACACATCATTAGCCATTTCATAGTCAAGGATGTTCACAAAGAGTGCATCTCTTCCCTTCATCTCTCTGGGAGATGGCTTGGACTCACCTTGGCCACTGAGTGACAAAATGTAAAAAGTTCTTTTGCCATAATGGAGACAAGTAAGAGTTTTATCTGAAGCTGTTTGCAAACCATTTCTGTTGGAAAGCCAGAAGTCTCGATCTACTTGACCTTTGAAGCATTTAGAAGGGTGCAGTAGTAGTTACTGAGATTGTAGCACATAAGCAGTGGGAAATTAGCAACTTAGAGAAGGAGAAGTAAACACCTCTGAAGGGTCTCTGTTTTCTCAAATGTTGAGAGTTAACTGGGTATTTTACAAGGATCTGAAGCATATAAAAGCAGCAAAAGGACAGATGTGTGAAAAAGTACTGGATAAACTGAAGGAAACTCTACCTCATTCTTCTCTAAAGGTTTTGTAGAAGCACAATTAAGCGCTCCTAATGGCATTGTTATGTACCGACCATCTGGCATGAAAGAAACACTATATTTGTATGTCTATAAATCCTGTAAGAACTGTACTTTGCTGGCAGTAGAAGCAGTCTATACTATTTGCAGTTTTCCTCATCAAATCTGTAATTATGCAATGTTTCTGTCTCCAATAAAGGAATTTAATTGGCACCTGTTTGTGGCATGTTATGAAATCATCGGTGTTGAGTACAGCTAACTAAGAGTAATTATCCTATAGGTGGGAGCTGCTATGAAATAAAATCTTGAAGGCTGGATTAAAATTTAATAAAAAAAAAACCCTCCTGAATGAAGTGTGGCATGTAAGAACAGCAAAGCAAGGCTCAAGTGGCAGACATGCACCTACCCTGCCAAGCCTGGAGGCTGAGCCAGTTATCTCACTTACAGTAAAATGCTGGACAAATTAAGCAGCAAAAGTACCTACCTGCTAACCATGTAGTCATCAGACAGTTTTTAATATGCCAGGACTGTGTAGCAGTGATTGAATACAGCTCCCATTCTAAGGGTTTGGGGGTGATGAAGTCAAGGGAGAGAATGCCAGAAAACAGCTTTGTACTTGGAGCACTTACTTCACAGGGCATTTTTGAACAGTCATTACTCCAAAGTATGTCAACGAGTGGGAAGCCTTTTGAAGATGGCAAGTACTGATAGTGAATGTCATTAAAATGTTGACATTTGCCATGTGTGGTGGCTATATTTACAAAAACCTTTACATATTCCCCCTTTCCAGTACAGGGAATACTGTGATTAAGGGTAGTACTGATCCATGCTCTGGTAAAATAAAGATCAGGTTACATTTTCCACCTGGTTTGGTTCTCAGTGACTTCAGAGAAAGCTGGCATGGATACAGGACACTTTAAAGAAGCTGCAGATAGGTAAGTACTGAGAGTTATTAATTACTGCTAGGTGAATGAACCTTACAAGTGGGAATCTGACTTTTTTCCTGTGTCTTGGCCTCTCCTCTTTCATCCTAAGGGAACCTTTCTTAACTATAACTCTAGCTTGAGCTCCAGCTTTCAAAACTCACTTATCTCAAGAAGTAATAAGTTGAGGACTGATCATACAAGGTGCTGAGTGGGCTTCAGGGACTGACCTGTGCCTTTTAGCAAAAATTTAAAAGGCTTTGTGGTTTTCCTCCCATTTGAAACATCTCAGTAGCTGGCAATAGCTCTGTCCAGTAAAGCACTTGCAGTATCACCACCTGCAAGTGGTGTGATCAGATCAGCTGATCTTGTGGTGCAAGTGTCACAGATCAGCTTACTGTCCTGGGATTTCTCACCTCTAGGGACAGGGTTCTGACCATCCTGTTGTTCTGGATCCTCCCAGAATCCAGAACACAGAGTTCTGTGGATCACATTGCTTTTAAATCACATTGATAAGAATCACACTGCTTTTAAATGCTTATAAACTTCATATCATTCCCATCCTCCGCTGCAGAATCTATCCTTGTATCATACGAAGAACAGAAAATCTGAGAAGTCTGTCAGGTGTTTATGTTCCTGTCTTGAAAGTGCACTCCCACAAATACCAGCCTGTAAACATAACTCATAGCACAGGTACCCATTGCTACTCCATCCATTTGCAGGTAGAATACTTTTATGGCTTTTGAGGAAAAAAGCAGAGTATAATCTAAATTCAAGGATAGAAATGCTCTCTAATCCCAGATGCCAATTCCTTTTCCATGGAGGGTTCAAAGGAGTGGGTCAGTCACTCAGCAGTGGGGACAGATCCCACCTGTCCTCAGTTTGTTGTAATCAAAATGTTTGCTTTGCTGTCAGGTGGCAGCAATCACCACACAGTTCCACTTGCAAAGTCATTATTTGGCTTGTGAAGCTGAGAGGAGAGCTGGCTATCCAAGACACGTTGCCTTGCTAGGAGAAATGACATTTCCCTTTGCTCTATTTTGGTGTCTTCATCATCAGTGCCCCTGTTAGGCTGGGAAGTGCTGATAGCTGCTGTCAGGTGAGTCCCTAATCCAAAGCTCTTCAGATTTCTCAATGGCTGTGCCAAGGACTGCTGAGTTTGTAGCCTGTGTGTGTGTTGAGGTGGGAGGCAAAGAAAGTCAGGGTGGTGGGTGTTTTCCTGAGGGACCAGAGAAGCACAGTTTGGGGAATGTAGGCTTTGCTTGCATAGCACACTGGAAGAGTTCTGACTGAGGAACCTCTGCCTTTTGGTGCCACCACATTCCTGAGAAAAGGCTTATTTTTAAGAAATAAGCAAGTTGAGGACATAGTATTACCTAACTTTATTGCCTGTATTTTTGGTGTTGTGGAGGGAATCCAGTGAGACCCCAAGTGCTGCCCTTTTTGCCTCGTGCAGTGTGACTTCCTAAAGAGGCAAAGCACAATTTATATATATATTGTTTTGTTTTGTTTTACTTCAGGGAATCCAGGCTGCAATCTGCCTGGATTTAACAATATGTGCATGAAAGCCTTGTAACTGAGACTGGTGTCATGCATATGGACCATAACCGATCAGCACATTTTTAGGTCAGATGGCTGCCTGTTTTTGACAGGTAAATGTTGTTGAGTTCCTACCTCGCAATTTCTTTCGTCTACTAGGGTGGATGTTTGTCTTGGGTTATGGAACCAAAAATGTGTCTCCTATTTAATCTGCTGAAAGCAGATGGGGAGATGTTCTTCTTTATCTCTCGTAACTCTGTGGGGAGGAGGGTGGGTGCCTTTTGATGATGGGCCAGCTGTTCAAACCAGGTGGGGCAGTGTTTGTTATCTCTTTCACAATGGGCCATTAAGACTCCTCAAGCTTGTCACAAGTTGTCCCATTGTGAGATGCTCCACCCAGTGAGGGGAGCCAACCATTCCTACCTCGATAAAAACTGAGACGTAGGAACACCAGGGATCTGGCTTCACTCGATTCCCTGAGGAAGACTGGACCCTTCTCACCACCCCTAGACCCTTTTCTACAGCATCATCTCTGCTCCAACAGAACCACATCTGCCATTCCAGAACTCACTTTTGGACTGCTTCCAACACCCTGACCAACAGGGTGTCAGGCTGTAGCTTTGACTCTGCCAGGGTTGTCCAAAATTGTTGTTTGTTTGGTTGGGTGGTTTTGTTTTTTCTACTACATTTGTATTGTTAGTATTCCTAGTAAAGAACTGTTATTCCTATTCCCAAATCTTTGCCTGAAAGCCCTTAATTGCAAAATTATAATTTGGCGGGGGTGAAGGATTTACACTCCCTATTCCAAGGAAAACTCCAGCTTTCCCTGACAGATACCTGTCTTTCCAAGCCAAGACAATGTTAGAGCTTGATGGTACCTCTTAGTTCTCAGAGTCCCTTGGAAGGATTCCCTTATGCTGGTATATCCAAGTAGCACAAAGGAACACTCCTTATTCCACATTTCAACAGCAACAACAACAACAAAATCAGCATCTGTGTTATTTACCCAGTTTTGCCTGAATATAATATTGACAAGCTTTTTAGTACTAAGATAACACAACCCAGAAGTTAAGAGAGATGTCAGTAAGGGAAAATTTCAGCCTGAATAAAAAGGGAAATCCCCCCAATTTTACAGGATAAGACCATATTAAAACCCCAACTTTATTTTCTTGAACACGTGCATATCTCTGCCAAGCCTCACAGCCTCTTTATGGCGACTTTTTCCTGGAAAGAGAAAGTAGCATGAACAAGGCTTTATTATCTGTTACTGCAATTTAAGCAGCATGAAGGAGGGCCAATGTTTGACTCAGTAAAACTCTCATCAAACTATATATGAAGCTCAGGGCAAAATTCATCTGCTGTAGAGTTGTTTAACCTTTTTTTTTTTTTTTTTCTCTGATAAAACAGATATCATCAGGAAAAATAATTTTTTGTCTGTGTAGAGCAGTTAGCCAGAAAGTGTTACAGTTTTCATTTTAAAAAATAAAAGTAATTTTTCAGGGAAAAAAAGATGAAATTATGACCCACAGATAATGGGTGATCAACCAAGAATATTTTAACAGTTACTACTTCATTCAGTCATAAGATGACAAGTTTGAGATCTTTCACAGGAAAACTGAAAATCAAACTGCAATTACAGTAAATTGCAGAAACCAGGATGGCTTGTAATGATTTCTTTCCAAAAGACACTGCCTCTCTTGGTGTGCATAATACACACTTCTCTGCAGCCCATAATATAAGTTTATCAGCTAAGTGATTTTCTTTAGGGAAAAATTATAAGCAATCTGGAAAGGAAGAAGAGCTTAGCAGTTATCCCTGATCATTTCCTTTCTGTGCCTTTGAGGAGGACAGGTAACCCTCCTAGCTCCTATTTTCCAGCTGTAAACGGGGCTAACAGCTCCCTGGAAATGGAGTGACTCCTGTGAGGGTAAATGCATGACAGGCTCTATGATCCATGAGCAGTGGAGGACCATATGGCCCTGACAGCAGATTCCACCATGGCTGCCTTCTCCACATTAATTTGTAATAGCAGGCTTATTCTTTCAATTAAACCCTACAGTCACATTTCTGCCAAGTTCAGTGCTGCCTCCAGTTTCAGTAAAACTTCACAAGCTGGAACACTGCCTGCAGCTGACAGTGACATTTTAAATGCGAGAAAAATCAAGCTTATGCATGGCCAAGCCTTCTATAATTCCAGGCCTTGTCAGCCTACAGTATGGATTCTGGTTTAAACAAATAAACACCCAGCTCATTTTCACCTAACCTTGGGAGAGTTTGCATTGCTTTAAATGTTCTGCTCTGAGTCCCAGGTGACACCTTCTGGGATTGTGAGTGTTCAGAAGCAAATTAATTATACCAACATCAGGCATCTGGGCACAGTGCTATGTTTTTGCATAGGAGTGTCTGTCCATTTTAAGCCCTTCCCCTTTGTGCATGGGGACCAAACACAACTTGAACCTCAGGGGAAGAAGGAAAGTTGCAAGGAGGGCTTTGGAGTCTATTCCAGAAAGTCAGGTTTCTGTGCCTGTCTAGTGGCCATAGTTTTTGCATATGCACTTTTCCTAATTGGGGACCAGCTGTTTTGCAAACACAAAGTTCTTTTATGTCACTAACCAGCAGTGAGTGAAAGAATCCACACAGGTGAGACTTGAAGCATTTACTGTGTTTAGCATTGTGATCTTGACCCAAACCCACACAACAGGGGAGCCCTGCAGCCATCTGTAGGAAAAACAGCACTTCAGTTACTGCTTCAGAGAGAGAAAAGACAGACTTGAGCTGCAGCTCAGTGACTTACCCAAAACCTTGCAGCTCCAAAACTGCCTGGCTGCATGTGCAGCTCCTAACTGCAAGAGCCCTTTGGTGCCTGTGTGTGTTAGGGAAGAGTTGGGCATTGTGGCCTCTTTTGCCTGGCCAGGTGAAGCTGTGGTCAGGCTGCCTCTGCTCTCTGTGCCAGCAGGAGAGTCCCCTCCACAAGGAGGTTCTCCTACTGCTGCCTTTATGTGTCACCACAAGTGTTCAACTGACCAGATAATCTTTGGGTGTGCAAGATGTGGTGAAGTGGCTGAGACACACAGAGTGTGCTTGGCCTCTTCCTTCTTCCTTCCTGCTCACGAGTGAACTACTTTTTTTTTTTGCTTAGACACACAATGTAATTCTGGTTTGAAACAAAAAAAAAAAAAAGGGGGGAAAAAAAAGAATCAAAAAGGTTCTTCTGTGACCTCCACTGCAGAAGCAAGAGCTGGCATCTGCCCTGGAGCCACTGCAGTCAGTATCTGTTACGTTCATGTCTGTATCTTGTTCCTGCTTTTGCTTTTCCAGGCTAATGCGATTTTCAAATGCCTGAACTGCAGGAACATTTGTTCCCTGGTAAAACACTGAACTTCCAACTTTTCTTCGTTTAGCTCGTGCCTAAAACCTGCCTTGTCTCCAGCAATCATGTTGTGACCCCTCTGATCTCCACAGGCAGAATGACTCTAGGTCCTTCATCACAATTCTAACTTTCTAAGCAAATTATTCTTTTAATGTGAGATGCCTGCTTGGCTCTTCCTTCTACCTGAAGAAAGGCATCCATCGAGGGCTGTGTGCAGTTCTCCCTTCCCCTAGAAATTGTAGGGAAGGAAAGAAGTTGTTTTCTGTGCACACAAGAAAAAATAACCTTGCCTATTTTAAGTTCACAACAGCTTCCTCTGAGTAAACACAACACCACAAAGGGAACAGCAAAGCCTCTGTAAGGAAGCAATGGATTTTTAGACCTGCTGTACGTAATCACCCTTCAGCCCAGCTTACAACCCAAGTGTGACATGCTATGTGCTCTTGTCCCTGTGCTTAGGGGCATTTCATCAGTGCAGACAGAAGGCTGCAGATCTGCCAGTGAAAAAAAAAAAAAAAAAAAAAAGGCTGCATTTGGTGTTTGTACAGTAAAACCATACCTGGCCACAGCCCCACACAGGAAAAGCTGTACAAGGAAAAAGCACATTTTCTTTTGCTAGAACAACGGAGTCATTTGGGGCTTGGGTTGGCACAGCTATGCTGGGGAAATCACAATTCACCATGCTCCTAGCTGGCATGGCTGTTAGCAGAAGTTTGGAACGGAGTCCCAGTCTCACAGGACTCTCATAGCTCAGGAAGAACAGATTGCCTTTAAACTTGCTGATCCCAGGCGACTCGGGCCTTTGGTGTTTTCTTGACAGCCCTGGGAGCTTGTGTGAGCTAGAACAGGCTCTGCAGAGCTTTTGTAATGCACTGTGATTTGTTTTAAACTAGAATATCCTCCCTTCATCTGCAACTGCTTCTCCCTCATTACTTTTTGGAGCAGACTGGAGTACCTCTCCAGAAGGTAATTTCTAACCATTTTTGCTTTAACCCATAACCACTTATTTACCTGATACAAGAAGTTTGCTTTAGGTTGGGAAATTGGATCTTGTTCTTGTAACCTTCCCAGCTTTAAATGTGGTGTGGGGAAAAAAAAAAAAATAGGTCAACCCTCCAAACAACAAAAAAATTCTCTTTCCCCTGCCATCCATCCCCCTGTCCTCTTAAAAAAAAAAAAAAAAAAAAACCAAAAAAAAAAAAAAAAAAAAAACCAAAAAAAAAAAGGCAAAACCAAATACAGAGAACAGAGGTGGAGTATTTCAACACGAAGCCTTCTATATTGGTCCTGCCAAGAAACACAACAGTATTAATTAATTTTGTACTTATTTAAAAGCTTTAGTACTGTGTTCCTTCCAAACCAAACAAAAACCGATATAAAATTCCTCTTAGACTGAAATAATGTACAAAGGGGAGCATTTGGGACAGTCTACCTAAGAGTGGGCCACAACCACCATCATCTTAATCCCAAGAGTGCTACCTTGTGAGTTTAGTTTCTTACACCAGATTCTCTGTTTTCCCATTACTGCTCCCCAGATTCTCACCAGCAGTGTTCAGAGTCATAACAAAGTGATTTTTAATTCTTTGCTGTTTGGATATCAGCCAAATTCAGCCTTTCTGATGGTTTGTTCAGTCAGATATTCCTGGTTGGGAGGATGCCCTTGGCAGACACAGGGTGGGATTGCTGCTCCTGAACCCTCTGTGCTTGTCTGCCAGAGAGGTGATGGATGGGCCAGGGATCTTTGTGAGGTTGTAGCTGGTGTGTGTCAGAGCTGAGTCAAGGTGTGAGTGTCCTGTCAGGAACACGTTCCTCCCCTTCTGTGTCTCTTCATCCCACTGGGGGTACTGTCTAAGGACCACCACTCTTTCCTTCAGTAGAAGCAGCAGCCACTAACAGACTGGGACAAATTTTCCAGTCTGTCCTGCCTCGTCCTTTAGATTGCTCTCAGTTCTACCAGGCCAGTGGGTGGGTGAGATCTGGTCCATAATAAAGTTGTGCTCATACCCTCTCTTCTCCTGGCAGTGCTGACAGGACAATCTGATTCCTGCCACTGCTGCAAGGCTCTGGGAAGAGGGAAAGAGGTGGGGGTAGAACAGAGTCAAAATCAAAAAGGTTCAGCCTCAGGGCCATGTGAACCAGGCCATGTTCTCCTAACACATACTGGGAGATGAAAGTGGTCTCCTACCTTCTAGGCAGCAGTGAATAATTATCTGGGCTACAGGATGTTAAACTGAGGGAATCCCAGAGTTTCAAGGAGAACACACCTGAATTTGAATGATTTCATTCTTATTTTGGTTTCTTGCTCCCTTTTCTGTTATTTATGAGGAAAAAACTGTTTTATTCCTTTACAAAAAGCAAGGAGTCATTAGCATGCTGATTATACAGTTGACTTTTGAATCAGTAATAGAGCCTAACACAAAATCATGAGCCAGGTCTTAGAACCCTTCAGAACAACCTTAAAAATCCCAAGGATAATCTGCAAAATAAACCAAACATTTCTCTTCTCTGGCTTTTCTGTTCTTAAACTGCCAGATATGAATAGTTCACCTTTCATCTCCATCATATATGCTAAAAAAAATAATATTTAAAAATACTTTTTCCCTTCTAAGGGAGCTTTAGGAAAAAAAAAAAAAAGGTGGCAGATATTATGGAGCTTGCAACAAACACAGCTGTTTCCACTGTATCAGGGATATTTTTTTCTAACAGTTTGAGGCTGTCCCAACTTTATGGCTGCAGACACTTTGAAGTGGTGATGCTCTTATTTTTTTTTTTTTTTTTTTGGGCGTCTTTACCCTCTCCTTTTCTCAGGAATCTCTGCAGCCAGATCCATTGGAAACATCACAGAGTTAGACAACATGCTCCTGGCCTTTGCAGCTTGTGTACAGCAGCACTTTTGGTTCAGTGCTTTCAGATCTCTACCCATCAGTTCTCCCAAGTTTGTCCTCACTACAAATCCTTGCATTTTTTTGGAGAAGATTTCGATAGCTGCTTAAAGTGAGAAGCAAATATTAACATCATCATCATCATTAGGTGCTAACAGTTAGCATCCCTTCAGACATATTCAAAACTTGTATATGGGACTCAGAAAAGGTACAGCTTTTGCTTCTGTCATGGAAATCTACCCACCCTAGACCCCTGACAGCATTTTCAGAGCTTTTGTCTTCTTAGGGATACGCATTTGTAAATGATTTTCATCCCATGCAGGGAAGTCCCAAGACCTTTGACAAGAAAATGACCTTCAGCTTCACATCAGTGCCTCATTACAAAGAGAGTCCTCCTCCCAGCAGTGGCAATGCTGACCACTTCTCTCTTCCTCGGGTTCTTGGAGTGCTCCTTGCCTGCAGATGAGTGGGGGAAGATGCTGGCCTTGGAGATCACTCCCTCCTTTCACATCAGTTGCTCACAGTTGTAAAGGAGGTACAGCCAGTGTTGCCAAAGGCTTGGGACTACAAGGGATCATCTTTGTAGTTTCCTTGTGTCAGGCACAAACACCAGAGAGAGATTAATGCCATAACATTTCAGGCCAGAATTAATTGCATAATTGTACAAATACTACAGGAAAGCTGGTTCTCACAACATTTCCAGGTTGAAGAAATTAGCTCGGGACGCATCCCCGCACTTAGAGATGTATTTTCTGGAAAACCGCAAGGCTTTTAACCATCATTCCAAAGCAGAGCTGCTTCTGGCGGCCGCGGGGATGCTGCTGCTGGACCGCAGGGATCCCGCAGCCGGGGCTGCCTTTGGAAAAAGCGCTGTTGTCGCATCCTTAGCGAAGCAGCCTTTTATTAGTCAGCAATAGATGGCGCTCAGTTTCCACCTGTCCGAGGCCGTCAGGCAGAAAAATGTATTTGAAGTAATTAGGGCTGCGAGATAACACTTAAAAGGGTTACTGCTGAAGTTGATGAAAGTGTGTGGGCATGGAGAGGCAGGAGCGCCAAGATGCTTCACCAGCTGGAGAAGTCTTAGGTGAGATAGTCTGGCTGCCAGAACAGGCTGCCAAGATAGTCAGAGGGAAGGAGCCAGGAACTGGAGAACGATCTGCAAATTCTTGAGAACAGCTATCGCGATCCCCGAGCTGGCTGGGTCAGGTAATGCCTGTCATTATCAGCGATTGAGGATCCCAGGCCAGACGCGTTAAAATTCCGCTCGGGAATTCTCAGCCGGCTTGTTGGTTTGTCACAAACTCCCCTGGTGCCGGGGATTAACCCATTCCCCAGCTCGGGGGATGCGCTGGAGCTGCGACAGTCGGAGCCAGCCTGGGCTGGCACAGCCCGAGGAAGGGCTGCAGCAACTTTGGGACATTCCTGCTGGCTCCTCACCTCCCGGCTCTTGGCCTTTCCAGCTGTAGGAGGGGGGGCAGACACAGGCATTCTTCACGAGAAGCAGGGAAGAGGTTTCCCTGCAGGATTCTGTGCTCATTTTTGGCGGCAGCGGTGCAGGGCTCAGAGCTTGCACTTTTGGTCGCGCTGTGATAATAGCTCAGCAGCCCGGAGGCGGGCAGGTACAGGTGAGGAAAAAGGACGGGAGCAGCTTATCGCGAGAGCGAAATCACTGCTGTGCAGGCGGTGGAAATGATATTCATGAGAGGAGAAGCTGTCCTGCTGGGAGGCAGAGCGCAGCTGGTGCCATATGGCCTTCCCTAGCCTGCTCCCATCGCTATCCTCACCTGGCCGCCCGCAGCAGCTGCCCACAGCCCCCTCACGGGGCCCGCAGTGCTCTGCCTTCTGCCCCCGTGCAGGACGATGCCCCAGATCCCTGCTTGTTCAGGTACAGACTCAGGTGGGGTTACTCAGAAAGATGTGGAGTGTGTTTGCCATGGTTAGCTGGGGGTGGCATCACATGCTGGGCGGTTGTGGGTACCACTAGCCCTCAAACACTAGGCCCAAATCAGATATAGATCATGAAAACCTTTGGCAAACAAGTTTTCTTAAGCAGCTTCCCTCCCCTGACACACCTAAACATACCTTGCAGGGCTCTTATCTTTTTTTTTTTTTTCCCCTTTTTTTTTTTTCTTTTTTTTTCTTTTTTTTCTTTTCTTTTTTTTTTCTTTTTCTTTTTCTTTTTCTTTTTCTTTTTCTTTTTCTTTTTCTTTTTCTTTTTCTTTTTCTTTTTCTTTTTCTTTTTCTTTTTTTTTTTCTTTTTCTTTTTCTTTTTCCTTTTTTTCCTTTTTCTTTTTTTCCTTTTTCTTTTTCTTTTTCCTTTTTTTCCTTTTCCTTTTTCTTTTTCTTTTTCCTTTTTTTCCTTTTTCTTTTTCTTTTTCTTTTTCCTTTTTTTCCTTTTTTTCCTTTTTCTTTTTCTTTTTCCTTTTTTCTTTTTTCCTTTTTTTCTTTTTTCTTTCTTTTTTCTTTTTTTCTTTTTTTTTCTTTTTTTCTTTTCTTTTTTTTCTTTTCTTTTTTTCTTTTTTTCTTTTTTATTTTTTTTCTTTTTTATTTTTTTTTTCTTTTTTTCTTTTTTTCTTTTTTTCTTTTTTTTTCCCCCCCCATCATGGAAAAAAACCTGTTTCTGCATTTCCCAGAAGGCTTCTCCTCAGGGCTGTTTTGCATAATGGAGTGAGCTAAGTCAGAGTGTTTTGTGGATGATGGCTGCACTGTGCAGGCTTTGCAGTACACTGGTTCATTTATTAGGTGGGCAGGAGCTGGCACTGCAGCAGTCAACACAAGTGAGGGTGTGCAAAAAGAAAAGGAGCAGGCCAAAAAATGAAATCCTGACCAAGGATGTGAACGAGGCATGGAAATACAGAAACATGGTGTCAAAGGGAGGAACGCAGCTAATTTTCACCATTTTTAAATTAAAAGCAAAATGGAAATCTTGTATTAATTTCACAAAATCATCAAAACTTGTCAGATCTGACCCTGGGTTGCTCACCAGAAAGAACCACTGTGACTTGCCTTATCTGAGGACAGGCATCCAGGTTGATGAGGCTCATCTGGACTCTCAGCCCTGCATCCTGCATCCAAGCCAACTGAATATTGCAGGAGTTAATAACCCTTCTTCTGAATAATGCCCAATGTTTTGGAATAAGACCAAAACTTAGTCTCGTCACTAGGTTGGTACCATTAAAGCAAATTTTGAAATGTGTAGCCTCAAAGTTTAAATACAGAAGCTCTTTTGTCCCTCTCCCCACCTGTCTCCCCGTTCCTCTAGCAGAGCTCATCTTTACAGCAGTGGTGTGCCAATGACTGCACCTCTGTTCAGAGATCTAATTAGAGGAGGTATGGTTATTATTATTGCTGCTGTTACTACTGCTGCTGCTGCTGTAATGGTATCCCTGCAGTACTTTGCAAAAGAAAATATTGCCATAGATTGGAGTTAAAGACAGTTAAAGGACTCCTCCTGCCACCCACCCTCTGTTTCCTACTTGTGCTTGCAAAGCTGTCTTCTAGCAACACTCCGAAAAGGGCCGCCTGTCTTTTTTGGCAAAAACTTAAAAGCCCCAATGCCAAAGGCAGTTAAAGGCTCTTCAGGGGCAGAGTTTTGTTTATAGAGACACCAGGAAGGCTGTGGTGCTTATCTAAGACTGTAAGAGTCGTGTGATGTTCAATGTAGGCCAGTGCACATCATTTACCGGCCTGTGGTTTCGGTGCAGGGTTTGGGAATTGCTCCTCCTCGTGCCGTTCTGAGAAGAGGTGGCTGCTGTCACTGAGCAGCAGGGTGCTCCTCTGCTTTTTCATATCACCAGACAAAGTAAGGTGTACAGAGCAGAGGCTCAGACCCATAAATCTGGTGTAATTAAAACACTGGATATTAATTGTTTAAAGTACTCAGAACAAAAAGGCTCTGAAAGAGATATTAAAAAAAAAAACAACAACAAACCATAACCCAACACTGAGTTTTCAATTACTGCTAAATGAAGCAATAAATGCACATAGAGTCAGTGATGTATTTTAATTATTATTCTGAGCTTCTGCCTTATTAGCAGCGTACACTGGCTGGTGAGTGCAGCAAGCTGCAAGAATCAGAAAGGATTCTCCAGTGTCTCCCTTCTTCCAGAAGGTGTTGCTGTTATACAGCTCTGCCACAGGCTCACAGGGTCGTGCAGAAAGCAGGGTGGAATAAAATGTGGTAAGGCTGGATAAAAAAAAAAAAAAAAATGTAAACCATACTAAGTATATAGAATTCAGTCACAAGGATTTCTATTATGCAGGGAAAAGAGAGCCTTTAGTGTAGTGTGTGTCCACAGTATAAATAGTTCGGCAAAATGTAAACACCAAATATTTCCACCAGAGTTCTTTGCAACCTCACATACAGTAGCTCTACTTTTCTTTTTCATTAAGGGCTTCTTTTAATAAAGAGACTTTTGTGGACTGAATTGGGAAAAATAGCAGCCACCTGTAACTTTTTTTAAACCTAACAGTACATACAGTACATCTATCAAAAGCAGAGGAATTTGAAACCTGCAGACTTTTTAAAGAAGCAAGTTCCACACATGATATAAAACAAATGCCATGTGTGCACCAAGCCAAGCAAATTAACAAAAGGGCAGGGGCACTTCCAATATTGCTTAAATAACTCAGGCTTAATAATGAGGTCTTTTCACACAAGCTCACAAAAGCTAAAATGTGTTTAAGAAGAAAAACATGTATTGTGTGAAAAGAAACCCAATTATTTAAATTATTATTATTTTTTTATTAAAAGCTATTAGCCTAAAGCACATGAATTCTCTGTGGGGTTTTGGGGGGTGAATGTAGCATGTTGGTGTAGAGCTGTTCTCTGTGGATAGAGGGGAGAGATTGGTTTTCCTGGACCACTATGTATTGCTGGTCTGTCAGAAATATTCCAGGCACCACAGAAGTCAACTGAGTGTTGCTTTGTTTGCTATCAGTGCTCAGGGAGAAGCCAAATGCATGTGGGTGCAGAGAGTGATGCAGTGAGAGCCTGGTTTGCAGAGAAGCAGAACTTGCTCTGTTGCTGTGAGAGCCGGGTTGGTGTCTTTGGGTGCTCAGCAGTTCTGTGTGTCAAGCTGTGAAACATTCCCAAAGGTAGAACCTTTAGGTCGGGGCAAGTGTGTTCAGTTAAGTTATTCTTCAGAGCTAGCAAGTCCCTTACTTTTCACAGCCCACAGATAACTCATAAAACCCTGGGCACGACCTCCCAGCTTCAGCTCTTGGTGGCTGGCGTGCTCGTGGTGAGCTGTGGTGGTGCTGTGTAGAGAGCTGGGGTCACCAGGGTTTCCTGACAAAGGGAAAAAAGTATTTTTAACACCATCATGCTAATGTTTTTCAGTTCAGTGGGGAGTGACAAAGAGACAGGACAAAAAGATACCAAAAAATTACTAAGGCAGGAAATTTAAAATTATGTGTTTGTTGTTATAAACAGTTCTTTGTATGGAGCTGTTGGACCCCTTTTAAATTGGCTTTGAATAAGCAACACATCATGTCACATTTTGCTTTTCCTGTTGTCCTGTTGTTCTCCTTTTAAACTTCTCCATTTCCTGTGGCCACATCAACCTTAAAAGGTCTTGCACATAAAATATTTGCCATTCTTCCACATTAAAAAACAAAGGACATCTACCACAGATCCACTAGAGATGATCTTCTGTCCCCATGGTACAGAACTCTGTCTGAACACAACGTTTACAAATCCTTTTGACTCCAGACCTGTCTGATTGTGTTCAGCCAGAGATTAAATCCTGAGGTATTGCTGTGCCAGTGCTGTGCTTGCCAGGTATCTGGAGCTGCTGGTGGCTTGCTCTGTCTCAGGTGTTACTGAGGCTTCTGCACCAACTGCTCAAATGCAATTGGCATTCAAGACATTCCAGAAATGCTCCAGAAGCTCTCCAGGTGACATTTTGCCAAAGCCAGGGGCCAAAGGTGTGAGCATGAGCCACCTGCACCCACTAGAGGCTGTCACAGTAGGGTATCCTTGAGCAAACAGCTGGGCTTTATTATGGTCCCTTTGTGCTTCCATAGTGTCAGCCAGATTCTCCCTCTAGTTAAAATTGCTTTGCAGTCATTAACAAATAACTTCAGCTTTCTGCTCCCCTTTGGAAAGCACAAAGATAAGTCAGGGAAACTGAGAGGACCAAGAACCACAAAGTCACACCAAGGATGTGAATAGAAATTAGTTCCCATTTTCCCCTTTTTCCAGCCATGGGGTTTTGTTCTAATTTATCCTTGGTGATCTCCTATTGTCTTGCCTTGAAGTCAGAGCTTTTTGCAGCAGAGGACATCACCTTTCTTTCTGCCTGTTCCAGGCCTCACTAATTGCTCCCTGTAGGGACATAATGAGTGTCATGAGCATTGCTGTTGGGTTGGACTTCCAGCTTTGGCTGTGTGCTCTCAACGCACTTGAATTAGAGCCTGAACCTTCATTCAGCTCTGAATGCAACAGTTCAGATGTACAACCAGGTCACCCTGGACCCACCAGCCGAGTGATGCAGCTGGGATGCTGAGGCTTGGTTCTATTGCAATTCCTCAGTTTTGCTGGTTGTTTTGGAAAGATGTGTCTCCATGTGCAGGTTACTGTGGCCTTTCCAGCTGCCCTGAAGTGCAGCTGTTATGGCTGCTCTCTGCTACCTCTGCTATAAAGAGACTTCTCTTTATAAAGTGTTTTGGATGTACAAATGGCACCATGATATATCTGCCAAGTATCTGGAAATCTGAGCAATTAAATCTACTATAGGTGTTTGCACATCAGCCAATGTAACTGAGCTGGTGGCTCTGCAGCTGGTTGAAATTTGGTTGTTTTTTCCACATGTGCTTATTTTTTTAAATCACTTTTTAAAACAAACGGAAAAAAAATAGTTTTAACTGAGAAATAAGTGTCCCCCAGCCTCTCACCACATTCTTCAATGAGGGAAAAAAAAAAAGAAATTTAAAAGAAACAAGGAAAAGGAGGAAAACCAAGAGTTAACAAAATTGCATTAAACTGAAGATTTTAAAGAGCAGAACAGTTATTTCCAAAATGCTCTGATTTCTAAAAAAAAAAAAAACCCAGGTGGTTTTGGTGGCTTTTTGTCTTTGTTTTTTTTTTTGTTTTGTTTTTTTTTTTTTGTTTTGTTTTTGTTTTTTGTTTTTGTTTTTGGTTTTGGTTTTGGTTTTGGTTTTTTTTTTTTTTGGTGGTTTTTTTTTTTTTTTTTTTTTTTTTTTAATAACAAAACAGCCTTCAGGATAAAACCCTGCAACCAGCTTTCCTCCACTGCTATCTACACTGGTGCTGTTTTCCCTGACCTGGCTCTACATTTCCTGCCTGCCTGGAGCTGCAAGGGGCAGCCTTGGATCAAACAGGGGCTGCTGGCACTTTGTGACTCTCATTTTCAAAAACAGGATGAGCATTTCAAAGTCCTCTTCTGGACAGCTGAGTCACTGGATCAGTCAGATTTCAAAACACCTCCTGGTCTACCTGTAGCCATAAAAAAGGGCCCTCTTGACAAGCCCAGGAATGGAGCAATCCCTGATCTCCAGTTTGACCAGCACAGGTCACTGCTGTCTGTCTGTCTGTCTGTCTGTCTGTCTGCAGCCTGTGTCTGGTGAGGAAGCTTGTTATGCCATCAGCTGTAGAAGCCAAAGGAAAACAACTGCATCACACAGGGATTTTATTATTTTATTTTATTTTATTTTGTCTCCTGTGCAAGGAAGGGCAGGCCATGCAGCAGTCAGCGAGCTGAGATCTGTAAGGTTTGGTTTTGTTGCTCAGTGCCTCACTCAGCCCCTGAACCTTCTGTGTCCTGGTGCTGGCTGCTTGTGGCCTCAAGTCACACTGATGCTGCGTGGCTTTTTAGGCAATCTGGATTTTCACAGGGCTCCTCTGGGGCTCTTCCCCTGACAGTTTCAAACACAGCCCTCACAGGGAGCAGGGGAGGCCCACACTGCTCTCCCTCCCTTGGCCTAGGCCCTTGTGGCACCTGTAGCAGGGCACAGGCAAAACTCAGCTCCTGCTGCTGCCCTCCCATCCCACCCTGACTGTGGCAGCTCCTTTTGTGGCAGGGAGGGAGGGAGGAAGGGAAACCAGGGGGGAAGTTCAGCTGTGATTTCCACTGAACAGAGGAATTTTGCTGGGGAAATGGCCCATGCGTGGCCTGCTGGCTGGATTCAGCAGCAGGAGAGCCTGCAGTTAATCAGCTCTGCCTTTGCCACTAGGTTTCACAGCAGCTGGAGCCACATCCCAGAGGAGGCACAGATGATTCAGCTGCTGGACAAACAAGGAATTAACACAATAATGCTAAGCAAGAAATATCGCCATGGGCTCCTACTTCTTTCCCCTCTTCCTTTCCTCCCCTTATGCAAAGCTGTATTAAAAACAGATTTTGGCTGGTGGTTTAGAGAGGAACATATGACACAGGGGGCTGGATAATTGGGAGCAGTGTCAGGGCTTCCTCTGGCCAGGGCACAGCTGGGAAGGAGGCAGCAGAGTCTGCTCTGCTGTGCTGGGTGCTCATGCATGGCCAGAAGCCCTTCCCACCTCCAGCTTTTTGGGATGCCAGGCTGGAGAGAGCTTGTTGTGTGTAGCCCTGGCAGTGCTTTTGAGGGAAGGCTGGGGGCAGCCCAGGCAGGGGTGTGCATCTGCTCCCTGTCTGCCCTGAGGGCAGAGGGGAAGGGGTGGGGGCACGGGGGGCAGCTCAGGATGGCCAGGTGTGCCACAGCATCACTTCATCCCAGTGGGGGGAAAACCTTCCTGAGCCTGGGGGAGAGCCCTGAGGGAAGTGGCTCCTTCCCTTCGCTGTCCCAGCCCTTGCCCCCTCACAAGCAGTGGCTGAAGTCTGCTCAAGGCCAAAACACTGTTAGTGGGAAGCTGAAAAACATGGGAATGCACGATTCCTTCACTGGCCTGCAGGGTGTCAGGGCACCGGGGATCCAGACTGCTCTCTGACCCTGAAAAACTTCTTTGGCTGGTAAATGAGGAGTATCTCAAGGTATCTGCTTAGGAGAAAGGCACAAGAGGGACACCTGGCATTCCTGCACTTTCCTGCTCAGTCCTGACAAGTAGAGAACTGATGAAGTACCTGAATATTGTCTGCCCTTACGTGATCCAAGGTGGTAAAAAGGGAAGAGGGTTGCTGTTGTCATCCAATTAAAGGTGCCCAGGCAGCACTCAGATGAAGTCCTACCCTGGATATGATCTCTGTTTTCATAGATCAGCCCACCATGCCAGCCAGGAGTAAGATGTTTGACATATGGAGGATGTGCATTATCCCCCACAGTTGGAAGGAAGTTATTTGGGATTGTAGTTGTCCTTCACTATTCCTCAGTATTGTTTAAAGCTCCCATTTCAACAATGCCCCGAGGCTCAAAGCCTTGAGAACTGGCAATGAACTGGAGTGCAGTCAACCTGGAAGAGCTCTTGCTCTTACTGCAGTTGTACCCTGTTACTGGAGAAGTCACCTTCCCTTCAAATTCACTTTTCCAGCTCTCCTGTGCTCTCCATGTAGGCACGTTGTCAGCCTGCCCTCTGTGAGCAGGGAGCTCTGCTTGTTATTTGCCTCTCAGGTATCAACCACAGTATTTATTTTTGATTTGTATGTGCTTCTGGAGATGCAAAATGGGAAGCATATGCTGACTGGTATGAGTGGCAGAGAGTAAATGGGGAAAATAATATTGTTCTTTATCTAGAACTTCACAAATTTTAAAAACTGTCATAGATTCTTTACATTTTAGTCTTGCTCTGTAATGCCATTAGTAACAGATGTATATCTTGGAAATTACTGCATCCCTTCAGTTTACTCTCCTTGTCCCATCCACTAGGTTTATCCTGTTTTATAGTTGTCACAGCCATTTGTTTTGCCCAGCCACTGACCTTGAGGTGATATGTCCCAAACCTCCATCCTTTATCCAGTCAGTGCCCTGGTAGAATGTGAATAGCTATAACCCAAGTGACCTCATGCAATTCCTATAAGACAAAATTTTGCTTAACCCAGTCAGGAAAAAAAACAACCAAACAAAAAACCTCACGCACACACAAAACCCAAACAAACAAACAAAAAACCCAACCAAAACCAAACCAAACAAAAACAAACAAACAAAACACACACAAAAATCCAAACTGAAACCAATCCAATAAACCCCATAAAAATGATCATAAATTATTTAAAAAGAAGAAAAATACACCAATACCTGTGTCATATCAACTAGTGAATGTTGTTCTAGTGCAACTCCCCAGTCTTCACACTTAAATATTCAAAAAGATTGATCTTTCTACCACTAAGGATAAATATAGGTCATTCAATGACCCCAAGAATACATGGGTCCTCTGTAACAAGTAGCATTAAAAAATCTGAAAGAAAGAGAAAATTTTATAAAAATATCTAGATTAAGGAAAGTGGGAAATTTGGATGTACAGGATAAAGAGCTTGAACCAGAAAACAACAAAGGAGATTGGGAGTATCAATTGTGAAGTCTTGATTTATTCTCAGAAGTAAATAACTGGGGCTGTTCATTCACTCCTAACAAAAATAACTATTGTGCAGAAGCCTGCTGGATTTGTAAAAATGGTTTGTTTAATTTACAAGGCATTTGTGAAGCATATGATGAGTGTGGAATTATAATGCTTACAAACACCACCTGTTGAGGAAACTAAGTGTTAATATTTCCTAATTTCACGGGGAGACGTGGAGAATGAGGAGATTAGTCTCAGACTGGATTCTGAAAAGTAAGCATTTCTGCTTCCTGTGCCATTGTCTGCAGGCATCAGTCCATGGAATGGAGATGTCCTTTCCCCTACAGGAAATACAGGATGCAAAAAGACTTCCAGAGGGGTCACTGATGACTGCTCAAAGAGAAGATCTACAGATGCTGTAAGCAGTAATACACATCCAGTATTTGCCACCTTTTGCTTTGCTCACATATATTGATCCAATCTCATAAATTTATGTAATTTTTTTCAATACACCACTTCGACTATTTTCAGTTTCTTAATTCACAAGAAATGTTTGGAATCTTGAAAACCCAAGTCTTTGACAACCCAGGAACTCTGTCTCCTTGTTTTGTTTTTATTTTTGTTTTTGTTTTGTTTTGTTTTCCTCTCAGGTAGTATATTAAACCTATCTAAATTGTTGAAAACTTTTTTGCCACGCAAGAAGTCAAACAGTTAATTAAATTATGCAGTTAAGGGTCTGCTTCTTCCTTCCCTTGCATTTTAGTTAACAACTTACAACTGAGTTGTAACTGAGTATGTGAATATTTATAATAATATATTATATTATATTATATTATATTATATTATATTATATTATATATAATAATATGTAATATTTAGATGCTGACTTTGTTCTAAGGGGTTGTTCAGTGTTCAGTGTGATGAAAAATCTGATTTCTTGTCTTCTCTGAGCTAGGATGGGTGCTGGATGGTCCTTCCCTGGTAATAGTAACTATTTCCTGGTAGTAGTTCAGTGTCATGTTTAGAGTGACCAGTTTAGCTGAGTACATTTTAATCAAAGTTAGCATGAAAATAACTGTTAAGTTAGATGTCCATGATTATTTTTTTTAATGGTAAATGTTGGAACAAATAGTATCCCATATTGGTTCTGTAATTAAGATATGCATATGTTGGCTCCAAAGATCCCTAATTAGATCTGCTTTGAGGATGCTGTTAGAGAGAAGATAATTGTATACAGTTGCTGCAGAGACAGTAGAAAAGCTTCATCTGAAGTATAGGGAAAGTTTAGTAGTTTTGGACCTCCATTTGTCTTGTGAGTTCTTACCCACAGAAATTACTGCAAGTGTTTGTTCTCCTACATGTTCTGTTTAAAAAAAAATGATAGATATTTATATTTTGAATGTAGCTTTTCTACTCTGGGCTTCCTCCTCTTGATAAATCAATGACAAAACTCCCATAGATTTCAATGGCATGGTCTCAAGACCCAAATAACCAGTACTGCTCCTGCTGAAAATGAATTTCATTGTGCAGTTTCTTTCTTCCAAAACTCCTGAAGCATCCCAGACCACATGAGCCAAGTTCAGCACCATGAGGGATTCTTAAGACCAAGCACCCAACTTTGTCATCAAAGAAGTGTGGGCACATCAGCAAAATAAAATCCCCCAGAGAAGGTTTTTGTTGATGAGGTGTTGATGCCCTTTGTGTCGGTGGGATGCCAGAACACAGGGACCAAGGAGCACAGGGAGATAAAAAGACAAGAGGCTGGTGGCAGACTGCAGGAAAAGAGCAGTGGTGAGCTGGGTTAGACATACCCAGACAAAATGGCTCCAGCCTGCCAAGGACTAAAAGAGTCATTTTAAAATTACCCCTGGATGGATGCTGCCTGATGCTGTGGGCAGGATTTGAAGGGATGCTTCCCGTCTGCGTGCTGGCAATCCTGCAAACAGCAAGAGTTAAAAACTAACAGTCTGAGGACAAGTCAAAATACACTCCCTGTCCGTAAATCAGAGAGTACTGCCTCAAACTCAGCCAAATCTGGCTGCTCCCTTATCCCCCACAATCACCATCATAATTACAGCAGCTGATTTTCCTCACACCCACCTCAGAGATTTCTGGGGGTTTTGGCCAGGTTTGCATCCCCATATGATTCAGCCTACTTTTACTTATGTTTAGCTCATTGTGTAATAAGTGAAGCTTACATAAGCTAGGGCCTGTGGCTCCAGCTCCACAAACCTTCTTCAAAAATAGGAGTTTGGAAGCAGAATAACAGCTCGTGTAATTTTTTCCTTTAGCGCCGATACAGAACCAACCGTCTTTGGGCTAAACCCTCAGCTCTTTCAAACCTGTGCAGAATCATTAATTCCTACCCAGCTAAGCTAATTTACACCTTGCTGAAGGTCTGGCTCTGGTCAATAAGTGTCCCAGTGTTGAGACCTTGACAGCAACGAGTCAAAAAGAACAGGGATGGAATTTTGACGCGTTAAATTCACGGGGAATTTTCTCATTACCACCAGATAAACCCTCACCTTACCCCAGAACAACCAGCTATTCAAAGTAAAAGACAGACCCTGCTGTGTATCTCTGTTCCTGTCCTGAAACTGTTCCCACTAGAAGAGCCAGCAGCCCCTGCTCCAACTCATTTTATCTGGAAAAGGTAAATAGAAACCGCCAGTTCCTCACAAGAAGAGGTCTGAGCGTCTCACTGAGCTGATACAAACTGCAATCAGTGAGCTACAGATGCACGGAACATTTCCACAGGCTCCAGACCATAATAAGATTAGGCTGTGTTTCTCTAGCACCTTACCAGCCAAGGATGTGTTTCCTTGCAATAGGTATTGCAAAAAGACCGAGTAAGAAAGCTTGTGAAGAAGTCAGTGCTATCTGCAGGATGCCTGCTAGCCTGAATGTTGTTTTCTAAAGGTTAAAATAATTCCACTGGTTATCTTTTGGGGTGATATTGCTTCTAATATATATGTATTTATATATATATATATATGCACTTTCAGTTGTTGGGTGAGTCTGTGGTTGATGTTAGATTGATGTAGACCCAGGACTGTGCTGATGAGGTCAGTAGTTATTGCAAAGTTATGCTGTAGTGGAGACCAGTATCTGGTCTTGTATTTTAAAACACGTGTGTTCGTGGGTTTTACTTTATGACAATAAACTGATAAAAGCATGGCTAGTAATGAAGGAGTTAAAAAGTACAGTCCCAAAAGGACTGAGCTACAACCCAAGCAGTTTCTGTATTTAAGGATTTATTTTTTCAGTGTCTCTGCACCTTCAAGTTTTTGTTGTTTATTTTAGTTAGTGTTTTTTGGGGTTTTTTTTTTTTGCTTTCGCTTTTACAATTTAATCTTTTCCATAATGGGACAAACAAAAAAGCCTTGGTTGGAAATCTCCCTCTAGCCTGTTGCAATATTTATAAAGCTGTGCTTCTTAAACATGCTGCGAGATGGGTTTAGTAAAACAAAAGGCATTATAATTTATTGTTCCGAGATTATTGATTCAATAAATTAACAATAATTTCCGTGGAGGGTAGGAGCCCTGGCACGATAAAAATTTATTTATCTGCACTTTAACTAGCATTGATTAGAGTATTCAAATTGTCCCAATGCTATGTAATTGCTCTTTATAGGTGGAATGTCCTCTGCTGTGCAGGAGACAGTAAAATAAACATTCAGCTAGAAGTGACAAACCTCTTTTAAAAGCCAGGTTCTTTTTTTGTTGTTGTTGTTCTTTCTTCTCCTTTTTTTTTTTTTTTTTTTTTGTAAGAGGGAAGAAAGGGTTTGTGTAATGCTTTACAAACACAGCCAGCTTTGGCCAAACTGCCTTGCAACATTGCAAGGACAGACAAGCAAAAGATTGCTAAAGGTTGCTATTGTTCTGAGAGGCACAAGACATAAACATAGCAGTTATATCTTTACATTTGGCTATATCAAAATGAGGAAGCCTTTTTCTGCTGCTGTTTCAAAGAGCCATTCTGTGCTGCACCGAAGTGCCAAGTGGAATTTATTTTTTTTTTTTGTTGCATATGTTTTTCCCTTTCTCCCGTTTGTTTCTAAAGTGCCCACTGAACCTGTTCAAGGTAACTCTGAAGCTATTGTAGATATGTTAATAATTCAATCAAAACAAGCCATTCTTCCTGATTCACATTCACCAGGCAAGGTTGCTCAGAAAGGAACTTTTTTTTGCCACAGTGGAGAACAATAGCTGATTTAGTTCACAAGCAATTGTGTTCTTCTTATGTAAAATACTTAAGACAGTTACATTTTTCAGACATGGAGTTCTGACAGGTCTATCTTCTGATACTTATGATAACCCTGCTTTTATTTTACAACTCTGTTGATGGAAAAGATTAACAGCACCTTTTTTCCTCTTTTGGCTTTAATAAAACATCCAACTGCTAGAAATGTCACTTAGAACCACGAGCTTGCAATAATGAAAACAAATTATGCATCTTAGTAACCCAAGGTGGATGATTAATGCAGGCTTTAAATGATTGTTTGTGTTAAATTGTTTCTCCAAATGCAATTCAGGAATTTGAAGTTGTCAGATTAACTGCTGTATTTACTGGTCTGTTTGATTAGGTGAGCATAGTTTTATATTCCCTCTTGGAGACCTAAATAGCAACCATTTCCTACCAAAACAGCACACAAAACAAAGGCCCCATTCAGAGGACTATTCAGAGTGGGCAATGCTCTATAGCCCTTTGTATCCTGAAACAACACGGTTACTGAAGTGCCTCTAAAAGGTGCAACAAATTTTAAAAAGAAAATAATAATGGCCCTTGTAATAATAGTTGGGATATTATGCTTTCGTCTAGAAGCAAATCTGTTCCATCATCAATTAATGGATTAATTTCATTAATGAGCTTAAAGACATCTCTCAGAGTCCTTTATGATTAATACTGTAAAATTGGGTTTAGTGAGTGCTTCTAAAAGGATGGCTAATATTCATTTGGAACTGTAATCCACACTGCCAGAGTTTGTCCACTCTGGATGCTTTTCATGGACATCCATGGAGTTGAATTTTAATAAGTATTCATGGGAAACGGATTCCAGGCTTGGAAATTCAAATTTTTGACCAAAGTGAATTTAAGTTTCTTCTTCTTTGGGACTTTTGCACCAGAAACTCGTTCATCAGAGACAATCAGGGTACAGAAATAATGTCACGTGTGTTCTTTCTCGTTTTTACACTCAACAAGTGCGTAATAAGCACAGCTTGAACTTTGATCATCACAGTTCAAACATCAAAACAAATGAAGTGTTTACAGTAGATTTTGATTAAAATTGCATAGTGTCTTTCTAATGTCCAGATTAGATACTAAGAATTTTTCTCCTGGTTTGATGATAAGTGGTTTTTGCACCTTTCAAGAGCAGTTGGTTACCAGCTTTGCAGGGACAGTGGAAAAGCACTGAGGAATAATAAATATTATTAATAACTTCTTGGTATTTCTGGGCAAAGCCAACCTGATTGCCACATCATTCCTGAGAAGGGAGGGAGGGAAATCAGAGGACACAACATCCTTCACCTTCTCTTGATGCAATTTCTTTTGTTCCTTTTGTTTGAGACAGGGTAGGGACCCAGATATCTGACCCACTGCAGGGTTTTCACCTGTATTTTGGGGGGATTGTCCTTTCTAGACAAATGGGGTTGCTTTCTCCTTCCTGTGGACATGGCTAGAGTAATGCAACATGTGCAACATGAGGTTTAGAGAGATCAGAAAATATCTGCCTTCACAATTACTGGTTTGAGGGAGTCAAACATCACATGGGATGAATTCCAGTGAGATTCAGAGACATTGTTCTGCTTTTACAGCTCAGGGAGCTCTAAAGTCTTTAGCAGTACTAAATCCAAAGCATCCTTGGAAAGAAGGTGGCTATTGCATTTTACTCACCCTCATGGAGAGATCCATGATGTTCTGGCTGGTTAGGCAGAAGGTACAAAAAAATTGTACCTCTAGGAAGTTTTTGTTTCTCTGTGCCCTGGATTGCTAAAAGCAGCAGACAGCTGGAAAAATCTAATGGATGAGTTCCTGGCTATGAGGACACTGACCCCTTCTCCATAGATCTTTGAGTTAGAGATCTTCAGGGGATGCTTCTGCATTCTCCTTTCTGGGATCTCAAGTGAATTATGCTGGATGGCTGTCAAAAACGGGTGTACTGCTTCCCAGTCTGCTTCCCAGGCCCTGGCAGCAAGGAGACACAGCTGGGATGCTGACTGCCTCATTACACCAGGAGTAGGACACAAGGATGGTACAACCAGGGGTAGCTGTGAGAGTTGGGAAAATGCTTATTGGAGAACATCCACAGGGCTCTCAGAGATGTCATGGACAGTGCAGGAAATGAGACACTCAAAGAGAAACTCGTACACACTGAAATTGGTGATGTGATTTGATGTGGTGCTGCTGTGGCCATCTCAAGTGCTGGATGGCTGACTGCAAAGGTGTGAGCAAAGGGAGGAGCTGCCTTCAGCCAGTAGGAATGTTGGAGCCCTGGGGGAAAAACAGGAAATCCATTCATTACATTTCTTGTGTTTCAGTTAGGAATTTACAGCTCATAAGGGTTCACGTTCCTAACAAAGAGATGAGTATATTTCTGAAAGTGCTGAACTATTTCTCCTTTTCTGCTGTGCTTAGGGGAAGACACTTGTACCAGCCACATAGAGAAAAGCAGGCTGGGAAGCTGGATTGTGATTTTAGTTTGAAGGAAATGTGGATGGTAGGAGACTGCTCTGGTGTTGCCTTCTGCTATTCACATTTAAAGTAAAAGTATTTCTGCTCAGTTGTGTTGCATGAAGTGCTCCAAGCTGAGCAGCTGGATATCAACTTCCCTAAAAACCTGCATTGGTCCTGGAGTTCTCTCCTCTAGGGGTCAGATGTTTGCCATGCACTCACTGGTTGAGCTTGCAAAGTCTACCTGACTTTGTCTTTAAAGCTGACCTTCATCCACTTTCTTTTTTGCAGCAGTTTACTTATTAGCACATTTGTTTCCCCTTCCTTTTCCTTGATTGATTGTTACATGTAAAACTCGGTCCTTACAGGGGGACCTGGTCCTAGCTCTCCTCTTTGTTCAAGAACTGCCTGGCTGCAGAACTCCAGCTACTGAAAATGCCTTTCTCAGGCAAAGCAAAACAAATCCTGTCACACTGAAGACACTCAATTTCTCAAGGCTGTTCCACTAGAGCAGCCACCTCTGAACAGAGCACTCAAATGGTGTTCAAAGGCAGCTGGAACAACTCTGCAAATACAAAATGAAAGTTGCACAGCCAATGTGAATTGCACTACTTTGATTGTATTAACTGATTTCTGTTTCACATTGGATCTTGTCTTGGGCTTGCCTGGCAAGGTTTAGGTAGCAGGGGGCTACACAAGTGGCTTCTGTGAGAAGCTGCTGAGGCTTCACCCTTGTCTGATGCAGGCAGTGCCATCTGGTGAGGCCAAGACCCTCAGGAATGGTGGCAGCACCTCTGGGATAACTGAGAAAGGGGAGGAAAGCTGCATAACAGCAGTCACACAGAGGAGTGACAATATGTGAGAGCAGCAGCTCTGCAGTCACTGAGGGCGGTGAGGAAGGACAGGCTGGAGATGCACCAAGCACTGGAGCTGGAATGCCCCTGCAGCCTGTGGTGAGGCAGCCCAGGGAGGTCCCTGGGGCAGCAGAGATCCACCTGCAGCCCAGGGAGGTCCCTGGGGGAGCAGAGACCCACCTGCAGCCCAGGGAGGTTCCTTGGGGAGCAGGTGGATGCCCAAAGGAGGCTGTGGTCCTGTCTGCAGACCCTCCAGTCTGCACTGGAGCAGCTCCTGGCAGGACCTGTGGAGAGAGAAGCCCACACTGGAGCAGATTTGCTGGCTGGACTTGTGACCCTGTGGGGTCCAGGCTGGAGCAAGCCCACTCCTGAAGGAATTTCTTCACCATGGAAAGTTGCCGAAGAGCTTCAGCTTGTGGGAAGAGATTGGACAAGTTCATGGAGGAACAAGTACATGTTTCCTGTATGAGAGAGATCCACCTGGATGGATCATGGGTGAGAA
Source organism: Phylloscopus collybita (assembly GCA_027886175.1). Lineage (NCBI taxonomy): Eukaryota > Metazoa > Chordata > Aves > Passeriformes > Phylloscopidae > Phylloscopus > Phylloscopus collybita. The sequence goes on from JAJNNQ010000016.1 coordinate 5,613,998, forward strand.
CTTCTCCCCCTGAGGAAGAGGAAGCAGCAGAGAGAATGTGCAGTAAACTAGTGATGCCCATTCCCAGAACCCCTGCACCACTGTCAGGGAGGAGACAGAGAAATAGGGAGTGGAGTTAAGCCCGGGAGAAAGGGAGAGGTGGGGAGAAAATGTTTATGAAATCTGGTTTTATTTCTCATTTCCCTACTCGGATTTGATGGGCAATAATAAATTAGGCTAATTTCCTTAAGTCATGTTTGTTTTTCCAGTGACAGTAATTGGTGAGTGATCTTGTCCTGTCTTTATCTCAACCCATGAAGCTTCTGTTTTATTTTTTCTCCCCTGTCCTGCTGAGTGGTGGCTTTGGTGGACACTTGGATCCAGCCAGGGTCAACCCATCATATGTATTGAAGCACCCAAAGATGGCATAAGGACTTAACGATTTAAAACCCCAAAGATGTGTTACACACTGCAGTTTTACAGTTAATTTCTTTCTCTCTGACAGGACTAAGTGCCACAAAAGATGTCAGTCTCTAGGTCACAGGTGATACATATCTTCAATATCAGAGCTTGAGCCTGAATGCTCAGTGAGACCCACTGAAGTTCAGCACTCGGCTTCTGCTGAGTGTCATCATATTTTGGAAGCTAATTTCCTTTGAAAATCCCAGCAAGAAGGAACATCAAAGAGCAATGACTGAACATCATATTATTGTGAAATGAAAGAAGTAGGGAATATACAGTGAAGGGGTTTTTTGCCTTTTTTTTTTTTCTGCAAGACTCCATTGGCAGTAGAAAACATGGGGAAAAGTGGAGTCTAGTGTACATAACCTCAAAATATTTGTGGCTGAAATACTTAAAGCCTTTTTGTTTTAACAAAGTTCAGGTTCTTTTTTGAGGAGCTATCACACTAATAAAAGTGTTGGCTAGCAGAAGATCAGTCTCCTAACACAGAAGTAACAACAAAAGTCTTTCAGCCAGCTAAAGATGTACAATTTTACCTGAGGCAGGGCCAGGGGACTGAGCTGTTGCTAGCACTAAAATGGAAGGGCTGATACCTTTCTCTGAAGATGTTAGTTAGACTGGCAGCTAGAAGAGAAGATCCTACAACTGGATGTTGTGCCCCTTGCAGAAGATCATAAGTTAATTTGTGTGGGTGGCAGGGCCTTGAGACTCCCTGCCCAGAGTCCTTTACCTCCATGGGCCAGTGATGCCACAGCAGGTCCAGTCTCCAGCTCCACAGCCCTGCCCTGCCCAGCTGTGGGTGCATCCCACACTGAAAATGCTGTCTGTGGTAGCCACACGCAGCACAGAAATTACTCAGCTCATAGTATACAGGCTGCTTCTGGCCTTGCTTACTTTATTTTAAAAAAATCTATTATTGAGAATTTTTTAAAGAAAATAAATATTTCCACAGTCTTTAGTCTGCTTCCACTGCCTGAAGTGAGATGATTTTTTTCCCCTTCAGTTTTGACAGGATCAAAGGCAGGTCAGGATTGAGCATTTTGAGATCTTGTCCAGTACTGTTGTAAATTGAAAGCACTTGATACAGGAATCACTAAGGGTCTGTTTTCACTGAAGTACAAACAAGTGTATTGCCCCGAATATGAATCCTGCTGACACAAAAAAACTCTCCTTAACTATTAATATGAGTTGTCTGGCTTGTTGTGGAAAGGAGGGGGAATTTGCTGTGGTTCACACACCTCAGCTGTTGCTAACCCTGCAGCAACTCAAGTACTATTTTTCAGCATGGCTCTTCTCACTTAAGCCTCCCTAGCTGTAGAAGTGGGTAGGCAAATGGAGCTAATTCTGTAGCAAATGTATAGCAAGAGATGGTTAATTTTACTGAATTATTTTACACCACAGCATGCTGAATTTTCGCTCATGTGGCATGGGACCAGGTTTATATATTTTTTTTCTTAAAATTTTGGAGTAAAAAAACACAACCCTTTGTGCAGAGCTGTATTAGAGTTTGCAAGGAGAATTACCCAGAAGAAAGAAATTTTATATATATATATATAAAGTAATTGGTGATTTTATGCTAAAAGGAGCAGAGTTTGCATGGCTACTGGATTTTTTGTAGACAACTTTAAGCAATAGCTGTTGACTGGATCAACATCCTGCCTTGCCTTCTGCTGATCTGTTACTCATGACCAAAAATGGTTTGCAGTTGTGGAGTGCTTGCACTATGCACAGTCCAGGAGCCTGGAAGCAGTGGATTCACTGGTAACAATCGAACCAGTTAGTTAATGAGGCTGGGAGACCTGGCATTGGCATCCCTGAGCTCACAGCAGTCAGGAATATATAGACTCTGTGTGTATACATGCTGAAGCTTAATTTGCAATCCTATTTAGAGTGGAAAAAAAAATGCCACACTTAAAAAAAAAAAAGAAAAAAAAAAAGTGCAAACAGAGTTCTTTTCACAGTGGGCAGAGAATACTGTTAAACAGAGGAAGCACAATATCCCTTTTCATAGCAAGAGATCAAATGTCTGCAGAAGAGTTTAATTTATACTTCTTCATGTGCCAGAGCTGTGTCTGAGACATTGCAGCGTTTCAGTGCTTTCAATCAGGTCATAGTTTCCAGCACAGATGACTTCATCCCCCCCCCCTTTTTAAAATAGAACAAATAGAATAAATGGAATTCCACGTAATGGTGGCAGGATCTGGGATGGTAGGAAATTAAAGCGCATATTTGAAGGCAGAGGTAAATGACGGCGGCGCGGTGCTCGGGAGGCAGAGCCGGGTCCCCTCTCGGTACTCAGCCCCGAGGCCCCTGGCTCTGCAGCTCTCTGTGGCAGGAGGGTGTGGGTGGATCCTGGAGGAGGATGAGGAGAGTGATGGTGGATGATCCACAGCGTCACAGGCGGCCCTTCCAGGGGAAATATGAAAGTGACACCACCTGACTCCGGCGCGACCCAGACTGCTGGGACTCCGGCCCTGCCTCCCTGCAGCTTTGGTTGCCTTCCCCACTCGGGCCCTCTGTTCCCTCACTCTTAAGAGAATGTTTCACATCTCCACAGCCACAGCTCTGCGTTGGCAGTCGGAGAAAAGGTGTTGATGAATTCTGTCTCAAATTTCTGCGTGTCTGAAGAAAAACCCTTATAAAATAGCAGCATGTATTATACTGATATTCCCCCAAACCCAGAAGTAGCTCGCTGCAACCTGGAATGCTTTGAACTGGTGCTGTGAGACAAGTGTTTGCAGTATTTATTACAACAGGAGAGAATGAAACTAGAAACATGTTGTTCCTTAATTATAGAATTTGCTCAACACTGCCCTCATTGTGATCCATTTTTGGCATTTAAAAAAAAAAAAAAAAAGAACTCTCAATAACTTACTTGTGACACGCCTAAATTCTAACTCTTGTCAGAGGCTATTTCATTAGGCAATAGACAATCATGCAGTGAAGAACAGCCCTTGCCCCCAAAGGAGTGTTTTGTCCACATAAATGCATGACAGACTAAGATACTGCATGAATCACACATCCAAGACATAGAGGAATTCCGAGGCAAGGCTGGGAATTGAATTCTTCCACAGTCATAATCCTTTGTCATCAAAGATAAGGTCCCTCAAGTTGTGTGTGTTTTATGTATGTGTATGTGTGCACAAATACAATCACATCGGGGTGATTTGACATGCAGGCTGGCCTGTGGGTCTGTAACTTACATATTTGTATCCTTTTTTCACATCATGTCTAACTATGGTAAAGGTTACACTGACAGACTCATTCAATGTGCAGAGGTTTCTGTTCAAAAGCAAGTGAAACTCTGGTAGAGAAGGCAAATTCATCACTGGTGAGTTGGCTGAATCCAGTCACATGCTGGATAATATAACTTATCCTTAGGAATTCATGCCTCCACTGGGTCTGCCTACCAGATAAGCTACACCGAGATGAAAGTGAGTTGCATCAGATTCTGGTGCCCAGAGCACGCAGTTCAGGCTCTGTTTCTCTTTTGCTCAGCTTTTGTTCTTTTGTTTGTAACAAACAGCATTCCCTCCCTCAGAGAAAGAAGTTAATCAAGGGGGAGATCTACAGGTAAAAGTTTTATGCATGGCACTCTTAATATTATCTCTGAACATTTCAAAGTGTGTGTGAGTTGCTTGTGTCGACTCGGCTTCTTTAAAAGTTTAACCTGGATTGCTTTAGTTGCAGAAAACAGAACTATCTTGCTTGATTCTGGTAAAAAGCAGTCTCCTAGTGACATCAAAGATTATAGCAACTGCAAGGCACTAGTTTGCCTTTGTAGTTCCAAGTTGCTCAAAAAACTTTTAATATATTCTTGTAGGTGTAACCATGTGTCATAAATACACCCGCCAACAAGAGATAAACCCTAACTTGAAAACAACTGTTAATCGATTACTGCGGAAAAACTGACAAACTCGAAGTGAATAATGCTAAAGGGTGTTAATTTGTGGATTTCTGTGGGCTTTGAAAAAAGCGAAATTAAGTCTATATGGGATTTTGGATGTGTGACATAAACTGTGGGCCATGTGCCTGTTTGCATAAACCAGCATCATTGCACTGCGAGCCAGGAGAGCTCTGCTGTGCTCAGCTGAGAGAGTGGCCCATGACTCTGAACACACAGTGATCAGCATCAGCTTTGGTTCAGTTTCATTTGTTTGGGGAGGGAGGAGGAAAAAGGATCCAATGGGGATTTGCTGAACCACTACTCAGGGCTGTAAATCGTTTTTCCTTTTCTGCAGTAACATTGCTGCTCCAGCCCGGTGTGAACGGAGTGTGAGCAATGTTTTATGCTTGACTGAGCTCTAGACCCCTGAGCCTTGGGGACCCTGGCAATGAGGCTGGGAGATTATATGATCCACAGCAAAATGATTCCAGGCAGGCAGCAGACAGTAGCCAACACTGGCAATCAAGAGGGGCAGCGCTGGCAGCTCTATCATTGTCCATAGCTTGCTAAACAGCTCCTCTCTTTTCATGCAAAAATGCAGGCACACACAAAACCACTCATCTTCAGAGCTAGGCAGAATTTTTGCAGTGAAACTTCTTACCAGCTCTGCATATTTAGCTCCAGAAGAAACAAATTCACAAATCTGTCAAAAAACTGAAATTTTTAATTTCAGAAAGAAATGTTTTGACTTCTTTTATTTGAAGTGCTTTGCTTTGTTATCTTAAATTTCATTTACAATTATAATTTAAAAAAATAATTATGTCAACAAAATGAAGGGTGCATCCAGGTAGAATAGGATTTGAGGGAAAATGGAATATAAAATTAGAAGAAAAACCCGAGTTTTGTTGGTTAGCAAAGTGAAAGATCACCTTAGTCATAAACATCACTGTTTGCTTTCCTTTGCTACATCCTCCTCTGCATGATTTTGCAACATGTACAGGAGCATCTAATGAGGAACAAACTCAGACAGAAGACCTTTAGAATATTTATTGGGATGAATACCAGATGATAGCTACTCCAGTGTCCTAGAAAGTCAGGTGAACTGTACCTTTGCCTTCCTGGTAGAATTGATGTGGGCAAAGGCAAAGGAAAAAGCAAACAAGAATGAAGTTGAATATATGTTTATATATACATATATACATATATATGTGTATATATGTGTGTATGTACACATGTATTTATTTTATTACTTCAAGCTAGTATTGGAAAATCTCCTTCAGCCTGCTTTTGGTTTGTGCTTCCAACACCAACTATGCTGCTTTAGCCTGCCCACTGTAGATTTGGCTTAACCTATAGCAGCACAAAACACCTCCATGCCAAAGCACTTGTGCCTTCTGTATGGATTTTGGTCACCTCTGGACTGGGAGACAACTGCTTATTTTGCAGCTGAAGTTACTCCACAGTGGCACAAATTACTGAGGTGGCTATCCTAGCAAGCAGGCAATGCCTGGCCATTGTCTCATTAGCTGCTTTCTCAAAACAACAACAAAGAAAGCAGCTCAGCCCCACTCATCCTGAACTTTTGATTATAATATTATTTGCCTGGTTTCCAACCCTGATGTTTCTGGGAATTTTTCTTTCCAGTGGGGAAAAAGTCTCATACTGCAACTGTTAGCTGATCTCGAGGTGCACTGAAAATTAAACCTTTGGGGTTTGTTTGGACCCATTGTACTGGATCTCTCATTGTGCTGCCATCAGTGAGATTTTTTTTTTGGTTCTTTTTTTTTCACCATCCTGCATGACTGGGGCTCAGCAAACAGCAAATTTACTTTTCACAAACTGATGCAAAAGATGAGGTATGTGCAAAGTGGCTGAGTTAATTGTGCAGGAGGAACTCGGGCCCAGGTGCATGGCGATTATCGATTGAACTGGAGCCAGAGGCTCAGCCCCTTAACTTTCCCAGTCTCGGACTTCCTGATGTTGCCTCTCCCTCTATCACACTGCATTAACTCACAGCGTGGCTGGAACGTTCCACAGTTACTCACAAAAAGGGATCTGTGTGGGAAGGTGAAGGAGGACGGTGGGGGCGACAGGCAATTCGCGGGGAGGAAAAGAAAAGAGCTGGAAAAACCAAGAAATAGAAGGAACATAAGGGGAATTGCATCTTTCCCTAATTTGAGTGGGATGCTCCTGGCGTTTCTGCCACTATGAAGTGCTGTGTGAAGCCATATATCAGCTCACCTTTTATTCAAATAATTTAAGATGGCATTTCAGAGCAGTCAAGTTTTTCGTTACTCTCTCCCTAAATATGTATTGCTCCATCAAAAAATGGTGGTGAAATAAGTCCATTTAACGGCCCTGAAATGTTGTCTGAAATATTTTGGAATGTGGATGACATAGTTGTTTTATAATTGGCGTCTGCAAATGTGGTCCTTCAGAAACCCCTTGGCCAATTTGCCTCAGACTTTGTTTAATAAAAAGGGGCTAATAAATTGAAGGAAAATGCATTTGAAGTGTCTGACTTTGGCCATTTTTTAAAAGGCATTTGAAACTTCCAGCAAAAGTGTTTTCCATCCTACCCTCAAAGCATAAAATGTCTAAGCAGACTTTCTTTCTCAAACTTTCTATGCTACCTGCCGTTGAGATCACACGTGGAAAATTTCAGGGCAGAATTTATTTCATAAAACACACAATTAACAAGAGATTAGAGTGGAATTCCAGGGTATTTAACTGAAGTGTTTGCTCTTCTCCAAAGCTGTATGTCCCTCTGACACATTTGTGCACGCACACACGTGGAACTACTGCAAAAATGTAAAAATCACCATCTGCCAACAGACATGGCAAGTAATTGCATTTATTTCCTGTTGAAAGCAATTGAGAGGAGCCAGTGGTCTATCAGGCTTTGGTGTGATAAATAATGGCTGGTGAACAGCTATCTATTTTTTAAAATGATGAGTGTATGTGCATACATTCACAGAGGTGGTGGCCAGTTGCATCTTCTCTGTGACTGTGTAAGCTGTTGGTGTGCACAGAGTTTACCCCTAGAGACTGCCAGGAGGGAAGGTCATTCCCAGAGTGTGTGTTGGGGGGAATGGCTTCCAGAGAACCACTGTGACATCCATGGTAGGCTTGAATATTAGGTGACCACCAAGAGTGGAAGTGTAGCATGGACAGAGAATTCCTGGATTTCTCTTTATAATCTTCTGATCACCGCACAGTAAGAGGTCTGCCTCAGCATGAGTTCCTCCTCTTTGAAATGGTTGGTTTTCTTCCTTACCTAGAACCTCTGGGTCTTAACTGGTGGCTGTGAAACACCACATGCTGGGATGGGTGTCCTGGTTTGGAAAGACAGGTATCAGCCAGGGAAAGCTGGAGTTTTCCTCCTTGGAATGGAGAATGTAAACCCCTCACCGCCGCCAAATTATAATTTTGCAATTAAGGGCTTTCAGGCAAAGATATGGGAATAGGAATAACAGTTCTTTACTAGGAATATTAACAATACAAATGTAGTATTAGACAAAACCACCCAACCAAACCAGCAAACAAACAAACAACAATCCTGGAGAACCCTGACAGCGTCAGAGCTACAACCTGACACCCTGTTGGTCAGGGTGTTGGAAGCAGTCCAAAAGTGAGTCCTCCTGGAGTGGCAGATGTGGTTCTGGTGAAGTAGAAATGATCCTGTAGAACAAGGGTCCAGTGATGGTGGGAAGGGTGCAGTCTTCCTCCAGGAATCAGGTGAAGCCAGATCCCTGGTGTTCCTACGTTTCAGTTTTTATCCAGGTAGGAATGGTTGGCTCCCCCCACTGGGTGGAGCATCTTACAATGGGATGATGGAATGTGGATGTTCTGCTTGGGGATGACTGCTTGGGGAGCTTAATGGCCCATTAGCAGAAAATATCCCCCTGGAGGGAGGACAGGTGGTGAAAGAGATAACAAACACTGCCCCACCTGGTTTTAACAGTTGGCCCATTATCAAAAGGCACCCGCCCCCCTCACCCCAGAATAACAAGAGAGAAAGAAGAACATCTCCCCAACTGCTTTCAGCAAATGAAATAGAATACACACTTTTGGTTCCATAACCCAAGACAATGGGATGTGCTGCAGAAATGCAAAAATGTAATTAATGTTGCTGTCCAGTGGTAGAGCTTGATCCAAAACCCACTGACTTTCCTCAGTCTTGGCTCAGGTCAGATGGTTTGTCAGCACTACAATTGCACTGTGACACTCCCCTGGCTCTCTGATGGTTTGATCCTCAGGGACGCAGAGGCTATAAGGAGCAGAGAGGAGAAGAAACGCTTCAGGTTCACTGCTGAGCATCTCACAGGAGAAATGGTTATCTGTGCGGGGCTGCTGCCGCCACCTGCCACCATCAAACCCGCGCAGGCGCCGCTCACCGGAGCACAAGGTTTATTTTAGTGTTTCTGCTTAACCCAGGCACTAATGCTCTGTGACAGCACCTGAGAGCAGGGGCCAGCCACCAGCCGTCCTGCTGAGCTGCTGCATGTAGGAGAGCCAAGGCAGCCCTGGCTCTTGCCAACCACAGGCAGCTCCGGCTGCAGCCAGGGGCAACCTCTTTGAAGTGCGGCCACTCTCCCCGGCCCCATTCCCTCCCCTCCGCTAGGTGTTAACACAAACATCGCCCCGGCCAAAAGACTTCCATTATTTATTGGAGGCTACTTTTCCTGCCAGCTGAGTCCCAGACTTGAGGAGCTTTGAAGGAGCCAAACAAGTGGATATATGTCTCCGAAGATATCGTAAAAACCTGGGCGGAATGGCTGTGGAAGGTGCGCGCGGAGCACCTTGTGAAAGCAATCCCTTGTGTCAGAGTGCCAAGAGAAACAGCAGGCAAGCCCCCTCTGCAAAGAGGTGCTGACAGTGACAGGTATTAATGCTCAGATTACAATGGAAACGTTTGTATATTAATTGCACGGCACTCAGACTTACCCTCCTCCCTGGTTTGCCTTTTTAAATTTTTTTTTTTCTTTTTTTTTTTTTTTTTTTTAAAGAAAAGAGGTGGAGGAGGGAGGTTTTCATTATTGCTGATCAGGGAGTATTACTTGCATCTCTCCCATGGCATATGTTCATACGCCTGTGGGCTCACACACGGAGCGTTCTCATTTCAAAGCCGAACAGCTCTCTTAGCTATTTTTCTTTTCCCTTCCTCAGGACTTCAAGGAGTGAGTAGGATGTAATCTCCGAGTGAGGAGGCTTGGTTCTGAGCCAGGCACTACTGACTTACCACGTTGTCCCTGAGTAAGTCACCTCACCTCTCTTCTCCTTCATCTTGCCACCTGTAAAAAAGAGAATGTGATATTCTCCTTCCTTTGTTCAATTAAGGGCAGGGCTTAAAAAATTCATAGACTGAAAGCTTTCACATCACTCCCTTTTTTTTTTTTTAATTAAAACCTAATTTACTTTAGGGCATTGTAGAAACCTCCAGAAACATGCAATTTGAGTCTTATCTTAGGTGATTACTGTAACCTCACTGCTTTAAATAACTTCCATGGTTGTGAGTGCCAGGCTGCCTGTTGCAGCTGTAATAAGGAGGCAGTCCTGACCCAGCAAGGCTCATCACTGGGACTATACTCACATGGGCCTCTGCTGAGCACTTCTGGGAAAGTCCAGCTTCACTGTGGGATATGAGATTTTACCTCAGATCACAAGAAATGGACATCTTCCCAAAGCAGGGATAGGATTTGTACTGTGTTGTAAAAGAATCCAAGTCACGGGGAATAGACGAGGAGAAAACCACACTGCTGTCACCTGGCCCAGCTTTCTGGTTGTTACCTGTCTCGTGCTTTAATTTGCCTGTATTTATGTCCTGGAAATTTAAAAATTAGAGATGGAAAAGGACACCTGGGTCTTTCAGCTTGCTTTTTTTTTTTTTTTCCGCTGCAAAGTTGCCTCCTACCTCATATCTCCTGTTTTATTGTATCAGCACAAAGGGCAGAAAGGAGCAGAGAGGTGACCAAACTAAGGGCATTTGCCCACCCCAGAGATCCCCATTCACACTTTTTCTGTAAGCCCTTCTTTCAGGTAGCAGCTGGGATCTGATTCTGTGATTCCTGCTAATTTGAATATAAGCCATTTTTGTATGCAAAGGATTGCTGACACCAGCAAGTTTCACTGTAATGATTACTATGGAAACGTTTATCTATAAATATAAAATTCTTTAAAGCTTAGCCTTTTATCTTTATAGAAAAAGGCCTGTTTATGTCACTTCTAAGCTTCCAGCTTTAATGTAGACATGAGCTGTTCTCATACCAAACAAGATAACCTTAGTGTTAGAGCTGTGTGAGCTTTGAAACATGGGAATTTGAGCTAAAACTATTATTTTTTTAATACAATATTAATAGCTGAATGGAAAAATATTTTAAAATGCCTTTCTAAGCCCCAAAGCTCTAGTTCACTTGCAGTCTTCTTTTCTATCTTTTATTGTAATGTTTCTTGTATGGTGTAGCTGCTTTCAAGTGCCAATCAGTCCTAAAACTCTGTGTGTGTGTGCACATACACGTGTGTATTTCATGGTGGGGATTGAGGCAGAAGAGAAAAAATGGAGAAGCTCCCTACTCATTAGCCTTTTCCCTTTGTGTTTTTAGATTTTGGTCTTCAAAGCCTTCAAATATGGATTATAAGTTTAGGTCCCCAAAATATGTTTTTGATGTTTTGGATATTTTTTATTTCTAAATGACAAAAAAAAAAATTGATTTAAAGTTAATAAGATTAAGGAGTTTGTTATCTAAAACCTAGAGTGAAAAGGGTGTATTAGAGAGATGAGGACTAGTTTTTCTTCTTTGCATGTCTATCTAAGAATTTTTTTAGAACTATTTTTCCTTGACTTTGAAAATTACACTTGGGAAATATCTATATTAACATAGAGTTTTTTCCAATCATACAGACTAATACCACAAACACCCACATTTGCAGAGACTCTAAAGCTATTCCATTAAAAGTATTCTCAAATAAGATGAAATCATGGGGTTAAGTAATACAGATTTAGGGTCAAAACTTAAATGTTCCAAAATGTTTGCAGAATCAGGTCCCCACAGACTTTGGAAACAGAACTCATGACATCCACAGAGTGAAATCATAGCTGATGATGATCAGAAGGTTTATTTGTTATTCATTGCCACGGAGAAATTGATAGCAGCAACCTTGTCTACAAGGGCACAATTCATATATATGTATTAAAGTTTCTCTTTGTGTAGATTTTGATTATTAATACTGATGTGGTTTTTTTGTTCCACTTTTGGGTGGAATGAGAAAATGGACAATTAAATATTCCATTTAAAATTCAGCACTAGCCTAACGAGCTAGAGCTAAGAAGTCAAGTTCAAGGATAGAGGGGGCTTTAAGCCACCTTTTGTTCTTCCAATTTTATGGGAGAATTAGGGAGATCCTTGTCATAATTTTGACAGTGGCTAGTGTAATCTTTTACATTAAAACGTCTTTCCTGGATTGTTTCAGGGACTACCATCCCATCCACAGTTCCTCCCGTGCAGGAATTTGTGAGGGCAATCTGTGTTACAGGACTGAGGAGGCTTCTGGCAGTGAGACATGGTCTGATCCTCCTCTTTGAGTCTCCCTTTGTTCATTCCCTCTCCTTGGTTTTCCTCCCCAGTGCACTGCTAATAAAGCCCTCTGATATTTTAACTGGAAGTTAAGTACAGACAAGCCAGCCCAGACCTCTGCCTGCCCTCACTGTGCTCTTCCAAGTTCACTCACAGTGTCAGGCTCTGAGAGGAGCAGCACTCAGAGGAGTCAATTGGACACTCTCAGTAACTGCACAGATTGCCTGGAAATAAAAAGATCTAAGAGCCAGCATTAAACTCTTAAATAGGACATGCAGTAAAAGCACAACAATACACCGTGGCTCCCATAGGGCTGAGGAAAAAAAAAAAAAATCAAATGGTAAATATCTCATATTGGATTCAGAGAAATACTCCCAAATTTAGAAGCTCATTTGAAGCCTATCCCAATAATTCAGACTTGTTGGATCTGTAAAATTAGCCTGTAAATCTCACAGGAAAGGCTGTGGGGTATTTCAGCACTTTCATTTGTGCTCCTGGCAGGAGCATGATTATTAGTATAAAAACATAAAAATGACCATGAAAGTAACTTTTAAAGCAGTAGCAGCTTTTTACTCTCTTTCAAATCCTACAGAAAGGATTAGAGTTGTGGGAAAAGATTTAGCTTCCTTTCTATTCACTCCTAATTGGCTTGCCCAGCCTTGATACATTGAACCATACATTGTTAATGTCTTTATCACGTCTTTATTTCTCCTGTCCTGTTTCAAGGTTCAGATCACGGTCATCAGTCCTCACCAGAAAAGAGTCTCCTTTCCTAGAGGGTTGCCTTGTAAATCCAGCAGTGATTTAAGCTAGGACCAAGGGTAGGGCCTCACCATGATCACTGGTACCTGGAAGGAGAGGTCTGGATGAAGTCCCCTGAAGCCAAGACAGGAATGTCTGGAGAGACAATTTCTCTATTCCCCTCCTCACAAGCTGTACTCACTGTGGTGCTCCAGTAGCACCAAACTCAGGAGCAGTGTGGTGGAATCTTTGGGATGTTAAGTGTTTCCTACTGGAAACCTACTGGAAACCTCTGCAAGCTCTCACTCTCCAGCAGGTTGTGGGGGAATCAAAAAATCATTGGTTGGAAGGGAATTTACAGATCATTTAGTTCCAACTTCCTTGCTTGAGGGCTGGCATTTGTAGAGGATAAGTGATAGTAACCTCTGCTACCTGCAGATACACTGATACTAGTGGGATGCCTTGTCCTTCCTTCAGAAGATGAAATTGTGTGACTGTAAAGAAAAATCCAACAGATTTTGCCTTCTCTGACAGAAGTATGTAACATTGCCAGGCAGAATCTAGCAAGAAGAGGTAAAAATGCAAGACAGGTCTGCCCTGTCTGGTCACACTGGAATAGTCTGTGAAGGTTCATGTGTCTTTGGGCATCCTGGAGATGCTCACCCCATTGTCCTGGCACGACTGTGTCATGCAGAACAAGGTGTACATCCATCACATGTACATCTACACCTTCATGAATATTTGCTGTGAAGCTTTAGGGGGAACAAATAAGTTGCAGCTCAGTCACTCCCTTCTTTGCTGGTACCTGGTAACAAACATCAACCTTCCTGATGTGCATGAAGCTCGAAGATTTTTGCCTTCTTAATCAAGTGAACATAGAAGTGATGAATTACCCCAGGAACTAGCCCATAAGGCTGGACAGTTTTACAAGCCAAGAGCTAGAAGGTGCTCTTTCTAAATTAAACACGTTGTTGTGTTTCTTTGGATTCTGTTTCCATGTAGTTTGTGATGGAAGTACCTTCTTTCCATTTGCAAGTGGATAAACACAAGAATACCTTTACTCTTCCAGCTCTCTGCAAAAATGCTGGCCAGCAGGCTGACATGGAGGGGGCCCAGTGTACCTGGAATAATATGAAACACCTTTTTTGTGTGTATTAGTTTACATACTGCGTTCAGGAAACAGGGTACAGAAACTTCCTTGAACCTCCAGGAACAATAGCTATTGTTGGTTGTTGATATGGCATGAGCTCATATCCAGGATACACTGAGAAAGGAACTCCTGACCACAATAAATAATATACTTCTTAACTCCCGGTGTGAAAGAATGTATTTATTGTTTTTTCCAGTGAGAGGTGGAGAAATGGGGCTTTAAAAAGAGGGCTTTGCTTGGCAGGGCAAAATCTCAGATTGGTGGGTTTGTTTTTTTTTTTTTCCCTCTTAAAAATTCAATTAAGGAATTTCTTATGGAAAAAGAAAATTTTATAGTCAGGTTTCCAACAGTCTGTGTTGAAATCTATTTTGCATTTGACTGTATAATATGAAAAGGATAAGATTAGTGGGACAGGTCGTTCTAACTGGTTTTTTTCCTTGCCTTCATCTGCAGTGGGGGTGGAAAACTCTACACCACACAGAGCTCAAAGCTCTTGGTCAAAGTTGTACAGGAATAGGTTTCTCTGGGTTTTTACAAAGTTGATTAGGGTGAAGGAGCTTCTTTAATGCTACACTCTGTCAGTCCTTTAGGAGCAGAGCCTTAGTTGTTTGAAAAAGAAATTTGCAGAACCCTGGCTGTTCTATCTCAAACTGACACTTACACTAGATTTAGTGGATACTCATGAACTAAATTGTGCACTACAAAAGGAAAGGCCTTGAAGGGAGTCTAATCTTTAAATGGAATGTGCCAGTTAAAACACAGGAGTGGGAGTTAGGGGGCTCTGCAGCGTTTCTGATACTGTGGCACCAGTCATGTCACTTTGCAGAGGAAAAGGGGAAAGGCTCCTATCTGTCCCAGGGATCCTCCACCTCCAAGGAGCATTACCTCTTTTCATCCCTTTAATGCCTCCCAAGAGAACCATCTGGAGTGCTTTGGGGAAGTAAACCTTAGCCACATACATCATTTTATTGAAATGTTATCCTCTGCAAAGCTTTGCTGCAAGGGGTTTTGGGTTCAGGGGGAGTGCTTGCTGGGCTTGCTGGAGGTCTGGACTGTGTAACACTGAAGCCAAATCCCCTCTCCCTACTTGGTCAGCTGGGCTGGACACCACACCTCTGCATTCCCAGTCTTGCCAAAAGCACCCAGTCAATGCCTCTCAGGTAGTCAATGCCCCTGGAAAATTGAATTACCTCTCCTTGTTCCTAAAATAAAAGCAAGTGAACATTCAAAACTATTTTTTTTTAATGTCTCCTGCCCTGAAGTCTGATGTTTAACTACTCAAATGGTTATTTAGGTTTTTCTCTGCATTAATGTTGCTGTACAGGTGTCTTGTAAGGGCAGCTATTAAGCCCTGATGTGACACTTAAATGACGTAGTAAATTTAAAACCCCAATAAATTCTAAGAACCAATGTCTAGCAAAAGGAGTTTTTAAATTCATATGGTCTGAGGCACTAGTTTCTTGTAGAAGTATGTATTATTGGCTACTGCACTGTATAGGTGTCCCAGAAATAAAAATGCAGTGTCACATGCTCCAGAGCTGAAAAATGGAGACTGACTTTTCAGGGTCTATTTGTTTATTTGATTTTTTTTTAAATTTTTTTTATTTCTCATACTTTTCCCTACTAAACTGAACCACTCTTGAAATATCAAATTCTCTTACTAACTTTTTTCATAAATAACTCTTGGTTAGAGATAACTCAGATTTTTCTTTTTAAATGTGTGCACTTTACGTGTTCTTCGAGGAGAACATGGCATTCTTCTGGTTCCTTGGTTGCAGGGCTTTAAAAATAAACTCGGTGCAATGTTGCAAACGAGATAAGACACATACTTTGACATTCATTTTTTTGTTTCTCCAAATCTTAATGAGAAATTTAAATAGCTTACTACCAAACATGCCTAGGGAACAGTAAAGCTGTGCAGCAGGTGGCTTCAAGGGACAAGGGGTCCAGTTCAAGCTGGTCTCTACAAACTGGCCAGTATTTGCTTAGGCTGGTGTAGCCCTGGTTTGTGCCTGTGATGTTTTGGTTTCTCTGAAACTCTTTTCCCAGAGAGTTTTCTGTCAACAAGAGGCATGTTTTGCTAACTTTGTTTACATCTCTTTCCCTAGGAGGGACTTCTTCTTGATGTCCCTCTGGTTTGATCAATGTGATTGAAGGAGTTTGTCTTTCTTTCACCAATTGAGTTGTTCTCTGTAAAATAATATAAAAAAAAAATTACCAAAAATAAACTATGTCATTGTCAACCTTCTGAAGTCAAAATCTGTGTTGTTATAGTCTTTAACAGCATCAGGCTGGAGCTGCTGGCACACTTAGGCCTAGCTCTTGGTTTTCCAGGTGAAAAGCAAGAAGCTTTGGATGATGCTTGTTCTGTGGTCTCTTTGACTTTCTCATTTTAAGGGCACCTAGGAAAAGGCTGAGAATCAAACCTAACTCCCTGCAGGGTGAAGTTGTGAAGCTGGCTCACAGCTCTGGGGTGGCAGGGCTGTGACCTTGCAGCAGAGGATGCTCTGCACTCCTCCAAAGGCCTCAGCACACACACAGAAGGGCTGAACCCCTCTCTGTCAGCAGCAAGGGCAAATCACTCTTACAAGTCACCCTCAGGTTTGTAATGAACCCCAGCCAGCACCCCCTCAGTAAAAAATGAACCCATGTAGGGTTAAAAACACCTGCAAAAGGTGCAACAGCCCTTGCCAAACCTCTCACAGCACTTCTGGCAGAGATGTGTAAAACCCATCTATCAGAAAAGGGGCCATGGTCTGATATCTGAAAGACAGGCCCTTTTAAAATTAGCTTGGGTTTGAAGTGAGTGATAGAATAAGCAGAGTCTTCTATTGGTCAATCAACAGCCAATTCCCTGTGGGATTATTCTTGTAGAAAATTAGGACCAGTTTGTCTATTGGTGGTTAAAAATCACACCACTTAGTGCTGAAATAACGAAGACTTTCTAGCCTTGTAACATTCTTCAACACTACTGCTTGTAATATAAAGTTTGTAACTCATGTATTATGGTGAGAAAAATTGTCTAGTTTGAAAAAAAAAAAAACCATCACACTTGACAGACAGAATTAAATGAAATAATCTTTAAGAACATAGAATCTTTGCTTGTTTCAGGACCCTTTTTTGAATGTTCATATTTCATGACAGCCAGCTCATGCAGTATGAATCTGAGCAAAGAGAGAAGCAGGTTTAGAACAAATTTTGTAGGATTATTTTTGTTTCCTTGGGAAACTACAGAGATGTTGGTTTAGCAAGTTGCAGCTTTGACTAGAAGGTTATATATTCTGCACTTTCCGCTGTATAATCCAGCTACAAAAGCTGCTGTAAAGGCAGCCTCTTAGATGTCCAAGGGCAACCTTGCCAAATTAGAATGACAAAACATTCCTTCCTAATGGGATAAGCCTCGCTCTCATACCTTCTGATGTGTTTGTACTTCCTCTGATTATTTTACAACAAAAAAATGTACTGAAAATCTTCCCATGCCAGGTTTTTCCTGCTGATCTTGTTGCCAGTTCTCTACCCATGTGTCTTGGTTTGGAAAGAAAGGTATCTGCCAGGGAAAGATGGAGTTTCCCTTGGAATGGAGAATGTAAACCCCTCACCCCCTCCAAATTATAATTTTGCAATTAAGGGCTTTCAGGCAAAGATTTGGGAATAGGAATAAAAGTTCTTTACTAGGAATATTAACAATACAAATGTAGTAGAAAACAAAACCACCCAACCAAACCAGCAAACAAGCAAACAATTTTGGAGAACCCTGACAGAGTCAGAGCTACATCCTGACACCCTGTTGGTCAGCGTGTTGGAAGCAGTCCAAAAGTGAGTCCTCCTGGAGTGGCAGATGTGGTTCTGGTGGAGCAGAGATGATCCTGTAGAACAAGGGTCCAGTGGTGGGGAGAAGGGGTCCAGTCTTCCTCCAGGAATCTGGTGGAACGAGATACCTTTGTGTTCCTGCGTTTCAGTTTTTATCCAGGTAGGAATGGTTGGCTCCCCCCACTGGGTGGAGCATCTCACAATGGGGATGAGAGAATATGTTGTGCCCTTAAGTGAGCTGTAATGGTCCATCAGCAGAAAATATCCCCCTGGAGGGAGGACCACTGGTGAAAGAGATAAGAAACACTGCCCCACCTGGCTTAAACAGCTGGCCCATTATCAGAAGGCACCTGCCCCTCTTCCCCCAGAGTTACAGGAGATAAAGAAAAGCATCTCCCCAACTGCTTTCAGCGAATGAAATAGAATACACACTTTTGGTTCCATAACCCAAGACACTATGTTTATAGAGATTCTTCTTCTCCCCCCTCTCCTGCTTAGATTCCCATGAAAGGAACAGACTGTAGTTCTACAAGTTCCCAAACCTGCCTGTTGTGGGATGGCACTGAGACAAATAGTTTACAGAATTCATTCTATTTTTTAGATGGAATAGATTAAGCACTTCTATTAATACTAATAACATCTGTATCAGTATCTGGGACTAGAAGAGCAGGACTCCTGTCAGTATGATTCTCTGCAGGGGATACTTGAAACCTAGGGCTGTGACTCATTCTCTTGAGTATCAGGATGAAGGACTGTGAAGTGTATCATGAGAAGCTTTTTCTTTCTTCTGATGTACCACGCAGTAACTTTTGTTACAAGCATGAGGCTGGTGACAAATGTCCTTACCCATTCTGTGTTTGCAGTAATTGTTGTCCTCAAGATCTGACAGAAAGGAAAAATATTTTCCTTACCTTCACACTCACCCTTCCTTTGTTTTTGCAAGTTTAAATGGGGAGGTTGAAAATGATTTCACGCTGCAATCTAGACTGTGGTTGAGTTTTGTAAAGTTTTGAGGAGAAAAGAAAGACAGGAAAGAAATATGTAAAAAACCAGGTAACGTTTCGTCATCTGGGTTCTGGTCCAAAGACACAGCTTAGGGGGAACTCTCCCAAAAGAAATTAAAGCAGTGTTTATGGGTGCCGGGATATTAAAAACATACTTCTTCAGGTCGTCCAGAGTTTCCAGTCCCATTCAAGATGACATCTACAGTAGTACCTAGAAATTTCTTTTCTAGTCTGTCTTGTATGATTAGATATACCACAGATGCCATATGAAGAAGCCAGAATGAGTGCCACTGATTTTTGTTAAAATAGCTGCCTTTTTAGGCATGTTTTTAGATGTGTGTTAGATAAACATATTTGGGGTTTCTGAGAAGTATTCTAAGTGTACCACAGTAGTTAAAACATCCCCCTCTATGCACAAGGGGATAGACACTTAAATTTACTTTCTACCTTGGTTGTCTTTTGGCTTCATTCTTGTGACTGCCAAAATCCTCTTAATACATCTTTGATCTCTACTTGGACAAGCATTTTTTTTTTTTTTAATGGAATCATAATTCAGCTTTTCAGACTACCTGAAGGCACATTTATCTGTGGCATATTGCAAAATTCAGAGCAGACATTCTTTTGCCTTTCTTTTTCAAAAAGTACAATAGTTCCCTTCTGAAGGAATCCCTTTGGTCAACCTGGTGCACTCCAGAATAATCCAGTTGCTGTAGTTATGAGCCTCAGCTTAGATAAAGTCAGAAGAGGTATAGTGAGATAAGTATCAACATGAGATATATCTGGTTTGTAGTTTACAGGAGCATTACCATTCCGATGGGATAATCAGGATGGAATTGCAGAAAGTATTTGGATAGCAGATAATAAGACAACATATAGTCCAAAACTTCTCTGCCACAGTCAATATAGATAAGTGAAAACTGATAGCAGAGAGGCCTCTTCCAGCTTGTTCTGTTTCTTTTAAGTGGCAGACATTCAGAGTCATCACCAAAAGTAATTTGATGACTTCAGTTCCATCAAAGCATTGCTATTCCTCTGCAAGGCTGATGCAGACAATTCAGCAAGGGGAGGTGGATCCACAGAGCTCCTTAGAGGGCACTGAAACCAGATCCACTTGTGGCAGCTGCCCTTCTCAAAGCCATCCCACAAAAAAAGGCATGACTTTGCTAGGACTTTGCTATCCAGTTTCCTCTAGCACTTCTGGCTTTCAGCTTTAGCTTTGCGAGCGACTTGGAAAAAAAAAAAACCTGTATTTGTGACATAGCTTTATATTGCTATGCCATGTGGCTTTTCCTTTTCCTTTTTTTTTTTTTTTTTTAATGCCAAGCATTTGGAAGCTCTCCAGTATTTCCAGTATTTGCACTCTTTGCATCCGTCTCTGCTGCTGCTATTCGGAGCTGTTGCATTTCAATCCATTAAATTGTAACCCCTCTTTTCAGAGAGCAACTGACTCCCTCTCAGCAATTAGGTGCCCTTCAGGCATGTGAGACCAAGACTCCAGTGCTATGAATGACTTTTTAATTATGGGGGAAAATGCAAGAATTTCAAAAGGAATACCAAGTATTCCTTGCCTCAGCTTTCCTCCCACCTGCCATTCTGCACCCATACCTGTAGTTCTGTATCCATACACCACAGCAGACAAGATCACAGCCAGTTAGGAGGTAGCTTTTTAAACTACCCCTCTACAATGGGAGTGATCCATATTAGAATTCCAGAATTTCATCATACAGAGGAAGAATAAAAAAAAAAAAACGAGAACACTTCAAATCCCAGCTGACCACTCACATTCAGGAGGTACTGGCTGTTTTGTAGAGACAAGATTATTTCTAGTGTTGAGAAGGAAGGTGAGATCTGGAATTAGTTGAAAACTTCCAAGTTTGTGTTGGTAAAGAGGAGGATCCTGCATTCCTTGTGACTTTCCTGTGAGGTTTAATGAAGAACCTGCTTCAGGCTGCTCTGTGAGCTGATTATGTCCAGCATCAATTCCCATTTTATATGGTAGGCATCCCTTACAAAGAAGGGACTAGACAAGAACAGGATGGGTGAGAAATTAGTAAGTTGAGAGGGAGCTCCCTAATTTCTGGAAGTAGTTTCTGGCATGCCCAGATGGAGGAGGGAAACTGCTCTGCATAACTGTGGGTCATGGCTTAGCTTTATTTTTGGGTGCTCTGGAGGAAGCTGTGACCAGGGCTTTTTTTCATTAGTGTTTGTCAAGGCCCTCCTTTTCCCAAATGCAACTTGCCCAAATGGAAGCAAAGGAGTTCAGCAGAGGCACAAAGCATTTACTCAAAGGCAGAAACTAATCCAAAATGTTTCCTTTGCAATGCTTTGCACTAGCAGTGTGTCACAGCACTGATTTCACGTCAGGTGAATGCTCAAGTCCTTGTGAGTGGCTGTAAGTGGGAAAAAGGTAGCTGTTCAGAGACAGAAAAATGTTTAAAGAGACTGTAGAATAAAGACCTAATTGGCAATAATTTGGCTTTTTTGCACCTAGCTGGCAACTTTATCCTTAAGTAAAAAGTGGTTCAGTTGGGGCTGCTCCTTTTAAGGTGAACAACAGAGTGTAGGAGAGAAGTTTCCAGGCTGCAGTGACCAGGTGGAAGTAAGGTGAGTGTGAGGAGCAGGAATGTGAGACTGATGCTCAAAAGGCAGAGAGCAGTGTGTAAACTCCACAGTCAGGTCTCTGGAAATGGGAATGAGTGGTTCCTAAGCACCAGAGAGGACTTTCTTATCTGTGCAGTTTGCTGCAAAGCAGAGCCATTAATTTCTTGAATACATGCTTGGAAGCAATGACCTACTTGCAGGAATGTAGCTAACAGGGGAAGACTTGGGTATAAACCTTTTTTTTTTATTTCTATTCTGCCTTGCCTACCCTCTTTTGAGTTTTCTCCACTTAGAGCCAGCTAATTAGTTTATGATCTAATTAAATTTGGCTTTTTATTTTAGTTTGGTCATCTTTGGGGAGCCGGCTCTGAGGAAAAGCTCTGGGAAGATGTAGTTCAAAGCCGTGACTGATGAAGAATCCCATCGGGCTTTCCCCTGCCTCACGTGGGGAGACCCAGCCTGCACAGCTTTGCTGCCTCCTCACATTTGGGCAGTGCTGGAGCCCCATCCCCACCCCAGTGCAAAGAAAGGAGCTGGTGGAGGCCAGAAGCTCCCAGCCTGCCCAGCCAAGCCGTGCTCCTGCTTTCACTCCTGCCCTGGCGTTAACCTGCAGCTCGCTCTGGTTGTTCTGGGTGGAACATTTCTGTCACAAAACTGATGAACCACAGGCCTGCCTTTTCTGATGTTGCTATTGTTGCATGTCATGCCACTGTGGAACTACCTATGACCTTCAGATAGGTTGATAACTGTGGGAAAAAAAAATAAAAAAATAACCAAACCATCTGCAATACAGCTGGGCATAGGAATGCCTGGCTGGTGTATTAGAAAATGAAAGGGGGATTTTGGAGAAACGTTTCCTATTAATTCATGCTGCCAGTTGGTCCTAGAATTCCTGTGGATATTACTGGGAGTCAGTAATCTAATTATGAAGGGCCTTCAGTGGCCCATTTGATTCTCTTACACAATGATACTTAGAATCACAAGTTTCGAGAGCTTTATTTGTCATTTCTGCCTTCCTATAAATCTACTGCTGTCCATCCACCTCTTAGAAGGGAATATTTGATATTAAAGACATTCATGCACATTTTATTGTTGGGCTTGCTGTTAGTTATTTATTTCTGAAGTAAACTCAAGGTTAGAACTGACTGCAGGCACTAGAGTGGTGATTTCTTACCATAACCAGTAACCAAGCAAAAATCTCATTTTCATCTGGTTTTGAAAAATCTTGGCCTTCAGATTTTATCGTAAAGTTCTTAGTAGGTCATCCAATTAATAGATTGACCTATATTTATTTCATTTCTCTTGCTACAGGTTAATTTTGACCTCTGGAACTCAGAGAAATAAAGCACAAAATAATGCGTCAGATAAAAGAAACTATTGCAAAGTAAGCTGAGAAGCCAAAGCTCCTCAGGGCAAAGGTGGCAGGGAAGAAGGCACAGTACATAATTTCTGGTGGTGATATTCATGGCTTCTCACAGTAAGTGCATTCAAATACATTTCTAGCAACTCACAGTTGCTCCTTATGGATGAGGGGGATTAGCAGTAACAGGAGGTAGGACTTTAAAAGTGAAAATGTACTAAAATAGCCTGCTTACAAAAGAGCATGGCTCCTACAATCTTTCCAGGGCTTGCATCTTCACTGCTCTGTGCTGTGTTTGCATCAATACAGAAATTTGTATTTGCAGCCTGTAGAAGTTTAACTTAGCACCTGCTGCCACCTTATTTAGGGGACTGTATGTTTCGTTGCCTTTTTTTTTTTTTTTTTTTTTTTTTTTTTTTTTTTTTTTTTTTTTTTTTTTTTTTTTTTTTTTTTTTTTTTAGTAGGTGCAGCTCTTTAGCATATTTTCTGTCTCCAGAAATAAATATATTAAAGGCTAATTCCATACTGAAGGAATCACCTGCCTTTGCTCAGCCCACAAGCAGGACCATTAGGATGCGGGCTGGCCTGCCTTGGAGCTGCTTTGGGCACCACAGGATTTAGAGCTGTAGCCATTCAGAGGGCATTAGCATTTTGAAAGGTTTAACCAACAAAAGCACACTGGTGGCTTGGGGAATACAGATGCTGAGAAAAATGTTTAAATTCATGTAATGATTTGGATCTTCAGGACTGCTTGATTCACCCTTGCAACCTTGTCTCCAGACAGTGCCACAGGCTTAACTCACCTGCCAAGAAGTGTGAGCATTCCTTTGAGTCTCTGTAAAATGCATCTGTGTGCAACTTTGATAGCTTTTACAAGGCATAAAATTACTGCTCAGTGTAACTCCCTTCAGCTACTTTTAAGTCAAGTGAAGTAAGAGTAAATATTTCTCAGCAGGTTGGAATTCCAAGTGCCACTTCTCTTTCTGTCTTTGGAGTCTCTTTATATTTTTGTATGCATATATTTCATGCAGGTTCAAGCTGAGATGTTTAGGGGTCAAGGGAAAAGAAGTCTGGAAAAATCACAAAACATTCTTCTTGATAAATATTCACCAATATGGTAAATTCCATGAAAGTATGGGTTGGTTTGTTTGAAAGAAATATGTATACATTAAGTGCTAAATCCATATGGAGAACTTCTTTTGTGATAATAAAATAAGGAAAATTTACATTTACCTTGAGATTTTGCTGGTGCTGCTAAGTATGTAAAATTTCAATTAAATATAGAAAATTAGTAACGGATGTGTTGATGAATATGGGTTTTTCTGAGAAGGAAATGATATGCTGATCTGATGGGCACTGCACTGTGGTGAAATAAGCCTAGGAGGGAGTTGTGTCTCTGGAGTAGAGCTCCTGTGTCACTGCTCAGTAACAAGGTTTGACTCTGAAAGGGGAGTGGAGTGGGGTCCCCCTGTGCTGTGCTGCTTTGGACTTCCCAAAGGGATCCTCTCCAGGGTCCTGTGAGAACCAGTTCTTGCCCTGACCAGGGGTAGATGCAGCCTTGATCCAAATGGGGCATAGATTTTGCCCCAGGAGTATGGGACTGCATGCTAGAACATCAGCACCTCTGTGATCTTTACCTTTTCAGTCCTAATTCCCTTTCCAGTAAGGCAGGTGAGACATTCTGCTCCAACTCCATTAGTAAGACCATGAAGCTGGGGATTTATTTTCCCATTTTCAGTCTCAAAACAGAACCCTGCTTCCAAGGGGCAGGGTCAAAGTGTTAAGTCCAGGCTGTTCTGCAGTGGCAGTGAGCACAGTGCAGGTAAGAGAACTGTCAGGTAACTGCAGCTGGATCAGGCTTTTTGCATGTCCTCAACAAACACCTTCTCCTTTGGAATCTACATAATGAAGGTCACGAAAGATGAATTTGTAGTTCCTTGCTCAGAAGGTGTGCTGGCTTTGCCTCTTTACCTCTGTCTTAAAAGGAACCTTCATTATCTCATTATGCATGCTCTGTTCTGGTTCATATTTCAGATAATGCTTACCTTCTTACAAATCTTTAGGTTTTGTTTTCATTTTTTTCTGAAGTTGTGTTATCACCTTGTGCTAACTGATTAACACAGAAAGGGGCTAGATGAATAATTCATTGTGTATGATTAAATCAAAGAATTTACCTTTCCTTTTGTTTCATAAAATGTCTGCAAATATATCAAAGCTTTCCTTCAGCTATTTGTTTTTGCAAAGTTATTTTGCCAAATAATTGCAATAAATATTCCTTTGTGCTGAAAGTGAAGCATTACTTGTGTGAGAATTTGACGTGGGTGTCTAATACCATTACAGTGCTGGTAGAGGCAAAGAGGAAGGTTGTTGTGGGTTGAGTTGGGGTTTTTTGAGCTCCACTCCAGTAATTTTTGGGCACACCTCACTTGAAGAATCATTGGAGGACAGGACTGCTCTTGAAGTAAGAAGGGAAACAGATTTAGGCAAGTGATCACGTCCTACTTACACTTCAACTTCTATTTTAGAGCTAAAAGGACTAGAAATAAGATGTTGTACACTTATCTTCAATATCTGCCTTCCTAAACCCAGGTGTTTGTCTGAGAGTTGTGTTTGGACTTGCAATGTGTATGGAGCTGCACAAACTGGCTTCTCCCCAAGAATATTGTCCTGTGGTCTGCCCTGTCATGGATCTCTTGCATTGTGTCTAACAAAGTTAGAGAAGGAAATGGCATTTGTTATGTGCAATGTTTCATTCACTCTTTGAAATCCGCAGACGAGTACTTCAGCTGGTAGAAATAGATTTAAAATGGCAGCAGCTTGTTTGGTAGAGGAAAGATTTACTGGCTGTACAGAAAAGGCCTGGAATCTGGGGGTTCTGAGCACCTCTTTCTCTGTAAATGGCTCAACTGATAAGAAAATAGTGGTATTTGGTGGTGCCTGTCAGCTGGAGACCAAAGCATCTTTACCAAGAATTTTCCACTGTGGATTTCAAGTCTTACAGGCACTTAAAAAAAATAAAATTATAAATAAGTATATTTAAGGTTTTTTTTAATGTTGCACACAATGCGTGCCTGTGTGTGTATTTTATTTTCATAGCCATTCCTAAGGAGACAGAGGGAAGATTTGCCCTCTTAAAATAATGGCAAAAATAGCAAATCAGATGGTAGTGGGGGGGAGGAACAGCCTTGAGGAGACAGTTTATGAAGGCTTTCATTCCATCATGTACCTTGGACATAGTTCAAGTGAGGGAGAATCTGCTATGCCAAATCTAAACTTGGCCCTGGAAGAGGCAGATAAGGACCTGTGCCTAGTGCAAGCCATGGGAAGAATCATCTTTGGAGACAGGCACAGCTGATGGAATCAAAGATAGTGATAACCTGTGGATCAGGCTATGCATCTTTTTGACAAGCATCAGCTGTTCGTTCCCAGCCTCTGGGTGACTCCTTTATACCAGATGCAGTATTTCAAAAAACAATTACTGGTGATGTGGATTAGGAAGGGAAAAAAATAAAAATGTAAATTGGAAGCGACCCAAGTTCCGACTGTGCATGGGTGTCCCGTGGGTCAGATGAGAGAGACTGTTTCCCAGGAATCACAGGCCAGATGACATTTGCAGAAAATGTGGAGGGAAAGGCTATTAGAAATGGGATTGTCTGAATAGGAGGAGGCCACATAAGAAGAATTAAAATTTGCTAATGCAGCAGGGTCACCATTAGTATCCCCAGTGTGGGCAGCTATCCCTAAACTGATGCTATGATGTTTCTGGAGACATCACGAGATAAAAGATTACATGGACAGAGGATCCAAGTTTAGTGATCCCTGGAAAATGACCAATGTCGAGGACAAGTACACTTCTTGCCACAGGAGTTAAAGAGGTGCTCCTGCTCCCATCCAGCAGGAGCAATCCAGCTGTTTATCTGACCAAGGCTGCTGCACAGATACACGCTGTTTCAAGCTGGAGCAGGCAAAAGCAAATAGGATTACTGTGCAGCCAGTGGAAAAATCAGATGTCTAGAAAGGAGATTCAAAGTCATTCACAAGGGAAAGAAGACATCCACAGCTTTGGGCAGGACTTGCCAGAAGCTTCTGCTGATGACAGCTGACAGAAATATACAAGCAGTTGCTTTTACAATTTTTTTTTTTCCAGGAACAAGGTCTTTGTAAGATTGTGCTGAAAAAATAAGGGACTGTTCAGGCAGACAGATTTCATGTCTTGTTTTCCAGGAACAGGAACCTGATGTCTACCAGGTGTCCACCCTGATTGTCAGGTGAGTTTTTCAACTGCACATGTGCTCTGTGCTGCTGCATCCATTCTCCTGGCAACATCTGTCTGGTCAGCTCAGGGAAAGCCTGAGTATATTTCTGTGTTCCACAAAAAATATTCACCAAAGTCCAGAAAGGTTTGTTCCTTCTCCTTCTCTTTCCCTCCTACTCAGATTCATCCACCTGTGAGTTTCCCTTCATGATGACCTCTAAGAAGTGTAAAATCTGTGTGAGTTGATGCAGGGGCAGTGGCAAGAGGCTTCTACAGTCAGCAAAAAGACCTATGAGAGAGCTATAGACAGCAGGCAGCTATCCTGGTGGGAGTCTCTTACAAACCACCCAACCAGGATGAGGAGGCAGATGAAGTATTTTATCAGTGCCTGGCTGTTGTTTTATAATTGCCAGCTCTTGTTCTTGTGTGAGCTTGCTGGCTATCTGCTGGAAACTCGACACAGCAGAGGGGAAGCAGCCTAGGAAGATCCTGGAATGTGTGGAAGAGGACTTCCCAACACGAGTGGCAAATGAGCTCTCCAGGGATGGTACCCTGCTGGACCTGCTGTTCATGAACAGAGAAGGGCTGGTGGGAGCTGTGGTGGTCTCATAAATACATCAACAACAGAAGGAGGGCCAAGGAAAAAAATCCATTCTTTATGGAGATCTTGATGTGAATCAAGCCCAGCTTCCGATGACAGCCAAGCACAGCTCCTACAGTAATGGCAGAGGCATAAGGCGATTGGGCTGCCAGACCACTCAAAAGTCACAAATCCCTTCCCTCTGTGTTTGGTCTGGAAGGATAATAAGCAAGTTGCAATGATGACAGGATTCAAAATGATATGGGAAGATTAACAGATGACTTTTCTCCACAATATTCTCAGCAAATCTACTAGAACTTTTAAAGTGTGTAAAAAAAGGAGAAGAGGAAAGGCTGGTTTTAACATAATACAGCCGACTGATGGCAGTCATTGCCGTGGGATAACCATGAGCCCTGAATTTTAATGGATTTGAGAAAGAGAAGTGGGCATATTTAAAGGAATGGGAAGATTAAAAGATTTAAAACAGAACCACAGAGAGTTGCACTCCTCAGCATCGTGAAGATGAAATCTAAAGCACAAATTGACAGGAACTGGCATATGTTTCTCTTTTTGGGTGAATCTTTCTGTAATTGTCCACAAGGGTTTCTCTGCCCTTTCCTCTGAAGCTTTAAAGCACAATTCCTGTCAAAGACAGCAGAAGTAGCCCTGCTGTAAAAAAATGGTTTCATGCTTGCAAATAGCACTTTGTAGCGGGTATGGAAACAAAAAGGTTGCCAGCCAAGAAGGGTAACTGGTGGTAAATGTTTAAAGAATGAAGTCAAGCTCTTACCCTTTATCCAAAGGCTTCCATTAGAAGGATTAGGCCTTTTCTTCTCCATCAGAGTTTATTCTCAGCTTGTGCATCAGTCATAGGACTAGAGTTGCCCATTTGAGTCACTCTGGTGTGGGAGACAGGGGCTTGTAGTTTGGAGGAAGAGCTTTCAAACTCCAGCACCTTGACCCAGAGCACTTCAGGATAATAAGTGCACTATTCCTTAAGAGGAGGGATTAGGAAGAACCAGGTAAAGACACTTTCCACAGTGTCAAGTGGTTCACGTCAGAATTATGGCAAGGCAAATGAATAGTTATAAACTTTCCTCATGTGAGGTTAAGTGTGAGTATCCACTTATATGTATACATACAAAAATATTCGTGTGAACTGAGCTGTAGTTCTGAAGAGGCCAGGCAAAAAGCTTCATGAATTTCCTTCATTCAGGTGCAAAGCCAAACAACATAGATTCTCTCCTTTCATTTGGTTTTAGCTTGGGAATAGCTGATTTGAAACCCACAAGCAGTTTTATGTCCAGAAGAGTATTAAGTGAGAAGTTTTGATATGAAATCATTATCTTCCCTCTTCTAAATCCAAATACTAATTGCAACCTTGCTGTGAGCCTACAATATTAAGGCTATCATAGCCATGGCAACAGAAAGCAACATTAAATGGAATACATATCCAGTGCAGAAGATTGGGGGGTTATTTTGGTGTTTTTTTGGGTGGGTTTGTTTTGGTTTTTTTTCTCCATTTGGGCAGTAGGCACACGTTTCAGCAGCCATGATATACAGATCAAAAAGAGCTTCCAGTTCTTCAAACTGCTGAGTTATTTTGCCACATATATTCTCCTATCAGTTAATATTTTGTGTATCTGTATAATTAATTTCACTGCAGGATGGTTTGTTAATCCACAGACACAAATGAAAACACAAATGAACATTTCAGCAAGGATTTTACAATGGCCCATTTACATTTCAGGATTAAACTCATAATAAAAACTTTTGTGTAGTTATAATTGAGCAGATTTTTCTTAAGATGAGGAGATAAGCATCTATGTAAATAGCCTCAAAAAGATATTGTCTTTAGGAAAAGAGCACTTCAAATGAGCTGCTTTAAGTCACCTTCTGTGCTTTGCATGATAATTGTAATGCAAAATAATAAACAGCACAGGGCGCCAAGCACAGCACTTCAAGGATGGAAGATGATATTGTGCAATTTATATGAAGATAATTAGGCATTTAAAAGCAACCAATATCACTTTAAAACCTTCCAATTAAAATAAATAAATTAAGAAAGAGAGAGAGAGAAAGTGAAGGGTGTGTGCAAGGTAGGATTATTGAAATAAGTTTCCATTCGCTTTATTTTCCTGAGGGTATGTGTCCATAATAATGATCTGCCTGACACCAAAGCATCTGAGTACACTGTGAAATTAATTGCTGGGGACACTGCAGTGCACCACAGCTCTGTAGGCCACGGGTGATGTTTCAGGCATGGATGCACTTCACCTCTTTTTTAGTACATGTGAGGGTTAGATTTAACTGGAAAAGATGCTGCCATGCCCAGGTTGCCCCGTGCCATGGAGGAAAACTTATGCCAGCCAAAGACCTTATTGCTTAGATTGCTTGTTCTTGTTTTCATAGAGGAAATATGTGAGAGAGAAAAACTGCATCAAAACAAGTGCCTTTGTGCAGCTATAATTGTATCCCTCCTAACGAGACCTCTCTACCAGAAAAAGCTCTAAAAACATTGCACCTTAATTCCACACTACTGTCAGCAAAAATTTGTATGCTGTAATGTAATATTTATGTATGTTTATAAATGGTTAAGGAAGGGCTAACATAGTCAGACATCATTAGCATGGGCAGAAACTACTGGGAGGTGTTAGAGATTGGCTCCTTATGCCTGTGATTTACAGCAATTGTCCTGCTGGAACCAGTAATTATCCAGCAATTGATTATTAAAACACCCTTTAGCGAATTATTTATGAGGATGCTTTTCATGTAAATTGCACCAGAAGTTGTTCAGAGGAGAGTTTCAGCATTGATAAATAAATATTTTACTGCAGACAATTGAAAAAAAAAGGATTTTCAGCAGATGAAAGCGTTGCTTTTAATGGTGGAGATGTGTTTGGGTAGGTCCTGTATGCAACCAAAAACGATGAGTGGATGAGTGTTTGATCTGAAGGAGTGAATCTCATGTCCCACAGCTCTAGTTGCAGAGAGCAGAAGTGGAGGAGGTGAGATAACCTGCTCAGTGTATCCTTAGCCATTAGGAAAGAGCTTAGATGGAATTGAAAACGTTTCTCTGAGCTTTGCACGGGC
This sequence comes from Phylloscopus collybita, assembly GCA_027886175.1. NCBI lineage: Eukaryota > Metazoa > Chordata > Aves > Passeriformes > Phylloscopidae > Phylloscopus > Phylloscopus collybita. Next base: position 5,644,493 of record JAJNNQ010000016.1, read on the forward strand.
TCTTGATTCTATGATTCTCTGCATGGGAGGGAATATTCACCTTTTCAGCTCCGCGTGGCCATTTTCTTGTGCAAAAACTTAAAAAGAAAGGGATCTTGTGATGAGTCCCACCTATGATGTACTCCTAGCTGAACAAAAGACTTGGTAGTGGCGGTGGTTGTTCTGAAAAGGCATCTCATCCTGCAAGCTGCATCTTCATGAGTGCTTGGATTATCATGGCTACAACTACTTTGCAGTCAAAACTAACTCTACAGGGGCAAGTGGAGTGTTCAGCTAAGTTACTACAGGTATTTTGTTTGCAAACCTCAGAACCTTAATATGAGTTTTCTGTATCTGTTCCTTGCTGTTTTCATGCTGGCTCAGTAAATTTCTTTTTTTCCCTGTGGTAGCAATGTGACACCTGACTTTGTGTCGTAGTTGTAGGAGGGAGAGTAAGGGTAACCCCCATAAATTCAAATATGCTTAAACCATTTTGAAGCAACTGGTAAAAATTAAAAGCTCTTCGTACTTTTAATAGCAATCCTGTCAGTAATATTCAAAGCAGTGAGTCTCTCATATCCTGAAAGCACAGATTACCTGAAGTGACTGAAAGAGGCTTCAAAGAATCTATAATTAAAATCAGTAATAGGTACCGTGCGTTTTAAAACCCTGAACTCTGTTTGAGAGACTTATTTTCTTTATCTAGTACTTAAGAGCAGGTTCAGATGTATTGATACCACTATTGTCTTATTTAATGGCCATTCCTGCTGGAGACAGGCCCGTGTTTGGCTGAGTCCTGCCTGTGGGACTACAGGCCATTGTGCTGTCCCAGGAGTAAAGCTGACAAAGAAACGTGTCTTGGACACAATGCTGTCCCATTCTGCTCTCTCAGGCCAGAAAAAAAAAAACCAAATAAAACCAAAACAAAACATAAAAAAGGTGCAGTTTACTTCCCCCTGCCTGTCTATGGCTCCCCTGGCAAGCATGGCCTGAGCAAATTCCTCTTAGTCTCCATTCATGTGCAAAGGCACAAAAGGAGAGAACAATATCTGCATTTTCCACTGCAACCCATACAATATCTGGGTAGGCAGTGTGGCTAGACAGGGATTTGGGGAATTGTTCTCGTGCTTGGGTCTGAATGACAAACTGCTCTTGCAAGAGCAGATTCTGCTGGTGTTGTTACACTGAAGGGTGGCTGACACACCTGGAGCCGCCTGTGGATGAAAGGCACTTTATAACCAAAATCTGTGCCCTTCAGGAGGATTTATGAACCATTTGTACAACAGTGTAAATTTAACAGTGCTGTTAATAAGCTTTTGGTGATTTCCCTGGGAGCTCTGTGTGCAGAGGGCCCGAGGATTAAGCTCTCCTTAAAGGTTTTGAGGTTTAGAAAATGGAAAGAGGGAAGGGGCTGGCCTTTATCAATCACCTGGGATCCTCTCCTTTCTTCCCATCCTCCACACTTTCTCTAAGGCAGACACTGCCACAGTAAGATCTTTAGGTGTATCACAACAAACTTCACCTGGGGAACTGGCTTAAATACCTTTAATTTACTCATTCTTTTAACTCTTTCTCCCCTAGTCTGATGTTTGCCCTCATTCTATTATTAATGTTAATTTTGTGGACACGTCATGACTAAAATTTTGTGTGAAGATGACATCAAGAAAAGGCATGGGACTGTGTCATCCTTCTGTCATCCCCTGTTTATTGTTAAACAAACAATATTTTATTGTTTGTTTATTAAATGATGGAATTAGAATTTTATTTGTCTTCCCCTTCTATTGTCGCATGTAGTAGCAGTAATGAGAAAGATATGATTTCTTTCTTGGCAAGCTGGCTTGTTAAAAGTTGAATTCTTCTTTTCATTGTGGGGAGAGGTTTTTGATTTTAATTTAATTTCTTATGAAATTATTTGAATAAAGCTAATTTTCAGGCCTCCTCATCATCTGTTCTCAGTGAGCTTTTAGAAGTCCCCCCTTTGACTTTGAATGTGAAAGGTCTGAAAGCAAAATGGATTCTCTCTTAAACTGTTATCAATGTGTTGCTTGAAATACAGTTTAGACCAGAGAAAACGTAGTTTTGTTGGCCTGATAGAGAATTAATTCTCCTTTCTCCTTAGTATTAAAGTCCAGAGCTGGAACCAGCAGGTCTGTTAGAAATAAGGAGTAAAGGTGAATTCTCTGCCTTTTTTTCCTTTCATTGTGAGCAATGGGGAGATAATTCCTTATTGCTAGATTTGCTAGCTGGAGGTAGAAGGGAAGGCTATGTAAAGAGAGTGGTGAGAAAGAAGATTTAGATTTAAATATTCATGTTTTGGGGGCTATTCAATGATATTAGGAATAAATTACCAGCTAAGGACACACTTGATTGATTCTGTCTGAATTTGTTTTATAATAATTTCACATAATTTCATTTATTCTTTCCTTTAACATCCATTAGAGGAAAAGAGAAAAAAATATACAGCATGTGAAAAGAACACAGGGAAGTTTTTAATATAATGTTAATAATATTTGATATTTAATTGAGATCGTATCTTTAATCTTTTCTTCTTTTCCCCTGCCAGTGTTTCATCTCTATACTTATTATCTTGTTTTCAGTACAGAATTATCACCCACTGGTTTTCAATTACAGCGATGCCCATATTGATTCTCCCCTTGATTTTAACTCGAAGCTGAAAAATTACTCACTTAAGCCAATAAAAGTAGATGATGTGCTTAGTTTTGGGTTCCTTTTTTAAAATAATAAACGAATAAAAAAAAGAAGAATGAGAAGCCTATAATGATTCTGAGTTACAGCAAATTCGTATGGAAATGCGTTTTAAATCATTAGAACTCGGAGCAGTGTTACAAATTTACATTTATCTCTTCACATTGAAGTGGTCCCTAAGGACATAAAACCTATGTCTGTAATTCTGAGTTGCATTTGTCTGTTAGTTCTCGGGCACTGAGACCCCCTGGCAGATAATGGATTCTGTCTGCACTTCTCTTGGCTTCCAAAAATAAGGTTTCTGCATGCAAAGTGCCCATTGGGAATGGTCCATGTCCACGCTAGCTCACAGACCATGGCCAGGAATTGTCTGGGGGAGTGCCAGCTGGCATGGGCCAAAATCACCACTCTTTTGGGTTAACTGTAGAGATGATTGCATTCCCAGGCCCAGGGAAGTTCCCAGGCACTGCTAAATTTGCAAACAGAGATGCAGCCAGAGAGCATTGTCCCATGGAGAAGTTGTTACATCACTTCTGCAAACTCCTCTGTGCATACCTGCCTGCTCAGCACACACACAGCCCCACAATGCAATGAGAACAAATTACAGGTTCAAACTGTGCAAGGCTTGACTTTCCAGAGAGGCAAAGGTCAAGGGTTGTCATGGTATGGTTGTGATGGCCATGTGCAGTTGTGAATTAGTCTTTATTGATGCTTAGAAAGTATGAATTCAGGAGCAGAAGCTGAATGTCATCTTTCCTGCACTGAAGGATTTGATTCTGCATCAATTGCTGTCAAAGGAAAACTTTTACTTTCTTTTGGAGCAGACTGAGAGCTAGCTACAGGGAAAAATCACATACAGCCATCAATTTTATGTACACAACCCAAAACAGAAATAGAAAAGGGTCAAAGTTACCAAACTGCAAAAATTAGGATCTTTCAGAACCTCTATCCTAAATATCACAAGTAAATTATGCCAAACACTGTTGAGAGAATGAGCGATTTGTTAGGGAACCCACACAGGTGAACACATTAAAGTATTGGTAGGTATGTGTGTAGGTGGGCTTTCTCCAGAGGAGGAGGAGGAAGGAAGTCTCTCAACTTCAGGAAGATGCTGAATATCTATAGAAGAAAATTGCTTTAACTAACACTGATCTGGGATGATATTCCCAGCTGCATTCAACTAGCTGTGTAGACATAGTATAAAAACAGCTCTTTTCATTCTGACCAGGAAGCACTGAAAGGACAAATCACACAGGCTTATGTGCTGTTGGTTAGTTTACCATGTAATCTCTCTTTTTCTTTGGCTGTGTTCAATATTCTTGGGCATGTTTCATTGTAGCTCTAACTTGTAAATTTAGGACTGCCGATCTGTGATGATACTTAGAAATATTTGAGTCAAGATTCTCAGACATGTTCTTGTAGTCCTGAAAACTTCCTCTCCCAAAAGGCCTATTTTGAAGAGCAGAGCCACCATGAAACTTTTGGCTCCATCCAGGTTCTAGGCCTCTGTCCTGCCTTAATCTCTGGTTGTCCTCTCCTAGCTGCAGACACACTGTCCTGCTTTCTCAGGGGCCCAACTGTATTTGCCCCAATCCAACATCCATCTCTTCTGCTTAGAATCACATGCTTACTTTAACAAAGTTCTTTTTACATGTCTAATATTCCCACTTTTTGTGCATTGTAGCAGCACTGCCCCTCTTTGGAAATTTTCCAGGAAGCACCTCTACTTACTCATTTGTAAAATGCCAGTATGGTAGGTTGTAATTTGCCAGTCCATTTCTTCCCCAAGAGTAAATTAATTGAGTTGATAGTAGCAGAATTTATAGTTTTATACAGGCTATATTTACACACTAGGGAAATATTTTAGCATTAGTATGGGGTAAATGAGTCATAACTTATTATAGAGGAATTCCTGTCTAGGCAGCGATAAGAAGCCAAGGCTTCTCTTTCCCTTCTTTCTGGGATGCCTGCTCTTCTTAAACAGTTGGCTATCTTCTTTTTCTTTTGCACTTAGTGTTACACAGAGCTGGGACCTCCAAAGGAGTTATGAAACTGCAGAAGACAAAAATTTTCTGCAGTGGCTCATCATCATTGATGATATTGTTTTACTGCCTTTTCTGTTTGGGGCAGGCCTGCTGATGAGAGCTTCAGCCTTGCTGGTCCTGCACATTACACATATTCTAATTTTTATTTCTCATCTGCCAATTAACTACATTTTTATTTTAATTTTAGGATTGATCTAGAAGGTCTGTGGCTCTTTCTGAACCTGCACAGAGGCTCTTCTACCACACCCACTCCCCTCTACCCCTGTAATACTAAAACGTTTCTTCAGACTGCAGGACCCTCTATACCATCAAAAAGTTGTTGTTGTTTCCTGTGAAATACCTCAGGTGCCAAACACAACCTCAGTGCAGCCTGTGGAAATGGAGTCTCCCAAAGGAGATGCTGACTGTGCATAAAAGTGGGCTCTGTTTTCCAAGGCACCTGCCAGAACCTTGCTGACATTTTCAGCATAGGAAAATATTTGGCACAGGACAGCTGTTCAAAAACTTTCACCCTTGTAGGTAGTAAAAAGCGTTCCCTTTTTAAACACATATTTATATAATTTTTGGGCCTCCCCACATGTGAAAGGCTTCATTTTTTCCCCCCACTGTGAACTTCAGGGAATTTACCTCCTCAGTTCTTCCTATTTCCTCTATCATTCCACACTGTGAACACATCCAGCTCTTCTTTTTAGTCTCAGTCTTTCCCAGCAACCTGAGTTTCAAGATGGTTCATTGCTTTTACTCTTTCTTCCAGGAATTGGAAGTCAGACTCCAGCATCTATTTATTATTTTTAGGTTCCTCTAAGAAGTGCACCTTGTTGAATGCTTAATATGTTTGGATTTAACACCTCCTCCCTTAGCGGTATTGCAAGTTATTTCTCTTCCACCTTCTTCCCCCATAAAAATGATGAGGACAGGGTTGTACCTGCAGGCTCTGAGGTGTGCCACTTTCTACCCTTCTGCCAGCTGGCTTTTCCATCTCATGATGTGCAACTGGCTTGTGTTTCAGTGTAAAATTACTGAGCAGCCCATTTGCTTGTAAGTTGAAAATTCAGCAAAGAGTAATTTGGTGTTTTAACTATTGCTCATAGGAAGAATTTATAAGAGTGACTGGCCCTGTGTGTCACCTTTGTGTCCTGCACAGTGTGCTGGCTTTGGCAAAAGTGCTGGTGGATCATTTATTCACGACAGCCAAGTGCAGTTGCAAATGCCAGGCAGTGTCTTAACTTGTGGCAGCATGTCGCAGTATGACACAAAAGAACGACACTCATGCACTGAGATGTCCAAGGCAAAAAAAAGGGGCAGTTTATTTACAGACCTCAGCATTTATAGAATTCCAACAGTAATCATGGATTGGAGGAACAAAGTTGTCCTCTCCAACCACACTGCTCAGACCAATAGTCCATCAATTCTCTCCTCCTCCAGAGAGGAATGCAAAACGATCATTATTTACATGAAAAGTACATGAGAAACTCCATTACAAATATGTAAACATCAGAAGACTGAAATGAACTTTAGAAAATCAGACAAGAACAGGGCAACAGCAGTAGCTCTGATGTGTTCAGCTGTGTGTGGCATTGTCCTTCCTCAATCATCACCTTGCTGCTCTTTTCCTTTTAAATCCCAGCTAAGAACTTTGTAATGTCTCTAAGTACTTCAGATTTTCCAGAAAGACTACTGAATAGATCATATGCCTGTTATCTGGAGAATATATTGGTGATGGTCAGGTCTTCTACAAACTCTGGATTATTTATAGACTCATCTGTTACTTCTCCTGGTTTGTACCTTGTCCTAATACACAGAATCACAGAATGGTTTGGGTTGGAATGGAACTTAAAGCTGATCTTGTTCCATCTCCCCTGCCATGGGCAGGGGCACCTTCCACCAGACCAGGTTGCTCAAAGCCCCATCCAGCCTGTCCTTGGACACTTCCAGGATTGGGGCATCCACAGCTTCTCTGGGCACCCTGTGTCAGTATCTCACCACTCTCACACAAAAGATTTTTTTCCTAATAGCTAATCTAAACCTACTCTCAGTTTGAAGCCATTCCCCTTTGTCCTGTCACTGCATTTGTAAGAAGAAGTAAAATGCAATATTCAAATTCCCCTAATGCGCTGTTTTTCAGAAGTAGAAATTATCAGATTTAAAATAATCTTGGAAGGGTTGGGGTTTTGTTTTGTTTTGGTTTTTTTTAATGTATTTGTTTGGTGATTGCAATAGATATTGTGCAGGAAGAAACTCTATAAAGACCTTCATTGTCCTTTATTTTCCTGGACAGTTTCAACAAAAGAGAGTTTTTCATCTTTTTATTTATTTTAGTTGATCAGAGCCCTTGACTGATGGATACCCATTATCTATCATTGCCTATCATTATGGAACCTGAGTCTTCTTACAGCACAAAATGCAGCCTATTTTAACAAAGAATTGAGTTACAAATGGGAAGGAGATACTAGCAAAGTCTTGAACTGTGCTGTCAGGACATGCTCCTTCACTTTATTTTATTATAAAATAAAAATACAGATAGGATTTAACTAGCTGTTTCTGAGGGAAAATATAGGCTGTATTCCAGAGAAAAATATGTATGAAGTGTTAGACCATGGGTAAGCTAATATGAAACTACTTCAGTGCATCATAATTGGAGAGCAAAGTCAGTCACCTTAGGAATATATTTGGGTATTTCCCAAAACATCTCTCCAAAATAATTTAGGATACTGTGCTCTTGAGTATGTGTGTGGAAACAGTGTTGAAGAAAAATAAGATAGAGATAAGAACCATACTCTCCCAAAACTCTGAAAATTTTGTTGTCCATTCTCAAGCTCTATGGACTGAAAGAGCAGAAAACCAGTAAGATTCAGTTACAATGTAAAATTGAACAGCACCATTTCCTTCATATTCATCAAAGTACAACTCAAAACATTTGCAAGCGATGAGCATTGTAACCCACACCACCAGCACCAGCTTCAACCTGGCATCCCTAGGAAGGAACAAATAATGAGATCATGACAGTTGTTTTTTAAGGGGTTTGGGCATTTGTCTAGAATACACAAACTAGAAACCAAATCTGAAGTGAAGCGGGTGCAGTCATCAGACCAAATAAAATTTTCTTTTAAAGAGGGAGCTGGAAAATGAACACACAAAAGGTTTATTTATAGAGGAAATCCCACTCCATAGACTTGATTGGAGATAGGCTTTGGTTTAAATAATGAGATGAGCTAGCTTTAAATATCAATTTTTAAATTTTTAAGTTATTAGTAATCTGTTTCACAAACTGGCCTTTTTTTTTTTTTTTTTTTTTTTTTTTTTTTTTTTTTTTTTTGGTAGAAAACAAAATCAGTTCCTTCAAAATGGTGCAGGGAAGTGTGTGTGTGCGAGCAAGATTTACAGAATGAAGGTTTCCTTTAATTTATTCACTAAAGATTCCTGGCAGGTAAGACTCATTTAAAGGAAACACTTTTCTATTTTTTTTTCTCCATGATCTTCTAAATTCCCATCTGTACTCAGACAGTTCTATTTACACTGTTACATTCTTCAGGAGCAAAACTTTTCCAATGTAAAATGCTGAAGGAGTTGTGCATGAACTTTGCTGAAAAATGTCTCTGTGCAGAAAAGTTTCCCAAAAAAATGACAGTGGTGTTCACCACAACAGCCCCATGCAATCAAACTCCCTGGGTACCACATGCACTGATCAGGGAAGCTGTTGCAGCCCTAGCTAAGGAGATAGAGCTCTTTTCATTAAATTGTAACAGGTCTTGTTTTTAATCCAAAGGGTCCTCAGCTTGTTCTCTGACCTCACAAGCTCGTGGTAGCTAACATACTGGTACTAAAGATATTTTATCTCTGGGATAAATATACCACAAATGAAGCAAGCAAGGAGGAGAGCTCATGGCAAGAGATATGCCCAGTTAGTGCAGTCAATAGAAGTTATTTGAAGTTGCTTAACTGGCTTTAAAATAATCCCTACACCAAACCTAAACCCTACCTCCCACTCTTCTATTTGCTGGTGTTTTTAATACTTTAAAAGCCTCACAGATGTCCTGTCCAGTTCTTGAGAATGTTCAAACAATTTCGGATTTGCCAGGTTTAAAGCTGTATTTACTCTTCACTCATCTTGGACCTGACAAACTTTTTTGGTCCATCATCTCTGCCATGACCTGAATTTGCAGTGTTTTTATGTGATCACATCAGTGCTGCAGTAGAATTTCTTTCTTCCAGGTCTCTAATTGCCTTCACAGCCCAGCAAATCTAAGTGGTAGTTGGCATCCAAAGTCCACAAGAAGAAACTACTTTGCAATGTCCATACAAGAGTGGCAATTTTTTGTTAGGACGCTAACAGCAGAAGCATTACAACAGGGCAATACATTTACAGCAGCTAATTTTGTGATATTTTCTGCAAGACAACAAAATAGCTCTGGATTAGCAAACCTATATAACTTTTCCAAGCTTTGATTTTGACTGCTTGGATGGCAGCAAATGCAGGTTGTCAAGATTTCAAACTGTGTGTATTGTCAGTGTTCTTCTGTTGCAATTTCTGAAATACTCAAAGGTAAGAAGTTGTTTTTTAGGACCTGCAGAGTGTAAGACAGTGAATTTTCCAGCACTTGTTGGAATGTCAGTAGATGCTGAGATGTGTTCTTCCAGGATCCTTAGTAGATTAACAAATGAGGCTTTCCTTATGGAAGGTTTGTACCAGTGCAGGGAATCCCTGGACCTAAAACATGTAAAATAGGGTGTCTGTGAATGAACAAAGAATAGCTGCATGAAAATCTGTCAGTGAAGAGTGGACAGCACAGTGGTGCTTTGTAGGAAGCACCAAAATACTTGAAGATATGAATCCTGATGCATTTCAAAGCAAATGCAGAAATCACACTGATGATGGATGTTTATGCAAAGCTTTCTGTGCAGACATACAGAAGAGATGTAGCATTAGAGTTGACAAGCCTAGGAAATTTCTGCATTAAATTCCAAGCCAGACAACGAAGAAGAAACATTGACTGCCTTGCTGTCCTTGAGTGGAGTTAGGTATTTGCTTGTTTGCAAGCACTGAAGAAACCTTGTTGTGTCTGAATCCTGTTTGGGTGACTGGGAAGCAGATCCCCCACATGCAAAAGCAGCAGGTCCTCATTGAGAGCTCATTTGCCTGGCATGGAATTCCAGAGACTGTAATTACAGATAATGTAACTCAATTTTCCTGTCAGGGATCTGCTATTTGTAGTACCAGCAGAACCAGAGCGTGTCACATCCCCGCCACACTCCAGCCAAAGCAGAAGGATGTCAGGGTTTGCCAAGCATCCTAGGGTAAAAGGGATACAGAGAAGGGGTTTTTGTACATTATTTGGTCATCAGAAAGCCTGCAGGATCACTCTGTGCCACACAGGATTCTGTGGTGCACAAATGCTGCAACTCAGTCAAGGTAGAAAAGCACTCCATCTGCTGTGGCCCAATTTGTAACACAGGACTGCAAAACCTGAACTAGATATCCCTCCTCCAGTGAAAAGGTCTGCTGTGCTCAGTATGGTATGTCCAACACAGCAGCAGCAGCAGAGAACTTGCTTGAGTAAGAGTGGACATAATTTGTAGTCAGTCAGGCTCTCAGGATTAAAACTACACACAAACTCCAACCCAAGGCTGTTACATTTAAGGATGTTGCATTTGTTCTAATTTGTGCATTTAGCAAATTAGGCCTTTGGCTTTTTCCCACCATTTGCAGAAAAATATTCCCTTCTTGCAAAGAGGGCCTAAAAGAAAAGTATGAAATTCTGGGGAGGCACTGAACTTTCAATGCCCAGGACTAAGTAAAAGGTCATCATTAAAGCAAGCAGAAATGACAATAAGATTTCTGTTTTAAAAGCTAGCATCAAGACACCTGCTGTTACTGAATAACATGTATCAAAGATTTTTTCCACCAAATAAAGGTCATCCTTTCTCTTCAATTGACCCTGTGTTTGTAAAAGCAAAATTGGCTTGACTCAATCAAGTCTGGCTTTTCTCCCCTCTATACATTAGGGAATTTAACATATATGTGGAAATGAGTGACATTTCCTCAATTTCCAGAAATCCAATGGCCATTTGTGACTCCCTTTTAGTTTGATTCAGGTTAGAGTAACTGGTTGTTGAATCTACTTTTGAGTATCCCTCATGTTTAGACACTTCAGCTATCCATCACAAAGCTATTTAAGGCAGAGACATCTTCACCTGCAGCCACCTGGAAAGAGAATCTCCAGTTTCCAATTCCTGCCTTCCATCATACCCAGCAATTTTATTCTGAATGAAGATTAAAATCAACTTAGAGGAACCTGGGAATTATGTTTCAATGCATGCAGGTGCAATGGCTCTGAAATAGAACTAATAATGCTGTGACAAGTGCCTTGTAATTTCTGGAGATGTCGCAGTTCATTTGACATCGTTCAAATGTCATGTCCTAGTAAGGCAGAAAGAAGCAGTGCCCACGATGTAGAAGTTGTTACGTGCTGAGGGGAGTGAAAACTGGAACAGATTAATCAGAGAATCTGAACAATTCAGGCCATAAAGGCTTGTAAAGGTTGTTTAATCTGACCCCCTGCTCAATGCAAGGCCATCTTGATCAGTATTTCAGGGCTGTATTTAAGTTTTGAAAATCTCCTGCAGCTCCTCTGCACTTTTTCCAGTTCTGCATCAGCCTCAGAAGGAGATGATTTTTTTTTCTCATTTGCGCCAGTTAGAATTTGCTTGCAAGCAGTTTGTTTTTCATTCCTCCTGGGTCTTTTTCTGTACATCTCTGAGATGAGCCTGGCTCCCTTTTTTTTTATGACCTCCCTGCAGGACCCCCAAAGACCCTTCTGTGGGCTGAACCTCAGCGTTTCCTCGCAGGGCAGGTGCTGCAGCCCCTGGCTGTCACAGTGGCTCTCTGCTGATACTTTTCCTGTTTGTTGGTATCCAGAACTACTCTCACAAACACCAGGCAGAGGGGAATGACCACCTCCTTTGACCTCCTGTTTGCAGCCTTGCTGCTCATGGTGTGCTTGCCTTGTACTGGCAATTGATCCATGTTGCTCTCCTTGCTGGGCTGTGAAGCCTGGCAGGGCAATAGGGATAAATACCAGGTTTGTGGAGGCAAGGAGGTGAAAAGAGTTGTTCTTGTGGGAAATTCTGAGCAGCATATCTCATGCAGGAAGCTGATCATTGTGCAAGACTTGGAGGATAAAAATGGAAGTGATATACACAGAAAGAAATGAGTGAGGACCAGGAAGAGCTCAAGAAGGTTTACAAACAGCAATCTCTTTTCCCCAAATATCTCCAGGCAGGGATTGGAATGCTTCTGGTCAAGTTTAAGAGCTGTGTAGGTTGGGTTTGCAAAAATACCTCTGTATTCTGGTTGGATTTGGTTTGGGTTTTTAAAAATTTATTTTATTATTTTCTGCCTCAAATCCACATGTGGCTTGTCCACAACGAGGGGTTTATATTCCTGATCAATGTGTACCAACATCTCATTTTCACAAAACATGCATCAAGTGTACACAAGGTCAATCATGCTTTGATTGCCCATGCCCATTGATTGTCTGGGATAGCTCTTGCCCAGCAGTCCCAGCAGCTCAGAGCCTGGAAAAGTGGTACACCACTGCTCAAAGCTGTATCTCCTCCTTAAATCAGGAGAAAAGGGATTGCAGCTTTTACTAACTAGCAAGATAGATTAAAGTTAATCCTAGAACTAAGAGAAAATTCTTATATGTATAGATATATATAAAAATGTGTTTCTAGATGATGGTGTTTACCTCCTTCAAAAGGCTTTATGTTCTCAGAGAAGATGCCATAAGTAGAGATACATAGAAAGGTTATACAAAAAGGCAAGCTTATTCACAGTGACATCATGCCATAAAACTGAATATCACTGTATTATTTTTAATTTTTCCTCTTTAGAAATATCTATTTTGCAGCATTTATGCTGTGGAATTAGTGACACAAGTAAAATAATTGGGTGAGATATTACTAGACATCCTTCGTGCTTTGGTTGATGAATATAGAAACCAGTAGGGCTCGTTAAGAAAATGTTAGTATTTTTAGGTTTGTGTCCCTTGGAAGAAGGCAAAGAAAGCACTGGCATATACAGAATATATAGCAGCATTGAGTCAAGTGTGAGGACTTTTTAATGGAACGAAGTAGGAAAAATTTTGCAATCTTCAGTCACACCTGTTAATCCTGAAGAATTGAAAGTGCAAGTGCGTGGCATTACAACGTATTTATTTTTAAAGAGAGCCTTGCTGGAGTAGCTTACTCTTAGTAGTGTGATGCTACTTGGAGCCTTTGCCAGAGACCTATTCCTCAAGATTTGTGCAAATGCAGTTGGAAGATGACACTTTCCTCAGCACACCAGCTCTGAATTCATTAGCAGTTGTGCCCGGATGCCCCTGCAAGACCTGACACCAGAAAATAAAAAGTGAGTGATCCTAGCTCTACCTGTGAGACTGGATGTATGAAACAAGAAAACTTGTCCACTAAAGCAGTGCAGGCTGTTGTAAATCATGGTGGTGTGCAGTGGAGTGAGGGCTCAACCACACCCCACAGGAAGGGAATTCTGCCCCTCTGCCCTGCTGGGAACCCTCCTGCAGAGCTGCACCCAGCCCAGGGGTCCCAGCACCAAGATGATCAGAGGGATGGAGCAGCTCTGCTGTGAGGAAAGGCTGGGAGAATTGGGATTGCCCAGCCTGGAGAAGAAAAGCTTTGGGGTGACCTCATTGTGGCCTTCAAGTCTGAAGGGAGCCTCACAAGAAAGATGGAGAGAGATCCTTTACAGGGGTCTGGAGTGACAGGACAAGGGGGAATGGCTTCAGGCTTACAGAGTGAGTTTAAATTAGATATTAGGGAGAAATTCGTTACTGTGAGGGTGGTGAGGCCCTGGCACAGGTTGTCCAGAGAAGCTGTGGCTGCCCCATCCCTGGAAGTGTCCAAGGCCAGGCTGGATGGAGCTCTGAGCAACCTGGCCTGGTGGAAGGTGTCCCTGCCCATGGCAGGGGATTGGAAGGAGATGTTTTTTAGGTTTCTTTGAACCCAGGCTGTTGTGTGACACATGGGAGGGGAGGTTGGTGCCACACAGAGCCCCCATGCAGCAGCACTGGCATGGTGTCCCACCAGCCTCCTCCCCTGGCTCCGCTTGGGACTCTGCCTCCCACGGTCACTGGGCTTGTGTAGATGTGCCCAGCATGTTTCAAAAGACAACTGCACACATTGCACAACTTTTCAAAGTATTGTTGCATGTGAAATGCACTGTTTGCATCTAAGATCACAGCCTGAATTGGAAAGGGAAGACAGGAAAAGTGGGAAGGATAGTTCTCCGTGTTTGTTCACAGCTTCTATTTACCTGAAGAAAATGTTCATGATCTTTATGTCCTCAGGGCATCCACCACTACCCCAGCTCCAGCATTTGCTGGATCTCTCCTCAGGGAACCCTTGAAGCCATGTGGTTCACTTGCTGTTCCTACATTTCCGTGTGCCTAAGGAGTTGGTGGTAGTAGTGGTCCCTACTCTTTCTGCTACTTCTCTCCATATCCCATTTGCTTTTTGTGCCTTTTCCAAATGAAAATGTGACTGTTGCACTCTCCAGCTTCCCTCTTGCTCAACACTGGCAGCATATAAATATGCTTCTACCAGCACACGGTCCTTTTCCCATATTAGAGCAAGCAAACAGATACAACTTTGCTTTGTAGTGACAGTATTGGAAAAATCCAGCTTCCTAATCTTTTTGCATTGATCTTCTCTTGAGCAAGTTGATGGACTGGATTTTGCTTCTGTTATATCCCTACATATCTCTCCAGACCTTTTTATCTGGGACTCTAACCCCATGAGGAGAGAAACCTCTTCCCCAAATCAAGGAGGCTGGTTGCTTTAGGAGTGTGCATATGTGTGTTCAGCATGACAGAGCTGGCAAATAATTTCTGAAGAGACCATTACAGAAAAGGCCTTCTGATGATGTATAGTATAGGTGGATACATAGTAATTGATATATCACTGTGTAATATACAGCAATTATGGTGTAAGTGAAAGAAACCACACTAGGATTTATGAAAATCCCATGTAACTGTACTTACCAGGTAGGGATCCCCACTGGGTTTGCAAGGGATGTGTTAGTATCAAGTGACAAAAATTTAAAGGGTGAATAACAGCCACTTAAATTTTAGCCTGTTGTCCAAGGCTGCTGGGGCTCCTTCATTCACAATGAATGAAGAAATTCCTCTTATATGTATGTGGTCTACTGGTATGTTTATTTTGTAACACATAAGATTTGGTACAAGGGTTGCATTTAGACATTTGGACTCCACAGTCAGTGGCAAAATAACATGAAATGCAATATCAGCAACAGCTTTCCATAGCTCCATGTTAAAGAATTACATAGAAATGCCACAGTAGGAAGAGCTGTGTGATGCCAAGGCCAGTGCTGCCTGCTAGAGCTGTGGTCCTGTCCTCCAGGAGGCAATGGCTTTCCTTTCAAAGCACATCATGCTCAGCAGAAGAACAGGAATTCATGGGATGATTGCAGGACAGAATAATGTCCCAAGTGTTTGTCAATAGCTCTTGAAAGCAAAGCTTGCAAAAAGAGCTGGCAGAGGATTCATGAGAGCCTCCTTCAGCCTGAGCCACTGAACCAATCCAGGTTTGTTCCCAACAATTGGGGCCATGACAAGAGCTTCAGATGACTGTCTGAAGACTGACAATTACACTGGACCTGAAGAATTAGCACTTAGGGACATTAAAAAGAATAAACTGTGTATCCAGATATTTGACTGTGTATCTCTCAAGGGGAAGGTATTGGTCACAGCACAGTGTCTTTGCAGCCAAGAACAGAATAGTAATTCTAACTGTAAAAGAAAAAGGAAAAAAAAAAAAAAAAAAAAAGAGTTGCATTCGTCTTCAATAATGAATTATTTTGGACATCTAAATCTGAAATCTGCTTTTCTATGGATTTAATTTTCTCCCAAGTTCAGACTTGTAATTTAAAAATTTACTGCTCGTGAACATTAAAACAGTTTGACATTTAACTTTTTTCCCCCCCAATTTAATTTTACTGAAGTTGAGGAAAAAAAAAAAAGATGCAGAGGTAAACATAGATTCTGCAGACACAAACAAAGTTGTGCATCTGTACTTGAAACCCTTGCCTAGGAGATGTAATGGATACTAAGGCACCGTATCCAGTATTTTTAGGAGTTGGTCACATTATACAGCACATCTGAAAAATGGCTGTGTCATTATTTACGTTGTACAGAACAAAGGAGTATTCAGAAAATGTCATGGGTGATTGAAGCAGGAAAAAATGAAATCCATTCCCCATACTGACACTTATTTTCCTTGTGTCCTCACACAAGTTCCATCCTGCAGGCTGCTCAAGCACATGCTTTCTGGGTGACTCACCCCAGTGGCAGGCTCCAAGAGCACATATCCAACACATGCAAGTCTTTGCAGAAACAAAGGCCTTCAATTTTAGGTGCCTCGTTTCCCCTATCCTCAACATCAGGGGGATATATTTATTAATTTTGTGGGACTGAGAGGACATATTATGGTTTGAGATGTCAAGGGGAGGGTTTTAGCAAGTAAGATGAACACAGAGACAGCAAAATGGCAGTACACAAGGTACAAGTGCAGCTGAAATGAAAATCTGAATTTTGAGCTCTGAAACAAAAAAAGCACTTTAAAAAAGGCTGTGTAGGCTAGAAGAAAAAGGACATCAGAAGAAAAAAAAGTATTTCTAAAACAGGCTTTAAAAATATTTAGATCAGCATTTACCTAAAATGTAGCCCATCCTTAAACATAGCTACAGATAAAATTAATTATTTAGTGTGACACTCCATTCTGTGTCCCATGGAATTCTTACCTGACTTGATTCTCAAATTGATTTGTTTGTTAGGTGTAGGACAGTTGAACTAGTTTTACTTGATTTGTTGGTCAGGTGGACACACAACTGTGATGGTTATAGCTAACTCTGACAGAAACCTTCTTTGTCATATAAAGTAAGTGCAAGATGAATGAAGCAGAAAACAGGTTCACTCCACCTTATTCCATAGGAAAAAAAAATTAGTCTTCTGAGTGTTACAGTGTTTGGGATTTTTTTTTTTTGTTTATTTTCTTATTTTTTAATGGTTTATCACTTCTGTGATGTGACAGCTACATATGTATCTTAATCCATATATTTTTTAGATTTACCACAAAAAAGAAACCAAAATTTTCAAGCAATGGAGATAAATCTTACCCATATACCAAAAAGCAAAATATCTCTCTGTCCATAATGGGTAAAGAGGATTTCTTTTCTTCACACATTTTCCCAGTCTCTGGTGCTGGTCTGTGGCAGGAAAACAAAGGCTTGAGCAACTTCCTTTCTCTCTTTCCTCAGGCACTGAAACTTCTCCTTGAAGGTGTGTCTCTCTTCCACTTGATCCCTTTTATTTTTTAATGAAGTAGAATGGAAGTGAAGATTATACAGCTATGATAAATTTCAGTTTATCATAGAATGGTTTGGGTTGGAAGGGAGCTTAAAGATCTTATAGTTCCACCTCCCTCCCACCCACTAGATCAGGTTACCCTGAGCCTCATCTAGCCTGGCCTTGAACACTTCCACATTCTAATTAATATATTAATTAGAATGGCAGGATTATTCCCTGTGAATGCTCTCTCTGAAGGTCTTTGAGTGCTGCATTACGATGAACTCCATCCTGTACCTGAAGGCTTTGGGAAGTCCCTTCCTTCCTGGTCCCTCATGGCAGTTTTCAAAACAATGAGTTTCATGTAACCTTTAGCTAGACCAATAAATGCACCCAAAAATCTTGGAACTTTCGGAAAAAAAATTTGCTTTATTGATGATTGATTTTTTTCTTTGCCAAATCAACCCCAAATGAGTTCCTCATACATGCTTATTGCACCTAGGTATGCACAAAATCTCCAAGAACAAATGGAAAAATCCCTACCATTTTTATATATAGTGGCTTGGGGTCTGGCAGTTGCTCACAGTCACCTGTCTTGAAGGCTGGCAGGTTTTTGGGTGAGATAAAATGAATAACCTGGCAGCTGTACTCCTCTGTCACACAGTAGCTCCAAACTCTGCTGTTTGAACCTCCTTGGGAACAGGCTAATCCTGACAGTGTAGCTGTGGGTTAAAGGGTAAGTAGGTCAGTTTTGTGGAGGTGGAATCTGTTTTGGGGTAAAGGAGAAGTAGAATTAGTCAGGGATACCTCTTCTTCACCACACAGCTCACAGAGATTTAATGTTCTGTGTTACAGCTGTAGGTAGGCTGGGGTCTGAGGCACGTCACAGCACAGAGCCAGGAGCTGCTGCTGTCATTTTTAGTGGCAATTCCAGAGCAAACTAAACTAATAACCTGCAATGGTAAGGGCTTCCTTGTGAAATTCATCCTTTTGAAATTATGGGCTGCACGGATAAGACAGTGGGTGAGATGAATGTAGTATAGTGCATATACGAAATACATGAGCTGGATAAAACACACCTTATAGATGCAACATAGGTAAATAATACAGATTATGTAATTATGTATATAAGGAAACATATAAACAAAAAATAAGCTTGGCTTAAAGCATGTGGGAAATTGGTGGTAGACTGAACAACTTGTTTTAGTCAGGAGATCATTCAGCAAAACCTGAAGGAAGGTTTATTTTTGTATTAACTTTCATTTTTTTTTTTTCAGGCAGCATTGCCCTTCTAAAGATATCCCTTCAAAAGATGGACCTTTTAAGAATGTCTGCAGATCTGGACTCTCTCAGATTAACTAAGGGCACACATTTCAAAGGGAAGTGGTGTTCATGGGAATTCTCTGCCAGCCACCCAGATCTCAGTTGCAGAAGTAAAGGATAAGTAGTAAAGGAGTTTAAATTTCCTCGAGCTGCCTTCTGTTGTGCTTCAGCTTTGATCTGCCAGGATTACCTTGAGAGGTGAGAAAAGTAGTTAATTTTCCACTTTCACTTGACACTTCCCCTTTCTCTAGGGGCTGCCGAGTTACTGCCCACTGCCTACCCAGGTGAGCTGCATGCAGTGCCAGAACTTGAGCCTTCTGCGTGCTGACTGGCTTCACAGACTGTCAGATGAGGGATTCAAGGATTTCCCTTGGTTTCAGTGTAGCTGCCATGCAACTACAACCAGAGAGGTGGACTTTCTACTCTGGTCAGCTCATGATGCCTCCATCTTTACTTTGTCTTTTCTCTGTGGTCCCACAGCACCTATCTTGAGTTCCCAGGGAACATTCTTTACAAGTTATCTTTCTCCAGCTCTAGATTAAAACCATTCTTTGTGGCTACAAAAAGATTTAACTCTGCTTAGGTGACTTCTGCTTTGTTTATAAAGTTAAATATGTTGCCTTCTTGTGTTGCTCTACTGCTTCATCTTTTGTCTTTGGAGTTATATTTAGGCTTTTGTTTTATTATTAATCAGACGCCATCCTTTTGTTCTGCTCTTATCACACCTCAAACAATAGATTCTCAGCCATAGCCAAGGCTTCTGTCTTCTTCAGTAACACAAATATTTGGCAAGAGAGCACAATGTGTGTTTGTTTTTAAACAACCATCACATGGAAGCTCTCATGTCCTTGCACTGTTGTCAGCTGTTGCAAAGGACAGAGTAGCAGATGGCAGAATGGGCTAGGAAAAATGACTAAGCATGACTCGAGCTGCACTAGGAGGGAGAGGGATCAGAAATAATGATGCCCTCCACTCCTGGATCCAGCTTTTTGCAAGCTTTTGGCACTGCTATTCTGGTTGTGTCTTGGCACTGGATGAGGCTGGGCCTTGTGCTGTGGCTTTCCTGGAAGGAGCAGGATGGCCAGGGTGCGTGTGCCTTGGCACCTCGCTCTCAGAGCTGCTCTGCTTTAATCCTCAGCTGCAGTGCACTGTGACAGGTCCCACGTGCTGGTATTGCACATTGTGCACCTATAGCTCATCAAACAGCTCAGAGGTACCCTGCAGACTCAGACCCACGTGGTGAAAACAATAAAACCTGAGGCACAGGTTTTGTTTCCCCTGTGGCAGGGAGCAGAAACCTCTGTGACCAGAAGCAGAAACACTGATCTGAACTGTTTAGCTGGTCACAGCTATCCTTGAACTGATCAAAGTAACCTCCAGGACTTACAATATGCTTTATCTCTCGTGGCAAACTGTGTTCAGTCCAGGGACAGTTTTAAATCAGGCATGCAAAAAGCCAAATACAGGTTTCTTCACTGGACTTGCCACTATGCATGGGGTAAGCTGCTTCTGTCCACTCTGCTCCCAAGACACAAAGGGCAGATAAAACAGCATCATGGTGATTTCTAGGAAATGCAATGAGTCAGTTCCTGTTAATGATGAGACCCCTGTGAGTCAGATCATTAGCACTGATTTCCATTTCCATTGCTCTTGCTGTTGTTGGGCTTTTTGTTTGTTTTAAGAAAGAGGGTATTTTCATTTTACAACTGTTTTTACACTGCTTTAATAAGAAAACAGGTCTTACCTGGTAATTGATCTCTGCCTATCTTTTCCAAGAAACTTTTGTGTTTATGATCAAGAAAGGAAGCATTTTCAAAGTTGTTAAGTCCCTGCAATGTTCATGAAAACTGCTGGCTGCATGGAAGAAAAAGCCCCTGTGAGTGCTGTGCTGTGAGACATGCCACAAAGACAACTGGCTCTGTGAGTCACCAGAGAATCCACACCTCTAGACAGCAGGAAAAGCTTTGGAGTTTGCATGCTATATTAGACCTCAAACGGAGACACATCTTTTAGAAACTAAAAATAATCATCGCCCTTGCTCCCAGGAAAACTGATTTTTAATTGTATAAAATCCATCCTGTAAAAGAAGCGTTTGTATCTGGCCCTGCAGATTCATATGCTCCTCTCCTTTCACATGCATTAAGATTTAAGGTACTCATCAGTGGGAAATATGTATAACCTCCCACAGGACTGCAGCCTCTCCTTCAGTACTAACATATTAAAACTAGGCTTCTTAAACATTCACATTAATTAGTCTGTAAGGAACCATTATCAAAATATGGTGTGAATACATAATTATGAGGGCGTGTTGTCTGGCAGAGAAACGAGGGTCTGATCCTGCCTCCTCTCAAGTAAATGGCAGCTTCACCACTTGTTTTTTTGTGTGAGCAACAGTGAGCCCCAAGGCAGCAGAAACGGGAGACAATTTTCCCCTTCCTGCCTCCCTGGAAGCAGTGTCTCACCCTTGCTGAGAAAGCACTTCACCCCTCCTGGGAGGGGAGATAGAAAGCAGAGCGTTTGGCGGCTATTATCAATATTCATGCACAGCTGCAATTCACGGGCCTTATTCCCCGCTGAAATGTGCCATTAGCTGCAGCAGGGACAGAGCCCTGTTAGTGCCATCAGGAATTCCTGGCTCTGCTCTAGGTGCATCTACTCTCCTGCCACAGGAGAGGACAACCTGGCTCTTCTTGTGTGTCAGGGATGTTCGTCACCTGGTCCTGTGAGAAGGGCCAGCAAACTGTCCTGCATGTGCTAAGTCTTTAGGAAATTGCAGAAGCTCAAATTCTGCCACTTCACTGGGCTTATAGGCAAAACCTTTGTTTGCCCCTGATAAGTGCAGTGCCAGAGCTTGCAGGATATGACAAGCTATGTGTTAATATTAAAATATCAGTCCCACAGCTCATCTCTGATGAGGATCTCATTTGTTTGGGGTTTTTTTCGTTTGGTCTGTTTTGTCCTAAATAGAAAACAGCACAGTCTAGAAAATGCAGAATGGGACTAGAAAACTGGAAAGAAATCTCAGATCTTGTTTTTCTGCCACAGATTTGTTTGCAGCCCTGGGAGAATATGAGGATATTATTTCCCCATCCCCAATTAATGTCTTGTTTGTAATCTGGTGGAAGTGCTTTCCCTGCTATTTCCCATCCCCAAGTTTCCCTTCTTGGCTTAGCCATATGCAAAAGCAGTGGATTTTTTTTGCTAGCACTAGAGCACATCCCCTCCTGGTCCAGGATTCCTTTCTCTCCTGCAGTTCCCATCTCTCCCACTGGCTGCAGCAAAGTTGCACTGCATTGGGAAGAGCAGGGGTAGAATATGGGCTTGTTCCCAGCTGCCTCTCACTGCCTTTCCTGCCTGAGTGCTGGCAGGGGACAACTGTCCTGACACAGGGTCCTCCAGGTGTCCAACACTCCACGTGCTCCACCACCCAACAGCTGCCTTGCTCTGGCAGAAGACACCTGGAAAGGATTTCCATTTCACACTCTGTGCTGGTATCACTGGACAGGTGTGCTAAAAGCACCATCAGGAGGTCTTTTCAGTCATGAGGTTTAGCGACTCTCATTGAAGACAGGCAGACTCAGAGATGGAAATCTCTTATGATGCACATAACCCTGACAGTGGCAGTGTGGACCTCCCCTTGGTGTCTTGCTGTTACAAGCTGCTGCCCCAAACAACATCAATGACCCTGGTGGTGGTTGGACACTAAAGGCTGGAATGAAAATCCTACTTTATTTTTACCAAACAGCTATTGCATATCAGTAAGGGTGAAGGTCAGTTATTGTTTAGAGAAAACTGGATTGTAACAGGGAAGGCATTCAATGAGATTTTCTCCACATGCACAACAGAAAACTTAAGAAATTCCTTCTAGGTATAGTTATTCTCTTTTTTTTTTTATCTAATTACTTCTAAAAATCTGGCCTTTGGTCACTGGCCACTTGAACTGAATTATTGCTTGTGAGCAAGTGGAGAGGAAGGGAGAACCTTATCAAGTTAGCAGCCTTTTAACACTCAAACACCACCCTTTTTTATTAGAATTTCCCCCACTTAAATGTTCTGTTGGCTTTTAGGAGAACAAGAAGTTGAAATACATCAAGAGCTGAGGGAAAAGGTTATTCTCACCTCTCTCTAAATATTGTATATCCTTGGGATTTCAGAAGTGTCTTGAGATGAACAGTGCCAAAAGCTTTAGTTTGGCTGAGATATACTTAGCCAGAAACAAACTCTCAAGCCTTGGATATTTTCACCAACTTCCACCTCTTTCTAAGCAATGTGCTTTCTGTGAAAGTAAAAAGCTAACAATCCTGGCAAAATGAACATTTTCTAATTGGATTTAGTGAAGTCAGGACTGTATACAGATGATGTGCTCGATAAACTCTTTTAACCTGGGACCTTTAACACAGAATTTGATTATTTATGATTGTTTAACTAGAAATGCCATCTCAAAATGCAAGTAAAGCACGAGGCTATAGTGACTGTACCTAGCCACTAGAGAGAGACATTATCCATGTAGTAAAGTGAAATGTTTCACTTGCTGCCGTGGTTTAACCCCAGATGGCAACTAAGTTCTACACAGCCCTTCACTCACTGTCCTTCGAGGGGTGAGGAGGAAAATGGGAAGGGTAAAAGTGAGAAAACTCCTAAGTTTGGATAGAAACAGTTTAATAGGTAGAGAGCAAAAGCTGTGCAGACAAGCAAAGCAGAACAAGGAATTAATTCCCTGCTTTCCATGGACAGGCAGCTGCTCAGCCATCTCCAGGACAAGCAAAGGGTTCCATCACACGTGACAGTGAATTGGGAAGACAAACACCCTCACTCCAAACCTCCCCCCTTTTTCTCCCTCTTCCCCAGCTTTACATGCTGGGCATGATCCATATGGTCTGGGAGGTGTCTTTGGTCAGTTGTGGTCAGCTATCCTGGCTGTGTCCCCTCTCACTGGTGGGGTGGGTGAGGGGCAGAGAAGGCCTTGGCTCAGCAATAACTGAAGCATCCCTGTGTTACCAACACTGCTTCCAGCACAATTCCAAAGCACAGTCTCACACCAGCCAGTATGAAGAAAATCAACACTGTTACAGAATTAATTTTTTAGTCAAACCCAGCACACTTCCAAATGCCCAGGGACCTCACCTCAGAGCAAAGTCTCCTGTTCATCTGGAACAGGTGACAGAGTTGGGCTCCCTGACCAAACCTTGGAGAGCTGTGGCCCGTGGCTGCACGGGCAAGGAGGCCATCCCCAAACGCTGTAACAATGATGTGGGGAAGGCGTCAAATTTACATTTCTGTATTTTCAACCAAATCTCTGCACGTGCGATTAGGGAAGCAGAGCAGGGCAATGCTAATCAAGCCCATGCAGGTAACTCCTTGCAGTGTGACAACTCAGGCAGGCAGATTTTTCGGGCTTTACAGCAAGACTGAGAGCCGGATTGTACAGAATCGTTGCAAAATCTTCAGCCTGATTTAGACCAGGTGTGTTTGAATCCCAGACACGAGGGCGCTGGTGCGCTCTGCTGTCGGCAGCGACCTCGGAGGCTGCAGCGGAGCCTGAATGGTTAAATGCGGGCTGCTCAGCCCTGAGCTTAACAGGTGCTCATGTGCTCGGAAAGGAGAACCGGGCAGACTAGAAACTGCCACGAAGTGATAACGGAAACCTCCACAAAACCAAGGCTGCAGCATCCCAGCCGAGAAAGGCGCGCTGCGGACTCGGATGATGCCCGGAGGTCAAAAGCTGCGCTTCTATTTGTGAAGCCTGCCAAGGCGTTCGAGCTCCTGAGCACAGGGAGATGCAGATAAAGTAGCAGTGCTGGGGAACCTGGGACGTCTGATGGTGCTAAAAACGCATCTGGATACAAAGGTGGCTTGTGCTGTGAGCGGGACGGTGCCGGGCATTTCACCCCGGTGATTTCCTGCGGGCAGGTGCCAGCTCCGAGCCCCAGAGGAATTCCTTGAGAGGGGACTAAGCACCGCCTTGCTGTTTTTGATCTTTCACAGAGCACCGAGCAAGGATCTGCTATCAGGATCAAGTGGTCATTTCCTATGTGATTAGCTCTCCTTTTAATGCGGGCGAGGAATAGCATTGTCCTCGTGTGCGCTGTTTAAGTTATTTGGGGAGTCCTGCAGTTCTCCTTTTTTTTTTTTTATTTGCTGACGTGAAAACACTAGGTAAACACGTATTTGATCTCTGACTTCGAATTATTTTATATCGGTTCTTCGACTTTGAGTTAGGACTTGCATTAGTATCTTTGCTCGCACCTGCACTTACTCTCGATTTCTCAAAATAGCGAAGAGGTCCGCTTGTGAAAATCCCGTTCAAATTTCGCAGGCTGATTTGAAAATCTCGGTAGCAGCGCTTTAATCCTCTGAAGGTGCGGGTTCAGCTGTATGCAAACACGCAGGGAGAAGTCTCGGTCTGGGTTTCCACTAGGACTTAACTAGGCGCACGTTGAAAGTGAGCATTCAGTTTTTGTCTTGCAAATTAGCCAGCACTCAATTGAGGGGACTCCTCAATCATTATGCAAATAATAAAACGGGTGAAATCCCCTTTTCTTTTTATATAGCAGCACACCCTTTAGCGCATCCTCGGAATTAATCAGTTTTAAGGATTGATTACTGTAAAGCACCACAATCTGCTGGCATTAAAATATTAAAATGAAACCTCTTAAAAGCCCCTTTTTAAAAAGCTAACCAAGCCTGGATTGCAGACAGGAGTATTTCCTGACCAGCTGTGTTGGTTCCAAGAAGCTTTTCTAGAATCTGGCATGACACTTTCTAGCATCTTACGAGTGTTCGACGCTTGTACTTTTGTCACATTTTCTGCATACTGGAGAATTACCTGTACACATTAACATTTAAATGAAAAAAAAAAAAAAAAGTATCTGAGTAATACTCCTGTATCACAGAACGGTGATACATGTGCAAGCAGCACTTGAAAAGTCTGTAAATCACTAGAGAGTTTTGAGGCTATACACTGAGTGAAAAAAATGTATAATTATAAACATTCAACTACCACCTTGGTGGTTGATATTCATCCTCCAAAATGAGAAACATGAGGAAAAGCCATCCTCAGTTTTCATGGGAAGAAAGGGGGCAAAAAAGGGTTCAAGACAGATTCACAGAAATAATTGCTTTCTGCTTCTCCTCAGTTTTGCAGAAGTGGACAAGGACAGGTGTCTCTGCTCCTATCAGCAGCTGTCCCACTCTAGGACAACACAGCACGTTGCTATTTGCATTTGCAATATGGATCCATTGTCCCACTCTAAAATTCAGCAAGTCCAGACTGCTGTGCAAAGGGAATAGGAAGAGCTTCAAGAATTTTATGGAGACTTGAGCTTGGCTGTGAGGGGGCTTCAGCTTCCTCCTGAAGGACAGTTATTTAAGAGGGAAAGTTATTGTCCTGTTGTGACAAATTCGTGGCATTCCCTGAGCACCACCTAATTCTAACTTCATTTGAGTTGTGCATAGGCACAACGTGATTAACTTTACTTTACAGAGAAGACTTTATTAAAGCTTTTCTTTCACAGTTACCATTCTGCTGAATGAACAAACTGCTCTCACCCTAATACAAGCCACCTCAGGTCAGTGACCTTTTAGTAGTATGTCTAAAGAGTTACTGACTCTTTTCATTTAGACATGGAGATGATGTAGTGATGAAAGAGTGGCTGTCTTTGCAATATAAGAGTTCCTGATGAGGACAAGGAGGGCACACAATGATGGTGTGTCTAGGACAGTTTTCCTCTGTGTGTAAAGAGGGGGATTTTGGGGAGCCAGGTGGGCAGTGCTGTGTGCTTGCACCCTCATGCTGTGTATATAGACTTAATAACTTTCCTTTGCTGCTGAGCATACATTTCAGCTTTGAGGAACTCAGGGTTTAGTATTTTCACTAGTTTGAAAGTGGGGAAGCTGAGATGGGAGAAAGCCAGTGGCTGGAATGAGGCCAGGAGTCCTGGCTAGCTCAGGACTGTGAGGCTCAGAGCTCTGTGTTCAGACCATGCAACCACAGCCCTGTGCTACAATAACAAGTTTCAGTTCGTTCCCATTCGTGAAGGAAAATGAGACCATTCAAATATCTCAATAATCCCTTTCTCTGGAGTGGGAATCCATCCCATTAAAAGGTATGTCAGAAGAAATAAAGGTACCCTAAGTTTATACCTGTCATCCTTTTTTTCTCTGTCGATTGCACTGTTTCAGCACCCATGTTCTAAAGGGCTTTGCAACTGACGTGGCTGTTTATTGAAAGGAAACTTCTCAGGGTGGCTCAGCTTAATTGTGTTCTCATTGGAGTGAAACAGGATGCTTGGCCCAAACCTTATTTCCTTCATTTCACTCCGTTCTATTCCAAGCACTTTTCCTGCATCCTGAAGTAAAATATCGGTGATGCTGCATTTTTGTGAGTACAGGGCATTTGAAGGGATGCATGGTCAAAGGAAATTTTCATTTATTGATCCTGGAGGAACTGGGAATGCCCACGTCCAATTGGGAATTACCGTGGGCAATTCTTTAGAGCCACTTTTCCACTTTCCTCAGTTTCCACTAGAGGGGTTACACGCTCTAGTTCAGAGTGCTGCAACAGCCCAGGATAAGATGGAGCTGCTTCTTGTCCACCTATATTTTTTAACTGCTACAGTTAATTCACAAATACAATAATGAGCTGACAGTACCCGGGCTGGAGGCCTTAATAACCATTACAAAAATCATTAATTACCAGGAAATTAGAGAGGTGTCTGTTAAGTGGTTAAATTTGCAGCCTTCTGTCCACAAACAAGAAATCCAAACGCTTGCCTGAATCATAGCTAACTTCCCACACATTGCTTATAAGCTATATCTTGTTTATTTCTGCATATATTACTCTCAGTAAATGATTAGATTTGTCACCCATGACCCAGTATGCTGTTTGCAATTATTTCTTTTATTAAATTAATCACTACATATTTACTTTGAGAAATTATGTATGATATCTATCAACGCACGCATGTGTACGAGTGTGTGTGAGCACATGAACTTCCCTGATTGCCTTTCCTCTTGTACAGCAAATTAAAAATAACAGGCACTAAAGCTGGCAGAGTTACACTGACAGGGAAACCAGCTCAGAGGGAGGGGGGGTGGGGTGGGGGGGGAAATTGCTATATAAAGTTTTTTCTTTTGTATTTTAAGTATTTCTACTTATGCATTGAATTTTAATGATCTGGACGGCCTAATCTTCGCTAGCAGATGTATAAACACTCGTGGCTCTAAGATTTGAGGGTGCTGGTGTGGACTGCACTCAGCTTTGCTTTCTCCACCTCCCACGTCTTGTGGATGCGCCTGTGTTGGGGGGGGGTCTGCAGACATATGGGCCCTCACCATCTCTTTGGCACTTTGTGTAGCAGTAATACCACCCAGATAACTGCTTTGCAGAATCAGATCCTTCGTGAATTACTTGCCGGGAGAAAGTAATTCACGTGGCTTGCCACTTTTTGCTGGGGAATATAGAGCCTCTCCTTTCTTACAATGACAATTGAAGTAGCTGGTGTTCTAGGAAAACTGAACCTTACAATATATATAGAAATAGGACTTCCATCAGTTTGGGCTGCTGTAAAGTTGGGGTTCTCTTTTCTTCTTCGTTGTTGTTCATTTTCTTTTCTTTTAATAAAAGTATTTTTATTTCTGTTAAGTTTCCATGTAATCTTTTAGATATTTCATCCTAACAGACTTCTGTTCTACCTTGTGCTTTATTTTTCATTGCAATGCTTTCTTTCTCTGTCTTCTCTGAACATAATTTCTTCTGAGCAGAGTTCACCCCCAACAGCTTCTGAGCTTAATTTACAGATCCATTGTATTTGAGCTGGTTCAAAACGAGACAGAAATACTCACTTTTAATCTGTTATATTTCTGAGGTGTTAATTAGTTTGCCACCTCTTGTTTGCCACCCAGTTCAAACTGGCAACCCGAATGCTATGAGAAATTCTTTTAATAATCTTCTAAGAAAATGATATGGAGTAATTTACTTCTGCAACAAGTCACTTGCTTCAGGAAGGGGATGACTGAGACCACGACAGCTGTGATAATGTGGATTTCAAACCACAAACACTTCAGCTTGTAAAGAAACCAGAATTAGGCCTATTAAAAGGCGAAGTTTAAACAACCTTGTAGATTTCATTACTTTTGTCTGTAAATATGTAGTGTTCTTTATCCACACACAAAGGCGGGGTTGGAACCTCCGGTAGGTACACGCACAAATTCCTTTCTTGACTGTTTGAACCTGCTCCTTTCTCAACCAACAATGGACTCAGGGACGCTGGGCTTTGCATCACCTGGGTTAGATGATCTGCTTGGTTCCACCTTGCTGCAAAGCAACAAGGCAGGGATGGGAGGGAGGTGATCTTGGAAGGAATCGGCCTCCTGCCTCGGCGGCGTACGTGCGTGAGCCCGCCCCGAGACACGAGCCAACCCTGGGGTTTGGAGCCTTGCATTGTTTTGTCTTCTGCCTGCCTGGAGCCCTTCCAAGCCCAGCCAACAAAGGCTCGAAGAAAGGATCCAAAAGACCGTGAGGGAGGGAAATATCTTTGCTAAAGACTGGAATGGGGTTTTGGTGCCTTGCCAGGGGAGGGTGCCCAGAGCTGATGCAGCTGCAGCCAACCCCGGGCAGGTACCCAGCTGTCCCCACAGATGCCAGGCAGCCACCACTGCCTGAGCTCCCAAGTGGAGCCTGAGGAGGGTATTGGCAGAGCAACAGGTTTGGGGAGAGCTAAGGGGACATCCCATCTGGAAAAACACTTCTGTGTGCACAAGCTGAGGCTTCCTCTTAAGCTTTTTCTTGGTTGCCTGCTTGCCTCCCTCCCCTCTGCTCCCAACCAAAAATAGGGTTCTCCACAAATGAAAGGACTGGTGGTGCCAACTCTATGGGTTACAGGCAGACAGATAGATGTCCTCAGTAGGAATTATTCTCTCTCTTTTTACGAGAACCTCTGGGGGTGAACTGTCTTGTCTTCAGAAATAAAATCAGCAGGAGAACTTTGCAACCTATAGAGCTTGTATGCAGGTCTTGTATTCAGCTTGTATGCAGGTTTGATATTCAATTCAAATACTCACCTGAAGTTCTGTAAGATGTTGCTTCCTCTTTTGGACTTAGTGGAGGCTGCTATAACAGTTTTGGTAATAGGTTTCATTGTAAAATCCCAAAGCAAAAATCTTAATTTTGGCCCTATGTCTGCATACAAGTATTTGGCATAGGGATTCAAGTTATAGTTGCTGTAATTTATCCATGTTCTCTGTCAGTGGAAGACACTGTCCATCCTGCCTAGAAGCCTCCCAGTTGCACAAAGCCTGTGGGATGAGTTCTTAGACAGAAGCACATGGGAACTCCAGCTGTCACCCTGCCAGGTAGTGCTGACACCAGCTGTGGAATTGCAACTCTTAAAACGCCCATGGCACCTTCCTGCAGAGGGATGTCTGGAAAACACCTCCCCTTTTAGCATTAAAAACTCCAGTAGCCAGGAACACACCAGAGGAAGGCCAGTTAGCATCTTTCAGCTGTTTGTTTGTGCAATCCCAGACCCCACCAAACACAGCTGCCAAGATGATAATCACTTCCAGCCAGTGACATTTTTCACGAATGTCACAGTTTGAGCAGGGTGCATTTTGTGATCTGCTAACCCTCCCTCCTCTATCTGTCAGAAGTTGGTTATGATCAATTGTCAGTGGCACAGCTCATCTTCTATACAGCCAAGGATCTTAAAAATAGCTTCACCTACTTCAGTTCCTGCTTTTAAGAGAAGGGATTTTAAAGCCAGAGGAGTTGTCATACCTCACTCCAGTTCACACAGGCATCAATGACAGAGATGCAGCTGGAACTGAGCAGGAATCCTCTTAGTTAATTCCTCAGGCTGGCTTTTCCTCTGTTTTTACCTTAAAGCATTTTTCCTCCTCCCTTTTCTGTCTGACATCCTTTACTAGAAATTTGCTAATCTCAGGATTATGCAAAGGGAGCATATTTTCAGTCACAGGATGCTCACATGCTTCGTGGACCAGGGTGAACTTGAGCTCCATTGCACACTTGTTGCCTGACACACACACAAGCACTGGCTGAGCACTGATCACCCGGGAATTGATTACACCAAGAGGGGTGAGGGTGAGTTTGTGAATTACAGTAACAAGCAAGATTACCACCTCTGTGGAATAAATGTATCCAAAAAGTCCTTTTTCCTCCAGAAATGACAATCATCTCTGTGCATTGTTCTCTGAGGGGCTGTGTCACCACGGAAATGGGAATCCTGCCACTTGTCAGCAAGCTGGTTTTTAGGAAAACAGTGCACCCACACCGTGAGGGTAAACAGGTTGTAGGGGAAGGTAACGTGAGAGTAGGAGGGCGATTAGTTTTCGGTGCCATTCCAACAACTCAGCCACTAAATGGATTTTAACTGTGAACTAAGAGAGCTGAAATAGGTAAAGATAGCTTTTCCAGCTCTGGAGTGCTTCAGGAGATGCTAGATATTCCTGTGTGAAAACATCCTTACCTGCTATAAAACAAAGACTACTATTTAATTATTCTGAAAGCCTTGAAAAGTCCCAGAAGTCTGGGACCAGCCTGCATACTGCAAGCAGTGTTAAAACTCACTACTTGATGACTGATGCTCTTCAGGGGCTCCTTTGTGTCTTTCTTGGTGCCTCTTCCTCTTGTCCTATGCCTGTTGTTGACCCTTCTCCCTCCTTCCCCCTCATCCTTCATTGTCTGCTTCCCTATGGATACTAGTTATCTCACAGTCACTTTTCTTTTTGAAAGCCTCCTTACTCAAAAAGGAAATTTATTAATCAGCTGCATGAAGGCCTTCGCTGTGAAAGTATCAGTTTGAATCTATGAAAGAGAAAAGGTAATTCCAGATACAAACAGCTGGTGTCTGGGTGAGAAGGACTTCAAGAATATTATAGCTGGAGAGTCCTCACTGTGAACTCTTGGATTTGCTCTTTGTCTGCAAGCCTGGCTTCTAATCCCTGCCCTGGGTTTACAAATACCAGCCCCACTTCTGGCTTGGAGGAGGAATACAATAGGGTTTTATTGCAGATTTCTTTCTGAACAAAAGTCCATACTAGAGGCCTTCTGGTTTTTCCTGAACTTTTCAGTTTGTTTTGAAGTCAGTTAAAACACAAACACCACCCCACCACACACACACACTAATTCAGAGACTTCTAATTGGTCTGATAGGCTCTTAGGGAGGTTTTTTTATTTGTCTAAGAGATAATTTTCTGCAGGTCCCAGAGTGCCACTTGACTTCTTGCTTCTATTTTGATTTCATCCTTATGTCCTGACATCTTCTCTTCTTTCCTGCTTGGCTCTTCTGCTTCTCTTTAGCAGAAGACTAAACCCCAGGTTTCCCTGCCCAGGAGCTCACCCTATATCCCAGCACATCCTGGGACTGTCTGGTGCTCAGCCAGAAGGTCACAGCAGGTGTTTCAGAGAGGAAAATCAGCCCATTTAAACAAATCCAACTGAAAAGCTGCTTTTTACTAGTGAAACCTCAACCTTATCAATAACAGCTCTTCACGTAAACATTTGCAGAAATAGATCACTGGTTTACTCATCTCTTTATTTTGTCTGAAGAGAAGCACTTCTATCAAAATAGAAAAAAAAAAATAAAAGGATAAAAGAAATATTTTTCTGAATGACCTTAATTTTTTGGCAAAAGGCTTGCAGTCAAGTCTTACGTTTCAGAATGACTAAGAGTGAATGGATGGTGGGACACCTGTTCTCCCTGAAAGCTTTTATGTTCTGCTATGTGAACTGGGGAAGCTGGATCACCAGTCACATGGCATATGTTTAAAAATATTATTGAAATGAAACTCTTTCAAAAAACAGTATGCCTGCAGCATGAATGTTTGGGTTTTGACTGGGTATTTTGTTTGGTTTTGGGCGTGTTTTGGTTTTTTTTGGTGAGTGTAGGCATGTACATTTTCTTTGTGGGTTTTGTTGGGGTTTTTTTGGTGGCTGAAACTGAGCTCCAGAGAAGCAATTTAAGGGCACATGTCAGTGCTATTGACTTTCAGTCAGATAGCAGGTATATAATTGCTTTTGAATAGTTTTGAATATGTGACAACTAGGACCAATGTATCTAACAAGTTTTGCCTGTCTGCTTTGGATTTTTTGGATGCTGGAATCAGCATGTTGAAGTGTTTTGGGATATTTGTGCCTGTGACTTGATGTGTTGAGATTTGATTCTCCCTGGGTTCAGCATATGAAAGTTTTACACAGCCCTGTGTGTTGATATATTTGTGCTGCTTCACGTTGCTGATACCTGGAAATTCCTAATACTGTATATAATTGCTGTTCACGTAATATTAAGTCACATTTCTAATTCAAATGAATCAATTATATGAAATAATATGAAAGTTCCATAAATTAGCTGTGTAAAGTGCCCTGATGTAAATCATGGAATACTTATTACGTGTTTCTTATCTTTCAGACTATTTTCTTACACCAGATAAGCACACGAGAACAGTGAGAAAGTAACGTTTGTTGTGTTGTTTTGTTTTCTCTCACGCTATCATTTATAATTTCTAATGCCATGTCCTACATCCTGTTTCACAACAAGAGTCAGATACTCTTGTTTAACTGTTAAGGAAGTCTGAGCAGCTTGATCCCAAATAAGGGCAGTTCTGAGTAGACACACTAAGAAAATAAAAGGCAAAACCCACTCTCCTCTCCTGGATGCAACCTGACTGCCAGAGTAGTTCCCACAGTACTACACAGATAGCTAGGTTCATTTTGGAGCATCCAGCTGTGAGGTGACACACTTAATGCACCAGTGATCTGATCCAGTATAGAAAATCTTTGGGGCCTGATTCTCCGTGCCTCTCACCTTGTGCAGTCATTTGTAGTGAACAGCCTGAATGCCCACACACTGGAAAAGCAGAATATAAAATATTTTGCACTGCTCACCCTTCACTGCATACCTGTAGCCACGTGAGCAGGTGCATGAGGTAAAACAGGCTTGGAGTTCTTGTGAAAATTTTATTTATGTGCCATTTTTTTTTTTCTTTAAAGGTAAAAGGTGAAGCTATTGGAGCCTTCTAGGCAGTGATCTTATGAGCATTGCTATAGGATACACCCAGAGCAACAGAATATGCACACAGAGAAATATGTGCAGGTCTAATAGTCAACAGAGAGCAGAACAAGTGCTAAACCTGAGTCTTTCCTAAGAAATTCAGACATTGCCAGTTTAAAGGGTTGTTTTCCTAACCCAGCAATCATTTCACAAAAGCAGCTCCAATGCCAATTTTAAATCAACAATTGCCCTGTTAGGAGCACAAACGACATCTCATTGCAGTGCAACCTCCTCTCCTTTTTGTTTCTATGATAGTAATTTAAGGATATTAGGAGCTGTGTTACTCCACAAAAGATGGTAGTGCAAGAAAACAGCTTTTGCATGAGAAATGCTGTAGCAAAAATTGTATATGCTCTCTGATTTTTCAAACAATAATCACAAATTCAGAGAACAAACTTTGTAGGAAGAAAGAATATTTTTTGGTTGGAAATTGGGCCATTTTTTACTTAATTCTGTTTGGTTTTGTTATGTTTGTTTGCTTTTTTTGCATACATGCTGGAGAATAATCCTACAGCAATGTGCTAAATTTTTAACGAGGTCACACCATTTTTTTTCACATTTATTTTAGTATTAATTACTGCACCTAAATATATATTTAAAAAAAAAAAAAAAAGCTCTATATTGTGGCACGGAGGTTGACTATATTGAAAATTAGAGGTTTTTGGCAATGATGGGAAAGTGAGTCATCTTTTCTGTCCTTTTACGGCATATTTTTTTTTCTTTTGTTTTTATTTAAGGAGCACTCTAGAGATAATAATCTTAATAAAACAGTATATACAAATCCCTGTTCCTGTGCTACTGATAAGCCACTAACTGTTCAGTCCTGCTAAAACTTACTCACAGGAACTGGCCTCTATTTTCAGAAGCCTCAGATTATTTTGATTACCTCCCTTTTTCAGTCAATCACCAGTTTTAGAAAACGTGGCTGGATGTAAAAAAAAAAAAAAAAAATGAAAGACACCTGCTTTTGGAAAGTTCTATGCCACAATTTTTGTCAACTTGCAGAGTGCCCAAAACTCTTGGAAATCACTCTGAAAACTTTGTTGAAGCCTTGGTTTGAGTTTGAAGTGCTCACTGTGCACAACGGTGCGCCACGAGGACATACCTGGATTACCTGATGGTCTGGGAGCTCCATGTCTGCACTGCCCTAATTAATGAGTGGGTCTGCCCTCATTAATTAGCCCTGAGTGACCCTCACTGAGCCATTCCTGATGGCGTCCCCACGTAGGCAAGCCATGTCACCCCATGGTTTCCTCATCCTGCAAGTGCTTCCTCTGCCTCCAGTGGAGGCTCCATGGAAAACACTATTAATTAACCTGGTGGTGGGGTAAACAGCCAAGAAGGAAAGGGGACAGCCAGAATATATGCATGAGGCCTCCAGCTGTGATCCTGGGCTGGATCCTGGCAGGCACAAAAGTGAAGTTAAGGCTTGGGTCTTAATCCTCTCCCGTATCACCGTGGATAATCTGTGATTTTGGGATGCTGCCTCCTGGTTGGGAAGTCGATCAAAACCAAGAAAGGCATGTTCTTCTATTAGGGCAGAGTTGGGGAGGCTTAAATGTTTTGATGGCCTTTGTAGCACCACAGGGTTAGGGGCAGGTTAAAAAGTTGGATTTGGAAATGGAATATATGAGAATACACATATTTATTCATCTGTTGGAATTGACAGAAATCTTTTGATCATGTTCAGTGTGGACTAAAACTGAAACTAAAAGATAATTTTTTTCTGGCACTTTGCAAGTGGATTTGTGCCTAGGAAAGAAGCAAACCTAAATGAAGTGTTGTGGGGTTTAGATTCTCCTCCTTTTTCTTGGGGAAGGGTTGAGGGGTGGGCTTCCAATGTGAGCTCATTGTAAAAGAGAGATTAGGGAAGATCTGCCCTAAATTGTAGCTTTGTAATCCCTGAACTGGGCCCACTTAACTGTTTGACATGTGAAAATATTGTGTTAATGAAGTTCCAGCCTGCTTCTTAAATCCATCCTTGTGACTGTCTTTATTCATCTGCATGTCCTGATAGATTATGATTATTTTTGTATATATGAGTAATCTCATTGAAATCTATGGGTAACTAATGGTAGCATGATAGATGATTGTGGCTCGTGCCTTTAATCCATTATTGAAGCTGAAAGCTGTTTACAGATTCTTTTAATACTTAATTTCTGCTCAGCATGGACAACTCAAAGCAAGTATCTTAACTTTTTCAGCTGGCTTCATTTTCTCTTTATCATTCCATGTGCCTGCAGTAGTTTAAATTACAGAACGCCACACTGACATTTAATTTAATCAACATTTCCTGCTTCTTTTAGATTTTGTATGCACCTTCTACTAAAAATAAATATATTCCTTATTTAGTTAATAGGGCCTAAATGTGGGATCCAAACTGCCAGTTGCCCTGCTGAAACACGATTCCATCATTTAATTTCAGGAATCAGCTAACAAGAAGCTGGAAAGAGTGCCCTACTCAGGGCCACCACGGCAGCATGGCTTATGTTCCCTGGGAAGTTATTTTAATGTCTTTTTGAAATATTATAGATGGGATTCTCTATTGCCTCTGGGAGAACAGAGACAAGACCTGCATAGAACCACATTGCTTTAATTTAAGCAGCAGAGGCTTTTCCTACTGGCAGAAATCAGTGCAAGCATCACCCTGATTTTATTATGGAGGAGCAGATAAGCCATGCTGAATGTAAGAGATGAGAGCGGTGCTTGGACTGATTAGGACCACGTAAGGGTGTTCTTGTGCTGATGCTTTCTGATACAAAAACAGATGTTTGTAAGTTCCTAAGTGGTTTCCTCATTTTGCTATGGCTTTAAGGTTATCTCAGTTCCTCGATGATTGGATTACTCTGGCACAAAGCTAATGTTGTTTTATAGGACTCAGGTTTTGTTGT
Source organism: Phylloscopus collybita (assembly GCA_027886175.1). Taxonomy (NCBI): domain Eukaryota; kingdom Metazoa; phylum Chordata; class Aves; order Passeriformes; family Phylloscopidae; genus Phylloscopus; species Phylloscopus collybita. Next base: position 5,680,885 of record JAJNNQ010000016.1, read on the forward strand.
TTCAATGCATTTGTACCTCTGAGAGGTAGCAACAAACCATTTCCATGTGAGAAAGGTGGCGTTTTTACCACAGCTCTTGTGAAAATGAGTGTGCCAAGACTCAATGGAGTAGAAAACTGGAGCTATGAATTTTCTAGGAGGAGGAGGCAAGAAGCAGGTGGTGAAGAGTGGTAGTGAAGGGGAAAAGTCAGGGAAAACTAAAGACAGATTAGCTCCGTGTGAGCAGAGATCTATCTGTAATTTTTTTTTTCCCTTAGAATCATACATAAAACTTTAACTTGCAGGTACAGGGGTGGGTGGGGGGAAACCCAAGGTATAAAACACTGTGCATAGAACACTTTCACAAACTGATTTTTAGGTGCACACTGCTCACAGTAAAGATGTGTGATACCTTTTGTTTCAGCACAGTCATTTTCCACAGAAGCAGGCTCAGGCCGTGCTTCCCTGGTGCTGGGAAACTGAGAGCACGCCGGAGCTCTGCAAATTTCAAATTTAAAATAGCTAGCAATTTTTACACAGTAGCCTACCTTTCACGGCGTAAGTTGCACTGAAAATTTCCTTTTGTGCTTTCTTTAGTTATTCAGGGTGGAAAAGTGGCTTGAAGCTGTGCTCCCAGCTGTGTCCAGCCCGTGTGCTAACATTCAACATCCTGTGTGCACTCAAATATGCAGGGCTAAATAAGGAGATGTCTTTAGGTTCTACTAAAAAGCATTTGGTTGACTGAAAATGTTGAAATGAGTCAGTGCAGAAATGGCAACATCCTTCCTTTAAATAAATAAATAAATCCCCCCCCCCCCATTAATTCTTTGCAATAAATAGTGAAAAATCAAATGATTATTGGCATTCACAACTGTTTTAGAAGTATTTGGAAATAAGATGCTAGAGTCTTTGAGGAATGAAATATCCTCATTATTCAAGACAAACTCGAATGCAGCTACTAGCAGTCCAATGGGGCTTTTTTTTCCCTTTCTTTCTTCTTTTTCCTTTTTTTTTTTTTTTGTAATTCTCTTTTCCACTGAACACCTTAATCCTATTGTAGAACTAGAAAAATACAGCTCCTGTGGAGAGCATAATACAATCTCACACCATTGTGCTTTTGATCTTAAACAAAATGCACCCGCATTTGGCTTTTTCTCTTTGCACCAGATTAGTTTTGGACCCAGCCACCCTTATTCCTTTCTTGTGTTGAACTGCAAGGAACTTTATCATGATTGTAAGGAGGAGTTGGCATAAAGCAAGTAGTGAAAGGGGGAGGGGGGTGGCAGCGCTGCTTATGCAAAGAAAAAAAAGGTGTGGGTAGGGTGTGAACAGAAAAGAGTTCTGAAAGGTGTGGGGAGGACACACAGAGCCTGTCAGCTCTGACCCATGGAATTCTGGCCAGGTTTGAGATGACCTGAGGTGGAGCAGAGCTTCGTGCCAGAGCTGTTTCATTGCCTAGGCAGTACGGAGGGTCAGCAGCCATCGGAAGCAGGATTTGCATGAGCAGCTGGGGGCTGAGGATGTGTAACTTTGACAGCCAGTACCAGAACCTGTGGCACAGTTTGGCCGCTGGGACAGTGCGGGGTGGAACGTGATCACTCACCTTTCTGAAAAGTCTGAACTGAATTCACAAGAGGCAAGTTTAAGGTTGGCTTAGTATTTGGGTTTTTTGGGTACAATCAGGCCTTGGCCCACTCACTGCCTTGTCTGTCCTGAAAGCCGTGCTGCCTCCCTGGCACCCCAAGTCTGCACTGTGCCAGAAACGCTGCTACAGAGCTCTGAAGCCCCATTCCTCTCCCAGCCCGGCTTTTTCTCTGGTATGAGGAGTTATGGGGCTGGCCGGGAGAGCTGATGCTTGCACCTATTCAGAGCTGGCCAAGCTCCCATCTGCCCTGCTCCCATCCCACTCACAGGACCCCCGTGGGAGTGCCTGCCACAGAGGTAGGGAGGAAGCCAAGAAAGAAACATTCCTCCAGCTCTTTTCTTTTTTTTTTCTCCTTTTCCCGTCAGAGTTACCACCCTCTCTCACCACTCCTACGGAGAGGTCTGAAGTCTCACTGAATCAGCAGTTGTGAAAATTATCTGTGCTGTTAATGGTTTGCATCTTTTTTGCATGAAAGGGTAAAATCACTTAGGGACACACACACACTGAAAGGATCATATACAGTAACATATCCAAGCACGGGGAAAAAAAAAAAAAAAAAAAAAAAAAAAAAAGGCTGTAATGTTCATGAATTCCAGATGATGACTTTTTAAATCCCCAAGAAGGCAGTGAAATTGTTTGATTGTTCTTGTTAATTATTGGACTTGTCCCAGTATCAAATATTTGTAGAAGATAAGACTTCCCTCGTGGAGATGAATAATAACCGAACTTGCTCTTCTTTGAGCAATCTGGCTCAGGGTGCAGATTTCTGCGTTTCCCACTCTCAGGCTCGAACCCCGTCCAGCCGGCTTCGGCGCTTCGGAAAAGCACGTGTACAAACTGCTCCATTAAAAATAAAAGACCCCGTAAGTAAACAAGAGAGAGAGAGAGAGAGCGAGCGAGAAGGCAGACCCGGTACTTTGGGAGAGCGTGACTTTATTAGCGGCCGGGTCACCCTTCCCAGAGCCGGGCTGCGGCCGCCGTCCCCCCCGGCGGCACCGGGACCGGCTCGGAGCAGCTGCGCTGGGCACGGACGGGACCAGCGGCTGCTGCCGGCAGGAAAACACAACTGCCCCACACCCACCGGAGCGTACCCCCAGCCACCCACACGCCGAGCCCCGGCGGGCGGCCGGCCGGGTCCCCGCGGCTTGGCGGGGCCAGCCCGGGACACGGCTGCGCTGCCCCGAGCAGCGGCGGGGCTTGCTGGAGCAGAGCCGGAGGAGAAGGAGGTAGCGGCGAGCTCCGGGGCAGAGGAGGACTGCGGAGAGCAGCGCTCGCTCCCCGCCTGCCTGGGGGAGCGCTGACACGGCGGGGGCTGCCCCGGCCCCTCCGCCGCGGGCACGGCTTCCAGCAGCGCCGAGAGCCGCAGCCCCGCCGGGCCCCGCGGGCCGCTGAGGTAACCCCCGGGGCTGCGGGGTGACACCGGTGGGCTCCCAACCCTCCGCCTCCTCTGCGGCCCCTGCGGGGGAGAGCGGAGGGGAAGGGAGCGGCGGGACCCCAAACTTCAGCCTCTCTGCGGGGTTCCCAGGCTGGGGGTCCCGGGGAATGAAGGGGGCGGGGGGAGCAGAGGAGAGGGGATGCAGCGGGGCATGTGCGCGCTGGCCCCGCCGTGACAGGGGCTGTGGGTGCGGGAGGTGCCAGCGGACACGCACACGCCCACGGGCAGGCAACTCTCGGCGTGTTTACCCTCAGCAAAAGGGCGGCCGGGGGAGCCGTTCCGCTGGGGAGCGGCGTCCCCGGGACCCCCGCTTGGTGAAGAAGTTGCCGGGCGGAGCAGGGGAGGGGGGGGGGGGAAGGCGGGAAGGGCTCGGTGCCGCCGCCGCTGTGAAGCGCTGGCCGTGCCGGCGGACAGCCGCCGCCCCCCCGCTCCCTCGGCGGGCAGCGAGGATGAGGATGGTGGCGGCGGCGATGGCCGTTCGCGGGGGCGGCGGGCGCGTCACTTACCGCTGGCCGCCGCGCAGGGCCGGCCCCGGTGCGCGGCGGGGAGGAGGTCGGGGATGGTCTGAGGCAGCCCCGCCGCGCCGGGGGGACTCCCCGCGCAGCCCCCTCCCCGCTGTCACCATATCGCCTTCCTCCTCCGCCTCCTCCTCCTCCTCCCGCCTGCCGGGGTGCCGGCGGCGGCCAGGCGCGGCGCGGCGAGCCTCTCCTCCCCCATTGTTCCCGGTCTCCCTCTCCCTCTCTCTTTTCTTTTTCTTTCTTTTTTTTTTTTTTTTTTCTTTCCCTTTTGTTATTTGCACTCGCATTGTGTTGTTTGTCTCTGAAGCCGCCTCATGACCAGCCAAGGGATTTCACCTCGTCCTTGAGAGACAGAGAGCGAGAAGGGGGAAGGGGTGGGAAGAAGGGGAGAGAGAAAGGAAGAGCTCACCAAACACCCATCTCCCGGTCCCTCCCCGCACCTCTGGCTCTCCCCACCCCGCCAGTGTCTCACTTAGCACCCCGCGCCCGGAGGAGACATGACAGACAGCGGGTAGGTGCGCGACTGCCGCCGTTTTAACTTTGTTCCTCGCTCCCCGGGGGCGTTCGGCGCTCGGCGCCCCGCGGGGCTCCGGGGGCGGGCGGGGTGGGCGCCGCCGGCGGGGCGGGGGAGGCGGCGGGGCCGGCTGTCAGCCCAGCTCGGCCGGCTTCCTCCCGGGCGCTCGCACACCTCCCGAAGTTTGGCACAACTTGTCACGCCCCCCCACCCCCCCCCTCCCCTTTTCCTCCTCCTCCTCCTCCTCCTCCTGCTGCTGCTGCCGCTCCTGCTGCCGCTGCCGCCGGGGCGGGGGGCGGGCGGGGGCGGTCCGGCCGCGGTGCCCGCGTGTGCGTGGCGGGGTAGCGGCTGCTCCGCGCCCTGCCCGGGCATGGCTCAGCCCTCGGGATCCCGGCGGAGCCGGCGGACAGGAAGCTTTAAATTATTGTAATTGCCTCTCCGTGCGTGAGTGCCGAGCGGCGGCGGCCGCCGCGCCGCTGCCGGGGAGCGCGCAGGGGCGAGCGGGGGGTACGGCGGGCACCGCACCGGCACCGGGGTGGGGGGCACCGGCGTGAGCATCTTGACGTGTTTCTGCGAGGCACCTTCCTCGCTTCTGCCCCAGCAGGAGGGTGGCTCTTTGGAAGGGTGCTGAAGGATCTCGGTTGGCTGGTTTCGGCTCCTTTCCCCTCAAAAAGAAAGCAGGTCAGGGGGGAAAAGCGGCTTCCCCGGCAGGGTGCGGAGCGCGGCCACGCTCGTCCCCGCGAGTCCCCAGGCACCGGCGTTGGGAGCGAGCGCTGCCTTCTCTGAAAAGTTAGGGGACTTTATTCCAGCCCGACTGCGATCCTAGAATAACCGGAGCCGCTCGCCGGGAGGAACGTGATCGGCTTTTCCCAGGGGATGGCATGCTGCCTCAGCCCTGTACTTTGGTCAAGGGTAGAACCAATAGCGAGCTGTGGGATTTTGGGTAATAAGTGTGGGAATCTGCAAGAGGAGTAGGTCTAAGAGTGATTTGTTTTCTTGCTGCTCATGAATAATGGCCTCGAGCTTTCTTTTTTTTTTTTTTTTTTTTTTTTTTTTTTTTTTTTTAAATCAAAACAGGCCAACGAAATAGGCACGTGGGAGATTTGTAGGCGTTCAACATCACAATCATCATCATCAACAACAGCAATACAGTAGGGACGTCCAGGAGGATGGTGTGTGATGAGAACCACTTTTTTTGAGGGGCTGGTATCACATGCTGGTAGCTTTTGCTATCCTTGCTAACTTTGACCTCTTCTAAAAGGAAAGCCAGCAATATCCTAAAATCAGAGAGAAAATGTTTTGGGTTGATTTTTTTTTTTTTTTTTTTTTTTTGATAGAGCTGCATTTCACTCCATCGCTGTCAAAGAGTGAAATATTAAGTTTAGTTCAGATTAGGAAAGGAAGTTTGATTCCAGTAGAACTGTAGGATAATGTGTCCTGGCTTTCATCCTTCCAGTTTAAATCCAGCTAGCTGTGCACAGCCTTGTTGAAGTGAGCCGCTCAGATTAAAAGGCGACTTCTTATGAAGAGCTAGTAGGAAGTTTTTCCTTATGAAGAGCTAGTACAAAGGTTTTCATCAAAGTATTTTATCACCCGAAACTTACCTGAAAACAGCTACTTGTATCTGCTGCTCCTAATCCTCCCCAGACCTGGAAGATACATTATTGCCTCGGCAATTAATTCTTTATCCTGCAAGCGATACCATTTACAGCTATCAAACTGGAATTGCAAAGGGAGATATTTTAAATTTAACTATAATATCTGTCCAGGTTAGAGCCAGCTTTGTTTTACAAGGCTTCTGCAGCTGAAGAGGGAGAGGCTGGCACGGATGTGTTGCATCTTGCAAATGGATAGCATGTCTATTCTGACATGATTTGAACATGAAAACCCAATAAACACATGGTCATTATGCATGGAAATCTCACAGCAGAGCTTTCTGCTTGCACTTAGACTGTTTTGGTTGAGAGTTACACTATAAGGAGCACAAGACTTGAAAGCTGCAAGTGGCTTGTGTAAACAGATGGACATTTGAGATGTATTGATGGTTTCAATTTAATTCAGTTAACATGTGGGTGCACATGTATTTGATTTAGCCTAGTATAAGTTTTTGTAAGCAATGGAAGCTCATATGTGCTTTTTAGAAAGAAAATAAGAGCCTGTGGATTTTGTCTGTAAATCTTGGAGCTCCAGCTGTAGAAGCTCTTGGGGACTGTGACCATCCTGTTGTCATGATCTTGTAGGCCCAGGTGAGACTTAACAGAGAGCTTAACAGATTTTACTGAAGTTCACAGGCAGCTTGCAGATAGATGAATTTTGAAATGGTAAGGTACACAAAAGTGCTTAAACACATCCTCCTGCACTCTTTATGGTGCGTGCTGCTTGCTAGGATCAGTTAGGTTGAGCAATATCATTAAACTGTCAGCCCTATTGTTTACAGTGGGATAGTTCCTCAATGCTCAGGATGAAGAAACCCAGCAGTTTTTCTGTTGCTCGTCGTAAAAAAAAACAAAAAACGCAGCGCTGCGTTCCAGGAAGGTTTGTAAGTGGCGGAGCTCTCACTGCATAAAGCACGGGAGGAGACTGGGATTTGGCATCTCCAGCAGTGCTGCTGTACAGCAGCCTCGTGTGCAGGAGCTTTGTTTTTGCCTGCAGTTCCTGCTTATCCCGAGATAAAACACTCTGATGTTGGCATATGATACACCAAAAAAAAAAAAAAAAACCAAAAAAAACCCCAACCAAAAAACAGATCATTTGTTAAAAAATAAGAACTGCAGCGTTTAGGAGAAAGTAAATGAACAGTCCTTCTAAAAATACAGCAGTATGCTAAAATATTGCCAAAGCACTGCTCTGACGCTGTTGTAAGCTGTCATGTTTTTTGACCATTATAAATAGATTAGTTTTATTACAAGGATTTTTTTCCTGTTAGCAAAGAAGTTTTCTTTTTCCTGTTTTCAACATGAGGATCCTCACATGTTCCCTGAGCAGGCAGAGCTGTGTTCATACAGAAGGCAGTGGGAATGTTGCTGGTGAGGAAGTGGGCATCTGGACCCTACTGGGTTGGCCCTCATAAAGCCTTTAAGCCTCCTGTACTGTAAGTTCAGGGGTTTTTGTAATCTGTTTTGCTTATATTCTCCATATCTTCAAGACATTAGATACAGTCCACTTAATCACTTAGGATTATGTAGTCAAATTCAGCCCCAAATTTGGTTCTACAGCATTTGAATTGAGGCTTGAAACAAGAGTGAGCTCCTTTCCAGCAGCACTGAAGCACTGGGGGCTTTGGAGAGTTCTCTTTCTTTTTCATGTTGTGAAAGTAAATTTCCTTTCAGTTTTGTCACCAAACAGTAGGAGTAGGGAAATCACCAGCCAGGTCTGCTTCATTCTGGGAAATTTGCTAACAGGTTAACAACATTCAGGGCAAGATCTGAGCATTAGGCTTGTGTTGTGCTGCTGGTCATGCTGCACTTCCACCTCCTTTGGGCACTGCGTGGACAGTGGAGGCTGCATGGTGCTGGCTGCACTGGGGACATCCTGGATAAGTGTCTGAGGATCACTCTTGCATTGCCTTTTCTCAGGTCCAGGTGCAATCCTAAAGTGGATTTCCAATGACTTACGTACAGTGGAGTCCACATGGTGCTGGCTGCACTGTGGACATCCTGGATAAGTGTCTGAGGATCACTCTTGCATTGCCTTTCCCCAGTCTCTGGCCTCTTCAGGCACGTGGTGAATGCACAGGGACATGCACAGTGCACTCTGTGTATGTAAAGTGCATTGTCTGAACAAGTGTTTTTGTTGCTTACAGGGCACTCATCCTTTCTGGCTGCACAGGTTTCTAGGTGAGGAGACCATACACTTCATGACAGCCTGAGGAGGGTCTCCTATAATATTTCTGACAGCTTTATTTTCTGTCTCCTCCAGCCTCTTTCTTTTCCTTTGAGCTGCAAGCGTAGATTGAAACGCAGGTAATACATAAGAGGATCCTTTAATATTGGCTATTTTCAGAGGCACAAAGGACAATTACTTTCTCTTCCTACTAACCTCCTGCTGGCTTACTAGCTGCTTGGGAGGCTAGTGATTTTAAGAATACCACTTTACCCAGTGCATCAAATACGGAGCAAATCTTTGCTCACCAAGATCCCAGTTCCTACATCCCGTGGTAACACCAAAAATTGAACTTGAGTGGCCCAGAGCGCCAGCCCCTACTGTGAAGACTCATACAACCATCAGCACTTTTGAGAGTTAAATTTGATCCATTGGCCCTGAGCTGTGCTGACAATTGCCAGCTAAAAGACCTTTCAGTGAATTGTCCTTTAATAGAACTCTTTCCTCCCCATCCCCATTTCCTGTTGTTCTTTTAAATAAAAAGAAATCCTGGTGACAAAGCTGAAGTGTATTCTGTCATTATTGTTTGAAGAATAAAAGTATTTGTCTATATTTCAAGGAAATTAATTGCCTGAAAAGTGCAGGTCAGAGTTATTTTACAAGGATAGCATTCTTCACGACTGCAAAATCTCAAGGAAAAATCCTCGCACTATTTAAATCATATGTTTTTGTGCTAGTATTTGATGCTTTGAATGATTATGGTTAAAATACATGGGAAAGTCAGTACTATATTAATTCTGCACTGGTCTGAGAAAGGACACTGAACACTTAGACCAATCTGTCTTGGTTTGTGAGCATGTCCTGAGAGAAACTGAGTAGGCCCAATGGGCCAGTGCAGTTTGATGACATTTTGTAGCTTCTACCAGGAGCAGAGTTTTACAGAAGAGGAGACAAATAAGACTGCATCTCATAGAGGAGTGATTACCATTGTTGTCTCCTGGTGCCTAGAAAGGTAATCCAGGTTTTTACCTGAAATGGGTCTGAAGGGTTTTAGGAATGCTCATGTCTAATTCAGCAGGCTTGGATTTGCCCTGTGTACACAGAACTTGGCTTTACCAGTCCAAGCCTACTGGGATGTGTAAGGTATAACTGGAGTATTACTAAAATTGTATTTAAGGTCTTACTTACTACTGCTCTTAGTGGCAGTGATGTTGTTGTATTCAATTTATTTTAATTTAATTTCATATAATTTAAATCCAGATTCTCAGCAATGGCTTTTGGGTTAAGCAGGTTAGAAGGATGGCTAGGACAGCAAAGAGCTGATGGGATAGGGTGAAATTGCCAGCTCATAGCTGAGCTCCTCCTTCTTTAAGTTGCTTTGCCCATGTTTTGGAGGAGAGGGGACAAAATTCCGTCAAGCTTGCTCTGCTCAGAAGCTTTGAAACAGATGTAAATATGGCTTGCAGTATCTTCAGTTTCTATAGGGAGTAAGTGAACAAAACAGGTTTAAATTAAACTGAGTGCCATATTGTGGCTTGTAGCAGTCGGTCTAAAGATACATTTAATTAAACTGGTTCAATTTTTAAACTAGGACTATGGAGTCTACCTTTTACACTACCATAAAATCCTTGTGTGTGAGTAAGCTTTCAGTGTAATGAAAAAGACTGGGGGGGGGGAGGGGGACACTTGTGATCCTCAGCTAACCAATTAAATATTTACTTAATAAGGATCTAGAAGTTAATTTTACAGTCCATTTTTTTTTAAATGAAAGCAAAATACTTATTATATGGGTAAGTCAGTGCCTTTAGTCAGTGAATAGAAGAGTTGCTTTTCTTAGCTGGGAACACCATTTTAATGTCACAACCGACCTTCTAGCAGGAGATTAGTCCTAATAGACCAGGTTTATACTGAAAAAAGACTCAGAAACCATTAGAGAAGAGAATTAGAAAATGATAGAAAATGAATGGTTTTCGAGTGATTTCAGAGCAGATTGAATTAAAGCCAGACACTGACTTCTGTATTAAAGAATTTTTTACTGAAACGAAAGTACCTATTGTGTAACAGCGATTATTCCACCAAATCACACACTGGTGGAGTCTCCTCCACTGACTCTGGAAGGAGCCTGGAGACATTGAGGTACCCAGGGAAAGGCAGCTGTTGTGGCACTCTGTGTGCTGTCCCTATGTGATATCCAGGAACATACAACTGTCTTTTCACTGAGATGAGCTTGCTCCTTATGCTGTGGCATTAAAGATCATGCCACTCCTGTTGATATATAGGCAAATGCATAAATAATATCAAGAAATGCAGTGTATGTGTCAATTACACTTCTGTTTAATAACAAATTGAACACACCTGCCAGGAAGTTATGCAAAATATACAAAAAAAAGTGCATTAAGTCACAGAAAAGGGAATGTGTTAATGCAACGCTCCGCTTTACAAATTCAAATCTGGAAGGGGAGTGTGTTCAGTGGGAGATACTGTGCTCTTTTCTGCGCTTCAGATTGATTTTATATCTGTAATTGTATGCAGGCAGCTGCCAGGAGCGGGGCAGAGCGATTCTGAGGAAACGGAGCAATTTGTTCCGATTCCCGGGAACGCCGGTTTGTTTAGTGGCACCACGGTGCGTTGAGCACGCCGTGGCTGAGATTTACAAATACAGGACAATTAATTAGTTCAGGTTTGGGAGTCATGCACAGATTACTCAGTCAGTGTGTGCACAAGTAGGGTGAGCATTGAGCTCTTGATGGAACTCGTTGGTGAGATCCGTTTTGAGCCTCCTGTAGGCAGAAAAGACAGGGCTGGGAGAGAAATGGTGAAGTGCTTGTCATTTCTGTAAAACAGTTTCCAATTGAAACCTGAAATTATATATAATGAGGCATCCCCATAAACAGGGTTGCCGTAGGTAAGTAGCAGTTTGCACAGGATGATGGAAGTTTTGCCACTGTAGAGGAATAATATTAATTCTCACGAGAGGCTACAAATGAGTAAATGCTGATGAATATGTACAGATGTGTACGTGTGAGTTTAGTGCTTCTGAAAGGCAATTGACAGCTCTGGAAGCTGAAGGCCTCTCTTTGCCAGCACAGTGCCGTGGAGGAAAGCAGCCCAGGAAAAGTGTGTGGTGATCCCTTGGGATGTGTTCTGTGAGCAGCCCCCAAAAGCAGGGGTGAGGATGGGGCTCAGGTCTGCACCCACCTGAGGCCCTCTCAGTAAAATGTGTGGAGGGGATTCTCCAAGCACGCATCAAGTAGATGCCCAACACATTTAAAACATGTGCTTGGATACTTCATGTGGGTTCTTGCCTCCTACCCCAGTCACAAGATGCCGTTGGAGCAATTATCTTGCTCTGTGGTCTTTGAATGAGAGCAATGTGTGTGTTTTTTATGAGGAGCCATGGAGGGGAGAGAAGCACCTTCTTGCACCTTCTACAGATGTCCCACTATTCTTTTAATAACTCAGGCACTGTGCTGGCACAGAAAGCGGCTCCTAGTGAGAAGTAGCTCAAGTTGAAATGGGGCAGAAAATGGAGAAACCAACAGATTCTAATCCTTAAGGTATATTGGAGGTAAAGGTGTGGGTCCTGTGGTGTGAATAACAGCTGTGGTTGCATACCCAAGCACCTCTGCCATGCATGCAAACACAGCACAAAAAAGTAGCTGTAAGAGGCAAGATGGAAGAAAAGTGCTGTTGCACAATAGTGAGAGGTTTTAAGAATGTGAGATTTTTCTTCTTGCTTTGCTTAGTTTTAAATTCTGTGATTTTTACGTATCAGAAAAAGGAAAATATGTACTTGTATAACTGTCCAGTTTTCTGTAATTATTTTTCTCTCAACACCTGAATGTGAGTTGCGGGGGTGTGCTTTATGGCCCTGTTTAAGAAGAATATTTAAGTATAAGCTTAGCTTTAGAAATGTGGCTTAGTTCATTTAAACTAAGCCAAATAGGAGTTTACACAAGCGTGGTGTTAGATAGATAAATGAGATGTCACTGCAGCTAAGTCCCATTTTTGAAGACCTTGCAGACAATACCCCACTGACCATCAGGATGGTTTAGGTACCTAAGTCATTCTAACAAAGGGGAAAAGAAAAAAGTTAATTTCCTAAGTTACCTGTGTTGTTAAACACTGTTCTGAAAACCTGCAGGGACTGCAACAAGTGAGTGTGAGAGGTGTCTTCCAGGACCTCCAGTGACTGCAGGATTTTTTATATGGATTCCAGTTTTAAGGAGTGATACTGAGGACATTGTAAATTTCTCATAATAGTAGCAGAGATTGAGTTCTCTGAGTCCTCCTTCACTTTTGTTTTGTATCACTGAGGATGTTGGTCAGCTGGGACCACGGGAGGCCACCTGCATGGGCAAGGTCAGTGCCAGCAGCAGATTGGGGCAGTCATGGTTTTGTATAGTTGAGGTTTGAAAACCTTCAGGATGGAGGTTTATTTAGAGTTATTTAGGGTTGTTGCAGGGTTTGTTAGGGTTGTTTTGGTAGGCTGTATTTCTCTGATTGTATTTCAGTTTGTGTTATGTTCTTGTTAAGAACATCTCTGTTAATTTTAAAATGCTTTCTGGTCTTTTTTTTTCCTGGTTCGATAGACCAGATCAGCAAAATCTTTGTGAGGTTGATCTTTCATGGCTCCCTCTGTTAATGAAGAGGAGTTTCCTGCAGAAAGTGTTGCAGAGAAAGAACTTTCATCTTCCCATTGACAGTGATAGGGACAAGTCACCTCAGGAGGCCAAAACTGTGCATGTGAGAGCAGAGCCTGAGAGATGGGAGGGGAACATTATGGGCCTGGTTTTGTACCTGCAGCTATCAAGGCAGAATTTGTTATTTGCTTTAGTCTATAGATGCCAAAACCTTGAGGTGGTGAGCCTGTGGTTAGCCACTTGAGTGTGCATCCACATGGGATTTTGAAAAGCGCAGAAAGAAGCTCAGCAGTCGGTGTTCAGTGATGTTCTGCGGGCTTGGAACACAACTGTTTCCAAATCCAGCTGTTTCAAGTAAAAAAAGTGGCAAAAAACTTAAAAAAAATTAATCTGATTGAACCACTGAGTTTCCTTTATTTAGCAGGACAAGGTTTTGCCCTCTCTTAGGCTGTTCAGAAAGCATTGAGTCTTTTCAGTGGCCTAATAGGCTTTGGTTCAGCCCCTTGTACAGTTTCCCGTGTAGAGCTTTTGTTTGTTACAGCTCCAGCTCAGGAGAGCAATGAGTGGGGTGTTTCTGTGGAGCTGTGGACTTCTTTGTATTGACTCAAACACACAGTGTAAAGAAAATGGGGATGTGTGTCGGGAGGCAAATGAAAGCATATTGTTTTTTATAAAGTGTCACCTGCAATGCGCTTCTAAACAAACCTCTGTATGGCCGTGTATGGGTTTTGTTTTTTTTTTTTGGTTTTTTTTTTCACTTGAAAGACACTATCTTCTTCTTCTAAACATTTGCACAGCAAAGTAATGCATTATTGCATTTTCATAAATAATTGAAAAGCAACTTAAAAGAAAGTAGGCCAACAGAAAAAAAGAAAGAGAAAGTGTCGGTTTCAAATTTGAAAGAAGAAAAATATGTTTCCTTCTTGATAGCAAGTCAGTTAAATGTTATTAAATCCCATTTTCCCACCCTGACATGACCAAAGACAAATCTGAAATTTGACAGTTTCATTTGAAAGAGAGAGAAATGGGGGAAAAGGTTTTGAAATGCTGAGTTTGGTTTGGATTGTTTCTCCCTTTTTTTTTATTTTCTTAATTTTTTTTTTTTTAATCCCCCCCATAAGAAAGGAATTGTGACCCCTTATCAGTTTGCAAGTCACTGAAGGGCAAGTCTCTGGAGGTCTGCGTGTTGGCTTCTCGGTGCCATTTGCCGTGCTGGGCTGTAATAATGCAAGTTATTTTAGAACTGTGCATACGTTAGTGTTCTGGCGCAGCATGATACAATAATGTGTGAAAAAGCATAAAATCACACCTTGGTGAAACTTGCAGATTTCCTGCATAATCCGACAGTGAGCTCTTGTCAGGTTTTGACTATATGTAAAGTGAGAATAAAGTTTTCAGAAGCAAAGCGCACGCCTTGGATGCATTTTGAATGGCTGTGCAGGGATTTTGGCCCTGACGTGGTTCCGAATGTGCCTGGCTTTAAGCACTTCAGTCCCACTGTAGCCAGCAGGTCTCCCTTGGTGCTTGAAATCTGGCAAAGGCTTCAAGCCCTTTGTTGAACTGGACCTTCAATTTTACTGGTGTTAAGGAAGATCAAAGAGCCAGAGTAAATAATTTCTTAAAAGCCATCCATGACTTGAACAGTTTTCAGGTGGGATGGGTGTGGTGACACAGCCAGGTGTTGGCTGTGGGGATGGTTTATGGCCACAGGCCTCTTCACTGGCCTGTGGGCACGTTGGTCCCAAGCTGGCGTGGCTGAGGGAAGGTGGGCAGATGGGAAGTGGGAATATTCAGTTTCTAATGCTCTCGATGCAAGATGAGGACCAGCAGGGTCTGTGCCTGGACCCTGGTTTTTGCTGGACCAGAGGTTAGAGGGAATTGCTGGGGGAGATCCTTCCATCAGGCAGGAGGCCTGACCAGTGAGTCCTGGCAGTCCTTTCCTGGCATGGGGATCAACAGATCAGTGATTGCCTGCATTAATGTGTTGTTTAATAAGCTTTAAGATTAGAGCTGTTCAAAGAGTCTACCCCAGTGAAGATAAGCTTCATGCAACTGATCTGTCCTCCAGAGCAAAAAATGTGCATTCTCTCCTGCTTTCCTCCCAGCTTTACTCTGTCTCCTTTCATTTTTTATAACCAGTGAGGCTGTGTTTCAAGTCCCTGCCCACCGTTTCCAAAATGTGTGATATATTTGTTAAGGATTTGGAATTTGGGATGCTTCGATATAACTTTGTGTAGGTTTTGTAGAAACACCTGACATGTGTGTTTAGTTCCTAAACACCTTCTGTGCTTGATTTATCCTCACAGGTTGTCAAGGTATTCAGATGACCTGAAACTGAGGAAGTGAGAGGGAGCTCAGCTGGCAAAAGTCTGACATTGAGTCTGACTGCGGCTCAAATTTGTTTTGCAGAGTTGAGCCCAGGCTGCGTAGGCGGTGAAGAAAGCCTTCTTCACTTCACCATTGTATCCAAAAAGCTCTGAGCAGCATCGTTTTTTTGCAGGTGATGAATAACCTAGTTAGCTCACATTGATTCAATCCAGTGACAGCTCTCCTCGGAGAAGGCATGGTGGGAATTTGTGAGACTGGGTTCGTTGGTGGGGAGGCTGTGGGGGTTCTTTGGGAGGTCCTCTTGGGCAGAGAAACCATGACTTGGCCATCTGACAGGGACCACCGTGCACCAGTTACTTCTTTACATTTGACACTGCTGTTTGCTGTGGCTCAGCAGCTTGGCTCCTACTGGAGCAGCTTCAAAACTTTTACTCTCATTGGGTATATTTTTAAGGTCCTATTGATCACCAACTGTGATCACCAGGGGCAGGCAGAACCTGAGGCTGGATGCGTGGAGGATGCTCACAAACCAGAGTCCCCGTCTGTTGTCACAGAATTGCCCTTCCCTTTGGCTGTCCTGACAGTGTCTCCTGGGGTGTAAGGCCAGGCCTGTCTGTCCTGGGAAGTGTCTTGTCTAGGCTGAAGAGGGGATTTCTGGGCAGAAGACAGCCGTGCTGTTGACACAGCGCAGCGTGCATCATTGTTTGTGTTATTACTGTTTTACATTTGTATTTGTAAGAAGAGCATATTGATGACTGCGTGTTAAAACTCTGTCTTTTAGTGCCTTGCTTTCTTTCCGAAAAAGGAAGAAAGCTGCAATTCTTACTCGGAAAAACACAGAATTACATTGGAGCAAGTACTAGTGCTGTGTTCATACATGATCAGATGCAGGCAGATTAGGGCACGGTGTATAAATTGCCTTCGTGTTCGTTGGGTTAGCACCTGTCAAATAAGTGATTACAGGCGTTGGCATAGCTTTCCTTCCCATAATCGCTGTGAAACAGGGATGGAAATGTAACAGATGCCATTTAATATGGACCAGCACCTAGGTTCTGTCTCTGGATCTGGCTCTTCTTGCCTCATGGCCAAAGTTTCATAGCATCTCTTTTGCTTTAATTCTTCAGTACTTATAAATGGAGATAATAGTGCTCGCTCGCTTCGCAGGAGATTTCTGAGGCTCTTTGGTAAATCATTTGGGATCCTTTGATGAAAGATAGGAAGTATATGCTAGAGCATTAATGATAAGATTAAATTGAAAAATTCTGTTGAGATTGAGGAAAATCACTGCTCCTAGATGAGCTTTGCTTTGCTGGGTGGTGTTAAACTTCTGCAGGAAGTAATTTTTTCAGAGATTGTGTTAGGGTGTCATTTCCTGGGATTTTTTAATTTGTTAACTGACAAGGCTTTTTGATACCAGGCACTACACTTGAAGTCCTGTTGAAGAGCAAATGAAGTGTTGTGATGCTATTTTTTGCAGCATAGGAGTCTATGGTGACTCATTTAGTGTTTGTAATGCCTGTGACAGATTGAAAAAAATGAAATCAGTTATTCCCAGTGAGATGGATACACTCAGCCAGACCCTATTTGAGAATTATTTGCTGCACTGTTAAGACCAAAGTACACATCCTCCCCCTCCCCCCTGAAAGAATCCAGCTTATCATGAAATGTTTATCAGAGCCATATAAACATTTCTTGACTGCTGAATTTTGAAGGGAAATTCTTTTGGTCTAACATATGTATTGCAAGCAAAACTCTTCACAGATTTTTTAAGAAAATATAATTAGCTTGGTTACAGCCCTACTTATTACCAAGCATGCCAGCATCTGGCACGGGTACGGTGAGCTGGGAATTCACTGCTTGAAGCCTTGGAACAAAGTGTTCTGATCCGACCCCAGGCAGTGAGTCCAGGACTTGAACTGGAATCTTCAGGAGCAGAGAAGTCTTAAGTGTCTGGAAAATTGGCCTGTTGAGTCACCACACAGGCACTAAAACAAAACTAATTTTAAGCAGGTCAGAGTTCAGTGATTCCCTCTGGAATCTAATTTTTTTTCCCCTAAAAAAAAAAAGAAGTCTCATGTTTTAAGTGAAAAGGGTCAAAGTTGATGCACTGCTACAATTTTTGAATGCTTTCCCTTAAGAACAGCCACCCAGGCTAGGATTAGCATGAAGGGCTGCTAGGCTGGCACTTCAGTGTCTGGGTTAAAAATATTTTAAAGCAGTCAATGCAGTCAGAACAGAGAGAGAGATCCCTGGGAGCCTTCCTATTCAAAAATGTGTAAGCTCAGGGCAGCAACTGCAATGTAATTTAGGGCAGTATATGCTTCATAGCTTTGGAGAATATTGCCTCATGTTAATGTTGCATTGGAGGACAGTGGGATAGTAGTAATTTTAGAAAGGTGGTATTCCTGTTTGTTTTACATTGGAAACTTCAGAATAAATGAAAGGAAGCATCAATTGAGGAAGAAGTGTAACTGCCGAAACCCAGCAATGAATCCATCTCTGAGCAGGCTGTAGAAACGACAGGGGAAAGTGGGCATAGAAACATTTTCCTGGGAATGCAGCTGCCAAAGGAGCGTAGCAGACAAAGGCAAAATCAGGTATGTACTTTAAAAGGCATGTGGGCAAACTTCTGACTGAGAGCCCAGCCTGCTCCCATTAAATTACAGAATGATTGGGGGGATCAAATGACAGGACAATTGTATTGCTTTTCCATTGCTGAAGAAGTGGGACTGTCTATAAGCAGGGATGATTCAAATAGCTGTTCAAAAAAGCGTGGCTGGCGAGAGGGAGGGAGATTTTTTGTTCCCATTTCTTTATTAAGATAATTTCCTTCTTTTCCCCTTTGGGTCTTGCCAAGTTTGCTTTACATTTGCAAGTGAAAAGGATGGATCTAGGCTACCCAAGGAAGCTTGGATCTGAACTCTGTTTGTGTCAGGCATTGTGGGCTTGGTGATCTCTGTTTATCTCTGAGGAAATAGTCCTGCTTGCACAACAGGGCAAATGCAATGCGCAGATGTCAGAGCTGCTAGAGCAAAGAGGGCTGTCTAGGAAAAGCTATGCCAAACCTAATGGTGGAGTGGAAAAGGAGCAGCTAGGACTCCTGGCTTCCTCCCTGTGCCATTCCATAGCTGCAGGAAAATCTCTAGGCCAAACAGAAAGCTCGTTGTTCTTCGTAGCGACCTGCAAACTGTTGATAGGAGGATACTTTTATGAATGTTTACCCACGCAAGGGTGCAAAGATTTGTGTGCTCTGGTCACCAGTGCAGCAGTCAGAATGGTCTGTGAAATAGCACTACTTCCACAACGTGTAGGAATCGCTGAGAATGTGGCTTTTGGAGGGAAGGAGCTATAAAGCTGAAATTTATTAGGGGCACCGCCGCCCGCCATGCTACTACATAAAGTTATTGGAATGCTTCTCCTGTGTTATTTCTGCAGGTATAGAAGGCACAGGGATTTAAATGGGAGGATGTGTGAGGCTCTGAGATCCAATTTGTCTTCCAGGTTACAGCAAGGCTCCATTTTTTTCCCAGGCTTAACAAGTAGCAACCGTAGTTTACTAAAATATTTATTTATATTTAGCGAAAACTCACTGACACGCAGTTGGTTTGGCGTTTAGGATTGCAGTTTATAGCCCTTTGAAGTCTGTGTGTCTGAAGGAAAGAGAAATGCTCAGGATAAGCTGAACTTGAATTAATCGTGTAGGCAGATACAGATTGAATTTCCTGTGTGGCTCATTTTGCTAAGGGAGTAAGTCAAGCAATGAGTAACGCTAGGCCAACTTGTATCACAACAGGAGGTGGTGTAGCTTTAGTGCAGAATAGCCTGGCTCGCTGCATCTGAAATATTGACCAGTTCTCCAAACTTCAGGGATGATGGTGGTTCTGAAGAAAAAGAGTTAAATTTATGATTTGTATATCTTTGTGATTTGCAATTGTGAAGGTGGGATAAATCACACAGACTTCCAGCCCTGAAACTTTAATTTGCAGTGATTTGAAGCTTGAAAACTGCAAAATATTTAAGGGTTTGAACTTATATTTTCCTTTTTGAATGATGTGTTTCTTTTCACTAGATTGCGACCCAGTGGAAACTTTGCCATAAGGAAGAATTTTAGGGAGCCAAGAGGCAAAATGTGTTTTGGGTGGCTCCCAAATACAGTATTTTTTTGTTTGTTTGAACTCTGCATTTGTAATTCCACAGTTGTCCTTGTATCCAGCCCCTTTTAAATCTTCTCTTAGCACAGGAGAGCTGCAGCATGTGCATGCTGTGCTGATCCTTTTTGTTTAACTCACAATGCTTTGCTCTCAAACTGGCTATCAGAATATGATGGGTCAACAGGATCGTTCTCTTTAGCATGAAGCGCACCTGAAATATCTGCTTAGGTAGTGCTTGTGATTTCTCAGCAAATATTCAGCCCAGTGGGGAGCTGCAGGACTCACCTCCATCTCCCAAGGGTTAACAGTAACCTATAATAATAATCTTGTGGCACAAAAATGCTTCTTTTTATGCATTACCTATTTCCAGAGGCCTAATTTAGGTTTTGTATCAAAATGGATATCACAAACGCTACAGCTTCCTGCTGGGAATGAAAGTGCTACCAAGAGACTCAGTTCTCTGTTATTCCCATGGTGTCCAGGAGGGGTGAGGAGGCAAGGAAACAATTGCTGATATCTGTAGCAGTAAGTAGAAATAGTAGCAGGATGGGTTGCAAAATACTTTGACAGCATTGTTCCTGTGAAAGTCTGGCCCTTGCTTTTGGTTAGAATAGATACGTGTGTGTGTGTGTGTGTAAATAGATGTGTTTTCATACTGGGGCCAAATTTACATCTTGACCAGCAGAAAGTTGGATATCTTTTATAACTGCACAGAAATTCGCCTGTCATCAAAAGAAAAGGATATTGTTATGGTGTAAAATGAGGTTGTGTATTCATGCTTAAATACACAGGCAGTTATACTCAAAAGATCAGCACACACATGTCCCTGCTCTCTCCGTGCATATTTCATGCAAATTCTGCTGTAGATCCAGTGGAACTGTTTTCATCACTTACTTTCCTCAAGGATCATACACACACACAAAAAAAAGTTTGTGTATTTTGTTGTAAGAATTTGGAAAAAGGAAAACAAAAGCCGGATTAAACTTTTTTTTTCCCTTTCTTTTGAGGTCAAAAAGTGCTTGCTGAACACCTCAGACAGTTTCTCTCTCCTTGGTATTGACTTTCTATTGGAAGCACATGAGGGAGGAGAAGCAAGGTTTTAACAAAACCTAGAAAACACTCGTGTTTCTGAATTTCTTGGCAGTTGCTATTTTTCCTTCTCTTTTTTTGAAAAACTTGGTTATGTTAAATTTGCCCCAAACCTTTGCCTCCTCCCTGATCACTGCTTTGGGGTGGGAAGGCAATTCCTGTGGCAGAAGCCATTCTCCTCTCTCAGTCCTGGAAGGAAGGGATTGGCAGGCTCTAGTCTGGCAGGTTCAGGTGCTGAAATTTGGATGGGGTGAAAATGCTCACCTGATCTGCCAACCCCCATGAGCGTAGACACCTGAGGTCTAACTGGGCATGAGGGAGAGAACAAGAATCCTGCCCAGTCCCAGGTGCAGGTCTGCCTTGGAGTGCCAGCCAGTCCCCAGGCTGTCCAGGCTGGATGTACAGTGAGTTTTTGGGGGGTGCATGAGCGTGTGTGTGCTGGCTTCAGTGCCATGGGAATAGCAGAGCCTGGCAGAGCCAGGCCAGGCTGGGTGGGATCTATTCCATTGCTTTGGGCCCTGCACAGGTGGTGTTGTATTGGCCTTGCCCAGGTTGCCTGGCTGAGCACCCAAGTGTTCCTTAAGGAGAGCAGCACTGGCCCACCCAAGCACAGGGGTGAGTGTGGGGCAGGGCACAGAGAGCACAAGCACAGTCCCACTCTGCCTCTGCCACACTCTGCCGTGCTGGGGAAGTCTCTTGACCTTTTGTTCCTTGGTTTTCTTGTGTTTAAGGACATACAGGCTTAACCATCACTCACAGGTTTTGCAAGAATTAATTAATTGCCATTTCAACCAATTTGAGGACTCGTAACCCTAAATAAACAAGATCTTTATCAGTTATTTTTCTTTGTGTTTATGCTGCAGGAGAAATCCACTCGTTTATTTCCAAGCACATGACACACAAAAACTATCTTCACACTTCTGAGTGGAACTGGGGCCTGATGCCAAGGCTTTTTTTTTCCCCCCCAGAGAATATGGTATACTTGTACACTCTGATCGAATGGTACAACCTTACGGTTTCACTCGGGAGGTGGAAATTTTTTTTTTCCTTACTGTGTTTTTGTACCTAGGAACCGTAAATAGCAGGCGCTTCTCTTTGGTCAAGTTCTCTGTCCTCATGACTGCACCCATTGCCAATGTCCTCCAGCGTGTGAACTTGCTTCTTTGGAGTAGCTCTAACTAGTAAATGGGATGTCTTTTCCCCCTGTATTTCCTGCTATCTCCTTCTGCATTAATTATTTGGCTTAAAGAATCTGGGAATTAGGGAAGGAGAATGGAGAAAAAATATAATAGGGGTGCTTATCACCTTTTATCCTCTTTCTTTTGTGTGCAGAGAAGCTCTTGAGCGTATTAATTTGGGAATTAGGAGTAACTTCTGTCCCACACCTGATGCAGCCCTACAGAAAGGCCATACAGTGCCCTGGTTTAATGTGCATCATCAAGGAACAACAGAGTGAAGGGAGTCAGAGTTGGTGACTCCACCATCGTATGGGAGCTAAATCAGAGCTAAGGGCTTTTTCTTTTGTGTTTTAATTTCCTTTGTTTTAAGAAAGTATTTCTTAAATGAAGTGGGGGAGGAGAGTAATATGCCACTGACATGCTTTGGGATCTAAGGCTCCTTTGGACCCCATAGGATGTCAATGGACTCATTAAGATTTAGCCAAGTTTTATGCATTATTCATAATATACATTCACAGCATGCACCCTAAAGACTGTCTCCTGTGAATGCTTAGTCAGAATCATTTGCATTCTGTATTATGGATCCATAATATAGAATACATTTAGCTACATTTTGTGTATTATCCTTTACACTTATTTCCAGCCTTTACTCTTCTGGCATATGCAGCAAATGTTTAAACAATAGCATGCTGTTATGTTTTGTTGCTCTATAAAAACTAATGCATAATAAGGACCCTGATGAAAATTAATTATTGCATAAGAGCAATGGACAGCTTTTTCCTCTTTGTAGCTTCAGTGACATTTTAAACTTACTTTTTCTAACATGTTTAAGAAGTGTTTTCAATTCTGGGCTGATATTTTGTAAATTTTGTGTTTCAAATACACACAAAAATCATTTTTGATGTGCAAGGTTGGCAGGTGATAAAACATCAAATTGAAGCTGAGATGCTTAATAATCATAAGAGTCTTTTGCTGTGAGTTTACTCTAATCCTACGAACATTATTTCTGCTGTACATGACAAGACGAAAGAATCAACAAAACACCACATCAGAAAATTAATTCTCTTCCTGTCATCTAAAGCACTGAAGCTCCTCTATTTTCTTTTTCTCAGCTGCCAGTACATCATGGTGATGGGTCTGATCTCGGCTTTGCACTGATCCACAGAGTGGCCCAGACATGTTCCATATACACCTCTGCCTTGGTTTCCCCATGGGAAATTGTGCTCCTTAAATTCCTCTGTAGGAGCTGTCTATCTAGATTTACTCCTTCAGCACCCCACCACTGCAAGGAGAGAATATTCCTCCTGGAAATGCTGCTCTTGCAAGAAAATGGGATTTCTTTGGAGGCCAAATTGCAGTAGAGGGAAGACAGGGAGGTATGAGGATTATCATGCTTGTGCAGGATTGGTTAAGGGATCGCTTTTGTGAGGTGTCTTCCATTTTGGGGACCATGATAATATTTATTTCTAGTTGCCTGTGGCATCCTTTGCAGATCCCTTTCACTTGGGGAACTGCCCCTCTGTGTGCTCAGGGAGGCATGGGTATTGTCAGCCGTTCATCCACTTTGTTTTTCAGGGCAGTGCTACAGGGTTGTACAGGTTACAAAAACCTGTTTGGGATGGTGATGTCCTTGTCTCAGGAGCCTGGCTCACACTGGGCAGGAGTGGTGCCTTGAGACTAAATATACACTGTATACACAAGGGATATAAGTGACTTATTACGTCAAGTTCTTTGCAAATGTTGTAATAGTTGAGTAAAAGCCAGTGCTTATCAAAACACTTCAAAAAGTCTCGATATCACATAAGATGGAAATGCTTTTTTTCCCGTCATAGACTTAACACAGGAGAATGTTTTGGCAAAGTACAGTCAGGAGGAAAATAGTTGGTATAAAATGAATTTAAAATCCTAAGGATGATTTATATTTACTTTTTTTCCACTAGGTCTTCAAAGCTTTAGGTAGCATGCATACAGCATGCCCTGAGGATACAGGAGAGAGTTATCAAGGCATTTGCTTTTTGGCCCAGGCAAAGTGGAAGCATGCTATCCTTTGGTCCAGAACTGTCTCTTGAGCTCTCAGTAGTGTAACATCTGAAATACAAACATTTTACTGCCTTTCTGTTCAGGAGATGAAGAGAAAGTTTTTCACGAGAATTTTTTAACAAGTGAATTGAGAATTGTAAATTCATAAATACATGTATTTTGCATCATGCCATTGCTGTTACTTGTTTCTTTTGCTTGCATATTGAGATTAACAGTTCACGATTTTTTAAGTCTGATGCACAGAAACAAAATATTTCTTACTTCTTTTAGGTAAGATGTGATGGAGTGAAGTACTCTTCTCTGTGTATGTGGTAATAGTGTGTGTTGAGTGTAATAATGTGGAGTAATCATTGTAGAGGCAATGTTATATCTGAGGGCAAATGTTACTGGATGCATTGCCAGGTGATTTTACATCCTGTGGAGCAAAGTTGCCTTTCCATCTTGGCTGCTGCATACATGGGACAGGAAAGAAAGACAGAAGACATGAGGCTGAGATCCAGGTTTTTTCTCAAGTCTGTGCTGGAAGTTTTTCTTACTATCTTCCTTGAATCTTGAGCTTTCCTTCCTTGCCCTCTCATATTCCCTCTCCTCCCCAACTCCTGAAGATCTGGCACTTCTCTGCTGTACCTTTGTAGGAGAAGGGAATACAGGTGACCCGGCCCCTGATAAGTAACAGCTGTGTTAATTACCCAATACAGCCACACCCCTGATGAGTCACAGCTGTAGCCACTAAAGATAAGTGTGATAAAAGGGAGTGGGTGAGCTGGTGAGGGGCAACTATGAAGGAAGAGGAACCTTGAGGAAGGGGGAACCACGAAGATGAAGGCACCATGAAGAAGAATGATCCTGAGGTAAGAGAATCACTACTACGAGGTTAGTCTGGGTGTGTAGTTAGAGCCTGTTGTTGGAACCTGCAGTCACATTCTAGCTGGGTAAAAGCCTGCAGTCAGAGGCTGCAAGGGAAACCTCTCTCAGGAGCTTGCTGCAGCCCGTCAGTGAATGGTTGGACTCAGGATGGCTGAGCTGTAAAGAGGAATAAACCAGGGCCCTTTTCATGCTCTGATAAACAAGAAGTCTGTGTCTCGGCTCATTTCTACCTTCTAACAAGAGGGCTGCTGCAACATACCCTTTCCTCCTTGCTGCACCCTAAAAGCTCCAGCATAAACCCCAAATTAATCTGGGCATCAGAGATTGTTAGCTTAGTCTCTGCTACATGCTTATGATGGTTGCTCTATTTCGCTGGTTGGACATCAACATTTGGGACCTCTGAGAACATATTTTTGCCATTACAAATCAACAGAACAGGAATATAAACAAAGCTCAAAAAATCAAGACATGTAAATACCCCTTTCAGATTCATGAATATGCTATATATAAGCATAACTTCTGAGATTTCCTTTTATTCTCATGAATATCATTTACATTTGAGCAAATGCAAATTCATTTCCACTTTTGATGCTCTGGAAGCTGCTTCTGGAAAGTGAGTAGAATGTGCCCTTTAGTCCGTCCCAGTTCAGGCCCCAGTGCTGCATGTACAACCCTGGGATTTCCAGAGCATTCAGCAGTTCTGCTCCATCTGTTTTTCTTTTCAGCAATCTAAATTCATGTTGTAAAATTTGCAGGAGCGCAAAGAGCAGGGGTTTTGTTAGCCTTTTTGGGCTTATGATGTGGGAAATAAAGAACCTCCTTCCTACTGTTTAGCAAAATTCCTAGGAATTTTTAGTAATTTTATTTAATGTTTGAAATAGGTATCTTTATCTTTGTAAATGATTTTAAACAGCTTTTCTTCAGTGAGCAGCTGTATAAATAGGCACTAGGGTACATAGAAAAAGAGTGCTGTAGGTTAGCCGGACTCACAAGTGATGGTAAGAGAACTAATTTCTGTTCCTCTGTGGTAGTATCTGGCCTAAAAGGGCATCTTTACACCATGTTTCAATTCATGGTTTCTCAGGTACTGGGTTGCCATTATTAATAATTATACTCTAGAAGCAGTGGTTTGAATGGGTAGATTTTAAAGCATTTCACTGGGTTACCTACTCTATTGTTATTCCATTTTACACTTGGAAAGGTTATAGGATTTTACCCCTGATTCAGTTCATCACAGGAAATCCAGACTTTGCAGTTAGCTGAGATTGTTGTACACTTTGCTCCTTGATGTTCTTTCTGTCCTTTGTCCAAAATCTTCTGCATAGTGTTTCTGTCCATCCCTTGTGTTAGAAAGTCAGAACCGTTATGCATTGTGGAATTCTAAAAGTAATAGATTCTGATTTCCTTTTTATTAGCCCTAGCTCTTGCTCTTTTATAGTTTAGGCTCTTCAACTCTCAACAGTAAAATTCAGCACTTAGAAAAAAGAAACTGAGGTTTTCATATGATCACAAGCATTGAGGCTTTAAGGTATTCCAAGACAATAGAAAACATTCATGGGTGTTTGCAACCCTGGAACTTCCTGGAACACACCATTAAAAAGGGGCCACAAAGACACTCAGGTTATCTTCCCAGAAAGAAGACCTTTCACCACGGGGTGCTTGATATCCAAAGGGAGAAAATTGAGAGAGTGTCTCTCATATCCCCGTTCTCCATACAGTAGGTTTGGGAACAGAGGGATACTGAGAATGATGAACTGCATTTAGTGAAAGTGACACTTCTGTTCATTTTGCTTAGGTAACTTTACCCAAAGAATATTTTTCTTAACATTTTATTGGAATTCCACAAAATTTATTTGAAGAAGAGGTAGAAATTTGCATGTATTTCTGTACTGTGAATTGCTCAGACATTTTGACAGGCTCTGAAGAGCTGCGCCTTTTAAAGGAGTATTCCTCTCTAGATCTCCTTTTGTTAGTCTTTGCTTTTATCATCAGGAGGGCAGAGAACCTTCTCTCCTGCTTCCCTGTTTCCTTCCACCCAAGACCTGCAGAAATCAGCCATGCTCAGCCAGCAGGACTCTTTACTTCCCAGTGGAGGTCAATATTCTGCGTTTTATTGCTTAAAATCTTCAGGTCTCTGATGTGAGTCTATGCTGAAACAGTTTTCTCTGCTGTTTTTCTGCAATGCTTTCTGTTTGCATACAAAGTTCTCCTAGGAATTGCACCAAAATTCCTCCACCCCTTTTCTGGTGTTTGCTAGTAAAGCTTAAAGTCATGTTGGGGCTTGCAGTCCTTGCCAGGCTCTTTCTTCACCTCTCTTGCATCTCATTCTCAGAAAATTAGCAAGATGTACAGTAGCCTGCCTGTTATTTATTCCTGAGTTTAAAAACCTAAACTTGCTATTCACCATTTTCTCACTTTTGCCAGTTTTGCAGCAGTGGCACTGCTCTGATCTTAGTGATTTGTTTCAGCTCTTCGACCATTTTGTAGTGATGGATGAAAAAGCGAAGACAAGTTTAAAGCTACATTCATTCATCTCTTTGTTACTTTAATGCTAAATCCCAAGGATAAATATTATTGATATATTACTGCTGATTAAAATGTACAAGAGAAAATCCTGTTTTGAAGATCAGACTTCTTCACTGAGGAGAGGGGATGACAGCCCTGTTGAAAAGGGTAAAAGATGAAGAGCCTGGTAGGTATGTCCATTTTAAATGTGTGCCATGTGTGCTGAGGGTGACTTGGTTCACACAGAATATTTGCAGTCGGTCAAAAATAGAACTCATAACTTGCATGCTTGTGCTTCCTCAGCCCAATCTCTTCAGAAACAAATCTCCATGTTACTTAAAGAGAGCAGAAGTGAGGCATGAGTATTGGAGTTTACATCAATTACCCATTGATGTGGGGTGAAAGGCAAGGGACAAAAATTTGGACAATATGTGGGGAGGCTTATGCAGATGTTGTGAGTGCTGCACTTGCCCTGCCTTATATTACTTTGGTCTTCACTGGTGTCAGTCCAGCATCTCCTTTAAGTACTGATTATTACAAATAAGATTGATGCAAATATTTCAAAATTAGTGCCATTACAGTACAGAGTATTACTCTGTTCCACTTAGGACTGGGTATTATAGATAGTAAATAAACTGCAGACAATGGTAGTCTTGGTTGCAGCTGGCTTGTTTCCTAAATATTAATACTAATAGTAAACTGAAAAAGTAAAACAATTTAAAAGAACTGATTGCAAAATCTGTACAGGTGTAAAAGTTAAGCATATGGCAGAGAGGAGGTTGCCAATGAAAATGACAGATGATTAACATTCATTAAAACTTTCAATTAACACCTTGAAAATCTCCATAAAACAATACTGCATGTAAATAATGTGTGATTTCTCCAAGCATTCTTCTACCTGTTTTTAAGGGAAAGGAAGAATGAAAAAGAGAAGGGAAGTCTATTCCAAAAATACTTACTATCAAGATTTTTTTCAGCCCTTGGAGTTTGTTTTGGAGCTCAATAGTCCAGAGAGGAGTAAAACAAGTCTGAGCTGTCAATATGGGAAAAGATTTGGTCTGGGTAAAAGTTACTCCTGGATTTTCCTACCCATTATTTTTATGGTGGGCATGAGAGAGAAGCCCTGACAAACTGCAGGGCAATGTGAAGGATGCTCTGATCAGTTGGCTAATTGCAGAGATTAGAACATGACAGTAGTGGCAGTCCTGCCTGTGTGATTTCACACCGCTGTGAGCTTCAGCAGGATCTCTCCATGTTATGGAGAATTCTAAGTCTGTGCCTTTTCCTGGTGGTGCATACACATGAACTAAGGAAGAAACCTTTGTATTGTCAGAGTGAGGTTTATGAAGGTAAATTAAAAAGTCACCATTAAGAGCTGACTTAGATGCTAGTTCTTAATGTCTGTTGTTAATTATACTCAAAAAACTTCCAAAATCAGGCATGCCCTTGGCTGCCTGTGTTACTGGAAGGAAAGAAGCATCTTTGTCTTGCAAAAGCAGGTGTGTGGTTGGACCAATGCATGTAAATTCACGTGAATATCACCTATGGATTCCCTGGCCCCTGGGATTTGACTTGTTTATTTAAGAAAGCATCCATTTTGGCACATGCATTCTTTTCTTTCTTTTATTACTGAGCACTTCTGTGGTCATGGTTGGACTCAAGTGCTGCAGAGCTCTGGGGTTGTAGGGATCCAGACTTCAGGCTTAATTTCCTCTACTCCATTCCTGTTTGAAGTTCTTGCATTTTTTTTTCTTTGTCACCTGTATCTCCTCTTCATAACTGGGTACGGTCAGGGCATGAGTATGGCATTCTAAAATAGAATTTCCCTCTCACCCACCAATTCCATCCTTTTTTAAAATGCTATTCCACAGGTTAAGCAAGTGTATGTCATTACGTTTTCGCACTGTTGGTGTCTTAGAGCTGCCATTTGTTTGATGTAGCTGAGGACTCATGAAGAGGATGTGATGGCTGGTAAAAATACTATGAAGCAGCTTCATTTGTAAAGCTCTCTGCCTTCCTGGCTTGGCTGAAGTCCATTATGCTTTGGGCATGTCCATATTACAAAGCCATTTTTGTTAGTTCTTGTGGTATCCCTGTGATGGTTTTGTGACACGTTTTGAATTTTGGCAATTCAAAATGCCTGAGCTGCTGGGCAGGTAGCACGGCAGAGTGGTTGGGGGGTGTGTGTGTGTGTGATTTTTCTACAAAATGCCATTGAGTTGTATGTTTCATGTCCTGAGTTGTTGGTTTGTGGGTGTTAGAGGATGAGAAGTCCACCAGAAAGGTTGAATGAGCCAAATTTGGCATTCCATGTAAACATATTCTTTATGCACCGTGAATGCTGGGATAACTCTCCTGTCAGACTGCTTCTGCTTGGAGTGTCCTCACAGTTTGTTCCAGAAAGGATCAGGATTTTTTTTTTTTTTCCACTGTGGACAATCAGGGCACCTCAATACAGGAGTAAAATATGAGATGAAATGAAATAAATTTTGTGCATGCGTTCACTCTTCCATAAGAAATGAGAAAGCTGGGTTGGAGAGATGGCATCAATTTTATCAGACTTGCAAAGGGCCTTGACCTCTCCATTTGGTCCTGGGGACCCCCTCCCTGAAGCAGAATGTAGATGATGGGGTTCAGCTAAATAAAGCTATAATTAGAAGCAACAGGAGGGAAAAGAAAAATCCATCAGTCCGCTATCTTTTTGCATTTGACTGCTCTTGGATTGCTGTTTTCAAAAGTGATCTACAGTGGCATCTCTTGGCTTCCTGGAAGGCAAAGGGAATTTTATAACTGACGTCAATGGGAGCAGAATGAGGCTGCTGCTAAATGCTTTTTTTATAACCCTGTCCCTGGTGTGCGGTCATTTTCATTGTTTTCCCTGATATTTTTGTGGGTGTTACATAGATCAAGGAAGAGAAAATACTACTGAAGAAAGACAAGTTGTGATCGTGAAACCCCAAAACTATGAGGGAAGCTTTGGGGCAGCTGTGAGGCTCATGAGTGCTGTTACTTCATGTCACAGGTTTGAGTAGTTTTCAGTGTCACACTATTACTTGGAGCACCTTTCATTCCCAGAGGACATCATCAGTAGAGTCCACCGTCTCAAACAAGAAAATCCTAGAGCAGTTCTACAGATGAGTTCATGATTTGCTGCAAGTGAGAAGAGTTCAGCCCTTTGCATTCTGGTTTGTGTTGCCCAGCTGAAGTCTTGACACCACTCCTGTGTTTGTGCATTTGGTTCAGGATGTATAGAGCATACATATTTTCTTGCAGCAATCTGACAGGCTGATGGTGAGACCTTTACAGTGTGATGTCTACTCTCCCTTGATCCGTGTCTGACATCCACTAACATGGATGGCCGATGTATGTATGTGTAGAAGGGCTGCTCAGACCCAGGACTTGCTTCTCATAGCACTGAAGCTAATCTCTTCACTCTGCTAAGGTCAAGGTTGAAAAAGACTCCAAAGAGCAAAGAAAGGGAAGACAGGTTTGAAAGTGGATACAGGTAGAACAGACAAAATATGCTGCTGTAAATGCTGATTTGTAATTTCTGTCTTCCTCTCTTGCCATCCCTTTTTCTTTCACTGTTGCAGGTTATTCATTAAGTATTTATTGAAACACATGGTAAAAAGAATTTGCTTAACAGTTGAATTGCTGATTTTGGATTAGGCAATTAGGTGGTGGATTTAAATTTGGAGAATTTATATTCACCAAGTGTTTGGGGGTGAGGTCAGAAGTTCCTCCCTTACAGCACGTATTCTCATTTGCTGCAATACAGTGGTGTTCTCATGGTACGTGGGACAAAAAAGTGATTAGGCTGATCAGCCTTTGCTGCATCTCTAGGGGGATTGCTTTTTAGGGCAATCAGGAGAAATCTGTGTGGAATGTAATGGCATCTGTTAAGCAACCCAAGTTACCCTTGATCCTACAAACTGCTCTTTTGGTATTCAACAAGAATGAAAAAAAAGGAGTTAGCCAGTGTTGCTTTTTTGCTTCTCTTTAAGGAATGAGTAATAGATATTTGACTCTGGCAGGATGTCATGCTGCAGTTACATTTCTGTTTTTAATTGAGTGGTTTAAAAAAATGTGTGAGGGATAGTCTTAGTGTTGCCAGGTTAGAGGATGTGATGAGCCTGTAGTTTTCAGCAGCCATGTACCATCATATATTAATATAGTATTTTTTGAACTTATAAATGCTGTGCAATATATAGGAAGAAGCCAAGTCTTGCACTGAAAATATTGATTTCATGTATCTATGTTTTGTGTATTTCTTTGTGTTACAGTCTTTTAACAATATCAGCCAGGAAAAGAACCCCTCTCTTTGCCGTAGTATTGTTTTTTAGTATAAAGTAATAATAAGGTTTCTGTGTGTAGGTGTATCATCTTTATATCTACTCTGAAAACCTTGCATGAAAAGAGCACTAAAATTATGATTAAGTGCTGTAGATTTGTAAAAGTGGACTCTTTAAGATAGCATTTAAGTGTGTAAGATGAGATAACTTCCTGCTCCAGAGCTCATTTAAAATCATGCCTATGAACTCCTGACACAAGAAGAGTGTCTGCTGTACTGCAAAGACAGCAGTCATTCAAACCCCAGCAGCCTCTCAGGTGAGTGTTTCTGTCTACTTGTGGTGGGTTTTTCTTCGAAGTGATATGTGTTTGTTAAATGTCCAGTTGTGCAAGTTGTTTTGCAAGAGGAAAACCTTTGTGGCTATTTCTACAGCAGCATGGAAGTCTAGGGGGCTTTGCATGCAGGTGTCTGGCAGGACTTCACCCAACTCCCCTGGCTCGTGATCTGAGAAGAAAGAGTTCACCCCCTCATTCATGAGGAGGCTGGTTTTTTGTTGCATTTACAAAGCTTGAGATTGTCTTTGTTCAAAAAGAATTTTGGTATTTCTTGTGCTTGGAGCATACCGTGTCCTAGCATCTTCCAAGTTTAGCACAGCGTTTGCTTTCAGTGTTGGAAAGCCAAAGCTCTTGTAAAGATTTTAAATTATCTGATAATGTTTAATCAGTTCATAGACTCTGTGTGCTTGAATAGTAAGCACTCCTGAAGAGCTTGCACCTTTTTTAAAAAAAGCGAAGTATACTGATAATATTGCAGTGTGTGGAGAGGTTTAAAATTATTGGAGCACTTAATTTTTTCTATAATTGCTTCAATTTGAAGGGAACTAGGCAAAATACCAAGCTGAAAATGAGTTGCATTAATCGAAAAATTCATCAGTCAGAAAGTAGGATTTAAACCAAAATGCCCAATTAGAATGGGGGGGAAAAAAGAAGACACTAAACATCTTGGCATTAAAGCCCTAAAGTGAGGAGCCCCACATTCCCCTGTGTTGGCTGTTGACTTCAGAGAATATTAGAAGAGTTTCACACATCCATTCCACTGGAAGCAGTGGAGGAGCTCAGGTGGAGACAGTAGCACCTTTCTTGGAAAGTAAAGCAGTGCACAGTGAAACCCTGGCCCCTTGTGATTTACCACAGGGGGCAGCAATCAAATGTGAGCACAGATCAGCTAAAGGTTAATATCTTTATATAGTAAGCTGACAAGGTAAAAAAAATTCCACACCACTGCAGATACCTTATGGCAGGTAAAGAGTTTTTTGGTGCTAGGTAATTATATTTCATAATGATTTAATGAGACTTGTTAAAAAAAAAAAAAGTTGTGTCACTTGAAAGGTACCAGAAAAACCAAAGCAAAAATGAGGCACATTGCTGCAGCTCAGGCTTTTTTGAAATTTTCAAGTCAGTAAGCTTACCATTCAAAGTCAAATTTGGCAAATAGTCTGTTTTTCTGGTCTGACATATCTGGCATAAGCAGTGATTGTTACTAAACAAGGGAGAACAAAAAAGGATTTATTTTTGAAAGAGGATGAAATACTGAGAGTGCATATTATATTTCACTGGGGTTCAGTACTTCCAAATGATTCTTGACCACATATGGTTTCAGTATGGCGCAGGGTAGGTTTCCTTGTACCGGGTTTCACTGGGTTTTTGACACTGACAACAGCCACCCAACTTTCAATATGTGACTTTCAGAGTCATCTTTGAAACCACGGGACAGCTCATGGGGTTATGGACTCAATATCTTTTTGAACTTTGTTCACCCTTTCTTTGCATCATGCAGAATGTTTCATGATACGGTACTTTGGACATATGTGAAGGACATGGACAGCTAAAATTATTCTTTAGTAAATCATGAGTGGAGAAAAGCAATGCACTTCCTTTTTATTCCAAGTCTAATAATCTAATGACTCCTTTCAAAGGCCCACACCCCTTTTGTTCACACAGGAAAATGCTGTGTTTGGTGTGTGGCCCTGTTGGTGGGCTGGGCCAAAGGGCTTGAGGGGTGGAAAACTGCATCCAAGGCCTTGGGCTTCTTTGCTGGGGAGCAAAGAAACCCAAGCTCTGCACCAAAAAACTTGATGCAAGTTTGCCAAGTGATGTCTGCCTCAGAATTAAACACTGGGATAATTTGTAGCCTTGTCCTTTGACACCTCTGTCTCTGGGAGGTGCCAGGGCCTGCCCAGTGCTGGCTGCAGGGGTCACAGGAGCAGAGAGGCCGGGCACAAGCAGCACGAGTGGGACTCCTGTCAGAGCAGGAAATGAAGGGGATAGCTCTTGGTTGATAGAACCAAGGGGGCTGCAGGAGTTGTTGTCTTCTCAGAGCTGCTTTTTCTTTCACCTTTATAGTCCTGGGGAGACTTGAGCCATGTGCCTTGTGCGGGGCTCTGTGGAGGTGGAATAAGGCAGGCAGTGCAGAGGCCTGGGCAGAAAAGGGCTGCTCACTTTTTTAGCCAGACTGTGCTTCTGCTCTTCCAAAACCACCCCTTCTTTCCCAGGGATCCTACCACTGTGTTCAGGTGAGCTCAACATGGGCTCTCAGGCTAAAGGCCCAATTTGTGATGCAAATTAAAGGAAGGCACTTGTAGCTGTAAAAACAGCCTGAGATCAGGTGTGTTTTCTAAATGTCTCACCTTATCTACTTAGAGGTGATGACAGATAATTTAAATTTTGTAGTATTTCTCCAAAGAAAGGCATATGAAGGATCAGATTTTTTAAAGAAACTTGAGTGTTGCTTCAGTCAGAGCTGGAAAAACTTCCCTGGACCACTGCTGAAGCTGTGTATGAATTTCTATCACACTGATTTTTATCAACCTCCTCACCTTGCCAGTCCACACCTCTCTTGTGGTGTCTCCTTCTCATGCCTCATACACCCTAAGTTTTCCTCATTCTGATATTTCAGCTGCAGTCTAGCCTGCTAGTATGCACCTATTGACCTGAGCTAATACTGTGAGAAATTATTTTTCCTATTTTTATGTGCTTTTCCCCCCTTCAGAAATGTAAATAATAAATATTAATAATTTCAAATTCTAGAGTATTTGATTACCAATAGAGATGACCCAATTGCATGTCAGATTTTTACATCTCTGCTTCCATTTGTTTCTTCCCCCTTATTTTTATCCTCCCTCTTGCTGGTGGTGATACAAATCATCCTCAGGAGTACATATATACTCTGGAAGTTGCTATGCTGGAAATTAAGACTTTAAATAGTCAGGGGTTTTGGGTTTTTTTCCTCTTTTCTCATCTGTATTTAATCCTATCTTTGGTGCTGAGTGAGAGAAGTGAGAGGAACTCCAGTGATGCTTGTCTGTACTGCAGTTCCACTGCCTTTTAATTAACCTTAGGCTCAGTTTGCTTGGGTTTGTAATCCACTCATAAAGGTGGATACAAACTCAGAGAAATGAAACCCCAAATGTGTTTTTTGATGGAAATTTGCTCTTCTCTTTTTGTACTGGAAATGCATATTTAAATAATAAAAGTCATTGGATTTTACTTTTCAGTGAATGTCACTTGCTTTTTAAGAGTTACAAAGCTGGCTCAGGTGATCTGCTGCTCTCTCCCCTGTGTTGTGTGTGTCTATAAGATATCTGTGAATACCTGTGAACATTTCCTAAGATTGTGCCTCTTCTGGAAATAAGTATTTTGGTGGAAATACAGTGGTGAATCCCAAACATTTCAGTCAATCCTCTATTTTCCTGCTTTAACAGCCCTGTAAGGGGTGCAAAGGCTCAAGTACCAAGTGCTTCCTGCACCTCTTCTCCCAGTGCTCTGTGGCTGGTGGGGAGCAGCACTGGGCTCATCTGTAGTGTCTTTGTGGTGCCCACAGCTGAAATGGGTGGTCTGACTTTTACTCTATTTTGAAGGCAGATATGGATTATTTTCATCCACACATTCATTAATCTCTCTGAGCCCTGCCAAGTTCTTTGAGCTACTTTCTCAATTTAATTACATGTTACAGAGTTTCTCGGCCTTTTTTTTTTATCGTTCTTGAAAAAGTGTTTTAATTTTAAATGCATTGTATGACATTTAACTGCTTGTCTGGTGTTAAGAAGGGGAGTAAATATGAGCAAATGATCTCTGCAGTTTTGCATTAATGGCCTCTGTGAACTGCATTTTTTTTCGGGATGTCATGTAAACTTACCCACGCTGCCAAGTATGGGAATGAGAGGAAAGAGTTTCTCTCCAATTTGTCCATTTTAAGATGGAATAATCAGAATTAGCACCACTGGCTTAACATTGTTTTTTAAAAGCAGGGCTCAGTCCGCATGGGATTTGATGGGAAGTCCTGCCAATTCTTTTATTTCAGCAAGGTACAATCATGGTACAGGAGTCCTTTTTCCAGCCTTTTAACAAATAGGGAATGATTGTGGACTCCTTCAAAGTGCCTGTGAATAGTAGCTGAGAAAAGCAAAGGGTTCTGAATAGACTTGAACTTGCCCGGGGGCTGAGATTTTACTGGGAAGTTTTAAGATTTCTACCAAGTAATGAAAGTCATAACGCTTTTTGCTAACTTCCAATCTGCTTTAGCATCAGTGGCCTGGAAGTGAAAGATGCAGACTGGACCTGAGTAATCACTTTAAAGAGGTTCCAGGATGGGATGTCACAGTACAGAGCAGTCACACATCCTTTCTGGGGCTTGGCAGCTGTGTGAGGAGCCAGAGCAGGGGACTGATCTGCCTGCAAGCTAATGTTTTTTAATGACACACCCTGTCACATAAGCATTAGCTGAGGTTGCTCGGAACCTGCTTTTCTGTGACCCTACAGAAGCAAATGCAGAATGGCAGCATATTTTTTAATTACCTATCTTGATTTGGCCTGTTTTCTCCAACTGCAATGTTTAAAGTAGCTGAAGGAGAGAATGTAGCAGTCAGATGAATGACAAACATGGGTTCTGCTTGTAGGATTTCCTTCTCAGGGAAGAAAGCCATCCTGCATAAGGAACTGACTTCAAAGATGCTGCATCTCTGCCCTTGCTGCAGCTTGGTGGTACACTGGGACTATACCAGGTCCCCAGCCAGTGATGGTGTCTGGAGCTGTGAATGCCTGGTTTGCGTTAATACATGAGGGAAGACTTTGGGGGAACCTCACTGTGGGGCTTTACCCTGTCTCAAATGTACAATTGTAGTTGGATCCACTTTGGGGCCAGGAACAGACTGGCATTTTTTAATACCCTGTGAAACTTTGTCACAAGAGGTTATAGATGGTCTAAAGATTAACTGTGTTAGAGGGCAAACAGACAAGTAGATGAAGAGAAAGTCCAACAGTGATGTTGAATACAAAGCCTTGAGGCTCTGTCTTGGAGTACCTAGGAAGTCTGTGAACTATAGTTGGCAAGGGATAGAAACCCAAGGAAGAATCACTCTCTCTTCCATGGTCTTTCCCTGGTTATATGTTCCCAATTATTGCCAGAGAAGGGAATGCATGGGCTTTTTTTCTGACTGTGTGTGACTTTTTGTACAGCCCCTTGAAGTTCTTCTGAAATCTGCTTTATATGGTTGTGAGAATTGAGTGTAGCTGAACTGCTGATACTCTTCATGGTGAGAATTTCCTACTTGAAGTTGAAATAGCTTTGAACTACTTGATGACGTGTGCTGCCATTAAAAAAAAAAAAAGAACCCAGTATACTAAATACCATTGTTATCTTTTATTATTAGGCTTATGTTTGCAGAACCAGCTGTCATTATAAAGCAAACTGAGAACTTGACTGCTTGAGTCCATTAAAATGGGCTAAAGACTGAATATCCCACATCAGGCTGCTTGCTGTTGTACTCAAGTGTGCTCAGGTACGAGTACTGTTCCTCTGAGACCTTAATAAAACCAAGGTGAGATTTTTAAGATTCTCCTACTGTGTAAAACTGATCCACAAAACTGACTGTGCTGCAGAGAAATACTGATAAGGGATAATACTGATTGTGCAGTTAGTTGCCATTTGTCCAACAGGACAAGAAATACCCTGAATACTTTTTTTAAAACATTTACCTGTATGTTTCTCTGTTTTAAATGAGGTCTTACAGTATTTGCTAAGAATTAAGAATCTAGATTTTGCAGTTATGTATCTTTGTAGGGCTAAAATCAACAGGGCTCAAGGGCAGCACAGGGGTTTGTCCCCTAGGATCCAGCTGCAGGCCTGGAAGCAGACTTTGTTTGTGTGTTAGTCTCAGTTGCTCTGGACTGGCGCCAGAGTTTTGCTGCTGTTTAAGGACAGAATTGTCCTGTCAGTTCTTCTGGTGGTGCAAAAAGTTACTGGGCTGTGTGTTCTTCAAGCAGGTTTTAAACATACAGTGCAAATTAAGTTACTGTAGCTTCAAGGCTTCAACTTTTCCTCCTGGAGCCTGGTCTTACTCATTTTAGTTCATATACAGAAGTTAAGTGACAAAGCCCTTCTCATCTGTAAGCAGGACCTGGTTTTAAGTGGCTTCATTAGGATGGTGTGTGCTGCTTTATGGGCTGTGGGATTTGCACAGCCCCGTTTGTTTAATCTTGTAGACTAGTTATGGGCTTACATTCTTTTTCTATGTCTGTCTGGTTTGTTTTCTCAAAGTAATGGGCAGGCCTTTCCCAAACAACTCTGATCCTCTAATTGATCTGGTTTTGGAGCTCACACTGAATTCAATAGATGTTCTGAGCATGGAACAATCACAGGATCAGGACAATGTCTATTTAAGTCCAGTCAAGTCATATAAAAGTCTTTTTTCCCTCCTTACCAGCAGGAAATTGATTTCATGCTTTTCAGTCTCCCAGTATATTTATTAAACTATTATTTATTCATTTAGTTACTTTATTATTTAATTTTATAACAAAATCTGGCTTTGGTCTTT
Source organism: Phylloscopus collybita (assembly GCA_027886175.1). NCBI lineage: Eukaryota > Metazoa > Chordata > Aves > Passeriformes > Phylloscopidae > Phylloscopus > Phylloscopus collybita. The sequence continues at coordinate 5,718,761 of JAJNNQ010000016.1, forward strand.
AGACGAAAGAGTGGAAAACACTTGAATCTTTTTCCCCTCAAAAAGCATGTATATTCTTGCCTCTTTTTTAAGGTACAGTGCTGCTGTGCACCTTGGAACAAAAGTGACTAACAGCTCTCAACAATAGGAGTGGAAATAATGGCAGGGGTAGCAAAGACATGAAGAGTTTTGAAAAGCAATATTCTTCAGTGTTGGGAAAGTAATAAAAGGTCAGAACAAAGTGCAATAGAAAAGCCATTATGAAGGGAATGGGCAGAATTCTGGTTTTATGTTGATGTCAAGGCTTTGGATTTGTTTTCTTTCCATTCTGACAAGTTTTATTTAGTTTAATTCAGATTATTATTATTATTTGCCTTAATGCATGCAGCTTCACTAGGTGTGATTTTAAAGCTGCACAACTGTAAATGGCTAGGTTTGAGACACTTATTTCTCCTTCCTCTTTTATTCTGAACCTTCTGTATAATGAATTCTTAACCAAGAATTATTGTTTAGTATTATTTACTCAGAGCTGGGTCGTGCCACAGAAATACAGAGTAGCACCAGACTTTGCTGTTAGCCCTGCAGGGCTGTTTATGGAGGAGGGTGGGTGCTCTTAAAAGTATTTCATGTACCATTGCAAACTCCTTGCCAGTACTTGACTTCCCTGTGTCTGCAGTCAGTGTTGAAATCCCCACTGACCTCCATGCCAGCAAAGCTAAATTGGCTGTGACTGTTCTTGATAAATCACCCTAGAATTTGCTTTCTTACCCCTAATTAAGTAAAAGGCATCCAGCCCTCATCAGTGATGGCAAAAGTCTGTTTTGAAAATAGGAATGATTAAAAAAAATTAGATTCACACTGGGTATCAATGCTGAAACCCATCCTCATGTCCTTTTGGTTTTGACCTAAGAATACGGTTTTGTATGATGGGTTGCTGATGTAAAGCACTGTCCTCCTCTTACCTCTTTCCTTCCCTATAGGTAAAAGCAGCAAAGTTGGCCAATACAATTTAAAATCAGCATCCTTCAGGTGCATCTTTTTTCCAGGATTATCATTGGTTGCTCAGCAGCTGCTCAGTCCATATGTCCACATAGCCAGTAATTTGCTGTATTTCAAATCTAAATGATAGTGGCTATGTGTGAGGAGAGCCCGCATAGCTTAAGTTTATTTCCTTTCTATTGCATTTCATTTTTTTGGTCATTTTCATTTTTCCCAGCCATGTCTGATAGCAAGATCCCACTGTAGATAGTGCTGGAAGATCTGCAGGAATGTCCTCCCAGAGCTGATAAAGACAGATTAGGCATCCATTTCAGCAAACAAATTGTCAGAACCCTGGACCAGTCCCCTGGGTGGTTTTATCCAGACAGTTTTCGTTTTTTTTCTGAAGTTTTTTAGAGCAGTTATCAGAGGCTGTTTCTGATCTTGTTTTGTGGTAGGGGCTGGTGATTTAAAAGCACTCCTGCTTTCTCTCTGCTCTTATGGAAGGAAATGCTAAAGCTCTCGTTTACCTTGGAGGCAGATGGACTTTGCTGAATGCCTGGAAATCCCCAGCCCAGAAGTGCAGTGATGAGCCCCACATGCAATCCACCACTGCCATGGGAGAGGTTAGTCTCAAATACAGGCAGTGAGTACAACAGCTGCTCCAAAGATGCATGTCCCCAAATAAATAACTTATTCCTTTACCATTTCCTGGTCCATTATGCACAGGGAGGAGTTTTCTGTTTTCTTTTACATGTCTTCATTTGTTTTTGCCAAGTGCACTTAGCAGATGAGAGAGTACCCTTCCTATCCACTGGATATCAGTGTTCTGAAAAATGGACACCAAATGCACTTAGACCCTCTTTCAGATCCAGAGGTTGGAGGTACAAATATTTGTACTTGAAAGTTTTGCTTACATTTTGAATTAAGTTTACCTTTTTTCCTCTTGCCTTAAAAAAAAAAAAAAAATTGAAATTGTTAGACAAACATGTTTCTTGAAAATTGTTTTGCCACTGGGGAAAGGAAATGTTTTCAATATTTATATCTAATTGAAGACTGGCTTATCCTTTTTCTTTCCTTTTTTAACCTCTCCAAACATGTACATTTCAGATTCCTTCTTAGCTGTCTCAATTTCCCCTATGCCCTTTCTGGTTGACTTTGTTAGCGTGGTACGCTCCTTTTATGGAGTTGTACATTTTTCAGTTTTTGTCCTTCAGTGGATTATTCAGATGGGATTCTTGGCTGCCGACATCTGCTTCACTCTGGGTACCAGTGTGTGCTGCATCTCTTTCATGGGAAACTGGGCTTGTGTCCTTCTTCCCTCAGGGAGTCAGCATGGAGGATCAAGGTATGAAGCTGTCCCTTGCCATAAGCAGGGCTTTGCTGCAAGAGGGTCGTTTTCTCATGTGGTGCATGATAGTGCTGGGCATTTGTTTGAATTTCTCAGCTGAGGGAGTGTTGAACTGTGTGCCTGGGAATTCTACACTTGCTGTGCACTTCAGGCTTCCAAAAGTTTTGTAGGCGCTGTTGCTTCTGTATGCGTGTCGTACATTTAAGGATGGGTGAAGGTCTCTAAATCCAACCCTTTAAACACTGAATGAGCTTAACAGGAAGAACATCTCCTTTTAGTCTAATGCAACAATGGGTAGTGTTCCCGATTATGAAACTGGAGACCAGGCTGCCAGAAAAAGGGTGAAAGAATAAAATAAATCTCTTGATTATTTGTGGCCTTCCGTTACCTGGAAGGAGTCTATAGGAAAGATGGAGGGAGACTATTTATAAGGGAGTGTAAATACTGAAGGGAGTATTTACTCCAGGGAGTGACAGGATAAGGGGAAATGTCTTCAAACTGACAGAGAGGAGGTTTAGATTGGATATTAGGAAGAAATTCTTCCCTGTGAGGGTGGTGAGGCCCCGGCACAGGCTGCCCAGGGTGGGTGCCCCATCCCTGGAAGTGCCCAAGGCCAGGCTGAAAGGAGCTCTGAGCAACCTGGGGCAGTGGAAGGTGTTTCTGCCTGTTCAGGATGGGTTGGAATGAGGGGGTCTTCAGGGTGCCTTCCAAGCTAGGGCTTTCTATGCTTCTATGATTTTGTGATTGTATTCACAGCCTCCTCTTCTGATGTGCCAGGAGAAGTTCAGGTTGGACTTAAGGAAAAGGCTCTTCACCAAGAAGGTGGTCAGACTGTGGAACAGATTCCCCAAAGGAGGGGCCATGGTACTAAGAGTGTCAGAGCCCAAAGACTGTCTGTATGATGCTTACACTAAACCATGGACTGAAAAGTAGCCCTGCAAGGAGCAGGGAGCTGGATTCAGCAATTCCAATGGGTCTCTATCTTGAGGTGTTCTGTCATCCTATGAATAGTTCCCATGCTGGTGTGAGGAATGATAGACTAATGCTCACCTGTACCATCGCCCTGAAAAATTCTCTTGTGCCATGTCTGTGCTCTGCCTCCCCGTCAGATGGGATCACCTCTCACTGCTCAGTCTGCAGAGTGCTCTGTGTGCATCACCCTCTGTTCCATGCAGACACAGTGAGTGGGATCTCTGCTTTTCCCATCCTGCAGGCTGCTTTGAGTTTATGGTCCCTCTGTGGTCTTTAACTGGCACTCTGATCCCAGCTGGAAGATTTTACTTGCTGTTTACAGCGTGTTTCAGAAGAAGTATTCTTTGCACATACATGTTAGGTCTTCACAGGTATCATGTTATTTCCTACTAAGATATAAATGATAGGCTTGGCACTCAGTGTTTTGCCCCTCTGCCTTTCTTCAATCCATCCTCTTTCCACATGCCTTCTTTTCTTTTCCTTGCTGTCATGTGTCAAATGCATACTGTAGCCATTGCTGTCCATAATACATTGTTTCAAAGCAATAAACTTGTTATGGAGAGTAGGATAAGTAGGATTAAATGAATTCCAAGCACATGGCCACTTGCTTGTGCAGGTTTCAGTGCAGTTCTACCAATATCATGAAACACAAAATAGCACAGAAGCAGGGTCTTTTTTGCCACAGGGAAGCTCTCCAAGCAAACCCACTTGTTGTGAAATATTCTTAATCTAAAAGATAGAAACAGCTATTAAGTAAATAGACCAAGATTGTAAACTCAGTTCTATGTTGTGAACATTCTTCATGGCAGTGTCAATTAGGAATTTTTTTTTCTTGATCCAGACATGGGCATTTTTCACCTTTCAATAAAGCATGATTCACTACAATGGACATAGAAGCCAAAAACATAGTTGGAATTGTAGAGCACCACTGAAGGCTAGAGCTACTGCTTTAATTTATGGTTTTATTCCCACCCCTCTCTGAGATTATTCTCTTTTCCGTCTCTGTCTCTCTCTTACAGGTTTACTTTTACATTTAAGTAAATTGTTATTCTGCACTGCCGGCTTCAAGTATTACAGGAAGACTTACCTTGGGCTTTTAATACATTGAAATGACTGATTCTTAATCTAATTGCAATTTGTTTAACTTTATGTCCAGTTTAGAGCTTTGAACTTGTTGTAAAATGCTGTATAAAGTACTGGGTGTTCTTGTACTTCCTAATTCTGTCTGGCATTTACAACAATTCTTTCAGTATCTCTGAGGGTACAGCTCTTAACTGTGCCAAGACAGAGTCTGCTCCACTCCACTGCTATGAATAGGAGTCTGTCCATGGGCTTCAGTGAGACTTGATTCAGACTCTTTATTGCTTCACCTTTACAAACTGAATTCCAGGCCATTCTCCATGGTAAAAATCTTGGCAGTATTGAAGTGAATGGGATATTTGCTGTGGTATTCAAAGGAGCCAGGATTTCAGCTAGCATGTTTAATATCTCACAATTAAAAATAACCTATTTTCAGTCCTTGGATTTGACTTGGACGTTTTGCTTTACAACAGACAGGGGAGATCAGGGTGAAATAATTTTTCCATATTGAAGCTTGATTAAAGTCAAAGTTACTATTGGATAATTGGTGTTCACTGTGGCTGTGGAGAGTGAATTTACTCAAGTTTATTTGCCTATTAAAGGAAATCCTGTGACGTGCCTGAGTCAAGGGGATTCCTTCCAAGTGATAACTCTGAATCTTGATGTGTGTCAATACTTGTTTTTTTACTACTAAGGGTGCATATACTTGGTACAAAAAGGACACAAATAGTGTGGTTAAACCTAACTGTAGGTTTATTTATTTATATGTGTTTTATGGGGTAATATTTCATACTCTGGTGAGCCAGCCAATGAACCCTGAGAAGTCTGATGGTGACTGTTCTCGTAGAGCTCTTGTGGGGAGATTTTTCCATCTGTGAGCTGAGCATTTCTCTTGTAACATTAATGGCCACAACCAAATGCAGAATCAAAATAAGAATCTCAGCTATTTAGGGACTAAATGAAGATACGATATCCTACTTATGTCTCCCACACTTAAAAATGCACTATATATATTTTTAAGTGTATGTCTGGTATTTAATATACCTCAGATAAATATAATATGGTATTAACTATACTTTGAAGTAAATATACTTCAAAGAGAGCCTATTAGGTAGCTAGGTGAGTGGTTTGGTTTTTGGATTCTTAAAGTAATAAAAATAAATATTGGTTGTGGTTGGAATCATAAAAAGGACTGACAGTCTTGTCTGAATTGTTCCTGTATTTTTCTGTACATGTCTTTCCAACCAACTGAAAAAAAAGAAACTCGTCAATTTAGTTCATGCATCTAAGACAGAAATTCACTCATAAGATTTCTCTATAAAAATTAGAGTATATGCCTGTGCATATTTTTATTTATTGCATTAGTCTACACATATGAAAGTCTCCACTTAGAATTTCAGAAAGTCCAACACTGCTCTATATTTCATAATGTTTGCATTTTTAATTTTTTAAAAATCCTTTTCACAATAACCGAGTAACTAAACTCTTAAACTGTTTCTGTCTGCCCCAAGGGTTTTTTCTCTTCCTCTATGTGTTGAAGGGAAATCTGAGCCTAAGAACACTAAAGAGGAAAAACATGTCTCATCTACTTGTCACGGCATCTATACTTTGCCATTTTTTTGCCACCCAAATGTGACAGGGCAGCACATAAATGTGTGAAGTCTGTCACAAATGGCAGCCAGAGCTGGGAATTCAGGAAAATGAGCTTTGCCTTTTTGAGGCTTTTGCATTTAAATCCTGCAAAGTGCTGAGTGCCTTCTGAAAGGTTATGCTAAGCCTGCTCAGCGTTGGTTCATGGGGAGGTGTTCACCTTGCGGGATTCAGCCTGGAAAAGACGCGTCTTCTAGATGGGAGCCCTGTGGGATCTGCGTGGGGTAGGAGAACATGACATGTTGCCTGTACTCTCATATGTCTCATGTGTGTGATGTATCATACGTCAGAAGTCCCAGGTGTGGCTCAGAAGAGTGGGAATGGCGGCTGTGCAGACAGAAAATCTCTCTGCGCCCGCAGAAGAGAGTGGCAGCAGTGCAGGAAGCAGGGGTGCAGCCTACCCAGTGCACTTCTCCTTGGGAGGGAAAAGGTGTTTACAGTTCCATGATGCATTTTGTGGCAGTTCCTTCTTCTGAAGTGCTGCTTAGTGTCTCTTTGTGCCCCACATCTGCAGGTGCTCACAATGCGCTCGGATTAGAGTTGAGGATAATGTGATGACACTGAGCAGGAGGACAAGGCCACCACATTGATCTTACACTAACACTTGAGGGAGAGCATCTGTGCAGTAGTAAAGATGGGCTGTTTTCAAATGAATCACATAAGGCTCCAGGTGTTTTGCCAGTCTGCAAACATTCAGAGCCTTTATATTCAAATCCCTCTATATATGTGTCTGCTTCTCTGTATGCATGTCCTACATGCATGCATTTTATTATTTTACCATCAGCAACCCTGATCCTCCCTCTTTTACAGCCAGGCCTTCTGAGACAGCCAGCCTAGAGGCTCTGTTTAGGCAGGGAAGACAGCGTTGTCATAGGGTTTTGCAAGAAGATCTGCCCATGTCACCATATTCTACCTGCTAGGGCACATGGCAGTGTGTACTTTTCTCCCAGCAGGCAGGGGTAGGTCTGACCCCCTCCCCTCCCCTTTCCCTCTCTCCCTTGGTTGGAGGGCAGGCTGGGAACCAGGCACATCAGCAAGCAGCTTGTCTTGAGTGTCTGGCAGGATGGGCAGAGCAAGGGATGAGCAGCACGAGGTGTGGAGTGGGCATGTTAACTTTGCAGTGTGTGCTGTCTTCTGTGGTGAGGTATCTCATGTGAAAGCGAGGGGGGGAGGTTAGATAAAGAAGGGAGGGGGAGAGAGTGAAATGCAAACATCACTGCTCTCCTCAGTAAGAGATTTAGATCTCTGTGTTGGCATAAAAAGGTCATTTTGGGCCTGAGGGTTTTGACATTGTTCCTTTAAGTTAGACCCACAACATAAACTATTTTCAACACTTGCTATGAAGAACAAATGACCTTTAGTAACTTGCCCAGAAGACAAATGGTACGTTAACACAATAAATGTACTTTGCTAGTATCGTGCTTCTTGCTTTAATTTTCAATTAGAAATGTTACTTTTCCCTCTCCCTTTTACACAAAGGACTGCACTTTCATACTTTGATTTTTGTAACAGAGATTTCCTCGTCCTCTGTGGGATTGGTAATGTTCACTGATAATTACTGGCTATACAGTAAATTTCCTTCTGTTCAGGGACAGCATTTTGTGCTCATCTGCTCTGAATGGTCTGGATGGAGGGTATCTGTGAGGGAAGGAGGGGATAGTTAACAAGCATCACCAGCCACGTCTGCTGCAAGGGCAGAGGAAAGGGAGTCAAAGGGACAAACAGTTCAGAGGCGGTGCTGGTGAGTATATTTTCATGTTTGACAGAGCTTTTCTAGCATGTGAAGACAGAAATGAGGCTGAAAATTAAAGGTGAAATTATTTCAATTTACAGCAGTGAAGGCAAGAGTTGTGGATGTTGGCATGTTGACTTCTGTTTGGGGAAAGAAAGGGCTGCCACTCTTCTCCGTGCTCATTTTTATTTCAGTCAAGGTTTCCAGGCTTTGTTATGTAGCTTGCTGCCAAGAACTCTTTGGTGGACCTGAAAGTGCATCCCTGGCTGTGTGAGAGTGGAAACACCATCATTTCTGCTGGGCATGCTCAGATGCTGATGGCTTGGCCAGCTGCTGATCTCAGCCCCGTGCTCAGATGCTGTGGTGGAAGAAAGGGAAGTCTAGAGTGTCCTGCTTCAGGTCACCTGGGGGAGGAAAGGAGGAAAACAAGGATTAGGGAAGCACCAGCCCTCCTCCACGCAGTGCTATCTTTCCTAAAAAAGTGGAGGGAGAAGGTGGACATTGAGATGCTTCCAGAGATCTGGGTAAACTGTCAAGGGGATGACAGAAAAGATGCCACTGTCACACGAGCAATAAATGCCTGGAAGAAGGGAGAGGGTGTTGGTGGTGGAAAGAGAGTAGATCAAGGGATGGCACAGCAACAAGAAAATATTTAGAAAAAGGAAAGTGATTTGTCATCCATTGGAGTCACAGATAGACTTTCCTTAACATTAATAGTGTTTGGAAGGTAGGAAGATCCTAGTGCATAATGCAGAGGCTCATTTGACATTCCATAAATGTTGGTTAATTATTCCTAGGGCTGATACAGTGCTCTTCATCCCAAAGGGATCCAGATCACTACACAAAAGTAGATTTTTCAATTTGCTGATTGGTTTGAGGATTACAGTCATTTCACATCAAATAAATACATTTTGGAGAAGGTGTTTTTTATTCTTTGATGTGGGGATGGTCTTTTGTTTCAGCTGAACAGAAATTATTTTACAGAACCAAAAATGAAAGCTGTCTTTTGAGTTTAGGATTGTAAGTACTTGGGAACCTCACTGACAGCGTGTTTATAAAGAATATTTAAGCAAAGCCTCTGGAAATCAAAAATTTAAATACTTGAAGTTTAAATAGCCCTTCTACATCTCCAGAAATGTTTGTTTCTTATTTTTCATCAGACTGACAACTGGGTCTGACCTTATTTTACACATAAATTCATCATCTGATTTCTTTCTAATGAGCTATAACAGGCTTCTTTTTTTTCCCCAGCTATATGTTTATGCCCCTTTATGATCATTGAAGGAGGACTTAAATAAAGCTGGAGAAGTGTGCTGCTCCAAGGCGGCTTTGCTAGGGAAAAGCTGAGCTGGGGAGAAAGAGCTTGAAGTGGAAGGAAGCAAGGGAGAATGAACTGAAAATGAGGGGAAAACTGGAAAGGGATGGACAGTGTGAGTAATGGTGATAGTTACTCCCCAGAGTAAAAATAGGAGCAAGGAAATAAGGATTAGGGATAGGAAAATGAAAAGGGGAGTTGAAAGGGAAAAAACAGCGGACTAAATAGCCAAAAATATGACACTCCACCTTTCATGAATGCTTCATATCTCCATTTTCATGAGAAATGCCATATCTTTCTAAATTTGGAAAGAAGGACAGAATGGCTATTTTTAGGAATTACTGATGTTCCTGGCTGCTTATTATTTTGTAGTTACCCAGAGAAAAAAGGAAAATATAACAATGTAAAAGTTAAAGGAACTTAAGGGAAGTAGTTTTGAGAAACAGAAACTTAGTAATAGCTAAACTTTCAGGTCATGTAGTTCTAAAAGGACAGCATAACACCCATATTTCTTAAATTTCATGTGAACCTTATGGGCATAATCCTGCAAACACTTACATGTCATTGGCGGGTTGTGTTCATTTGTTTTGTTTTTTAATGATATTCGTATGCATTCAGGTGGCTTCAGAATCCAAGGACTTGAGAAAAAGATCCAGTCTTGCTAGATTATGATAAGAAATCGCAAAGGTTGGGTGGCCTTTTTCATGCTGGTCTTCAGTCCCAGGAGAAAATTCACCCTTAAAAGGTTTTTTGGAGTGATTTTTCTTCAGGCATTGCAACTGTGTGTGCCTGGTTCCCAGCTTAGGGAGTCTGGTTTGCATTTATGTATGTAGCAGAAAAGATTACTGAAAACTGAAAAATTCCTTCTGTCAATTCTTCAACCTCACTTAAAAAAAAAAAATTACTCAAAACTCATCAGTTAAAATGATGAACTCCTCTTACTGGCCCTCCCAAAACCCCTGAGGCAGGTTTTGCTGATCTCTCTCTTTTGATTATTCATCCTTTTCTAGAACAACACTGGGAGCTTTGAGGATATGTTTGACTAGCAGCCTCACTTGAAGCACTCAAGGGGTGAGAAGGGGGAAAGGAGAGAAAAAAAAAAAAATTACCTGGGTCAGCAGTACCAACAGGGAAATGACACCAGCATGGTGGTGAGACTGAGGATTTCTGCTTTGCTGGTGATTTTTAACTTTCTTTTTGAAGAGGTTTTAGATACGGATTTTTCAAATGAGCTCTCTGAAGTAAACACAAGGCTATGTGATTTTTTTTTTTTAACAAGAAAAACTGCAAGGGAAAATCAAAATGATTCTTACTCTCAATCCCGCTCCACAATCGTTCTCCCTTCCCTCACCATGGTGTATACAGAGAAGGACGTGGTTATTGATCAATATTTCCATGGTCCAACTGCACCTAAGCTAGAGGAAAGCCACACTGAAGTTCCCAGTGCAGGGAACACCATTAGGGTGTGTCGCTCTGTTTTTCTAAAGTTCTTCTAAAGCCTTCTGATGCTTACTTCTGTAATGTAGTTTCTCATGTGCTTTTCATGTAAATAATGATTGTTTTGAATTCCTCTCTGGAGGAGAAGAGAATTGATGGACTGATGGGTTGACCAGTGTAGTTGGAGAGGACAATTTTCTTCCTCCAATCCATGGTCAATGTTGGAATTCTATAAATGTTGAGGTCTGTAAATAAACTGCCCCCTTTTTTGCCTTGGACATCAGTGCGTGAGTGTCGTTCTTTTGTGTCGTATTGCAGCAAGTGTGCTCTTATTAACCCCACATTAAGTCATCCTGCTATGCTGCTGTGTTGTTTTTTTACTGACATTTTGTGTCACAATCCTTATCTCATGTTGGTGATGTCAGTGGGAATTTTGTTACTTGGTGACATTGGGCATTGTATCTGATATTTCACAGGTGGTTCTGTGGTTCTGTTCTTGCTTGGACAACACAAAGCACATAAATGGTTGTAAGCCTGTTCATGGCCTCCATGTCATGAGTTCTTGTTCTTAGCAATTGGGTTTTTTATACTACATGTATTATTTATGCATTAGACTATCTTAAGTTCAATTTTCCATCTCTGGTATTTTACTTCAAAGTCTGAAATTCCTGCTTTTCTTATAGGTCATTACTGAGTTATTTTTAGACATCAGTGTTAGATGGTAATTATGATAACTGAAGTAAAGAGAGTATTAATTTTGGTTTACAAAAAGTTTGTGGAAGTTTTAAGTGGAGTTTAATTTTCCATATTAAAAATAATTTTCCTTCAGGAGTAAGAAATTAAGAAACCTTGGATGCAAGTGTGATAGAAATATTTGTAAATTTGATTCATAGACAAAAGTTCAGAAAAAAAAGAGAGATGTCTGCTTGGTCACGTGAAGAACCTGAAAGCTGGTGATACTTGTTCAGGAGAATACAGGAAATGTGTTAAAATTTTGTGTTTGTGGAAAGGGGTGCCAATAACGGGAAAGAATATCCAGTATAAATGCCCAGGAGAAGCTGAAGGTTTGTTCTCCAACATGCAGTGACCTTCTGAGGAAAATGGGACGAAGCCAGTCCCCACAGACCCAGTTTGGCTGTGCAAGCGGAGAAGCATGAAACAGAATGAGGGTAGAAAATGGGGCTGCCACCTTGAAGGTGAGGCTGCTCTTCTGAGAGGAAGTCAATCAAAATATTAATCAGCCTAGTATGTTTCCCAAATACTGTTTTTTCTGTCATAATGTGAGGAGAAAACTTGTTGTTGTGGTGTTGGTTTTTTGTTTGTGTTTGTTTGTTTGTTTTTTAAATAAGCAACAAAATTGCAAATAAATAACATGATGGTAGTAAATACTTAGTAATGACTTAAGTATCATTGTCTGGAGTGTAAGCCTGGTGTCAAACCAGTCAACACTAACATGGTAAGCAGTGAGGACTCCAGAAAGACAGAAGTGTATGGCAGGAACTGCACAGCCTTCCAAGTGACCTTTCAGTCAGTGTAGGAGAGTGTCATCACAGGGAGTGTGCATCAGTTTAAGTAGAGACACGGTGGGAAATCCATACTGTCAAAATTAACTATTGCTCTGCTGTAGAATCTTACTACGTTTTGAGTTTAAGCAGTTGTTGCCCAAACAATTAATATACTAGTTCAGGAAACATTTCAAATTCCTCTGAAATGGAAACAACTTCCCTTTTTTCCAGATTTCTTTGTAAATTCGTTCTCCTGTTCACCTGATTCTCTTTAGCATGTTAATAATTAAGTTGTGCAGTCTCTTTTCATTGAGGGCTTCTTAAGCTTTTATTCTTTCCTTTTGCTTGATTTTCTACACAAAGAAGTTGTCTGGTGTGGCTCCTCAGTGCTGTGAGGTAAAAAGCCATCACTGTCAATACTGCAGGAAGTTTAAACACACAGAAATGGTGCTGCTCTCATCCAGGTAAAAAGGAGTCTTAAGCATGAGCTGGTGCTGTGAGCTAACAGCTGCTTTGCATGCAAAAACATCTTCCCCCTCTCAAACTTTATTAACAGTTGTGTGACTTCATCAGTGGGAGTAATGATAGGAGGAGGCCAAGTGTAAACAAGGCACAGGTGGCTGTGTGTGGGGACTTTGTTGCAAGGGCATCTGGACCTGTTCTGAACAAAATTTATATATATAAAAAAATCATCATCTATGTATATCTATGGTGGGATTGCATCCATCTATCTATTTATATATAAAAGAGCAATCCCATCACTTCTACCACTAGGGGAACAGAACTCTTTTTAATAATAGGAAATTGTATGGAAAATGTGTTAGTGCTGTGTGAGGGAACAGTGACTTCCCAAACTCTCCATGTGTTTCTGTAGACCATGGGTTGCCTCAATTTCCCAGCTGATGAGATCAGAATATTCCTTACGGAGTAACAGGATGAGGCTCACAGGTGGTTAATATTTTTGAACTTGAAATGTCCAAAAATGATAAATGTAGTTAGGATTGTAACTATCTTCCCTATTAAGCACAGAGTTGAAGTGTTGAGAGGCTAAAGCTCACTCAACCAACCAGTCCCTAGCCCCAGTTTGCAGAGGAAATCTATTACTCATTTCCTGCTTTTACTTAAAATAAAGAACACCCTCTGCCCAGGACCGTGTCTAAGCAGACACATCATCACTACTTTTTCTTTTTTTTGTGATAATGATAAAAGTGACAGAAGGGGATTCCCCTGAAAGTTTGATACTTTTCTGCTGCATGGCTCCAGCAGTCCCAGAATAGCTGTGCAGAGTCTGGCCTGAAATGCTGGGCTCACACATCCCTCTTGCTGCACCCTTACTGGAAACTTGTGTCCTTGTTTCGAGAAATAACTGGAGGGGCAGAGCAGGAGGAGAGACTGCTGTGTGAAATCCAGAAATAGATGTCATTAAGGAACAGAAGAGAAACTGCCTCTTCTCAAACAAGAACTAGAGGGGAAGGCACTGGGATGGCCCAGGTACAAATACTCAAATACTAACAAATACTCAAGAACTAACAAATGTTAGTTGATCACTAACAGCCCTGGGCCCATGTCAGGTTTTGCAGTTTCCTAAACTTGGTTGAGCTACTAGAAGTTTTCAGTGGGGATTACACTTCAGAGAAATGCATTATTGATGCTGGAGATCAGGAACAGACCTTCTAATAGTTCTCCATTTACCATGGGCTCCTTCTAAGAAGCTGCAGACAGAAATAATTATGCTGATTACTTGTGTAAGTGGAAAAGCTTTAAAATTCATTCAAAACTTGCAGTATGCTCCAAAAGGGTGTTATTTCTATGTTGTCATGTTAATATCCAGACAACAGGCCACCACTTAGTTCTGAGAGGCAGGGTATATTAGCATTAGTTAGCACGCTGACAACTCCAACATCATTTTCTAATGACTGAAATTTAAAAAAAAAAAAAAAGAGAATCATAACCAGCATAAATCACATTAATTCCAGAGATGTGAGTGAAGGTCCAGTGCCATTCAGTAACTGCACATCACATGTGCTATGGTGATCTATGGTTTGTGTTTGAAGAGATGTGATGTGGTGATTCTAGACTTGCCAGATGATGCCTTAAGTTTTAGCTTTTGTGTTTTTTGGATTCTGTGCTGCCAAGGGGTGCAGTTCTGAGCCTCATATTCAGTGCCAGTAAGCTCTCTTCACAGAGTAGGGAGACAAAACAAATCCTTTGCTGCTGAAGACCAGGGACAACTTTCAGGCCCAAAAGCACAAACAAGGGTGGCTGAAGGGAGGAACAAGAAGGATGGGACCTCACAACCTGAAGCTGTAATTGGACAATTAAACCCCAATATGCAAATTGGACCAAAACTTATAAAAGTGTGAGACATTGTGACTGGTCATCCATTTTGTAACTATTCTTGGTCCACTTTGGGTGTAGCCCTGGCCAGGCTCTTGTCCTGCCCAAGGTGTACCCTACAGGCCTTTCAATAAATCCTTACTTTATTCTCTAGCTCTGTCCAGTCTCTGTTTTAGGTTTCTCTGTTTAGCCTTCCTAAGGCATCACCAGCATCTACAAGCCACAGCAGTATTTAGTAGTACCTGTGGCCACCTGGTGCTGTACTCTCCAAATAACCTAACAATATTGGTAAGAATCCCCGAGTGTCTCCCTGCAGCAGCAGCACTGCTCTGCACAGGGGAAAGGTGGCTTTGCAAGGGGAGCAGGTCACTGGGCAGAGCCATGTCATGCATTCCATTCCTGCATGCCAAGGGCTGAGCCAGGGGCATGTGCACTGAGCAAAGTCCCAGCTGTGGAGGTCTGTGTTGGTGCAGGTGGGGCTTTGCTGGGGATCCCATTCCTGGCTGCAGTGCAGTGCTGTGGCCTCCTGCCTCTCTCCCAGTTTCACAGGCAGAGCTGCAGGTGGCTTCCTGGAGAGGGAGAGACTGTGGCTTTGAAGGTGGGAGCTATGGGCTGGTGATCAGGGAGCATAAGGGCAGAGCCAGATGCACATCCTGTCTTCACCACATAAAGCTTAACATCCCTGTCTGCTGTGGGCTAAAACTCCCTCACACGAGGGTATCACAGCATCTCTTCTGTACTTGATTTGCCCTGCAGTTTTTGCTTGTCCTTGTGTGAATGATAAGAGGTTACCATCCAAATAAATAGATACACTGAGGAAGTCAGAAAGATCTGTAGGTCTTGATTAGTATTTTGAATGGGAAAAGGGAAATGGCTGCTCATTTTGCAAAGCACACATTCTAATGCTGCCTGATGACTGGTGCGTGGAAGTGAGCAGGGTCTGAGGGAGCTGTTGTCAGTAATTCCAGAGTTGGCTACATCTGTAGTACAGCCTCTCCCACTCAGAAAAATACACCCATGCATACATACAGATGTATTTATATATGAGGCATATGATCCTTTCTGAGTGTGAGCCACCTAAGCACAGCACCTTCCCTCTGGATTTTCTCTCTCTTGCAGAAGCACCGCTAAAATGACAAAAACGTGAGTGTGGTGCTTGTTGTTGGGGGGGTCTCTTTCTGGGGAGGAGCACTTTTTTGGGTGGATTCAAGCCTGGTTGCCTTCCCACAAGAGCTGGCTTCATCCCTCAGATGTTGGGAACGTGGCTGAATTCTGCCCTCAGCTGTACGGATGCGGCTGCCATTGGCTTTGGTGGAACTGCGCCCTCACATCCAAGGGCAGGGCATGGACCAGGGGTTTTAGGTTCATCTAAAGGCTCTGGGAGGCTAAACAAGAGGGCAAGTAGAGTTGTTGGCATGGAGCCACGTGTGGTAAAGTAGGCGAAGTTTTATTTTTCACAGGGTCCATGCTTTTAAAGGATTGTGTGTGTGTGGTTTTTTTTTTTTTTTAGAGATGAGGACCCAAAGTCTCTTCAGTCAATCAGTAATTTTTTAAATTACATCTAATGTGTTAATTTCTTGCTGTGAACTGTGCTGCAACAGTGTTATGTGCTGTTGATCAGCTCCTGGATTCCTCTGTAGAAGTGGCTGCATTTCCAGGGATGAGCTACTATGAGATTTGTGCAACCTGGAACACGAATATGTAATTTTAATCTGTATTTTCGTTTGGCTAAATCTCAAATCTTTCAAACCTAAGAACCTTAAGATAAGATGAGGAGAAAGAGGAGTAAGTAAAATCTCACTGTTTTGAGTGAGAAACGTTTCTATGTAACCAGAGTTGCATTGAGGGACAATGCTTATGCTTATGACACTGCATGTCATTAAAATTTTTCAACTTTTTTGTTGCACTGAAAGTATGGAAACAAAATTAACGTTCTCACTAATACTCAACTTTACATGCTGCAAAGTCCTCCTGTATTACATGCTCAGGTTCTTTTGACAGACTTGGAGATCTGTAGAAGAATCTTTCCTGAGACCTTTGAGGTGTTGCTAAAGTGCTTTGAGAATTTTCCTGCTTGCCTATTTAAGTGCTGTTCAGGTGAGCTCTGGATCACTGTGATTAAGCCCATTTTAATAAATCTTTAAAATGCAAATCAGCTTCTGAAGTTTGTAAACATCTTGTGGAAGAATGTGCAAGGAACTGCATGTATGCAGTATATATACATGTGAGTGCACATAAATATTGCTGTGTATATATACACAGAGTGACAGAGACACGTTATTTTGGTATTTGCTGTATTTCTGATGTTATTCTGTGAGAGGCAGAGATCCTGCAACTCTCTTGAAGCTAATTTTGTTGCATGAAGGTGTGGTCTAAGGCTATGAATCCTCTCGCATGTTCATGTTTAAGTTGTTTTAAACCATATGAAAAATATCTGAAGTGCCAAAATGTTTAGGCATTCTAATCCAAATGATATGAGTAAGAGGGATAAGCATTTTTCATTTAAGAAAAGATTAAAGAAGAAGAAAAAAAAAACAACCCAGAATTAAATCTGTTATACTTCACAATAAATAGTTTTGCTTCCAAAGTATCTGCTGAAGCCACCTGTGACGCATGCCCAGCCACCTAGAAGGGACTCTAAAGATGTATTCCTGACAAAAAGCATTTTCTTGACTATTTATTTGATTACTTTTTTCCTTTTTTTTTTTCCCTGCCCCCACTCCCCGCCCCCCCAATTTGTTTTTTTGTTTTCCTTTAGAAAAGAATTGCTTACAGGAGATATTCCATTTTCAGATTATGGTTGGTGTTTTTTTTTTTTTTTTTTTTTTTTTTTTTTTTTTTTTTTTTTTCTCTTGGCTGAGTGATGAGAGCAAAAATTCCATACTGGATTGGCTGGATTGGACTTACTAGGAGCTGTATCCCCAGAAAAGCAGGAGGCCAATTAGGGTGTACATGTTTGAGTAATTCAGGCTGCTGGAGAGAGCTGCAAAGTGGAAAGGACACTGTGAGCAAAAGTGGCTGCAGTGCTGCATTTTACAGCAACCTCAACAGAGAGGAACTTCTGGAGGGGAATCTGGTTGGTGTTGTACTAGAGATTGTGAACAGTAAAGGTAAAGATGAATTGCTAGTGATTAAACTTGTTTTAAGCAATGGAGTTTGGATTTGATTCAGCTATACACTTTCTGAATCCAGCTATACACTTTCTGGATGCAGCTGTCAGGAATGGCCTGTGTTTTCCCTTTTCCTTGTGTTACTGTATGGAAGCTTTTGTGAGGTTTTGATAGGACACTGCTCCCCAGTGTAAGACAGCATCTTCATCTTTAAAGACTCACTTTTGAAATAGTCCTTCCAAAAAAACCCAAAAAAACCAAAAAAACCTGCTCACTAAGCAATAGTTTTGAGCTGAAATATAATGCCAGTAAATGATTTACAGTGAAATTCCTTTTTCCATGACTTGCTTATCTGACTGTCTTGGTTTGCAAATGAAACCTGCTGCTTCTGTTGCTGATCCTGCCACTGTTGTCATGAGAGAGTTTGGTATGTGCACTTGAAGCTCACTGCTGCTTTCCTTTTGTCCTATGCCAAAAACTCATGTTATGTGGAAAATACAGCCTGAATGGTGTAACTGAAGAAAACATGTTTATGACAGCAAATATCACCAGTAGGGTAATGTAAACTTCCCCTAACACAAGTGGCAATGCAGTGCTGCAGTATGTGTATTAAGGAGATAATAAGAACCATGGGAAGGTCCCCTTTGGCTGGATGCATGTGTGATAGAACTTTGTGGGACTTAGACAGTCCAGCAGTGATGACTTGGCCTTTTTAAAAAATCTCTGCAGTGTTCAACTCTTCTGTAAAGCCCTAACTAGTGACAGTGCCTGGCTTGGCTTGGTGCCATAGGTATTTTCTTACTCTTACTGAGTGCAGAACACAGGATGTATGACCTGGATAGGTGGGAGATGTCCTTCCTTCACTTGTCTTTCCACACCAACAATTTATGTGTTATCAGTGGGCACAGCTCAGTAAGTATCCAGCCGTAGTGCTGAGATGAAAATAGGGTTTTCTCATGACAGAAATTGAGATGAAAATAGGGTTTTCTCATGACAGAAATAACTGCGCTAACTTGGTTTTATTCCACTTTCTGAAACTGTACCATGATTGGCGTGTCACCCAGATGGATTTATTCAAGCACAGTATGAAAATGGCCATTACAGAAATAGGCACAGTCTCTCCAGTGTTGATGTAAAACCTGACAGAGATGACACTGTAGTGGATGTAACTTCATAAAATCGCATTTACTCTTCTGCATTCAATAAAATCCTCTTATTTATTTAGGTATCGGAATGAAAACATGATTTACTGCTTTTGAGGTTTGAATGAACACTAAACCCAAAGGTTTTTCCCAATGGAAAACATTAAATATGAAAAATTCAGTGATACTCTATAGAACTTTCAAATTCCAGGATACAGAATTTCAGCAAAGTTCCAAACATATGCTATGTCTTTTTTTTTTTTAAAGTAACTGTGGAGTGTTTCTCCTGCTATAGGAAGAACTCTTTGAAAAGCTTTTATCTACAAAACAATCTTGCTTTACCATATGCATTATTGTTTATTGATTGCCTTGTTTTGCTCTTATCCTACTTGTGTTGTATTCCCAGTTATTGCTATACTTCTTGGTAAGGTAAATTATTCATTTGATTTTAACACAAAGTCATAACACAGAATTACAGTGAAGTGAACGCCTGCCCTTGAGTCAGAGTTTACTTGAGACTTCAATTCTAAATTCTTCAAATAAAGTTTTTATTTCAAAATTTTAATGCCCAGATTTGCCACACTTTCCCCCCCAGAATTTAATTTTTAGGAATTTGCTTGTTATAATGGGTTATTTTAATGTTTTACCTTGAAGAAGTATGATAGTTAAGAAGGGCAGTCAGATCTTTGGAGGCAAATTGTCTTTTGTTGTGCTGTGTAAAATTGCTGCTGAAAGCCTTCTTACAAGTGCAGCTGATACTAGTGGCTAGTTAGAGTTTAACATCTGATTTTTAAGCATGGTTGTCCCTCAGAATATCTCCTGAAAGAGAGAAGAGTGGATACAGACACACACAGAGGAGAGAATGTGAAAGGTTGTTTATTATGTGCTTATTCTGTATTTGTGTCATGGACTTCAGTTCTGTTTGCTAAAATTGCCCTTTTAGGTAAGTAATTGTTTTTTTCCATCATGGGACTTAGGAGGAACTGAAGTCAAATTGAGAAGTTAGTAGGTTCTAGATTCAAAAGTGAAATAGATACTTTGAAAATGAAGAACCATAGAATACCCTAAGGTGGGAGGGACCCACAAGGATCATCGAGGAGCTGTGGTTGTAATTTTAGCCAAATCATTTTTTTTTTCCTTGTGAGGATAATTCTTTGGTACAAAAGATTGTGACAGATTTTTCCAATAATGGCACTGTGGTAATTACTGCCTTTAACATTCAGTGAACAACCTGCTGATCCATGGATGTGGTCTGTATTTGGAAGTATCACTTTGGCCACAGTGAGATGATAAACCAGCTGCAGGGGTATGTCACTCATAGCTCTCCAGTATGATTTCTGACCTGATGCTAGTGGTAGGCTCATGCCAAAATCCACCTTGTTTTCTTTCTTACTTCCCTTCTAATGTCTTATTCCCCACAGTGAGTTTCTTGAAGGAATATTTTGGCAGCCTTGGTTTGTGCTTGGAAAGCTGCTGCATCTTTCTGCCTGCCCTCTCTCGGGCAACACCACCATTGGTCTTTTATGACTCTGTGGGGTTTTAATGTTTCAAGAAACAACAACGTGGCCTCATCTAAATCAAATTAGCCCAGCTGTAGTCAGTTCTGGCTGCTGATCTGAAAGCTGAAGTCATTTAGTCTGAGATTCCCAGCCAGGAGTACAATACATTGTACTGTTTCAGTAGTAATGAAATTCCCCTACAGTATATACTGATGCTTGTTTTTGATAGGGAATATGTCTGATGTTCCGAGTTTCATTAACAAAATATTTGAAGGCCAGGGAGATTGCTCTTGTGATGAAATTCTTCTCTGATGTAGTTGTCATTAAAGCTGGCTGGAAGTGTTTGGTTTAAAACTGGGTTTGCAAAGCTGAGTTCTCAGAACTGTATGTAGGATAACTTTTACTTCACAGTTTCAGCTGAAAACAGAAAAATCTTTGTATGTGAATGGTGTTGTGGTGCCTCATGGGAATTTTAGGTCAGCTGCACCCTGCAGGTCTGTGTGTTCAGTGCCTTGGCTCTCCTGTGCATGCCAGAGTCACTTACTCCTGTAGTCCCAGCAAGAAGAGGGACTAGCAATGTTTGAGGAGATGCAATCTGTGCTGTCAGAGTCTCATTGTTGTATCTAAATTTCTTACAGCAGCGCATTCATTAGCTTGGCTAAAATGTGACAAGTTTCTCTCTGTTTCATCTGAGGGAAGAATCTTTATTACATCGAATCAAATCCTCAAATGGGGCTTCGTTTGTTGTTTTAAATGTACAAACTGTGGTGTGAGGCATTAGGGAAAAGCAAGTTATCTATCAGATGCAGTGGGAAATGCTGAGGTTTTTCACAGACCCTTATTGCAGTGAGAGCTGCTGCCACGTCTTTGACCAGGTCCTGCAAAAACTCGCTCTCCTGCTGTACCATTAGCACAATGGCATAAAAGCCTGCTGTGCCTAAGCAGGGCAATTCACTGTGATTTTGGAACTTTCAGTGATATTTTGAATATGCTGAAAACATGCAGTCCATGTGGTGTCCTCAAAATAAAGACCTTGCTCTTATCTCTGAAGCACTGTTGAAGAGAGTCAGAATGTGCTGCTTCACACAGGAATCTGTCCTGCTGAGGAAGGATGCTGCAGGCTGCTGTAACAGAGGGTTTGTTATTAAGGTGAGCGTGGGGATGTCACACTCTTCAAGTACAGGGAGAATAAATTTTTGAATGCTGTTATTCTTTGCTTGCATCCTAAAACCTACCAGAGTGGGGCTTTTTGGCAGGGAGAGTGTGAATTTTATTAGTGGGGAGAAAGGTGAGGGAACTTCTTTTGCATAAATAGTTTTTAATATTTTCACTTTATTGCCTCACTCTGCAGTGTTATACCACACTTAAAAAGCATCTTTGAATTTAGGTTTGGAAGGCAATAAAAACAATTCATTTATTCAATAGATACAATCTAGCAGAAGTAACCAACTTTGAGCCAGAAAAGGAAGAAAACCCAAAATCTTCACTGCAACTCCAGGTTGCAGTGCAGGCTCACTGAAGTTAGCCAGAACAGTGGATTGTGTCCCAGCACTTGCCCTGCATGTTGCTTACCAGGGCTTTCCAGGGACCTGAGTGCCTTTTCTCTGGATCCCTGAGGTGGCACACGGAGCAGTACAGGGCTGCCTGGCCCCTCTTCTGCTGCCAGGGTTAGCTGCAGAGGTTGGTGTGCCTTTTCCATGTTTCTTTCCTTCCTTTCCTACAGCCTTTTCCTGTCCTGTCCGAGTCTGTCCAGACATCCTGACCAGGTTTCTTGTGTCATCTGGCGATTCCATGAGATCAGGTGTAGTGCTGGTGCAGACCCAGCCCTGCCAAGGAGGAAACTCCTTGCTGGCAGGTGCTCAGAAGACACTAAGGAAAATAAGGATCTGAAACAGAGCATTTCCTTGTGGAAGGCACGGTGGCCATGCATTTCCAGCTTTGGAAGCCATTCCTCCTCTTGCTTTGCTGTCTCCCTGCTGTCAATCCAGAGTGTCTCAAACTTCATTTGCGCTCATTTCACACAGAGTTTGCTTATCAGCCTGAAAGGCGACTGTCTGATCTTTCCTTTTGCGTGCTTTCACTTTTAAGATCTTCCCTTTCTTATGTAAAAAAGGCAATTAGAGTCGTATCTGTTTATTTTAAACAAAATGGCTGTTAATTAGCGTGATCAAAAACCCTGCCATTGTAGACTATGGGCTTCACTTTGTAGTTGCACTAAATTGCGTACAGTTTGGTGCCAGCTGACATGATAGCAACACAAAGTCTGCCTTTTTTTTAACTTAATGAACAAACAGATTTATGAGGCTTTGTTATCTTCTGGTTTAGATCTATAGGTTGGGAATGCATTATTTAGAGTTCTTGTTTCTTAATGACTAATGTCATGTTGTTACTTATTAGGAGTGCTTTAACTTGCTGGAGAAGTTTGCCTCGCTTTTGTATCCTCTTGTTTCCATTTTCCTTCTTCTTTTTCTTTTTTTTTTTTTTTGTGATGGCTTAATTAAACAGTACATCTGTGGTACACAAAACAGTTGAGATGCACTTCTCTAGTTGCATTCAGGTGTTTCAGCACTAACTCCACAGTGCTGTTGAGAGCACTGGGTGCTCTGTCATCCCTTCAAAGCAGAGTAAGGGCAGCTTCTTGGGTTTTCCCTTGTCTCCATCACTGCTTGATGTTTATCATAATGTCTGGGAAAAAGATGCCCACAACAATCCACTGGCGTAGCCTTGCTGTGTTTTGGACAGAGAAAAAGTTAAGAATATTGGTGATAAAGCAGTGATAGCATGATTCCCATCTGTAGACTTGTCATCTTGAGTGAATGACAGTGTGTCCTTCTACACGAAAAAACACATTAAAAAACCAAAAGGTGTTTCAACTAATAAGTGAAAATTTCTATTTCTATGCGTGCTTTTTTTTTCTCTGGCTGTGGCTATTACTTTTGCAGGGAAGGTGCTCATTTCAGAAAGTCAGAAATGTCTGGTTTTTGGATTTGGTTTGGCAACTTCTGATGGCTATCGAAACAGCTACTGGAACCAGAATGTAGAAAATGTAGAGTTGGGATTAATCAGAATATCCTCTATTCTTGTCACCACTGGGGAGCTGAGAACTGCAGTGTAGTTTCCAGAATTTACTTTCCTAGGAATGCACATATCCTCATCATTGAAGTTTCCCTGTGTCCTTAGATAGCCATTTTTATGTTAAATTCTTCTGTATGCTGATACAAGGCCTAATTGACCCAATATTTCCAGGAGTAGCTGATTATTCAGGTATGTCATTATTTCTCTGCTTTTTTATCTGTTGGTCATTATTGAAGGATTCAAGCGAAATCCTTATTTGCATAGAGAAAATCAAAATTGAAGTCAAGTCATAAGTAAAGTCAGTGAGCTGGCATAAATTTGATTAAAAGAAGGTGTGATCAGGCCATTTTATGGGTTTTACTGTCACTTAAAACTTTGCATTGAGTGTAATTCTTGGCTGTAATTCTCCAAGTACATGTTTAATTTAAAGACATAAGACAATGAATACTTTTTCCTGTGGTAATATGTCAGTATTAAACCATACACAAATTCATATTAAAATATTGAAGGAAATGGTACTTGCTATTATGGAAGATTAAGGTAGTAATAATAATATATTTGCTCCAAGGGGGGGAAAAAACCAACAAACTTGAAACAGAAAGACCAGAAAATGTGAATATGAAAACAAATTGAAAATGCTGCAAGATTTACTGTTACTCTAATTGAATCACATTTTTTTTAACGGTTATTCTTGTAATTTCCAAATTAAAGAGAAATGAAATACATTTGGGATTTCCAGTGGAGAACCCTTTTTAGAAAGTTTTTTTGGTTTCATCTGTCTCAACATTGTACTGAAATAAAATAAAGGATAAAATAAAGGCCTTTTCTATTTTAGCACCATAAAATTAAAAAGAAACATCAGGTGAAAGTAATTTTCAGATGGTAATTTGTCTTTGTATATCAAATAGTGCTTTTTAAGGCTAACATTGAAAATGGAAAATTTCCAACTTTATTGAGGGACCTTTTCTATTTTTTAAAAAAAAATTGAACTGTCATAAAAATTGCTTTATTTGTTTAAATGGTCAGTATAAAGTGCATAGGAATTTACAGTAGAAATAATTATTTGCAAGGTTTTTTAGTCAAGATGCGGTTTTTTATTAGTGAAAAGGATAAGAGAAAAAGGGTATACAGTTAAAAAAATCCTGGAGAAAATGGAAATTAATCACTGTTGTCCATTTAATCTTTAATTGTTCAACAAAAAAAAACCAAGGAAGGTATTTTGATAAAATAGGCTTATTTGGCACTACCTGCAAATATCTTGTGGATCTTCCTAATAAAACTATACTGATTAAAAAAAAAAAAAAAAAAAAAGCTGACAAATCAAACTCTTGCATGAATTACTGAAGTTTGAAGGTAAATGAGATGTGCTTTCTGTCTCTTTATTTTCTCCCTTTTGCCTCAACTCAGGAGAATGGTTTATGAGGAGAAGTCTCTCATGGCAAGTTATTTTGTAGTTGTTCAGTTCCAGGAATTTGTCACTCTGTGATAAAATGGTTGATATTAGCAGTTATTTTTCATCTTGACTAACTGAAATATTCTATGATTACAAATTATATAGGGTTAAAAACATTTATGCAAGTGCTATTTTTCATGTGCTGGTTAATTTACATATATTTTACGTTTAATTAACATATATAATATTTTGTCTGTAGATGTAATAGAAATGGGGCTTTGATCCATCCGAGTCCTTCAGCAAATGCTTAACCTTAAGCACATAAATAATCCCATTGTTTTCAGTGTCTTTAATCTGTGCTTTTAAGTGCTTTGTTGGATTGTGGCCTAGTATAATTATATGTTTGCAATAACAGTTGCTTATTAAAAGCAGTTGTTAGATCTCAAAAATAATATAAAAGAAATAACATGAGAAAATATGTATCAAACAGTACTGGAAAAACACATAGAAATTGTTTCAGGATCCTGATTTGCTTGTCATTGTCCATCACATTGCAGATTTTGCTTTTTGTGATGCTCCTTTTTTTTTTTCAAGAGGGCAAGACCAAGGCATATTAAGGAAGATCTGAGAGATATTTATGTAAAAATTTCAGGAATGGTTAAAACAGTTTTATTTGTTATTGGCACTGAATCCTGTAACAGAGGTGACTTTCTATTAAATAGTTTCCTTTCATATAATTCTGAAGCTCTGAGTAGATCATTCACTAGCTGTTAGCTCCCACAGGCCTTTGCTTCTTTCTCAGTAAGAACTACTGGGGGCAAGGAGTGTTGATATGATAGGAAAAAGGGTCTCTTCCCAGCATTTCATCTCTTTATGCATTCAGTGCCTCTCACTTTTTTTCCCTGGCTCTGTTCTGTAATGTTCCATTCTGTGTCAAACCCTCTCCATTTCCTTTAACCCAAAGCAAAGATTAAGGATCTAAGGGTTAAACACTGTATTTTACTCTGGTGAAATGTCCTGATGGCACCTGGGTGATGGTGTTCACCTGACTGCCAGTCCAGCTGCATCTCACAGAGACTTGCTATGAGAGCAAGAAGGTTTCTAGATTATAAACCCTCTAAAATTTAGTGTTGGTATTTACAATTTCTATTGACTTGTGTGGGTAAAACACTGGTCTCAGCACTAAGTGCTTGTGCCTGCAGCTTTGTACGTGTAGCTCCCCTCTCCATACATTCATTTACTGCTTTCCTGGTCTTCTGAAGTACTTTTTCAGTTTATTTTTCCACGGAAGCTCAAGAAAAACCACAATAATGGTAATATAAAGGCAATTTTCCTTGGTCTTTTGTGTCTCTGAGTCAGAGCTCACGTATATTTTACAGCAAATTGTCACTTCTATTCTTCCAGCATAACCATCTTGCCTCTTCTGCCAGCCAAATTTTTTGAGTGCATTTACAACTCATGTGAGCATGAATAAATGACCACAAACATCCAGCAGCACTCAAAGGGTAAAAGAAATGTGAAATGATCTGTAAATATCACTGTTATGTGTGATAAAAAAGAGGGCTTGGCTAGTCTGAATTAGACTATCCAGCAATACTGAGTGAGTATAATACCAGAATGAATTCAGAGTAAGTTTATTTCCTTACGTATAATTGAGAATCTCCTGTGTCTTGGTTTGGAAAGACAGGTATCTGCCAGGGAAAGCTGGAGTTTCCCTTGGAATGGGGAATGTAAATCCCTCACCCCCGCCAAAATATAATTTTGCTATTAAGGGCTTTCAGGCAAAGATTTGGGAATAGGAATAAAAGTTCTTTACTAGGAATACTAACAATACAAATGTAGTAGAAAAACAAAACCAACCAACCAAACCAGTAAACAAACAACAATTTTGGAAAAACCCTGACAGAGTCAGAGGGAATAACCTGACACCCTGTTGGTCAGGCTGTTGGAAGCAGTCCAAAAGTGAGTCCTCCTGGAGTGGCAGAGGTGGTTCTGGTGAAGTAGAGATGATCCTGTAGAACAAGGGTCCAGTGATGGTGAGAAGGGGTCCAGTCTTCCTCCAGGAATTGAGTGAAGCTGGATACTTTCTCTTCCTGTGTCTCAGTTTTATCCAGGTAGGAATGGTTGGCTCCCCCCACTGGGTGGAGCATCTCACAATAGGATGATGGAATGTGGATGTTTTACTTTGGTGATGTGTGCTTTTAGGGGTGTCTTAATGGTCCATCAGCAGAAAATATCCCCCTTGAGGGAGGACAGATGGTGAAAGAGATAAGAAACACTGCCCCACCTGGTTTAACAGCTGGCCCATTATCAGAAGGCACCTGCCCTTCTCCCCCCCAGAGTTACGAGAGATAAAGAAAAAACATCTCTCCAACTACTTTGAGCAAATGAAATAGAATACACACCCCTGGCTCCACAACCCAAGACATCCTGTGAGCATGGTGGGGCATGTGGATACTCTGTGCTGTTCCTTTGCAGAGGAGTGTGTGTGATTTTGTCTACACAGTGTGGGATGCATAGCACAGAGGTCCTGAATCCATGGCCTGGGCTGGAGATGCTCTGTATAGCCAGATGAAGTAGCGCTGTTTGTAAAAGCTGGAAAATAAAAAAACAGAACCCAGCAAGAAAACCAGAATCCTTTTTCTGGTTGAAGAAGCGTCAGGGAAGTCTCCTCCCCCACCCACTCAGGAAGTAACGATTTCCCCCCAGAAATTAGTTCATTAGTGTGTATTGCTATCCATGCAGGAAGGTGTGTGATGTCCTGGGGCTGTCTGTATTTGAGTAGAAGATGTCACCTCGGATCAGATTTGCAATACTCCCAGCCCCTGCTGGCCCAGGGCGCGGAATCTCCCCAGATCTCCCGTAATGCGCAGTGACTGCGCCGCCACAGCAGGAATCAAAACTTCACTCTCTTCAAGGAGATGATAATGGTCGCCACCTCACGTGGCTCAGATAAGTGACAAGTTTGGGGAAGGTCACAGCTCGGTGTGAAAAGTCTTCCACGTCTTGCAAGAAAAGGAAAAAAAAAAAAAGAAAAATCCTGTATCCCGCGTGGTGCCTTTCCTGCTCCTCGTCTCTTTGCTTACACAGGTGGAAAAGTTGAAATTAAATAGCAGAGCGAGCGCGAGCGTGAGGCCGTTGTATTTTGATGTGGTTCTTAAATTGCCCTTCATTGTCAGAAGCTGTTAGGCTGAGGAGTGAAATACAGGCCTTGAGTGGCAGTAGGAATTGGTAATTACCTTTAATTCTCCACAGGGGCACGGAGAGGTGTGGAGTTTGCCCATGTGTCAGTCAGAGCTGACGCAGAGAGAATAGGGGTGAGGGCTGCCCGTGATGCTGGAGTGTGTAGGGGGTGAGATGGGTTTGTGTCCCCTTTTCCAGCAGCCTTTGTGCCCACAGAGTGCCCTAGGCAGGTCAGGGGGCAACTGCTCTGGCCCCAGTGCCTTTGGAGTTGGACAGAGAAAGGGCTGCAAGCAAAAAGGTGGGAGAGAGCATCTCTGACTTTTTTCTAGCAGCTGCTGATATTTTCTTGTCAGCCCTTCAGCATCCCAAGCCCTCTGAGAAAGCAGCCTTCTCACATCAGGCAGGGGCAGAAGGGTGAGGGAGGTACATGCTGAAGCTGGGTGGGATGCTGGAAGCCATGGGCACTCTGTGGTAGGAATTGCTCTCAGCCACAGTGAAATACATTTGCAATGATACAAGGAAGTTTTCACTGTCAGCAGCTCTCCAGCTGAAGCAAGACTGAAAAATGCAACACACCATGCCCTAATCCACTTAATATGGTCTCTGTCCATAGCTCCCCACTTGCTGTCTTATGGTAAAGCTGCTCAGTTTCTCCATGTCCAAGCATGAGAGGAAGATTAAGTGCACTGCTGTGCCCTGTACTTGCTGGCAGAACTTCTTTTCTGCTACACAGGCTCTAAGATGTGCTTTGTTTTATTGTCTCCCTTTCTTTTAAAAGGTACAAAGTACAGTGACAGAAACTATCATATTCAATTGGACATGCTTTCTACAGATTTGTTAAGGATTTACTCTACACATTTGTAGCATTTAGTTGCCATGGCAATGACCTCGGTGCAAGAGGGAACAGCCTTTAGGTTGGACCTTAGATTTTCCTTTCATTTCCATTTAATTTGATTTGACTGTGAAATGTCACTTCCATTGCATTGATTAAGCTTCATTGTGGCCACCAGCTCTGTTAGAAAGGTTAAAGGGCAGGCCAGTGGCTGTCATTTTTCTCCCCCCCCCCCACCCTTTTCTGATACCAGTATAGGTTTATTTTGGTTTTTTGGTGGTTTTTTGGTGGTTTTTTTTTTTTAAGGCTTTACCCCATGGTGTTCCACAGTAAAAGCAAAACTAATGCAGCAACAGTTTGAAGTGTGATAACCTACAGCTTCCTCAATTTTGCAGCACTTTGAAAGATGGGAATTTCTTTCTCTTTTTCTTCCTGACTTATGCTCACCCCCCCAGATAAATAAATTGAATGTGCTCTCCAACACTAGCAACCATATTGGAAGGAGGACAGTCACCTCTTTTTCCAAAATCTCTGTTGCCCCTAGGGTGTACAAGTGCCTGCCAGCTTCCACGAGGCAGGGAGTCCCTGGGAGCTGCCTGCAGAGTGCCCTTTTGCCCAGGATCTTTCTAGTTAGTTTGGTATTTGCAGGTTATGCAACAGGTGTAAAATAGAGAATGGCAGCATGTTGGGATGGCAGGCTCCAAAGGGGAACCAGGCAAAAGCAAGGATTGCTTTAGGCAGTTTTATTAATGGCAAACAAATAAAAATCACTGCTGTGGTGTTTTTCGTTCCTAGTCAAAAGCATTCAACCTTTGTAAGCAATACAGCCCATCTGCAGAATACAAAGGTGCAAAAAATTGTGCTGTATTTGTAAAGAATCCCCCCTCTTGCTGCCCTAAGACCTCTGCTTTGTCCTGTGTGGGCTGTCAAGGACTTAGATAAATTAGGTCTGTTCATTTAGGTTTTGCAGAACCTCTTTTGTCTGCATCTCTGTATTAGCAGGCACAGAAGCCTCCCTGGCAAGCTGGCTTTTTGCTGTGAGACAGGTTTTCTGCCACATGCTTCAACTAAACATCAGCTAAAATATCATCTTGAAATTTGCATATTGCATGATAACTGAAGTTCAGATTTCTCCTGCATAGCTTGGTCAAAACTTAAGGTAAGTCTTAGTTATGTGTTGTTTTCTGTTGAGTAGATCAGATGCTCGTTTTGAAAGCATTGAGAAACTTGGTTTCTTCTCACTAGTCCTGCAAATAAGTGCTTTTAAAGTTTGTTTAGTTGCTTAGAATTTAAAAAGGAATGAATAAACCAGAAATATTAAAACAGCTTGGTCTGAAGGGAGGGATGTAAGGAAGGCTCATTAAAACAGGCATGTGAGTACAAACTGGTGGGCTGATGAAGAAGAGGCCTGGAAAAGTCAAGGGAGAAAAAATGTTTGACCAGGCACAGGGTAAATGATGCAAGGAAAAACTCAGACCCCGAAGTACTACATATGGCTTGAAAATCTCTGCAGCTGAAGGACTCTTTCCTTCCTGACTGAACTGAACTTCAAATTAAGCCTCTTCCTTTTTGGAAAGGAGGGCTGAACTAGTGTGAAGAAAGCCGCAATTCTGGAGCCTGTGCACTGGCTGCAGAGTGGAGAAATAACTCACATGTGCATGAGAAAGAGGGAATCTATGTAACTTTTTTTTTTTTTCTGATTTCTGCTCCCATCTCTGTGACACGCAGCATCTGGTATCAGGGCCACCCTCTCACAGAGACATTGTGCATAGTCAGGGCCAGGTGTGGCAGGGTGCAGATCCCTGGGGATAGACGTCTTTGCTCCCACTGCATGGCTCACAGCAGAGAGGGAAAGGTCTTCAGAGGGAAAATCCTTTCTCCTGTGTCCCTGTGTGTCACACAGGAGGGGTGTGACTTCAACTGTCAGCTCAGAGCTCACTGGCAATCCAGGTGAAAGAGCCTGGCTGTGAGCTGTGGCTCTGTAGAGCTTCATGCTGCTGCTGCTGCTGCTGCTGGGATGATTGTCAGAGGGAGGACGAAATCTCCATGGTAGGTGCCCTTCCTGTGAGTGCTGGCTCCCTTTTCTGTTTGCTTCCAAAAATTTAAATGAATAACTGGTAGGAGAAGGAAGGAAAGGAGAGAGAGAGAGAGAAGGATGTAACTTCCTACATAAACAGTAAGATGAAAAACCTCTCTTAAAGCTGGAATAACTCTGAGCACTCCAGCTGGTGGCCTGTGGGATGCTGCTGTCGGACTTGCTTGCTTTTCTGCTGTGGCCTTGCCTTGGGACTGGTGGGGGGGAAGTGGAAAAGTTGGATGTGAAATCCAGCAGCTGCTGAATACTTTTGCTTATCCATGCAAATTGTCACCATGCCTGTGGAAGGGGGGGAGAGGAGGAGTTTGGCATTGCTGGAACCTGGACACTGGCCTGTGGAGGTGCCCCAAAAATTAGGATGCTGCTCATGGCTTTAGATGTACTCTATTGTCTTAGCCTGGATTTGCAGAAGAAAATGTTAGTTCTGAGCTCTGTGTGTGTGTGTCTGTTTCTGACTGGGCATCACAATCACTTTTTTCTGCTTTTCCCTGCTTGGAAAGGACCCAATTTTAGAGCAAGGTGATCAGTTCTCCTTTGGAATAGAGTAATGGTAATATTCTCAGGATGTAAATGCAGATGCTGTGGACTTCCACAGAAGATGAGCTCTTTTGCAGTAATGTTTCCAAAACTCCCAAATTTATAATTACTTACATTCTGAGTCAGTGTTTGGATATCAAGAAACTGTGGGACCAAGAAAAAGATATCAGATTAGGAGAAAATACTTGACTTCTCTGTGCACTCCAGTTTTTTTTAAATATGGATCATGTTGTTTTGTTTCCCATGTAAAAATAATTTGAGGCTTTCAGAGTATGTGATTGGTGCCAGTATTGCTAATTTTTGTTGTAATATACGAAGAGGCTCTTTTTAGAGTGTTTAAGACTAAATACTGAATTTGGTGCTTGTTCTTCGTGGCAGTTGTGCCATGTGGTAGAAATTCCAGTTTTCCAGACTCCCAGCCACACCCTGTGATGGAGCCAGAAGAGCAGCAAATAGCTTTGTTCAGGCATCTCCTGTGTCATGCTCTCAGTTAGAAATGCTGTATTAAAAAAACTAAAGCGGGTGGAGAAAGTTAAAAGCTGAATTCTGAAAATTCCATTTTCTGCAGTATCAAAAATCTTTGCTCAAAAATGAGACAAAATGAATTTTTTTTTCTTTTTTTCTTTTGGTTTGGTTTTTTTTTGTCCATACTCAGTTGCTCATTCTGTCATCAGAAGTGTGTCTGTGGCTCATGGTCTGAGCACTCGAGATGTTCCACCACAGAGGAGCTGCTGCATCTCCTGGTGGAGGCAGCTGTGAAGGGACACACCACCCAGAGCACAGCAATTCCCACCTCCCTTGGGTGCTGCCCAAGGCAGCAGCAGAGTTAAATTGGCACAGCCCTTTTCTACCTCAAACACACGTCATTTTACTTCACGCCCTCAGTGAAAGACGCTGTTCTCTCAGCCAGGTAAACCAAATTTGCCCTATTTAGGCAGTGAAGGGAGACTCTTTAATTCCTCTGCACAGAGTGAGCAGGATTCAGTGGCTCCAGCTCCGACACATCTTTTTTTTAATTTATTTTTTTATTTTTTTTTTTTCTCTCCACTTCTCAGCAGGAGCTGAGTATTGGCATCTCTCCCACAGCATCATGCCTTGTTGTTTTCTCTCAAGCAAAAACAACAGAAAAGGAAGATTAAAAGGAAGCAGCAGACAGATTTGAAAGAGGATCGTTAGCTCCAAGGTCTGATGGGACCTCCGTGAAAACATTGGCAACTCTGTGTCACCCATGCCAAAGTCACACTGCAGTTTTCAGAACCCTTTTACAATCTCCAACAGATAGACACTGTCTTTTCCTTCTTCTGTTTGCTGCTTAACAGGAGCAGTTCATAGCAGATTTTTGTCTATTTACCTCTGGTTTTTAGAATGTAATAATCACGTTGGGACATTCATAGGTCATGTCATGGTATGCTATTAATATCTTTGTTGTTTATTAACCTTCTCAAAGCAGTTGTATGGAGGCATAAAAGGAGAGGAGCCTTCCCTAGTTTTAAGCTGAATTACCAATTTGAATGTCAGGCCAGGTTCACAAAAATTTCCAAAATAGGTGAGAGTTATAAATAAAACTGAATGTGTTACTGTTTGGGGGGAAAGCTGTGGAACTCAGTTTTTTTCTTCTAGCTCAGCCCCAGAATAGACACAGGCTGTTTTTCACTTTGAGCTTTTAGATTCCAGCAGACCTCAAACTTAACAAAAAAGATAAGAAGAATTTTATGAACCGAAGAGTGAGTTTCATGCAGATATGAATCAGCACTGATATCTTGGCTACTGTCATCATGTGAGTATGCTGTCATTGCAACAGATATGATAAATTTGGGAATCTTAAACTGAACACACTTGTCCACTGTGCCTGTGAGGCAAAGCAGGGAAATGAGAATTTTTCAAATGCCAGCAAGAGTATTTTACCTGTAGTCTTTAAATTTTGTCTATAAAGTCCATTCAGATTTTGAGATGCAGGAGGAACTTCATGGGGTTTTTTTTGGGGCAGCAAGCCAACATAAATATTAGAAATAAGAGGAAATCATCGAGCTGTTTTCTTATTGTTAATAGCATAATGCATCTTTTGTTGGATTTCCTCTCTGCAGGACTCTCCCTGCTGCAGTAGTGCCATTTACCCCTGTCTTCTTTTGTAGTTTCAAAGGGCCTGTTCTGCAGAGCTGCTTACAAACTGTACCGAAGGCTGAAAATTCTTGCAGGGAATCAGACAGTTTTGATTGACCAAGTAAACTTAATTCCCAGTGACAAGAGAAAAATTAATTCAAGCATTTAGAGAGATGAGGTTTGGGGGAGTTTATAGCGTTGGTCTATAACGTGAGTCTTTAATGTCTGAAGGCTTCGAGTCAGTGTTTATAAAGAACCCTCTTCACTTTGCCCCCATTTTGAAGCACTTATTTTCCTCTCTGCTTGCAAAGATCTTAAAAAGATCTCAAGTCTTTGTACTTGAGATTGCTTTTGTTCAGAGTTGTCCAGCGTTTTCTCCCCTTTCATGTTTTTTTTTTTTGCACTGTTTGCTTTGCTGTGTGCACGTTGTGGGGTTTAATGTGAAATTCTGGTGGGTGAAATTGTGCATATCTCCTCCTGTTTTGCCCTTTCTTTTTAGTACGTGAAGGAACCAGCAAAAAGGAAAATGCTGTTACTGAACATATAAATAAATCATAGATTTGTAGTTTCGTAATCAGTTTAGCAGATTTTATTCTGGTTGATAGATAATGTTGTGTGTTTGTATGTGAAAATGAAGAGAAAGTAAAAACAAAATTATAT
Source organism: Phylloscopus collybita (assembly GCA_027886175.1). Lineage (NCBI taxonomy): Eukaryota > Metazoa > Chordata > Aves > Passeriformes > Phylloscopidae > Phylloscopus > Phylloscopus collybita. Next base: position 5,752,723 of record JAJNNQ010000016.1, read on the forward strand.
TTATCATCAATTTTGTTAATTACGAGAAACTAGTTCACAAATACACAGGAGTACTATCTTCAGCTAAGGCTTTGTCTTCTTTTTTGTTTAATAGATTAGATGGATGTACCAAATAGCATGCTGCTGGGGCAACATTAATTTTATTATAGAATGAAAAGAAGACCTATTAGTCTCTGTTTCTGGCATGTTTGTAAGCTATCTGACCTATTTTCTCCTCCTGCCCTCTTCTCAGTGCTTACCAAATTCTCCCTATGCCTAATGTAAAAACTGTCTTACAATTAAACCAGCTGATGGCCAGCCCTGGAGATATTACCCAGTATCCTGGCAAATAGATAAGATATATTGTTTTATGTATTTGATCAAAAGGGAGAGACAACTTCATCACTTTAAACCAGGGGCTAATCTGTTTACACCAGAGGCTCACTTGGTTTTTTGCCCTTCAGCTGTGAAGATAATTTCAGGGGGCAGTGTTTGCCTCGTGTTTACCAACAAAAACATCTGGATGGTTTGTCTTAAATTTATTACATTTTAGGAGAAAATGAAGCTAGGAGACTACACTTCCCAGAATCCTCAGGAAGTCTGATACTGACTTCTAAAATTAAAGCACTGTGGTTTTGCAGCTGCTTATCTGGAGGAGTTGGAAGTGTCTAAATGATGTTCCTTGCAAAAAATCTCAAACCAACCTCTTAGTATTGTGTTGTCACTGAAGATGAAAACCAGGCCTTTAGGTTGAAAAATTTACTATTAGCAGTATAGCCCTTCCACATCTCCAAAAATCACGACTGATGTAAAAAAAAATATCTGTTTTGAGTCAAAAGTTTTAGAGATGTCAAAAATCAAGAGTCTTCTTTCCCCTGAACAGCTCTTTGTCCTGCTTTTTGTTCTGGGCACTTGGTGATGACTTTTAGATTTTGGTATGCTGAAAGATAATACATTATTTAGGATTTTATGTGTGAAAATAAAAACAACCAATCAATATAGCACTTAATATAACACTACTTGAAATTTCTCTTTTGACCTTGACCGGTTCTTTTTCAGTAAGGGGGCATTGTCTGCAGGGAAGGGCATGCTCAGACTAGTCTGGAAGTAAAAAACTAAATTACTGTGTCCCAGCACTGTGGGTGGAGAGAGCATCCTGCTAATGTGGCTGTGCAGACTAGGATGGATTCCAGCCAGACAGGTCAGAGGGCAAATAAATGTCTGTGTCCACACCTTGAACTGCACAGGCATTTTGGAGAGTTGAGTTCGGCACAACCCACTGCTTGGTCTGAGAGAAAGACACGTCTCAGTAGCCCAGTTAGAAATGCAGCCCCAACTGGGATGACACCCAGTTCAGTGCCTGTGCTGTTTCCTCATTTCAGTCACCATCAACCCCTATTTCTCTGTTTTGTCCAGAGTTATGAGCTTCCTGTCACACATTAGCAAGAGCAGTGTGAAATAGTTGGATATTGAAGAATGCAAGCTCTCAAGGATGATAATGCTTGGTTATTGGACACAATTCCAACAATGTTTTTCCATTGTCTCTGTGATTTTTTTCCCATTGAAAGTACATTGTAAACTTCATCTTATTAATAGCCAAATTTGCATAGATAGTGGAGTTTTAATGGTAATGGAGGAACTGCCATTTGAGAAACCTCACAACGTGTTGAAATCTAAAAATACAACATTGTCTTCTTCTCCACCATCCCTCTGGTTCATACATTCTTTCAAGATGTGCCAAAACAAGTCTTAATCTCTGTCTTCAAGATACTGTATTGTAGTGTGTGTTTCAGCCTAGATAAGCTATCTGGGATGCATTTTTATTACACTGCAAGGTACTATTATTGTTCATGTACAACAATAGTGAAAAAGTGATTTTTCGTTTGTATTTTTTGAGCTTTGTATATACCCCAGAGGTAGATAAAGAGTTTATGAAGAAAGGTTATATTTAAGAGAAATGGGTATCAGTGCTATGAGATTATACCCATGACAGATGGTTGTAACTAAAGCTTCATCTTGGTGCTGAAAAGCTGAATGAAACAGTATTCAGATTTTGAAGTAATATTGGCTTCATTTCAATGGGACTTTTGCCTGAGTAAAAACAGACTAAAAAACTCACTAATGATTCTGATTTTTTTTGTGTCAGCTTCGAGTAGGTTTTCGAAAATTGAATTTTATTTTTGCCTAATTTGGATTGATAAAATTCCAACAAAAACATGGGAGGGGGTTGTTTGTTTGTTTACAGAAATGTGTGCAACATTATGCCTTTGTTCACTGGGATGACAAGATATAAAACAACATTGTTTTATTCACACTGTAAAGCAGAACTGGGAATTATGAAAGAGTTGTAAAAGTAATGTTTTTTTTTTTGCTCTTGGTTCCAGAGCGGATTGTGAACCTCAAAATTTTGTGAGGTTCAGTCAGAATAGTTATGTAAAAGTTCAGATGCTAACCTTAAGCAAATCCAAATATCTTGAGGCTGGAAATCTCTACAAGAGCATATTTCCCCTTGACTTGTCTAATACAATAAGTTCAGCGAGGCTACACCCTGGGGAGTTTTGGCCCACCATGTAGTGTGTGTGCTTTAAGTGCTTACACTCAGCCATGAGGGTATTTTTAATTTCATCTTGAGAAACTAAACTGAGGGACTTCACAAATGAATCCATCAGGAAGACAAGGTTAATTCTGGCCGCTGTTTGTGGGAGTATGGTGCCTTCAAATACCAACACGTTTTTTTTTTTTTCAGTGGTGGCATTTGGAAGAATAAATGAAGTGTGACTCCCGGCATCTCTTTAGTTGCCCTGAAAATGGAATGTCAAACAGCATATAATCATCTTCCTTGTTTAAAGAAAGAGGAGCAAGTGAGAGACCTAGTTTTCTATTTGTGTCAGTTTTTGGATGTCTTAATATTCTATCTTGTCTAATTTTCCAGAGAGTGATAATAGAGTTCCTGTCAAATTAGAGGTTACAGACTCTTTAACCTATGTCACAAAAAACCCCCTACATTCCTTATTATTACCATGAATATAATCCAAATAAAAATTTAGCTTTTAATGCCGTTATGCTGAATGCTGCATTCCAAGCATATAATTTTATTCATTATAAATATTAAAAATATTCAGCCTGACATTAGCCTGCTTGCTCCCCGATCCCTTCAAAAAAAGGCTGAATTGGATGTGTCACCACTTGGTCTGGGGAGCAGCAGTTGGGGCTCAGCCCCTGCTCTGTCAGGACTGAGCAAGCATTGCTGCTGCCCTGCCAAGTGCAGTTCTCAGGTTTAATTGATGTGGCAGAGAGGGTATTTTCAGATGGACCAGCCTGATGTCGCCATCTTCTAGGAGTGGGAATGAGCCAGGAGGATAAATTTAAATGAACTGTATTTGCCCCACGCTGGGGATTCGCTGTCAGAGGAGCCTGATGTGGGAACACTGGAATTTCAGCTCACATCCTGCGAAGGGGGCTCTTTCCTTCTGCAGAGAGTGGTGCAAAGGCCTAAGTTCCTTTAAAATTAAAAAGCTGCAGCCCTCTTCAGTGTAAGTAGAGCTGTGGCAGGTATGACCTACTGTTTGGTCAAGTTTTGTTCTCTTTTACGTGAATTACAACAAATTTAGACCTGCTGTAAAAGGGCCTTACTTTCAAGCTTATAACAAATGAGTAGTGAATAAACTTATCTCATTCTTGCATTGTTTCAGTTCAAAATCTAATATGCCTGGGACTTCTGTACCTAGTGTTCTCAGAGATGCAAATCCAAGACTGGGTGGTTTTTTTTTTGTTTTGTTTTGTTTTCTTTTAAATCAGGTGAGCGTCACACGCTTCAGTTTTGTAATGAGAGTTTCTGCACTGTCCTAATTAATACAGTGTGCCTGTCCTGGACCTTTGAAGTAAGTGGGAGTTCTGCCACCAATTTAAATAGGAGAAGGATTTGAGCCAATTTGAACAGAAGTTTTCACTTATCTTAGTGCCTAATCTTCTTTTTAAAGGGATGTGGGAGTATCGGCACCTCCTACGTAACGCTCATCAGCGTGCAGAAGTAAACTAGTCTGGTCACTTATGGAGGCCCATTTAAAACCAGGAGGATTACTCAGGTGAGTGACAAGGCTTGGAGAACAGATTTTAGGGAAGTTAATTCAGAGTGCAAAATGACATTTAACCCATCTGTGTGAATATTACCAGTTGAAGCAGGCCACAAAATCATTTTTGAAATCGTAAGATAAAAAAAAAAAAACAACAAACCAAACCCAATCCCCTTCTATATTTTTCTTGCATTGGAGTTGTCAGGGTTCACACTTTCAAGGGTGGGTTTTTTTAAGCATCACAGCTTGTAGCTCCATTTCTTTGTTAAATTGGAGTTGATATTCTTCAATAAGCAGAGCAGAGCTGTAAGAGAAATGCCTGCTATGACTCTCATGGCAAAATCACAATATTTGACAACACTAGGTCTGTGTAAATATGTATGTGCTGTGCAGTGCTTTGTCCCTGGAGAAGCAGGGTTGTCTAGACCTCCTCTACTGTCTCCCTGAATGGCAATGTATAGCTCCAGAGTGGCTGACCACGTATGGCTGATTTATCAGGAAACTGGCAGACTCTGACTGCTGTCTTAGGAGGGTGCTGCAAAAACTAAGGCAAATTTACTGTAGGGTTTCTGCACTTCACTGGAATACTTCAAGTTAATCTGTAAATTGAAGAAGGCAGAAAACTGATGCTGTCTTCATACTAGGTCTCTTTTTCTTCACTGAGTGCAGAGGAACCCATAAATACTGACTTCCTCTAGTCTGCCCTGTGGTCTTTATAGATTAACCCTGATTTTTCACAAACTGCCAGTGAAATGATGTATTGGAGATGTCGCTTCAGTGTCTGTGCAATGCTCACCTGACTAAAGCCTTGCAGACAGCAGCATGAACAGCTTGGTGTGTTGTGCTGGAAAGGCTTTTTGTCCTTCATTCCACATGATGTTATATCACAGGACTGACAAAGTTTTACTCATTTTTAGTTTGAAGGGAGTCTCTTTCCCTTAGATATTTGTTTTCAGAGGTGATAAAAGTAGCTATGACTGTGGATTCTGCCATGTAAGAACAAACCAGGGAAAAATCCTATTTTCTCTGGTGCATCTGTGGCTACCATTGAAAATAGGTCTGCGCTTTCAAACATGACAATATAGTTTTATTTATGTGTTTTAAAGTAAAATTTAAAAGATTTATTTTATACATTGTTTGAAGTAAGTACAGGGAGACTTTTTTCCCCCTAAAGTTTTTGTTGTATTCTGTTGCATGGAGGCCAGCTGGTTTGCTAGCTTGAGTGACCTCACATTCCTTAAATGTACTCATAAATCAAGCTAAGGCCATGCATTAAAAGCTCAGCTCTGACATTAACTCAAAGGAGGGAAAGCTTGATCTATTGTGGGAGAAGTACAGAGATGGACACTTAGGGCCAGATTTTTCAATCCTCACATTTACCAAACCAGTATTGTGCTGAGTCTCTCAGAAGACCTGGAAGTCAACTGGACTCTGTATTATCTATGGAAAATATAAAATCATAATAAATAAATAGGAAAAAAAACCATGCCTTGCAGATCCAATAACTCTTTTAAGTGGTGCAAACAATCTGATTAGACCGTGAGATGATTAGTTAATACTTAATTGAAGATTTTGTTCTTGTGAATGTCTCTACTAAAGGAAGCTTAGCAACATGTTCAATGAGACTGCCACCATGGACCACTCTGGTGTGATTTAGTTAAAAAATAGGCAAAGCATCAGGTTTGCATTAATAGGTTAGCATGTCATTATGTTTTTGGAAAGTACTGATGTTTCTGGGTCACACAAGGATTTTGGTCTGGAAATATTTTGTTCTGAGTTCTCAAGAAACGATGAGAAAAACTGGTTTTATTTTAGAAGCAAGAAAGACAATAATGATTAGAAACATGAAAGTAAAATACTTTTTACAACTCCTCTGCTTTTTAAGGCTTCTTAGGTCCCTAGGAGATTAAAAGTGGTTAATTTAATACCTACTTTAAATATGATAATTTATTCTCATTTACAAAAATAACTTCATCCAAAAAACAAAACAAACTGAAAAATAGTATTTCCAAGACTTAAAGGTACAGTATTGCTGACTGCTTATCCCTGAGTTTGCTGGGTGATCCCTGTTAACACAGAGACACTCACATTTTGCACAATGGTCCCACCAGAAGCACCTCCAGGATTTTACTATTCCTTGTATCTACCTTTAAGGTATTACATAGTAAAGCAATATTTGTTGAGGGCATTAGACTATTTTTAAGGTATTAAGACACTTTCTAACCATAAACTTATTATTTGAATGCCAATTCACAGGGACTGACTACAAAGTAGTAACAGCAAAGTATCTCTGAAATCTGGTTGTAATCAGGTCAATTCTGATTTGCCTTAGGCTGAAACAGTATATGTGAGGACCTTAGCTGAATATCAGTAGCAGGAGTCCACAAGAATATAGGTAAAGTAAATGATATTATTCTGCAAATTGATACAAATTAATACCTCTCAAAGCTGGAATACTTCTACTTTGGAGTGTTATTGAGGCATTTTTAATGGCAAGGCCAAATGAGGTGTTAAAATTTGAGAATATTTCAGTGGGATTTGACTGACAAAATTGAAGCACTTGCAGTTCAAAATAAAACAATGTGTTTTAAACCCTCTGATTAAAGAGATGAAGAATATGGAAATGCTGTTCACAAACAGGGGTTATTCCGAAGGACTAACTTAAGGCTGGCTTTCATCTGTTCCTCTCTCAGTGGGGAAGGATGTGGGTGGAAGGTGGTTCAGAGACAGTGTTTAGCTTAGGTGCTCTGAATTATTCTGTGAATAAGCTTTTATCTCTTTAGTAGTTATGAATAACCAAAGAAGATTAGCTTCCTGGTGCTTGAAGTAACCTTTTTGAATATACTCCTCATTATTGTCGATTCCTGACTGATTTCTCCACAAGAATAGAAGTTGGCACCTCCTGCAATTAAAAGCACAGTAACAAAAAAAAAAAAAGATGTCTTGCTACTTAAAATGTTAGTTGGCTTGTATCAAGGAGTTGTCCTTTTTCTGTATTTACTAAATACTCTCTACGCTTTCATTATCAAATTGTCTTTTGACACTCTCCCAGGAATTGTTTCATATATGAAATAGAACAAAGATAACAATACTCTTAACAGTTGTATTTGTTACCTGTTCCTTCAACAGATGGGAAAAACCCTGCAACAAGGTTTGTATCTATAGGTAAAATATCTTTTCAGAAAGAAAGTAAGTTGGAAGATAAAAGAGACTAACCAAAGACAAATTATTAACACTAAAATTTAAATGCATTATTGTTTAGAAACTTAATTTTATGGTACAGATAATAAGCCAGATAATTCTCCAACACAGTATCTGACTGCACCCCAAAAGCTTGCTGTCTTAAACCACTTCACAGTGCAGTGGGGAAAATAGTTTATAAACACAGGTTTCTCTCTGCCTTTGCATATCAATTATTTGCTCTTCACCTTGTGCCATTGCAGCTGCTTGTGAGTCCTTGTAAACTGCAGCCAAGAGCAATTTTCACAGAGTGGCTTCACCACCAAAACCTTACATGGTGTAAAACCTTAATGCATCTTGAAGACTAAGAAAACAACCAGGATATGGATAAGGAGATAGAGGGAATGCATAAAGAAAAATTACAGTAGTCAGCATCAGTTACTAGCATTTTTGTTTTAGCACTTTGGTTGGGGCCACTCCTGTGGCTTTGAAGAAAATCTCCCTGGTCTTTTTTACTTAGCATATGTCAGCTTGGTTTGAAGAACGGTTTTGGTTTGTGTCGAACTAGATTCCTCTGGAGGAAAACAAAGCAGAACTTACTGTGCTGAAACACACCACAGATACTCTGAGCACTGAGAGAAATACAAGGATCTAAACCAGTGGCTGGTCCCTCGAAACAGAAATGAGCTACACACAAGATTCAGGACAGCACACAAGGCTGAATCCAGTCAGTAGTCAACCTGAGCCCAGATAATTTAGATGGAGGTGCCCTGGTAGCAGCTGCAATGATCTTGTCCTCTGCCTCTGTTGCACCAAATTGTTCTGTAATGTAGATACAGATATAATAGCCTGGTCTCCTAATACACCAGCTGCCCAGCAGTCAAGATAGCCTTTGTAGATGTCCAGGCAAGTAAGGAGCCTTGACAGAAGATTTGCAGGAGGACAGTGAGGGAACCTTGCTTAATATAGTTTAGTTAATTCATTTTGATAGCATGCTTGAGAGGAAAATGCTACCACCCCATTATTCAGGGAAGGAACTGGTCTGAGAGGTGGTACAGCTTAGCCAATTCCATACAGGGAGCCTGGAATTAGAGCTGGAAGTTCTGAGTGCCTGTCTCTCCACTTACTTTTCTGTTTCCAGCTGCTTTGGCTAAACGTTGGGTGTAGGCATTCTCTGTTTACTTGCAACTGAATTCTTAAATGGAACTTAAAATAACTGTAAATAGATTAGCCATGACCATGTAAGACATCACTTCTCTTACTTCTTTTCACTGCTTACTTCAGGTTTTGTTTCTGCCTCTGCCCCAATTTTTCACACCTTGTTTAGACTTGTGTTTACTGTAACTGTTTCAAGTTTCCTACCTCCTTAAGACCACAAAGCACTTCAAGAAAGGATTTCCATGTATTATATTTTGTTCTGAAAGCCTTATCTCATACAGACATATTTGCCATTTTCTTTTTTTTTTCCTTATATATAAAAAATATGTTTCAAAGCCATTATATATGCAGCATTCTACTTCCAGAGCCTGGGTTAAGATCTCTTTCAGAAACTGCAGACAATAAAGCATTTTCCATAAGAGAACTTACTGGGATAAATACTGATGCAGTGCTTCCCCACACTTAATTGTTTTTTTCATTGTTTATCATAATTTTGTCAACTTTCCATATCATTCCCCACAATGCTTTGTGCTAGATTTTCTTTGAAAATTCCTTTCCTCTGAACTTACCGTGAACTTGTTTCTAAAACATGGCCATAAAATGCCACCAACAGAACAAAATCTGCTATTCACTAATAAAAAGCACCCTGTCTCCCTCTCATCCCTCACAAAAGAAACTACAGAGAAAAAGTAAAAGACAAGACAGAATTTATGTAGAAAAATAATTTTAAATTGCCAGTATGAGGCAGAGCATGAAGGCTGAGTAGAAAACTGAGAGGATCAGTTGTGAGGCTGTGGTTTAAACCATGTGCAGAGGTTGTGCTTCATTCCATTTGCTCTCTCTGTACTGATGGCTATTTAGCTGGGAATGTCAGAAGTGTTGGGATTAGACTTGGTGTGATTGAGGGGGAGGCGGAGGATTGTGTTTCTCGAGATGCTCTGTGGGAGGGGAAGGATTATGCATGTGCCTTATGTAATGAGGAAGAGTCTGGAGAACTTGCCTGTCTATGAGGAGGAGGTGGGAGGATTAGCTTTTGATGTAAAGTCAAGGGAACAGTCCTGGTCCTGATCCCCTGAGAAGGAAATCAGAAACGCTTTATTTTCCTGTACATCCTGTTTTGTGTATGAGAGGTGGGAGTTTTTGTTTGGATTTGTTTTTCAAGGTGGAAAACAGCTGGATTAGGGGGAGGCAGAAGATGGAGAATGGCACTGAAGGAATGAGCAGAGGGGGTTCAGGAGGGATGGGTGACAGGGGTGACCCCTTTTCTGTGATCCCAGGCTGCTGTCTGTGCCTTCACCTTGTTGGAACAAGGCATGGTGACACAGTTTGGGCCCAGGCCAAACAGCCTTTACCCCTTAAGGGCCCAGGGGCAGTTCAGGTGTCCCTGCACACTGAAAATGTCTTCTTCAGCATCCTTCAGGAGCTCTGTTCCTGTGGGATTTTGTCCATCCCTCTTAGGGCTCCTGCTGGTTGGGGAGTTCCTTGAGCAAGCCCCAAATTCCCTGCACGAGGGCAGTGAATGTCCTTCCCTCTGTTGATGTGATGGTCCCCTACTTTTCTTGTCCTGGGAAATCTGATCTCAAAGAGTAATGGCAATCATCATGGGGAAATTGGATAGGCTTTTTTGTTTCTAACTCTCTCCCTGCTGCACCAACCAACACTAAGTCTGTTGTTTGGCATTCCAAGGAAGGGCTGGAGCACGTCCATCCCAGCAGACGAGTTATGAATTAAGACTCCACCGCCAGCCAGGATTCTGGCTTTGAAAACTTCCTGCAGGAGCTACTTTTTCAGTGACTGAGTGATCACAGTTTGAAAGGTTTTCAGGGGCGGTTTCAGCAGGCTGAGAACATCCAGACAGAGTCATCCACTCAGCTCAGCTGGCACGTGGTAGCCCATCCCTCTGTGGTGTGTGTGTCATTGTCACGTCTGCAAATGTTCCACCGGTGCGTTTATCTGAAGGCAGCAACATTCATTCTCTGAAGTGTTCTGTTTGTGCTTTGTGCTGCTGGGTGAAGAAGGCAAAGGCAGGCCAAAAGAATGCCCCCAGTTACAATAAATTAGGGGATGGTTGCTTTTATATTCTCTTTATTTTTGCCAAATGCCACTTTGACTATAATAGCACCCAGCGATGGAATTCAGCGCCTTCATGGTGCTTTTTACTCTCCAAAAAAACTTTATCACAGAGGTAAGTTACTTGCTTTGTGGGTGGAGAAATCACAGCAGGAGTGAATAACATCACCCACCCAAATAAGGATCAAACTGGAATAATACATGTCTCTGTTTTTCCCCTGGATCCATGATTCTATCCACTGAATCCTGATAGTGTTTTCCTAAGGATGACATTTTGAAGAGTTCTGAGGAAAGGACCAAGTCAAGGATTTACTGGTTGGTTGGGGCATCAGAGCTGAGTATAAAGATCCCCTGAAGTCAAGGTGAACTTGCAGATTCATGGAGCATGTGCAACGTGTGATTGAACACTTTCTCTCTTTCTCGTGCTTTTGGCATGAGTAGGAGAAAAGGGAGTTCAGGTTTGGCTTAGGTTAGGCTCACTCCCACTGCATCACTTTGTCTAGATTATTTAGAGAATCCCTACAAGACTGTATTGGTGTTTGTGGTGGTCAAAAATAGACCCTAGAGACAGGTACTTTGTAAAACAAAGTGTTTTCAGTGCTTTCAAGTCCCTGGTTTTCGTGTTTGGACCCAGGTTTGGGATTATTCTTATTATCTGTATAAACCCAGCAATACTTATGACTTAGGTTGAGAAGTTGTGGAATATACCTTTTTAGAGTCTGGCAGAATTTACCCCATAGATTTTGGGAAGCAGGGGTATTTCCTTTAAAGAAGTGAAAGTATTTATGGGGAACTATCAAAAATAAATTAGACTTTATTACATCATTTTAGTAGCTCAGAGAAGGTGTCATAAGTAGGTGCAGGGTGAGGTCAGTGATGAGACAAAGAGATGACAAAGACACAAGACACAACTTTTAATGCCTGTGGATTTACAGTAGCTCCTATATTCCTGTGCTTAGGGGTGTTTTTTTTGTTTTTGTTTTTAATCCAGATAATTTCTCTTTCTTCACCAGTGTTGAGAAAAAAAATTTTAAAAAATTACAAAAGGTTTCAATATACAGTAGTTAATTACTATTTTACAGCTCTAATTAAATTCTTGGAGACTCTGCACAGTATGATGTCCATGCCAAGAGGGACATAGCCCGTTCTTAAGTGAATACATGTTCTTGTCAAGTTAACTTATCTGCGTTTTACTCACATGAAATATTCCTCACCCCTTGCTTCTTGACACACGTGACTGATAAATGTTTTAGAGGCACATTTAACATTGATAATTTTGTCATATGAAATGACAATGGCTTTGTAATATTCCCCAGATTTTATTTCATGGAAAGTGACACGTTGTGTGATACCAAACTCCCCAGATCATAATGTAAGCCATGTACGAGTAAGAATATATATATATTGCATCAAAATTTGTTCTTTGTATGGTTCAAACCTAAATGTTTCAGCCACATGTGACTAGTTAGAGTGTTAATATTGCAACACGTTGTTCAAATACTGTGGATATTCAGAGCAGTCAGAGCTCAGCTTTCTCTATCAGCTCTTCAGTTTGCTTTGAGACATTTAATGATGGATTTTGTCTTTTTCTAATCAAATCATCTGAGAAGGAAGATACTGAAAGATAGATTTTTATCAAGTCATTTGCAGATGTAAATGAAATGTCATGTAGGATTTTATTAATTCTTCTACTTTTTTTTATCATGTATCTGTCAGGGTCATAGGTAAATTTTTTTTGTTCAGGTTTTTAGATAAACATTTAAGTCCTTGTATGTGTGGACAAGTCTGTCTCAAACAGTTTTACTCTTGAGAGAACTTCAGTAGTCACAAAGCAGTCAGTAATGTTGTTTTCACATGGAAATAGATGGGAACAGTCTGCTTGACCTTAGGGTTCCATTAGATCAGATGTCTCCAGAAATTACATGTATATGTGTAGCTTAATGACAGGGAAATTCAGCTGAATGTGCTTTGTGCTGGTATCATTATTCCTTTGATACTAAGCTTTTACATCATACCATGTCAACACTTTAACTTTGGCCCTGGTTCAGCAGAGTATTTAAACACCTGGCTAACTTTAAGGACTTCAATAAGCATTCCCTCAAATGCTTAAAACCTGAAACTTGCTGAATAGGGGCCTGTTTGTGTCACAGCTAAACACTGATGCAACGTTTAACAAGTGTGTTATGTTGGCAGCTAGCAGATGGACTCATGTCTGGTAGCTACATCTCTCTATCATCATGTGCATCTTCATCTGGACACACTGAGCAGGGCACCTAAAGGCTGCTGGTGGCCGTGGTGAGTGGGAAGAAACAGTTCATGGAGTTAGAACAGTGTATCCCAGGCTTGGCTGAAAGTGTGCTTTGATGCTTCAGTTTGATTTTTTACATGAATGTTAAGTAAGGCTTGCACTTAAAAAAATAGCTGCTCAAGGCTCCCAGAAATTCCTTTTTCAGTTTGATGGTACTTACCAAAGCATCAATAAAAAAAAAAAAAAAAAAAAGTATACAATGTTTTGAGGGTTTATTCATTTATTTTACTAAGTCTGTCTTTTCTAATACTCCTAACTCTGCACATTAGGCTTTATTTCATGTATTTCTAAGTGGGTCAGTTTGTGAGACAATTCCTTTCTCTGAAGTTAATATTGATGAGGATGTCAATGTATAAAATGTTGCTCCCAAGCTGATGAGGCCAGGAAACCTTTCCTTACTACTGCAAGTAAGGAAGTGGCAATTCTGTCATGAGCAAGTGAAGAAGAGTTTGGCCTTTTCTCTGCATGGAGTAGTAATGCAATGAAATGTCCTTGAAGGTGGGGAAAAGCTGCCACAGACATCTATCAGGAGCCTGTGAGAATTCAGCTAAGGACATGGGACTTGAGTCAATAGCTTAACATGGACTAATGTTTTAAAGAATTGAATTTGGGGGCTTTTGGGGGATTTTGTCTTCTTATCTCAGGAGAATTTCTGAAAAATTAATTGCTCTCTTTTGCTGGTCAGCTTCACTTCTCAGTTTTCATTGAACATAAACCTAAATAATTTCTGTTTCTGTTGGGTTAAGCTGAGAAATAGTTAAATCAAGGGGGTTATACTGATTTAAATGCCGCCGTGTTTATTTGTGAAAGTTGAAAGTATTGGCCTGTTGTAGTTTTCAATAACCTCTAAAAATCCCCTCTGTTCTAGTCTTTTCCTGAATCAGAACAAAAAGAAAGCTTTCAGGAATCTTCACTTAAAAAAAAAAAAACAACCCTAAAAGGTCATCCTCCCAGAAGTCAAATCTAACCTTGAGAGAAAGACACCACTTTGGAGCAGTTCATAGCCCAGGGGTTAACATTCTCCCACAAGACATGTGGAATTGTGGTCTCTCATCTGAAGCAGGGGTTTGAACTCACAGCTTGGGTGAGCATTCATCCTGGCCTGTGGCATGTTTTTGGGTTTGGGGGGTTTTTCTGGTCTTTTGGTTTATTTATTTTTTTAATGTTTTGGTTTGGTTTTTTATTTTTTTTTCCCCTTTTTTTTTTTTTTTTTTTTTTTTTTTTTTTTTTTGGTGTTGGGTTTTTTTTTTTTAATGTTTTTTGGGGGATTGGTTTTTTTAAAAAAATTTTTTTTTCAACTCAGTTATTCTGGGCTTGAGAACTTTTCTATTGAAACTAGCAAGGTTCCAATAATTTTCCCTTTTCAATTAAAGTGCATTTAATTGAAAAATTCAGAGTAAAGTAGCATTGCTACCTAAATTTTGGTTACTGTACCCAGTGCACCACTGAGATGGGAGAGAGAAGAGTTGCAGCAACAGAATGAGTAAATTGTTTTAGCCTGTGAGCAGCAGACTCTTACAACCCCTTGGGAATCCCTTCAGCTCCAGAAGAAGGGGAAGGGAGCTGCACTAGCAAACTGCCTTTTGGGGCTGTCATCTGCAAATTGAATTCTTGCTGTAGGGATGAATCAGCACTAGAAACATATGTAACTGGCAACCTTTGATTTTATTATTTTTTGACTGTACTTCCAGTGGTCTTTTATTTTATTACTGATTTTATGCAGGAGACAGTACTCGCAATTCAAATGATGTGTATCTTCACTGCAAATGTGGACTTGTTTCCTTGTCATGAATAGTTTTTTTCTTCCTTACCATGGAAGTTATTTGCTCTGGTGGAAGGGAATGCCACTTTCAGAACTGGAGGTCTGCAAGTCTGCATTTTGTTGTACCAGAGCATGAAAGAGATCAATTCCCTTTGCTCAGAGTGTTCTGCATTGAAGAACTGACCCAGCAGAGCAGGGTGAGGTGACTCAGAGGTTTCAGTTTTTACTTTTTTCAGGAGCAATCTGTTGCTTTGCTTCTTCCATGTGCCAAAACACACTGAAAGAGGGGAATGATTTTCAGTGACTTCTGTACTCCCTGTATCAAATGCTGCATCCTCAGGTGCTGTTCACAAGAGCTCATGGGTATTCTGACTTACAGCTGTCTGTTGGGAATCAGCTGTGGGTAGTAAAGATGTTTCTGTGCTGTTTGTGCAGTGTCTCACATGCCCTGGTTTTGGTTGAGGACTCTTAAGAAGTAATAAAATACAAATGATGTCCAGGAGTAGCGATTTACCCTCCTGTTATAATACCTGTGAAATTGCTGGACCAAACTGGGAGCTTTGGCATAGCTGCCTTAAGTTATGACAGACTAAATCAGAAGCTTTTCCTTCCCTCATTCATTTATCCTTTCCTTCTTGCTTTCCTCTCTCCCTCTGAATATTTTTGATGAAATAAATTATTGCCATACTCAACCATTTTTAGTGTTGGTTTTCAACCCATTGTTCTGTGTATCAAGAGGAGCATTTCACATGAGGTCCCTATTCAAAGTGAATATATATGATAAGACAAATTGTTTCAACACTTGCTTGCAAGGCCAATAAAAAGAAATGCTGTAGTGCAAATTACCCTTGCAAATGCTCTCTAAAAAGCTAATAACATTTTTCCCCCCAAAGGATAGTTCCCAGCCATAAGGAGAGTTTCTCTTTCATGTTCATTTGCCACACAGATTTATAAAATGATCCCAAATCCTTGCATAGGCTGTGAGGGATTGCGGCTTTGAACTGCTGAATTGGAAAAGCTATTAATGGAAGAGGAAAAGTTTTCAATTTCAGTCAGATTGGGTCAGGATGGTATAAACTCAGCCCTCCAAGTTTTGGTGTAAGATGGAAGGCTGTTTAGTCTTTGTTGATAATTTTCATAGTAAGATTCACAAGGTTTTCTGTTTAAAGGCATGAAATGAGATAAGAATGTAAGGAAAAAAAAATCATTAGCATATTCACTGCTTTATTTTATTTTCAAGTAAAGACAGTCATTTTAATTTGCTTTCTGTGTAGAATATGGTATAATTGGAAACTTTTCATAACCAGAACCATTAGGGAAGTGGTCAAAATCTTCAGAGCAGAAGTCCAACTGTTCTGCCCTGGAGCTCGTCCTCCTTGCAGGGCTGTGGGCAGTGCCAGGGATGGTCCTTTCCCTGCCGGCTTGGCACGGGGTGTTCTCCCCTTCTGTGAAATCCAGGGCCAGCACCAAGAGGTTCTCAGTTGTGGAGCCCCACGGGGATTGGAGGCAGGAGGTGGGCTGCCTCACCTCCAAGATCAGCAAGCTGTGTTCCCAACAGTGAAAAACCCTGGAATTCTTCCACCCGGGGATGGTTTCCAGCAATGCACGCCTTCCCTTTTTAATCGGACCTGCGGTGTCTCGGCGATTGTAAAGGACTTTGAGAGTCGGAACTTAGCCAAATTACTTCTCCTTCATGCCATTTTGACAGAAGGCTTTCACAAAAATTAAACAGTAAATAACTCCTGTGAAATTGCATCTTGTATTTACTGCTTTTAGTGATGGTGGGATAAGCGGCGGAGTCAGCGCCAAGCGAGCTGAATTTGTGTGTTTTTTACCAGGAATGTCTCCCACCAGCTTTCCCTGGAGAGCTGCTCTGGGTATATTGGGAAGAGGACTGTCTATAAAAGAGTGGCTGTTTACAATCCTTTTCTTCCCAGCCCCTATTAGTGACTAGGGAAGGCACAGGCCACTAAGCACTGGACTTGGAGCAGTGACTGAATTTGTACAGGCTCCTGACAGACACCCAGTGCTACCAGCCCTCAGTTGTTTCCAGCCTGTCTAGGATTTGAAGAAGAGGTGTGGAAGATTTGCCTGTGAAAGGCTCCCTAGCCTTACCTTGAGCTAGATGGGACTGGCGAGGTGGTGGCTGCTATTTCTCCTCTTCTAACTGCTCGTGACATGTTTTTGAAGCAGAACATGTGTGGGGCTGTGTCCTTCTGATGGAGCCAGCCCTATCTCCTTCCCCCATTTCCTTTCTGTCGCTAATCTGGTAACTGACCACTTATCCCATTTATTATCTCTGTAATTGGAACTGAGGATGCCTGTAGCAGGTGAGCCCCATGTCTCTGATCCCTGGACCCACAACCCTTCCCCCTCTCCCCCTAGCAGCAATCCCTGAACACAAATAACTCTCAGAAGCCTGGTGCTGCTATATATTTGATTTTGTTTGCAAGCTTGTCTTATGACCAGCTCTCAGCGTGGGAAGAAGCAGGGAGTGGGGAGATGGAGAGAGAGAGAGAGAGAGAGAGAGTTGTTGCAACATATTTTAACATATGTGCTTTAGGCCTCTTGGTGGACTCCCTCTTGGGAAGAGGGGAGGGAGCGTGCCCCTAAGCAGTTGGTTGGCTTTGCTTGTTTCTATAGCAGCCTGAAGGAGGAAAATCATGTTTTAACAATAATATATTCAACCAAAAAAAAAAAAACCACCACCAAACCCTAACAATTACAGAAGAGTCTTTTTTTTTTTCTAATATTATTATTAAAGAAATTGCATTAAAGATGAATGAGCATATATTGGAATAATTATGTTTTAAGGTGTGTAACATTAAAAGGTACTGAATGGAATATCGACTGTTTTGTAGGAACGGTAATAATGAGATTTCTGTCACTTAATCTTACAATAATTGGGTTATTACTATGCAAATTAAGGTATTACTTAAAAAAAAGAGGAGGTAAGACAGATCCTTGAGGCAGCCATTTATCTGTCCTTAAAGCTATGCTGTCGATTCTCTTCAGGCTGAAGATCCTTTTTTAAACAATTTGGAGATGCTAATTTCATTATTTTTTTCACCTGTGTTTCCTTCTAGGATGTTTTTTATTCTCCCCAGGTAGCAGATCAGGACTGGTGGTTTTTAAACATTTTCTAGTCTCTTATGGATTCCTTTAGGAATAATTAGATCAAATAACTATGATTATTACCTTTTTGTTCTCTCCTTCTTTTAAATAAAATAATGATTTGTGTATTTTGCCTGAGATTTTTACAGCAGGATCACAGGGACTACACATAAATTATTTTATTTCTTCCTTCCCTTTAGCAAAGAATTATTGAGCAGCTCATTACAGATTTCCTGATTCCCATTAGTTATTCAAGTTTACTTACTGGCCAGTTACTGGCCTTGAAGAGGAATAAGGAGAGCTCAAAATTTGTATTTTTTTTTTTTTCTTGAGACCTTGGTAGCTTTTATGGGATCCACCAGAGGCCTGCTGGCATTTTAGTCTGTCCTTGATTTTTAGAGGTAATATTTAAGACTGGGCTGCCAATGGGAATTCCCTCATTTCGGGGTGAGTCCTTAGTAACACATGTGTTTGTAGAAATTTTGTTTGTGGGACAGAAGGTGCTTTTCCTTTTTTCTAGTGATTACAGGTGACTCCCAAATTCTCCCTTTTTGGTTCACTGCTCTCCCACTCTGTATTGAAGGCTGGTTCTGATTCCAGTTGGTTTTAACACTTTTAGATCTTTTTTGCCCCTTCTATTTATTTTTTTTAAGTGCACAATTCCCAAGACAAGTGGAGAACTATAGAGAGCCAGAGTGGGCACAGTTATCACTTGAGGTCTTATCCCATCACAGGCAGCAGCTTTCTCTGTGTTGGTTTCTGCAAGCAGCTTAATCTCTATTCATTTCCTTTAGTGCAAGTGGGATGTAAGTATATCAGAGTCACCAACCCCATGTGTAGTTAAAGGAAAGGATATTCTCTCACTGTTTACCTGCTTATATAATGGAGTGAATACCAGCCTACTAGGAACATATTTATTGGTTAAACCCCATGAATTCATCAGGGCTTTTAAGGTGATTTGTTTCATGAATTAGTAACAAGTTTATTAATAATGCCGAGTAATTTTTTGCAAAATGTACTTTGGTAATGCCCTGGATTTTTCCTGTGAATTACTTTGTATTTCTTGTGGCAGCAGTTGTGAGGTGCTGCCTGTGACAGGGGAGGGCATTTATATTACACACAAGTTATTCCCAGTTCGTTCCTCATGCCCCCATCTCTCCCTGGAAGTGGATGGTGTGTATCATTTGTTAAGGAGAAAGCTTGGTGAGAGCTGTGAACTTCCACAACGTCCTTGAACACAACAACAACAACAACAAACTGCACATTACCAGTGACGTGGGGTCACATTTTGTTTCATGCTACCTACTATCCATCCAAGAGAAAGCTGTTAACCTTTTAGGGATTCACAAAGAGGTGAAGTCCTTCTATTGACTCTTAACTGACAATTTCCCCTTTGCTTAGTGTATTAATTTTTGCTTGATTAACAGCTCTGGAACAAACTGAGCTGTTGACCTTGTGGACCCCAGGTTGTTTGATTTAATTGTCAGGAAGAGTCTGTCTGTTTAGGTGGGTGTGCCTAAAAAATCAAGTTGTAATCTTCATTTAGATCTGAACCACAACAGCATAGAGACAAAGAAAAATCACCATAATAGAAATAAGAGGTCCAGAAAAAAAAAACAAAACCAGTGCAATTTTTTCCTGGGAGGGCCATATAAAACACCATTGGTGACCCCTAAGCCTTTGCAGCCCTCTTGTTTCTGTGGTGGGGGGAATGGCCGAACTAGCTGCAGTGAAATAAAATAATAATAAGCCATTTTTCAGAACTCACAGTAAAAAAAAAAAAAAATGTTTGAAGCTCAGAAAGATGATTTTGTTTAAGATTTCAGTTTAACACATATGCATCCTGCCCTGGTGATTGCTTGTGGTTGCCAGGAAGTTCTCCAAGAAATCTGCAAAATGTCTAGTCTGTGTAACAGACGGGAGAGCTGGAAAAATTGTGTGCAAGTCCAGAGTTTTAGATTTCTTTCTCTCTTTTTGGACCACTTAGATAGGATGTGTGAAGCTTAAATTCTCTCTCTACACCCATTTGAACAAAACCTCTGAGCCTTTATTGAGTCTGTTCTTCCCTCACAGTTCCAGGTTGAGAACAGGGTGAACTCTTTAGCAAGCTGTGCAGGGTAGAATTGATGAGGGAAGAACATAAGCATTCCTTTAGGTAGGAACTGAAATTTGGGCAGCTACTTACCCTGTTTTGGTTAGTACTGCTGCTGCATCCCACAGCATTGGGGTTGCTATCTAGGCAAGAGCATCTCCTGTCTCTGCTATGGCCTGTATGATCCATCCTTGTAGCATCATCACACCTGATAGAATGATGGGGATCCCACAGTGGCATTATTTAATTGATGAAGTGTGAACTGCTACTGCTGCACTGCTACACTCCATTTCCTCGTTACTGAGTGACAAGGGCCATGATTGTCCATGCTGGGGGCAGATCAGAGCAATAGGAGAAATGAAACCCACCTGTTTTGGTTTCCAGGTTCCTCAAGCTTCACATGCCTCAACAGCTGGCTGTACCTTCACCTCTTTTAACTCCACCTCTTCCAAGGCTGCTTTGCCAAAACACCACCCTTCTCTGCTTGGCTGCCTCTCCAGTCTGGGGGAAATCAGAGCAGCAAGGGCTGCAGTTACTAATTACTGATTTAGCTAAAGGCCTGACAACCGAGATGAAGGGAACACTTAAAATCTGGCTCTGGTGCAGGTGGGCTCTTTCCATGGGTGTGCACTGAGGGCATGGAGGGGAGTGTGGATGGCAGCAGGACCTGTGTAGATACTTAACTTTATTGCTGTTTCTCTGAGTTTATTTTACTGTTGGTCTCTTAAAGCTGTTACAGAGCCTTTGATAGCCACTGCTGGGTAGGAGGTGTAAATGTGGTCATGGTCTCTAATGAGCTGAACTTGTTGGTACATGGTTTTACCAGCCAGATGGAAGGAGTGGTGGTTCATTGTTTTTATCTGTTAAAACCCATAATGATGTTTTTTTTAAAAATCATTTTTATTGAGTAGTTTACATACCGAGCCTGGAAGCACTCTGATCTTTTCTAATGCTTTTAACTGTAGATATCCATTAGATACTTTGTAGGAGCAAATATAAAAAAGTTCTGTCCAATCAGCATGTCTGAAGTCACTGCTGTTGAGTCTTCAGTAGCAGACAGAGAAAAAGATTTTAACACTTGTAAGTTGAAGCAAGACTGGCTGAAATATGTGTTTAGATAGAACAAGATTGGTTGGGAGTGAGATGTGGGAGTCATCAGCACAGAGGTGGTGAATTGAAGCCATCATTCCTCAATGATGTGAAAATACAGAAGTAGAATGCATATAATTGCTCAGATACTAGAGGGACATTAAAAATACACAATATTTTATGTAACATAGCAATTTATAAAAATGCAGTAGCAGTTAGTGTGAGGGTAATGGGAAACCCTATAATTATTTGGGATATGATTTTAATAGATCCAACAGCAAGCTCGGATGCTAAGCTCTAAATAATTAATTTTTGTTTTACTTTTTGCTGGTTTTGCTGGCTTTCGTCTTTCCTCTCCCTTTATATTTCTCATATGAAACTCTGTCATCTCTTTCCTTTCTCACTAGCTGGTAGGCAATTTCACCCTCCTGTGTGATGGCAGGCAGATGGCTCTCTCTGCAAATAATATTTAATGCTGTTCTGTCACTTGGCCACTGAGCAGCATTGTAGCAGTAGGGTAGTTGAATTCTCTGTGTGATAAGTAGTAGCATGCTTTGCCTTTCCTGGGATGAGGTTTGTGATTCCAGGCTTGCTCATGAATGTGCTTTTTCCCAGGAGACTGTGCAAAAACACTTGCTGAGGCACCAGGTCAGCTGTTAAAAGCTAATTCTCAAATGGGTTCAGCTCTCAGTCCATATGTGGATAACCTATAAGTGGGAGTAATTGAGACATTTAACCAGACAAAAATCCATGTTGCAAACCAAATGAAGAGGTTATTATAGATTCATGATGCATTGTTTTCACTTCTAGTCAAGGATGATGGTACTGGGTATATCACGAAAGACAGATGTGGGGTATAAATGTTTATAAGTTTAAACGTGAATAAATAAAATGCTGTTATTCTAATCTTGACTCTTGACTGAAAATGGGTGACATGGAGCCGTGTCCTCTCAATTGAAAATCTGGAAACCTTTGTGAATGGAAGTAATTTCTCTTGACCTTGAATTTTTCAGTTGGGTGTGAAGTATGAGGAATGACTTTTCAGAGATAACAATAGTGAAGACTGGAATTAGCACTATATGGATGGTGAATTTGAAGCCCCAAGCCTGTTTATTGGTTGGAGCTTTTGCCCTTTTCCCCACTTTGTGAAGTTGTCTTTTCAGTGTTCATGCAAACCTTATTTCAGTTTCATGTTGCATGATTTCATGTCCCTCTAGTTTCCCTTAAAACCCAAACCCTAGAATGAAACTCAGCTGAAACCACCACCACAATTTGCATAGTTTCCACCAAAACCCATAAATTGCCCAGGCTCACTCTGTCATAGGCCTAGTTACATTAAAAAGTTTCTGCAGCCTTACTAAATGTTCTGTGAATCTGGGTTCCTTTGCATTCTATGTGTCCTGATATACAGCTTTGAAGATGAAGTATGGTCACAAAATTCTGGAACTGCACTTCAGTATCTTGGATGACTTTTGGGGGCTAGGGTTTTTTTTTTGTATTGACCTAGAAAATTGATGGAGCTGGCCTGAACAATCTCTCTGAAGTGCCTCTTCATTGCATGGTTTAGTAGAAATACATTTAGCAGAGAACACCCCTTACCATGTTCCTGTGACAGGAAGGATGATAAGTGCAGGTTCTTCTCAAATGTCCATATGAATCACCTCAGATTTGAGCATAGGTATGTGAGATAATTGTGGTTTTTTTCTTCTTTTTACTTTGCAAGGAACCTCTTGAAGGAGGTAATAGCATTAACAGTAACATAATCTCCTGGGAGTTCATTTTTGCATTGAAAATGCTATAATCTTCTGGGAGTTAATGTTTATCATTTGATGAGACGTATTTGACTTTTGATATCTTCTTCCTTACCCCATTTCCACCAAAAAAAAGTCACTTGTAACCAGACTGCTGGTATTTTTGGATAACCATTCCATGAGAAATGTTGAATGAAGATGCACTCTCTCTGTGTGTATAACCAGTTGCTGCCTTATTTCTCACGAACTACATAAAACTTCTTGTATCCACCTAGAGCCAGACCTTTACCTTGAACCAGGCTTCCAGAATTTTTCCCCTGTTGATGGGCCTGGGAGTCACATTTTGGTCTGTGAGCCCAACTGCTCTGATTTAATTTTGGTTAGGCTTGTGACCCCAGTTGTCAAGGCCTCCACCTCTGAACTGGGAGGCTCTGGCTCAGGCAGTTTCTGTTTTGGCAGATTGCCATTTGGGTAATTACATGCTCTTTGCTTTTGGTATCTTCTTTGACTTCAAATCTGGGAGCAAATCCCCTTGATTTCTTTTTGTGAAGTGGGTGCTGTTGCTTGATGGTTACAATCTGTTTCAGAACAGGGTTGGGAAAGTGCTGCCTGTCCATGATCTGTAAGTGATTGCCAGGTGCTTGGAATTGCAGGGAAGTTGGTGTCTGTGGATGGATATGTTCACATATTTTTATGTATGGTTGTTGACCTTGGCCAGGCAACAGTCCTAGTGAAGCTCATAACACCAGGGATAGGATCTTTGGTGAACTTGGATGTTGAACTTACCCTTCTGCACCTCCATCCATGCCAGTGGAATGCTCTGTAGGGACACAAGAGCTCTAGTTGGGTTGTAATGGGAAACTTTGTTTATTTGTGGTGCATGTTTCAGGTTGGTTTTATTTATTTGTTTTCATTCAAATGAGAACAAATGAAAAATGTTAGTTTAATTTATATCATTACAACATCTTCCTGGGCAATGGGGACGCCATACCTTTTTCTCTTTGCTTTGGGAAAATTTGCTTCATGAATGTTGCTGGGCGTTTTCTTTGGCAGTAACCAGTAGATGACAAATTTGAGTCCAAACTCAAATCTTTAATCCTGGCCTATACCAAATATAGGGTGTCATTGCCATTTCGGTTTGAACTTTTGCTTTGAAGAGTTTATTCCAAGATTTTCTTCAGCCTGGAGAAACAATTTGTAATTTCAAATGGATTTGTAGTTTTAAAGAGGTGGCTATCACATTTATTCTTTTAAGACATTGATGCCCAACCTTGAGCAATATTTGACGTTGGCTGGGAACAACAGCCTAAATCAGCACTGAAATCTTCCTCCTGACCCATTTGCCACTATTATATTAATAACTGTCATTTATGTAACATCTTTCATCACGCTGAATATCCAAGCAATTTACAAACACGTGCCTTGATTCCTCAGAGAAATCTGCAGTTAGTCGGGTTTAGATTTGCCGGGGGTCAGGGAGGTTAATAACTCGGTTCCTTCAAAAGGTGCCGCGGTTTTAATGACCGCGGCCCTCGGGACCCCTGAGACTTCTCCTGCCGAAACAACACCTCGGGCTGCCGGGCTCCCACAGCCCCGTGCTGGAATGCTGGGGCTGGAATGCTGCCTGGCTCGTGCAGGGGCAGCTCTGCCTCTGGAATTAGTCGTGTTTTCTGCAGGACCTCCGATGTTCTGCTTTTGTTCTATTCCCTCCCCGCCGTAGAGGCCACCCCGTCTCCGTTCTTGCCATGCTGAGATGGGGGTCTTTGGGGAGATGCAGGTGGTTAGGGTAGCAGGGTTGGTTTTTGTGTGGGGGTCTTGCTTGTGTATGGGTTGTTTGTTTGGGCTTTTTGTTGAAATGTGGTGAGAGGGGGAAATATGAAAGCACAAAGCTGAGTTTTGGTGGGTGAGCTACCTTTTGGGCTTTATCCTAACATTTCAAATGAATGATGCTTTCAAATTAGTGGAAAGCTGGGGGTGTTTGAGCCTTGGTGGTTCTGAAAATAGATATTTATGCAGATGAGAGTGATGTGTGCATGCTACAATTCACCACTGTCTAACTCCAGATGTCAAGCACTTCACTGTTCCCAGTGCATAGGTCTAAAATATGTTCATGCATAACATAAACTTGGTTTTACAACCACTCATATTTAGACTGATTATAGGAGCTTAGCTACGTCTGTGTACTTCTTGCATGACTTCTTGTTCAGGAAAGTATCAAAAGGGATTACTAAAAGGCATTTTCATTCATTGCTTGTGAGGTTTAAGAGGTTAGTCTTTGAAGAAATAGGTCTCATTATAACATGTAGCACTTCTTTGTTTCACCATG
The DNA here is from genome assembly GCA_027886175.1 of Phylloscopus collybita. NCBI lineage: Eukaryota > Metazoa > Chordata > Aves > Passeriformes > Phylloscopidae > Phylloscopus > Phylloscopus collybita. The sequence goes on from JAJNNQ010000016.1 coordinate 5,777,625, forward strand.
ACAGATGTGTATTTTATTTGGAGGTATTAGGATACTTATGTATTTAAACAGCATTGAAGGATCTTATTGAGTTGGACCCCAAATTTTAAGCAGATATAGATAGAGTGTTGGAATCAGGTAATATACTCTCCAATGTACCAAATGGGGGGGAAAAAAAAAGTGCTAGTAGTTAAACTGTGTGTACAGTAATTACACCTAAGATATCATGTTTAATGTTTATATTCTCCTGTTAACTTACTATTATCTTACTATGAAAGTCATTCATAGACAACTGCATATTTATCTAGATAACCAATAAAGCAAACATGCAGTTGATGAGATTTTGACTCTGCAGAAATCATTACAGCAAAGCTGGAATATTATACTGTATAAGCAAGTAGAGAGCATTAGTGTGAGTGCTCTTACAGGATATTCTCATATGAACTATGCTGTAAAATGTCACAGTAAAATGTAGCTGCAAGGCCATTGGAAATTAGTAATTTAGGTAGTATAAGTATTATTTTACGAGGTTTATCCATTTATCAGTGGTACCCAATTCTGTTGTATCCTAGAGAAATGCCATAGCAGTAGAGACAAGTATTTACGTACAGTTCAGTGTCTTGAGGGGGTGGGGAGTTATGATTTCAGCTGCTCCACAACAGAGTTACTTTGGGGGTTATCTGCTGTCAGTATGACTGTAGTTTGTATAACTACTGATATATTGAATAGATGTGCTTTTATTTTTTTGGCATTTTAATGCAAAATACAGATGAAATGGAAATATCGGTACATTACTTGTCAGTAGGATTACAAGAAAATTTCTTTCCTGTATTTGAGCTGTTGTCTTAAAACACCAAACTTCACATTAAAAATAAAATGCTATTACCCTTGATATTGCAGTTTATCTTACAAATACCTTACAGTATTTGAGGCTGTTAATAACACTTTTGCCAAGGATATTCTGTCTCTTGTTTCTAATTCTGTCTCGAGCTAAGGAGCCCAAGCCCTGTGCTGTGAGCAGGTACTGCTGAGCTCTCTGAAGCATCAGACCCTTCAGCATAAAGCAGTAAGTGACAGAACACTTGATGCTGGCACAAGTAGAACTGGCTTTGAAAGTGCCTGTCATGAAACAGCATTAGGCCATTCCATAAATAGGATCTTTGCAACAAGTCAAGCTAAAGTGAGACCATTTAATAATTCTCTTTTCTGGTTTTGTGACATCAGGCATTGCATATTTGAGCATTCGCTGCTTCTCCTGTGGCAACCATTGCATCCTAGAAAACTCCTTGGGATTGTTCCCTGAGAGGAAAGGCTGTGCTCGGTTCAGTGCCGTGGTAATGCTGTGGCTGAGGCATTTCTCAAGGAGGTTTTGGGATGGCTGTAGGCAAGCAGCCCCGTGGCAGCAGTGTTGGAAGCCTTGGGCTGCTGTGCTCTACACAGACTGTCTGTACACGTGGGCCACAGCTGAGCACTCACAGCAGCCTTGGCCATGGCTTTCTCTTGCCTAGATCTTATGTTTATTTTGGCATGTTATTTGTTGTCAACAATTTCTGCAAAAAGACCCGCACAACCCAAGTAGGTAATTCTGCATGAGGAAGACCTCATTAAGTGCTTTGGGTAGCTCAAGGATGTTCACAGGTGTCAGGTGCCAATCTGTGGTTAAGGGGAACAGTGTTCCTGCTTGCCTTGAGCATGGAGAACATCCTTGACCATTGCTAAGTACTGTTTCATTTTCTCTTCTCTACAAAGTGGTGGAAGCCTGAAGGGTTAATTTGCCATTTCCTTAAACTTCACTAATTGTGAGGAAAAAACCCCGACAAATATCACCTTGCTGACCTTTGAAACCTGCCTGAGTGTTTGGGTCTGGAGACAGAGTGAGCATTGTTGTGACAGCACCAGCAAGGGTTAATCAGCCCTGCCAGCCTGAACAATGGAGACAGGGGCAGCTTTAAACGAAATGAGCTGAATATTTCATTCGGCCACTCAGCTGCCTGCTCCAATTGCCTCCTTTGCTAAAATGAGAGCTTAATCTAAAGTGACAACAACATCAGTTTCTATGTGCTCCAGTCACACAGAACATGACTTCCTTAACATAAACACTATTTACATGGACCGTCTGGATATAGCAGGGAATCAGGAGCGTGCCCAGCTAAGACAGAGGCTACAATGAAGGACGAATAACAGGCAGCTGAGAATTAACATCGGCAAATGAAAGCCTGACCCTCAGAGGGCATGTCCCTGTTAGGTTTTAAAGCTAGAAAGCCTTGCACCAGTAACCTTGCTGCCAGTAAAGACTATATAATTTAAAAGAAAATAGCACCTTTTCAGTTTAGGTACTTAACCAAACCCCTTGCGCCTGACCCATTTTCCGACTCCGCGTGACGTGATGTGACGGACCCCCAGCTGCAGTTACCAGTCACTCAAACAGCTGGAACTGAGAAATGTCCCCTGTCCTTGTGCTCTCGTCGCAAAGCAGGCCCTTGGTTTTGGCCTGCAAGTGGAGGTGCTGCTGGGCAGAGGCCCGAGCCCCTGTGCCACTGCAGCTCTGCCGAACGTTCTGTGGAGAGGCTGTGGCTGCAGCTCCGAGGTGCTGTGCTGCTGCTGGGAGAGCAGGTAGTGCTCAGGCTGCTCCACGAGGCACAAACAGGAGTGTCCACAGCCAGCTTCTCCCCTGGGCTCTGGGGCTGGCAGGAATTTATTTATATGTATAAATTTATGTTTATTCTCTGCAGGAATAAATGCCTATGGTCCACACTCTGTGGGGAAGCTGTGCCCAGAGTAGGGGCCTGTGGGATTAGAAGGTTGGAATCTTCCTTCTCTCACCCTGCTGTAACCATATGGTCACTTTGTTTATTCCAGCAGCCTTCCTTCCTTCCTTCCTTCCTTCCTTCCTTCCTTCCTTCCTTCCTTCCTTCCTTCCTTCCTTCCTTCCTTCCTTCCTTCCTTCCTTCCTTCCTTCCTTCCTTCCTTCCTTCCTTCCTTCCTTCCTTCCTTCCTTCCTTCCTTCCTTCCTTCCTTCCTTCCTTCCTTCCTTCCTTCCTTCCTTCCTTCCTTCCTTCCTTCCTTCCTTCCTTCCTTCCTTCCTTCCTTCCTTCCTTCCTTCCTTCCTTCCTTCCTTCCTTCCTTCCTTCCTTCCTTCCTTCCTTCCTTCCTTCCTTCCTTCCTTCCTTCCTTCCTTCCTTCCCCCAGTGCCATGGAGTTTAAGTATTTATTCTTCCCTCTGCATTGTCAAACTTTTAAAAGGTGAAGGCCTCCTCATCGGGAAAGCTCTAGATAAATTACTGGGAGGGAAGGCAGAGTGAGGGAGAGTTTGTGGTACTGTCAGCCAGGAGAGACTAACACAGCTTCTTCCCTCCCTGCTGTGAGTTCTCTGCAGCCCTGAGTACCCCTGTCCCAAGGGGTAACTCTGCTTTTTCCAGATCCCTTGTGGTGGATGCTGGGGCTGTGCAGGCAGCAGGTGTGAGCACCACTGACATTCAGGCAGCCCTGTTATTCCCCCCTTTCCTTATTCCTTCCCTCCTTCCTGCATGCTTGCTATTTGTGTGGAGCCACTTGTACAGCTGAGCAGGCAGAGCACTCTACCACAGCACAGGACTAACAGGACTGGGTGTTGATTCCCCTTTGGGTAGGATTGGGAAAGTCATTTTTCCTTGACAGCTGTGTTGAGCAGACTGTTGTTCAAGCAGATATTACTCTCACTAGTTACTTTATAGGACTTTTCCCCACCCTGTTTTTACCATCCTTAAATTAAAAGTTTATCTTAAAAAACATTAAAGGAAGATTGGGATAGCTGGGGAGTTGAGCTGAGCAGGACAGTAGGGTACTTAGGTCTTAATCAGAGATAGGGAAGGCCTGAGAAATGGGGAAGGATTGTCTTCTGAAGAAGAAAAGGTTTCTTTCCCATCATTGGTATAACAACAGAATTAACAAAAAAAAACTACTGATCCTGAAAGAATTCTTACTGATCTTGTTGGAGCCTTTGCTATTCTGAAAATTCAGAATATGCTGGTAATGTTTACTGTCTTTTATTACTGAATGTTCCTCTTAAAATTTAGGACATTTATGAAGTGTACAAAATGAGTATTTGCATCAAAATGAGCGTTCCAATGACTGTAACCCTGTAGCTGGAATCCAGAGCACTTCCATCTTCGTTTTAAAGATTAATTACTTTTGCCAAGTTAAGTGGACTTCTGTGACATTTAAAAAAAACATACTGAAGTTAACTTTGAGCTGCTGTAGCATCACTTTAAGGAAGGAACATAGATCACTTACAGTGTCAATACAAATCTTAAAATAGTAGCCAAAATCTGTGCTTTTTGATGCTGTCTGACTACTGTCTTCCTTTTTCTCCACTTTTGGTTCCAAAAGGGAGTGTAAGCAGTCACAGATTTACAGAATTACAGATGTATTCCCTGCACCATAGGAAAACAAGGTCTACTATTGCTGAGCTGCAATGCACTGGCTCTGCTTCAAGAACTAACACCTCTTCAAAGTGAGCACTCACTAAAATCAGCTCATCACTGAAGTTCAAGGGAAAAAAAGGCAAGACAAATTTGGCTCTAGGGGTGTATCAGGGTTATCTGAAACTCCATCCCACAAAGCAACATTGGTCAGGTAATTACGCTGACCAGCAGCTGGGAGAATGGATTTCCAGAGGTGCAGAATATAGGTTAAATATTTTTACTGTTTCACAGGATAGCCCTCACAGCTTTAACTGAGAGCCTACTGGTCACCTTATCATTGAACCATAGAATGTTTTGGGCTGGGAGGGACCTTAAACTTATTTCCTAAAAGGGCCACTCAGTGCTGTTTGTGCTGTAGATCACTCCCATAGCTTCAGTACCAGAAACAGGCATTGAGCATAACTGGAGTTTGGTACCAGAAGAACAACAGGATATGCCTCACTGTCTTTTTTTTTTTTTTTTTTTTTTTTTTTTTTTTTTTTTTTTTTTTTTTTTTTTTAAGAAGATGGAAAAACTAAAAGAAGTATGAGAAATGAAATGGCAAGGAATGCATCTCTTTACAGCTGGATACACATTCAGCCTTATTCCAAGGAACTGGAAGTCCTAGTGAGCTCTCTGTTGTTAGAGAGAGTTATCTTGTTGGATCCACTTATCCTTTTCAGAACCAGCCCTCTGTCATAAAACCAAGACTGCAGTTTGGTCATGTCATATACTGGTGTTAGGAATGGTGGGACTCCTTTCTGCAGAGGTGTGATCTCAGGTGCTTCAAGGTAATAGTACAGGATTTGTAGGCTGGTGAACTTCAGACTCCCCTGTCCTCATCCTGGGGCCCAAAAAAGTGTGGATTGGGGAGCATTAACTCCTTCTTGGCCTGTGTTGGGATAAGCAGGAAGGATGCACTATAGTGGCCTTCATGTTGCAGAGCAGCTCTTGGATGCTAATACAAGTGATTACTAAAAAAAAATAAATTTCGTTTCTGAGGATTGGTAATCTCTCTATTAGAAATATGCTTATTACACAGTTATGAAACTAATGAACGTATTTTTTAACATGCAATAATTATCTAATTAAATATAAGACATTAGTTTAAGTAGACTAGCTCTCTTACTGAAATGCTGTCTATTACAAGTAGATTTATTGAGGATTAACAACTACATAATAGAACTGTATCTATTTCATGATTGTTAATCCTCAATGAATGTTTTTAATAATTAATTGGCACTTAACTAAAGGATTATGTTCATTGTGATGGAGTTTATGAAGCAATAGAACATTTTTGTGTATGATTAAGTGCTAAAGGGAATATGCCTATGATATGGTTAAATAATTGGGGGTGGGACATGATAATGACACATGTGACAGAAAACAAAAAAAAAAAAAGAAAACTAAAACACCAAAAAAAAAAAAAAAAAAAAAAAAAAAAGGAAGAAAGGACGGGGAGGGATAATGAGAAAATCACATTTTTATTTCTATTGTTACCTGATGTATTTTTTTTAAGTATTGTTTAATTTCTTTTATATTATGTAGGAGAACAGTAGATTCCTACTTAGACAGATATTTAACGTTGGAAAGTAGGTAAATGGGAATTTGTGGTTTAAAATGGTGAAATATTTTAGTCTGACTGGTGATGATCTTTCAGTATTTAGGTTTTGTTCTTGAAGTCTCTACTAGGCACATGAATTAGCAAACTAGAACATAAATCCAGTATTCATTGTGACTCTAGGAGCTCCAGAGACATGTGTCTGTGTGTTGGTTTTGCACAGCCTGGTTTTGGTAGCAGGGGGGTCACAGAAGTGGCTTCTGTAAGAAGCTGCTGGAAGCTTCCACCACATTCAGCAGAGCCAGTCCCTGATGGCTCTGAAGATGGACATGCTGCTGGCCAAAGCTGGGCCTGTTAGAGATGATGGAGCACGTCTCCTGTGAGGAAAGGCTGGGGGAATTGGGGCTGATCAGCCTGGAGGAGGGATGGAAAAAGCACCCTTCCCATGCCTTCTAAAAAAGTGAGTGTCTTTTTACGTGGCCTGATAGTGATAGGACAAGGGGGAATGGTTTTAAAGTAGGAGAGATTTAGATCCCAGGAAGGTCAGGCTGGACCTTGAACAACCTGTTGAAGAGGGTGGCATCCCTGCCCATGACAGGGTGGGTTTTGTTGGAGCTAGATGATCTTTAGGCTCCCTTCCCACCCAAGCCATTCTCTGAGGATTCTGTCACTTGTACACGGATACAGTGGGTTGACTCAGAAAGAAGTTGTTCCATATATTGCATATTTTCAAGTGGAAGGTGATAACTTGAAATAAATGGCAAATATTCAATAATGCAAGTTGTTGATAAGTTTGTTAATGTAACAGCTGACATAAAAAAAAATATAGCCAGCTTTACTGTTTGAAGACTTTAACCTCATTATATCCTTGTAGTCCTCTCATTCATCCCAAGGCTATAAGTACCCTCTTTCCCCACCATTTCCAGCTAAAGTGAAATTGAAGTTACAAAATTTGCTGTAGTTATTGGTGTGTGTGTTTGCTTGGATGTTCTGTGATCCAGACTCCTTACAACAAATCATTTTGCCCTGGTTTGCATTGAGTGCTGTTGAAATTTGATCTTTCCAGATTGGAATGTGCTTGAATCACATTATTCTTCTGATGAGTTTTGGAAGTGAAGATGATGGTGCTGTCTTTCTTTTGGCGATGTTGCAAGTGCCAGTACTACATGGGGCTCAGAAAAGCTTGGGGAGAGTGGGGAATCAAGGTGTATTGGACATCCAGAAATCGCTTTATTTTTGAAACTCATTGCTCGTAGTCATTTAAAGAAGGAAACTTTTGGAGTAATGAGCATAAGGGAGTTCAGAGAGAGATCTCAGGCTGAGGAGAAGTCCTGTTGTCCTCTTCAAGCTTAAGGTCTCTGAACTCAGACTTTAATTGGGAAGACCCTGACAGCTGGGAAGCCCTGAAGGTTCAAGTTCTGCAGACTGCTAGGAGCTCAGAGTGTGCCATGCAGGTGGCCATCATCTTTAAACACAGCTCTGCAGGCTTTTTAAAAAAAGGTAAAGGTAAAAACAACAGAAAAAAAAAAAAATCTCGTTATCTGGTTAATTGCACTTTTCAAAGGGTGGCAATCCTAAATGCCCTCAGGATTTGGCAAACCACGAGACAAAGCCAGTCTTTCCCTCTAAATCTTAGCAGCAGTTGTGTTGCAGCAGCAGCTGCTGGGGAAGGTGGATGTAGTGACGATATTGATGAGATTACTAATTTGTTTAGTAGACAGGGAATGAGGATTTGTCTGTTGGCTGTCATCATCCATCAGCCGTATGTTGCCCCAGGCAGTGGGTATATGCTGTTAGCCTGTTACTAATTTTACTTTGTTTTTTCTCAGCTTAGTTCTTTTCTTTGGTTCATTTCATTCATTTGTTGTGACTGAAAACTAAACAAGAAGGAGGGAAAAAAAAAAAAAAAAAAAAAAGCCCGTTGCTCTCTCTCTTTGTTTGGCAGAGCAGGTACCCCCCAGCTCCTGCCTGGAGCCTCTTCCACCTGATTTGGCTGAAAGCTCTTGGTGAGAGGTGCTGTGGCCTATAAGGAAAATCCCTTTCATGATCTGAAAAGTTTTCTTTAGAAACTGGGGTCACAGCTGTATTTACCCATCAAAATCAGTAGGTGAGAGCTACACTATCAATACACAGAGTATTGCACCAGCCTGGGAATGAGTAGGTGATGCTTTGGCATTGCCACACCTGTGTTGATGAAGTGTTGCATGTGCCATGGCTTTTGAGGCTTTGGTTCCCTTTTTTATTTTTTAATTTATTATTATTATTATTATTTGTTCATTTTGTGTTTATGATTTTGGGTTGGGATGGGTTTTTGGTGTTGTTTTTGGTGTTATTGTTTCTTAAGTTTATGAGACATTTTAGATTGTGCCAATCAAACCAGCAGTCCTGCTAAGGAAGTTCATGCAAAGGAATTTGGGATCAGAGGTATTAATTGGAAGCTCAAAGAAGATTTTATCTCGTACTGATTGTAAATTCCCATTAGGCCAGCTCTGAAGGGTGAGATCTGATCTGGAGCTGCAGATTATTTGACTTGGATTAAGCTTTCAAAGTTGGGAGTCCCTGTCAGAGAAGATGTTTAATATAGTACCTAAGGGGTCAGTTCCCACTGTTGTCATCAAATCTGTACCACGGTGCTGTCACACTCATTCAGAACATGCTTGGTGTTGTAGTTGTGAGTATCTTCAGGATCTTTTCCAGGTGGAGCTCAGAGAGCCACAAAGGGCTCTAAGGAAGTCTGAATTTCCAGGCTTCATTGCAATGTCTCATTTATTTTCATTCTGATACTTCCAGTACTGATTTTTAGTGGCACTGACCAGTGCTTTAGGTATTTGAGCTTTGCAGTGATCTTGAAAAGTACCAAGGAACAATCCTCAGGGAAGTGAAGCTGGTGCTAGTATTTTTATGGAAGATGACATACATGAATTTGAAAAAATACAGTTAAGAACTCAACAGGAGGTAGAAGCTGGTACACAGTGAAAATATATCATTTTGTGGCTATGTTATTTTTTTATCTCTTCTTAAATCTTATCTCCTGTCTATTTTCTCACTCAGTAAAAGTAATTTATGGCCCTCCTCTTTCAGTCTTCATTCATTCAGAGGGAGCAAATTTTGATGATGGCTCTAGTTGTCATCATGGAGTGTACATCTGCTTCCTGCCTGGATGGTGGTGGTGGGAAGCCTGTAGGAACCTCCTGCTGATGGCTTTGCTGGGCCCTTGTTGAGCTTCTGGGTCCAAGGTTGGTTTCTCCTGCTCCTTTTCCAGCTCAAGAGGTTTTCAGGGAACAGACAGAACCTTGATAATTAATAATTGATAACTAATCTGCTTGCAAAACAAAGGAATTCTGCTAATTTTCTCAAAAAAATGCAGTTTTCTAACCAGAACTTTGTATGAGGCTGGTGGCTTAGTAATCCTTGAGTTGAGTCAAGGGATGAGTTCAGGCAGACTTGAGAATCCCGAGATCCCAGCTTTGAAAACTTGTTAGTTTAACCAGCTTCCCACATGTAAACAGTTTCAGCAGGCTTTCTGGGTGGCTTTTAATTTATCTCTTTTTTTTTAAAAAAAGTTTTAAGATACAATAGTTGATGAATATCTAACATAGTTTTATTTTGCTATTTTTAACAACTTTCTTCTGCTTGTATGAGCATTGCTTGATGATTTATCCCAGTCTACGTGGAACCCTAGACAAGGGGGGGAAAAAAAGCTGCAGAAAATATTTGAGGTCACAGTGAAGTAGAAAATCCCCTCAGGAACCAGTGGGATGTAGAGGAAGAACAGAGGATGGCCAGAAGAATTTGGTTGTATCCCGTAGGTGACCATTGGTGATACCTGGAAGTTCCTTCATTGTTGGAGAGGGTGAGTGGCAATTTGGTGAGATGAGACATGCAACATGGTACTCCTCAGCCAAAGAGCTTCCCTGTATGTCCTTTGGCCCTGTATTTGGACAAATAGGATGCAGTTCTCCAGCTTGGAGCATTGGAATGCCATGATGTGTTGGCTTTGGGTTTTGCCTTTTTTTTTTTTTTTTTTTTTTTTTTTAAATGGGTAGAGGAAGGAAGAACAGAAGAAGAGCAGAACGTATTTTGTGTTAAAGTGCTTATGTTAATGATACTGAAATTAGAGATGGAGAAGCCCTTTCATAGAATCATCTAGGTTGAAAAAGGCCTTTAAAATCTAGTCCAACCAAAAAACTTTTCAACAAGCCTCAAGGATAAACAGCATTCTTGGAGACTGTGTGGGAAATTGCTGGCTATTGGGTTGGCCCTTGTGTTTTTATAGCCATGAAAGTGTCCATGTGCATTGTGATTTTCTTGTCTAAGGCTTCAAATGGCAGCATTTTTGTGGAATGTGTGGTGATGGTTATGCTGAGAACTTCTGCGGTATCTCATAAATTACTGAGGTAAAAAGAGGCTTTTTTTTTTTTTTTTTTTTCTAGGAACTCATCATGATAGTTTGTTTTTAAATAGGCAGGAGTAAAGTTAGTATGTTCCCCTTCTTTCTTTTTGACTGACTTCTGTGAAGAGGAAGAAAAAAAAAACCCCAAAACTATCAAGAAGTGATGAGAAACGGGAGAGAGTTCTTTCCGTAACGCACCACCATGGAGGAGAGGGCAATATTTTCAGTACTCCCAGCTAGTTTACACGCCTTTTATCAAGGTGTTGTTTTTGCAGGTTGTTTCTGTGCTCTGCATTTGTGTCTGGGCGCTTAAACAGGGCAAATGACAGCCAGGAGGAGGGAAGAAAGGCATCCCTTGGTCGGTAGCAGCGCAGCCCTGGTCGCGTCCGCACGCTGGGGTCACATCCTGGGCGAGGAGGGAGAGGAAGGGAAGGGGGCAAACCAGTAGAAGGAGGAAAAGGGACAAAAAACAAAGGAAGGGAGGCAGTGAGAGGGATGGAGGGGGTGTTTTTGCTGCTGTTAGCCGTGCCTGGAACAGCAGTGGTTGTGCCCAGAGGATCCTGTGTGGGGGCCGTGTCTCTTTAAAAGCGGTGGGGGGTTGGAGCTGGGGGAGTGCTCACAGCAGTATGTATAACACAGCTGTGCTCTGTTTATGCTTAGGCTACAATAAAAAAGCTATAAAATGTGAGATGTCATAGCTCCACTTTGCTTTATTTATACTGTTTCCTCTGAGCTCTGTCACACTGCACATTCATCTGCTAAGTTGCAGCAAGAATGGAGATTAAAATATCACAGCTCAAAATAGGAGTCAAGCGGAAGGAGATTCATCATAGCCCTATTAAAAAATATGTAAATATGGGAATGAAGTCATTTTAAAGCTGTATGGCTCTCCTTCTCAGTGGGCTGGGGAAAGCTGTGAGTGATGTGCTATGCGAGTGACAGATTTATGGGACTTGTTCTTCTTTCTATTTTTCACTCCATTCCACCAAAGTACTTTTAAGATTAAAAATATCAATTTGAATTGCAAATTTTCTCTCTGCCATATATGTATTTTTTAAAAAGGTTTTCTTCTTAACCATTACCTAAACTAATAATGGAAAGAAGTATTATTCCCAATTAAAAGGGGTCGGAAGCACGCTCAGATGTTGAACTTGCAGTAGAGAGGATTTGCCCTTCTGGAGCACTTTTCATCCAGGATCCTTGGAGCACTTGCAGGCATTTATGTCAAGCCTCTCATGCCCTCTGAGATAGGGGCCTGCCTTACCCTCTGTACACCAAAGTACATCGAGTACTTGCAGCTGCAGTTCTTGGAAATGTCCTGTGGCACTCAAACCGTGGTATTTTTAATGGAGATTGTTCCTTTTCTCTCCTACAGCTATTTTGAAAATGGAGCTGGGGTAAGAAGCCTGCAACCCCAATTTCTCATAGTTTTCCATAAGTGCTGTGCAAAGAAAGCTGCCTCAGCTAGCAGGAGCAATGCTCTTTTGAACTTTGCAGCGAGTCTCTGGTCTTTGATGTGGTCAGATTTGGGCACGAGTTTTCCCCTGGAAGAACAAAGCACAGATGTTACAAGATATTTGAGAAATGAGGGATTTTAATTAATACCCTGAAGAGACAAGGAAGCCACCAAAATATTTCACCCATGTTCAGTTCTGAAGCCTATTTTTGAGTAAAGGAGGTGAAATGTGCTGCCACTAAATGGAGATGTGCTTTGTAGGTCAGTGTGGGTAGAGTGCAAGGAGAGAGGAGCCAAGGGAGAGGGCTGCTGTCCTTTCCTGCAGTTGCACTGGGAGCTGAGGGGCTGTAAAAGAAGCTGGAAATTTTTTGATGCAAAGTGATGAAGGCAGAGCAGTGATTGTGTCTGCATGAACTTTGTAGCTATTCAGTTGGCCTGCCCCTGAAGAAGAATTCTGTGTGTCTGTCCATCCAAGTAGGATCCCTGTTCAGCTTTTGATCAGCAACTGAACAATACAGAAAAATTTCATCCAAAGGAGGGATTAAAATTTATCTTTATATACTAGAGGTTCTTGGAAATATTTTTTCTCTCTTTTTCTCTTAAATGATGGTGTGTAAATGCCAGATGTTAACCAAAACTTAATTGACTGACATCCTCAGAAGTTGGTGCTTTGTGGATAAAAAAAAAAAAAGGTAAAAAGATAAAAAAGAACAGGAGCAGGTCATCTGTCTGCCCTGTAACTGTGTCAAGTGCAGCAATGAGAACTGAGGGAGTCAGACCGCAGGTTTCCAATTATCTTATTCCTGGGAATGCCAAAATGCCTCGTGGCTTTTTGAAGTGCTGAAGTGATGAGCACTGAAGTGCTCGTGCGAGTGGAACATTCCCCACCAAGAGTGGGGCTAAACCAATGCAGTTCTGTGTCCCTGGGTTCATTTCCTGGAGTGGTGGCTTTCCTGATTGTGACTTTTGCCCCATCTCCTACTGGAGTGTCTTGGCAGGAGTAAGGAGGAGTGTCCTTGGGTTTGCATGTCTGCTCTTTGGGTTTTTTTGCTTCCTTTCTTCCTATTGCTGCTATGAAATACAGGAAATGTTGATTATTTTTCCTACTCCAGTATGTGATTCTGTAGTAGTCCTGGGATATATTGATGTATTCATTAAGCTCTTACTGTCAGCAGAGGACATATTTCCTTGACAAGCTATTCTTGTGCCATGTGTATTTGAGAATTGCTGCTTCTGGCTGAGGTTTGGGGTTTTTTGTAGGCTGTTTTGGCATGTCAGGATAAGCCTACTGGCCCTATAGCATTAATGTGTGTACATGTGTTTTCTTAAGGCAGCTCTAGTCTTGTAAGCTAACAAAGCTATAAAAATATACTTGAGCTTGAACATTCACAACTCGGAATCCACCTGTGGGTTGTAGTGTATTCACAAATAATGATCCTCATTCTCCCAAGTCACTTGTCCTTTTTTGTGGTTTGTTTTTTTTTTTTTTTTTTTTTTTTTCTCTTGTTTGGTTTTGCTTCAATCAAATGATGAATTATTTGGTGAGGGGACCAAGAACATTTTTCAAGATGCAATATGATTTATAGGTCCAAATCCCATTTCAAAAATGACTTGGGAATAATTTAGGAATGTCAGGCTTGTTGGAAAACAATGGATTTGGGGGAAAAAAAAAAGTGCTTTGTAATCTATTTTTCTTGTAAAATTTATTGCCTGAGGTGCCAGTGTTGTGGATGTATGCGTTATTTCATTTAGCTAATGTTTTACTTGATCTGTGTTTCTTGCATGAAAGGTTATTGATATGTCATGACACAAAGGCTGTAATTTCAATGCTGTGGTATCTGTTCAGACATGATTCCTCTGCTGGGGACCTAGTAAGTCCTGCTGTATTTCAAGGTCCAAACAGGTTTGGAAAACCATTTGTCCATACCTTGAGATGATGGTGGCAAGAAAACCCATGAACTGAAATTGTGTTTCAGATGGATGCTCAGCACTCTCTCAAAATCAGATTCAACTTGTGCTTCTTCAAGTTAATCAAGTTCTCGATTCATTTCAAAATCTTATCCCTTGCATTTCTAACTATATACTGACATATTTCTGACTATGTACATAACCTGAAGTATTGTATTTATTCTTCTATCTGGTGCTGAGAAGTGCAACATTTAAAAAACATAATTTGTTTGTAATCGATTTCTTTTTTATGCATGGCAAACTTCTAAGAAGAAGAAAATCCTGCTGTTATATTAACATAGCCAATAATAAATTTTATTGTGAAATTCTGTGAATAAAAGTCTAAAGATTAACAGGTGGAAATTAAAAATATACATTATAAATATCAGAAATATCAGTGAGTTCTGATTTAGATGTAAGTCATATACTTGTATATACATATATAGGGCTTCACAGGGCTTATTGATTGATTTGATTTACATATGAAATCACCAAAGTATTATGCAAAGTTTAAGAAGTGCAGCTATGATACATATGGTTAAAATTGGAAATTAACTTTGGAATTAGTTCCTAAATTTGAACATCTTAGCTCAGGCAAGAATGTGATTTAATTATTTGGAAATCTTTTAGGAAAGTCTTAGCACTGTGAATTCAGTTGATTAGGAGAACCTAATTTGAGACTGAGCTATACTGAGAGGTTTTGTGATATAAGTGAGTTCTTGGTTGCCCACAGTAATATGTCCAGCTGATATGACCTGCAGCTGTTTTCTTCTTTGTGTAAATCCAAGCAAGGAAATATTAGGTAAGAAGTCAGCATTGCTCCATGTCTCTTCCTTGCTAGCAATGTCAATTTTCAGCCAAATGCAGTACAGCTGGGCTGTGCTGAATACTAAAATACAGGTAATCCAGTGAATCCACTGAAGGAATAATATTTACAAAACATAAGGCTCTCCCAGGCATACTGTATCAGCTTGACTAAATATAGAAGACTATTAAAGCTTGACAATATAACAGGGTAAGTCATTTGCTATCAGTTACATTTTAACAAGAGTGTTTCCTAATGCCAGTTGGCTGACACTGATGCTTTGCAGCCTTCATAACATTTATTCTGTATATTTAGTTGCAGTCTTAATACTTGCTTGAATGAATATCAAAATTGCTATTAATGCTGCCCTGATTATTTTTTTTAAAAAGCAAGTAAGAGTACTACTGTTCTAAATATTTTTACTGTAAGTTTAATTTTCCAAAGCAGCACGTTCATACAGTCATGTTGACCATGAGGGTGTTTCTAAATGGACTCATCAGGATTGTTTTACTCATTTCAATGGTTGCAGGTCAGAGGTTTTGGTTCCTTCCCAAAGTCTCTTGTGGTATCAAAGGTGACTTCCTCTCCTTCAAGTCATCAGCTCTGTCTTCCATGGAAGTTTCTTGCATCCTTTTCTCTTTGGTTCACTTTTGGTTGTGTTAATTAGTCGCTTACACCTGTCTTCATAGTTGCTTAGTTGCACTGGGATCTCTTCCCTCTTCTGTTCTGCCAACCTACGGAGAAATGAGCAGCCCTTAGTGCACAACTTATTTCCTCCCAGCCTCCTTTTGTGCAGCTTGGATGTGAAAAGTTCAGATGAGGGATTGTAAGTCCTTCCCAAGCCACCAGACATGATAAAACCCTGTATGTTCTTGCATCTTGTGTCCAAATGTCATACTTCCATACTAAATATTTTCATGTGTGTCTCCACTGGCTACCCACCAAAAATTATTGAATAATAAGGTCAAGCAAAGAAGTGGAACTGGAAGCTTCAGGCTGAAGGTGGAGTTAGCATCTGAATCAATAAAAGGCTCAGTTTTCTTTTTTTGAGGTATTTGCAGCTCCCATGAGCAGAGAAGGACATGCTTCCCTCGTTAGCTGTTGAGGTAGCCTTGCTCACTGTAATTTGAGGAACTGCAGGCAGTCCTGAAGCAACTGCTAATAAAAGTGGATGGAATGAATTCAGCCAGTGCCTGGAGCTGCCTGGCTGCTGTCCCACCACTGCCCAGGAGCACCCTCACTTAAATTATGAAATCCTACAGTGTCCCCACATCATTTTGGGGGACCACCCAGGTGTGGGTGCCTTGGATGCAGCAAGTGATATTTCTGGCCAGACCAGAGGGGTCACAGAGCAGGTCCAAACAATTTGGAGTTAGTGAGGATGATTTTGGGGGAGGAGAATCTTTTAAAAATACAGTTGTACAGAATTCAGTAGGGGGGGAAAAATGGAGTAAATCTGATTACATGTTACTCACCTGCAACCCCTGCAGAGGCAATGAGTTTATACTTAAATTTACAGCTTCCAAGAATAATGAGGAGCAGAAGTACATGACTGTGCCCTGGAGAAAGGAAAGAAAGAAAACCAAAGATAATGTACTACCTACTAGATAGCCTAAATAATGGCTGTGAGACCATGCACTATTAGTCCTAACATCTGCACCAGTTTATTATTTACTCTCAGCAGAGTCACAGTTACATTTTCTCATTGACCAAAAATGGGATGGATAAGAAGACAGCTCCTTCCTTTGGATATGGTGGTGTTTGGGTTGTCTTCATTGTCCAGAAAACATCACTGTTATGTGTCAAGGAATGAATAAAGTGAAAGTAAATCTCCACTGAATTTCCTTAGCTGGAGAAGTTTTCAATAGCAACGTGGGAGCACAATGTCAGACTGCAAAAATAAGAAAATAAATAAAAAGAAAGCTGCTATTCTAGCTCAGCAGTCTTGTTTTTAAAACAAAGAGGCAACTCTTTAGACTTTAAATATTTTATTGACTTCTTTGCTACTGCAATTTTTCCGATATAAAAATATGATTAGAAAAATATTATGTAAATAACTGGGACAACTTTCTAGTGTTGCAAAAGATTACTGACAGAATATCATGATGCCAGACTAACATGTTACATTATTTCTAAGATTATGCTTGTTGCTTGCCTTTAGTACCTTTATTCAAAGAATCCTTAATGCACTCTAATTGTATTATTACTAATAGAACTTGTAACAACAATGATAAAATATTTATTTGAAATCCAGTAATTACTTTAAGTCATTGTGTCTAATTAAAGTCCAAAGACTTTTAACATCAATGAGAATCTTTTCACCAACTTCAAAGATCTGGGCCCTGCCCTATGAGAATTTTCAGCTATATTCTTAATGCTATTGGTTATGCTATAGTTCACTCTGATAATCATCATAATTTATAGAATCATCACACTTGCCTATAATTAAACTTTATTTTCAGAAGTGTGATGATAATTGGATTTCTCAGTTAAGACAACTGGTGATATCAGTGCAAGAATAACAGCACAGAGTGAGGATCCTTGGAGTCAGCTCAGAATTTAGGAAGCAGCTCTAGGGTTTAATGGAAGTAGTGATATTTTAAGGATGGTATATGACAGTCTTTCTTCCCCAAATTACAGGTTAAGGACCCAAAAGGCAACAGCTAAGCATATTGAGAAAAATATTTTTTCAGTCACTTGAGAAAGGAATTCAGGATTTGGATGTTGTATTGTGCTTTTTCTGGTCCTGTTTCTTCCTTGCAAACCATCCAGATGGCTTGTGTGAGTGGATTGTGGTCAGAATTGTGGCCTTGATAGTGATTGCTGCTGTTTTTCTGAGGAAACAGTGGTACCAAATCCTTTATTTCTCCTGGAACCACCAATATTGGTGGACAGTAAACTGCATTTGCTCAGAACTGCAGGAAACGTTTTTCGTATCAGAGAGAGAAAAGCAGGGAAGAACTCAAAATATGTGAGTCAGAATTTTTTCCTCCTTGGGTTCGCTGGGGTGAGACAGCTTTTTGCCACTCAAAGACTAAAAATTAATTGTAAAGGCATTGCTAAAGGGGAGGTACTCTTTGCTTATCAGTCAACTGGAAAAAGAGCAGAATGACTGAATGAACTTATTTTATATTGATTAAGGGAAGCATGTTGAAATTAATGCTGTAATACCAGCTTAACAAATAATATTTTAAATAAAGATTTCATTACTAAGGCACTTTTTCTGTTCTCTACAGATAAAAAAATTAATGTGTCCTGTACCAGTTTTGTCATTGACACAACGAGCACTTTGGGCTGTCTTAAATTTGATGTTGCCACATCAACCAAAGTACAGTTGAACATTTGACATGTTTCTTCTTTTATAATAATGAAGAAGGCTCTTTTACCTGCCCCCTTTAATATATATGTATAGATACAAAAAAAAAAACCCTAACAAAATGAGGTTTATGGTAATGAATACTGTACTTTTAGGGGTAGTCTGCAATATACCTGACATCTTGCACTTCTGAGCTCTTGGGTTCTCTCTGCTGTTAGGGTGCTGAAGGCACTACTTGGTCTAGTGAGCAGACTGCATCTTTATTTTTCATGAGCTCATGTAAGAACTCTTCGTTAGCATTGGTTCCCAAAGATCCTCTGCTCTTTGCTCTAAGCTGTGTTTGCTCATGCTCAGCTCAAGGTCCCTGGTGGAGTCCCCTGTGTGCTGGCCAAGAGAGCAGCTGTCATACAACATGAGGCAATAACAATATGTCTTGCAATGTTCCTGCCCTGGAAGCAGGGAGAGAGTATTTAAAATCTCATGAGGGAGAGCTTGTCCTGATAAGCTCTCCTCTTCTAAGAAGATGTGGTAGTTGAGTGAGCCATGGGAATGGATGGACAGCTTTCTGCAGGAGGTCCTGGAACAGAAAGCATCTGTGTCCAGCAGTGACTTTGAGTTTCCAGTGGTGCTCACGTTAGACCTGAGTTGCTCAGAAGAATGGAACCAAGCCCTTAAGAAATACTAAGATGGTGTGTGAGAGAATACCAGGGATCAGCATTTGTGGAGATGGATATCTTTGGAACTCCAGCCCCCAGCAATGGCAGGTATGCTGCTGTTGAGTGCCCAAAGCATTTCCTTCTGGCCAGTGTTCCCACAGGACCATTGCTTCTCTGGGAACAATCCCCCAGGAAGACCAGCCTTCCCAAGCTGTGGCCTGGTCTGGATGATTAGATCAGTGTTCCTGATCTGAGTTCCTGAGTTCCTATTTGAACGTGTCTCTGAAATGTGTTTTACTCTAAAACTGGGATGACTTGGTGGCTTCTGGATGTCTCTCTGTGGAATGGAAGTGGAGGCAGCTAATTCAGTGTGTGAAGTTGGTGAGAGCAGAAGCTGGCTGTGCACACCAGCATCCAGGTACTCCAGGCAGCATCAGGACAAACCTGCATGTTTGCAGTCACCTGGTTTCCTGAGACTTTTTTCCTCAATGTTGTTAATTCAGGGTGATAAATAAGGACAGCTACATATTTATCCATGATCTACCTTTCCTGTCAGTAGAGTAAAAGGTAAGAAGTTGTATGCAATGGGATTCTCCCTAGCATGGGATATTTCCCCCACTCTTAGTTCTTCTGTAATTAATAAAGAAGTGTAATGCTAAAAATGGCAAAATTTATGAATAGGTGCCATGCTTCCTGATTAGTTTAATATTACCTTTTCATTGTGAGGAAAGACTAAATTTGTTGCAGATTTGCTGGTGTCATCAGTCCCGTACATGAGTAAACAGCTGAATTCAGAGGACCCTTCTCTTGGGACTGCCTTTTCTTTAAAGACAGTGCCTTTAAATGCCAAGTGCAGTGTGCAAAATATTGTGGGGAAGTTGGCTGAAACTGTTCAGTGTTTCAGAATTTATGACAGTTTTGTGTGTGTAAACATAATAGGCATTTTATAAATTGGACTGTTTGCAGAGTAATACAAGACACAAATGATACTGTTGCTACCAGCTACATTATATAGAATATATAACCATGGATGAATTTACAGCACAGGGGCCTGTGACACTATGGCTTTTATGTGCTGTGAGTGAGGTACATCACTTCTGTAAGTTCATTTATTCCAACAGCTTACTTTTGTAAACATTACTGCATACAGTGACTGTGAAAAGGGAGTACCTGCATTTTGCAGCACTGAAGGCTGTAATGACAATTTTCCAGAAGCTTTGAGATCTGCATGTGATTTGCATAAAATATAGCATGTTTACATGGTTTTTCATCTCAGATAAATGTATGCTAATAAGGTATGTATTAACTGGATGGATGTATACTAATATTTGCTTCATCAATAATAATTTTGTGACTTGTGTTTTCTATCCATTGTGCCAGCATTTGTAACCATCACGTAATGTTTAATTCAGAATTATTTTTGGGAGGAGAGGGAGGTGGTGGTATTATGCTTGGGTTTGGTTGTTTTTTTTTTTTTTTGTCCCTCAGGTATTTTAAAAAAGTAGTAAATACTTATTTGACTGATGAATAAAACATCTGCAGGATTCCACTGTGCATGAGGAGCACATTAGTAAAAAGATGATGAGGATGTAGCTGACACCAGTATCTCTGAAAGAATTTCTTTCCTGTAGTACAAACCAGAAATGGCATTATCTGGCCTTTCTAAAGGGCATTTTAGCACTATCCCTGTGTTTCAAATCCTGTCTGTAGAGTAGATCAGCAAACAGTAATCAGCAGATGTGGATTCCAGGGAATGGGCAAAGTGTCTAATGACTAAATGCACTGATTAGTGAAGGTAGGATCAAGACAGAACCATAATCCCCAGAACAAACCAAGATAACTTTTTTTTCTTTCCAAAGCTAGTTAATACCTTGCCCTTTTAATTATCCTAGCATCAGAGGGAAGTGCCATCTTCTACCTGGCTCTCATTACTCCCATCAGTCATGTTAATTTAAATACTTGTAAACATACAAAACAGTCTTCTGAGCAAGAGGCTTCATTTGGTACGTGCACATTTTTTGCATCTCTGGGTTTTTACCACCAGTTCTGAAGTGTTGTAGCTCTCTGCAGCTGCACAGTGTGCAGAGCTGGGGTGTGCTCAGGATGTCCAGCACTGCCCCAGGGAGCAGGTCCCCAGAGACACCAGCCTGCAAGAGGACACCCACTGCTGGTTGCTGTGACCTCCAGGGTGTCAGAGAGCTCAGTGGCTTCACCTGGGAAAAGGTTTGCTTCTTCCCTCCATCCACAAGTTCCATTCTGTGAAGAGAGTGGGAAGAAGCTGACTGGTATCTACCTTATTTTTTCTAATCCTCACCAGAACAGCCTTGTGATAAAAAGAAATGGAAGAAAAAGAGGAGGAGAGAAGCAGCAGGGGTAAGCCATGGAAAAAGGAAGTTAAAGCAGTGAGAGAGCTCCTAAGGAACAAGTGAAAGAAATTTATATGCTTGTTAAATTCCTGCAGTTTCAGAGATTTTTTTTTTTGTTTGAGACTCATTTTAACTCTGAGCACTGATTTTTGATTTTTTTTCCCCCCACTCCCCTCTAACTATATGGGTTTTGTCCTTCCAGTTCTTTTGGGGATGATGGTGGTTGTAATTAATACTGCAGATTGTTGACATTTGCTATGAAAACTAATGTTGATTTCAACAGGGATTGTAGAGCCCTGTTTCATTCCACTTACCATTTTGACTTTGAAAACCCATTTGGCATTGATAAAACAAGCAGAGCATTTTTGCAGGAGTGAGAATACTGACTTTTTTGGCATTTGGTTATGAGGAATAGTCCTTTCTGAATTTCATGTTTGTCAAAATGAATTGTTGCTGAAAAGTTTACTCACAACTCTCCTAATCAAATCCTAAGCAGGTATTTATCATGGTTTGAGTTACTTTTGAAGATTATCTTTTGTTTGTTCTGATGTAAAAGTACGGCTAGAAGGGAAAATGGGTGAAATGAAATAGTGAGGAAGGAACTTGTGTTTCCTCTTGCTTTATTGATGTTTTCTTTTATTTTCATTCGTGAAATTCAAACCCTCTCAGTAAGTAACAGCACCTAACAGTCTGCTGCTTTTATTAATAGTCTTTGGAGGACAACAAAAGGAATGGGTGTAACAACTTGAAATACTCCTCTCTTGGACAGTCAACATGGAAAAGCAGTAGCAAAGCCTTTACTGTCTCTAGATGAACACATTTTTTACTTTTCCACTCAGGCTCTGCTTGCTCTTTAGGGTGATTGAATTTTAGTATTTTCTGTTGTTTAATAGCAACTCTTAGAAACAGAAATATGTTTTGAGAGAGAATGAAATCTCAACAGCATCACTTACACAGATTTTTCCTTATGGACACTGTTGTATTGTTTTTTGGGGTTTTTTTCATCCTACCTCCTGTTAAATCCATGTGTCAGTGAATCACACAGTTGCTTCAAAGGCTGTTTCTGTGGGTCCTGATTAGAGATCCCTGAAATCATGAGAAAGCAGGAGATAAGGAAGAGAGTAAAGTTCTGCTGAGATTTATACCATTGGAGTGTAAAGAGGGGCTATTGTTTTTTTTCATTTTGGAGGTTCAAAATGTGCCAAGCTACTTCTGCTACATTCCCACCTGGTAACTGAAACCTGAGCTAACCTTCCCATTAGTAAGGGGAAAAAGTGACAATGCATTCTGAACCATTGATGTATTTGTGTCTGTAATGTGACATTCCCTCTTGTAAAGCCATGAGAGTGTCTGGGATCTCAGTACCCTGCTTGTCACAGCTCCTCAGGGAAGGGGAAGGGGAAGAGGGAAGGTTGGTTTGCTCTGCAATAGAAATTGGCCCCCAGGCATCCCCAGGAGATGCAGTCACAGTGCTGTGCAGCTCCACACAGACCTCAGGAGCTGCCAAAATTACAAAAAGGATGATTTTCCTCCACTGCAGCCTTACACCAGCACAGCAGATAACACACACAAAATGCTTATGTTTATCTAAGTGGAAAATGGTGGTAAATGGCAAGGAAGTGCAATTTTTTTTATTTTTTTTTTAACCAAGCTTTTCTTTCTTGGTTGTGTGGAACAGCCAAACTTTCCAGACATGGGACATGTTTATGAGTGTCTGTAATACTTTGATTTTTTTTTTTTTTTTTCCTCCCTGCATTTTTTTTCCCATAGGCTTGTTCACAGCAACACCCACTGGAGGTAATGAGCAGTGACAGTATCACTGCAACTTTCCCCTGGGGAGCTGCACAGCATTGGCTCCTGCAAGCTGACGCTGGGAGCGGTGGTTTTTATGTAAAGGGTGGGATGCCTCCAGTCTCCAGCAGCATGTTTTCTGTCAACCAGGAGAAAATGCTTTAAGTGAAAAAGTCTAATGAACCTGGTCAAAGCGAAGCTGGGTTTGGGTTCACTCAGCTGCTGTGGTGGGTTATGAGAATGGCACAGAGTTTAGTGCAGTGTAGTTTGTTTTATTCCTGAAGTAGGTTCGTCGTAATCCGAGCAAGAAGTGGAGCTGTCATGGTAATGTGAGTGTTCTCAGCAGAAGGAGCATGAGTTTCTGGTTTTAACAGAAATTTTTAACCCTAGGCATATGAAAATGTGGTACTAAAGGGTATAAACACAAGAAACTCCTGGTAAAGAGATGGAGATGGCCTTTGTGTGGCCTTCTGATAGGAGGAGAGATCAAGCTGGATGTGCCGGACCTGAGAGTTTTGTTGCTGTGAGAGCGGGGCTATAATTTAGTGAGCTGACAGGAGGAGTGAAGTATCTCCTCAATATCCGTGTTTGGCAGAGAAGATGAATGCATACATCGGGAAACAATGTTTAAGTGTTTTATTTCCTTCTTTCAGCCTGTCAAACTGTCAGCCTAGTTAATGGCCACCAGGAGAGAGTGAGGGGAAGGGAGGGAGGGGAGGAGGAGGAGGAGGATAAATGGAAGGAAACAAAGGTGCTGTGGAGTCTGGATGAAAGGAAAACTGGGAAAGATTAGCAAGACACTGAGGCATAATGGTCCCCTGGACACAAACATCCCAACTCCCTGCATTGGCTCAAACATCTGCTTTGCTCTGGACTTCCAAGGAAAGGTGTGGAGATAATGAATGTCCCACACAAGATAACTTTATTTTACTCTATTCATTTTGCTGTGGTAGTATTGAAAGGTGCTTCAGCAGGGCTTCATGTCACGTTTGTGCACTTCACTGAAGCAGCATCCGAACTGAACAAGATGGAATTGGCTTGCCCAGATTTTGAGATCTTGGGATTCAGGTGTTTGTGTTCTGCAAAATGTCTGTACCTGGACTTGCTCCTTTAAACAAACAAGGCCTGAATTGTTTCTGTGTTAAGTATACAGGGAAATGTAAGGGTTTGGGATTAAATTCTTCTTTCTGACACACCCACGCACCTTCCACAAAGTCAGTACAAATGGAATGTATTTCATAAAAGAAGTATTTTTAAGGCCAAGCCAATATTATGTATTATTTTCATTGCATGGAAACAGAACAAGAGTAAAAATAATTTCTTTTTTTCTTTTTTTCTTTTTTTTTTTGTTTAATGCATGTTTGGCTCAGTAACCACAGAGGAGGATAATACAAAGTACTCCTGCACTTTAGGCAAAAATGACACTTTGTTTTCACTGCCTTGCTACTCATGGGGGTTGGCAGCAAGAGGACTTAAGTGTTCTGCCATGGGAGGTGGAGTTGGCTTTCCTACACGTGGATGAAACGCCTTCTGAGCTGCCCTTGGGAGGTAGAGAGCCCAGGCAGGATCTGTCCCAAGCTGGATAAATGACAAAGCTGAAGCTTTTTGGGCTCTGTGGGGAGCGTGTGGCTCAGCTGGGGCTTAACCTGAGCAAGAAAAATCCTCCCCTTACACATGAAGACTGAGGTGAGAGCCCATATGGAGATTAAACCTTAGGATGGGTTTTGAGTTCATGGAAATCTTTGGGCATTGCTTGTTCATGTCAGTAGAGTTGTGAGGCCACAACTCTGCATGAGAAGCCACTCTTGTATCGTGCAGCCTCATAAGGTATGGATCTGAACTGGGCATGGTCAAAACTGGTTTTCCTTTGACAGATCATTGTTGCAATAGTTGTGTATGTTCTGTCAAAATGCACATTTCTAATTAATTATTTTACAAGGTTCAAGCAGCTTCCAGTTGATTTTGCCTAATGCTTCTTAAAAATTTTATCTAGGTCAAGCAAATTATTAAAATGGGGAGAGAATGGTACAACAGCATTCAACATGATTTAGAGGTTTTTATTATGTTAATAGTCCCAAGCTGTCATTTTTTTCTGTAGTCCTTTCAATGGAGGAGAATTTTAAAAGGAGTTTTGAAAGATAATATAGAAGGCTTTTGAAGTCTTATAGTATGTTTTTGGTTAGGAGGAGAGCTCTGAAGAATACTTGGTGTTCATTTCTGAAAATAGTTATTAGGTGTTGGAGGGTGGTGCTGCCTTGAGAGACCAGTCAGCCTGGCTGTGCAGAATTGTAAAGAAAAAAGTAAAATGGCATTAGCTTGGGAGGAAATGAGGAAAGCAAGGGATGAGAAGGATGACTTTTGCCGTGGTAAGAGTAGGACAAGACTGCTTTTATGAACTCTGAGGTAGTTGTGTGCTTACATCATGTGTTTTATGGCTTGATGGTGGGACTCAAGCTGAAATCTTCATGGTGTTGGAAGTGGTCTGGTTTAGCACCCTTAGAAGGAGGTGTTACTTACTTGTCCCTGTCATCATATGGTCAGCTGAAAGAACAAAGTCTGAACCCAACCCTCCAGCTCCAGAAGCATGATGTCAGTAGGATATGGTAACTGCTTTCTTAATGCACATTTAATCAAACCCATGGACCCTGCCTGGTGCACGTCCAATCATGTGCCAATCAGGCTCTGTGGTCTCAGGAGATGCAGCAGGGAACAGTGTGTGCTCCAAACCTGACCTAGGGATTTCCAGTGACTCAGGGCAGGCGGAGCTGCTGATTGAGGGATATGTGAGCTGAATGGGGAGAACTGAGCTGCCAGTGAGCTTTTCTGTCTTCCTTTATTCATGGCTCGTTGGAAATGAACATGCTGCATCTCAAACCTGTAGCAGCGTTGCTAATGTCTGGATACAGAGACAATGCTGCGTCTCTGTATTTATTTACATTTTCCACGCGGTTGTGATGCACATGTGAGTTACCTTGCTTTGATAAGCTGTTGCAGGAGCTCAGTATTAAACCCTGAATTAAACCCTTGTTTCAGGCTTTTTGAGGCTCTTTTTGCTGAAATGGCCAAGTGAGCCCAAATGTGCAGGCTTGCATGGTTGGACGGACTGGAGAAATGAAGCAGAACTCTAAAAAGAAGTGACTTTGTTACTCAGGCAGTTTTTCAAAAGGAAGGAGAGTTTATGTGAATCCCTGGAAACAGCTTCACATTGTTCTCATTCAGGAATCTACATAGGAGACACTTTTTGCCAATAAAAGCATTAATTCATGGGTAATGTGGAGTCCTGGCCATTCCCACGTGAAAGCTCTGCCAGATTGGGTCAGATGACTCCACCTTCTAAAACTATGTATGTTTATGACATGCACTGCTTTAAGCCATAAATAAATCTGTGGCATTGTGCCTGTAATAATTTTTCTGCAGAGCTGTGCAGCCTACTACCCATTAGCTGATGTATTTATCATGCTTACTGTTCTTTTCCATTATGGCTGTAGTACGAGTGTGATGGTATCTGGTAAAGTAATTCAAAAAGTATTGTTTAAAGTACAAAAAATACAGCTCATGTGAAGTACCTTTGAAGGTAATGGAGCTCCTTGTGGGCACAGAGCTAATTGTTGTGTATCATTTTGTTGCTCATACACCTGAGGTTCATCCATACACAGTGTATGTGTACAAATATGCACAAATTTATTTGAGATATACTGAAACCCTCATGCTTGTCTGCTCAACTGTTATAAAGACAAAGTTCATACAAACACAAAAGATTATAAGATTCCAAGTGGACAGATGTTCATGGGGTGATACTATTGTAATATGTAGAAGGAGGTGATGATTTTGTGAAAGACTGTTACACTATTGAGATGGAATCTGTATATCTACACCGTGTTAGACACCCAGAGCTAAGGAAATACCAACTGTGCAAGGCTAATGTTCCTTTGTTCTTAATTATTTGCCCTTTTTTTAGGAGTAAAGGACTAATTATGCAATAAAAACATTCTGGAATTAATTTAGCCTTTATCTTATAATCATATTGTTTACCAGTTTTATATATAGATACTTTAAAAAGAGGGGGCTCATAATTAAATGTGACTGTCATCACAAACCCCAAATTTGTCACAAGCTCTGGCTGTTTGCATATTTTCTCCTGGCACTTTTGCTGGTTCCTAGCATTTAAAAAGAAGTCCTAACAACTAACTCTTCCTTGAAATTCAAAGTTATCTTCAAGCCTTATGATTTTAAAAAATCCATCAATTCTGTATCTAAGTATTATGGGGTGTCCATGAAGAGTGTGGCATTTTGGCATCTCCGTTCTTGCAGCAGTTGAATGCTATTAATTCCAAAGTAAAGAAAGGTTTCAGAGCTATCCTGGGACTCCCCTGCAGAAGGAGCAGTAAGGGAATTCAGAGGGCTCTGCTGCAGAAGGCTGCTGTCAGCTATCTCCACCCTGGCAGCTCTTGGCAAATGTTGTGATGCTGTGCCCACATCCTAAAGCTGCTAATATGGAAGGTTTATAAGTTTGCCAAGAAAATAACTTTGTTTTTTTGTAGATGTTGTGTTTTTTTGGATTTAAGCCAAAGGTCCTGTTGATGGAAACCTTGTAGAACTTCTGATTGATACATCTCTGGATAATTTTGTGCCCTTGGAAACTACTAAGCTATCAGAAAAAAAAAAGAAGCCAGTGGTCCTTTCAGGTCCCTTTCTCCTGAAATACCAACTAAGAGAACAACATACAGATTAGAGCTCAGCTTTCATCCTGGAATTTATTTCCTTATTCTTCTTCCTGAAAAGCAATCTTCATATTCCTTATTAATTTTGTCAGCTGCTGAAGTTGCTGGGGCATGAATTATCTCCAGGCCCTGCCATTGCCAAATATATAGCTACTTGGCCTAAAAATTGCCTGTGCCAGGTTCTCTGGAAATCTCCAGTGCAAGAAGTGTATGACAGGACACAGCAGTTAATGGGGATGTCTCATTCTCTCACTGAAATTTCTGAAACAAGGAGCTCAGCAGCAGCTTCCAGAGCTCTTCCAGTCAAGCAGAAGTCCAGGAGACCAGGTCCTGTGCCTCTGGTGACACTTCTGCTGTACTGTCACCATGTTATTTATTTATTTATTTGCCACTTGATTTACCAATCTGCAAAATTGATAATGGTGATACCGATCTTGAAATTTGCTGGAAATTTGCAGCCTGGTCTGTGCTCTACCCAAGTCAGTGGGAGACTCCCATCTATCAGTTCTGGTTTTCAGTTGAAGGCATTTAGCAACATAGCAATTAAAAGTTGCAAGGATTTGCAGTAGAGCTTTCCATCTGCACAACCAGAGCTTTAGTTCACTGGTATTTGAGTCCTGTGAGATCCTTATATGGATCTAGATATGAAATATGAACAATTACTCCTGTTTGCACAGAGTTAGGACAGTAAGATAAATGCAAATGAAATCTCCTCAGCCCTTTTCTTTGAACAGTCTAAATTAGAATCATAGAATCATGGAATTGTTTGGATTGGAAGGGACCTTAATCATCTTGTTCCAAACCCCTGCCATGGGCAGAGACACCTTTCACCTGACCAGGTTGCTCAGAGCCCCATCCAGCCTGGCCTAGAACATTTTCAGGGATGAGGCAGCAACAGCATCTTTGGACAGTCTGTTCCAGTACTTTGCCATCATCTGAGTCAAGAATTTCTTCCTAACTTCTAATCTAAGCTTGCCCTCTTTCAGGCATTAGGCAAATTAAACATAACACAGCAAGAAGTTGTTGGGGTTTTTTTGGTGGTGTTTTTTTTTTTTTTTTTTTAAAGTGTGAGCGAGGAATCATAAACCACATGCATTTGTGTCTTATTCTTCTAGATGTGCAGCAAATAGGATGCTCCTCAGTTGCCACTGTGTTCTTAATTTTACAGCATTCTGTTCATTTCTGAGACAGAAAAAAAATGCCAGAGATCAAAAGATCTCTCCATGAGCTCTGTCTGGTGCTCAGGTTTGTTGGAAGCTGGGTACTGATTGGATCTGTGCTCCAGAGGCACAGTGACCCAGCCACTGGTATTTGCCCAGTAAAAAATCCATGAGTAGCACAGGAGTTCTCACTCACTAGCTTTGGATTTGGCCTTAAATACAACATTTAAATAAAAAGGGGAGGAAAAAAAAAAAAGAAAAAAAAGCGCTGCCGGGAGGATCTTCCTTTTTGATCATGAAGACAGCAACAACAAATTATCCCTGTTTAGTGTAGGTTTTGAGATTGCTTTGGTGTCAGGAGTTTTGCCACCTGTTCCCAGCAGGACGAGGTGGGGATATGAAGAAAACTGGTAATCTTTGAGAAATAAAATATACATGTGCACTTACAAAGTGAACTTTGATAATCTTTGTAGTGAATGAGGCAAACCATCTCAGCATTACAAATCACTCAGAGGATGAGCTGCTTTAGTGCAGCCCAGACAGCTGGGGACTATTTGTTTTCATTTATTTAAAGGAACCTCAGCAGGCAGTTTCAAACAGAAATCCTGCATTTTCTTGTTTTATTAAAAACAAAACAAACAAACCCCCAAAACCAAAGCAAACAAACAAAACCCTACCATGGTAAAAGGCCTGTATATTAGCTCATTGCTCCTTTATTTTTCATATTCTGCTTCCCCTACAGCTTGCAAATGAGATAGTAAAATCCATTCTAAACCAGAAGTGATGTTGCTTGGAAGAAGTCAGAGTAGGAGTCATGAGAAGTCATACAGGTTATATGCTCATGTAAATTACCACAATTCCAAGCACCTTTGTCTCCTGGAGGATCTGACATATTAGATGGGGTAGGGGCAGAACCAAATATTTATAACCATTAATAAATTAGAAGGTGCCCAAAGCCAAATGAGAAATGCAAGGAAAAACACCTTTCCAGGCTGGAGCTGGGCTCCTCAGCAGGAAGGTCTACTTTCCCAAAGGCATTTTCCCATCCTTGCTTCCCCCAGCAGGTGTTCAGAGACCCTCTCTCCAGCAAGAGAAGGGACAAGAGGAGGCAGGGAATTAACCCTTTGTTTAGAAGAGACTATGCTCCTTCTCATATTTGGAAAATAACAATCAGAAGATACTACTTAAAAAAAAAAGAAAAGTTACATTAAAAAAAAAAATCTGCATTGCTGTAGTTAGAGGAATCAGAGGTAACAGATAAGAACATCTTGCTGTTGAAAATCAGATGGGCACTGTTAAAATGGTGGCAGTGGGGTCTTGGGTCCTGGTAGCAATGAAGGGGTTAAATAATTTCTGGCAGCCCATTGATCATGTAAAACCATAAAGCAGTTCCAGTAGAAAGAGATGTGTAGAGGTAGAAAATATCGAACCAAGTGCATGCTCTCTGTGGATAATAAAAATTACCCACTTTCTCACAGATGTCAAATCTGGCAGTTTTCCACTAAAAATTTGGACTGCATATCAACTATCCAAATTATTTTAGTGTCTGTTGAAGAGTGTGTTTGGCAGGGTTTCCAGTAGGAAAATAGGAAGTCGATTTGAAAACATTAATACTATTTGAATACAACTGCTTAAGCTGATTGTTCCTTAGATGAACTCCAGTGGAAACACATTCTTCCATGCAAGTCCCCAAAAAGTCTCCAGGTGGAGAAAGTGTGGATGTGAAATAAGTGCTTAAGAAGGCAGGGAGAGGTTTATCTCCAGGGGTTTTACTTTCCTCTTCCTCTTGTTTTACTCAATTATATAGATCTTGGTTAAATAAGTGGGGATATAACAACTGGGGCAAGGGTTTGAGAGGAAGGGGAGCTAAGAAGGGAGGAGTATGGCCATAGAAGAGAGAAAATATGCAAATAACCTGTGTAGCTTTTAGGGTTCTGAATGAACTTCAGTGATGTGGGAGAGGGAAGGGATGTCATTGAGGCTTCAGTTACCATGTGTGTGCAATGGGTAGGTGCCATCAAAGCAGCAGCTGAGGGGTTGGATTAGATGCCCCAAAAATGGGAAGAAAAAAAAGGACATTAGGGAAAGCAGTCAGAGGTATGTTGTTATTTAAAATAGTGCATGTTTCACTAGCCTACTCCCAGAATAACACAGGATTTTGGGGGTTAAAACTCGACCTTGTAAGAGGATGGACAGGCACTCCTGTTTAACACAGGGTTTCCTTCATCTTTCTCTGAAGCAGAGATGGCACAATAAATCAGGGGAGTGACAGTAGTGCTGCTAGGCTATAACTGAGAAACAGGAGAATGAATCCAAGAGAGGAAAGCATCAGAAGAATAAACTGAAAATTTCCTGATTGTGACTTTGGCTAGAAATGAGCTTATAACTATAGATCATGGATATCATAAAATACTTGAAAACTAAGTAACAGGACACTGATGCACTTCTGAAAGGAAGTGATGGAAGTCATGTTCTGGCAGGTACTTCCACTGGCTTTGACAGGCTGTTTTAATGCCAGCAAAAGTACGTTAGTATTTCTAACTGGGGATAAAATCAGAGTTTTACTGAGTTTTTCACAGAAGAAAAAGTAATAGGAAACAAATACACTCTGGTGTCATGGTGTTCTAGACACCTCCTGTCAGATCTCGAAAATGTCTTGTCCTGGCTTGGGCCAGGAGAAGTGCTGACATAGAGCTGTTGTACTAACATGACTTTTTAAAAAGTTGAATCAATTTCAAGCCAGTGCAGTGTTAATGGGGCTGCAGGCAGAGTAGCACAGTTATTTCTCTTCTTACATCCTTCAACTCTTTTGTGCCCTTACGAGACTTAAAAGTGCATCAGCAGAAAAGCTCAGTCCTGCCTCCCTATTTACTGCTCTTCCTGCACTGCCAGGGAGATGGGCTTGTTGCTATAGAAGGAATTGTGCCTGTGAGAGAGGGAGTTGCTGCTCCAGAGAGCTCATGCTCTGCAGAGGTCAGAGTCGAGTCTCTGATCTGTCAGTGCACTGATATGCTTCTTAAAACAGCTCTCATAAAATTCTCAGGCTTTACCACATCAAATCTTTTTGTTCTGGTGCTTGGAGAATTATTGTCAATCCTTATCCAAAGGATGACAATGGAAATCTGGTGGTTTTCTGAAATTCTGGATATACTGAAATTGTTAGAAATTTATTTACTTGGATTTGAGGAGGAAGTCAGAATTTTATCTTTCAGAGGACTTCCAGGTCTCTTCCAATAGGTGATCTCTGTGGTGTTCCCTCAGGTTGACTTGGAATCCCAGAGGTTTTGTCCAACTGTTGTTTCCTGGGCAGCACTGTGGGAGAACAGGTCTGGCATTTACTCTCGGAAGGAGAACACAGCAGGGTCCTTGCCCTGGAGTGGGGCAGAGGGTAAGTCATGGAGAATAGTAAACACACTTGAACTATTAGTCTGGAGCAGTCAAGAGGAGAAAGGAGAAAAAAGAGGTCTTTGAAATACTTGGTCTTGTTTGTTTGAAGGGAAAAGTGTTCCTATCAGGTCAGGATTAGTTCATATCTTTTATTCATGCTTCACCATTTGTAGGTGTAGAAGGAAGGATTACAGGTGACCTGGCCCCTGATAAGTCACAGCTGTACTAATTACCAAAGAAGAGGAACAGCCTTGCCCTTAATGGGTCACAGCTGTGACTTATGAAGATAAGTGTGATAAAAGGGGTGGGTTGGCGGGTCAGGGGAGCATTTTGAAGGAGATACTGAAGGAGGATCTGGAGGAAGAGGACCTTGAGGACATAGAGGAGCCCTGGGGAAGAAAGAACAATCTAGAGAAACACAAAGAATGAGACAAGGAAGAGAGTTGCTGCTGTGAAAGATCTGCTGTGAGGTCAGTCTGGGTCTGGGTCTGATGGGGTTGGAGCAATCATAGTCAAGCTAGATAAAAGCCTGAGGTCAGAGGCAGCAAAGAAATCCTTGCAGTCATATTCCAGCAGGAAATAACCAGCAGTCAGAGTCTGCAGTTGGCCCCTACAGTAGGAGCTTGCTGTAGTCAGAGTCAGGATGGCTAAGCTGTAAAGAAGAAGAAACTGAGACCCTTTTCACATTGTTAGATGAGAGTCTGTCTTGTTTCATTTCTACCCCTAACAAGAGGCCTGCTGCAGCAACCATTGAGTCAGGAAGTGTCTTCCCAGATACTTAAATAGCCTACTGCAAGTGCTGAATTGATCTGTGGAGTATTTGAGAGATTTTCTTGTATGTCTGTGTTAGAGCATTGTGTGTCTTCAGCCATTGTATTGGCACAGGATGATTGTAAGATCCCTACATGCCCAGTTCTGGCAAGTGTTTACTTTCTACTGCGTTGGCTCTGTGGGGATAGCCTCAGTGCTCTCTGAGGATGTTTTCCTCTTCTCTTCAGGGCATAACACAGAGAGAATAGGTGAGATAATTATGCACGTGGATGTGAGGCATGTCAACTTGCTGAAGCACTACCTTATCAGTTTTGATTCTTTAATAAGACTAAGAGAAATTTAGTCAAACCCAAAGCTATGTCTGACTACCCAACCATCAAACAGGAGAATGTTTATTTTCTTGTGAAGTGGTACATCCAACAAAATTGCTTTTGGGTCTCCTAATTTGTGTCTGTGGTATCAAAATTTCAGCAAACCTCAGGTTTTACTTATGTAATGAAGCTTGTTTCTTGTATAAATTCCCTGTTTGCTATGTGTTCTGTGTTTGGCCATTGTGAAAGAATAGGCAGGTAAATTCAAATTAAAAAGTCTCTCTACTCCTTCCTAATCTTTAGTGTCAAAATGGGATGTCAGCAGGCCTTTTTGTCAGATTATTTTTGTGGATCTGCCTGTGTGACTGGATTCATCACTTAAAGACCTGTATTACTTTTTTGGAGGTTTTGGTTGTTGGTTTTGTTTGTTTTGTTTTCCTTGAGAGAAGGCTTTCAATATTTCCACTGTCTTCTAAGTTTTCTCCAACTAGCAACTGGCAAGGAACTCTCTAGGAAAGAGTCAAATCCTGACACTGTGGTGAAGTCTAGATCTAAATCCAATCTTTGTGTCCTCACTCTGGTCTGCTCCAAAGATTATAAGGGAATATGCATGTCATTCCTGTCACGTGAAAACAAGAACTTCTAGGAGTTCCACAATTGTCCATTTTTGTAATATTTCAACCCCAGTTACAGGAACTGTAATTTAATAAAAAATTTGATAATTTACTTAAAATTATAATAAGGCTTTGATTATTATTCAAATTTATCTATTTTTTCCTTCAGTGATTGAACAGAACAAAGTTAAATATTTTTATTTAAAGTTAAATATTTTACTGCTCAGACTTAGACAGTCTCTTAACTTTTGGGCCTACTTTTATATGTAAAACAGGATGATTTGAGGTTTCCCCAAAGCCAGAGGCATTTTCTCTTCCTGTTCTTTGGACACATGTTTTTTCTGATATCATGGGCCTAAATGTCCTTGATCTGCACAAACTCATAGCTGGTGGGCATTGTAACAAGTTCTCAGCTTGCTGGGAGAAGTCTGTAAAACTGAAAATGTTTTCTGACGTGGATAATAAAATACTTTCCTGCTCCTTTATGTGGCTTTAACTTGCATTGAGCATTGCAGTTCCTCTGAACCTGCTTTCCAGATTTCTTTGGAAATACAAGTTGAAAGAACATGACTGATTTGGGTTCTGATTCTGCAGGTTCTAAGTGCTCAGAGCTGGTCACAACCAACCTGCAACTGTTCAAAGTTAAAAGTATGTGGAAATCTATTACTTGAGATACTTTTGCCAATAGAGCTTGGATTCATCTCTTTACGACTGGTAATAGAAATTTCATTAAGTCTCCCCTTTTGCTCTCTGTGAGATTCTGTGGCTTAGCAGGAGATCCAGTTGTCAGGATTTTCAGATTGTTTCTGGTTTGTTTGTTTGTTTTAAAATGGGTTGGTGTACTTTTTTTTTTTTTAATTAGCTTCCAGTTGAAAATTTAGCACTTGCTGGCAGATTAAGTTTACATTGGTGAATCTTAACATAAGAAAATAAGGTGACCTTAAGTGAAACATGGACAAGTGACAAGTGTACAAAGGCAATATGTCATTTTCTGATAGAGCTCTTCTCACTCCCCATTCTGTGTCCAACTTTAAGGGAAAGTTATAATAACACCTGGACTTCTGTGAAACTAAGTCTTTCTATCTTGTTAACTCTCCCTGTAGTTATTCTTCTGATTTTTCTGTGTTTGGGTAAATTGGAGTCTCAGCTCAAGTGTTTGTCTTGGTGGCTGTCTGATATTTTAGCAGGAATTTCTACTTGGTTTTGTCCCTTCAGCATTATTCCCCATTCCTGGAAGTGTTCAAGGCCAGGCTGGATGGGGCTCTGAGTAAGACTGTAAGATTTCCCTGCCCATGATAGGGAGTTTGTAATTAGATAATCTTTATAAGGCCCCTTCCAACTCAAACCATTCTATAATTCAGAATCCATTTGGAAGTCTGTTTGCTCCAGGATTTTCCTACTTTTTGGAGCTTGGGGGATTTTAAAACCTTCTTCCATGCCGATGAGGCCTGCCCTGTTGTTCATCAGGAGTGACTTTGGCCACCTCTTTGTTGCAGCTTGCAGTTTTGAAAAGCTCATATCTCCAACCATCCTCCATTTGAAAACTAATTAGCAGTTGTACTCTTCATGAATCAATCAGATTCATCCATCCTTAATACAGGAAAGGGGCTTTGCAGGAGTAAAAGGAATTTTTTTATGAAAAAAAAAATGTTTGTGGTTGCTGAGTCCAAAGACTGGCACTCACAGAAGCACACGGATTGTTTGTCACAAGTGGAGAGTGTAACTAAATATTCCTTTATGATTTTTCCTTTTTTTAGAGGGTAACATTCAAATAAACTTCTACAAACCTATTGGAAAAGGAGCTTTATCCTTTTAGCTCTTTCTTAGGCAGAGTGGTCCCTACTAGCTTTGGAACAAGATTTGTCCAAGAAAACTTAGCAAAAGAAAATAAATAAAGAGCACATTTAAAATAAACTGCATTCCAAAAGAAAACATTTTTTTTTTTTTACCCAAAGCACCCACATATATGTTAGCATACAGAATTAGTCCTAACCTGCCAAAAGAAGGAAATGCACAACACCTTTCAAAGATGCAAATTGACAATTAACAAAACAATAGAGTTCTAGCCTTCCATTGCTGAGGTGCAAATTGATAATCAGATTGCAAGGAAAAACTGGTGGCTTCTATTTA
Source organism: Phylloscopus collybita (assembly GCA_027886175.1). Taxonomy (NCBI): domain Eukaryota; kingdom Metazoa; phylum Chordata; class Aves; order Passeriformes; family Phylloscopidae; genus Phylloscopus; species Phylloscopus collybita. Next base: position 5,813,431 of record JAJNNQ010000016.1, read on the forward strand.
AGATTTGAGAGAAGGCTCCCTGTGGAAGGAGGGGAGGGAAAGGGACACAGCAATGCAACCAGTTCTGCTGTGGGAAAAACCCACATAAGGAGGCAGAGGGATGCACCAGGCTGCTATCAGCTGTATGGGTTGCATGCTGTTAATTGTGACAATAGCATTCAGAAGGGAGTGGTAAAATTTGGTTATGTTGTAGAATTGCAGATATTTTTCTCATATGTATCCAATGCCCTAAAGTGATGTTGATGGGAGAAAATGGAAACCTTGTGTAATACTTTTTTTTTTTTCACTTACCTTTGGCAGTTTTACCTTCACTTTGTGCATTAAATTCCATCTCTTGTATTTTTCCTAATGTTTCATACACTCATGAGCAGCTGTAGGTAACTGCCAGTTTATTTTACCCCAGCTTGTCTCAGATATATTTTATCCCTTCCAAATATGAAGTTTTACATGATGATTTCTGCTTGAGTTTAAGGGGAAATAAATAATGAGAACTGCCATTGGCTTTTCTAATAGGAACTTTTAGTGCTTAGTGTTTGGGCAAAACAGGTTTGTTGTACTGCAGGACATTTTCACGTTGCAAATTAAAAAGGACATCAGGAACTGGAGGTTTGTTTGGACAGTTGTAATTTGGGTGCAAATTTTGAAGAAATGGTCATAAACTTTGTTTTGTGCTTTCCCACCGTCCAAGTTGTCTTTGTTCTGTGCTTTTGGCCAACTCCAATAAAATTGGTGCCTTAGGTCATATCCTGTTGTGGCCTGCAGTATTTCTGCTACTGTGTACCTGTGAAAGTTAGTGGGTTTTAATGGGAATTTTGCTTAGTTTGATTTTAATTTACCAGTGACTGGTTCCCAATGCCGTTTAATTTTTAACATCTGATCTCTCCTGAAAGATCTGTGTCGTTGCACGTGTACGTCCTTTTTTAATTTTGTTCTTCAGAATTCTTTTCTCTGGGAGTTTTGTTACTATGAAATCTGCATTTCAAAAGTAATTTAAGGATAAGACCTTTTTAATAATCTGAATAATTAGTGGCATTTGACAAATATATAGATATAGAGCCTGGAATTTTTTAAGACGGGTTGAAGTATTTGAGACTTGGTTAATTTGAAAGCAAGCCGCGTGATTAAAATGTCCTGGGTATCACGGAAAGTTTCAGCCATAATTATACAGTTTTAATGAATTTGTTGCTCTTGAAAATGTTGAGTTGACAGCTGCTTAGGATGAAGTCCTGGCTGGTTGCAGCACATGATAGGTAGGGGATTGCAGAGCTCTGAGCGCTCTGCGCCTTGCTCGGCTCCCTCTCAAAACCAAGTTGAGGATCACTCAGTGAACGACCAGCTGAGCCCTCCCTTTCCATCAACAGAGCAGCAGCGTTTTATTTTGTGGACAGCTGGCTGGTAGAGAATACTTGACATCTTCCTCTGATTTGTGGTCAGCATGTGTCAGTGTATGTCAGTCCACCAGGATGGTTGTCACGGCCCTCATCATGTGAGGAGGAGTGGAGGAATTTTGGATGCTGATACCGGCAGTGACTGTACTCTCGAGCCTGTATTCAGGAAACAGATTAATTCCTCTTCCAGGTGCCAAGATTTAGCACCTTTTATGTATTTTGATTAGCACTGAATAGGAGATTTTTTTTTTTTCTTAGTGGTGTAATGGTTTGTTGCATTTAGATACCACTTATTATGAACCAGATTCTGACATTCAGTGTTATCTGACTTCTCTGAAAGCCAGCCCCTCTTGAGTGAATGTGATGTTTGACAAGGAAATAATAGATTGTGGTGCCCTATGAATGTGTTTTAACATGTTCCACCGAAGTTTTTTTAGCACTGATGCATGTATTTAAATAGTTTAGTATGCACAGCATAGAAAGATGGAAAAGTTTGTTTATGCATTCAATAATTTCTTCTTGGGCAAGATTCATGTTGATGCCATTCTACACAGCTCTTTATTATCCTGCCTCTGGTACAAAGGGGTATGTAATCTGAAGGATGGGGGTGGACTTATTTTTTTTCAAATAAAAGCCACTAAGGCCAGCACTTTTGTCCCTTTTCATGTCTTCTGAAGTCTGTGTGATTTCTAACCCTTTATTTCTTTTTTTCCAGGCTATTCATGTTTGCTGTCGGGCAGGGCAAATCAATCTTTCCTAAGTACTCTTTAATCATAAATCCAGATGTATTAAGCTTGCTATTACCTAGCCAGTGGTAGTCAGAAAAAGGCAGGGGGGAATGTCTAGTCAGTATGGCTGAACTGTGATTGGAATCACAGGGCTACTTGCTCTGTGCACCTTCACTCTGGGACTGCAGTGATGCTTTTGGTCTTGTTGGTGAGCTGCCTTTTAAAAAATTTTGGGGTTTATTTTTATTTAATAGAGGCTATGTTAGCATTCTGTCTAATTATTGTGTTTTGTAGTGTCTGTTTTGTGTGCGCTGAATGTTCATTCCCCTTAGCTTACATTGCCCCTCTGGTTTTCAATAAATCTTGGTGGACCTTTGTATCCTGCCATCTTTTCTGCCCTTTTTCCCTAGAGTGCTAATTCCACCCCCTCCAAATATCTGTAAAATCAGCATTTTATTTTTTTCCCTCCTGAGCAGCTATTGCCATCAGCTGTTATAAAATAATGGCTTTAGATGTGTCCCTTATAATACATTGACCCCTCTGTCTGATTTATCATTAATTTCCAGAGATTTGTTCCAGGCTTGAACTAATACCTTCCCCCCAGGGTCTTGAGTTAAAAACCACACTGAAACCCACTTCCTTTTTTGCTTTTTTACCTGGAATATTAATTATATTGCCACCAGCATCCCTGGCACAAGGAGACATCCCACCCCAGTTAACAATATCTGAGTGGTTTCCACTGGCTTCTGTATAACAACATTCAAGCTTCTTACACTTACTTCTGAGCTTGTATTTTATCTTGCTACTGTTTTCCACTCCAATACCCACACTCTTACTTATTGGAAAACTCATTTTTATCTCCCCGAAGTTTTTGCCAGTTTCTTCTTTCTATTTCTGCTTTGTGCCTTTCAAAGCAGAAAAGGTATGGCCAGTGGAACTTGGTCTCTGCCTAATAGTGCTGGAATATTTGTAAGTGATGGTTTTACTAGGCATGGAAGACTTTCTATGCATTAATATTAATTAAAATACTGAAAGAAGATAAGCTCAGGAGTGCTGCAGCATAGTCAGCAGAAAGTATTGAATCTTGGGGTTTAGGGTTTTGGTTTTTTTTTTCATTTTAATGTATTGCTCTTAAAGTGGGATGTGTTTGGAACTAGCAGGTTGAAGGCATGGTCCCTGGTAAGGCAGTGAAAAATCTCTTGCTAGATCTCTTGCTAGAGTCAATCTAGCTTGACTCTACTGGGCACAGGACACATAGATATTGTGCCTTCACTGCAGGATCATTGGGACTGGAGGTAAGGACTGTTGAGAGTTGTTACCCGTCACCTATGTCTCTAAGTCACCTTCTCTAGGTACTGTGAAAGCCATGTTATCTTTTAAACCTAAAATCAGAGATTTCAGTGAGTCCTTTGGAGATAATTCCCATGCCAGGGTGCCTTTATTAATGTCCTGTTTGTTCTTAGAATTACAGTCAGCTCTTCCCAAGCAAAGGACTGAAAAGATTGCTGTGTAGGAACCTGTTCCTTCATAGCAAAGGCTCATCAATGCCCCTTTTTGTTTTCCTGTTGCTGCGGTGCAACCTGAGAAGCAGTTACAAACCCATGCTTAGGACACGTTTGCAAACCTGATAGATCTCCCTGCCAAGGCAATAGGAGCAGTCAGTCATTGCTACCTGTGAAAATTCCCACCACAGAAAAGTAAATCCATTCTGACCTGTTTCAAATTTTAGCCCTTTTGATATTAAAGAAAAAAAATGGTATTTTGACAGTCAGGAAATCTTAATACTCATTTGCTTGCTTTGGAATTGTTTTGAACAATTTGAATTGTTCAGCTACTGAAATGGTTTAGTAGCCTTAGATCATATAAATAGAGTGTGTGAACAGCTATGTATATGAAGCAAGAATAATGAAATGCATATTGTGTGTTGCTTCTTGTCTGCAAACCTGTTGTTCACCAAATTCAAATTTAACCTGTGAGGATCCACACACACGTTAGTTGGAGGAGCTGACAGGTAAAAACAGTGCAGACAAGCATTTGGGGAGTGAAACATCAAGTCCTTACTCATCACAAAGTTTATGGAATTAAAGACTCTGAACACTGGGGCTGTAGGTGGGGTGCAGCTTGCTCCCCTGTCGGAAGGAGACACCGCTTCTGATGCCCAGAGTAAAATTGCCCAAGACCAAAGCATGTCTTGGAAGTTTCATTTCTTGCAGGCATTTATGCATAAAGACTCCATTTGTAAGGCAGAAGCAGCTAAAAATAGTCTGTTGTAGTATGGTTAACGATGATGCTGAGAGCAGAGGAAAAGCCGTAGTGCCACATTTTCAGGTTCGCTTGCCAGATTGGGGGCATATGTGGGGGTAAGGCATTGCTAGTCATCCCTTTGTACTCATGCCTGGCATCCTTGGTTATTTATGCCTCAAGTTTCAAATACCTGGAGGTATTTTCTGTAATATAAGGCCAGATTTTTTTTTTTTTTTTTTTTTAGTGTCTAGCCAAAAAATTCCAAGATTTGATTTAGAAACATTAGGATTAAAGCAAAAATATCATGATATCTTTGTTTTACTTCAGGCCTTAAGTCAGGAGTGCTTCTCCCAGAAGCAGGAGGGATAGAGACCTAATAAAAATGCAATGAAATTTGAATTGTGCATTCTCCTAGTACATTCACAGATGTGTAGGAGATGGAGCTTTAAGAGAAGTGCACGTGCAATGGCTTAGGCTCAGGAGCATCAGCATCAGTTTTGTGGTGTGTAGAGCATTACCAACCACTGGTGTGTGATAAAGCTGCCACAGTGATGGCAGACACTTTAAGCCATATCCTGTCAGCTCTTAAGTGTCACTAACAGTCTGTCTGTCCCTGCTTGGGCTCATTTACTCTCTGTGACTCAGCTGCGTGTTGGGGAGCATCTTTCGACTACAGGGCAGATCTGACCTGCTTTGGTGTTTGCATGATTTTTTTGGATTTTTTTTGGGGGGGGGCGGTTTTTGGGGTTTTTTTTGGTTTTTTTTTTGGTGGTGGTTTGTTTGTTGTTTTTTTTTTGTAAACATGTTTTGCAGTTTTTATGCCACTTAGCACCACATTGTCCTGCCATTGGTGGCTTGTGGCTGAAGATAACAAGTAGTGGTGGAGCAGAACAAACAGTATTTCTACTACAAGAAAACACCCCAAGATCCTCTATCACTACAAATCTTTCATGTAAAAGGTCCATCATTTGATGTTCTGGGGAGCCAGATTGCTGTTGTTTTTTTCTCCTCATCTTCTCCATGTTAACTGTATTAGCTGCTTCCCATTTGATCTGAGCTCGTGGGAGCACCTGTGGTCAGGCATCGGAATTCCTGAGTCCTTCCCTATCACGGTCGCTGCTTCCTCTCCTGGAAGCCTCACCCATTGCATTCCTGCTTTGAAATGGTTGTCTCCTGGGCAGACAAAGGAGTGTAGTGCTGCCAGCTGGCTTGTCGCCCCTCCTGCCCATCCGTGCTGTTGCAGACACCTTTCAAGGCGTGGGGAGAGGTGTGGGTGGCGTGATGCCGGCTTGGGGCAGCTCCAAGGCTGCGTGCCTGAGGGAAGGATCGGGCTGCCTCGGCCAGAATGGCTCAGGACAGGCTGCTGGGAACAGGATTTCAGACCCCACAAGATGCGCTGACATAATTTCAGCCGTTGTCTGGGACCACGTTTACCGTCAGACCCTTTAGTGCAGGGCCTGCGCTGCGAAGAATGGGATTTACAGATCACTTTGGGGAGGGGGGAGTCTACTGGAAGGCTGCAGCTTCTGCCTATTTTGGTGAACTGATTCAGCCTTCCGAGGTCATTTAGGGTGGATTGATATGTTCTCAGTCTCCGTATGTGCGGCAGCGCAAGGATCCTGCAGATTGCAATAAACGGGGAAAAGGGAAGGAGCAGATTGTCCTACCGGAAAGTAAAAGACTCTTTCAGGATTGTGTAGGTTGTGTAATTTGAAGATCAACATTGCTTATGGTGAACAGATGGAGAGGATGATTAGAAGCTACAAGTGCCCTCCTGTGCTATAGGCCCAATGTCAGATAAACTACCTCTACAGAAAATTATCACTTTCTGAAATTCTAGGACAACTGTAGGTTGTACTCTATGAAATTGAGAGAGAAAACTGGTGTGAGGAGGAGGAAAGGATCTAGACTGTTAACTGTGTGAGACTGCAAACTGCCTCTCAGGAAGCTCAGATTCAAGGTGATTTTAGTGTCTGTGAGTGCTCAACATTGCTTTTATGAAACTGTGCAAGAGGAAATTCCCATTATTTCAGTGCTGGAGCTCACAGTGGCTATCATTAGTACAAACCTGGGTGATTTTTCCCTCAGTGAGGGTGTGCTCACCTGCCTCACAAGGTCTAGCAGTGCAGTATTTGTACACCAGAGAAGACATGCAAAAACCTGAACAAGCAGTGCATTTTGCCACATGTGGCTGTAGGGAAAGCTTCTTTGAGAACACCTGATTGAGAGCTGTAGCCCTGTGTGTGTGTGTACTGCAGAGTGTGTTAGTGTTTGAGGCTGGTTGTGTGAGGTTTTTGGGTTTGTTTTGAAGGATGTGTTTAAGGTATGAGTGAGTAACAAAGATGTAGAACAATGGACAGTGATTGGGGAATAAATGGCATGTGGTGGACTAAGTTGGCACATCTTCTGTCTGGGAGAGAAGCATCTTCCTTGGGGCTTAGCTGGCAAAACTGTGTGTTACAAGGATCCCAGCTAGAACCACTATTCCAAAGACTGGGTGGGCATACAGGGGGAGGATGGGAAATCCAGGAACTGGGTAAGTGAGCATTAATGTCTGGCCAGAGCTTGGCAGACAAAATAGGCAGTGTCAGGACAAGGAAGCACAGCACAGTGCCTTAATGGAGCTCTTTCTGCAAGTTGTTCAGGAGCTGGAATGAAAGTTGTGCTCAGAAAAAAAAGACTGAAATGGTGAGAGGGGAGGAAAAAGTGCTTTTCCCTGAGGATAAACCAAACTGAACTAGCACAGGTAAAAAAGAATTTGGTTGTTCTGGTGGTTAAATCAATGGCAGTAAGCAATGCCATGAATTAGGAGGAAAGGTAGTCAGTGGACGTGGCTCTGTATTGTCCTGCTTTTGCAATGTGTGTGTTCCTGTGTGTGTAAACATACCTCCCAAAATCAGAATATGCAGCGATGGGGAAGGTGTTCCTGACACGTGTATATAATGTATGGTATTACATACAGGAACTGCTGGATAAATGAACACTAAGATTGTGAAGTCAGGCTCTCAAAGCATAGGAAATGCCAGAATTAGATTTGCCTGCACAACCTTAATTCAGCCCCTTTGTGCATATGCATTATGATACAGTCTTTAATTACATGATCACATATCAGACCACTGAAATGACACTGCTGACAGAACCAGAAGATATTCCTTTTTTTTTTTTTTTCAGTCCTTTTTGTGTGTCCCTATGGCAGGCATATTCTGTACACATTCAAACCCCAGCTTAAAAAAACAGAAATTCTGTAAGAATATTGGTATAACCAATACATGTGAAAATTAATAACTTGCCGTAGCCTCCTCTGTGATGCTTATCACTGTGTTATCTGTACATTGTAAAGATGTTAATTGATTCTCACAACATCTATCTTGGTGGTGCACTGTTTTACAGATGAGGAAAATTTTTGAAGGGGGAAGAAAACATCCCAGTTCAGTCAATTTCTACCTATTTAGCTACAGTCATCCTAAATCCTGGCAGAAATCCAGTTCACTGAAGCCTGATTAATTCTGAGTATTTATCTGCCTTAGGGAGTTCCTGGATTACGTGAAAGTGTCTGAACTCTCCTACCCAGAGCTGTGCCCTTGCCACCTGTTTTAGGGGAACCCTGAAGGAAAAAAGTATTTTCTACCCTTCTTCCAAAGTGATGCCATGATGCAGCAAGAAGCCCAGAGCCACGTCACAATCCAGGCTCCAAACTGGCCTGCTGGTAGACTGGTAGAAGGATTGGGCTTTCAGTGGAGTGGTTGACCCCAGGTAGATACAGGTTCTTAGCCTTTTCTGTTAGCTCTCCATGGTGATAACTGAAGGGGAGGTATCTTGCTTAGGCCTCTGTTTGGTCACTATAGAAAAGGAAATGCAGAGTTTGCCTGGAATTAAACTCCCTGTGCAAGTCTCCAGAGGTGCCCCCTGCCTCCATTTGATGTGTAGGGAAGGTAACTCCTGTGATAGGCTTCTAAATGCAACTGGGTCAGGTCTGACTTTTCAAAATGTTGTTTTTGCTTTACCGTGGCTGTTCATATCTCCAAAGAAAAGCATCAGTTGAGTGCAAAATATAGCATCCCCAAGTCTATGTGCAGGTACACCAGGTCAGAAAGTGGGACGTGTACGACAAAGGGCTTCCTGCAGGTTTTTGGATTCCTGCAAAACTGTCCTCCTTTTTGGCTTGCAAATCTCTGCTGCCTTCAATTCTTGTGTTCCAATAGCTAAAACAAATGAGTTCATGGTCCATACATAAAACTTTGTAAGAATGCAACTCGTGTTCATTCCCAGAGCTTCTTCTTCTGGGGTGATATTCTCCTAGATGGGAGGAAAAAAAAAAAAAAAAGGAATTTGATCATATAATTAGAGAATATTGCCATGTGTATCCACAAAGACTGACTCTTAGCTTGGGCTTCCAATGGCTAAATAAGGAATGATTGTGAAATCTTGAAGTACAGTATTTTGTTGTGTGCTCACTTTGGCTCAATATTTTTTTCACCAGAGGATTTTATAGTCTTAAACTGAAAATGTTGTAGAGTTCTACCACCCTTTCCCTCTCACTTAGGTCATCAGAGGGCTGTTACTTACAGATACTTAGAAGAGAGCCCTGCTGGTTTCTGCCAGCTGTGGGCAGCAGCAGATGGGTTGAGTTGGTCAGAAGTCCAGCAGTTATTCCCAGTTGTGAGGATAGTGGCCTCTAGCAGTCTTGGCATATTCTAAATTATTTTTTTGTCTTTCTCATCTTCACCCATACTCCTTTCTCCTCAGCTCCTGCCAGCCCTTGTTACTCCATTTTTTTTTTTGTTTTGTTTTTTAAATCTGTGCTGCTTTTCTGTGCTTTAGGCCTTTACCTGGAGTTAAGTTGCCTCATCTGCCTCTACGATTTGGCAGCAAACAGGAGGGCGTGACGTTTTACAGCCTTGGTAGCATTTCCCAGTGTAAAACCTGGGAGCACTCTGGTGACTCAGAAGAGCTGCTGGAAGAGGCTTGTGGAGCAGGTTGGCACAACAAGGGAGGCCCATGAACCTGCCTGGGGGTAGTGTGCCCAACAGAGCAGGCCTTTCAGCCTGCTGCTCTGATTTTCAGCAAGTCTTGTCTGCATCTGTGTAAATGGAGAGCTCCCTCCTCCTGGACAACATTCCAACTGGTTGTTGCAAAGTGCAAGTGGCAAGAGTTGCTTTCCCCCATGCACGTTTCAGGGTCATCCAAGAATGATTTAAGCTGTGTCAACGAGAGTGATTGTAGCCACGGTTCGTGCCTGCAATGTTTTGGTTTTCGGAAATCCTTTTCCCAGGCACAACTCTGGTAAACAAGGGTCTGTTATTGTAAACTATCCTGTTTTCCTACATACCATTCTCAAGGAGGGACTTTGCTTGATGACCCTCTAAGGGGACCAATGTGGTCCAAGGATCCCACCTCTTGGGTGGGCTCATTGTAAAAAGGTATAAAGACAGGTGTTTTGAGAATAAACACAGAATTGGAGTCATCTCAGCCTTCTGGGTCTTTGTCCTGATCTCGTGTCCTACAGCAACAAGTGATAAAAAAAAAAAAAAAAGTATGGCTGAGGTCATGAATGGCAATGTATGAAGCCAAGCAGTTCATTTGTTCAGTTTTTATACTTTCTGTTTTTGTGTGTTGGCTGCTGCATTTATTTTTCTTATAAATGTTATATATGTTAGGCCAACCACAACTAAGATTATGACTTTTCCAATGGAGTGGTGGTGGAGGTTTGATCAGTGGTGGTGTGATTCCTGCTGTTACGCTGGATATTTGGAGAGAAAAGTAAACAGCTTATCAGGGGCCTTTGAACACTTCTTGGTTAGAATTCAGTCCTTTGAAAACCACTACTCCAGAGATTTAGTGAATTACTCAAAATTTACCTTTGCCTCTATTGTGCTGATTCGTTGCATGTACCACAGTTGCTAAAGTAAGAAACACTGCTTTGCATTCAAGGAAACAGATTTTCATGCTCGCATTAGAAAAAGAAGCAAACTCTCTTTAGCTGAAATAAGTAACATTATCAGCAATATAGATTTTCAAAAGTAATCTGTGTTCTATAATTCAGGTTTGGGGTAGGTAAGGTGCAGCCATATTTGGAGGTTCTGGTCTGCCTGTTGCACTGGTGATTATGTACTGCGGGGAGGGATGAGGATTTGCTGCTTTGCCAGTTTAATAGAGGCGAGGTAACTAATTTGATTCGGGATACTCTCATCATGAGTTGCTTGAAGGTGTTCAAATTTGCTTATGAAATAGTCCCTTCTGAGCTGAGGAGATGGAAATGAGACACTAAAAAGCTTTCTTGAAATGCTTCCATGTTTCTCAGCTCAGAACATCCCATTTGATATTAATATTAGGTACTGAGGCAAAGTCATCAGGTAGAAGAGGGAGGAAATGTAGAAATAGTCATTTTCTTGTGTGTTTCCTCAGGATGCTATTTTGAGGCTTTAAAAAAAAAAAATAAAATTCCTGCTTTGCTGCTGAGGCTGCTGTAAAGCGGGGAAGTGGCAGATGTAATTGAAGTCCCAGGGCCCTGCCCTAGAAGAGGTCCAATCCTGGCAGCATACATATTGCTTATATGAAAGCGAACAGATGGATACATTTGGTCAATTCTGCCGGGTTCATATGGAAACCTTCAGAATTTTTTCTTACTATTTTGAGTGGAATACTTAAATCTGTTATCTGCTGAGAGGCTGTAGTTGCCTGGGATGGGTGCTTTGGTGGCTTTGAGCAGGGAGTGTTGCCTTGCTGTGGATGTCTTCTGATCAGATGTGTTTATCTCCCCATACTCCTTCCCCCTCTCCCCTTCCTACAGGACCAATTCAGCTACTGGAGGAGTGAGCTGGATTTTTTTCAACTTCAGTGGCATGAGAACTGTCAGCTGAGTCTTAATCATGGAGCTATTACTGGTAGTGAATATGAAGGAAAGAGAAGAAATCCAGCTTGCTTTTCAGACTGATAGATTGATTGCAGAAGCGCATTTTGATTATTCTTGGGGTGGAGAGAGAAGAGGAAGGAGGAGATTTGGAGAACAAAAACATCACATTTTCTTTAATTAAAAAACCCACTAATTTTCTGATACTAATTCATGCTAAATTCTTGCTGACAGTTTTTGATATTTCCCAATTCAAAACAACTGAAAGCAATGAATTGAAGGGAGAAGAATGAAGAATCAAAGAGGAAGGCTGTAGCTTCATTAGTAGGACACATCTTGAAGTGCTAATATTTAGTCTGGGATAGGGGAGAAGGTAGGATTAGTCTGTAATTCTTGAAATTAGTTGCTTTTGAGTATCCTCAGGGGTGTGTGTATGTGTTCACATGTGTAATGATTTAATATCATGGCGTCAAGGAAAGAATTGGTACATGGCTAAATTCTGAAAGCCTATCATGCAGAGGTGTCAGCATCTGTATTGTCAGCTAGTTATCTTTTTTCCAAGTGTATAACCACATAAAAATATACACAATAAGTATTTAGACACTATCAATGACAGCTCTGTGCAGTATTCAAGTTGTTAAAGGAACTCACTCTTGCCAGAAAGCTTTAGCTTTAAAGATTTCCAGTAAAGCTGTAAAAAAGAAAAAAAAAGGCAATCTCTGATATTAAAAGCATGTTTCTATGAAGATTGTAGTTGAGTGCTCATTTGTCTTTTTCTTTTTTTTTAAACTTCTTTTAACCACTAGTGGCAATAACTGTTGTTGAAAATGGGGGCTAGAAAACAAGAGTAGAAGCTGAAATTGTTGGGAGAGAGAGCTAGAGAGTTTGAATTTGACAAAAATAGTTTCTTCTCGATTCCTCTCTCACTCTCTTGAGCTGCATCCTTCTCACAAAAACAACTCCACCCACTGCTGTAGAAAATGGCCATCTCTTGGTATGTTCTTTGGAGGTCTTGTTTTGATAGTGCTAGTGCTAGTTTTGGGGATTAACATGAATAACCCTATCAGAATTTGTTAAGACATGGTACCAATACAGAAGGACCCATGTATACTATTTAAAATACCCTTGTTAACAGAGATTTAGCAGTCATTTCATTCTCCACTGTTCATCACATTCACACATGTGGGATGGGCATTAACAGATTGAGCTACATCTTTTCATTTCAATTCTGCAGCAGTCTCTCTTTGTAGGAATATTTTATGTAGTAATAATTTTCTTCCTATTACAGACTTTCTAACTATGTTAATGGCAGTAGACTGGCCACAGAGACATTCGTGAGAACTACCTTTGCAGTGACATTTAAACAATTTATTTGATCTTGCTTTAGCATACCTGCTTATGCCTTTTTTCACTCTGTTGATGACCTTAGGAGAACTTTGTGTATAACCATGGGTTTTTCAATCACATTCTACTTAACAAAATGGTATGCAAATTTCTGCAAGATGTTATTTCTGAAGTCTTTGGGATTTGCAGAGAGTCTGCTAGCAGGTGGATGCCCCTTGACAGCACTGGCATGTTTAAGGAGCAGCTCCAAGGCCAGCTGGAGAAGGCAGAGTAGTAACTTAACTGAGGATGCTCTCTTTAATGGGTGTGCAGTTGTTGGGTGAGCCTTGACTTACCCAAAGCAGAACATGCTATTACCAATATAATTATTTTTTTCCCTTGGTGCATGATAAGGGAAAAAGCAGAGCCAAGAAAGGTTGATGGCAGGGGGGCAAGAAGGCATTTCTATGTATCTCACATATCTACTATGTTGAATTGATCATCTTATCACCATTTAGAGAAATTGCAAGTTGTGGATTTGTGGCTGAAATGTGTTACTGGTGTGGGAGTGCTCTTGGCTAAAAGCCTAAAATGAGGACTTTCTCAGGGCAGATCTTGTCCTGTGTTTGATGCAGCTTCTCCTGTACTGGACCATGTGTAAGAGTGCTCTCAGAAAGAGAATAGTTAAAAAAAATTGCCCCTGCCGCTATAGCCTTTAACACTTCTATCAGGTTCTATGAGGATCAAAAGTCCTGCTGTGAGGTGGTGTTCGAAAATCATCCTAGCCAAAATCAGGGAGAGAGTGAAAGGCAAGAAATGAACTGAATTAACAGGCAAAAAATTTATATTTATCAGCTTGTTGATTTTTAGTATAATTCATGGAAATGAATTCTGTGAAATTGTCATTCCGTGACAGCTGATTGGGTGGGAAAAACGTAGGATTGCTGCTGAATGCTTACATTGACAGGAACATTCCCATTCGCTAAAAATAAAACTCTTGGACAGTAACATCATGCAAATTTGTGTACGTGGGTTACCTGCTGTATGATGTCCCCTATAAGGGAAACACTTGAAGCACATGATCAGCCTCTTCAATTTCTGTCCAACTAAATGATACATTAGGTTTTGATTTGTTGAGTTATTTTGTTTGGGGTTTGTTTGTTTGTTTGGGGTTTTTTTGGGTTTTTTTTTTTGTCTTCCTTAATATCAGAAGGTAAGCCTAGGTGTTTTAAGTTTGTCTTCTTAAATATTTGTAGATTGAGGGACAGCTTACACTGCTGGCTGTCCCTCATGCCTTTCCATTTCCTAATCAGAGTCATGAAAAAAATAGTTTCTGCCTCAGAAGTTGTGTGGAAAGAAAGCAGGTTTCCTGGCTGGGTCATCGAGGTGGCCTTAGCATATGTTGGTGCACAATGTGTTGTTCCTGCATTACTGAGCTGGGTTCTTTGCCCATGTGTAGTAGCCTACAAACAATAATAATCACTGTGTGTGTGTCACACTTCTGTCCTCTGCAGCACTAAAACTCCTCTGTTGAAGGGGAAAATTCAAAGGCATCATCAGTTCTCCTAAAATTGTCAGGTTTGGTTTTCTGTGGTCATACCAATTTAGTGTCTGGGTCTGATGTTTTCCCCTTATCCTGTGTCTTGCATACAGCTTTGACTTGCTGTCGGAATTGAGTAGTCCAAGGATAAGACAAGGGAAAATCAAGCTTTCTGTCCCTGGGGTAAAGGAAATTATATGTAGTTCAACTTTCTCAAGTGACAACATTTATTAGGCAGTTACTACAGATGTCTGTATGTACTTACAGATAGCTTGGTATTTTCTGGGCACTTCCCCAGTAATAAAATCCCAAGTCACTATTTACAGATGATGTTGAAGCTTTTTTTTTTTTTCAGTGATTCCTTCAAATCTAGCATTTCTTTAAAAATCTTTAATGGAAATTTGCATCCAGAAAAAGCTAAGCCATGGATCCACTATGAATTTTTGTGGACATTCTTCTTTTCCCTCCTTTGCCTGCCAGTGTGGGTCTAGCATAAAACATGCCCAACCCATGTGTACATCTTAGCTGCTTCCATTTGGGTTCCACTGTTGCAGTGCAAAGAGTACCTTAGCCACGTCTCTATCAAAAAGAAATAAAACAGAGCTGTAAACAGAGCGTGGGGAGAAAAGAGAGAGTCCTTTCCATTTATTTATGTATTTCTTTGCATGATTTTTGTTTGGTGCTTTTTTTTTCTGATTTACTTTTATTTGTTTGGGCAAGTTTCCTGCCATTTACCTTTGCATTTGCATCTCCTATTGATTGGCAATTTTTAAACTGTTTATTGTGCTCTTTTGTTTAGCTGTTCAAGAGCTAAAACAAAAGCCACCAGGCCCTGTGAGGGACACATTTGCATGCGGCGAGCGTTGCCCAAGGAAAAAGTAATTGCTAATGCATATTTATGTGGCACAAATTTGCCATTTGTTTATGCATAAAATTATCAATAGTGCAGGGCGGCCCAGCCGTAGAAAATGGTGACCTTTTTAGCTTAATAAAGAGAAATCAGCTGTTATTGTGAAGAGATCAGCCATTTATTCTGTGTTGAGGGACACTGTCGGGAGAATGTAGATTGGTGCCGGCAATATCATTAAATGGAAGGCCAGTGACCCTTTCGGTATAGTCTATTATACTTTATCTAATAGGGGATAAATGACTCTGGTTGGCAAATAGATTTAAAAAAAAATAGAGAGAGAAAATAAAAGAGGGAAAAAAAAAAAAAAACAACCCACCCAAAAGCAATAAAACCCTTCCTGACTTTTCTCTTACAGCTCAGCATTACGAACAGGTAGATCCTGAGGAAAGAGTCTTGTACAAGCCACCTGGTGTTTTTCTAGCAGGAAAAATTATTTGAAAAACAACAGCAAAAAAAAAAAAACCCCAACCCTAAAACAACCTCCCAAGCCCACTCTGTTTAGACTAGTTTTGATTGCTTTGGAATGGGAAAAACACCCAGAGCCAACCTGTGATTCTTCCCTAGTGGATGTCAAAGCCAACGTTCTGTAGGACCGTAATGTGGATTGGATTTTTGGCTTATGAAATGAGAACTCAAGAGTTTGAAATTAGGAGGTGTAGGGTCTTCTCTCAAGACAACAGGTTTTCAAAAGCATTTATCCTTTTTTCCTTTTATGCATTCCATTTTTTTAAGAGTGAAGAAGAATTTGCTAGATAGTGAAGATCTCACCTGCAGAAGATGTAGCAACACAGTTTTCTTTGTAACACTTCACGAATTCAGCTCAACCTTTAATAGGCAGATTTAAGACTTGAAGAGTTAAAAAGTACCAGCTGTAAGCCTCGAGGAGTTCTTGCAAAAATGAAAGTGTATGCACAAAACCTCATGTTTCCCTGTTTCTCTCATTCTCTATAAGGCATAGCTGAATAGAGTTTTAACCACCAGGTGAAATGTGGAGAGCTGTGAGTCACAGTTGCTGTAAAAGGTTGCATTTTCTGTGTGAAATGTGTGGCGGGCTGGGGGTTTGATTTTTAATCCCTGAGAAATATCCAGCAGATAACTGCTAGAGTAATTTTGGGGCTTTGCTCTCTTTGCTTCCTAAAAATACACCTCAAGCTAATGCCATCATCACAGAAAAGTCACCACAGTGTTTGTCACTGTGTGTCATCTTCCTGGTGGCCTGAGTAAAGAGGCAGAGCTTGAACAGGGAAATGGAACTTGCAGGTAGTAGAAGCTTTTTGAGGCAGAGGTGTGTGGAGATGATTGTGGTGAGAGGCAGGACTTTGGTCTTCTCAAGGCTGTTGCTGTGATTTTGTCACTATTAAAATTTGGACAACATGTAAATAAAAATACTTTAGTCAAATATAATACAACACATAAAACTTCCTCTAGGAGATATTACATAGTGTATCGTGTATTACTTTCTCCAGTGTTGTAAAAGTTTTTGCAAGGGTGTGTGCTACAGTTCAAGATTTTTATACCTAGATTTTTCTCATATTAGGATTTTTTGGAAAGGGCTAGTTTAATTCCTGTACACAGAGCTGTTGCCTGCTTCTGGAATGGTGCACTCACAGTCCTCCCAAATAATGATTCCCAACCATGTTGCTGTAGAAACCAAAATATTGTAAGACTAGTTATGGAAATAGAGAGGAAGTCAAAGAAATAGTTTAATAGTTTTCTTAGGTCTATCCTATGGAAACTGCAGTAATATGAAAGTGAATTTAATTGCAGGGTAGGATCTAGGTTACTTCACATGGCAGCAGGCCCTTTTTTTACTGGTTCTCTCTCTCCACTCAAGATGGTAGCCAAGAACCATAATTTCAGAAGTCTCTGTTAATGTTTAGTGATTGCTTCATTGCATTGTTAATAAACAGTAGAATTAGGTGGGTTTTTATCTTTAAAAACACATTTTTATTTTTACTTCAACTAATTAACTAAAGTTTGCTTAGTCCAAGTAGGTCTGATTTTTTTCAAAGAGTTTTTTTT
Organism: Phylloscopus collybita; assembly: GCA_027886175.1. Classification (NCBI taxonomy): domain Eukaryota; kingdom Metazoa; phylum Chordata; class Aves; order Passeriformes; family Phylloscopidae; genus Phylloscopus; species Phylloscopus collybita. The sequence continues at coordinate 5,830,436 of JAJNNQ010000016.1, forward strand.
TTTTTCATACAGATATTTCCAGCTCTGCTCCTGAAAAAAAAAATCTTCTCATTCCCATCAAAGCTTGTAGGCAGTTGTTAGCCTGAGTTTCTCTTTGCCTTTTCTAACAGTTGTAAAGCAACCCTTTTGAAGCTGCTTGACACCAGCTAGAAAGTTTTATGTAGATAAAATTACCAAGAAGAAAATACTTAAGTCACTATGGGAATTAATTGAGGGTCACACTGTTGTAAACTAACCTAAATAAAACAGAGATTCAAATTCAGGTGGTGGTGGTTGTTGTTGTTGTTGTTGTTAATGTTACTGTTATTTTTTTTTTTTTTGTACCTATGCCTGCCCAGGCTGTATAAGATAACTTGTAAGTACAGATAAACTAGAAAGAAAAGCCTCTTCAAAAACCTAGAAATAACTATGGTCATGGAAAATCATAAGTTTTGTAAGGAGTTTGTTAAGGGAGGAGATGGGTCAGAGACAAGACAAGGATGAGCAAGTATCACTCATCAAAGTTGGTAGCAGCCAACAAGAGAATGAGCAAAATGAGTATTACTTTTTCCTTGTATTCTGCTGGTATGAAGAGGTCAGGGATAGCACTTGGTTCCAGGCTGCTGGGAAAGGCAAAAACATGATGGTGAACATTCTGTAAACAAATATTACTTGTTCTGATTGTCCTGTGACCTGCCTTTTTTGTCCTGGGGTTTCATCCTAATTGGGAGTGAATTGAGTGGGGTTGTTCTTTTCTCAACTTGTGGGCCATGTCTGCTGTATTAATAATGTGTGGGTTAGGGAAGGAAGACAAAGGACTAGTTTTATATGATGCTATTTAGTTAATGAATGGTTATTTTGATAACCAAGTAGTAAGAGTTAAGCAGTTGGTATATTTCAGATATTTGTGACGCTGGTAGACAGGTAGTCTAATAGATCCCACAAAACTTGACTTATCTTTGCACAAGCAAATCTTGATAACTCATCTTCACTGAGGAATGACTTTTCCCCCCTCTTTCTTCACCACAGATTTGAAAAGCCCATAGAGATAGTTATTTTTCTAAGAGCAGAAACTCATGACTGAGGAAATTTCTATACAAAATACATACAGGACACATTTCTGTTTGTTTATCTGATTGCTCAAAAATAACATAGGGAATTGAGGTTTGTCTTCACAATGTTTGCCTGCATGCAGAGCTCAGTAGGGAACCAGGGGTGGTTGTCTTTTGAATCTTCATGCACCAGCCTGCTCTTGGTGGTGACTTATATGCTGCTGCTTTTCCTGGAGCTCTCTGAGCTGTGGGGCTGGAAAAGTAATCCTGTCAAGTTAAACCAGTAGGAAAAATCTCCTGGTTTTATATATTAAGGATGGTGACTTCAGAATTTGGTTGTGTGTGTCTTTTGTAGTTAAACAATAAAAGATACATATATTTCCTGCTACAAATTGTATTGGTTAGACTAGATTGATAATAATACACTGCAATAAAACTTAGGGATGCCAAACCTGACTAGAAGGACAAGCACTCCACATCTGAGATGAACTTTGGCCTGTGTGAGCACAGGGTATCACGTCACAAGTCTGGGCTCAGACTTGCTGGTGCTCATTCCTGTGTTGTGCATCCTACACTTGCACACCTTGCTGTGCCAGGATGCATTTCTCCCCTCTCTGCTGAAGGCTGGGGGTAACACAGCAGCAAGCACAGCTGGAGTAGGTGCCTGGAGTTGCCTCATGCTCCTGAACTGTGGAGGTCCAGGAGGGGTTTGGGAAGTCACACTGACTTCCCTGACAAGTGTGAGTCCCTGAAGCTCTGAGCTGTGTTGTTCTTGGGGGAGATACCACTCTGTCACCCGTGCAGGAAGATCCAGGTGCAACTCAAGAACATCAGGGCCGGGTCTGACTCGTGGAGTAAATGTGTGAGTAGCCCACCTACTCACAGGGTGACAGCTGAAAGCAGAAGCAAATGCAAAGAGGACTTCTTGCTCCCAGCACTGCACTTGCACTGCTAACTCTGCAAAGCGTGTTAGGCTGGGGATAGAAAAAACAGTGAGTGTAGTTGAGCTATTTAAACAGTCTAGAGAAACAGGAATATGTAGTCATAGCTTTCTCCTAGTTCAATCTTTGTATTGATTTATCATGATAAGAGGTGCTTCTTTAGTTCTAATAATGTCTACTTTTTTTTTTTTTTTCTATTACATATTTCTATGGCAGCTTTCCCACGTGATATATGTTGGGTCACACATTAATTTACACCAGCCTCTGTTCTGCAAAAAAGAGTTCGTGAACTAAATAAAAAGGAATGGGTGTGTGTGGCGGGGGGGGGGGATGTCTAGCAGAGCCCAGGCTTTTGTTTCATGTTTTGGATGTATTTTCTTTTTAAAATAAAATTGTTGATATGCATTTGCTTTTATTTCCCTAGCCTTTCTCTTGCTGATGACCGGGTTCCTGTTTGATCCTGTTTACAAGCTTTCGAAGATTGAAAATAACCCCAACTCCTCTGCACTGGGTAGGAAAACAAAGCCATATAAAGACATGCTGCAATTACTCTGGAGGGCTGGCAGTAAGGAAGAGTGTGGTACGAAGGAAGAGCTTGTGGAGGGAAAAGGAGAAGGTTACTAGGTTACCACAAAAGACATTAGTGTGCTCAGTTTTTCTCACCCACTCTTGGACTGGGGAGGGAGGGGGAAGAGTGGGCATGTCAGCAAGTAAATAAGCATTCTCCAGTGTGTGTGTGTGTATGCTCAGAGTAAATATTTTAAGTTTGCATGTACTTTCTGTTACTCATTCAAACTGCTTTGCAGTTGTATTTCAATCTATTCAAAACATTCAATAAGATAACTATGGAAGATTTTGGGGTTTGGATTGTCGTTCTGATTGTTTGGGGTTTTGTTTAGGTTTTGGGGCTTCTTAACTTGGTTTTGTGGCTATATGTGCAATATTTTAGTAGTGTTACTGTGTAAGCATCTATATCCCAAGTACTAAATTTTTACAAATATGATGGTTCTTGTCATTAGGATGGGGAAGAATCTGGTTAAATGCTGTTGGCCTGGCAGGAGATTCAGATGCAGATAATCCCACCAGTTATGGGATTATCTTCTATATATTTTATATATATAATATGGTATAATATAATATTTTCTATATATTATGGGATATCTTTTTGATCCTGATGCCAAAATGATTGTTGCTTTTATATATTTTTCATATATATTTATAGCTCTGTAGATTGTTATTATATAGTTATATTGTTTCCTAACTTCAGTACTTTTCTTATTAGACAAACAAATTCCTGATGGCCTGTTCCAGTCTTGCTTTTTGTGGGAATCAAGGACAAGACACCTTCCTAAGACACTTTCTCATGTAATGAGACATAACTAGCAAGGAGAGGGGCTTCAGGAGGAGTTGTACCAAGAGGGGGAATTACTTCATTAGAAGTTCCTTGTCAATTGTGCTTATTCGCTAAACTTAGAAAACTGTGCTTGCCCTATGTCACAAGTGCATTTTGAGGCATTTTCAGCATATATTTTGTTGTGTTGTGCACCTGGAGGGACCCTTCATTATAAATGGTAACCACATTTTATCACCTCACCCTTGAGGTTTGGATTTTAGGGGCTGAAGAGGCAACACTCCTGTAGCAGTTTTTGTGCTTAATCTGATTTCCATGAAGAGTAAATGTTTGCAGAGTCAAGGTTTCAAGGACAAGCACTTCCTTTCGGTAGCCTTGTTTTCATCCTTGTTATTGTGGACTTCAGCAAGCAGCGTTGAGGTTGGCACTCTTGAGTGAGATGGGTTTTTCGTGGGGTGAGGTGTCACCTCTCTCTGACCAGGTTGCTCTTGTGTTTCTTGTACCATGAGTGGCAATTACTAAACCATCAGGGTTAGAAATGCAGCCGTGGTGACAGGCAACACATCCAGTTTTCCTGGGTGGAGATGAGGAGAAGGTGTGAAAGGCAGTCCAGAGCCAGAGCTGTGCAGCTGAGATTTTAGGCCTGACTAAGATTAAACCCAGAAGACAGACTTCTTGATTTTGGTATGGTTTTGTCCACATGCAGAGGGCTTACTCTACTGTTCTTTTTCAGAGAGAAAAAAAAAAAAAACAAGCCCAAAAACCTAATTAAATTTGAATGCAGGATTATCTGAATGATTGATAATATTACGGTGTAAATCGATGCTTTTCTGCTTCGTGGTGAGGCCTCAGACACACATCTGAGATGACAGTCTAAGTCATGGTATTTTAACATGATTGATTCAGATATGGAGAAGTTGTACGATTCACTTATATCTTTCTAAATGCCAGAAGTCAGTTGTGACATTCTCATCCTTTCCTCTTCTAGATAAGCTTATCAAAGAAGAAATCACTAATTTGCCAGGCAGTGCTTAATAATCAAGGAAGTGAAACTTCTATTTTACAGAAAAAAAAAAATTCTTTTGCTGAGTTGCTGAATGCTTTTTAAACAATAAAACCTTGCTATGTACTGAGCAACTCATTTTTTAAAATCATATTTTTTTTAAGGCCTTAATTCTGAGAAGGGTCAATAGCCTTTGAGAATTGAGCCACTTTGTTGACAAATCTGTCCTCTGAATTGAACAGCATTAATTAGAACTTTATGCTGCAGATTCTGACTTTTTAATATGGGCGGTGGTATCAGCAAAAATGTCTAATGAATTTGAAGCTGATTTTAAAAGGTCTGCCACCTGTAGATAAAAATGTGCATTACTACACATGGTAATTATCAAGATCAAAGGCTGTGATATGATCCATTGACCTTTTGAAATCAAAACACTTACTGTAGAGGAAAAAAGGGCCTGATTTCTCCATCTATGTTAACACAGGACATGTCTGTATGTTCAGCTGTATTGATACACTGTAATATAGCTACAGGAGAAAAGATAATTTGAATTATGTTAGACCCAAATTTCCTACTGTTTCCTCTGCAGACTTACAAAGCTCTTGCTATTTTTGTATGTGTTGAGGAACTTTTTTTTTTTTTTTTTTGTAATCTAATGATATAGATTGCTAAAAATATTCAGGTGTCTGAGACAGCAGCAAAACATCTCTGAGCCACCCTACAAAAATAAACTTGTTCTGTGCATGCAGGATGAAGAAGCAAGTATACAGGGACAGACTTCAGCTCCAGGCTTTTCTTTTTTTTTTTTTTTTTTTTTTTTTTTTTTTTTTTTTTTTTTTTTCAGGGGCATTTGCAAGAGGGGAGGGGAAGGAACAACCCAGCAACTATCATTGTAAAAATTATGAAAAGCGCTTTGATGGTCCTTTTTAAAGTCACTTCACTAAACAGGGGCCAAAGCAAAAGCCTGAAAGGCAGCTTGTAGTTGGCTTTTTAACAACCTCAGCCCCTCGCTGCTGTCTGCAGTGGAGAACAAGTGCCTGTGCACACAGCAGTGCTGAGAGGGACTAAAGGGAAATAAAGGACACGAAGGAAGGGTTTTCTGTTTTCATGTGAGCACTTGGAAGAACCAAGCAAGTGAAGAAGCAGCAGTTTTAGCTGAGCTAATGTAATAGAAGACCATTGCACCCAAACTGTCTCAGCAGAACTTCCTGCATAATTAGATTGTAAATCTTCTCAACTGAGGAAGTTTTGCCCAGGGTCAGATTGTCTAAGTAATAATCCATTCTACATAAATTAGAAGATTTGAACTGCTGGGATACATTATTACATTAGTTTTGGTTTTTTATTCTTAATATAACTAAGGAGACCAAATGGAACAATTCTTTTTCTTTTCTTTTTTTTTTTAATTATCTTATGTCTCTTTAGCTTTTGTTTACCTCAGAAGGCCTTTCCTGTAGGTTTGGGGATTTTTCCTGAGCAATGATGATGTTGTTATATAGGCAAATTAATACATTTTTAGTACACTTCAGAAAGTGACACCACAGAATCCTCTGGCCAAGTGATATCACTTCTCCAGTGAAGAATTTAGGCAGAGATCCTGCTGCTCCTTTTGTGCTGTCAAAGTTTTATCTTCCACTATGACCCCCTTTTTATGCAAAGAATAGAAATTCATCTTTGGGCTAAAGTTAATGGGTGAAAATTTACTAATAACTAGTTTGAAACAGGTAGGGGTTTCAATTAATAATTCAAAAAATTTTTTTTTTGAGAAAAGGAAGATTATGGGTACTTCACATACATATGCAGCTATATGGTAGGGTAAATCCTGAAGTTCTTATTCAGGCAAAAATTGCCATTGAAACTTCAGTATTTGAAGAAAGCCAAGTTTGCAGTACAGCACAGATGAACTGATGTGGTTTGGACTTGTCATTGTGTGTTTGAGGGGGTGCTGGTTTTTTGGTGGTTTTTTGGTGTTGGTACATTTGACTTTCATTATAAAATGAGTAGCCAACTGCTCAGGAGAGCCTTTTGGAAATAAAACAGCTTTGGGGCTGAATTCTCTTCTTGCTGAAAATTCATATGATGCATAATGGTAATTTATTTTTTTTTTATAAAGACAAGAAGGAAACAGTCTGGGGTGAGAGGTACTAAACTCCTCATTTCCCATCTGCTTACTGTGCTCAAGGGTAGAAAGAACATGAAGTGGAATTGATAATTCTGTGTTTTCAAATACAGGAGTATTTTGAGTATTGCTGTGAGTTCTGTGAGCTCAGCTGCCTGGTGGGTCTGTGGTCAGCCAGCTCTGCAGAGCCCTGGGTTTGGCTGGAAATGGCAAGTGCTCTCTGAAGTCCTGCAAACAGGGATAGTCCCAGACCAACAGATGTCTGCTCACCCTTCCCTCAAGTGCTGTGCAAGGAGGAGCAGAATTCAATGTACTTTACTTTTTGTCTGTCATGCTGGGAGACACCAGTGGATAATAATAAAAAAGAATAATAGTTTAGAAGAGATGAGGGGAAAAAAAATAAAGATCTGTGAAAGCCCTTTGACACTGGTATTTTGGGGAAACACCATCTTTTGGGTGCCCTTGGAAACATTACAGGAGCACTAGAAGCCAGGAGATAAACCTTTATTTGTTACTTCTACTTAAAATTCAAACTTGCTCTCATTGCTGCCATTATATCCTTATAAAATTACTTCTACATATTTTATATATATATATATATATATATATATGTTGTTTGGGTTTTTTTGTTTGTTTTTGGTTTTGTTTTTGGTTTTTTGTTTTTTTTTTTTTGGTCCTCAGGAGCATCAGATATAAAGAAAATCAGAAATCAGACCTCAAGACTACTTTTGAGGCAGAAATAATCCAACCATTATTTCTGGTGTAAAAGGTTTGTGAATAGCATCATTTGCCTAGAAGCTGTTTTCCAACCTAATAACTCCTGGAATAATGACCTAAAACTGTTTCCAAGAGGATTAAGGCCCATATAACTATTAGGAAGTATAAGTTTCTGAAAAAGCTCCTTTCTGATTGGTGAAAAGGTGAATTCTGATTTAGGTTAAAGCTGCTTGCTTAGGAGAATCAGTTTCAATCTCTCTGAAGTCAAAAGTGTTGAAGTAATCCTCTAGAGGAGGATTGTCTGAGGGTGGTGTTTTTTTTTTTTTTCTTTATTTGTACATGTAATATATATGGGTATATATAGATATTACTTATTGCCATAATGACCTGGAAGATGGTCATTTAAAAGGGTTTTTAATCTGTTTGGGAGGGGCTTTTTAATCTTCTGCTGTAGTGTGCCTTGAGCAAAAGCTGTTCAAAATGGGCTGAGATTGCAGCTGAACACTTGGCTTGTTGGTTAATCATCACTTGAACACTCTTCATTGGAGAGACTGTGGAACAGAATTTATTATCTGTAATGATATTGGTGTGTTTTTAGGGTTGTGTGCATGTTGGATGCTCTGTGCTCTTGTTAATTGCTTTTTTTTCAGCTAGTGTGGCCTGTAAAGGGGAGGGAGGAGAAAACATGGGCTCAGGACGATTTGGGAATATCCAGTGCACAGGGGTCAGGCATTATGCATTTAGAGGAATGCATGGATTTGCAGCTGGATCCGTTTGATAAAGAGCTGCTTGCTGGGTTGTACTTTTTAATTGGCAGAACTTCCCAGCCATGCATCAGAATGCACTGGTGGCAGGAGTTCACCCCAGGAAGCACGTGAGCTCACACTGGAATGGCTGTTACCCACCTATTGTTTTTTTCACCTTCCTGAACGTGCCAGAGCTTCTGGCTGGATCACAGAAATGTCTCAGCAGATCACACTGAAAACCTGAAACCATCAGTGAGTTCAGCCAGCTTTATCCCAGGGCGCCTTCCTTGCCAGCAATCGGGATTGCTTTACATCTGTCCCGAGAGCATGCTCGTGTAAGAAGGTGAAATAAACATCTGGTATTAGCACAGGAAAATAGAACTGGTTTATTTACTTGAGGAATTAGTATCACTGGCCATTCAGAAATCTGTAATAATATGCGTGTGCTGTGTTCATTTTGACCTTTAGAGCAGTTTGGCCTTGTGTGCAATTTAAAGGTGATTTAGCAGAGTTTCTCACTAATAAGGTAACAATAAGATTTGGCTGTCGAGTCTTGTTGTTATCCAAGACAGAGCCAGTTTTGTGGGACACTGAAATCCATCTTTAAAAAATGCAGGAGGAATATAATCAGTGATGGTACTTAGTATGCAGCTGAACTGGGCCCTGTTTTGAAAAAATTGCTCTAATTTCTACAGTGGCTGACTGCAGCCACAATAGAGAAAAGTGAATAAGTGTTTTCTGATTAGATCTGTGGCCAAATTCTTATTTCTGATGCAGGGTGCACAGTGCCAAAAATCTGATGCATATGCTTATGAAATATTTTTCTGGTTCTATATGTACTATAAATACATTCCACATGGCTTTATACAAAGCTCTCTGTTATTTCAGTAAGTCACAAGCTACTAAGCCAGATCCAAAGAAGCTGAAGCTCTGAATAAGGTTCTTTAACATTTTATGACTTTGAAACGCTGGTTTAGAGTATATTTGCTTCATTAATTTGTGGCTTTGATCTCAGTTGGGTAAGCATTGAAAAGATAGGCAAAATTTAATAGGGGGGAAAAAAAACCCCTTTTCACAAAGGTCTCTTGTTGCCCTTAAGTTAACAGACTGAAGAAAGTGCCTTTTCATTCTCACTAGTCTGAGTTCTGATTTTGAACCAGGAATAAGTAGTCTTACTTAAAATATATCATTTAAGGAATGTTATTGCTGAAGATCTTCTTTGGTGTGACCAGGTTTGGCAAAATTGCTTGCCTAGGGTGAACAGGAGTCTCTCCTGGAATTTTTAGAGGAAAAAAAATCTGTGTTCCCTCTACTCCCAGCTGGGGAAATGAGGGAGTGGCTGTGTGTTGTGGTCTTCCCTCACCCCAGACAGGTCTTCCCAGTGGCCTAGGAGATCCTTGGAGTGTTCCCAAGTGACAGTAAAATTAAGTCTGACTACTGCCTTGCTGGCTTCCCTTTTTTATATCAAAGCTTGAATCCCAGCATTACAATTGAGAAGATGAGGAGAGAGAGAGAGAGTTGATTAGCTGCAGAGAAAGAGTTTGGTAAACCTAAGCACAAAGCTCCGAGTTGAACTGCAGAGATGTTTTGTTTGTTGCAGCAACAGGTTGCTCTAGTTCCTCCTTGTTTGTTTGGTTTTCTTTTTCAATGACCATTTGTGTAGTCAGGCACCAGAGTAAATTCAAGTTGAATGAGGGAACACTTTTTCTCCTCCTCTCCCTTTTATTTCCTGCCCAGAAGCAGCTTGGAAAAGTAGAATGGGAAGTAGAGCTTTGTTCCCAAGACTGGTGATACAAATACAGTATTGACCCGTTTGTTTGCTTTGTCCTTTGCTCATCAGCTTCCTAATTGGGCCTCCCTACTGTACCTTTCCCACATCCCTGAGTTTTTATCCTTTGTAGCACTGAGAGAGAGTAGAGTCCACTCCCTGCCACAGATCTGTGGCCACCAAATCAATGGCAAGTGTAAGGCAGGCTTTGGACATCACTTATACCTGTGTAACAGCATAGAGATGGTTGGGTTGGGGAATTCAGAATTTTGGGAGTGCATATGTGGGCATGGGAAGATTACTGTGGTGGGGGGGTCTCACTTATGGGAGCAGAGACAGCAAAGCTGGGCTTGGAGACCTCAGCTGTGGCAGCCAGAACAGATGCTCTGTGTCCCTTTCCTCAGGTAGGGGGGGAAATGACCATCAAAGGACACTGACATCCCACAGCTGGTATTTGGTCAGCCTCCCTAAACTCTGGTGAAAGAGGTAAAGGTGACAATGGCAATTTAAAGTCTGGTGTTTTGTGCCTCCCTCTGAGAGTCAGGCAGAAGGTTGTTTTTTGGTGGAGCTGGTAAGTGCTGAGCCCCTTAGAATAATCAGGCCTCCTTGCAGCCCCTCAAGTGGGGTGCCCCAGGCTGAAGCACCTGAAGCCTCCAGCTGCTCTGGAGTCATTGGATGGGGACCCTTGTAAGGAAAAAGCAAAGAGAGGGGGGCATTCAGCAACTGGAACTCTGTAAGATAGGAGAGCTGTCAGCTTCTGATCCCTCCACCTTGGAAAGGGTTAACACCGAGGTGCTCTATTGTATTAATGATGGTTGTGTCTCCACAGGCCCGTTGGGCTCTTTCAGGGGCCTCTCTAAACAATGAGTGCAGTGAGGCTGTTCTGTCTAATTACTCCAAGACAGGGATGCTAAAGAGGAATTAATGACAGTTGACAAGTGCAATTAATAATTATAGCAAAGCTGGGAGTCATGCAGCAGGCAGATGACAATAACAGGGTAACTGTACATGACAGCTTTCATCCGTTCCCCCCCCCTGCCCCGCCTGCTTCTCCTTTTCTTTTACCCTTTCATGTGAGCTGCTGCCTGAGCCCGGCCAGGCCGCGTGCGGACGAGGAAGGAGAAGATCTAGTTCCACAGAATTGTCCAATTTCTAACCTGACTCTCCCCTCCCCACCCTCTCCCTCTTAAGGAAAAGTAAAATTAAAAAAAAAAAACAAACCCCCAAAAAAACCCCACGAAAATTATCAACAGCACCAACTTAGCAGCACAGGCTTCTGTTAGCTTTCACGGTCAGGTGTTGACAAGACTACTTAAAATTCATGTTGTGAGATTGGAAGGAGAAGGGGACAGGGAAAGGCAGCAGCAAGCTGGAGTTGAAGTGGGATTTCCATATCAAAGGCCAGGCCTTTGGCTCTGAATGGTAATTAAAGTACCCAGATTTCATCTCCTTGGTCAGCTCATGAAAAGGAAAAAAAAATTAGAGAGAGGATTTTTTCACTCCCTTTAGACTACAGTACAGCAAGCAGTAAATTAAATGAAAGTTGAGCTAAAAGGTGCCTAACGCTTCAATCTTTTGCATCTAATAAAATCTATGATGTTTTTAAAGCATTTATTCAGTTCACATCTTCATCTTGCTGTGATTATAAAGAATATCATGTCTGCTTACATTTATTGGGCACACATCTTGGCCTTCCCAGGGTTGTAAAAGGATTTCACTTTTCATTATGTTGCTGTTGTGTTACGGCCTCTTGGCTTAGGAAAAAAAAAAAAAAAAGGTGGTGGGGGAGAAAAGGAAGGAAAAAAAAAGCACATTTCTGTGTAATTTCTAGTTGGTCATTGTAGGAAACACTAACAGGGAGAACCAAATAAATGCAAATTTAATGAGGCATGGGGAACTAGTAATGAGATTCAACAGCCTCTCACCTTGAGGTTGTTGGTTCAAACTAGGGCTGTGACACTACTGAAAGTGGCCACAAACCAGCAGTCGTGTGGCAGCAAATATGCAAAGTTTTGTCACTTTGATCCAGTTCCTAGTGGACATACAGTGATGCAAAGGAAGCCCTGCTTGCATTTGCTGGAGTCTCTCTTAGGGATAAGGACTGTAGGACCATGTCCTCCCTGGATTTCCTGCCCATGGCATGTTCAGGACAGGGTTCTGCTGTAAAAATGTGTGATGTCTTCCCCTAAGCTTCCCCTTGGCTGTCTTGATTCCAGGTCCTCTGTAGACATGCAGTGGTCTCCAGTCTTTGGAGTCTGTTGGGGTCTGTCCTCTCAACAGCAGTGGGTGAATGCCAAAAACTTGGGAGTTTGACCAGCACTGCTGGTGTCCTGTTGTGCCCTTGAGCTTCTCTTTACATCTGTGCTGACCAACCAGTTACTCAACACCTTGGGCTCCTGCCTTTGGGGCTGCACCTTCTCTGGCTGAATGCCCTAAGGAGAAAAGAAGTTTAGCTCTTTTCAATTCTGCTTCATAACTACGAAAGACTTAAACCTCAAATCTTTTGGCCAAAATGTGTGTAATTGAAGGTGACCAGGCTGGGTCAGAACCTGCTAGGTCACTGAAAAGATCTCTCCTGACCTCAGTGGGATGGTGGATCAGTTCCTTGAGCTGAAATGCCCAAGTGCCTCTTGTTTGGTCCATTTTCCTACAGTTCCATCTCCACTCTACCAAATGTGTGCCTTCTGACATAAACATTTTGAGTTACTATGTATGTGGTACAAGTTACTATAGATGTGGGCACTACTGCATGGATGTGGGTGTCCTGTACCTGTACAGCAGTTGAGATGGAAGGGGTAAGAAGAGTTCCTTGCAATGAAGCATGGAATAGTTAAAATTAAAATTTGAAAAGGCAGGAAAAGTGGGGGTGAAAGGCAAAATATTGTTGCTTTCACGAAGACCAAGATCTTATAAATAAGCCAAACTAAATACTCGTTGAACACACATGCATCCCAAAGTTGAGGCTTGCAAATGTAGACTTGTATTCTAAATTCCGAGGTTATTTTTCTTCCTCCCTTTTTTATTCTCTCTTCCTGTCTTGCTCTTTTCTTTCTCCCTTCCTCTCTAAGGTATGCTTTCCTCTCCCCTTGCCCCCAGCTCGAGTGCATCATTTTCTGCTATTGTGTTTAAAAAAACTCTGCTGCAGGGGCTCTGAAATGAATAAAAATGTAATCCTCAATGTGCCCATTGTGCACTCTCATTTGTTTTTGCTGTATCGATTTATCAGCAGAGGGAAATTACTCGCTGGAAGAGAGGATGCCAGTCAGAATGACATTTATTTCATAGTACAAGGAGGCTCTCCAGCGTGTTTCCATGTAACCCAGATATTGGAGCTGTAAAAGGGCTTGTAACAAGGTTTAGTGCTATGATTAGATTGTGTGGAGCACCTTGCTTTCATAACAACAGGCACTTGGCAGGAGCCAAGGCCTCAGGTTATGGTCAACTTTTTTATTTCCTTTTACCTTAACACAGAGTACTTGGCTTGCACCTCAAAATGTCCCTCTGTTACAAACTCACACATCCAGCTTGTGAGATCTTGGTATTTATAAGGGTCTTGAGCATTCATGCCACTGAGTTAAGAAGAGGGGGGGAAAGAAAAAAAGATAAACTATTTACTTGTTAACATTTTTAGGTTTGTCCTTCCTTGTAGTTCTAGTGAAGCAATTTTTTTCCTCCAGTGACTGTAAGCTATGGCTGCTAGGGGTAAAAATGGAACATAATTTTTACACAAAACCTGTAACAGGTATATGAGTTGCAAATAAAGATGGGACTCAGGAGGCTGAACTGTGGTCCAAGGTTTGTGCTTGGCTGCTGTTGCTGGATAGTTTGTGCTGAGGGCTTTGCTCTGCTGGTTTTTCTGGGGTCACTTTAGCTCAGCAACCCCTTTTCAACAGCACTGAAAGCCAGGTGGTTCAAAGCAAGAGTCACAAATCCCAGTGAGGGTCTTGCTCCACTGCACTGCTCTTCAGTAGGCAGATGCTGGATGTTCTTCATAGCATTTATGTTGTGGAACTGATGCTGGTGGGGAGACCACCTCTCCTGACCACCACAGGAATGTGGGGAAATAGGCAGTAGGAGGTATGGGAAGTTATGTCTGTGTTGAAGATTGCTTGATGCTTTCCATGCTAAAACTATCAGTTCAGCTGTTCATATCTTTGCCAAACGATTTCAGCTTTGGCTGATATTTTCCATTTTGGGTGTTTGCCTCAGACATTAAAAAAAAAAAATTAAAATAATTTTTCAGCCAAAATGGCTCAGCTGTCCCTAAGCTGAGAGGGAAAAAAAAAAAAAAAGTTGTTTTGTTTTTATTAAAAATATTCTCACTGTCTCAATGGAAAGCTCAACTCCCAAGTTACAAGCCTCTGAAATTCTAAATTGTGTATCCAGTAGCAACTTTATTGAGTGATAAAATTAAACAGATTTACCTAGCCTGTAGAGTTTTTTGCTAGACTGTGAACACACTGGCTTTCATATCTCTGCTGCCTTTGTCTTTGGGATGGTGGCTGGGAAGTAATGGCTAAGGTGAGCTTAGCCAGAACTACTTAAATCCATCTGCCTACATCTCCCTTTCTCTTTTAAACAGAGAATAACGCTGTTGGTACAACTATATCCAGCTGAAGTAAAATTCAGGCTGCATTTGAACCACAGAATGAGCTGAGGGCTTTGCTAGCTAAGCTTGACCTAAACTGAACTGTTCCTTTCTAGCCTAGATAAAAGATGTGTTATTTTCCTCCTAAAGTTCAGGTCAGAAATAGAGAGGGAGCAAAAGAGAGCAATACTGAACTGTGAAAGAGAAATAAAATCAAACAAGTGGCTGGCAGAGGCAGAGGACAGCACGGCTGCTTTCGGTGAAGTTGGGAGCAGGCATACAAATAGGTCTGACAGAACTTGTCACAACAGCAGGAGTGTGGCTCTTCCCTGGGGCGCCTGTTATTTGTGTGAGACATCCCCTTCTGTGGGCAGGCACTCAACCTTTCAGGAGAGAACAAATGACAGATTTCTTTTCTCTGCCTTGCTGAGGTAGCTGATGGCCAGCGAGAGTTGGAGTCTGTGCAGATGTGGGCCTGAAGTACTAGCCCCTGCCTGCCCCCCTGGGCTGCTGTGCTAGCTCAGTTTCTGGGGAGCTTTTGGGGGGAAATAATTCAGGGGATAGGGTAAAAGATTCAAAAGAGGCTCTTACCTCAGGGTATTCCAAGGCTTTATTCTTGAAGGGGTCCCAGGGCAAAGAGGACGAACAAGGAAGAGCAGGGGTTTTTATCTGCTCTCTGTCTCAGGACAGATAGCTGACATTAAGCCAGTTGGTCAGAGATAGGGGGAAGGTAGGGTTAAACTACAAGGTTATAGCTTTAGGGGCTTCTGGGGAAAAACAATTTCCCCAGAGAAATACAACATGGGCCTGAGCAAAGGAGGTCTCAGCACACCACCAGCTGAAGATGTGAGGTGGGTTGAAGCAGCCAGAAGATCATCTAAGCAGCAATGACGGGCCTGCATTCTTAATGCCTCGTGTGGTTTAGGAGTTATCTGCTTTGTCAATACATTGGATGATGGGAAGGTTGATTGATTTGTATTTTTCTTCCTCCTGCATACCCAAGCAGCTATATTTGGAATGAAATATGGATTCTGATAACGAGAAGATACACGGGGAAAAAAAATGCAGTTTAAATAGTGTTGTTATCTTAAAACGAATGCTTGAGTAAGGTACAAGCTAAAACAATTTAAGCATATGGAAATGTATGTGAAATCAATACACTAGGATGTCACTTTTTGCGTCAGAATCAGCGTGTGTCTGTGCTGACAAAATGCCATGCATTACCTTTCCCCATCTGTTCAGAGCACATTTAGGAGTGCCTTGAAAAGCTTTTGCAAGTCATGACATAAATACACAACTGGATGGTGCAGTGTAGATAGAGCAGTAATCTAGCAAAGCCTTCTTTAAAGGGAAACTATTTTAATCCTTTTCAGGCAAGAAATTAATTTTAAAGGGAAAAAAAAAATATGATGCTGGTATAAAAGCATAGTAGCATTTACCAGTCATATCCACATTAAACATTTCTCCCCAACACTATATCAGAAAATAGCTTTCAACATGGAGAAAATCCAAAATCAATTAGTTCAGTTTAAGTTATTTCAAATTTCATTGTTAGTTTTTAAAGAACATCTTCCAGACTGTCTCTAAACTTTGCATGGAAATTAATTTAGTTAGAAGTTTTCTTCCCACTTGCATATTCCAGCCCAGAGAAATTGAAGACTTGCAGAGATCAGCAGTAAAAATAGTACCATTAATTCCCACACAGTAGTACCTGAGTAGTTCTTCAAATGTCACTTTCTTTGTAATTATTGACTTTTTACTGGTGTTTTAGCAGAGCTCCTCATACTATGATATGTAATAAACCCTCACTACTCTCACTTATGAGTGTAGGTAACTACACTCCTCTTACAACATGAGTGTAATTGTCCATCCTCACGACTTTATTGATGATTTTACATAATTTTCTTTTAAGAAGTGTCTTTTGCTCATAGCTATGCAGAAGGCTGAGAGGTAGCTCACTGTCTGTGTGCTTCCCTAAAGTACAGAACTCTGCTTAAATGCCCCAGGTGGTTGCCCTTTTCTAGGGCAGAGTAGCTTCAATCTTTTACACAACTTTTAGGACCACACAGGTTTGAATTTCTTATCTATGGTTTCCTTCTTATCTGTGTAACCTGATTATAATTCCATCCATCAGCTCACAGTTTAGTAAAACTCCTGGTAAATCTTGATATGCAACAGCTGGTGGTGCGAGCTCTTTGTGTCCATCTCTGTAACCAGAGGGAGCTGTGGATAGACAGGAGGGAGTGCCTGAAATGAGAGCTGGTCAGAGAGTCCAAAATGACCATTCATTTTGGAGGGCTGGTGGTTTGATAAGACTGCAAGACTGTAGGAGTTCTGTGGAGCAAAAGCCTCAGGTACTAGATGGGTATCACTTTTTCCTCTTTCTGTGGCACCTGGTCAATTACTAAGAGAAGGTGGTGGAAGTACAAAGGAAGAAATAATTGTTGGAAGGTTTTCTCTTCAAAATTACAGTGTAGTTTGAGAACCTCCAAATTATTAACAGTGTTGGGACCAATAAGAATCATAGGAGTGCTGTCTACTCTGGTTCCTCCTTAGAAGAGACCTTGCAAATTTTCTGCTTCAAAATTAATGAAATGAAAATGTTTATAAAAGGGCAAATTGGTGGTAGCTTATTATTGTGACTTTCATCATCTTATTCTTGGCTTATTATAATGCTATATTTGGAAAGTACTTCAAATAAGAGCCAAAAGCAATGGAAAGGCCTCCCTTTTGAAGCAAAATTAGAAACATTAGTTGGAAAATCTCGCACTGTGATGTTTGCTCGTCTCTTCACCACTGGCAAGTTTTGTTTTTGCTTGCAAGTGCGAACCAGCAGATTAGACACTTCCAAGGGTTCGTTCACTGCGAGGTTTTGCAGGTGATTTCAGTTTAATGCAACCAGATAATTGTAGCCCTGGGGCTTGGCTAGGTTATAAAGCTGCTAATCCAGACAGTATTATCCAATCATATGTTGTGCTTACATGAGAGACCTCTGCCTTTAATAGTCTCTCCCCGTGCTTGTAAGTGGTGGTTTTGGTTTGTTTTTTGTAGCTTTTTTTTTTTTTTTAGGGGGGGAGTTGGTTTGCTGTTTTGTTTTGTTTTGTTTTGTTTTGTTTTTCCTCAGCAGCCCTGTAAAAATGAGACTCAGGAGAAGGTTAAGCTCCCAAAGAAGTCACTGGAGGTATGCAGTGCTCTATATATACACCCCATACGTGAAGTGCACACCCATCGTGGGTGAGCTGGCTCACGATGCTGAAGTGTGCGTTCACCTCCGCATTCAGGAGAGGGGTAAGGTGGTGGGCACTGACAACTCTGAAAACTAAAGTCTATATTTAGTTCCAGGCCCACGTGTAGCTGAAGCAAATGTATGGCAATGTTTTATAAGCAGTACTGTCAAGCAGTCAAAAAACATGTATTTTTGTTTTAAGGAAGTTTGTGTATTTGTCAAAACAAATTTTTTTTTTTTGGCAATACCCTCGTTAGAAAAAACGGTTTTTAGGGGAGAGAAAATAAGGTGAAATTGCATTTCAGCCTGAAATCTGGACCTTTCTAGTTTGAAAATTGTTTTCTCACCTCTAATGAAATTTACATTATTTAGTTACAAGAGGGGTTATTCTTGCAAGTTTGCCATCCAGCCCTTTGAAATATAAGAGGTTGATAGGAGTCACCTTGAGCTGTGACTGCCCCATTCCTGGATGTGTTCAAAGCCAGGTTGGATGGGGCTCTAAACAACCTGGTCTAGTGAAGGGTACCCCTGCCCATGGCAGTGGGGGGTAGAACAGATGGTCTTTGAGATCTTTTTGAACCTGAAGTCATTCCATGGTTCTATAGAAAACATTAGATGAAAGCTCAGGCCCATCACTGCCTGTGCAATGGAGAAAAAAAAAAAAATAGCACAATGTCCTGTTGCTGGTACCTCTACAGCATTGCTTTGGCCCAAGATAGAAAGGAGAGGGAGGAGCCATCTTCCAGACTAGCCAGCAAGAGGTTTTGGTGAAATACTGTGGCTGGAACAAATAACTTGGAAATGGGGAACAGCATTGGTAAGACTTGCATTGTAGTGATTTGTCATTTTAGAGATGGAAGAGACCTCTGCTGATTTTATAAAGTGGGATTGCTTCCACTTACAGAGGAATGACTGGTGTGCAGAGTATGTTGCTTGAGCAAATGTGAGGCCTGGCTGTGCAGATCCATATGTTGATGAATGAAGCAGAGTCCTCAGCTTGTTGGAGGATTTCAGTAGGCTCAGGATCATACCCTTAAAAATAGGAGTGCTGGTTTTTGGTTTTTTTTCTGGAAAAGCTGGGTGAAGCGTTGTTCTCTTCTGTGTTGTAGTACTGTCTGCTTGTATAGCTAATTTCAACTCTTTATCAACAATTCTTTGTAAGAGACAAACTAGTGGAGTAAAATGAATCTATCAGGATTAAACCATTCACGCTTGCCCTCCTTGGGGTAAAAGAAAATTTAATGCCAACCAGAGCTGTGCCTCTCACTTGAGCCTGCTCTGGTGTCTGTTTGACCATACCCTGAGCTGGATCAACTTGCTGAACTCCAGCCCCTGAACAAGTATCGAGTGTGTTCTCCCTTCTCTTGCTCCCAGAATAAACTGGAGCAGAGAGTGCCTGTTTCAAAGTGCTCTGTATGAGGATGCTCTTCTCTCAAGAAATAGCAGAGAGTTACCAGAGTGTAGAAGTCAACCCACTTGGCTTTTCTGTTGATCCTTAACTGACTTCAAGGAAGGAGGAGATATAAAAAACTAGAGGGATTGTGCAGTACTAACATTTGGATATCTGTTTTGATAATTTTTTTCAAAGAAGAGAGACCCAACTATTTCTCCATGAAAATTCTGTCAAATACATTTTTTTTTGAAAAAGGCATTTAATTTCAGGCAGTTGTGGCAAAGTCTATAGTATTTGCTATGATAAGCTGGCTCTGATTTTGCAAAGGCTTGGCAAGTTCACACGTTGGTTTGTGCAACTGAATTGTCTCTCTAGCTTCAGCAAGACTATTGATGTGCAGAGTTACAGGCTTGATAAGTCTCTGTAAGATGCAAGCCTCAAATTTTACACTGGGGAAGAATAATGTCAAATCTGTAATTAAAAATCTTCAGGACAGGAAAATTTCTGAGCATGTGCAGTATCCTTTTTGTGAACCTCAGGATCTCAGCTGGTTTTGGTGAAAAACACAGAAAGCAATTAGCTTGCATCTTGGAGGCTAATAATAACTGAACCTTTTGGCAGATTTTGTGATGGAATGATTCTCTCTGTGTTATAAGCCAAATGAATTAATAAAACAGATTTTTTAAAAAATCACTTATTCTAACACAGTCATTTTCCTGTCAGAGGTGCATAAAAGCAAAGAATTTGCAACCTGGACTCTGTTACTATTTGCTTTAGACCTTTTGGTAAGCATGAATTTCATGTGTTTGTGCCATGGTAGAGTGGTTTTCCCTTTAGAGTGACAATCTTGTGTGTTCTGCATGAGATCTGAACAAATTCCATAAAGTCAGTCCCCTTTATTCCCTCTTTTTACATCCAGGTGGTTTTCTGGATCACACACAGAAGCTATGATGGCAATGTCTTCCAAGTAATGGGAAACAGTTTTTGGGAGAGGAAGCAAGAGCTGCTGGAAGAGAAGGGTGAAAGAGCAGTGAGATGTTCTCCAAGATATTGTAGTTCAGTTTAGTTAAGGCTGAGTGATTTGTAAGCAATGCATGAATGGTGCTGGTTATGTGAAAACATCACTATCTGACATAGGAATTTTTGAAAAAATATACATCACTTCCCCCTTGGAACATACAGCTGGCTTTATCATGCATCAAACCAGATATGAAATTAGCCAACCTTCCCTTCACCTTTTATTTCCCATCTGTGGAGTTAGCTAATGTAGGACAGTGCTGAGACACCAGTTATGGTATCAAAGGCCTTTTCCTCACTGTCCCCTGCCATCAGTCTGGTGAGTGAAGCTTCCCTGGACCGAATGCCAGGGAAGGTTTCTGTGTTTTCCTCCTACGTGGCCAAATGTGCCTGATGTGCAGTGGGCTTTTTAGCTGTTGTTTTCATCCTGTTAACTGTAAGCCTAGGAGGTCTTGTCCTGTTTGCTGAGCTGTGAAACACACACTGATTCTTCTGAACAGGTTGTCTGGAAACCAAATGGTTATGCCTCTTATTTTTAAAATGTAATACTATAATTTGCTCTTACCCCTGAAAAAGACTGACACCTCCACCAACATTCTCCTAAGCAACCAGAAAATAGTCTAAATGCTTTATCCTCACCTGGGGCTCACGTTCCTGACCTCATTCCTTATCAAAAGCAGTCATGTGCAGAACACAGACTGAAACCATTGGTGCCTAAGGCCACTGTTTAGGCCAAGAATAAATCTGATCAGCTGCAGACTTTTATTTTTCAGTGGAGCCTTTGCTCCTCCTGCTCCTTCTTCAAGAGAGACCAAAGCCCGGGAGAAACATTCACAAAGACCCTGCTATAGGAGGATTAGGCTGTTTCCTTCAGCTTCTCATGATGCATCCATTACCCCACTCTCTGAGGTCTGATGTTTTTGTAGGGGAAGCTGTAGAGTCTTAATAAGCAGGCTTTCCTTGTGCAGTGTGTGCAGTGTCTATGCCTTGTTCTCCAGGCCTTCAGTGGAAATGCAGTGCTGCTTTGCAGCCCAGGGTTCAGGCTTCATGAAAACAGCCAGCTGACAAAGCTGTGGGTGTTTTGTTTTAGATGCAAGATAAGATGAAGGAAATTATCATCTGATGCTTAAGTAAGCCACTCAAACACAGGCTTACCATGTCATCTTGGGTGTTTTAGGGTATCCAGTTTTGCATCCAGATGCCTGTGTGGTGAGGTCTCAGCCTGGTGCCATGTCCTTGTTGTCTAAGGGACAGGCACAGTTTAGCCATAGCGGGACTTTCAGTTCATTGAAGTTGGGGCAGTATTTATCTGTGGAGCTGCTGAATAAGCTGGCTGCTATTGTGGTGCCCTGTGGTGCTCTGAGCCCTTTGGAAGCACAGGCAAGTGAGGCTGAATATCTCCTCAGAGCACTTTTGGGCTGTGAGCCACCATCCTCAGATCTCCCTTGATCTGAGGGCACTGGAGGAAGCCCATTAAACCTGTCCCTTTGGCTCCACAGTGCTTGCTGTCACCTCACCTACACATCCTTGTCCTAGTGCCCTCCCTTTTCATTTCAGTGCCCAGTGCAAGTCCTGCCCACAGTGATCTGCCCTACCTGGAGCTCTTCTAAAGAGTAACAGCCTGCGTGGAAGCAGGTTCAGAGAAGTCAGAGATCAGCACAACCTTTTGCTCATCTCTGCCTGTCTCTTTCAAGCAGCTTTGAAGAGGGAAGGTCTCCTCTCCTCCTTCCCCACTGCCCCTCTGCCCCAGCTCCTTCTCCTTCCTGCCTGGGAGTAAACAGTAGATGGTAGGTGTATTAACACTGAGCTCTAACACAATGCTCCTGGGCGTGCTCTGTGTGCAAGTCCCTGGCAGCCGTAAATTAATTAAAAGTAGACAGAAACCCTAGGAAAAAAGCAAGTTCCCTTCCCCCTTCCCCCCTGCCCCTCTTTTCCTTTCTCTCTCTGTGGGTAAATAGCTAATTCCTTTGTTCCTTGCTGCACTATTTCATTTCTGCCATCATTGTCCTCATTGTTCTCTGAAACAGGAGGGGTCTGGGCCAGGAGCAGCCAAGGTCTTGGCTAATGACGGGAAGTCTTTAAAGTTTGCGCTGCATTTCATCTTCTCTGTGGGAGTTTTAGGACGCATCCAGTGTTTGATCCCCACCGTGCAACTTTGCTTCTAGTTAATTAACAGATCCCCATTACACTCTCTCATCTGCAAGCACATGGGAGGCCTATCAGGAGGTAATTCAAGGCCAATCTGAGTGATGGCAGAAATTAGAGAAAACGGTTGTTTTAGGGTTCTAACATCCAGGAATAAAGCTCTCCCTTTGCAGAGGTGCCCTGTAAATTTGGGCTTGTTTTGTTGTATCATTTTAAGTTTTTAAGTGATGCCCCTTGCAATCAGATCTGTGAGGAAGTTTTGGATTTTTTTTTTTTTTTTTTTTTTTTTTCAGGAAGAGTTGATGGGAAAGCAGTTTGTTTGTGTTGCTGCTGCTTTGCTGTGCTGGCAGCCTGCATGGTGTATGGTTTTGAGGGCTAGTTGAAACAAAACCGCAGTGTTATTAGCAAGATGTTTTCACCTTCCTTTCATTCCCAGCTTCCCCATTTCCACGAAGCCTATTATACAGGTTACAAGTATCTCATGGCAAGTATTTTAGTGTCGAGTAAAACCACCACAGGCCTCCCAGCTGTAGAGCTTTGTCGGGCTTTCAACTAAATACTGCCTCTCTCAGGAGTGCAACCTTCTGTCGACTTTGAATGCTTAGAATTGTCTGATATTTCTCCCCTTCTTTCCTCTTCCCCACCCTATGAGCAATGACCCCCTTTAACTAACGAATTAGGGGCTGCTCCTGCAGTTGCAATTCTCAGTTCGGCACTTGGCAATGGGAACCAAACCAGGGCTATTTAGTGCAGCGTTAAATGGCTCACCACATTAGCCCCCTGGCATGCAAAGCTATTAGGTTGTTTTACTGTTGTTAAAGTTACATTTGTTAGGTGGAGTTGCTGCTCCAACAGAAACTGGGTAATGTGGGAAGGGGCAAGGCTGTGTCTTTGTGGTTGTGTGGCGTGGCTGCAAGAGACCAAGGTTTCCCCTCTCCACCAGGCTTTGCAGAGGGTTGACTGGCCGTGATCCTGTGGCAGGGAATAACCAGATCACGACCAGTTCCTTACCTGTTCCTTGGTCAGCTTCCAGCAGGCCTGCAGCAAGGTGGAGTTACCCTAAGAGGGAGAGTCCAGCACTCTGGGATTTCAAATTAGTGCCACACTTGACAGGCTGTGTCTCCTCCGTGTGATGGGCCACTGCTGCTACCTTGCCCAGCCTCTGTCTCCTCGGTACATCTCAAGGGGAGAGAGAGCATCGTGTGGGGGTTATTATTCTCAGGTGGCAGGTGTTGGGCTGATGTGAAGACTCTGAGCAACTATGACTGCACAGCATTTCCCCAGAGTCTCCTCCAGCCTGTGCTCTGCAACACTCTGTGCAGCCCAAGAAATGGATCTTTGTCAGAAGTGCTCCAGACCTCCCTCAGAACAGGTTCTCACAGATGAAGGATTCGCTGTTGTCTGCTATGAGTGAAAAAGAAGTATTATTTGGATCTTGTCATCAGGGCTGTCTGGAAGATCCTGTAGCTGAAGAGATCACTGATCACGCTGGGAGGTGGGATCTAAGTCATGACATGAGTCTTAGTGTGCAAGTGTAGAGAAGGATGTAGATGTGCACCTTTGTTTCAATACAGCGTGCTAGGCTGTCCATTTCCATGGACTTTGTCTAAAAAGAGCATTAATTGTCTGCTTATTTAAGGACTCTACTCTCTTATATTCTAAATAAACATCAACTAAAATATTTTGAAAAATATATATATACACATAATGCTATTTTCCCTCTAATATAGGGAAAAAAATAGGAAAAACACAAACAGGGAGGTCATCAAAGGGGAATGATTTCGTATTTGAGCCTCAAGTACTAGTTTGAATCTTGACAGGGTCAGCAAAGCCTTCAGTGTTCCAGATTTTTCTCCAGCTCACTGAAGGTTTCATGGACAAGAGGTAAAAAGGAGTGGCATCCTATTGCTCCACTGAAACCCCAGTGCTCTGTGGAGCCAACTGCAGTTGCAGGAGTTTGCTCAGTGTGCCTGAGTGGTGTTTCTTTTTTTTTTTTTTTTTTTTTTTTTTCTTGCTCTTACTCACATTCCAGTGATTTGCATCCTGTATTTTCTCAGCAGCAATACCTCTCCCTTGCTGGACACAGAGATATTGTAAAGCCCTGGCTGATTCTTGGGGGTGGAATGGACGCACTGAGGCAAAGTGAAGCCATTTTATTTGATTTGAGCGTAATGAAATGGGCAGCACGTTCACAGTTTAGGGCACCCTGTTGCTGATGTGACTGGGACAGACAGGGTCCTCAGCTGCTAAGCAGGGATGCTTGGATGTGCCACAGGGTTTCAGAGAGAATCCCCCTGCAAAGGGAAGCCTGTGCCAGTATTGTAGAGCGCCTGTGCCAGCCAGCTTGCAGGGTTGATTTGGCATTTGGCGTATTGGTAGCGGCTGCCAGTGTGTGTGGTGGAAGAGAAGGGAATAGACAAGAAAAACACAGGGGTTTAAAATAAAAATTAAAATTATTTGCTTTGTGCCATATGGACTTCAATATTTTGACAAAACTAAGGCCAAAATTAATCATGCCAGGTTAGAGTTTTTGTTCAAAAACATATGTATAACTGTCCCCCTGAGTATGTGTTTGAGTTACGATTTTCGTCCAGGAAAACCTTAACCTTTTCAGTTTCTTGTTTTCTGTTCCACTACCAATTGTTCCACCCAGATCAACTTTTCCTATTGTGTGAAAGTTTCAAATAGTTTTGCTTTCTTGAAAGTGTCTTAGTTAAATCTCTACAATTTCGTTGATTTCCTTTTTAAAATTTTGTTTGGAAGAGTTTATTTTCTTTTTCTTTTTGCAGAACTAAATAGATTTTAACAAGAGCTGTCTTGTGTCCAGACTGGACTGTTTGGTCAAAAAGAATGGATGAGAGGATGAAGGAGAAGGAGGAACTATGCTGGTAATGGTTGCAGAGCCATTGTATGGAAAGTGGAAGTCCATTATGCCTTTCCTGCTTGTCCTGACTAAGATGCTGTTTCCACTTCATGTATAGCACAGGGATTTAAGTTTAAAAACATGGAATCTGGCCAATTTGGGGATGTAAATTTATAAAGTAACCATTCATAACATCTACAGGAATACAACCTTCTGCACCTGTGAACCACTGAATTTTTCACTAAAATGTTTTCATCGAGCACCCAGCATCTTACTGTAACTGAGGATATTATTCAGGCTTGCTCTGTATTAGGCCATTAATGGACAAGCTTAGCTATGCATTGAATATTTTTCTGCACTGGTTCCTCTTGTGCCACTTTGCTTCACCACTAAAAATGCCATATGGAGTGTACTTTAATCCACTTCATAAGCAAAGCTCAACTGTACAGAGGCACTCCTGAAAAGAAATAAGGATGAGTGTGGAGCAGAGCTGTTCTGTATTAGCTTTTCAGGTCTAGTTTCCTATGTACACAAGTCCACATGATGATAGGAAATCTTGAAAGATCCAGTTTTATAGAGTTCTCAGGTGTGATTGAATTGGGTGGTTTTGTTCATCACACTATAGAGATATGAGATGGATATGAAATTCAAATATAGATCTCTATCTTTTTAAAGTTTAGAAGTGTTCAGAGGCAGGATTTAGGCAATCTTTAATTCATGTATGTAAGCAATACTATGACTATGTGAGGACAGTAAATATATCTCTATCTGTGATTGATCTCAAGATCAGCCTATCTATTATCATAAAGCCCCTCCTTTGAGAGTGGGAAGTGGGTGGAAATTTGAAAGAAGAAATTTAAGCAACTGGTTTCCTTTCACTTTTAAAACCAAATAGTGAGAGAGGCATAAAAGACCTCCAGTTTGGATGATAGTGAAACATTGCTTTGAAGTTCTAACTAAATTGCATTTCTTGTTCTCTGCTGTAGCCTGTAAGACTCACCAAAAAAAAATTGGACAAGCAGTGATTAGTATATAATAATGTATGTTCAAATAGCTTACGGTATTATGAAAACAAAAATTCAAAAGGCCAATATACTGACAGTTAAAATCTGTCTAAGGGGCAATAGGGGGGAACCTTCACAAAAACAATATGCTGATTGCATGCAGCTACCCTGCCGAGTCAAATCTTAAATAAATTATACATACATAGCTGTACTGGAGAAATGAAGCAGTTTAAAATGTTCCTGGTTCTGTGCTTTAGGCAAAGCCTGCATCCACTCCGTGTCCTTAATGCAGCAGACATTTGGTCTGTTGGCTTGGGTGCCCTGCTACAGGAATTGGGCACTACCAGGTGCTTCAGAGGCCAGTGGAAAAATACAGCTTTGCACTGAATCAGGTATAGAAGTGTGGGTGATAAATAATCTCTCTTGATTCTTTGATATGGAATCCCTTTCTATCAACTGCAGCAAGTACCCCCAGTCCCCTCCACCCACCACTTGTAAGAAATCCTGATGAACTACTGAAATGTTGCATATTTGGTAAAGATTTTTCCCACATACAAATTTATGCATCCAAAAATTCAGTTTCTAAGCAGCGGAAGTTCTTCAGGAATTTGGGTCAAATCTGATAAGTAAATCCAGCCAAAATAAAGATGGAAATAAAATTCTGAACATCAGCGTTGATTCATTTCAATACACATGAAACAAAGTATTTTGATTTCTTGAGATTTCCAAGAAGACTCGTTAAGTGTACAGTCTGGTGATAAGGGCTGCTCACAGGTACTCATGTTCTTATCCTCTTCCTTCCTAAACTAAAGAAAGGTCTTGGATGGAATTTTTCCTCATCTTGCATGCCATTCTTAGTCCATCTGTACATACAATCATGCATACGTGTTTGTGGAAGGAGAAACAGTAATTCTGTAGGTGTGTGAGCAGGCTATTTATTCCCTGTGAAAACAGCTATCTGAGGTGCACTCCTAGGGCCAGGGAATATGTAAGCTCTTATCCAGAACTTGGATTGAAAAGATTGATAAAGAGATCCTGATGTAACGCTGGTTAGGGCAGATACAAGAGTATGGTGCACAGAGAGATCCTTGCTCTAAATAATATTTAAGTTCAGGTCCTGATCTCAGTGAATGCTTGAAACCCTAAAGTACAATGGCAAGGAGGGTTTGGCAGTAGCATCTTGTTCACAGGATCTTTTTAACTCTTAAACTGCTGGCCAGCGCGTTCTTTTGCCCAGCAAAAGTTTCCTCAATCAGCAGTTATTTCTACAATTCCTCTTTCAACACTGGAAACTCAGGTTTTAACTCAAAGGTAGCAAAAATAACTCAGAAACTTTGTTAATATTAGCAGAATTTGCTCAGGTTTTTGTGAGTTTCTTGGGTTTAAATTGCACTTCATAAAGATCAATGAAAATCTATGCTAAATGCAAAAAAAAGTTTTATCTCCTACTCAGGAGGTAATCCAGCTTTGGTCTTTGGCTAACAGAATCAATCATATTAGTAATTGTAAACCCAGCACAAGGGGATGCAAACCAAGAATGCTACTGCTCCTCGTGTACTGTCATGAAATTCTGTTCTACCAAAATCCCCTTTCAAAGATTCAGTTAAATTACAGTGAAAAAGAGCAAAACTTGGCCCTTACTTCTGCTGTAGTATTGATTACTTGCTATCCTTTTATCAGTTTCATTTGCTAGAATAGACACGATCTGAACTTATTTTAAAAAGTATATTTCAGCGTCACTTGGCCACAAACAGAGGCTAATCTGTCCAGCCTTCAGACAGCTTATTACCATTCAAATACTCTGAAGATAAATTATATTAAAAGAAAGAAAGAGGGGAAGAAAAAAAAAAAAAAAAAAAGAGATGTTTCAGCTTCTGACTCATTCTAAATGGAGACTTAGCTCTAAGTAATCAAAATTGCTTTGGTTGTGCATAGCAGCATTAAAAGCCTTGTCCACTAATTGAGTGAAGCGGCTCCAGTGAAGCAGCCTTGCCCCCTCATTATGTGATCTTGCAAGTGCTGTTTGTCATCATCGCTTGCTGGTCTCAGTCTAGCTGTGCTGCTGGTGCAAATTAATGGTAATTCCCTCTGACAGGCTCTGTCCTTCCAGTGGAGCCACAATATGGATCTGGTGCTACCCCCGCCCTGCTCCCCTTTCCTCCCCACACCTACCAAAGTCTGACTTCCCACCTCAGGGAATCACCCCTGACTTAGTTGACTCCAACTCCTTCCAGCTGGCTGCTGTGCCAGGGTGTGTTGTGGCTGGAGTGATGGATTGCACCCCGTGCTCTGCTGAAGCACTGTGGGAGGCAGGTGTCAAACAAGAGGCAGCGTTTCCTGGTGGCTCAGGACATGGGTGGTCATCATCCACCACCTTGTGCAGCCAAAGAACTGCTTACAGTGTGCTCCAGCAAGCAGGAGAGACCAGGGGGTAACACTTTAAAATCAAAGTTAGCTAATATATGTGGAGGACTGACGTGTTGTTACTGTGCTTTTACACTGTTGGGGTTTTAGTCATTTATTAAATTTCTACTTCTATCCTGACTTCAAGAAAAGGCCTTGAGAAAGGAAGTTCTTAGTTGGGAGCTTAGAGCTTAAGAAGTCCATCCCTTGGTTTTTCCTCAGGTTTGTCCCTTTGCAACAGATGCTTGTAGTCCCTTTTAATAATCATCTCTACTTCTCATCTTTTGGTTTTGCTGTCCTTTCAAATTACCAACTGTGCTGTGGGGGCTGTCTGTAGCTCTGTGTGTGTGTGGATCTACAAGGGAGCCCTGGTTTCAGCTGGGGCTTCTGTCCCAGATTCTCAGCTGGTCTAAGTTGGCAGAATGCCACTGAGGTCATTAAGTGTATGTGAAGGGTCTGTGGCATGTCATTGTTATTTGCATTGCTGGAGAGAGGGAATCTTCAGCCAGTGTGATCTTAGCCCAGATCTTTAAGAATTAACACTCGGTTCTCAGGCATATGGAGTCTTTCCTCACTTCAGTTATTTTCATTTTAAATGAAAGTGAACAATTTTTACATGAAAATTGAACACTTTTTTTTTTTTAAAAATCTACTTTAAAGCAAAATATTTATACTCTCATTGGCATAAATTTATGGGGTTGTTTTGAAGTCAGTGCTTTTTAGTAAATTTTTCTCTTAAAAATCAACTCACCCCCAACTTCTCACTTAAAAAAAATATTTGGGGAAGGAAGCAGGAAAAAGAAAGAAATTTAGACCAAAATTTAGGAACTTATGTGTTTTTGTTTGTTTGTTTTTTAATCATTCAGAAGAATCTAGAACTGATTGAAATCAAGGTTATAGCTCCAGGTTCGTCCTAAGTAATGTTGATCACTTTTCTGAGCTCACTAGATTTTGCACACTGTCACCTGAGTTTTCCTCTTTCAAGTGTTTCAGCCCTCATTAGGTTTTTACAACCCTTAAGACAATCTGTCCATCTCTGCTGGAGGGATCCTGGGCTGTCTTCTTAACCTGGGTGGGTTGAAGTTGGGTCAGTCATCACTTCTCAACAGGTCATTGACTCTGTAATTTTTTATTTTTTTTTTTAAGTGCTGAAAGGTCCCCAAGATGAGCTTTTATCATTGAAATATAACACAGCCCCATCTACAGTGCTTTTCATCAATAGCAAGGTTAATGCCCTTGTCCTCATTCCACAGACACCCAAAGCACTGGAAGTGACTTGGCAGAGGTCAGCCAGGACAGACACGTTTCCATCCACACCCCAGGCCCCTGGTCTCGTGGTATTTATTAGGAGAGAGCAAAAATAGGGTTCTTCTCTTAACCTTAAGTCCTAGAGTCATGTTGGACTTTCAGCTCAAGTAGTTCTTTCCCAGGAGGTTCGTAGCCTGAAGATGTGGTTTCTAACAGTTCCAAGTCAAGTAAATAATCTAAAAGAGGTTTTGGATAAAATGTCACTGTACCTCATTGCTGATTGCAGGGTTTGGGGATTTTGAGGTATTCCTGGTAACAGCACTTTCAGAGTCTGCAGCATCCTAAAATATCTCAAATAGCTGCATGGACTATTTCATGCACAAGGCTACAGGTAAATATTTTGGATGCTGAGTCCCTGTGGGTGTATCACAGGAGCAGGTCAGATCTTCTGACCACAGAGAGGAAAGGTTAGTTGCTTTTGTGTTCCACACTGTGCCCAATTGACAAGACAAACACCAAGTTTGCAGCTTGAGTGTAAGCTCAGAGATCTCTGTGTTGGGTTGAAATATTTTCTCAGATTTACAACATATATATAGCTGGTGATACAGCCAAAATAACTGTTATAGACACTGCAGGATCAATACTAGAGGTGCAGATGAATACTCTCTCAAATGACTGTGGGACATAAAATAAATCTTAGTTCTGCTGCTTCAGACAAATAAAATTGTCAAGGTATTTAACTCTCTGTCAAGAGAGCAGTCCTAACTGATTTCAAAACTGTAGGATCAAGCTCCAGGTGCTGCAGGACACTTGCACATCCAATGTGAAAAACTTTGGGTTCTTCGAACTGGCAAAACAATATCTTTAATTTAGATTATGTATAATTGTTCTTTATTAGAGCTTTAACTTGGTTAAGTATAATCAGGTAGCTATTGTATAATTTAAATGGCCAGTGATTGTTATTTGATAAGAACAACTTACATTTATATAGTGCTGTATATCCCAAAGGGATCCCAGATGATTTTAAAGACTCAACAATAAAATGCACAACAAAGTAAAACATTAAATACAATTACAGCATTACTAGAAAATATGAGGATATTAAAAATCTGGCGGTCTGTGGCTTGCTTCTGCTCTCATTTGAATTCATTAGCCAAGCTCACCCAGAGTGCAAATGGATTATTAGTGGTTCTGCCATATCTGATTTAAGAAATTTTCTATACAATACCTCTCCTGTACTGGGAGGGTAGTAAAGGTTATAAATACCTTTCTGAAGCTTCACTCGTGCTGGTTGCTTAAGTGGGATGTTATTTTAGGAGGCTGTTGAGTCTTGAATTCCTCCCTCTCTTGTTTGGGTGGTTGTTGTACAGAGTTACACTCTGAGCATGATTTCTTGTTGGATGGGTTTCTTATTAAATGCCACATGCCTGCAACATCAGAGTGGGAAGTCAGGCAGTGTTTTGTACAACCAGTTCTTTTTTTTGTAGATAAGTCTTGAAACAGTTTAAAATTCAACACTGTTACAGTCATTTTGGGGTTCTCCATGTTGACTGATGTGAACAGTGCAGTTTATGCCCCTTGAGCTGCTCTTCCAGGCTTTTGCAAAAGTTTCTCCACCAAAAGGGTTGTCAAGCACTGGAACAGGCAGCCCAGGGACGTGTTGGAGTCACCATCCATTGAGGGACTTACAGGATGTGTAGACATGGCACTTGAAGACAGGATTTCGTGGTGGATTGGCAGTGTTAGACCGTTGAGCCCACTTGTTGGCCTTTAAGGGTCTTTTCCAGCCTAAATGATTCTATGATTCCAAGTGTCCAGCTTTGTACTTTCACTCCTTAAATACACAATGTCCATGCTGAGGAAGGTGAAAACTTGAGGGATGTTATTGCGTTCTATCATGGCACCTTAGGGAAGGCTACCCTGGAACTGCAGGTGGGAACCAGGGGAGTTCTGCTGCAGCTGGCACTCTGCAGACAAGAGGCATGGAAACAGTCCCTGCCTCCTAGAGAGTGCTGTAAAGGGCTTCAGAAACATAAAAACAAGAATCACAGAGTTGTGTTGGGAGGGGAGTCACTGAAGTGATGGGACTAATGTCATTGCTGACCACAAAAACAGAGCCAGGCAGGCGAATGCTGTTTTTATGGATGGGTAATATAATTGCTTACAATTGCTTTGTGTTGTTTCTTTTCTAATATCTAACTAATGATAGTCTAATTCTGAAAAATTTCCAGAACCCCTGAAATACTCTTGAATTCTAAAGTGTTTTCAACTGCTGAGGCAAGTTGTTTGCACCTGAAGAAAAAGATTTATTGCTATTAAACATAAATTTGGGACTATGCAAAACAATGTGTAAACTATGTTTTTTCACTGATTTTTCAGAGTCCTTGTCCACTGAGATGGCTTTCAGGTTCTGAAAATATTAATTTGTCCCTGCCTTTTGGCCACAACATATGAAAACAGTCTACTTTGAATAATTTAGTCTTAAAACCATAGTTATTTCTCAGTATCTGAGCTTTTCTTTAGTTTCTGTTTTAACACTCATAATGATTGTGTGAAAGTTGTTTGCAGATACTGTCTTGTTTTTCATATTTGTAATGAAGCATGAGGGGTTTTTACATTTTGTGGCAAGAGTTTTGCATGGGTCTTACTGTAAAGCTTTCACAATGTCTTTAACTTGTTTTATTTTTGGGAGATGGAAGAAAGGGAAATAGTGACTTAGAGACAAGTTTTCTGCTCCATTTTGTCTGTGTAGCAGATGATAAATCTCAAGTACAAATGGTGCTACACCCAAGACACTGAGCTCTATTTTTTGATGCTACATGCACTGGTGGGCTATTTACTAATCTGTAATCACCAATAAATTTGTTGTAATATAGTTTAGACCCTGATCTCTAAGTAACACTGAGCAAACACTTTCAAATAAAGGTGAACCTTCTGAAATTCCTTTCCACAGTGTTTTGGACTGTACCTTTCTTTGACACCACTACAACCAAGCACTGGGAATCAAAACTACAAGTAACTCATAGGGAAGTGCTATGAAAATGCTGTTTCTTTCTGAAACTGTATTTAAGAGGAGTAAGGTAAATAATGATGATAACAATAATAATAGCACTTTTCTCATTAGACCTTGGAAGAGGATCCAAGTCTTTTCACTCATCAGCAATGCACAAACTAATGGAAGGCCACCAAGCTGGACAGTGTCTTGTGTGTCCTGCTCTGTTCAACACAAGCCTCTTATAAATGTTGATATATGAAAGACAAATTGACCTTCCATATGGGAAGTTGTAGCTTTTTGCTTACAGCTTCCCAGCTTTGTGGAAGAGCTCCCTCCTGTTCTGGTTAAAGTTGTCGTACATTTTGAAAAGTCTGGATAGATCCTACTAGACTAGAATGCAGCCAAGGACATCATCTTCTCTGGAAGAAAATCAGTATTCTTTCTTAAAGAGACTTGATTTTTTTTTATATTTTCAGAATTACTTAAAAGAAAAAGGTTTAAATGTCTCTTTTTTTTTTTTAACAGTCTCATTATTAGTTGGAATTTAAGGACTGATATAGTAATTACTAATCAAATTATACCTGTGGGAGCAGAAACTAGATGGAACCTTGTTTCACTTACTTAAACATAAATGTCTACAATTTGAGATTAAATAGATTTCCCCAGGTTGCCAGTAGTACCCTTCTCTTTGCCTGTAGGCCATCTACTAAAAAGTGAAAAAAATGTGTGTGCGTGTTGGTGACAGAGATGTCACAGAAATGTGACTGGCATTGTTCTAGGCATCATTACACATTGGTGGATTTGGTGGACTCAGCATGGAAATGAAGGGCAGACTGAATGGAATAATGGTGTGGTTTTTTTTTCTTTGTAATAAAATTGATTATATTCAAGTAATTTGAAATCCCAGTGATAAGGACTTAGGCACAATATCATCATTGCAGTGCTTTTAGAGGGAAATAAGAAGTAAATAAAAGAAAGATTAACTTGAGTTGGAGCTTTAATTTTTATTAAGGTTTGTGGTTTTAAAATAGAGAGGGACGTGACATAAGGAATGGCAGTGCATTAGTGAAAGTAGGTGTCTGAAAGAAACTAGTCTGTGTTTGTGGAAGCATGAAACTGTTGAAAAGAAACTGCTACTTTCACACTGTCACATAAAAACTCCCGACGAGCCTGGCAATGAAGCGTAGAGAAACTCTCCCTTGTTTGTCCAAGAAAAATAGTGCATGCAAGAAAAAAAAAAAAATAGTATAAATGGCTCTGGGTTTAGTTTCTGTAGTGTTTGATATCAGTCTTTAGGACTCAAAAGAGAGAGGATCTAAATGAGAGCATGAAAGGAAGTCCTGGGATTTTCTTATGAAGACTTCTTTCAAAATAATTTTACAAAACACCTTTAAAGTGTTGAAGAAATCTGTTAGAACTAATCTCAGGAGTGGGAATAACTGTGAGTTATTACTGCTAATTCTATAAAGCATCTCCTTTGTATGTTTATAGCACGCAGAAAATATAAATAATAGCTGATTAGTAGTCTAGAGTCAGAGCTCTCTGTTTTCTCCCCGTATCGGATAAATCTCCTACTGATGGATCAAACATTTAATCAATCTAGTAACATGGCCTTCAGCACTATAGTATCTGAGTGCCTCCCAGTGTTGGAACGCTCAATAATGCTTGGTTTTTCTCCAGTTACTCCGTACTCCTTAATTTGATTTTGTCCTTAGTTACACTGATGTAAATCTAAAACTACTCCACTGATTTTGATAGAGGAAGCCACCATTTATGAGCCTGAAGAGCAAAATCTGTCATCCCCCCCCGCCACCCCTTGCAATTCCTCAGCTATTCTTAAGTTGTACTATTAATAATATTTATTTGACTTATTAATCTGCTCCCTCATTTTTTTCCCCTGTTCCTCCTGCATCTTTTTTTCTTCTGCCACTTTGGGTATGATCCAAAGTCCACTGAAATGGCTGTCAGTCTAACTATTGATTTCAGCCTGACTGGGGTTCAGTTTCCCACTTGTCCCTCCCTTCTTTTTTCCCCTCTGCAGCTGCTGAAGGGCTCTGTGTGAGTTTGTGGTCTGATTAATTAAAGTTACATGTATTCCTACAGTTTTGTGAATAAGCACCTTGCTGTACTGGAATCCCAATCCCCATATTTTCTTTAATACCCGTTGCTTTCCTCAGTTTAGTTTTCCTTTAATGAGAGTTCCCCTTCCTCCTCGTGCCATATGTCTTGGTCTCATGTTCAGCATCTCATATTTTACAGGGAGCTTTGCTATGAGCCTGATCTGAGTTCTGTAGAAAACTCAGTCCAGAAACCCCACTTCCCTGAGAATTTTGTTCAGGATAGTTGTAGTGAATATGAAAATTTGAGAATGAGATAGTTGTGACTCGTCCTTTGATTTTTTTTTTTTCTTTTCTTTTCTTTCCCCTTGCTGCCATCAGCATTTGGAAGCAGAAGAAAATAAAAAGGAGTTGAGAATTTAAGCTGGGAGACTTGGCAGGTAAGAGGAGTGTTTTCTTCCTTGCCAGCGAGGCGTTTCTGGAAGTGCTGATGTGAATTGGCAGCGTGTTGGCTCCACTCTGGAAGACAAGGCTGGTCCAGGGCCTGCACAGTCCAGCTGAGTTCCTTGATCCTTCACAGTCTTTTTGTGTCATTGCTGGCAAAGGCTTCACTTTGCTGGTTCCTCACCTGCAACAGGGGCAGGAAGGCTTCCCTGCGGCAGGAGGGTGGCTGGAGGAGAAATGCAGGAAAGACTGGGGAGGAGTGAGCTGGTCTAAAAGGTGGCAGAGCATGTGAACTAGTTGGACAAAGTTGCCCGGTTTGAGGGTACACAGCTGTGCCGTGTGGACAGCTGGGCTGGTGTTTGCATTATTTCAAGAAATGTTTTGCTAAGGGACTTGTGTGCTATCTATAACTTCACTGCGTTATCTTCTTTGAAGCCTCGTTTGATTACTTTACTCTCATTTCCTGTTCTACACAGTTTTAAATGGGGTGAAGGTGAAATACAGTATAAGCAAGATACACCACTTGCTTTCATATGAAAACCACGCTGAAAGTACAATCACAACATTAGAAAGCCAAGCACTACTCATTGGACAACTGCAGTTTGCAAAGACAGCTCCTAAGGGCTTACTTGAGGCACATCTAGGGACAAAAGGCTTTTCACGGGAACAAAAGCCACAGCCAGCCTGCCAGATTTCAAACCTTCCTCTGAAGCTGGAAGCACCAAAGTGTTTTTCAGAGGAGGAGCTTGAAGAATTTTCAGTGTAATACTCCGTACCCTTGTTCTTGGGAGAAGTCGTCCCATTTCCGAAGCGCGACCTGAGGCAGTCGCGCGTCGGAGATAAATCAGCCGAAATGGCAAAATACTGGCGGGGTTTGAACAACTGCAGGTAGTTGTTTAATGGCTTGTGTCAAGTAATCTTAATAACAGGTATGGCTACTGATCCAGTCAATTATATAAATTGTCCTGCTGCCTTTCTGAGGTTCTTACGGAGGCAGAGCTATTGATACTTAAGATGTGACTGTGTGCAACTGCAGTACTGTGACTGTCTGAAAAGACACAGCTTACCCAAACAGGGAGAGACTGGTTTGTTTCTGCTTCTCTGCCTTTTCTCTGTGGCACACTGTAGTCAGAATCTTGTGGATTTTCTTCCCCCTCCTCTAAATTTGTGAGAATACTTTTAAATTCCGATATTCAGGGGCCCCAAAGATGTAAACAGCACTACGATAAGTGCTGCCCTGTTTGAAATTCCCTGCTGGGTCCACCTGTCATGCTTTGTCTGATGTTGGGATAATAAGCTCTGTGGGACAGTAAATGCCTCCCTTACTCATCCACACAGCTCGTGATGTTGCTTTTTGGAGGAGGCTTTGAGCAACATGTCATGGGAAAAATACCAAACTCCCATGGCTGAGACTTCGCAGGTACATGGAGCATGCTTGGCTCAAACTCACAGATCAAAAGAAGTTTGTGGCTGATAAGAGAATAAATCATTTTCTAGTCTGAAATAATCTGATCCCTAGCACTTATGAGAAGACTTACCAGTATTATTTAGTTGCAATTTTTTTTTGTCTGAGAACAAAGTATTCATGTTTTCAGTGTACGTTACTAATTGAAAGCTAAACATGTTCCTCCTTAAACAAGAGGAACATGTTTAGCTTAGAAGAGTTTATCTTCTGGGTTTGAATATTTGGGTTGGTTTGACTTTTTTTTTTTCTTTGCCGGTGCTTTCTTGGTTTTTTGCAATTTTCAAACCCATATATTGGCATCTGTTTTTTTGCTGTGAAGTTACATCATCTCCAAGCAAACCCGTCTAATGCATCAGGCTGTCTCCCCATCCCTACTGGCTCATGTGTTTACTATTAAAGCTCAGTTTCTGTGCTTTTTCATAACAGTTTAGTTGTCTGCAGGAGCTGGTAGTTAAAGCATGGCAGATAATTCTTTAGGCTCAGCCTCTGTTTCCACTGCCTTTGATCACGATACATTTGACTTTCAAATATTATTTCTAAATTATTTTTTCACGTGCTGCTTTTGAGTTTTGTAGGTGTGCCTTTCCACACAATAGGAATAGTGAGTGATTTTTTATTGTAGCTCCTTAGCCTTATGTTATTCTAAACTCTGATCAAATTTGAACTATAAGTGCAGGTAACAATACAAAGATATGGATCCCACTACAAAGATATTGCAGTGAGAGTGGTAACAAATGAGATGAAAAAGGTGGAGAAGATGGCTGTCAAACACAACATGATTGGGTATATACAAATGTACTTAGAGAGAGAGATACCCTTGTTTATTCCTGCAGTTTAATTTAACATCATAGTAAAAAAAAAAAAAAATACAATAGAAAGATCAAGGTATAAAAAAATTTGAACCATGTGGCAGAACTTGTCTTCCTGATATAAAGGAAAAGCAGCCAGAGATTGAAAGAGTGGGAATGTTGGCATTTTTTTATGCATAGCTTGTGTTAGAGTCATTAGAAATAAATAATTCAACCTTTTCCCAAATAAAGTAGGAATTTTTATGCGTTATCTCTCTATATGATCTTGATGAGAAAGAGTTGAGTATCAGTAGATACCTCCTCCACACAAATGTGGTAAAGCATCTTGGATCTCTGTGGTCTGCAACTTGTACACCCAGTGTAGGCTGCAGAGAGTAGCTCTATGAAATAAGGAAAGGAAGTTTGTCTGAGGTTGTATTCTTGCCTCAGATTTTACTTCCAGTTCATAAATAATATAAATTTTCTTGGACAAATTTTCATTATAATCCCAATTTTGTTGCAGATACAGTTTTGGTCAACCTGAGAATTTTAGTCTGTCTGTATGTGCGGTGACAATGGGAAGTGGGTTGGGAGGAATTGCTGTTACTGTATTACTTCCCCTCCAAACAGGTCTCAAAATGAAACCAGCTGCTAAATTGGTAATCTACAAGTTCACAATATTTGCATGCAGTTCTGATTATGGGTGTGAGAGGGAGGAAGCTCCTGTTCTTGCACATCATCTGTTTTCTGTGTCATCCTGAGTGTTGAGATCTGAATCTCTTACTTGCATTGATGGGCTCTAGTTTTAGGGGGTTTTTTTGTGCTAGTTTTTGTAAAAATCCAAGACTGAGGCTTGTTTGCAAGAATGGCTTGTGGGTGGGTATCTCTGACTGATTTAGACCCACCAGATCTAAAGAGTATCGTATTTATTTTGAAGGAGAAGGTCCACATCATAATGTGATGTTTTGTTGGAGTGTTCATATGTGAGTTTGCTTACTGTTGTGTCAACGGCAAGGATTGTCACCTAAGAAGGAATTAGGATGTTTTAATTAGGAAAAGGTTCTTCTTTGTGCCTCCATTTTGTACCCATCAGTTTCTCAGGTAACTGAGAATCAGTGGATGAATATTCCCAGACAACACAGGTTAAAATCACGCACATTGTTCGTATATCCATGAAAATGGGATGAAACAGGAAATGATAACTGAAGAAGCCGAGGGCACCAGAAACGTGTGAAATGTCCTTTCTGCCTGTTCTGACAAACAGAAACTATAGGTTTGTTTCTCCCTTTGCAAAACAATTCAATGCAACCAAGACTAGATTCTTTAACACATAATCTTCATGGGTTTGGGTGTTGTCAGGTAGGGTGGGTGACCATCTTCTTGCCTAAAAATCACAAGCAATGAAAATCAAGTAGCTCCAAGAAACTGCTGACTGATCAAATGTTCTCTCATCCTAAAAGCAGTGAGAAAAGGCAGCTGAGACTGGGAATGAGAAGCGGCCCCAGAGTCTTGGAGAAATGCTGTAAACCTAGAAATGCCTTGGCTCAGTCTGTTTGGGATCTGAAGTTAAAACCCAGTGGTTTATCTGCTTGTTTCTGCCTTCCTCTGTGAACAAATTCCCTATGTGCATGGCTGGATTCTTTTTACCTCTTTAGTTTAGGTCAGAGTGCTCCTGCTCACTTTTCTGGTAATGTTTTTGCTTGCTTTTTAGAACACTTTTTTCTAAAAAAAAATGTCTGCAATTAAAAAGCCAAATTGCCCTGACAATGCATGATTCCTCTGCCATTCTCCTATGAACAAGTTCGGGGTTTATACAAGTTTGGGGTTTATATATATCTGTGTGCCCTAAACATTTTTTTAGGTACACCATTTTCTTTCTTTAGATAGTGGGAGTAAGTGAATCAGCAGTTAAAAACGCAAGTATTTAATTTGTGCTTCCCTGTGACAAGTCCCATTGCTGCTCCCAGTCTTGGTCTGCAGGATCTGACTGTCCCTGGTGTGTCTGGGCCAGCTGAAGGGCAGGGTTTCTGGAAATCTTGGTTTTTTTCTTTGGCTTTGTGGGTGTTCACTTTTTTCTGAAATGAGAAATGCTCTTTATTTAAGAAAAAAAAAAAAAAAGTAGTTGAGCTTATTTGTCTGCTCTGCTTTCTATGCTTGTTCAATAATGTTGGTTCCCACTGGGAGGTGTTGGTCCAGCCACACCAGGAGATGGTGTGCACCTGGACTGTTTTTCTAAGGTGAGGAGTTAAGTCTACTTCTGAAGGTGTTGTGGACACCTCAGAACCTGTGAACATTTTTCTTGGCTTTTTTTTTTTTTAAGCATATTTTAAAAGTTAGTTAAAAATTCAGCAAATACCAGTTCTGTGGAGCTGTTGAGCTTCTCTAAAATTCAGGCTTGATGTCCAGGCAGGTGGACAAATCCTGCTGTCTCTTCTTGGCCAATATCATGACATAGCTTTGAGAAGCTTTTGCCTCCTTTTCTGCTTCTTGTCAGGTATTTGTTCAACTAAGGAAAGAGACAACTTCATTTAGCAATTTCAGTTCTGAAGTGTAAGTACCATTTTTGGTGTTTGCTCATGTGAAAAAAAATCATCGTTTTTAATTTCTAGAATTTTGAGCCCTTTAAAGACAAAGATGCTAAACTGGTGAATGGGGCCATATGAGTAAGTGAACACATATAAAAATAGAGTGAATCAATAAAGCAAATTAACTTGGTTTTTGTAAGGATGTGAGAAGATAGATGTGCCTGTTTCTCGTGTGGAGGTGGTGGTGGTGATGGAGAGACCAAACCAAGCTGAACCCTCTGTTCAACCACACAGGGCAGGTATGAATGTGCCAGGGGTTTGTTAAGTGTTTGTGTTTGCTCTGTGGCTTCTCCAGAAGGAGAACCTCAGGTTTTAGTGCCTGAGCTTTGTGAATTCAAAGTGCATTTTGACTGTGGCTTCCTCAGAGAGGAAACAAGAGCTATCAGAACTATCTGGGTGATTTGTGCTGGTTATCTGCCACACAAACTCACCACAGAGCAGCTCAGAATTGTTATACAGGTTGCTGATGTGGCACAGGGAACAGCACCCAATGGTGAACATGAGGGAGAATGGAGAAATGATGAGTAAGAGCCAACAAAATAATTTCACATTGGGAGACTTGAAATCAAGTGAAATATTAGTAAAAGGAATTTCGGGTTTGGTGGTTGTTGCTGCTGTTGTAAGCACAATTAGAGCTTTCCAGTTTGTCTGACCCATTGCCCTGAAATGCTGCTGCCAGTTCTCACAATATTCCTGACATATCCAAATGCACAGCAGAGCTCTGGCTCTTCAGAATCTGGACCAACTCCCAGTGTTAGGAACAGGAGTCAAATGGCCATCCCTTCTCCTGTGCTAGCACACACCCCACCATTAACAGTCTGAAGGCAATTTTAATAAAATACATAACCCTGCTGAGCTAGTCGCAGAAGATAAATAAGTCTTGTAGAAAAGGAGCTTTTGTTTAAAAGTAATTATTTAAACTATGCATTACAGGTAATTTTCCTTTACCAGTAAACCAAATGCTATCAGAATTTCAATAATAGCTTTGTGTTACTTATCCAGATAACATGATATTGTCATTTCCAGGAGCTTAAACCACTGTTTTATTTTCATTTATGTCAAATATAAGGGTAAATGAAACCTGAATATATATTTTTAAAAAAATACAACAACATGGGTTTTGTATAATTTTCTGAG
This sequence comes from Phylloscopus collybita, assembly GCA_027886175.1. Taxonomy (NCBI): domain Eukaryota; kingdom Metazoa; phylum Chordata; class Aves; order Passeriformes; family Phylloscopidae; genus Phylloscopus; species Phylloscopus collybita. The sequence goes on from JAJNNQ010000016.1 coordinate 5,871,470, forward strand.
AACAGCATTTTATTTTCCAACCTTTTATAGGAAAATAACAATCTAATGATAGTTTCCTAAAATGTGGACTTAAAACAGTAGGGTGAAGAGCATCTTCTTGTTTTCTGTTTTGGATAAACATGCTGCATTTCAGAGTTGATAGCAAATACAATTCTTTTGAAGGAGTTTGTCAATAAAAACATAACACTGTGGCAACTTTATAATGTGTATGCCAAGCACTAAGTGCTTCAGCCCATATATAGCTTAGGAAAAAGAGTAGTATCATTTTTTACCCAAGAGATTTTTCATTTTCAAAAATCACATGGAAAAACTCAGCCCCTGTGTTTCCTTTCTCTCAGCATTATTTCTACAGTGCGAACCTCTCTAATGATCACAAAATAGTTTATTATGTGGAAGATGAAACAGCTAAGGGAGGAAAACAAGGGGGATTTTTTTTATTCTTGAAGGAGAAATATCTCTGTTTCAGGTCTTTAAGTGAAAGGATGGCCATTTTATTTCAATGAAAAGTTTTATTATTATTCTTTCTATTTATGAGTATTTTTATGTTTTTTTGTTTCAGCATGGACAAGGGAAGGAAGGGCTGCTGCTTTGAGAGCTCAGCAGCTGAGCCCATGTGGGGTTGTCCCCTGTGAGGCTTGGCTGCAGCCTCAGTTTCTGGCCAAGAGCCCCATGGCATGTTTTGGCTGCAAGGAGGGAAAGCAGGAAAGATACCCAAGTGCATTAAGGCCAATTCCCAACCCAAATTTAGGCCTAGATTCCAGCTAATCCCTAACCTAGAGGCTGTTACTGGGTGTCTCTAGACCTTCAGAAACGCCAATTGAAAGTGGAGGCCTGGGGGTTAGGTGGATTTTTAGATCATCTGGCCATGGTCTGCACCAGAGTTTCCAATTACCCAAAATGGAGAAAAGAGCATTTCCCTACTTCAAAGAAGATTTGTGAGGATCAGTGTGTTTGGGATTGTGGCAGTAGGATATATCTGTAACCTACATGGGTAATAGATCAACCTAAATACTTTTAATAGAAGTGGGCCCAATAATTCACTGCTCCATCACAGGAATATTGTGACACTTAGTGCTTGTGATCTATGTGAAAGGGGCTGAGATCTTTTGATTAAAAAGTGATACTGCCCTAACTGTGTGAATTATGAGCACACCTGTTTGCACACCGAATTTACTTCTTGACCTACCCAGCCTGGAGTTTTAATCTCTGGGTAAAAATTTTGTTTTCCCCCTGCTCCAGAAAATTTTGAAGCCATGCTCAGCTCCCATTTCTGCTGTTTTGGGGGAAGGATGGTGATGGGGCAAAGAGCAGAAGCAGCTGATGGCAGGCAGGGGTTTTGCCACCAAAGAGCCCAGCTGACAGCAAGGTACTGCCATGACTTGGAGCTGGCAGGCAGGAATCAAAATGCCACCCCTTGGCTGCGCAAAGAGCTAAAGATTTGTCTCCAGCAAGTGACAGGCGCCAAGGTACTGTCGCCCATTTTCTAATTTTAGCAGGAAGGCTGGCAGGGATCTTACCTAGACAGACAAGCCTTGCTTCTGCCCAGGCCGATCTGCTGCCGCGGGTCCTGTTCCAAGCGGCTCGGCTGCCTCCCTCCCGGCTTCCAGGGGGTGGTGTGCTGGTGGGAGGGAGAGGGGAAACCCCCTACCCTTGTCTCCAGAGGCTTGTGATACTTGTCAGCCTGCTTTGAGGCAGCAGAACTCATCCCTTCCTACCGGCTGCCGGGAAAGGAAACTTTCATCGGAATATTGCTAATGCAGGGGTTGGGTTGGGAGGCCTGTTGGAAGTGGCTGTGTCAGTACAAGGAGTGGCACACACACATGAGAAGAAGCTCCTGCCTGCCCTCCATCCCTGGTGCCTTGGGTGTAGTTCTGGTGCAGAAGCAGAAGAGGAAGAAGTGGTTACAGGAGTTCACCAGAGGGGAAAGAGAGCGGGTCTTCCCCCCTGCAAAGTGATGCCCCAAGCGTGTGTGATCATTACACAGGGTTTTCTGCCAAGTTGCTCTGATTTTGGCTTTTGGCTTTGGAAACAAGTGTCTAGGGAAAGGTGGGAAGGAGTCTGAAATAATTTCATGTCGCCTCCTTCCCTCGGTTTACAAGTCACCTTCACAGCTTGGAGGTTGTGTTCTGCCACGCATCCACCTTTCTGCCTGTTGCACACGAGTGTGAGATTCACTTTAGGGAACAGTGAAGCATTTTCTGCTGGTTTAGCTCACTCAGTTGGTTCATTGGCAACTCAGACAAATGCCAGCAAGGCGCTGGCTTTGAGTCTTAGACAGCAAATGCGATCTGTCACATTTTGAAAATATCTGTAAGGACACTGCAGCCAATAGTGCAGCTGTGCTTTTCCAATAGCCCATATTAAGATGGAATATGAAATTGAAAAGAGCCTATTGGCATGTATTATTACCATATTATTAGCACTGGATTTCATTAATGTGTTTTTAATTTGTGTAATAATGACATGGGCAGTATTTAGCTATTCTGGGCTTTCCATAAATAATTATTGGGAGTGTCCTTTTGTCAAATAGGTTTGGAAGTGGACAATGCAGAATTGATGTTTATCCCACCTTTCAAAGATCATTTTCACCATCTCCACTAAAAGCTATGCTTGCTCCAAGCAACATCTTGCTTGATGGAGGATAAGTTCTGCCGTTCTGAGAGGGATAGTTTTTATTTATAATTGTGAATGTGTTTAGCCACATGAGGCTGTCAATCAGTGAGACGAAAACCCAGTAGGATTATTTCTGTAAGTGGCCAATTTCCCCCACCCTTTCGCTCCAAATCAAGGACAGATGAAAGGTCATGATTAAAACAGTGATTTTTTCCTAAATTCTAAGTAACAGTTTGCAACTGTTTTTTTACCAAGATGTCAAAACTGTATTTTATCTTGGGAAAAGGGGGAAGGAAGAAAATTATAAGTTCTTGAAAATGTTGGCAATTTTCCAAATGGTTGTGTTGAAATTTATTTTAATTATTGTACTTGTGTCAGTTCCTAGCAAGGGTAAAAGGGGGGGAAATAATTCAGTGCAGTATTATGCAGCTATGGATTAAACAATTAATGGTGAACCTCTGTATCCTATTAGTATATTTGAGTTCATTATTTCAACAAATTGTTTCATGAGCCAGTGACTAGTGGATTTAACCATTTATTTTATAGTCAAAACAGAAGAATAATTGGCTAGTTGGAGGGTCTTTGCGTGTATGAATCCATCCAAGGAATTAACCTGAGATCCTCAAATAATGCAGAATGTCACCAGGAGGTTATTTTGTCCCAAGAGCTTGGTTTTCTTACGTGCAGTCAAGGAGCCTGCAGTCTGGGAGGGTTGTGGCAGCTGTCTGGTGACCATTGCAGCAGCCACCATCACTAAAATTGTGGAGGGCTTTGGTGTAATCAACAATTCCCTGGAAAACCCCTCAGCTGGCATTGTATGTGGTGTTCTTCTCTTGGATATGTGCTAACCACTCACGAGTCAGAAATAACCCTTCTCTGTTCATAGCATTTAGATAATCACCGAAGGAAATACTTCTTAGGGCTCAATTCTGTGTGTAAGATCTATTGACAACAGCCAGCTAAAAAGACCTTGAGAATGTCTTTTTATACAGAATCATCTAAACATGTGAGGATGTCACTGTTTTTTTTTCCTCTTTGTAGTTCACCTTAGAAATGTGCCAAGTCCCTCATTATACCCTCATGGAGTTTGGGCCAGATGTATCTTCATAAATATTACTTACATTAAATATTTTCTTCTCAAATTAGACATGAAACCAAGATGCTGTCTTTCTGTGTTGTTAGGTAGCACATTTATCTTGATAAAGAAGGTTAAGTGGGTAATAGTCTAATCTCAACCGCTTCTGGTTTTCCATTTTATGCTTTTCCTGTGATGGTAGGATTCCCTTATTTGCCTAAAAGAGCCCTGTGCCTTTGTAATGCCTTATAAAATGAGCCATCTTCCACCAGAACAAGGCATGTGGAAATGGGTACCTTATCACTGATGATGTGAGTGGTACAAGTAAAACTGGGTTATTTCAGCCATCTTTCCACTGCTACACAATTAATCCACAAATTTGATAATTCACAGGACCTATGCATCAGGGAGAGTTGACTGTTTAAAGGATAAACAGTGAAGTAAGTAATTTCTGGGTTTATTTCTAAAATTGTCTCAGAGAAATATCCTGCACTTAATATACATGTAGTTTTTGTGACTGTGTTTTGCCATTTCCTTCCATTTGTCTGTGCTAAGCTATTGTGAGTTACAAATTTAAGTGAAGAGCTTCCCTTTTCTATTTTTTTCATGTGAGCAGATGATGGTGGGGTGAGTTGCCACCTTCCTCACAAAGTTTTAGGTCAGCTAAGAAAATTGACTATTGGTTTTGGTCGTAGTTTGGGGTTTTGGTTTTTTTTTCTCCTTCTTTTCTTTCTCTTGGTTGGGTTGTTTAGTTTTTTCAAAGTATGCAAATATTTCTTCTGTAGTCAGTTATAATGATAGGCAGGATGCTGAAGCAACCTCTGAAGTGTCTGTGGTGGTTGATGAACTGACAGTAAATTCTGCTATTCTCTTGCTTTCTACGTCTGGGTGAGTCACACAAATATCAAGTCACAATTGCCTCGTGCCACGCTTGTAGGCCTTAAGAGTGTAGCATGAGATCACTGTTCTCAGGATCTCTCCAGAACATCGAAGTGTTGCATAGATGTGTTTCTGTGAGCTGTTTGTCCTTGCTGGGGAGAAGGGGCAGCAGCAGAGATCTTGTCCAGGCTATGAAGAAGGGTGCTCTGTCATTTCTTCTTCTACTTTTGTAGCCTGGATTCACTGAAAGCAAAGCATTTCTTGGCTTAGCTCTTCTAATTTCTTCTTGATTTATTTGTTGACCTCTTTTCAAATGGCAGAATGAAATTTGAGGGATGTGGGAGAGTTGAAGGTTTGGGTGCCACCTGAGAAGAATATATCTGGGGTCCTAATTGTCCACTGTACAAAAACAGTGCAGGCTAAAAAGTCAGCAAGACAATTGGTGTGAAGAAAACCAAGTGAATGTGGTGTTGGGAGTGCAGAGTGTGCCTGTACAAAAATGTAATCAGCAGGACATTTAAAGTGATGAAAACAAGTGGAAAAAGTAAATTTTTACATGCAAAACCATTTCCTTCTCTTTAGCTGTTGGAAAAAAAAAAAAAAAAGATTATTTGTTTCAGAACCTTTTCTAGGACTCTGAAAGGATTTATAGACAAGGTGTGCTGTGTACAGGAGTTTTTACTGTCTGCCTTGCCAGTGAATTAGGGCCCTGTTCTACCAAAAAAAAAAAAAAAAATCATGTTAGCACTTCCTTTGCAGCCATCCTGGGCTTCCATGGTGCAGAAGTCAGATGTAAATTCTGGCTGAATTGGGCCCTTATGGAGGCAGTGTTCAAATGGCCTGTGAGGAGAAGAGAAACCATCCAGGTCGTGGGCCTCTGCCTGCTTTTGAGAGCCCTTCCATCGTTGCTATAATTCTCTGAAAGCAAACTAATAAAACTTCCCATTGACTTGCACTCATGTCTGCTTTGAGCAGTTATTTACAGTCTACCATCAGCAGATTAAAAATCAATTAAGATCCATAGAAACAGTCAAAGTTACACGCTCCTCTTTGCTGGTAGAATTTTTTATTTTTTTTTCAAAGATTTTACATTAATACTTACTGCTTGGTATTACTGAAGATAATGTATCAGATTTAGGCAAAGTCTGTGCATCTTTAACTCTACAGAACTGTGCATCTTTACCTTTGCAGAAGCCCTGCTAAGACTCTCTCATCCTCTGTGCCTCTTGGCCTCTGTAGAAATAGGAGAATTTATGCAATTCACTTAGCTGAAATGGAGATGTTGAAAGCTCTCCAACACTGTCATGATGGATGCTATTGCAAATGTGTAGGGAAAACAATAATCTTAATGATAAAATGATAAGTTTAATACCAGTACGTCAGAGTGGAAAGTGAATGTTAGTGCTGCTAATACATTAAAATAAAGGAGAGTTTGATTTGTGGTCCTGACTTTCCACAGAAGTGTTGCAGATTAATTTGGTTCTGTCCCACAATTGGTGTTTAGGTGGTGCTGATCTGGGACTACGGACACCCAGTTCTGCCAGTGACCTGCTCTGGGGGTTTTGGAGTGTGCAGTGGTATTTTCCTTGAGCTTTCTGATTATACCATTAAACACTCAAACATAGGGCTGCTTTATAATTTCTTCACAAGTGTGTGCTCCAAAGACTATTATACCCATAGTCATGATACCTGTTCTAGTGTTTATTCATGTGTAGATTCAAAGGATGTAATCTACATTTCTAATTACCGTTTTTATTCGTCCTTTCTGTTTCTTATCTTAATGCAACTTTCATCTAAAATTTACAGTAGCTAAAGAAGCCACGACTTCAGTTGCACATTGCAATGATACTCAGGTATCAGCCACAAAAGTCAATGCTGATTGCATTGCTGAGGCAGAAAGCACTGAGAAACTGGGGGGGAGGGAGAAAGGGGAAAATCATAATTTAATTAACTTGTCCAACCTTAATTTAGTCCTCTTAATTTAGTGCTTGGGCTTGTTTGTAGACTGCTTCATTTGACACAGGATAGAGATTATGTTGATGGGTGACTTCAGAAAATCTTAAAAGGAGTTGCTTTATCAATATGGAGTCAGAGCAGCACAGAGTAAATAAGGCCAGGCTTTTCTAACAAATGCTGAGAATAAACAAAATATGAAATGACTGTTTGTTAAGCAAGCAGACTCTATCCTGGGGGTGACATTTTACGTAAAAAAGACTGGCATGATATATTTATATCCTACCATGATACATCTGCACAAGACAACTGAGTTAAGATTGCACAGTCCACTTAAATACCACAGTTCTCCCTTTTGATTCTTTACTTTGCAGCCTGGATAGTATTTATGTCTGCTGGTGGGGAAAAGAAGAGAAAATGTCACCCTGTCCATCACATTGACTCTTAGCTGTTCTCCTTGTGAGAGCCTCACATCCAGCTGCACTGATTCCTGCCCCTCTCTGCACAGAGGTTGCTGCCCTCTCATCTTCTTGGAGAGGGGGAGAAGTGTCAGAGTGCTGGGGAAGGGAGGAGGGCACTTTTCTTTCTGAGAGGTTTTCCTTGTTTACCCATCCCCACCAGTCAATTCACAGCTTGTCTGTACTGTTGATGGTGGTCTTGCTTTAGTGCCTTTTTTTCCCACTCCATTAGTTCTGATCTCCACTTCTCAGTGGATACTGTCACCCTCTGCTTGTCTTTCTCTTCCAAATTATTGAGCCCAGTTTTTATATTCTCACTTTGTCCTGTCGTAGCCCCCACGTACCTTCTCATGTTATTCATCTTCCCTAGCTCCAGATGCCAGAAGTCCTCTCTCTCCTGGTTCTGCAGTGTTCCCATTTCCTCATGGTAAAATCAGTGTGTGCTGACTGCAAAGCCCAGCCCACCTCCCCATGGATGCCTGGAGCTCAGGGATGCTTTTGGGCACTGTGCCAGCACAGCCTGGTCAGCCTTGGGCATCAGGCATGGGGGGCATCTGCCCACTGAAGGTGGGATCTTCAAATTTACTTTTTTTTCTTCATCTGAGAATATTTTTGAGTCTTGCCTGTGCCTGCAAAAAATTCAGATGTTCTCTGATCTTGTTGCCTAACTCACTCTCCAGAAGAGAGTATTATTTTGTATTATTGATGCTAAAACATTAATTTGTATTAGGATACTGAATTTCTTTTGCTTTCCTTTTCATTATTATGTATACCTCCTAAAATCTGTCAAAAATCATGTCTTTTTGAAGCTATACAAAACCACCATTGCTTTCTGTAGTGCTTCCATTTCATTCTTGGAACATCATATTGCTCTACTGCTTTCAGGATTGATTTGGCTATTTTTTTTTATGCTAAGCCCTGACTCATAACAATTAGCATTACCTGTGTGCTAAATTTATTTTTCAGAGGTGTATTTTTCTGAGAGGGATTGGCATTCTTGCCAACTGAGACTGTTCATGTGCTGGAGTATTGGGTAACAGGGTCAGAGTCTGTCCTCCAACCTGATCCTGTTCAAAAAGAAGCAAAACCTGAACTGATGAGGTTTTCACTTTTATTTGAATCCCAAGAGCTGTATTTCCAGATGAAATTTAAGGTCCTTACATTTCTGAGTTATTGTAACATAAAATATTAACTGCTGTGCTAGAGCTATACACTCTTTCAGCTCTTTCTCAGCATATAATTTCTCTTTTTAGATATCTGACCTTTCTGTAATTCTTCTAATTTATGGAATAGTGCAATTTATCTTTTCTTTATCATCTTAGGGTGGCTGAGTGGAACGATGGAGGGGATGCATATATCTTCTTGTTTCTTTTTTCTGACTCAGTGTTTAGTCATTATTTTCAGTATCATTTAATCTGTGGAAAGTTTCCCCATATGTCAGGCGTATTTTAAACATTCAGCTGAGCTCTGTGCTACAGTAAGCCCTCTCAGATATGATGCTCAGCAAAGGGCAGAGTTCAATCTACACCATTTATGAAAGTGAAGCTTTTTCAAATGCTGGTCTCTAAACAAATACCAAACCTGTGTACTCTTGTTTTGTTGAACATGTAAATTAGGTTTCCCTGTGTACATCATTTCCCATTTCTTTGTGCTGTCTGCAGAGAAACTCAGAGCTCTTAGGTGAGCAGATCTATACCGTGGTACCCTTTGATACAAATATATTGTAAGTATTAAAAGTTCTTGCAAGAACTTTTAGTTAAGTACTGCTAGGCATAGAGGTGCAGCCTGTGATTGACGAAGGACCCATGTCAGACATTCCCCCTTCACAATAGTCTTCCTCTAGATTTCATGGCATATTGAATCTCAAATTTATCAGAAATTGTTTTAAAGATATGGCCTCAATGTCAAAGAGTTTATTAAAAAAAAAAAATGTACAGCAAGCAACAATAAGAATACTCTGATGCTACAGAAGCTTTGATTACTGTTTGCTTCCTGCAGAAGTTTGTTATTAGTTTGCTGAGAATGTAGAACCTAAAAGTACTTAGTTTTCTTTAACAAAAATGTTTTGGAGGTTAATTGAATGTAATGGGGTTTGTATGCTAATGGAATGGAGATCATGAGGAAGAGAGGTATTCCTTAACTTTCCTCTTTGCTGTAATTACTGAATAATGCTATTTATGGTAAGGTTGTGTACACGTGCGTGTCTTGGGAAAAGGATATGGGATTACTTATTAACAATAAAATGGAATTCCTTTTCACAGGGAATTAGAATTGTGACTCTAGACTTGCTAATTTAAATAACTTGCAGGCTAAACAGACTTTTATAAAGCATTAAATGCTATTATGTCTCGTGAAAATTAAACACATTTTCTGAAAATATTAATTTCCCATTGGTTTTCTTGCCTCCTTCTTGTTGCTTCAATTTCAGGCTGCCTGATAATCCGTCCTCCACACACCAGAGGTTAGGGATTTCTGAGGCTGCTCTGGTGCCTGGTTTTTTCAGTCCTGTTCCCCTCTCTCTGTGGCTTTTACCTCTGTTCTCATGAGCAGTAGATGTTCACTATGTGCACTGCTCCAGGGTGAGGGCACCAACTGGTGATGAATTTGCAGCAGCCTGATATCATCGGCGATACTGTAAACCCTGAGTGTGGTACTTTAGCAGCTGCAAGTCTTCCCAAATCCAAAAAACCTGGTAGTTTGATGTTTCTAAAGCTGGAAGAAGGCCAGTGCACTGCAGAAGGTTGAGGGAGAAATAGATAATCTTTGATTTTTATAAGGGAAGTCAATAACAAATGTTCTAACTCCACAGACTGATACACATCAGTCTGTTTTGTATTTTAAAGACTGCCCAAAGAAGGGGTGACCTTCCTCTTGAGGAAGGAGTTAGAGTAACTTGAAATTCTGTATTTATATCTGCATCTTCAGTAGCTACAAGCCTGAAAAGTTTGATTCTGATCTTAAATGTTAGTGTGTGGGGCAATTTTATCATTACCGTTTTTTTACGGAATCACAAACCAATGCAATTTGGAAGGGACCTTGAAAATTCATCTCATCCAGCCTTTCTCATTAGAGAGCTTTAAGATGAGATATTTTAGGGGCAGTCCACCGTGGCAAGCTGTTTTCTGTATGAAGGAAAAAAAACCAAAAAAGCTTTGAAATTGAACAGTCCAGCTTACTCTTATCCGGAAGTCAAACAATTCTGTAGGCCGTGCTCCATCCTGACAGGTTCATGAAAGTTTGAATGAAATATGATTGTAATCTTGGACATTGGTTATATAGCTCCTATTAACTCATATTGGCTACTGATTATGCAATTTCTGTGCTGGTCACTTCGATTAGCCTTGATCATTTGGAAAAAAAAAAATCAATTCACTCTCCTGGTTTTAATTTTGATAATTCAAATTCACGGTGTTCTTCATCTGCTTTGTTTGATGCTGGACATAAATCAAGGTTATGGACGAAACCAATTCCTGAATGAAAAGTTTCAATTTTCTTTTCTTTTTGGCTACAACTGTGCAAAGAAATCATCATTTGGGCAACTAATATGCCTAAGTATCCTTCAAAAGGAACTGTGATATATTAGAGCTGTTCAAATGTCCTCACAAATCATGTTGCCTTGCAGCTTTGATCCTGAAATATGTGAAATGATGTCTGATTTATGCCACTGATCCTTCTTTTAGATAGTTAAGTGTTCTTGCTTAATGTTATTAAATAAGTTCAAAGCAGCAAATAGGCCATTCTGGGCTGAGGACATTTGAAAAATAGCCTTCTCAGCAGGCTGCATATACGATATATGTTCTTTAGTTTTTCCCTTTGGGGTTTGGTGGTTTTTTTTTTTTTGTGTACAGCAAGCTACTAGAACTTTCTTCTGTCCACATCTCTGGTCACAATGCTTTTGGGTTTGTGGTTGGTGGTGTGGCTTTTTGGGTTTTGGTGGGTTTGTTTGTTTGTTTGTTTGTTTGTTTTTGTTTTTGTTTTAATTTTTTGTTTTGGTTTGGTTTTTGGTTTTGGTTTTTGGGTTTTTTTTGTGGGGGGGAGTTTTGGGGTTTGTTTTTGTTTTGTTTGGGTTTGTTTTGTTTTGGTTTTTTTTGGTGGGTTGTTTTCTTTTTTTCCCCTCCACCCTCTTGATAACTTTCTCCTGGCCTTTGTATTCATTGGGGTGTTTTAGGAGTGTGTGTATGCTGGGGGGTTCACAGAAATAACTTTGGGACAATATGGGGGAGATCTCTGAGTCTCCCCTAAACAATGATATAAAACAAGCTGCATGACCCAGCTGAAGCAGTACAAGAAAAAAAAAAACCCTCTGAGAGTATAAATTAGTGGGTCAAATTCACAAAGGAGCAGAGTAAGTTTGACTACCTTAAATGAAAAATCTATCGATACGTTGCCACTTCTGCTTTAACATGCAAAAAGAAGGAGAGAGATGAGAAAATCCTTGATTCTAAAATATTTATCAGTATAAATATTCTGAACTTGCATCAGAATACTGAAGTGCAAATCTCTCCAGGCATGAGGGTTGCATAGGAATCACATCACCTCTAAATTTAGCAAATCTTTTAATGGAAATGTCACACAGTTCAGACACAAGATTTGGGGTTTTTAGTATGTTGCAGGAGCTTTATAACTAATATTATACTTGGGAAATTTTAGTAGGAAGTATTAAATCAGCATTTCCAGTGGGATTTGATCCTTGTTGAAGCAGTGATCACCATCTTGGTCTCCTCCTGCTGGAGAAGAGCTGTTTGGTAGGGAAAACTTCCCAGTGCTCTCCAGCAACACCAGAGCCTAAACACCAGGCTTTCAGATATAAGATAGATAACAGAGATAAAATTTGAGCATCAGATGTCATCTCTGTACTCTCTATTGTGTTGGTTTTGATGTCTGCCTTTGTAAGAATATGAGTATTTAAATTTTGTAAGTGTAAAAATATTTTTTGTGAAAAAATACATACATTTGTACTTGCCCCTATAAATTTTTTTTTTTTTAATATAGCATCCTGAGGAAATCCTGAAGAAAGACCAGAATAGCAGGTAGAGGCTCAGCAGTTGGTTGTTTTAGTGGCTTTTTATCTGCTCTTCATGCCAGCTATTTAACTTTCCTTTTGCCTGCCTGAAAGACATTATTACCCCGAGATTTAGGATGTCTGGATTGATGGTCATTTTCTGCCATGAGAAAGCATCATCATTAAATCATTTGATGTCTTCTTTACTGGGGACCATGGGCTATGTGTGCTAAATCACTTCAAACCTTTCTACTTGTACCCCTGTTAAAGGGTAGGAGGGGTTTTGGTACTTCTGTGGCTTTAAAGAGCAGTGGAGGTTAAAGATGCTTCAAAGGGAGTCAGACATGGGCTCCCATCTCTGACCCTGCCAAATACTCTGGTATTCCAGTTATGTTTCCAAACAGTGCAATTTGCTAATTGTGTTCTCACAAGGTATTATATTAGACCATTACATTCATGGAGAGATGGGTTGCATTGTATTAGATGTTTGCTTTTTATGCTTCTCTCAAAAGAAAAAAGAAATCCTTAAATAATAAATGAAAACACAAAAGGCAGCGAAAGTATTTTTGTGTGTGTGGTGGAGGTTGTTTCCTTTGCTGCTGGGAAGCTGCATTTCTGCCACCCAAAGGACCCTGAGCACTGGACTTTTGCTGTGCCTGGAGAGACAGATCCAATCATTAGTAAACAGCAGAAAGCAGGAGAGACGGGGAGGGAGAGAGGGTGTGCTGGAACTCCGTTTAATTCTGCGGTGTCACATCAATCTGCCCAGTTAAGTGATTGAAGGGGAGAAACGCAGGCTGCAAAAGAAACTGGGCCCTGATTTGTTCAGGGTCACCAGCAGTGGTTTGAAACCATCTTGTTTGCAGATACTTCTTTCATGTTATTAGGCTGTCAGCTGAGTGACTCTGTAAGATTTATGGCTGGGAGCTGGAGCGCGTGCGTGCGCGCGGCGGCGGGGACAGAGATGTTATTGAGGAGACAGCGATCCATGCCTGCCCTGATTGAGCTCTGCAGCCTTTTGTCTAGTCCTAGTTAACCTCCTGATGCATTTTTTTTCTATTCACATGCTGCTAAAGGAGCTCGAGCAGGAGGTGAAGCAACAAGTGGTGAAAGGTTGCTCGTAACAGCGTGGGGATGCAGTGAACTCGGTGCGGACTTACTGACTGTGAAATGATGGAATAAAACTCCATTTTATTGGGCAGGGCCCAGGTTTAACCTGCCAGTATCTTTCAGGCAGTTTTATTTACTGTAATGTCGTCAAAGCCATTGGCTGAGTGTTCCCTTGTCACTGGTGTCTTTGCGGGGAAACGTGTTCTTGAGGAAAGAATTTGGAGATAGCGCTGGGTTACCCTGAAAGTGAAAATGTTTCTGTTTTTAAAAACAAGCAACTGAAACAAAAACAAATTTAAAAAAAATAAATAAAAAGGAGAGAGTATGATGTGATCAACCCAACATAGAATTTATATTAACTTTGGGTCTTTAGTAGGAATTGGAGTTTTTATTTTACATAAATCTGCAAATTTTGAAATACTGGATTTTCATAAACCCCTTCTTTTTTTCTTGGAAGTTAGTCATAATTCTGCAAATAGTTTTCTGATCTTCTGTTTACACAGATCATAGTTGTGCCAAGGTCAAGGCATGCATTATTTTAAAAGATGAGTAAGAAAATGTTCATTGTCATAGGAGTCAGTATCAACTGTGGTGACTTAAAGCCAATAAAATAAACTTCAGCAGTAAAGGAGCTGGTGAATGTCTAAGTTTTACGACAGAAAGGTTTATTTGTGTTTAGTTGTCCATAGGTTAAAGGAGTAAATAGAAATGGCTGATACATTGTCATTCATTGAAAAATCCAACTTTATTACTGATCTGGCATAATTTGTGTGTTGGCTTTGTTTCAGCCTAGTCAAGGTAATTAACTTACAGGAAAAGACTTGTTTGTAAATGGTTTGTAATGATCTACTAACACCTTTGGTATTGTGACAGGTTTCATGCACTTGACCATGAAGGTGTTCTACCACAATGTGTATAATTTTCAGATAAATGTTTAAAAATTCTGAGATATTTTTAAAATTATTTTCTAAAAATCAAGCTTTAAACTCCTTCCCTACTTCTCTTTTTTTTCTTTTCTTTTTTTTTTTTTTTTCTATTAAATCACCAAGAAAGCACCTGTTCTTTTTATCTGAGATAATTGTGCACATTTTGACCCTATAGTAATCTGATCTATTTCAGCATAAATGAGATTGTGGTTGTACAGACACAATGATGCCATTCTTTCTCTATTTATGTAAGGATATTGATGAGAATCTGAGGTTATTAAGCTGAGTAAAATACTGCTTTTCAGTAGAATTTTCTCCAACAAAGTCCTAGCAGCAACATGACTGGAAAAAAAATGTAATGCCATCTTTAAAGTCACAGAACTGGGTCTTGGCAGACCATCACCTTGCCCTGTGCCTGGTGTGGCCACAGCCCTGCTGTGTGACCTTGCTCCCATCTGCTCTCTGTGCTCCTGATGCAAAATACACAATGGGTCAGTTGGAAAACACCTGAGATCCTTAGGTGGAAAATAATCTGTAGTAGAACTGCACTTGAATTACACCATGTAGTAGCTAATCTGATTGACAGAACATGTTGCAAATAATAGCTTTTATATATATATATATATATATATTATATATATATATATATAGCCTCACTTTATTTTTGGTCCGAAGGTAAATGAGGTTTTGGTTACTTTTAAGCAAAAATGTTAAAAATTACCATGAAGGGAATTTCATTACATCCTGAATTCTACCAAAAAGACAGCTTCAGCTACTTTTAAAAGACTAAGTCATTCTGATAAACTGTAGGTAAACACAATTTTGGGAATTATGAAGGAGGAGCTTAAGAGACATTGCCTGGGCACACAGGGATGGTGTCAAGGCTGCCAGTTACTTGTTGTGCTGTCTAGCAAATAAGATTCCTGGTATCAATAATATTCTGCCTGTTGATAAACATTAAATGTGGAGTTTGGTAGAGAAGGTTCAGTATGTTTCTTAAACAGTGAAAACTATTCTAAAGGCAGAGTGCTTGGAAAAGTGAAAAGGAGCTATATATACCCCTGGGATTATCTGGGGCATTTGCTTGATTCAATCAACTCTTGAAAGCTGTCCTGTCTTCTTTAAATCCATGGTGGCAGTTACGGTGCTGCTTCGTTCCTGATTTTAAATGCTTTCTGCCCCTACTTTTCAGTTGCTCACACTTAGGTGAAATTAAGAAATCTAACTGTTGGGTATTATGTTTTAGACCTGCTGAAATAGCTCTTCCTGCTTGCATCCTTATGGTCTCATTAAGGCGATGCTCACAGCATGCCTGACTCTAGTGAATATTTGCAGACCTCATTTGCCTACATTAGAGACAAAAAGCTTTAAAAAAAAATCCTTCTTGAGCCATAAACGGGTGAGTTTGTCAGTATCAGTGATCACAGGGCTGGTGTCTCCCAAGGCAAGGGCTGAATGCTGTCCTTGGAGTTGAATAACTATTGAAACCCTCCATCCAAGCCCTTCCCACTGCTGGGATAATACACTAGGTCCCTGGCTTTGAGCTGTGGGTTTAAAAGTGTGAGGGCTGCTAAAATCAGTGAGAAGTCAAAGTGTGCACCACTCTCGCAGCAAGTCCTGTACATCAAGGACTCGTTTAGGCAACATTATCATTCCCATTCCTGCATATTTAAGACTAATTGTAGGGATATAGTATATAGGACTAGTAATAGTATAGTATTATTAAATGCTATAATTATTAAATACCAATTATTATTAAATACGATACTATAATAATTATTAAATACTATTAAATACTATTAAATACTATAGTGTTTAGGAATTTTTAGGTTTTTATTTTAAAGAGTTTTGTTTTGTTGAGTTTTGATTGATCATCATAAAGCAAAATGTAAGGGCTTTGCAGCAAACCCCAGATTCCAACAAGTGCAAGTCATCTCCACCTTTACCACTGGGACCCAACTGGTTTGTTTTCCCTGTGCTCAGACTTCCAGCCCGAGATTTCTGTTCTCCAGGGGATATAAAAAAAAAAAAAAATCCTCAACCTATTATGTAACACTGAGGTCGTGCTTTATGGCCAACCTAAATTTCCACTCTCTCTCCTCTCCACTTTTGTGTTGTGTTGTGCTTTGCCTGCCCACCACAGGTGTCTCACTTCATAGTTGAGCTGATAAGAATGCATAATGGATTTTTTTTTTTTAAAGGCATGCTAAAATCACTTTGCAATGGGGGATGTGGTGTAAATCCAAAGTGATGCTGATGTTACATTTTTATTGAGCAAAACGGAGCTAGAAATAATAGCAAAAATATTAATCAAAGGTGATGTAACTGTCATGTTAATGAGAAGTGCTTGAAGATTACTGAGCTCTACTATAAATAGATAGTACTCCTATGGATTTACAACCCTTATTTACTCTATTTAAATTTTGTGGTCCCAAAGAATTGGGCTAGAAAATGTAAGATGAGAGCCTTTCCCTTGGAGCTATTGAATTTTCCTGACAAAACAGCTTTTGGAGAACAGTATCAGTTTGCATATGTGTAACGTTTTTCCTTGTATTTGAATCATTTTGCTACTCTTGTGAAAATAGAGAAGAAATTTAAAAAATAAAAGTCTTTGTTAGAGGGATAGCTTTCTTGTTTAAATGTCAAAATAGGCATTAAATTTTTAGAGAAAATTTGGATTAGCTTTTTTGATGGAATCACTAATGGAAATGAAGAAAGAGGTAAAAGGATTTTTTTTTTTATCTAGATATGGCCAAAGTGCCTCTTCATCTCATTTTTTAAAATTATTATTTATTAAACTCTTCATATTGCAAAGCCCTGATTGGAAGTTTACAAATTTGTGCAAAACTGTTTCCTCTCTACCTCAAATTTGGTTTTTGGTGTTTGTTTGTTTTGTTTGTTTTTGTTTTTTTTCTTTTGAAAAAGTCATCCTGGAGGAGTACAGAAAAATTACTAATTTGTCTGTGCTCAATTTTGAAAAGCCTTTGTTTCTCTGAACAATTGTCATCCTTACCTTTTGAAGCAGTAACCCTGAAATGTAATAGTAGTGGACTTGTAACTTCTATGAATGAATGAATACTTAATTTCTTTGAACTTCTTTGTTAACTTCTTTGAATGCACATGTAACTTCTACGTCAGGAATGTTTCCTCTTCTCTTCCTGTGAGCATATAATTTATTTTAACCTCTGTTTTCAAGTGTTCATTAGAGTTTCGCAGATTTTTGCTAGACCAACCTCTTACAGTTCTTGCTCAAGCCTCACACGAGGCACAACACTGATATTTTTATCTCCTCACTCTCCCAGGGCAATGGGTCAAAAGCCATTTCCCTCTTAGTTTGAGTAGCTAACCAAATTTCAGCCGCACCATTCCCAGGCAGCAGCTACAATTGCTCAAACTGTTTGCAGTTTCCACTTGTTCCTGGACCAGACATGCACCCTCCATGCACTAGAAAATGCAGTTGCACAGAGAACAGTGTTTCCTAGTTTCTGAGATCTTGGCTTTGCAGCTCCCATCATTAACTGGCTGCCGCTATCTTCACGTTCAGCCTTTAGCTTTTATGTGCAACATATGTCACTGAAGCAATTCTTTGCTGCCATCCAATCACTTCTGTTCATTTCCATTAGCTGGAAAACTTATTGGAAATAACTGGATGGTGATGGGCTTCTCCCCAGTTCTGCTTTTAGTAGATACTGGAGTATTATGTGGTCTGTGTAACAAATCTGTCTCACTTTTTATCAGGGTGCCTTGCTCAAAGAGTGCTGGGGTCTGGCACTGCCTGGCTTCTGAGGGCACCAAGTGAATGAGCAGTGGACAAGGTTTTTGTGTTTCCTTTTTGCTTGAATTACCAGAAATTCCATTGGCACCCCTCAGATTGCTGTGGGAGCAGTGCGTGTTTATGCTACACACAAAAGAAATTACAGCACACTTAAACCAGAGCATCTCTCTAATGGTGCGTGGGGGCATTTCCCAATCTATTCACTTCGGATAGAAGAGCTGTTATTAGATGCATCACTCTGGAAGACATCAGTGAGTGGTGCAAAACAGTTTTTGTCTGTGTGTTCACTTAGATCATTGAATTTGGGGCAGAAAATTTCCTACCTGACCACTGTCACAAGATTCTCTCTTTGTGTGTGATCTCCTTTTCTTTTTTTTTTTTTTCCCTTCTTTTACATGAACCAAGACATTTAACTAGAGAGTGCTTCATCTTAGGTTTCCTGTTTCTAGTCCACAGTCATGACTTTTAAGAATACTTCTGGAATTTGCTATGTTCACTCACTGAAAACTCCAATTCAGCTCTTCTCCATCTTCATTTCAGCTCACTGTTGTGAAGTTATGAAAGCCTACTTGCACAGTCCTTAAAAATGTTCAATTCAACTTTATTCTGTGCATCAGTGCAGATATAATAATTATCTACCACAAGTTAAGGTTAAAGTTTAGAAGTGGTCACAGGTTGGGGTTTTTTTATATCTATAAAACTTATTTTCCTCTGGAATTTTTCAAGTGGAACCATACGTTTCTGTTGGAATGCGTCAACTTCAATGAAACTTCTGTGGAGAAAAGTTTCTTATCTCCAGGTTCTACTTTCTCATCAAAACCAGATGAGAAAAATCTGTAAGTTATTCTAATCTTCTGAGAAGTCACTGTGGCTTTACTGATCTGGTTAAATTCTTGCCCTACCTGGTTCAAGCTATAAAGTGTTTTTGGGCTTTCCTTCATACCAGATGAAAAACTTTGCCTCTCACTTCTTCGGCTGTCTGGCTGTAGTAGGAGGGACCAAGAGACCCAGTGCATGCTTCCAGTGTGTGAGACAGGTAAAGGCCTTTGTCAGAATCAATTATGGTAGACAGTTAAAGGTCCTGTTACTCTCAAAGTGAGATCTCTAACTGCAGCAGGGCAGTTGATTAATCTTGTTCCTTGTGCATGTTGTACTTTTAATGCTGCTAGTGTTTTCCCATTTTGGAACTTGAAAGGAGTTTGTAATTGTACAGGTTTATTTTGAAGAATGGGGAGGCTATTCCCTGCTCAGCTAAATATGAGAATTTTGAGAAAAATTGTGTGCAGGTCTTTCCTGTACTGTAATAATGCATGGACCTACTGAACAAGATTTTCAAATTTTGTTGCTAGCATAAACAGCTTTGTCCATAGAGGATTGTGATAAGAGAGCTGGCTGCTATAAAGTTTTAGGGGTTGATGTTTCATATGCAATCAGTAGTGGGCTTCTCATTTAGAACTTTTGATAACAGTAGTAGCAGGCAAATCATCTAAAAGTCTCCAGTTGTGTTCCAAGAGCTGAGAGTTCAGAAATGTTATAAATCCTGAAGTATTTATTTTGGAGTGATGTTGCTCTTTTTATAATAATATCAAGCTTTTATATAGGGCACCTTTCATTCTACAGTACTCCAAAGGATTGTATAGAATTGTTAGAAAAAGCTCCCTTTCATGTCTTTTCCTGCACACTGGTCACACATCCCCCCGAAGAAAAGTGGGGAACCCAAAATCCATTGGCAGTGATTGTCTCACTCAGTGAATTTATTCTGGTAGCTTCAATTCCCCTCTGTCAGACTGCCTGGAAAGTTGTGAGGAGGACAAAGAAGAGCTCAAAGTTGTATGAAGGAAGCAAAATTACTGTAGTGAACTCCCACGTGCTGACAAGTTTCCAGAAATCTTCCTATCCCATTGGCATAAAGCTTTGTGGATTTGCAGGGACCATGAAGGTGAAAGCCAGCAGCACTCAGCCCAGCAAATATTCTTCTCAAAACCATCCATATATCTAAACAGGATTTAATGCTTGCAAAAAGCAGGATCCACTCCTGTGATGTTGAAGGGCTTTTGGAAAAGGAAGCATGTTAGAAGTAGAGGGCAGGGAGAGCTTTGGTGAGCTGCCAATTTCTAGGCACAGACTCCTAAAGAAAGATTTCTGGTTTATAACCTACATGGCCAACACATGGATGAAAGCAAGCAAAAGTTAGTTTGAAGTGCTGGGATGGTGTACAGGTTTATGTTATCCCACTTTGAATGGGGTATTTGGTGTGCAGCACCAATTTAAGGCACGTGAGTTAATCAGATGGACTAACACTTGTTAGAAACAGAAGTAAAAATATGCCAGGTAAATCACTCAGTGCAGGAACTATTACAGACTGCACAAAGGACCAAAACCAATTCAGTTAATTATGAAACATTTCTGTTACATTTAAGTGGTTGAAGACCAATATGATTCACATTGTGTGCAATTGTAGAATTACAGCATAGTTCAGGTTGGAATGGATTCCTGGGGAGACTTGTCTAACCTCCTGCAGCAGGAGGTTGAGTTGCCTTTTTCATGTTTGTAAGGGTGGAGACTTCATAACCTCCCAGCTCAGATGCTGGCAGAGGTGATCATCCTCATGACAAAAAAATCTTATACTCAACTGATATTTCCATTGCCTCCTGACCTATTGCTGTGTGTCTCTGAGAAAGTTCTGGCTTTGTCTCCTCTCTAAGGTACTTAGAGAAGTTCTTCTTGCAGCTTTCACTTCCTTTTCTAGTTCCATCTCCCCCTGAACTCTTACATCTCTAACTCCCTGTGTGCTTAGACAACATCTCAATTTGTTCTTTGTACCTTCTTCCATGATCTGTAGACTTTGTTCTGCATTTGAGCTAGCTGAGGAGATCTTTGTCAGCCATGCTGACCCTCTGCCACCCTTGCTTGACCTTCTACACATAGGGATATGGCTGCTTTTTCTTTTGAGGAGGTTGTGGTTTGGAAATCAGGCCCCTTTGGGGCTTCTGGAGCCCCTTCTTGAGCCCTTTTGCCTTCCAGGAAAGTCTCCCTGGGTTCCTGACAGGTAAATCCCAAAACAATCTGAAATCAGCTCTCCTGGGGTCCAAGCAGTGGGTCTGCTGTCTTCCTCTTTCCTCTCAGTAGCTTTAAATCCTGAATGTTCATCCTATCCTATTCCTGTGGCTGAGGTTCCCCTTGACTTTCACATTCCTCACCACCTGATGCTTCTTGAGTAGCAGGCTCAGCAGAGCATCTTCCTTAGCTGGATTATCCATTTCCTAATTAGTTCTTTGGATATTTTGCAGAAAGTTTCAAAACATGTCCCTAATTGTAAATACATCCCTGAGAGAATCCAGGACCTTGTTCCAGTTTAAATGATTTAATATTTGTATACTGTGTGGTTGTAAGGTGAATCAATAAAATAATGCACAACCTCCATGTGTGGCAGTGCTGAAATAACCTGTAGATTAATTGAGTTTAGCAGAACAGTGTGGAGGATTTTGGTTATTGGAACGGGATGGAGAATTTTGCTTGTTTTGTTTTGTTTTTTTCTCTTACAGGGGGGATAAAAGAGACCTTGGTAGGCAGACCCTTTTCATCTTTCTTGCACAAGTCTTCTCGTGGTTTTCAGACCTTTTAAGCATATGGAAATGAAACAATACCAAATATATGTGATGTGCACATTGGTGTAAAAGCAAAAAGTGTTCTTAGTCATGGGGGAGTTGCCACTTGGATAGCCTACAAAAGCCACTGTGCTACCACCAGGTGCTTAGACACCCTGGTACTAATTCTGCTGCTGCAGATTATCACCTCCAGAGCATAGATGCTCTCCATGGAAATGTCTTTGATGCACCTGTACTGTGTTGGTCAGCCACCTTATCTGTGTGGTGTGTGGGAGCCATAACAATATGGAATATGCCAAGGTTTTAGATCCCTGCTATTGTGCTAATATTTGCTTTGGGTTTGTGGTGTTTTTTTGGGTTTTTTTTTTCTGCATAATCTTTCCTGCATCCACTGCTCGCTGATTTGATAACACCTGTGTGCTAATAGAATTACAGAGTTAGTGATTAGCAAAGGTGTCTTTGTTTTGCACTCCCTTCTCTACTTATGCTTTATTAAAGAGGATTTTAGTACAGATGTTGTGACTTTTTTCCTCTGCTTCATCCCACACCATAAGAGAATATCAGCCTGTGAAGTCTTGCTTTGTTATTACATGAATACAGGCAAGGGCATTTCTTTTCTAGACAGTAAATAAAAAAGAAATAAACATGTAAGAAGTCATCTTTCTCCCAGAGTTTCAGGAGAGAACACACACTTTCAAGGAGACTAACTCAGTCTCTGCAAATAGTAAAGGTTCCAAATTCAGGTGCAGTTCAAGGAAGCAATCAAGATATGTTTATCCAGCTCCTTAAAGTTTGAAGTGTGCTGATAGAGAATGCTGGCATAAGATTTCTGTCACAGGGAATGTCTTGTTCCAGTTTCTGAAAACTGAGCCCTAAAACTCCTTTAGTGAAACATTTCAGGGTTCAAAAATTCGCACCAAATTAAAAAAGTTATTAATTTATTTTGCTTATCTTAGCCAATTAATGCATTCTCACCGTCACTGTCCCTGAGCAGAAATAATACCTGAACTCAGTCCTAATGCAGCCAAAATTCCAAATTATGTGACTAAATGTTACTTGTTTCTCACTTGCTGGGCAAAGCTCGGTCTAGTTATGCATTCTTAGGGATTTTGTCCCAGGGTGCTAACGAGGGGTTAAACTGGCAACAAATTTTCCATCATCTGGCTATCCCTGTTGTTAAAAGGATGTAAACTGTACTGTGAAGTGAACCCATCTACAACTGGCACAAGGCTGGTAAGACAAAGTGTTGGTACTCCACAAGATTTGAACAGGAACTCGGAAGAAATAGTGAAGTTTTAGCTATTTTAACATTTTGACCTTTTTCAGAAAATGAACATATTCTCCAAAGCACAGAATATGTTGAATCAGCAGCAGGCGATGTGAAACCAGATTGTGATGTAATCTTCAAGAAAACCATATTTGTAATAAGGTTAATTAAATTTGCTGCAAGCTTGTGACAAGCATGCTGTAAGTTTGCCAGTAAATCTGGTCTTGCTTTATCAAACTGAAGGGCAAGAATTAAAAAAAAAAAAAAAAAAAAAGGGAGATAAAGGGTGGGGGGGAGAGAGGGGAAAAAAAAAAGCTTCCCTTTTCCAGAACAACTAGTGTGTAGCCAGAGGACATGCAGACTGGCAACAATAACTAATACGTTATGAGAGGTTGAACAAGTTTAAATGGGATTTGTCTCTGCACTGAAAGGCATATTGTAAGAAATTTCTTTGTCTCCTTGTGATGCTGCTAAATTGAAAGCACGATGGGAGGCTTCAGTAGAGGCAACAAAGGTTGAAATGATAGCCTGCTGTTTGCAGCAAGCATCATGGCTCCACTGATGGTCCAGACATCTGGTAACAACAGCCACTCCTTGTCAGGTTTTGCCCCTCACTGGGCGCCTGAGCACTTTGCACTGTTTAACTCATCAGACTCTTCTAGCTCAGTATGCTCTGCATCAAGAATGTTTATGTAATAAAACAGAGCTAATTAAACATTTCAAAGGGAAACATTATTTTAACTCTAATTAGATATGATTACAGTTTCCTTATGCCTTGTGCTGGGTTGGTGCTGCCGCTCTCTTGTTTCGCCTTCTCTTACTGAATTCTGCAGCATTGTTGCTTCAAAATAATTTTTGCATCTGCTTAAATAGGCTTTGTGTTCCCCTTGCCCAGAAATGAGCTCACAATCTCTGAGCCTAGGTCCCTGTGTTTAAAGTAACAGCAAATGACCCCGAGACACACGAGGTGAGTTAATACCTCAGGCAGCCAGGGCAATAGGAAAAGCCCTCTTGCTTGAAACCTTGAAGGGTATTCCAGACAACCACGAGTGCTGGCAGGTGGATGCATGCCACGTAGGAAGCTTTCAGCTATTTTGTGCTGTGATTCAAACTTCTCATAATTATTAAATCTAGCAGGAGTGGAGCCAGCCAGGTACCACCGAGCTGTTATCGCTTGCACAGATGGATTCAGGTTCTGTGACCTTCCTGGAAGTCCACGGTTAAGCAAGGCAGTTGTCACAGGCAGATAGAAAGCATATCCTTCTGTATGTATTTAATCTAGAAAGATAGCATCTGACAAAGCTTTGGAGACACATCATGTCAGGATACTAAACATCCAAATAGCTGAGAAACAAATACATAGGGAAATCAAAAAGAACAGGCTAATGGCAGTAATAATCAGTGAATATTTTGTCAGTTAAGCAAATGCTGTATAACTTGTTTAGTGTTTTCTAGCTTTTATGACAGAGCCAGTCTGCAGATCATATGGGAGAAGCAGACTGAATATAAGAACCCATCCTTTCTTTGTCATCCCTAAATCCAAGTTTTTACGAGGAATTTCTTCAGCTAAAGGATGTTCAAATGCAAGTTTACTTCAGCTTTTCTTTTGGTTTTCACCCTACTCAAGAATTTTTTAAACTCTACCTTGGGTTTCAAAACAGAAAAAAAAAAGGGAAAAAAAAAAAGGAGGGAAAAAAAAAAGAAGGCAGGCTTTCATTCAAACTGGTTCTCTGCAGCCCTAATTAAAATAGACTTCAATGAGAAGTTTTCTTTTCCTCTTCCAACTGAAGCTTTAGGGCATAGTTCTAGCTGGAGAGTATATTGTGTTCATTTTACTGTTTGAGTGGTTTGGTAGAGAAGCTGTCTTTCAAATGCAGTGACTACTACGATGCCTCAGGACTCAGCTGTCACATCAAGGCTGTTTTCCACATATATGTATTATATAATGTGCATATATCATCACCGTCAGGTAGCTGAAGTTTGCACATCTTAACATGGAAGCAGCTCACTCTCACATTTAAGAAGTTCTCTCTACAGTGGGATTAGAGGTAAACGTGCCTTATTTTTTTTTTTAAGGGAATAATGACATGGGTTGTCCCTTTAGAAAGAAAAGAATGATGCAAATCAAAAGACACACATATAAGTCTGTCTCTCCATAAACTGAGCTGCAGTTCTGGTGCAGTATTCTTTCCCTTTGTTCTAGGGAGACTGAAGGGGGTGAATTATTTCCTCTAAATGTTACAGTCAACCTAAACGACTGCAAGTTAGTAGACTGAGAGCAGCACTGGAAAAAGAAACCTCCCATTTAGCCACAGAGGAAATCTTCCATTTAGCCATTTAATTAAATAGGAAATGGCAGTGCATAGCCTAGTCATTGTCTCAGCCCTCGTGGAGAGGATCAGAAGAAGGTCAGGAGCTTGTTCATTTTCCATGCCCACGGCCTCAGTCCTGAGACCACCAGCAAGGATGGCCAATTAATACCAAGTGCTTTAGGGGATTTTGGCTTGTGGGGTGGTTTTTTGGTTGGTTTTTTTTTTTTTTTTGCCCACTGGGATCTAGGCTGAGGTTGCAAATTTGCTTCAGAGAAGCTGCTACACAGTAGGTGAGAAGGATTTCATTCTCTTCACCTCTGAGTAAGAATGAGATTTGTCAGTGAAAAGTGAAATACTGGTGCCCCGTGGGTTTTTTGTAACCAGTGCTGCCACACCACCGAAAGATACTTTCTCAAAATCTGTCAGGTTTTGGTTTCAGAATTCAGTCTTGTGGCCAATGCACTGAAAATACAATGTCAAAAATGCAACACTGAAAAACTCCTCATTTCCTCAGCTTCAAAGAGCTGTGTTCTAGTTTTATTGTCATACTCATTTTCTGAATCACCTGTACCTCTGAGGAGTCTCTACAAAGCTGTCTCTGCTTACTTGTAAACTTTTTTAAACCTTTCCAAAATAGCATTACTGCTGCTGGGCTCTCTTCTGCTCCATCCCATTATCTCCAATTATTACAGGCTCAACTTGGGGCAGTGAAATTCTGGCAAATTTGAGCACTGGGAGCAGCTGCAAGCCAGGCAGCACACTGATGGTGTGAGCATCACCTGTAGCTGTCTGCCTGGGATAGAATTTATGGTGGCATCTCCTGGAAATCAGACCAACAACCCCAATTCCTGCTGTGTGCTGTACATCACCCAGCAGATTTCAAAGCACAATCATTTTTACTTTGCTCATAGTTGACCTCAGCTGGATTCACTCTCTCTGAGAATTAAAAGGGAGTGATGTTACTGAAGAAGGATGCCTGTGTTTTGCTGGCTTCTGGCCTCTTCTTTGCCTGATCCAGATGCCAGTGCTGGTGCTTGTGTTGGGGCCCTGCTGTGGCAGCCAGATCTGGTGCTGCACATCAGGGCTGGCATGCCCCTGGGAGCCCTGCATAAACTTGAATATTTTGAGCTGGATGTTTGGGAATCAGTGAAGTCTTGGGCAGATAAGTGAGAGTTTAGGAGCCTGTCCAACTCCCCAAACAGCTACTCCTCTGTTGACTTCAGTGGGAGATGGGTTTTCAGTGCTGTTCTCAAAATGTAGTATGATTGCAGGTGAAAAATGCTTGGCTATCCATGGCTGTGGTTTTTTGCTGCCTGTAAGGGACTAAAGAACTTATTTTGAACAAATGTGTGATTGTAGAGATAATACTGACTTCTGTGTGTATTGTCTATCCTGGTAGGAAAGAAAAGGTTGTGAGGAACTGTAGTACACACAGGTTGTTGGAGGAGCTGGCTTGCCTTTCACCCTGCAGTGTGAGTCACTCACTGGTGGTGTGTGGCTCTGCACACACACTACTGTACACACACATGTTCCCAGTTTTGGTGGGGGTGAGCAGAAGTTTGGAGATAACTGGGATTTTTTTTTTCTTTAAAATAATTAAGCTTTCAAATAGCCATCTGACTGTGCATGTAAGAAAGGCAGAGACAGTGTGTGGTAGCTTAATTTAAGCAGAGCATAAGGTTAGCTGTAATCTTTCATTGCCCACATTTAAAAACAAGTTTCAGGAGCCCATCTTTACAGCTAACCTTTATATCACATTTAAATTCCCTGTTGGAAAACTCAGCTTCACTTATGAACGTATCTGAACGGCAAATGACTGGAAATTCAGAAGGAGGGAGCATGAGGAAGATACACAAGTGCAGGCAAGCACCTCCAGACCCAGCTGAAGGAGCACACATGTAGGTAGGGTTTGTGTGGATAAACCTGCACTGAAGTCTGGGATGTTGGTATGGTTACACAGGGGTTGTCTTGGTAAGATGAAAGGAGGTGGTGATCCGTGGATGGCTTCTTCACTTATCTTCAGGGCTGCTCTGCCCAGCATCCCAAAGGGTGTGGGATCCACTGCCATCCACCCTCTCCATGAGTTTTATTTCAAAATCCACTGCCATCAGCTGCAAGGCATTTGGGGCCACATGGTTTGGTGCTGGGAGGTGGTGTGGCTGTACCCAGGCCCCTTGCAGCCTCAGACCCAGCCCTGCTGGCCAGCAGGAGCTGGAGAGATGCTGCCAGGACGAGCCTTCCTCCTGTCAGTGCGCTCACAGGATGGAAATGCAGCCTGACAAGTCTGAAGCTGTGTACAGAAAGAGATAGATAAACTCTGTTAACCACAGAAGCAGGTTTTAAATACATTAAAATATTTTATCCCATTATTTGTTTTGACCAATTGACCACAATATTAAAAATTCAATCATGGAGCAGCTGACAAGTGCAGTTGCCTAATTTTATTTAAGGGTTCTCCTCTCCCCACCCCCCCCCTTCCATTTTTCCATCCTGTTAACGCTGCTGCCTGTGCCCAGACAGTAATGGGCTTCTTGTATGCCCACGACTGTTATGATCATGTAAATTTATTGGTGCTTAGAAGAAGCGAGCTATTAAAACATTACAACAACCATTACAGCCAGGCTCGTGTTGGCTTTCGCTCCCAATGAACATATGCTTCCGAGTGAATGCCTAAACTCTTATTTATGGATTTAATTTAATATGCGGAAAGAATTCAAAATTAAATTTTGTGTCTGCCTCCAGAGAGTGTCAGTGTATAATAACATGGTAATTTTTACACATCTTTATGAGAAATGGGAAAATTAATTCTTTCTGACAAGTTGTAATTATTCGACTTGGAACAGTTGCAGCTGAGCAGTTTGCATGCCTGTTGTCTGTTATTGCACAGTGTAAGGGGAAAACGTGGGGATGGAGATATATTGTGTGTCTGAGAGTTTCTAATAGCTTCTGACATTTTAGCCCTGCATATTATCAGGGTGCTCTTTAAAGGAGTGGGGACTGTAATCTGCTGCCTAGCCAGGGACACATATGTAGCGCTGACTGGAGATGGGGTAGGAAGGGTTTTGTTCTGGCTGAGGCTGAGGCAGGAGTTCTGTCATTAATTTGCAAATGGTTAAAGCAGAAAAGTGTGGTAACGTTCTTTGTACTCTTTGACCTCACAAGTTTTTCCCCTTTAATGAAGACACAGGTGGAAGAAAAGTGTTTGTTCCAGCTGCACAAGCAGAGCTCTCCTGTTTTAAGTGTCTTCTTTTCTTTCTTGAGAGTTGAAGGCACTTAGCACCTCTCAACCTCAAGGGACTGGCTCCCCAAAAAGTTGAGTTGTCTTTAACAGTAAGAATACTTAAAACTAAAACACTCTTCTTGTTGAAGCATGAGCTTTCCAGACAAATATTTTCATGAGGGTAACTTTGTTCTTAGCTAACTTAACTTCTGTTTCAGAGTTTCTGCTGAAAGGTAGGACACGTCCGTGAAGCACAAGCCTGAAGCATCACTGGATGTATTAGATAAAAAGGAAATTTATTCAAGTGAATGAAGTGTGTATTCATGGCTTTGAAGGCAAACCTGGCAGTAGTGGGTGCTGCATTTTTTTTTGTCCTCCTGGAATGGTCCCTTTGGGATAAACACATACTAAAGGCAATGCTTGGAAAACATTTTATCAGGCACACATTAAAGGAAATAGAAGTGCCACAAATAAAAAAAAAACAAACCACTGTGCATACTTTCATTCCCAGTGATTTATCATAGTTGTGCTAGCTAGAAGGGTGCTAATGGTTTAGAAGGTGCTACTCCTTCCTGTAAGACACTGAAGAGGTTTTGTTGTTGTGGGTGCTTGGCATAGGAAGATACCATGGTTTAGAAGTACAAATTTGTCCAAAATGTAGCATGGTAGCTTTGATTTATGTCCTGGTTGCAGTCTGGGTAAGTAGTCCACAAACCTGTGAGTTCACAGCTCCTTGGGATTTGAAAACATTTACCTTGAACCAAATAATAACTTCCAAGGCCTTGGGAGTGGCTGTGTGTCCACTGGCCCTCTCAGCCTGCTAAAACAGCAGCAGCTCTGCAGGAGGATGCAGGGCTACTGCAGTACAGTGGGGCTGGAAGTTGCTGGAGGAGACTTGGTTTCATCCAAGCAAATGTCTTTAGGGGCTTTTGGGCACTGTGAGTGTGTCCAGGGAGCTCTTGTGGAAGGTTGTATGCTCGTAAGAGGGTCTGGTGCTAAGCAGATTCATTGGGATTCATGCTGAGATCCCAAACCTGGGGCATCACTCACTTCCTTTAGACCTGCTGCACAGTGGGCTTAATTAACAGATCTTGAAGTTAGCAGTGGCAGTGGGGCAAACACTGCCCAGCACGGGCTGCATCCCTAGGGAGCTGCTCATCTCCCTGCTGGGGTCTCCTGTGACCGTGGGAGAGCTGCCTTGGCTGCACATCGTGGCCTCCCCTGACCTGGAATCAGACTTGTTGAGTTTCCTTCAAACCCAACAGCGTGAACCTCGACTCTGGGCTGGCTGTTGGGACTCCCCATCAACCAGTGGGGAGAACAGGCAGTTTGGAAGTTCATCCAATTTTCATTGGGTTCTAAAGCAGGCCAGGTGAATCATACACAGCGTGGCTTAGTCTGCTGCCTTTCAGCTCCCTGGGGAGTTTTAGTAACGTGGGAGTCAAATGGATCCTTACTGAGGAACCACAGACCACAGGAAAAGTTGAAGTTTCCCTGTAAAATTGTCACCTCTATTTTTCTTCATTTCTTCAAACCAGTAGAGGTTTAATTTTTCATTGCAGGGAGTCAAACATTGCATGAAGAGACAGTTTCTCTTTTACATGCATAATAATTAATACCCACCCCCCCCCCCCAAAAAACCCAACAAAACAAAACAAACAACAAACCAAAAAAACTGTGTTGGTATAAGAATTACTCCTTTGCAAGAACACATGCAACTCTTGGGGTGTGCCATCAGCTCTTCATTTTTCTTTCCTTCCAGGAAAGGCTGTGGTTTATTCCTACTCTGCAGAAACCTCTCATAACTGCTGTGATCTGGCCCTCTTAAGCCCTTTTAGGCACTCTTTGCTGCTTTTAAGGAAATACTGCTCAAACCCCTGTTTCTGAGAACATGGTCTTCTTGTGCCATGCTGAGCCACTGCATTCAGGAAGATAAGAGTACCAAGGGTTTGTCAGTTTTCTTCCAGTTCATTTTCAACTGGAACAGAAGACAAATTTCATGTTAAGGCAAACCCTGGGCTTATTTAGCAAGACTTAATAACAGTCTTGTAATTACAAATTGAAAACAGAAAATCATAAAAAAAAACAAACAACCAAACCCAACCAAAGTCCAATAAATGCTGTAGTTCTGTCTGAACAGCTGGATGTAATGTATACATTTCTGTAGCTGATTGACTTCTTACCTAACCTAGAAGCACCTAGAGAGGTCCCAGGCTGGTGAGAACTCAAGTCTTGGCAATGTCCTGTGACCTGGGATGATACCCTTCAGTTTTCATTGCCCTTGTCTTTTTATTTCCTACTTCCTCTCTTACTCCTCTTTGGAACTAAATATTGGTCTACAGTCTCATGTACTTAACAATGACTTTGCTCGATTCACACAGATTAGCCAGGGGTATCTGTGAGCTATGAGATTGCAAAACCACTTTTTTCTTTTTTTTTTTTTTTGCTTTCCCCACATTTATCTTGGACCTAACCAACTGCTTTCCACCTGCTTTTACCTATGCCCTTCTTAGGTGTAGAAATGCATCCAGTCCTTGTTTGCTGGGAGATCTTAGGAGCCCACAGAGCTTTGTTGTGCCATCCCCTTGACTGGCATGCATAGGTGATGTTAATCATGTCTTAAGTGTAGCAGAGCAGGAGTGATTTAGGGATGAACTGATGAAAGTTACAAGAAAATCCATTTTGTGCTGGTTTTTGCAATGCACATGAGCATACATGGAAGTATTTTGGAGGGACCTACTCTTTGTTAAATGGCTTCACCTAGTCAAAGCTTGTTGACTGGACATTTATGTCACCTTATTACTATTACTCTCATGAGATTTGTGCTGGATGCTTTGTTGAAATCCCCCTCCCTTCTTGAAGCAACACAAAACAAAATGAAAAACCCCATCCCAAAATGCCCTAAAATATATTTCAGCACTGAACTTACACCATTATGTGGCAATTGAATGATCACTACATTTCAGTAAGACAAATGCAGCTTCTGGAGAGTCACTGCTCACTAAATAACATACTTTTTTTTTTTTTTTTTCTGAATAAGGAGGCTTGCTCTTCTCATCTGAGCACAGGTGAAGAGGAGTACCTTGAGAGTTCTTTAGGCTGTTTTGGAAAGCTCATTCTAGAAAATACTCCCATATTTGTGATCTCCAACCTAAGTATAAATGATAGAGAAGTAAGCAAAGACAAGTCACCAAATAGGCTTAATTCATTTTTTTATTCCCAATGATCATTCTCATTCTGAAATGTATTCATGCATGCTGCTCAATACACCTATCTTTCACTCATGAAAAAGAAAAAAACCTATTCTACATTATTTCATAAGGAAAAGAAGGGAGAAGAAGAAGGGACTATTTTGGCTTTATTCCCACAGTTTCCCAAACCATCAGTCATAACAGGGTTTATGCTGTTGATGATATTAACATGGTGCTGTTCTGTGTGTTATGGCCAGAAAGTTATCAAATATTCTATGTTGTGCTGGCCAGAATTTTATATCATAAGCTGGAGTTTTTCAGACAGTCCTGATTATGCCATTTTTTTCATAATTTTTTAAAATTATTTGGGGAACAGACGGTAGTTTAGGACAAGACATGGGGTTTTCATAACTGGTTCATGAAACATAAAAATTGCTATTTAAACATAAGCGAGCTTTATCTGTAATAATGCCTCCCTTCTGTGGGGCATTTTCCACAAATCCAGTTTCTTCACACCACTTCTCTTTTACAGATGGCAAAATGAGACTCAGCTTAATTACTCCAGGATTCTAAGAAAGATAGCAGCAGATTAAAGACTAAGCCATGTTTCTTAAATTGCAGTCCAGTGTTTGAAAATAGCAGCATCTTTCTTTACTGTGATAGATCAAGCTTAGTGCTGAGTGAATGAAATCAGCACCGACAAAATAAAGGGATCTGGTTCAAATATATGGTCAGGAATTGGGATCTTCTAAAATTTTTAAATTATTCTGTTCAAATTTTTTTTTGAATTTCATATGTCACCACACACATGCTTGTGCTGTTCTTGATTAATCCTCTTCAGAGATTTTCCCGTGCTAACAACATTCAATAAAACATTGTTCATATTACAAGATCTGGCCATCTTCTGGTGGGTTTTGCTGACTGAGCAGCAAAGTCACTGAAGAAGTTGAGAAGGCTGATCATTGCTACTGATTGCTCTGTCACTTCTGGCTGCTAAATTAATCTCCTTATTGGTTTTCCTTCTGTAAGACAGAAATAACACCTACTTTGGTTTAATGAGTAGTATTGTGTTTGATGAGATAAAGCACTGTAAAAGTTTTATCACAGTGCATCTGCTTCCAGTTTCAACGTGATTCAGGCATGCTACTGGAAAGCTTCTCTGTGCAATAGCAGGGATGGGAAGGGATGGAGAAACTTTGGAGCACGCTAAAATTCAGTCTGGCTTTGAAGGAGCAGGTCTCTACATCTGCACAGGACCATGAATCAGCGTGACTCCTTCCCAGTCTGTAGCTTTCTAACCTGACCCAAATTCTCAGCCAGTCACAGACCTTGAGATCCAGGCCCAGTTAGGATTTTGGTGCCCCAAACGTGGCCGTGGGTAATTTCCTCCAGCCTCCCACCGCTGCCTGGATCGCGTTTCCCTTCTCCGTCTTTTTCTGGTTCTGCATATCAGAACGTGATTAAAATCATTATATCCCTATCTATATCGTGCTGTCTGTTTTCCTTTTAATTAGGTTGTAAAACAATTAGTTACCACCATGTCTCTCTCTTCCCCCTCTCCTTCTCCTTTTTTTTTGTGACTCCCCCTGTGCGCCCAGAGCTGTTTGTTCTCCCCGGGCGGGGAGGAGGGGGCCCTACCGTCTTGCTTTATTTACAGCAGGGTGAAGGTCAGATATAAACAGTTTTTGTTCTTGTGCTGTTGCTTTCTTTTGTGACCTATCCTGCATTGTTTGGCTTTTTTCCTCCCCCGTGCTTTGAAGTGCCGCACACCAGGTGTTCCTGTTCTGAATTACACATGAAAGGACCACATCCCTGGACTAATTAACTAGTAAACTGCACCCGCCTCCCCTGGGTTTAATTGATGCCGTTCTTAAAAGGGGAAGCCAGTTTCTTATTCCTCCTGATTTCACACCGTAGTCATCTCCTCTTTATCTCCCTAAATACAGAAGATACTCTTGAATTTCTCACTCCCAGGCCACACGGTGCTTAATATGTCTTCTCGTTTCACAATTAATAAAACAATTATGCTGTACAAATTTTTTGAAAGAAATCCTCCACGTGTTGGTGGTTTTTTTTCCTTTTTTTTTTTTTTTTTCTTTTCCTTTGACTCCTAATTTCTTTGTGTCTGATGGTTGCAGCCTCTCCGGGGAGGGCAGCATGCAGAACTGCACTGCTCCCCGAGAGATGGAAGATCCAGTATCTTGCTGCTAATTATTTTACTTGATAGTGTTGACCCACCAAAAGCATTGGTGTATGCCAACATCTTTGGTGTACAGCCAATGAGCCATTCCATGGCTCACAGTTTCTTTCCTGGGGCAGCATTTCTTGCAATGTAATGAGCAGGAGTTATCGTGATTTCTTTGTTCAGCCCGCTGGTTGCCTCTCTGTGGCAGGGTGGGCCATGCTGATGGCAGAAGACTGTGCAAAGTGGTCAAAACCAGTTTAGAATTAGCAAGCCTTAGTCAAAACCAGCTCATTTCTGTGGGCCCTCTAAAACTGCTCAGGGCAGGTTTGATGTTAAGTGGATGAAGACCCCTCCAAGGGTCAACTGGAGCAGAAGGCTGGAGAAAAAGGAGAGGGTTGTCACATGGCACTCGCTGTGCCAGGTGTCCAAATTGGGCTGTGTGTGTATAAAACTACATAGATACTACTTCTTTCATTCCAGCTGTGTCCTGCAACAGCTAAAGGACATTTTGGGCTAAGCTGGTGGCCCCCCCGTGTATTCAGACTCGAGGTCCTGGCACATTGTGGGGCTGTGCCAGTCTTGGGGCACGGGGAGGTCCCAGACTGGTGCTGCTGGCAGGTGTGGTTGAGGAGGCAGAGAAACACCAGTCATCAGCATTTGAGTGTGAAGGCTGATTCCTGTTAGGGGTGGTTTGCCCTTGAATGTGCTATTTGTGTCTTGCTGGTGCTTTGACCTTTAGAGGTGCTGAGGATGATTTCATTCCTAGAAGTTACCCAAATAGGTAATGTCTTGAAAGGTTTATGTTTATGGTTAGGGTATATTTGTCTGTCAGGTATTTTTTCACTCATCCTGAACCTCCTGACTCCTCTATTAATTGAAGTCCTTGTTAAGTCCAGTGAATTCTTTCCTCTGATTTCAGTCGGAGCTAGTCCCTAGCTAGTCCCCATTCATTTGATTTGAGTTGTTTTCAACTTGAATTGGAATTTCAAACTTAAGTCTTTTGAAACAGAGGAAAAGGATCCAGGATTACCAGAAAGTGAGTGGGATGCAGCAATATTTTTAATAACTTAAAAGTCATTTCTCTAGGTAGATGTATAAGGATGAGAGTATCACATACCTGCCTCTTTCTTGGATACCTGGCAGATGGAAAACTGAAACACTTTGCTGTATGTGAATGTATAGGTTCAGATGTGGGCCCTGAATATTACTCAGATGTATATTTTCTTCAGGGCAAAAGGTATTTCTTGAAGACAGTAACTACCAAGTAACAGTTTTGTGCCAAATTAAGGATGGCATAGAGAAATGGCAGCTTTGCTGTTCATGCCACGGAGCTTTGGATTAGGAATTTGGTGGTGTTGATGTAAAATATAGCAAGAACATGCTGCTTTCCTTGGAAATCATGGCATTTTGTTCAGTGATGATGTGAATTAGGACTGCAGTGGGGCTGCCATTGGGTTTTGTGGCCAAAGGGCCCACAGGATTCTCCACTCTTCCTTCCCACCATGCAGAAGTTGGGTTGTTTTGGGATTTTTTCTGACAATAAAAAAGTCATCACTTTGCTCTCCCTGAGAAGGGTAAGTTTTACACTTTTGCAGAGTGCAAAGTGACTTTTGTGGATCATCAGACCACAGTGGGAGCTCAGGCTTTGGAGTATCCCAGCTGGATACTCCATGGAGGACAGACCTTAGAGCAATTACCTGTAAATTGACTGAAGCTTATGTCAAAGACAGTCTGAACTTAAATTAACATGCAGCTTAAGATAGGTATTTTTATATTCCAAAACACACACACACAAAAAAAAAGCAGGGAAGTCACCTAGTTTTAGCAGAAGGTAAATGTAGAACTTTTGCTTTCGTAAGATTCTTAGCTCCTTGAAATCCATGCCTTGCTGTCTTGATTTAAACTGCTTGAAATCTGGAGCCTCTTTTGCATTATATTTGATTGCTTAGATTTGGTATTTCCTGAATTCTTAATTTTATTTTAATCAATATTTTTGCTAAAATTTGCAATAAGTTCCCCTTTAGGGAAATTTCACTTTAAAAAATACTTTCAACCTGGTTATTATTTTCTAGCAAAGATGTTTTCAGCTTAGGGCAGATACAAATGAAAACTCAAAAAAAGACATTTTATTGCCAAAAAAGCACTGGTATAATTCAAAAGCACCTCTTGCTAAATCATTTGTGAGTGTCTCATCAAAAGCATAGGATATGGTTTTGTTAGCGCAGATCAGGGCTTTGAGAGTGGTTGTCATGCACCTTCTTAATCTTAGTCATTTTAACCCTTTTCCAGTTTTTTTTCTACCTTTCCCTCCGAGCTCTGATGTTCTGTAATTTTTTGCTGCCTTCCCCTTCAAAGGCAAGTTTGCCAGTATTTTTATGATTAACTTTTATATGTCTGAGTTTTTCAAAACACCATCAGGTTATAACATAGTGTTTAGAAGCCCATACTCATCTTTTTTTATGAATCCTACCTTTCTTTATGAAACCTGAAAGTCCTCTTTACATTTCAGCTTTTATTTTATTTCATCCTTTGGAAAAAAAAAAAAGAATTATTATGGCATAGTATTTTAAATTTTAGAAAAAACTTGCAGTGGCTCTTGTTGTTCTTGCAATCTGACAACTAACTGAGCTAGTTTCAAAGAAATAACAGTCACAGCAAATGTATTTTTTCAAACTGTTTTATTTTTCCTTTATCTCTCAATCATAATACCTAGAGATGTGACATAATGGCTCTATGAACTTAAAGAAAAAAAGATACGTGGATTTTGTTATTGCTGCTTAAAGAAGAAGCTAGCAATGTTTCTGCTTATAAAAAATTTTATTTTAAAATCATCCCTTGTTCCACCAGTTCAGATGTCAGGCTTAAGGTTTAGCATTACCCCTTGTGTGATGGCTGGAGAACAGGAAAATGTTAATGTAACTTAATGTGTAGAAAAGCAAGGTATAGTTACTGCTGTGCTGCTAGATTTGAATGAATAAAATTGGTGTCATATATATAATTGTATTTTGGCACTTTGCTCTTTCTAGCTGGCCCCTCTCCCTAAATATCTCCTACCTCTTTCTCATCTTTGTTCTCTCCCAGAGCACACCCTCTGAATCTCCAGACTCTGTGATATGAGGAGAATGTACTGAGCTCTCACTTGCACTCAGATGAAAGACCTGATTTGTTAATTTGAGCTCTTTTTAAAAACAAGACCTAAATTAAGTATTATCTTAATCAGCAATAAAATACATTCTTTCAATTACTTGTTTCGCTGACTTATTAAGGGAACTCTAAATAGTTTCAGCGAGTATTGTTGTAATTGTTTCCTCCTTTGATTTTCATTTCCTCAGTTGTCATCATCTCCTGGCAGCGGCAGCAGCTGTAAAGCAGATCTTTCAACAGCCTTGTTAATTGTGTAGAAATTAATCTGATTTCAAACCCCTTATTGATACAGAGATTCGTGCGCCTCAATGTGCCTGTGCCTGCTCACCTCTTTGATTCAGCATTTTCTTCCCACTCCAACCTAATGTGCAGGTTGGGTCATTACCTCCCTTTTATTGCCATGTCCCTATCAAGTGCACTGGGTTCCTCCATGGAAATATAGAAGCTTATGTGAAATAGTTGATATGTGTGTAGGAAACATTGGTTTTCAGCCAATCCACGTTCCTTTTATTTACTTCTGTTCTGTGTGTGCAAGAGGAGATTGTGTAAGTTATATATCTGCAACTCCATCAAAGAGTTGCTATTGTCTTGTCCAGTGACCCAGTGCCATGAATCAGAAGATATCCTTAGAAGGAGCTGGGGGTACCACACCCACACCCCCTGAAATATTGGCCAAATCAGGTCACCAAAATAGTCCTGAGGTTTTACTCTTGAGAAGCTCTCAGGTGAGCTGAAACTGCATAATGCCCAATGTTCATGCTGTGCTGGCAGCCACCTGTGTTTTCCTAAGGCTCCTCTGTGGAATAATAAAAAAAAAAAAAATTGTAAAAATAAATTACATATTAAACATTCTTTTGTAATAAGGGAAAAGATATTATTATAGCTTTCTGTAACTCTACAAAGAATAATGAAAAAAGAGTTTTTTCTGCAGTTATTGGCATATTCCGCTAAACAAATTGGAAGGGGTATTGTTACATAATCTAAGTATTATATTAAGATGTACACAACTGAACAGCAGATTCTTTTTGTAATCCTATTTGTGATCTTCACGGCTTTTGTAGTAGCAGAAATTAAATTTTAGCGTGGTATCTTGATTTCCAGACTGTCATCTGTATATACCTTAATTGTTCTGCCTACAATGAAACGTTACCTCTTCCTGTCACCTACAGCAGCGCTCTGGCAAAGAGCAGCATCCTTATCATGTTTGTGACATGATAACTCACACATCATCACGTAAGTGCTTTGCATTTCTTTAGGATGAGCAGTGACAGGAGAAGGTTAAAATTTTTTTCATTTTAATGGTGATAAAACAACAGGTTTTCTATGACAGTGCAGGCGGCAGAGGCAGGCGTAGCTTTTTTCGACTCGGCTGAGATTTGGGTCAAGTTCTTAAAAGAAGTTCAGATTGAAGCTGTCCTCTGCACACGTGTATCTGTCAGTAAAATGTGCAGCGGTGCTGTCGTGGGGAGGAACTTGAGGTGTGGAGCCCCTGCACTCGCTGGATGGTGACTGGAGTGAGATTAGTGTTCCTGTTCTTTAAAGCCCTTACTCAGTGGCTGCTGGATGAATGGGAGATGAAGGCTGAGTGTTTTCTTCCTCCCTTGCTGTCACGTAAAGTCAGGCGTCTGGGGAGGAAACTTCACAGGCAGTTCAGGCTCGTGAATGCGTGGAAAATAAAAGTTTTAACAACGGTTTTATTTGTAGAGTTGCTCTTCATCTCATTATTTGAAATGCAAACAGCGACGTAAGATAAAAAAAAAAAAAAAAGAATCAAAAACATCCAGTGAAAATGCTATTTGGGATTCACAAATAAACTCTCCATGAAAATCTCAGACACAAATCCCATCAGAATAGACTTAGCCTTTCAGCCCTATGAGGCAGATAAATCGAGTATCCTGCAGCTTAAAACCAGCTTTTCTTCTGTGTGAGAGTTATAACATCAGCGTCCCATCTTTCATGCATCAGAGTGCTCAATACTTTATTTTAACAATGATGATTTTTATTTGGGAGACCAACAGTTCTCCCTCACACTAGCTGGAAGTTTTATTTCAGTGCTTGTATATGTGCTGTATTTATTTGCAAAAGGCTTTACATTTGTTCAGATGAGAAGGTAGGTTGTAGTATTGAACCATAAAGGTAAAAGATGAGACCAATTGAAAATTCACTCCTAATGTGAAATGCAGTCTTTTGCCAGTGACTACTGGCTTAAGCTCTGTGCATGTAACTGGAACCAAAGCACAGAACTGGAGAGCAACCCCATGCTAAGGCACCTCTTCAGTCACTGCGCTGAAATAGCATTTTCCTGCAAGCCCTGAATTTGTTATCTCAGTGCTGGTAGCAGTGTAGGTGTGGCTGCAGATGAAGACTTCCCCATAGAAAAATATTCTTAAATGTATAAAGGGCAATCTTGCAGCATTAAACTTGCAGTCTGTGGGTGAGACCACCCAGGCACACCTGCATGCCCATGCCAAGGCTTAAGGTTCCTTTTAAAGAGCAGAGAACTTGGGCTACATAGATGTTTTATTTTACATATTTGGGCTACATAAATGTTTTCAGTGATGTTTGGGGTTGATGACAGTGCTACAAGGCAGTCTTGCTGTGGTTGATGCTTCTCTTTGCCTCAGCTTCCAGGGCCTTAGAATTCTTCTCTGTACAGACAGAAAACATTCTTGGTCTCATGTTTATGGTGCTGTCAGGTGACAGAAATGAGGAGGCCTTCTGGATGATACTGAAATGTCATTTTTGTCGCAAGTATCAGATCTCTCACTGGTCCTGTAAATCTCTGTCAGGTGCTTAAGCTAAGCTAATAATTTAAACTCATTTTTCCTGAGTACAGATATGTACATGAAGCAGTTTTCCCTGCCTTAGATGCTGGTTTTCTTGGATGCTTTCTCTGCATTCATTGAAGGGGTAATTGACTGAAACTTGTCACTAACTTTCAGACTGTCAGCTAAACAGAACCAGGAAAGTCCTTCAGATTCTTCATCTCAGGTGTTTGTATTTATCCTGCTTTCTAACTGCCACATGTGTATTATAAGGCAAGGAGTCTAAAACGGGCCTTAAAATAGTTTGGGTTTTTTTTCAGATAGAAAGTTGTGTGTCTTATTTCAGCCACTTTTTCATTAAATCTATAAAAAACCAGGGCTGGACAGCTACATCCAGCAGGTCCACTCAGACAACATCCCCCTGCAAAGACAAGGTGCTGCTTTGTCACTAACCCATGCTCTGTAGGGTTTGTGAAAGAGTAGGAGCCAAAATTCTCAGATACTTTGAAGCTTCTTCAGCTCAGGAGGAGTTTGAAACTCCTTTCTTTATAAGGTTGATTTATCCATGGAGGCCTATGCTAATACACTGCTTCTTCCTTGCAAATGCCTGCTTAGTGTCTCTGCGGAACACTTGGAAAATCTGAAATATCTTTGAAGGGATCATGAGGGCTGCCAGATGATATCAGATGAGTCAGAGGTCTGTTACTTAAAAGGAATCCTGCAGGACTCCTGTTTCACTGGTTTCCATTCTCCTCTGGTCTCCACTGGAGACTAATGGACTAATTGGGCTAAAATATTACTCAAATGAAGCTGCTGCCCTTTCCTAAACTAAAAGGGGTTACTGAGCCACTGTTGTAATTTAGTTATTCAACACAGAAGAAATGAAGAATAAATTAGTTATAAATATGCGTGGGATGGCTTTTTATTATACAGTCTGCTCAGTGTTATTTTGCAGTAGGTGCTCTGTTGAAAACAGACAAACTTTGTGAAACAGAGCTGCTGCAAAGTACTGAGCTGGGATCTGCATGACAAAACCCGTGTGGTTTTAAGCTTTTCCCACCAGCACTACCCTGCATACGGCATGCTTGGCTTGTGCAAAAGTCAGGACCAATTCTCAGCTTGAATTTTATAACTAGGCTTAGATTTTGAGCACCCAGATTTAGTTTTGTCTGTATTGGGGAGGGTCTTTTTTCTGTTTATCTAAGCGTGTGGGGATGCACCAGATAAGACTCTGCTGGGTGATTCTGTGAACACAAATCTGCCTGTGCTGCTGACAGAAAATACTCTGGATGTTGTCTGCCAGAAGTCCACTGGGAAAATGAGGGGTGGGGGGGATGTGTCCCTGGAGCTGACTTAACTTCCAGTGTCAGTAGGAAAGGAGAGAATAAATCAACAAAATGTGGAGCATCAAATTGCCAGGACCAGACCGTACTCATCCATGGCTCGTAAAGGAATTCAAATGGGAAAAAGACACCCTAACAGACCATTTGGAGGAAACAACAGCAAAGAATAGGGTTAGTAAACACAAAGATAAATATGTTATTTTGCAGAAGAGTTAATGTGCTTTCTGTTAACAGAAGTTGCGTTTCACAGATTACTGCAGCTCTGCAGAGGAGTCAGGGAGAGATCCTGGTGTTATCTACTTTGATTTGAAAAGGCATTCAACAGGTCTCTCACCAAAGGCTCCTGGAAAAACTTAGCTGTCATGAGATAAGGAGTAAGGGTCTCTATGGATAAATAATTGGCTAAAGGGTAGGAAACAAAGGGCAGTAATAAATAGACAGTTTTGACAGTGTAAGGAGCCAGTGGTGTAGCTCACAGGATGCGTGTGCTGCTGGGGTATCTGCTGCTCAACAGATATTGTAAATGATCTGAGAAGGGAAAATTGAAAAAAGGTTGCAGCTTCTAACAGGTTATTCAAGGAGTTGGAACCAAAACAGATTGCAGAGAAGGATCTTGCTGAAACCAAGACAGATTGCAGAGAGGGATCTCACATTAGTGAGTGACTGCTTGGTGAAATTAATGGCAGGTAAAAATCTGGGTGTATAAATTGTGAAGTAATGCATATGGGGAAAAATAATTATAGTTTTGCGTACAGAGTGGTGAACTGTAAACTAGTTTTCCACCCAAGGGTGTCAGTTCACTGCATAGTACCAATGAATAAAACAAGTAGCATGCTAAGAGTTATTAGGAAAGGAACAGTGAATAGTATTATGCCACTGTATTTATATAATTATTAGGTCCATTAATGTTGTATCTATGATCCAGCCATATACAGGAGACTGTGCTCCCTTCTGGTTGCTCTCTCCCCTGCCCCTATCTCCACAGTAGAAAAGATGTGGGAAAAAAATCCACCAAGGACAGGAACATAACCCACTGATGAATTGCTGGAGGGTGGGAGGATGTACTGAGGAGATGTGTGCTGTGATAGCCCTGATTTTGCATTCTCTCTTTACCATCTTGTAGCATTGCAGAAAGCAGAGCTCCTGCTCTGGTACAGCCCCTCTTGTGTTACAATTTCCTGTGAGGTGTCACTAGTTTAGGGTGCATGTGTATGCTCAAAGCCTTTGCCAAATCCTTGCCAATGGAGGGCAATTATCAGACTCCTTAGCTGAGTGTTATTAATGGGCCTAATGTACAGCCAGAAAAGCACCAACAGTTTATAGCTAGTGCAACACTTAAAAAAAATATAGATTATATTATAATGTACCTTTATTTGTTTGGAAGTTAAGAGGTTTCAAACATTATGACACCTGCAAGCTAAAAGTTAAATGAAAGATTTTGGTGGTCCAATGTGTTATAACAGCCACAGCCAAGAAATGTGAACTACTCAAGGTTTAGATCCAAGAGTTTTTAGAGAACCAGAGAGAAATGACCAGAAGATCTAAAAGAGATCTAAGCTGAGAAATGCCAGGTACAAGTTAAAATAGCTCATTAAAAACATCTTTGTTAATAGGACCTTTCATCACCTGACTGAAAACGTCTTTTATATTTTACCTAGTCATTAACTCAATTGTTCATGATTCTGCTTCTGGTGTAATAGGGGCTTTTAACAGGTTCTTTTCTGAAGGGAATATCATTTTTGCTTTGTTCACATAGTAATGCAGGATAATATATATTCCCATAATCTTGTTAATGTATTGTCATATTTGAAAGACAAGATGTTGAAACTATGTATGAAAATATAAGAGTGGAAGGATCTTTGCAGTGTTGGCATACAATGAAACTTATTTTCTATTCCTCAGTTCCTAGGCTCTAATTGGAGAGGGCTCCAGAGACTCTTGGATACATGCATGCAGCATAGTTGATTCTTGAGACAGGTCTCAAGCTGAGAGAAGAAATGATGTTCAGAAATAGTTTTTAAGGAGTAAAATACACAGATTATTTTAATTCTAAGGTAAGACGTATGATGGGGTCTCAACTGCAGGGCTGTAAGTTAATTTGCAAACTGTATTAGACATTTTTTACTCTAATTGCACTGATAGTATGTTATTTTGGTCTTGTTATCATTTTTGTTATTTTAGAACTGCAGTTTGAAGAAGAGGAAAGCAATTGCACAAGTAATTACTGAAACCAGAAGGAGCAAAACTCCCCCAAAAATACCCCACCAAAAAACCCCTGAGACCAACATCTCGGTGGACAAAACTCTTGTCAGTGCTGATAATGCAAGAAATACTTGGAAGAGAAAGTGGGAAAAGCTGGGAGTGCAGCTGTCTGTAATTAATTGAAGGAATGCTATAATCACTATTATTAGGACAACTCAAACAATAGTTTTGGCAAATATTTTTGTAGCAACTTATATCATCAATGAGGATGATAAGGCACAGCATGGGCATACCAGTGATGAGCAAAGGCAGCAGTGGGCAGTGATGGGCACACACCCCCTGCAGAAACCTGCCAAACCCCCTCATCCTCCCCCTCCCTGGCGTGGGACACTCCTGGTTTTTCATCCCGGGAAGGCTCCTCTTGCCCAGCAGAAGCAGGACAGGGTGTGAAGTGTGCCCCCATTCCAGCAGTCTGAGCCCTCTGTCCCAGCTGGGAAGGGCTCCAAGGTGTGGGAGCAGCTGCCAAGGAAGGGTCCCTCGCCCTCCCTCATCCATACCTGCTCTGCCCGTGGCTGATCCCGCTCCTAGAGCCGCTTCCAGCTGCGTGGCATTTCAGTGTTACCATAGTGATGAGTAGTGGACACTGCCACCTTTCTCTGTTTAATTAAAGAACAGATGCAGGGAAAGCTGATCTCTTGGTGACCCTCTTTAAGCTGACATCAACACGCTAATTGTTTTCAATTCTTTCCTTCCCTCGGCAGTCGAAGCTCTGTCCTTTGTTCCCATCAAGGTCTTGCCTCTGTTTAGGTTAAAGAAGCAGTAACTTTTTCCACAATCTCCCTGTGGGGACTGCTCCAAGTAGTGGCTGCTTCAGAGCAACTAAAATCTCTTCTCTCCATTATCAAGGTGGGTACAGAGGAAGGAATGCTCCTGCCTGAGACAGGAAACTTTTTCTGGCTTTCCCAGTCCTAGCAACAGCGCCAAGCAGAGCTTTGCTCAGAGTATCCTGAGGAGTGGGTGATTATGAAACGTAGGCATGCATCCTTCCAACCTCACCTTGCCCTGTTCAGGTAGAACACAACCCTCTGCCAAACAAACAAGGCAGTTGGGGCTGGGATGGATTTGACTTGGGAAGAAGTCTCC
Organism: Phylloscopus collybita; assembly: GCA_027886175.1. NCBI lineage: Eukaryota > Metazoa > Chordata > Aves > Passeriformes > Phylloscopidae > Phylloscopus > Phylloscopus collybita. The sequence continues at coordinate 5,915,641 of JAJNNQ010000016.1, forward strand.
TGCCTTCTAACCCCACTTCAGCCTTTGTCTCACTAAGCAGCCTCAGCTCTCTTGCCTTAGTTTCCTCTTCTATGAAACAGCACCAGAATTGCTGTTTGTCTGTTACAGAAAATAATTGGGCTTTCTCCAGGTGTTTTAATGCATAAAATATTTTATAAAGAGAAACTGCTGCTAGAGCAGTCAGTCTTCATCAGCAATTGCTCCACACCAGTGTCAGAGATTGTTATGGCTTTTCTGTAGGGATTGAAATAGCACATGGTATTCATGTTAATGATAGGCAAAAAAAAAATACATTATTTAATGGCTTCTGCTGTATTATTTGCCCTTTTTGTTTAGCTTCGGGCTAGAGTCAATAGGCAATTTAGCTCAAGAAAAATAGTCACCAAACAAGAAAAGGGATATTATTCATCCCATGCAGATGTAAGCAGAACAAAAATAGTGTCAGATACCGAATTCAGACTTGCAGAAAGCACTCAAGTCACGTAAGTTAACTGGTGATTGCCACTGGATGTCCTCATTGCTGAAGTGTAGATTTCAGCTACAAGATCCTAAAGATCATCAGTGACAAGAACCCTTGAAATGCAGGAGGCTATTCAAGCTATTTATACAGGGAGATGGAAGTGCTGATATTCTTTGTTGTTGTTATTGTCTCCTTTATCTCTGGGCTTGCTTGAGTTGGAGCAAGATCTCATTTTCATGATAACTTTACAAGGCAGGAGGTAATTTATACATATGAAATACATCATTCTAACACATACACAACACTCAAAAAAAATAATTACTTTAGCTGTGGAGCCAAGCTATCTGATGAAACAAGATTTACATTTGGGCTCATGAATTGCTTTGTATATAGTGCACATGACTTCTTTCCATAGCATTTTGCCTTTTGGAATGTAAAACAGAATCATAGAATTTCTCAGTTGGTCCATGAAGTCCAGATCATTTTGTCAGTCATGTAAATACTCTTTCTCTGGCTGTTCTTGGTGTTTGTTGTCTAAGAGGAGGACAAAACCATATAAAAAGCTGCTAAATATTTTATTGCCCCTGGAAGGAAAGATAATTTTTTTTTTTTATTTCCTGGTATCTACAACCACAGCTGAGAATTGAGGTTGAAGAATAAAACACTGACTGACCCTACCCAACCCACTGTCCTGTTACCTACAAAGGGATGGGATCTCTCTTAAACTACACCAGGCCTGTGCCCTCAGTAAGTGTTTAAAACAAATGCATCTCTACACACAGATTTCCTTCATATGAAATAGGCAAAAATTACATAGCAGTGCTGAGCTGCACAGCACCAGCCCTAGTGAGCTTCCCTGGAGTTTGCTGTGCTTTAGGATGTAGGGCTGAATTTTGCTGCATCGTGAGGATAAAATGAAGGTGTGAAGTTCATATCTGAATGTCAACATCCCACAAGTACTCTTTTAATGCATTATCCTCCCACTTTAATTTGTCTGTAGGCATTTGAATTTTCTTTATCAAGTCAGGGAAAACTGACAGGCATAGCCAAAAAATGCATGTTGGCCTTCTATTCAAGTGAGACAGTGTGGGGTTGCCTTCCCCTGCAGAATTAGGAGTCTCGTTTATTTGACTGTGGCTTAAAAATTGCAGACTATTCCTTTAAACCCAAATTCTAATAATAACACTGATGTAGAAAGGCCTTTAATAATCTCAAACAATGGTGATTTGTGACTTCATTTATGCCAAGAACAGGGCTGCAGAGGGGAGTGCTGTGTGCTGTAATAAATTGCAGAAGGGGAGATCCAGCTTAAGCTAAGACTAAACGCTCAGTAGGTCAGCACGTTCTGTCTTCATTTGAGCTCATCCACCATAAGCCTTTCCTGCAGAAAACGTAGCTGGAAGGGCAAGGCTTCTCCCACCCCTTCTAGGGAGAGCATGTGCAGGCTTCTGAGCTTTTATTGCAAGTTATTTGATGCTAGAGGTTCCCTCTGTTACGGCAGTGATTTTAACAATATTTTTTGAATGAAAGATTTTTGAGCAGATTAGTAATTGGGCCACCCATTTCCTCAGCATCAGGAGGCCAATTTCCCTTAGAGAATTGTCAACTGCAAAGCCACAATGCTTGGAAATGTCTTCCAAAGTTGCATGTTTGGTTGTATTCATTTCCTTTGCCTCTAAATACTGATTTGATAATGCCTTTGCTGTTGACAAGTTGACAACAACACGCTAAAGAAATAGGGCTCCAGCATATACAAGGACCCCAGGTTTTTAACTTTTTTTGGGAAGGTCATTCCTATTAAGCTTTAGATTTGTGTAGGTTTTTTTGGGTTTTGTTTTTTTAATGTGCAAAGGTCCTGCAGTCAGGTTCTTTAATATAATACACTCCCATATCCAAAGACCACAAAGAATCTGTCTGGCACCTTAGCAATGATGCAAAGGGCCTTAGAGCAGATTTCAGAAGGTTGTTTGCTCCTCTGTAGTTAATACAGGAATGACTGTATATGCATGCAAGCCCAAAGTTCTGGTGAACCCAGCAGACATTTTCAGTATCTGAAATCGAATTTGGTTTTATGTAACACTTCCCTCATAAAATATGGATTTCTAATGAGAGCACACAGATCTTAAAGGGAGCCTTGCAAAGCTGAACAGGAGGAACATAACCCCCCTGTCTATCATAAAGCATCATCCTATCAGTATGGAAGCAGTTTTACTCAGGCCCTCTGCCAAAAGGAGGCATAGGTTGGCACGATGGAAGAACCCTGTTCAGAACTGCTGGAGTTGGTCTGCCCAAGGCTGATTTGATGTGGGATGGATCGAGGGGTTTGCTGTCATCCAGCAGCTACTGGAAATAGGAATCCCAGTGAGGGAAGCAGGCATTACACAAGTATGTGGTGAAAAGACAGAAACTCGTAAAGCTGCAAGGGTTGTTTTGTAAAATGCCTGTGAGTAGCCAAATGGGACAATAGCAACACTGCTAATTCATTTAATTAATATGTAATTTACTTGGAGTACTGTTCATTCTAGTCTGTCTTTCTTCAGAAAGATGTTTTCTGCTGTGGTGAAGCTGTGATTCATTTCCATTTCACTACTTTCATTTTCATGGTCTTTTTGTTAATTGTCAGAGCCTGTTTGATGATTACAGTGGCTAGTAAATGCATTGCTAAATTATGGTCATAAACAACAATGGAGAAAAAGACCCATTCATTTAGGATTTTTTTTTTCTCTCTCTTTTCTTTTTTCTTTCCTTTTTTTTTTTTTTTCTTTTTTTTTTTCTTTATTTTTTGTTCCAAGCAATAGACTGTGTTCTGGTCCCTAGCAAAACAAACAATGTAGTATTCCTCCTACCCTGCTGCTTTGCTGCTTTGTTGTTTTCTCTCTCATATGTTTTTTCATGGGGTTATATATTTTTGCTGCATGACAGTCTGGAATGGAAAAGAGGAAGCAGAGCACAAGTTGGAGCACATTGGATCTCTGAATCTCTGAGGATGCAGAAGGGGCACCCAGGTATCTTGGGGCCCCTTAGAGGGAACTGCAAATCCCTGAAGCATCCCATTTCTCCTGGCGGTGATCCTCAGAGGAGGTTTCCAGCTAGGCCTGAAAGACATTAGCTAACAGATAATTTTGAACTGCAGCAGAGAGGGAGGCTGTCACTCACTGGGCCAAATTTCAGGGAAGTGTAAGCACTATCTGCACTGGGTTTGTGCTCTACGTGTGTGCTTGTATTAAGCTGTGCAGAAGGAAACAGAACTTGAGACTTTTGCCAAGTTGGTGTCAAACTAGGCATTACCACAGGCACTTCAGCAGAAACTCTCCACAGAGGATGATATTTGTGCACAAGGCTTTACATTTTTCTTTGCTTTTGCTTTTGATATTTTGTTCTTGCTCCACAATAGCAACTATGAAAATTACTCCCTTTAGTCTGTCTCTAATTTCAGTCCTCTCTTCCTTTTCCTGCAGAACTGTGGCATTTTCAGCTTGCAACTATCTTCCCTCTAGAATATATGAAAACTTCTTGCACAGCCAAAGATGAAAGATTATTTTTGGCCTGCAGTCAAAAGATGGCTTGGTCCTGTCTAACCCATGAGGCTTGTTTGATCAGTTTAACTGTGACATAGCAGCTTTCCCAATGCCATGGCTTTCCCTCTTATAGAGAGAGTCTATAATGGAATATAGACTCTGTGTAATGGAATATTTCAGTGTAATGGAATATTTATTTTGCCTGGTTTAGAAATGTTGAAGTTTGAGAACATATGTCCTGGTAGCAGTGGTGACATCACTTATTCTTTAAAGCAGTGCAATACTGGATAAATTTTAGATGTTCCAGTTAAGGAGTTGTGTTTGTAAATGAAATCTTTTGTGCTGTCTGTTAAATGCAGTTCTGATTGATCCAGCTGAAGTGAGTAGTGCCCAGCGTGTGTTATCCAGACATTTGTCAGATATTTTAGTTCATTTCATTTCATACGTCTTGAACTACGAAGGCAACCTTGTCATTGCAATTTTCGCACCCTTTCTTTTTCTTTGTTCTATATGTCAGTGAAATCTTATCTCTGCAGTCTTCTGTCATAGGTTAATAGTCTGGAACAAACCTCATTTAAGACTCTTACATAGGAAAAATGGGGAGAGATTATAGGGAAGAGAGTTGGTGGCCACAGCCACTGTTAGAGAGATGGTATCTCACGGGCTCTGATAGATTTGAAATATCAACCACAAGTGTGGGAGAGGAAGAGAGGAGACAGCCTCAAAGGATTGCCTCACTCGGTTCAGGTGCCTGGCTGAACCCTGGGACCTCCTTTCACATCACAAAGTTCAGGTTTTGTATGAGCTTGCATGGATTTGCTTTCAAGGATGGGACGGAACCACAAAGGTCAGGCCTGGATTTACATTCGTTCTGTGTTGTTGTTGTTGTTGTTGTACACAGAAATCTACACAAGCATGCAGACACTCCTGGAAAATCTGAGACAGAGTTTTCTTATTTCACAGTCTTACAAAAAGACCTGCACTTATTTTTCTTCAGTGCATCCTTTATTGACAGGTACACTTGCGTCTTTTATACAAGTGACTGTCTTGTTTACATGTTCCTCTGTTTCTTCCACTTCCAGCTGTGGTTTCTGTTTAAAATGTCTCAGAACAGCTTTTTAAAAGCAATTATTTTTTTGCAAAGGAAGGTAAACTGCAGGGAGATAAAAATGATAAAAAGGGAAGGTCTGGGGTAAACCCCAGCTGACTTAAAATCCCTGGTTTTGGCTGAGAGAAGCAGAGAACCCCCAAGTAATATTTTCCTCATTCCCTTTCTAATACCTGCTTGACTGCCTGCTCTGTTAAGGCTGTGAACTTTGAATATCCCTTTTGATCCTGTGCTCAGGATCCTGGAAAGAGTACACTTTGCTAGCCTAGATTCAGACATTGAGAGGACATACTACCATGAATGACTTTTCTACTTCCTCTGGGACGTTATTGTTTTTTAACAAATAATCTTCACTCTTACTTCATTTCCTGTTTGCTCCCCATCCATTCCCTTTGGTTTAATTGTTTGTAGTTAGCCAGCATGGTGATAGTGACTCTGTGATTGACATCAGGTTCAGAAAATGGCTTGGGTTTTTTTTGTAGGGTGCATCACAGATCCTAGACTCAGAACAGTGGAATCTCTGGAGACCTTCACTCAGACCCTGGTAGAAAAGCCTGACATTTTGCCTGCTTTAAAAAAGTTCAACACAAGTGACTCTTGAGGCTTTGCTTGGACAATACCTTATCCAAGAGAAACTCACAGCTGCTCACATGGGCAGATGTTCAGAGATGCAGTTTGATAAGGAAATCAGTAGTGTTGTGCTGGTGACAGTATTGGCTTCCTGAAATGAGGGTCACTATCCTTCCAAAGGAAAAGAACTTGGGAACCTCTGGTAGATACAAACCCCAGATTTTTAAGCTGATTTTTTCACCTGCTGATACTGGACCAGATCAGTTCTTGGCTTGAAGGTCCAGCTGTGGTGTGAGAGAGGAAGAATTCCCACCACAGGTAGGGGGTCTGTAACCTAAGTGCCCAAAACCTTTGGAAAGCAAAACTTCAAGACTTCTTTACACCAGCTGGTCCCCTGGGTCACACCTGGGAAAAAAGGAATAAACCTGCCCTTCCATGGGATGTTATATTTTTTTACCTTTTCTTTAGAAGGATTTCCACAGTCTTCCTAAAGAACAGAGTAAAAGGGGTGTTGGAAGGCTGCTCTTTGCCCTGCTTAGCCTCTCCTTCTCTCTCTCCAAATATTTCTAACCTACATCCCATGTGAAAACCCAGAACCTCCTGGTGCAGCAGCAGCCCAGTGTGGTGTCAAACACTGTGGTGCTGCTGCCACAATAGAGCTCACACTTCATGCAAGTGGCTGCAGAGTTTTTTCTCTCTCTCTCCCACTCCTTTTTGCTCCATGTGAACCCCTCTCTGCTCCCCCTGTCCCCTCCCACCACCCTCCATATCTCTTATTTTATTTGTTTTAAAGAAGGTTCAGTGGGTCATGGCAAATGTCAAAAAATATGTTTCTTTGCTGGGCAGGCCAGATTTAGTGAGAAAGCATGCTCAGTTAACTAAAATCCTGAGGCCTTTAAGAACCCTCTAATAGGAGCAGTTAGCTCAGGTTTGCAATTTTAACACTTAGCCAGTGTTTGCAGATGTGTTTGCATCTTCAGCATAATGATACATAACACAAGACTCCGCAGACCTCTGACAAGCAGAGCTTTTTCTTTAAAACCAGCTGATATGAATTTTGTGGGAGTAGAATGATGAGGTGAAATTTTGTGTATCTTGGGGAGAGAGATTATAAGTTTGGATTAAAGTAACTTCTTACCAGTATCTTTTGCACAAGCAGAAAAAAATGATAGTCCAGGAGGATGGGTGATGTACCAGAAGCATTATTATTATTTGTACTCTTTGAGGAACTTGTTTGTTTTCTCTGATTGTATGTTATTATCTGATCTCAGGAATTAAGGCTTCTCCAGTGGGATTTTAAGAACATAACCAAGATTTATTGGGTGCTACAGAAGAGAAGTATTTTTGAAGTTGTCAAACACTTCCTGCTATAAGACTGTAAAGTGTTGAATATCTGCCTTAGGCAGATTTATTGATTTATTTAAACTTACTGTTCCCTAGACATCTGCTTTGGTCACTCAATTATAGAGAAGATGCTGGGCATAGTGGACCTTTGGTCTGACCTCTCACTCTCATTCTTGTTTGTTTGCTTTTCTTATATTGAATGATATGAGAGAAAATATTGGTTCATCCATTTTAAAAAAGGAAAAACTATCAAATTTTGTTTTGTGTTGTTTTGTTTTTTACAAATAGTCTTAATATTCCACAGCAGTGATGCAAAGACAGAATTTCCCAAGTGATTGACTCTGTGCATTTGCCATGACTTTTGCAGTTTGTGCCCATACCTATCTACTTCAAGTGCTTTTGAGATAAGCTGAGGAAGAGGTTTGGGAGTAAAAGAAAGGTTCGGTCTTGGATAGTGAAGATTGTGAGTTAATACTGATAGATAAGAGGAGTGGGACTGAACTGAGAGAAAAGTGGAGAAAAAAATAAAGCAGGAAGGATTTAGGGGAAAGGGCAGAAAAAGTACTTTTCACTTAGGGACATGGGATGGATCCCCTTTTACTGCTATCAAATGTCTCTGAAACTTTGGTGGAAGGTTCACTGTGTAAGACCTACACAGATACAACCTTATTTTTGCCCTTGGTTACTGTCATTAGCAGAAGAGCAAGGTGCAGGAGGTAGAGCTGGAGGTTCTGAGCCAGGTGACAAATGTGTTGACAGTGCCATAAATATGGTGAAACTGCTGCTTTCTCTGCCCTTTTGAAAAATGCAGGAAATGACATGCTCAAAAGCTCTGCTAAAATAGCACTGCTTGCAAAGTCAAGCACTCTGATTACATTGCTGTGATACTTCATTTCAGGATTCCCATATCTGTTCCTAGGATGCAGTCTGCAATTAGGTGATCACGTGCAGTTTTTCTTCTACAGGGAACCACACTGACCACACAGAATGAAGGTGGCCAGCAAATGAGCAGCTGTTCAATCTCTGCTTATCCTCCTTGATTATTCCTTATGGCACAGGGTGCAGCACTGTCCATACAATTCAATCACATATCATTCTTGCTCTGGAGATACAATTACTTACTTTTCCAGAGTCCTTTGTTTGGCACTGTGGAAGAGAACATCACAAACTTTATTTTCACAATGGTTGTGTTGGGAACCTGAGAAAGGAGAGTGTCCCAATTTTACGTCTGGGAAACTACGAAGCAGAAATTTTGCTCACATGTTGAATCCAGGCCACTGGAAGATATTAGTGGGTTTATAGCTGAGTGTCTTGGTTTGGAAAGACAGGTATCTGCCAAGCAAAGCTGGAGTTTCCCTTAGAATGGAAAATGCAGACCCCTCACCCCCACCAAATTATAATTTTGCAATTAAGGGCTTTCAGGCAAAGATCTGGAAATAGAATAACAGTTCTTTACTAGGAATATTAACAATACAAATGTAGTAGAAAACAAAACCACCCAACCAAACCAGCAAACAAACAAACAACAATTTCGGAAAACCCTGACAGAGTCAGAGCTACATCCTGACACCCTGTTGGTCAGGGTGTTGGAAGCAGTCCAAAAGTGAGTCCTCCTGGAGTGGCAGATGTGGTTCTGGTGAAGTAGAGATGATCCTGTAGAACAAGGGTCCAGTGGTGGTGAGAAGGGTCCATTCTTCCTCCAGGAATTGGGTGAAGCTGGACACTTTCTGTTCCTGTGTCTCAGTTTTTATCCAGGTAGGAATGGTTGGCTCCCCCCACTGGGTGGAGCATCTCATAATAGGATGATGGAATGTGGGTGTTCTACTTTGGTGATGTGTGCTTTTAGGGGTGTCTTAACGGTCCATTAGAAGAAAATATCCCCCTGGAGGGAGGACAGGTGGTGAAAGAGATAACAAACACTGCCCCACCTGGTTTAACAGCTGGCCCATTATCAGAAGGCATCCGCCCCCCTCCCCCCAGAGTTACAAGAGAGAAAGAAAAACATCTCCCCAGCTCTTTTAACAAATGAAATAGAATACACACCCCTGCCTCCACAACCCAAGACACTGAGTTTATCTATTCTTTTTCAATACTAAATATTATGTAGCACTTCTTGTGTCCAGAGTAATGCATTGAGTGATTCACGTGGCACCCATGAGGAATAAGGCAGAACAGCAAAGCAGGTGTGTGTCCCCGACACAGAAGATGAGGAAGACAGAGTTAGAAAGTTCACTTACAAAGGGGAACTCACATCCTTGTGGCAGGGAAGGAGATCCAGCCCACCCAAGCAGGATCCACCTGCCTGGCTGCTCATGTAAGCTTCTTTTCCCTTCCTTTCATCCCTCGCCCCATTCACAACACACCTTCAGAATCTGCAAAAAATGAGCCAAAGCCACATTCTCACTGACTACCTGGGCTTGACTGGTCACTCCAGAAGATTTGTTCTGTGCAGTGCTACAGAGACCTTGTGGAAAAAATAATCTGTGATGGTGCAATTATTGTATTGTGATGGATCTACGTGATGGGGCTAAACAAAGGTTGTATAGGCAGTTGCTATTCTTGGTGTCCTGACCTTTGAGCACCAGATTTTGCAGCCTTTGTAGCATTTTGTGGATGTATCATTCTGTCTTTTCGGACTAGACATGGTGGTTACAACAAAATCTTCTTCCTTTCCTCATCCTCTTCCCTTCATTGGCCTTCCTGTGAATATCAGGTGATCTTATTATTACTTTTTCCTTTTTCTACTTTTTACAGCTCTAGTAGAGATATTTCAGTGTCCTGTAATTTATTCTCTCTCTAAATGCCAATTTTCTTGCTGCTGCTGATTTGCTTTCAGATATAATGCCTAAAGCAGGCTGCCAGCCATTCTGAAAGTATATGATTCTTCTCTCTCAATATCACACAAGCCAAGTCTGGCTGGAAGGACAGGGGAAAACTAAATTGTTCTCATAAAAAAGAAAACATAGCACTAATATATCTTTATACTTATGTTCAGGTATCCCCCTTTTGTGTTATTAAGGGGACTCATGATCTTGTGTGTTTTCTCTACAGGGGATGACATTAATTTATATTTTTAAGGTCTACTGTAATAGATGCTTTCCAGAAACCTGAAAGTGAGTCTAAAAGTTCTTTGGATGCTATCAAACCAGAAATAAACAGTGCATTGTATTATCCAGTAGCAAAACAAGACCTCAGGAGTCAAAGAGTGATTTATAAAGTTGTGTGTATGAATTAGAGGCTGATCCTGCCACCCTTGTGGAGCTCTGGTGATTTCAGTGCCAGGGAGCATTGTCATCAAACTTTGCTGAAAACTTGGCTCTCCCTGAGACAGAGAGGCACCAAGACCTCAGGGGTGTGGAAATGTTTCTGTATACTCAAAATATTTAAGTCCTCAGATACAAATTATTTGCTGTAACTCAACAGGTTTCCAGGCTGAGCCAGTGTCTTGTGAAAGTTATTGTTGTGTGGGTGTGGCTGCCCATCCCAACAGCTCCATAATGGTGGAGTAAAAGCAAAAAACTAAGCTTTGTTACCTTCTAATTGTGGGGGGGGTTGAAATTCATGTTATTCTAGCTTAGCTGGTGGGCTTTCATGCCCAAAAGCACTTCTGAGTTTGCACTTTTTCACTTCAGAAAATATGTTTTGGGTTTTGTTTGTTTGTTTGTTTGTTTTTAATTTAGACTTTACCTTTTTTCTCACTCTGTGTTATGTATGTGTGATTTTAAAGGTGCCTCAGTGTTCCATACTATACTGGCATTGCAGATGGAGACACGTTGAAAAAATCTTTCCATCAGTTTGTCCATCTATCTGTCTAGCTTGGTGGTGCTTGATGTCCTCTTGGATTTTGCTGTGTTTTCAAGCAAAACAATGGATTATAGAAAAAGCTTTCAAACTCTGCATCCAGGTATTGCTTAAAGAAACAAAGACTTTTTTTTTTTACGTGTGTGTATATACAAATAAATATATGTTAAAGAAAAAAGGAAAAGATAACAGAATAATTTCATTAAATAGTACAGAAAGCCTGCCTTATTATGATCTGCTTTTTTCTGACAAATAGGTTCCTGTGGTTCAGTCTTGTCAGACTTTAACCTAGCAATGCAGTGACTCTTTTGTAGAAATCTGTCCACAGTCCAGTCTGAGACACAAGGAAATTCTTTTCATCACCTGAGGATTTTCTCTGAGCATCATTTCCTTCCTCTACCAGGTTACTACTTCTCCCCAGGAGCTGCACAGGCATAAGCAGCTGGGGCTTTTCTCTTTCTCAGGAACTGAGAATCTCCTACCAGGAGGCAAAGCTGGACTTCTCACTTTTGCCTCCTCCCACCTGTCAAGTGCTGTCATGTAATGGAAAGAGGAGTTGGGTCCGAAACAAGAAGTTTGAAATCTGAGTTCTAAAACCAGTTACAGTCTTGATAAGGGACTCCATATTTTATTTAGTTCACTTGTAATTAGTTTTCATTTGTTGCATCTTTTTTTTTTTTATTTCATGTGTGATTTGAATCTGAATGTGGTTCTCATTCGTTATGGATTATAAAAATAAATAATATCAGATTCAGTAGATTCAGCAGTTGCTTTGGAAATGGTGCTTCCTCAGCCCTCCCAACAGGGGCTTTTTCCAGGATGGAGCTGTAGCTTGGAGGCCATCACCTGGAGGATGAGAGGCATCTTCAGCACTGAGAAGGTACAGCACCAGGATTGTCTAAGAAAATAGGCAACTCTCCTCTGGGGTGGCAGCATGTAAGGATATCTGCCCCTTGACAGACAGAGTTTGGGCCAGGACTAAGTGAACAAGGACTGGTTGCATATTTTAAGCTAAATATTTTAAGATCCCTTTAATATTTTCAATCAGTATCTGAAAAGAAAAAAAAAAAAAAAAGAAAAAAAAAAGGAAAAAAACCCCCCAAAAAACCAAAAAAACCCCAAAAACTTATATAGGAGGCTTAGATTTCTGCTCCATGTGTTTCTGCATTTTCCTTCCCTTGTCCCTCTGTTTTTTGATTGTTAGATGGAGCACTACCTCATAAACTTTTCCTAGGGCCCAGGTTAACCTACTGGAGTTGAATACAGCTTTTCCTGTAAGTATGTTAGATTTAGTAAAAGTGTAGATCATAAAAGGCTAAGTAATTAGAATTTTGTCATGTGTTTTGGGGGTTCAGGAGGCACTAGGTAGTTAATAAAAGTCCTTAACATGTCTTAAAAGAATATAAATATTCTTTTAAATTTATGTTATTTATATTATTTATAAATAATATAAAAACTCCAGAAATTAGACTTCCAAAGGTCCATCTTTTGAAGATAATGAGATAGATCATCTTTTTTTTTTTTTTTTTTTTTTTTTTTTTTTTTTTTTTTTAAGGAAAGTGAGCAATTTCAAGTAGAACACAATGGGAAAATATTTACCTAGCCTTTATTTTCTTAGCTGAGCAATTTTAAAGGCAGGTTCAAAACAGTATATACCTGTTAAATACTGTGTTATCTTGTTTTGTCAAGGTAGATTTTGTTTCTTGAATTCTTTTGTTGCAGAGTCTTTCTTTTTTAAATGCACTTCCTTAACATTTTTTTTTTGTGTTTTCTTTTACAATGCAGAAAAAAATGCTATTGACCAGCAAACTCTCAGAAAAATCTTTCTTTCTGGTCCTTTAATTTGTTTCTGCAGTTTGACATAGGCTCCCATTTGTAGGCAAAAAAATCTTGGCTATCAGCCTGTAGATGATGCTCACATCTACAATCAGATATTTAAGTTTTACTCTATCAGATAAGAATGTGCTAATGGTACTGACTCATTTCTGGGTCTGCATACAATCAAAATGTGGGGAGCAAATTTGGAAGTAACTTACTGGTATTTCTTTTCCACATGTCTGGAAGCCATGAGTCAGTACTCCAACACATACATTTTGCTGTTTAAGTGGAACATGCTACAGTTATTTTTTTTTTATATTAACAATGTGGTTTATCATTCTATAGAGTTTTTCATCCAAAGATCTCATGTAGGTTTACCAGTTAAGTGAGTAACTCATTCTTGATGGATCTTGAGATCCAAGATCTTAATACACCATTGGTTTCAGCCTGAATTAGACATTTAGCCTTTGATTCAGATGAACATTCACACTGGGGGAGATTCTTAACATGAAGTCCATACTTATGGGATTTCCTGAAGTGAGTTGGGATTTATGTACTTGGTTGTTTTCCTTGTGAGCCAAAAAGCAGAATTTGGTCCCTGGCATCTCACTGGCTGCTGGAGATAACTGTTCCAAGGAGCCTCAGTGTCATAACTCAAGTTTAACTATGTTAGATGCTGGTGGGGGGAAAAAAAAAATAAATCCCAAACCACCAGCAAGCAGCCATCAGTTTGAAGCCCTTGTTCTGTAATTCTTTGCTGCCCTGTGTGATTAAGTGAAGGTGTGGCTGACCGTGCATACAGGACCTTTTGAAAATGGGTAGGTACAGATCAGAGCATGCCTTGCTTTGGCTGTTGTCTTCCAGCACTGTGAGGGGCAGAGAGGGGGAAGCAGAGCACTTTCCTGTGCAGGACAGGAGTGGGATTTGTCTCCTGCAGCTGGGGATCAGTTTTTTGGGAAAGTAGCCTGCGGCCACCAAATGACGTGAAAGCAGCGTGGTGCAAAACGGGAGGAAAAAAAATTGCCAGAAAGGTCAGAAATGGGAATGAAGGGAAAGTGTCATCCCATCCTAGGATGGAACACTCTGCAGTGATTCTCCAGCGAGGAGTTTAATGGCATTTGGCTGTCTGCAGGTTGGGTTGCTGCGCTCCCTGTTGTCAGGCAGCGGGGTGGGGGCTTCGCCATTTCTGATTAACTAAAAAAAGATGTGTGTGTTTTGGAGGTGCGTGGGTGAGGCAGTGCAAATGTCAAGTTCAGTGCTGGTTATAAACAGTCTTTTTAAACAGCAGCACATTTTCATTCAGATCTCTTTAGGTTGTGAAGAATACTGTATCTGTAGCGCATATTTAAAGTTTAAAAAAGAAAAAAAAAAAAAATCTTCCTGGCAGCGAGCTCTCGCCGTATCTAGTGCAACATTCTCACTCTGTCTCTCTCTCATCCTCATCTGTTGAAAGAGTAAAACTTCTGAGGTAGGTCTTCAGAAATAGCAGCAGTAGCCAGCGCAAATGTGCAGCAATTGATTTGCTGCTGTTGTTGTTTTGTGACTGAAGCGGTGAAACCTTCCCCAGCAAAACCAAGTGGTGCAGAGGAGCTCCTGCACTGCTGCTCAAACAGCGATTTCCTAATGTGGCTAAGGGCAAACGATACGGTGAAAAATAGTCTCTTCTGCTTCATCCCTTGTTTCCCCTAAAATGTATCCTCAGCCATGCATATGCAGGCTATAATGTGACATATTTAATCTTCCACTTCATCTCTGCAGTTTCCCTCTCAACACCAAAATAGCAAGGACTGGAGCAGCTACTCTTTCAAACAGCACTTACTGTTCTTAGACGGGGTGGTGTGGTGGCTTTGGGTTGTTTTTTTATTTTTGTTGTTGTTTTTAGAGTTTTCTGTTTTTTCATCTGAGCTAAGTTCTAACAACTGTAATGGTGGGAAAAATCCATCCAGGGTCCGTTCCTTTTTTTTTTTTTTTTTTTTTTTTCCACCGCGGCATTGGGCGAACCAGGGGGAAGAATAGACTTTGTCATGTGCAAATATAGCCACCATAAATGGTGCTGGAGGCTTTCCCCATTGTCCTGTGGCTCTGCCACGAGAGAAAGCGCGCGCAAGGAAGAAAGACACGTTTGATAGAGTTGTGAAGAAGGCCTGAATGGCTATTGGGTGTTGGGCATTGTCTGGCGCTGACCTCAATTCGGTACAGTAGAGACCCTTGAAAGCACTGTCTGAAGTCACAATACCACCATTCTCCTCCGCTCCCCAAAAGGGATTAGTTAAAAGGGTGACGTTCCGTGCAGAGAGTTCCAAGTATTCCCTGAAACAAAGGGGCCTGAAATGTTTTTGAAGTTATTTTTAATTGAGTTGAACTAATTTAATAAAGGTCCCAAGAAGGGGAGGGGGGGGGGAGGGGGGGGAGGGAAGAAAAAAAAAATATAAAGGAATGTGATTGTTTTATGATTCCTCGCAGATGGAATGGACATTTATAGCATACTTCTTCTTTAGTCTTCCAGAGAACAGTAGCCCCATTTACAGCTACTGTTAGCAATTTAAAACTGCTCCAAAATGAAGTCTTTCAAGAAGTTGACAGCTTATAAATAAATCTGTCTGATAAAATTGAACATAAACTGCATCTGTGGTTAGTTTGCCAAAATTAATTCTACATTTAATTAGAGATAGCAGTCAAACATATTTAATAAAAAACAGTCTTGGAGAGTAAATCAAATGAAGCCAGATTTTAGCAGATGCTTTGCTTTTCTCCCCCCTTTTTTTTTTTCCTTCCTTTTCTTTTCTTTTTTTCTTTCCTCCCAAGGAGTGATGAAGTGACCTCACCTCTATGATCCTCAGATATTTAGAAGAGGAGGCTGAGGGGAGGCCTGGGCAGCTCATGAGATTATGTAGGAGAAGCCATGTATGAATGGCCTCAGACAAAGGGGGGTAATTATTGTGCTGCAATTTTTACTGATTTCTATAATTAGGATTTTCAGCAATGCCACTGTGTTTGCTGTAAACGTTGAAATGAATTCATACACTAATTATTAACCAAACATCAGAATTTGGATTTGGTCTGGACTTAAACCCTCTGCAGTTCTAAATTTCAGGTGTTGTCCTAGGTAAGCTGGAAGTTCGGCTGTGCTGTGATTACTAATTACTGGAATCGAGAGTGAAGTTTTATTGTTACATCTTGAAATTGACAAGCCAGTTCCCCGCATGCAAAATTTATATTCACTACTTCACATTCTTTTTCATGTGCAGCTCATTCATGTCTCTTCAAAAATATGACTTGATGGACTCCTTTAGCTGGTGTAAATAGGCAGAGCTTCCACTGCAGGAAGGGAGTCTGTCTCTTGGCAACAATTTTTTAAAAATACAAGAAAATGAAATAATTCAGTGTCCCCAATTTGCCAAATAAAGTGAGTTGAGAGGTATCAAAAACATTTGATCCATTCCATTTTAAAATTAAGTGGAACATTTTTCTTTTCCAACCCTCCCTCTCAAAGCAGCTATCTGTCTACCACTGAAAACAAACCAAACTTTATTTAAAGCCCAGATCTTGTATGGGAGATTTTAGCCCACACTGTAGAGACATTCAAAACTTGTTAAGGCTACTAAAGAAATCCTGTCTGCTTGGCTTTTTTTCTTTTATGGTGCAGAAAATTACATGATTTCTAGACATAAGTTTGACTGCATGAGCTGATAATAGATTGTCTTTCTCTGAGGAGTTTAGGTTGCTTTTGTATATTAAAGTGCATAAATATTGTGGGAACTCACTGTTTCCCATGTGGAAGGTATTGGTTAACGTTAACTACAGCATTTTTTATTTTCCCTAATTTTTGTTTGTATTTTTTTTAATGTAGCCATTGTTTTGAGAACAATTTTAAGTTTGTAGAAATACAAAAAAAATAAATTAAAAACTATACAGCAAACCTTGATAGGTACTGTCAATTAGATATCCCTAGAGGTCATGGTTAAAACCTTATTTGGTTAACCTTGTTAAAGTTCTACTGTTAGCAAAACCCAAAATTATATATAGGAGCCCTTAACTGAGAAATGTGGACCATTTTTCAGAATGCTTTTTCATCACAGCAGCTTGCAGACTGAAATAAATATTTGTTTCTGCTTTGAAATGCAGCAGAAAGGGATCTCTTTGCTTTCCTTTTGACCCTTAAATTATGAATGGCAGTGTTCAGCAGGGACTGGTTTTTAATCCCATTTATGAGGATATCATGCAAGCATACACACGTACATCTCATTTTAGGGAGGCTGCAACTTGCAAGTCTAACAAATCACAGTGCACCCAGTGTCTTAAAATAAACCACAGCAGTGTTGACTTGAACTTTCTAGGAATTGCAGCTGAAATTTCCAGAGCTGCCCGTGGAATTTGACGTCCCTGGCCTTTTTTAAACTGCTTGGGCATTTAAGGTATAAAATTCCACAGGCAGCTCTGAAATGCTCCCCTCTTCTTATTCAGGCAGTGAAGAACTCTTTTCTAATTCCCCAAAGCACTTCATGTTAGCTGGGTCCTCAATCCATAGAGTATGTTAAATCCTGTTGTGATTTAAATATTGGATTTGACCCTGCTGACATCTGTTTATGGCATATGTGTAGTTATTTTGGAGAGCACTCCTCGAGTGAGACAGTTGACTTGAGCATGACTTCATCTGGTTAATTATGCTGAGACAAAAGTGCTGTGCTGAATCAGAGGCTCCAACACTCCTGTTTTTTGAGGAGTCCTTAGGGGAGTTTTGGGAATGATGTGTGTGCATGTGCTCATTACCTGCAACACACGTTCATTCTGATATGGGTCCTTTTAAGAACAACTGATTCTCCAAGACCTAATATATTTCTTTGAATATGGCCTAGTGATGATATATATCATTCTTCTCTTTAGCCTTCGTAATTACTTATTCAAATATTTCCTACTTACCCACATTTTAAAGTTTTCAAAGGCTTATCTTTTTAATGTGATGTTCAAAAGTGCTGTGTGAAGGTCATTAAGACTAAAAATTGCCATTTTGAAGCCAAGCTAGAGATTTTACTCTTCACTTAACACAGAGTTGCGATTTGAATTCAGAAGGAAAAAATTACTGCTTACATAAAGACATTTTTAAAAGTAGAGCACCTCCTTACAGAAATTAGCTCTTGCTTTTAATTGCATATCTGTGCTTGAATCTGGTGTGGATTTCAGAGGCAATAGGATGCTTTGATGTTTTATTAAATATTTTTAAAAGGTGGGACTTTCTGAGAATTAAGCATTCATGTTGTATTTAGTGTATCAAGAACATGATAATTTCTTTCCTGTTACCAGTACTCAAGGCATCTAATATGGAACTGTTTTTCCAAATCTTGCAGTTTACTTTTAACATTCAATGAGTAATATCTGTTTTCCAAAGGGATTAGCTTAATGGAGATAAAAGGTAAGGGGTTTCTTTATGTAAAAGGAAGCAAGGATATTTTTCACTTTCATTTTTTCCCCCCAAAATGAGCAAGTCCTTTTTTGGTGAAGAACACTTTCTGCACGGGTTGCAGTTGTAGACAGAAAGGAAAATTCATAAAGTTTGTCATTCCTCTGCAAAGGGGTAGGCAGCAGAATCCCTCAACATTCTCTGGTCCTCTGTCATTAGAATATGATGGAAAATTCCCTGAAGGTTTGGTTTATGTTTTGGATTTTTTTTTTTTTAATAATTTGGTACTTGTTAATCACATCTGGTATAGGAATAATATAGATCACTTCTGCTTTCCAGTATGAGAAGAGGGCTGAGGATCATTAGCAGCCACTTTCCCACCCTGTACTTGTAGGACCTTTGGAAGATTTGCTCCATTACTCTGTCTCCATCTGTTTCATGCTCAGTTTCTATGCAGAGGGAATAACTGTTGTGTGTCTGAAAGTAAAGGGATATTTGCTGCTGTTTCTCTTTCATTTCTGAGGTTGAAACAAAACAAGAAGAGGTTCTTCATGATGCTGTTCATGTTGGGCACAGCTTAGAGTAGCAATAAGAAACTGTCTAAAGACATGATGGCAAACAAAATGTGAATGGAAGCAGGAGAGGTTATCACTCTGCCTAGAGCCTGGTTTGGATACTTTGATAATAGTCTGAATGGAGTCAGTGAAATCATTTTAGGAGCAGATGATCCTGAGCTGGAAAATAAGGACCTCTTCTCTGCCAAGATTTTCAGCAAGCTGCAATTCAAGAAAATGTGCCTGCAGGTGCAATAGAACTTGAACCTGATTGCTGTATTATTATCTTCAGACAACTGGCTTAGAGTATTTCCTTATAGCTTTCCTTCCTGATTGGCATAATCTAAAAAAGTTGCCAAAAAGGCTGAGAGAGGGTTGTGGTGAAGAAAAAAAAAAAGAAGGATAACATTCTCATGCTGTTCTAGCCACCCTACCAATCTTTATTACACTGTAAGTACTTCTAACTTAAAAGAAAAGGGTTGAAGATGTTTAGGTGACAAAGATGTTTGGGTAAAGATACACAAGGAGCCATCTCCAATGGATTTTTAGTTTCTTTTTCTCTCTGTCATATCTGAGATTACAAAAGTGATTCAAAATCAGCAGTGGGGGGAAAGGTCTTGAAAGTTTTGCAGGTTTTTGTACAAAATTTTTGGTTGCACTTAGAATTGCTGGAACACTGCTGTTCCTGTATGAGGGCCTTGAGAAAAACAAGCAAAAGTGTTTCTCTGTAGCCCTGTTTGAGGGACCATGGTATTTACCCCATCTGGTGATTTTTGCTTAGCTTGGATGAAAGGGGAGGCAAAAAAGAACTCTGCCTACAGAGTTCTCCATGCTCTGTCTTATCATCATTATAGACACACCACTAGTGGCTAGTATTCACAGGATATTACTGCCTAATGTCTCTAACTCAAACAAGACTGTGTCACAGAAATTAGTTAAGAAGATGATTTCAAACCTGTGTAAAGCTGGAGGTTTGATTTAGATAAGAAGCCAACACTGCTGCAAATGCAGAACTGGTTTGTAGCTGTAAAAAGCAGAATTTTTGACTTGGACTAATTTCTGGTTTTCAGGGCTAACTATTATAATTAAATTCCTGCCCTTTCAGGAAGTGCTTTAATGAGAGGGGCATTTTTTATTTCTCTATCTATAGCAGTATTGGAAAATGAACCTGTCCTGTCTTGGATATTGTCCACATTTGGTAGGCTAGTAAGGAATTCATATTGAGGGATCTTAGTACAAACCTCTGATTTGGGGTTTGGAACTACATGATCTTTAAGGTCCCTTCCAACCCAGATCATTTTGTGATTCATTGATATAATTTTGTGTAATTCTGTGGGCAGGGTAAGGGTTTTCAGCAGTTTCATTTGAAAACTGTCCTGTGTGTACAGGACATATGAAATGTCATGTATGCTTACTGGGCTTGAGCTGTCTTACAACTCATCAGAGATGCCTCTGAAAAAAAAAATTTAAAAAACCAACCAACCAACCAAAAAAAAAAAAAAACAAAAAAAACACCAAAACAACACAAAACCAAAAACAAAACAAAACAAAAAAACCAAAACCAAAACACAGCCAACAACCACTTCATCAAGCTGCTGGAGTGTTATTTTGTATGGGAGCTTTGCCTCTCTTGTGCTTAGGTGAGGAGAGCCTGAGTAACAGAGAAAGCACTGGTTCCAATGCAAATGTCCACAATCAAAATAATTATTTACTCAGCCCTTGAACCCCTCTTTGGGTTACAACCCCAAGGAAAAAAAGAATCAAAAGACTTCAGCTTGTCATGGAACACTTAGTAGTGTTATTGCTGGTTTGCCCACAATGAAAAATGCCAAAAGTTTGTTTGTTTGTGGGGTTTGTTTTGTTTTAAAAGAGAAAAAAATAGATTACTCTATCCCTGAAGAAGTCTATTTCCAAGCAATCCCTGTGTCTAGATCTTTCTGAAGATTGAGAAGATTTATACAGTTTGATTAAAGTTCTCCTAAGAACCCACATTTCGAGCTTCCTTCTTTGAACTGATGCGAGCCTTCTGAGGATTGCTCATCACACCTGGAAACCAGACAAATTTCACTCCTCTGCACTGGAAACTCCTATACTTTTGGCTTCTCTCCCACTCTGCATTTAATTATTTTGAATTCCAGCACGCCAAGCCAAGTTTAGCTGCTACTTTCCTGCAAGTGCTCTTTATTCTCCAGCTCTCATGCTGCCTGGCCTGCCATGGTGTGCAAGTGAGCAGCAGCAGTGTGACAGGGAAGAAGGTTTGTTAAACTGAGACCCTCTTAGTCCCAAAGGAAAAGGGTTACTCACTCTTCCATAGATGAAAAACGACCTCTTCCTCTCCCCTTGCCCCTGGGGGATATTTTCCTGATAACAACATGAAAACTTGGCAGGCTCCATGTGTTAGATGACACTGTATGTTGGTGAGGAACATTTCTGCGATATCTCAGCGGGGGCAGACAGGATGGCATTTGGAGAGCAAGAAGAAAAGAAGAGAGAAGAAGAAAAGAAATTGGATGGGGGGTGGAGGAGCAAGGGTCAGGCAGACTGCTGGTTGTAACTCGTAACCTGCCAAGACACACATGCGTGACACGGGCCTTTATAAATGTGTGACAAATACCTCAAATGAGGGACAGGGCAACAAAGTGCAGGGGAGGCAAAAAAGCCTAGAGTGAATGTGGGATTTGTGGCCTCAGTGTATAATGTGAGCTGCAACCTCAGCCTGAAAAATTTGTGATTTCTGATTTGTTATTTCAGTTTACAGGATTACAAAGGGAGAGTGGCGATGCGAGGGGAAGGGAGGTGAATTTTTGTTCTGAAGGATTTATTTGTAAGAAAGTAGTGCCTAGGTACAATCAAGGATAAAATCCATTTTAGTGGAGCAATGTACATTCACAGGCAGAAGGAGGGAAAAAAAATGCAGTGGCTAACATGGCAGGGACACGGTAATCAAAACTCAGCTGAACAGAATTGGATAAAAAGTTAGGAGTATACTTCATAGTGAGGAAGTAGAGAGCTGTGTGGCTCCTACTAGTAAAGAACAAAGCTGCTGACAGCAAATACTATTGAGATAATGGAATTGCTTTCTTCCCTTTTTGTGGAGGGATGAATGTGAGATTGAGATACTCACATTTTTAAATAGATATTTAACCAGCTCGATTCACTCCTGGTGTAGGTACATTTACATCAGACTTCAGCCAGCAATTCTTTCTCTTTTTTTCCCTTTTTCCCTAGGTTTTTATCTCTACAGCTCTTTCTGTCAGTCAGGGCTGATACACTGCACCAGTCAGATTGCTAACAATGGGTGATGATGTACATGGGGAGAAAACATCAGTTTTCCAATGTGTGAGGTGTAGATGGATAGCAAGTCATCCAGCTGTGACTTTGGGTTATGCATCCCTTCTGATTCTTTTCTACTGTGTTTTTAAAGGACACCATCAAAGCACACAGCAACAAAATAAGCTGAAGGCTCTGGTTTACAAGCAGCTCCATGAATTTGCTGTGTGGGCTGGGCTGAGGAAGTGCTGCCCCTCTGAGCCCTGGAGCCAGCACTGGGCACTGCTTCCTCCAGAGAGGCAGCTGGATGTGGGAAGGTGGGGTTGTATTAATGCTCATTTCATTTTCTAAAATGTCTGTCTCTGGTTTTTTGAAAAGCAATCAGCACAAAACACTGCCAAGGTAGCCCTAGGCTCTGGGACCCATTCCACCCATCATTGTGCAGGGGTACATCCCTGGCAGGAGCAGTTCAGGGTGGTGGATTGAGGGGTTTCATCACAGAGTGAAGGAGGAAAAAAACCATAAATAGAGTTCATGTGAATTTCACAAGTCAGGGAAACCACTTGTTGCTAATAGTTGCTTTAACAGATGTTGATAAAGGATTTTGTCTTATGAGGCCCCTTCTAACCTGGCCAAGCAATTGGAATTTGAGGTTTACACATTAGGATTTCCCCCAGATTCCTGACATTTATCGAGTGCTTTTGACATGATAATGGCAAATGGAGTATTATTTCGAGTGTGATTGAAAACCAGATGAACTCTTGCTATCCAACTACATCTGTTGTTTGCTCCTTCCAGAATAAATATGGCAGTTCCTGATGCTGAAACAGCTGGAAATCTTGCATTCATTCATGTTTCTGGAGATGAAGTGTATCCTATGGGCTTACCTGGTGATACTGCTTGTGTACTATTTATTTAAGATGTGTTGCTATGAAAAAAAAGTTACTCAGTGCAAGACTTCCAGTGCTGGTACTTGCCAGCCTGGACTTCTAGAGTAATACACCTTGATAATTCTTACCTTAATGTGTATTCAGTTTCTGGAAGTGGTGAATATTTCTAATACCAGGGGGTTTCTGAAGCAGACAGATGAGAGCTCTCTAGCCAAACCAGCTCATCCTGACTTGAAGTAGCATGATGGGAGTTTGATCTAGATGCCTCTTCTGAATAAGCAACTGAAATAATTCACAGCTGAGGGAGAGTAAAATGCATTTAAAATGCATTGTGTAGTGCATTTAATCTGGAGTCCCCACAAGCACACACACACACACACACACACGAGTGTGCTGATACAACACTTGTAGAATTTGCAGTCATAAATAGTAAGTGTTCATTCCAGTTGTGCAGTGGGTGGGGACGTGGGATAAAGGTGCAGGGACAGAGCTGGAGTGGCATAAACATTTAAACAGTCCAGAGGGGTGAAAAAAGGCACCTTTTGTCCGCCCGGTTCCAGGAGAAGTTCTTGCTTGTGCTGCTGAAGATAGCCTGAGAAGATTAGAGGGGGCTCAGCTGGGGCAAGACAAAGGGAGACTGTGTAAAGCAGGATCAAGCCTGTTTGCTTAGCAGAGCTCTCTGTCTTCTTGTTGACAGATGTAGCTGGTGCAGTATCAGACTTTGCAGGCTCCTCCTCTGGATTGTCAAGTGACAATCGTTGCGGGAGTAAATGACAGTGTAAAGTACTCCATGAATCCTTTATTTGTTTGGTAGTTGTAGCCTGGGATGGGGATTTAATATTGAATGGACTCCAGATTGTCTAAATTGCAATCACAGTGTTTGTTTAAGGAGCCTGTGGGGACTGCTAAAGCATGTTAACTTTTGCTTCTCTCCTTTTCATGCTGCAAGGCACTGAGGTAGGAAAAGAAGGGTTAAGGGGATTGGAAAGGAAAAGTTTGCAGTGTAAAAACATGAGGATGCAATTCTCCTAACTGCTGGGGAGTCATCAAGAGTTTCAGGTCACTGAATTAGCACGTGATGTGACGGACAAAAGCCTTCTGCATTCCTTAAATAAGAGCTTTTCCTTTTGCTGGTGCACTAATCTGTCACAGCCACTATCTCAGCTCAGTGAAGTTGCTTTCAGTGCCAGATCTCCCTTCTAATGTCAGCAAACAGCACACACAGTAATTTGTACTTCGATCGTTTTGAGGCCCAGAGAAGCCAAAAAGCCCCGGACCGAGTCAACAAAGCAGAGATGGGGACTGTCTGCTGAAGTAATTAAAAATTGCAAAAAAAAAAAAAAAATCAGCTTTCATTGATTCCTCTTTCAGACTGTAAAGGAAAACTTGATCCCGTTGAGGAGACAGAAGTACCCTGAATGTAGCCTTGCAACTAAGCCAGCCAAAAAGGTTAGGGAAAAACCCAGCCAGATGTAATGAATCCTGACTATGGAAAAAAAAGTGTTATTACAAATTCTGGGACAGAGGAGGGTTTTCTTTAGCAGAAAAGGCCCTTTATTGCATATCATGGCTCAGGACACATGATCACGTTGGAAGTGCTAACAAACACTTTTGGTAACAGGTCGCCACTTGTTCAGTCAATAAAGACCCTTTCTTGCTCCATGTTTTGCAGGATCCTAAACCTCAGGTATCTTTGACAGAGCTGTAAACAATTCTGTTGGGCTGTGTGTTTGCACCAGCTGATAAAGAGGACTTTAATAACCTTGATGCCACATCTGGAGCACAATCCATCTTTACTGCATCAGGATCCTCTGCAGCTCCTCTCTAATCTTACCACCCAAGCCAGCAGCTTTTCCCCAGCTACACACTGATCTGCAGCATTGTCTCCCAATAAACTTTTCCTCATTAATATGTGGTTGTTGAGGCTTCAGCCCTGGCAAAGAGGGCGTGCAAGCAGCTTGTCTGGAGATTGTTGTATGAGTCCTCCCTGGTGGGCAGGGGGGTTTTCAAGAGCATCCTCTCACTTGCAGAAGTGCAGGAATATGGCACTGGTCTGTGTTCATCACCAGCTAGGAGGGAATGCTCTCATTTTCCCAGGGATGATTTCCTCCTCTGAGCACTTTGTTTTTTCCTTATAGCATCATCCTTTTCAAAGTTATTGGAGTTTTTCAGTGGGGAAAGAGGTAAGTAGTAATGATTTGATGTCTCGTGATAAGGACCTTAATGTTTTCCAAGGAAATTTTGGCTATATGAGTTTTGCTGATTCTTTGCATTTTGTGAGTGCAATACAAAAGCACACAGATGATTTTGCGAAGAGTTCTCACTCATGTTTAAAACCAAGGAACACTTGACCCACAGCTTCCAAATTAGTATTTTTTTTTTTTTCATTTAATTATGCAAAAATTTGAGGTGTCTGTTACTGTGCTTCTCTGTGTCGGTAAATATCTAATCAAAAACTGGTTAGGTGACTTTTTTTTAAACTTTATTACTCATACACCCCCAGTCACATCAGACAGGCTTATATTGGGAACCCAGTTAGCAGTAGGCTACAGGAGCAACAGCCCCAGGAAACTGAGACCCCAACTGAGGGAAATACCCATTTGTGTGAGTACAGGTTTAAGTACATTCCTAGATACAGATAACACTAAACATGTCCTGAAGTGCCCTCTCCACTCAGGGAGTAAGAGGAGGTAATCAGTCTTAGTAGGTGGATGTAAAATCTTGAAACATAACACAGACTCTGCGTGAGATTTGGTGGCTGATGTTGCTGCGACAGCGTCAAGGCTGTTAATGCCATCTTTAAAAACTCTGAAATAGCTCAATGTGATGACAGACCAGAGCTCTTACTTATGATCACATTGTACATGATTTCAGAGTTATATGTCTGCAGTACTTAAGCAAGGATTAAGCCAACTTTAATGTCTGATTATTTGTTTTGATAATTGCTCTTGCCATTTGTACATAAGGAAAGCTGACAACCAGTATAAAGTATTTTTGAGGTCTGCATCATCTCTGCTCTGACATCCAAATCAGCCTTTCCTTAGTTTCTCTTTTTTAAAAAATTTATGTTGGGGGGTGGAGGGTTGCCCCACAATGTCTTTTTCTGAAATTAATGGGAAGAACAAATCCTCCTATACTCCAGCATAGATCTTC
Source organism: Phylloscopus collybita (assembly GCA_027886175.1). Classification (NCBI taxonomy): domain Eukaryota; kingdom Metazoa; phylum Chordata; class Aves; order Passeriformes; family Phylloscopidae; genus Phylloscopus; species Phylloscopus collybita. The sequence continues at coordinate 5,941,525 of JAJNNQ010000016.1, forward strand.
TCTTCTTTATTCTCAGACACGTGGTGTTAAAGGCTGCAGACAGCAAGCCCCTCCCCACTCATTCCTTCAATCCCATGGCAACACTTGTGAGCAGGAAAAAAAAATCTCCCTACCAACCCCAGGAGAAAATTTTCATCCTCAAGAATAACTGATGTACATGTGTTTTAAACACATTTAACGTGATGGGAAAAGGTTGCTGTGCGTGCAGTTGTCAGTAACTCTGTGCAGTGTTTGTGCTTGGGTAGGGAATCTCTGCTTCCAGGTCCTCCCTGGTTGTTCTGGGGAGTGTGAGAGTGCTGAGAGCATTGTCCAAACACTTCTTGTGCTCTGTCAGGCTTGGTGCTGTGGCCACTTCCCTGGAGGAGGCCAAACACCCTCTGGGTGAAAAAGTTTCTTCTGATATCCAACCTAAACCTCCCCCAAATCAGTTTCATGACATTTCTGGAGTCCTGTCTCAGGTTGAGGGTGAAGAGGTCAGTACCTGCCCCTCTGCTTCCCCTCCTGAGGAAGCTGCAGATCTGCTGTGGGGAGTCCCCTCAGCCTCCTCCAGGCCCAACAAACCAAGTGATCTCAGCCGCTCTTCGTTTGCACAAATTTGCACAGATGTGAGGAACAACTGCTTTTAGGGGCTGTGGAGAACAAATTACACAGGTTTCTCTCCAAAAGAGCTCTGTGCCATTGGAACGTGTGAACGTGCCTCTTGCTCACTATGTGGGGATGAGATTGCCCCATTATTGCCAGTAGTGGGATGTAAGATATCAGCTTTAGATTAAGGATGCACCCGGTGTGTTCAGCAGCACAGCAATTTTAGGTAATGTTCAGTGCTAAGATCCTGACTCAGCAAAAGACATAAGCCCTCTCTTCACTCATGCTGGAGTCAAGCTAAGAGTTTTTCTGTGCTTTGCTGGTCACAAGTAACTAAATTACTCTGACTTTTGTGTGGCTTTGGTGCGCTCCTTTTATTTCTCCTTTTTAACTGACACTTTTTTTTTTTTAGCGCCGTGCCAAGGAGATAGCAGCGCCAGCTATGATTTTTTTTTTTTTTTAATGTACAGATGATTGACTCAATAGACCACAGGCAGTTCTTTGGAGCTGCTACAGCCCAGTGCATTAAAGCTGCTCGGGATGGAGGGATGCTGGATTTCCCACATTCCTGGTACAGTGGCTCTATTGTGCTGGAGCGGCTCTGTGCGCATGTGTATCGTTCCCATCTGTCTGCTGAGACTCCTTAGGAAACTTGTGATGAGAACTACCCATTGGGCTTTTGCAGCAGCCAGATCTGAAACCCTTGTTTCAGAAAACCGTGGCAGAGCAACAATCACGAGACTGTGGGGGGAAAAAAAAAACAAAACAAAAACAAAACCAAAAAAAGCATCTCTAATATTCGAGTCAGGCCCAGCCTTCCTTAGCCTATCCCTTCACACACACACACACACGTTATTTTATACTAATGGTCATGTCAATAGCAATAAATATAATTCATTTTAAAGCATACAAACATTCAGAACATTTTTAATAGTTGTAATAGTGTTGCAAATACCGTTTGCTTCATCTGTTTGGGATAATGCGTTTGTCCTTGTTTTAGTCAGTGGATATGAGGAGCTGTAGGGATCAGTGCAGAGCCAGAAAGAGCCATCACCTGGGCTGTATATCCTCCCTGTCTGATCTGCTCTTTACAACAGGCCATAAAATTTCACATTATAATTTTATCATCAAACCTAGAACTGTTCTGTCAGTTTCAATATATATTTGAGGAGTCCATTATGTAGGAAAGAGTATGTTTTATAGCACTATGAAAAGTGTTGGCATAGTAGATCATGAATAGTATCTCACATGTTATTTAGAGAGAAAATAATATGTTTTAAAACTGTGAACTCCCATATAGAGCTGACCTTTGGCAAAGCCTTTTGCCTGATTGGGAACTGCAATTTGTAGCTTTTTTTTTATAATCCCTTGCAATGTCAGCTTTGAAAATGTTCAGTCAATCTAAATGTATCACAGGGGTTAAAAGGAATAAACAACCTTACAGTCTTCCAACAGATAGAGGCTTGGGTCATGACAGTTATGGAATTAATGAATCAGAACCTCATCTGGTTGACTTCTGTTTAAAAAAAAAAATCAAACACCAAAACAAAAAAACCAGACAAGAACAAATTGTTATTTACATGGTGAGATTATCATCATTCATAAAGCTAAACAAAAGGAGAAAAGAAGACCAGTAAAGAAAGAACATTAATTGTTCTTACAGTTGTGTTTTAAACAGAAACCAACCATAAAATTTGAGAGGCACTGTCATTTTAGAGGCGTTTCACAACGCCATAATGCCAAAATACATGACTTTGAAGGGGATTTATAGTCAGATAATAACTTTGCAGCACAAACAACAAAGTCATTTGATTAAGGACTAATGATGTTTGCTATACCTTGTCATCTCCTCCCTTCCTCAAAGTGAGAGGGAAAGACCTGGACATTTAGATGATCACAGGATTACTCTGAAATATTAAATGCAAAAATATGAAAATGACAAATTGGGTGCAGGATGTATCAGGTTTGGTATTCCCAGCAAAAGAGGGAAGGAAGCCATTGTACAACTCACATAGAAAGTTTTGTACAGCTCCATTTGTGTGTTTAAAAGTATTAGATAATTTATTTGGTATTAATACACCGAGAAAGGGAAGAACATTTTAAGCTAAGGGATAAGAAAAAAAGATATTCATACATACAGCAATGATTAAATTTCAAGTGGAAATTAGAAACCGTCTACAGGTAGTTCACATCTCTTTTCAAGAGAAGTGCCCCAAAATTATTCCCTGCAGAGATCTTACCAGTGATGAAATAGAGTGAGAAATTTTTTGCATGTACCTTCATGAATCACCCTGGTGTAGTGCTGGGACTTTCCACAATACCATCACGTTGTTGACTTGCAATTGACTGTAACACCCAGATACTTTCCCAAGGAAGTGCTCCCCAATCAGTTGCTCCCAATCCTGCATTTATGCAGTTAACTGTTCCACCTAATTATAGTTTCATCTTCTTGTCCCCATTGCATCCTTTTAAGGCTGTTCCTCCAATTTTCAAGATTATTTAGTATTCTGATTCTGCCTTCCTACTTGCTCTTTCTCCCAGTCTGATGCTATCTGTGGATTTCATAGGAACACTATTCCATCATCTAAGCTGTAAGTAAAAATACTGAGTAGCATCTGATTTAGGATAGATCATTGTGGGGAGCTGCTCTATGCATTTTCCCATTTAAGTAGTGAGCCATTAATAATGCTTTTCATTGTTTTCCTTGTAATTTATATTGTTTTCAAGTTGTGATAGTTCCAGCAAGATCCTTTCTCTTGAAGATCTTACACTTTACTTGTGTGAAGGTTGTGTGAGAGAGTTTCAAAAAGTGAACCACAAACCAGATATGGCAACTGCTACTCCTGGTGCTCTGCAAAGAATTATAAGTAGCAGAAAGAGATTCATTTAGCAAGATATTTTGTTGACAAGTCAACACTAATGTGTGTATTATTTTTCTCCTTGGTACCACTCATGTGCTTACAAAAAGGTTGCCCATTTTTTTCTGATTTTCTGGGAACTGAAAGTGAATTAAAGTTTGTAATTCCTGCAATTTTAATTTCTATGAAGCCAAGTACTATTTTGCTCTTTTTGACCCATACTTCCCCTGCCCTTCGTAGGTTTCATTCTGTCTGCTGCAAAACTGCTTCAGTTCGTTGCCGGTATCTTAAATATACAGAAATGACTTGCATTGCATTGATCTTGCCCAGAATATTTAATTTATTTAGAGTATTTTGGCACAATCAGAATTTTCTTGTAGGAAAGTTTGATTTAGTGAGGGCTATTTTTTCTATTAAAAAGAAAACCAGAGCAGACAGTTCCTGAGCATCCCAAACCAAGAAACATGGAACCTGTGGTAATTTCAGCTTCTGAGCAATTTGTATTTGAGCTCTATAAAAAGCATCTCTGATATTAATAAAAGTATTTTACTCTAGTAGTAAAGCCTATAGGAAGTAAATGCTGGAATATTGGATGATGTTCACCATTGGGATCTTTCCACTATATCTTCCCAACAGTGCTACTGCAAACATCATCTGGTGAAACACCTCCTAGGAGCAAGTTCATTTTCCCATATTTAAGCTAGGGTCAACTAATACTATTCATAATGGTGATTTGCACAAGCAGAGTTCTGATCCACAAGCAGGGAATCTGTGCTGTGATCATGAGATCCTGACCAATGAATGTGGTCTGTTTTGGCCTTTAGTATGTTCAAAGTAATGCAAATCCTATAACTGCTCCTCTTAGACACCCATCCTCAATCTTTTTTTGTGTTGAAAATTAATTCAGAGTTGAGTTTTAAAATTAAGCAGGTAGAAGAACTGCTTTCTTTAGAAAGGTTTTGTGGGCTTTTTGTTGTTGCTGCTGTTCTTACCCAACCATAAATTCCCAGCAAAGGAGATTGTAACTGGTCCTTGAAAGTTTAGAGATGAGATGATAGATGTTTTGGATTGGAGAGCTCAGGGAGGCTGAATATTGTCCTGCCTGGAGTTGTGAGGTGATAGTATTGATTTCTGTTCAAAGTACACATGGGTGCCTCCAGATACATTCTGCGTCCATTAGGTCCTGAATGGGGAGCTTTTTATTCTTGGCAAGTAGCAGCACAGAGCAGGCAGGCCTTGCCCTGCTTTGTTTGTTTTAAGTAGAAGTAAGGCTGTGTGTGTCCATTTAAAATTAATTGACCTTTTGTTGGAGCGTTCCTCTTTATGGAGTGACTCCATTTGTCCGTGTGAAAAAGTGCAACACAAGGATTCTATCAGGCTGCTGCAGTACAGTCAGGTAGGTCAGGTTTAATGGAAACATCAGGCATTAACCCTTTTCCAGCTGCTGCCTAGGGAAATCCTGGTGGGTGGAAGTTGTGTTGTGTTACCTTACCCAGCTCTGCTGAGCCACGAGGGCGTGGTGAGCCTAATGCACCTACTCTGTCTAGCAGGGTTTACTTAGGAGCTCTGCGAGGAGACAAACATAGACCTTTTCTTTTGCTTTTTCACAGAATATGAATCAATTAAGGCTGCTAAGTCCCAGGCTTTTGCCATTACTCATGATCCTGCTGCTTTTCCACTGCTGTGCCAAGACAGTGGGGATTAGGTACTGGGTGGGCAAAGGCACGGAACAGGAATCACAATGTTCAAGCATGCCTTTTTCTGAATGTAAAACTGAACGGTTTCTTGAACTTGCAATTTGTAACAGAAAAGGGACTAATTATTTTTCAAACTGTTGGGATCTCCGTGCTTCCATGTGATTTGCCCACCAGCAATAATAAGTCTAGGTGGTTATGAGGACATGCATAAGATTAAAAAGAAAAAACAATTGTTCATTTCAAAATTATAGTAGTTTTAAAGACAGATAGTTGAAAACAAATAATGGCTAGAGTGAATGTTATTTTAAAAGACTATCTGCATGCTGATTTTTGTACAGCATAGAATAAGGTATGATTTCTGTCTCAAAAAGCCTGCATATTTTGCACAACAAAATTAAAGTTTCTTAGGCTTAGGTCAGAGCTGAGGGCTCGACCAAGGAACATTCTAAATCAGATATTGTCTTGAATAAGGTGCTAAAATTAGAAGCCTGAACTACATCCTTTGTTGAGTGGGAAAGCATGTCCTATTCAGTCCCCAAATTTTGGTGCAAAGTTAGTTTCATGTTTCTTTGTTCTCCTGTGCTTGTCGTGTTAAGTGGCAATATTACAATACATGGAAACTAAAAGCACTGATTGTAAGTTGTAGGAAAATAGAGGGGTTTTTGTAAGCACTCCCACCCATCTGGAACTTGCTGCTCCCTTATAATCAGTCACAGATTGTTAAATAAAGTCGACTTTACTTCACCCTGAACTCTCGTTTTATTCTCCTGTGAGTAGTCCAAAATAAGTGTTGGATCCCTTCATTAGAACTGAATAATCAATTGCCTTGCATTACCTGCTGGCCTTCAGAGGTCAGCAGCCACTTTCCTATTTCCTTCTTATCACACTGTATTTAATAAAGGGGTTTGCTGGCCAGCTTCCATATAGGGTGCTCGCATTCTTGGTGACTACAGTGAGTGTTTTCATGTATAATTTGTGCAGTGCTGATTTAAATATTTTATTGTACAAAATGCAAATGGTCTCCTTTCGCTTCCCTTTGTGGACGAACCTGTTTGCTTGACTTTCTGCATGTGTGTCATCTTTCCAACTGACATGCAGCAGTGTGGGATCTCACATTTGGATACTTCTCACTTGGCGCCGTGCTCATCCTTCCACTTACATTTTGAAGAGTAATTTCATATTTTCTTCTCTATCATTTTGTTTGCCAGCATGGATGAGAGCCATTCCTGGAAGGGGGGTGTGCATCGGAGCTGGCACTGAGCAAACCACTGGCATAGGGAAGAGAAGCTGTTCCTGTGTCAAGAAGGCTTGGGCATGTCTAGGTTGTGCCGCCTATTCCACTCTCAGCTCAGTGCCAAAATTCTGTGTGCACCCTTATGCCAAGCCCTACTGAGAGAGAGAGAGACTGTCTGTGAGTGTGTGAATTTGTAGATATTTAATTAATAAATGGAGCAGACAATTTTCATAGTGATTGTTTTACCTACAGTAAGGAAAGAAAGGTAAGGTACATGTGCATGTCCCTATGCTTTACCCTTGGCTGTAACCACAAGTTCATTTCCAACTTGAGTGTGACAGGTGAGGGGCTTCTTTTAATTTTAGTTTGCTTGTTTGTTTGTGCTCTTTTTTTTTGTTGTTGTTTAGGGGGAAATTTGTGAGGAGTTGTTTGTTTTGCTTAATTGATGCAACACAGGGTTCTTCCAAACCAGCCCCCTCATCAGAAATCTTTGTTCTGAGAAGCCTACTGTAATAAGGATTTATTGCATGTAGCTCTGCTAATGTCACATGTTGGTGAGAGTGTGCCACAGATACTCCTCTGCACTTGAGCTGAGCATGAATCTTTCAGTCCTAGCTGGTGAGCCATGACTGTTTAGTTTGAACTAAAGCAGCTTGTGTTTTTAGCTGTAATTCTTTGTTAGTCATTATGAATGTTAGTCATTACAGTGCCTAAAACTAGACTCTGTTTTTTGGCCCCACTGCAAGAAGGTGAGTCAGGGTAAGGCATTTGTTAAATAAATTTGCTGAAGTTGCTGATTTCTTCTGAAATTCTAAGAGGAGCCAGCACTGGCTCCAGCCCCAGTGAATTGGGAGGGTGCTGCACACCCTCCTCCCTGCTGAGACTTGCAGCAGTGAGCTGTGGACCCTCCTAAAGAGACCAAGAGATGTGGGATCTGGGAGGGAAGCTTAGGAAGCAGCATGTAGCTGAGACCTGAGCATGTTCCAGACAAAGTTGGCTTATTGTCTGGATCACTTGGGGAGAGGTCATCTAGTGACTGCTTCATCCACTGTCTGCAGTTGTCCTCTCACAACTCAGAATTTGATGGATCTTCTTGTTGAGATTTTTACATAAACTTCAAAGTATCTGTATAGCTTTGATGCTATCATTATCATTTGGGTTACTTTGGCATTCATCAGCAGGAAGATCCAGTCTCCATCTTGTTACAGCAATATTTGCCATTTAAGCAGCCCTGAAGTTCAGGGAGATGAACAAAGACTTTTCTCTCATTCTTGGTACAAAGCTGCCATAATTCTCCTTCGTTTGTAAGACTCAGCTGCTGTGCTAACACCATGTCAGCTGCCTGTAATTACTAGTGAGGCTGCATATGACTGTCCTTCCATCACCCCAGAGCTCACCAGAGCTACAAGAATGAGGAAGAGAGGAAAAATGTGACCATTTTATTGAGCACTGCATGTGTGTTCACACATGTTTGCCTGTCAGACTGGTAACACTGGGCAAAGCACTGGGAAGCACTTCCAAAAACCCATCCAGGCCTCAAGGCCAAGTGAGCAAACAGCAGCTAAGAGGTGGACTGTGAACAACCACCTTTTGCAGAACTTCAAAGTGATTTTGAACAGTTGTAGTCTAGTCACTGACTCATCCCCTCCTCCCCCTTTTCACTTTTCCTGCCACTCCATGAACAGCATGTGAAAGCACTGAAAGAAAATAAGAATCTTAAACTCATAAACATACCTGCCTCCCATCTGGCACTCATCCCAGCAGCCTGGTGATCTCCTTAGTTGTCCAGCAGATAGTTGAAAAACAAGAGTCCTGTGAAGATTAGCATGTCACCATATCCCTGCCAGATGGCGGTGAGTAAAACATGGGCAAATTGCGTTGGCTCTGCTTCCATCATGACAATCACAACAGAAACACTACAGTGTTGCAACATCGCTATTTTTTAAGCTAAGAAAATGAAGGGACTGTAAAGTAGGGCAATCATGGAATGCTAAACACTATTTAAACCTGATTGCAATGAACTAAGTGGGCTCTGAAGGGTGCAAAAGCACTGGTGAAGGTGGCTCTCAGGTTTTAGCCTCTCCCTTGAGAAGTATGGGGGTGAACTTCAGGAAGTTGGCACTGGGCATATTTGCCTCACCATCCTGCTGGAAAGCTCTTGCCAACTTAAATTCAGTTTGAAATCCATTTTTTACTAAATGGCCATTCTTGACTTGATAAGCTTTTGAGTCTTCAGACCTCAGCAAAAAGGGAGTAGAACTGGACCATAAAGTTTGACCACATGTTTTTAAGCCAGTACACTGAGACACTCCCAATTTCATGAGGATAAGCAATTGGAGGTGATGGCATAAAAGAGATAGAAACTTCAGATTGCTGCCATGCAGATTGCTGCTAATGTCATGCTGCAGTAAAGCAATGCCTCCACTAGAAACTTGCACCTTAAACGGCAAAGGACAATCTCTGCTCTTCTCACTTGTCAGGCAACACTCAGCTGAGCCAATGTAAGTTGTTACAACCTCCTGTAGAAAAGGGAGGCTCTGGTCCGCCCTCTTTGGAGCCACTTGGTCCCAAGTTCTTCATGTACCACGTTTTTTAGATCCTTGTCTAGTTTTGACCAAGTTGTTTGAGTCAGTGTGCACACAGGCCTTCTGTTTCTGGAATAAAGAGCAAGACCCATCTCCTGAGGCACACCCCCAAGCTGGTACAGAAATCCATTTTCCCTTTGGTGAGAAGAAGCTGGCTGGCCATGTATGGGACTGTGATACTTGAGGAGCAGAATTCTGGAATATTGCTCAAGATCTTATCTGTGCAGATCAAAACATCACAGGGCAGAGCACTGACTTTCTGTAGCACCCTGCCCAGTGCCTGGTGCAGCGATGTGGTACTGATCCAATAACGTGATTTAGTCTTTGAGGTAGCAAAAGGCTACCATGAGTGGGCCTGGACTGCTTCTTGACTTTCAGTGCTGGCAATGCCTGTTCAGCTTGTTTGAAAAGCCACTCTTCCCTTCTCCCAGGCTCCTGGACCCATCCTGAACAATCTGTTTTGGCTGGTATCAGACAAAAGTCACAAACACATCAGACCTTGCAGAGTTATCCAAAGACATTTGAGCCTCTGTGGGCTTGCTGGTTCGTAGTTAATTTGTCACTGCAGGCTTCCAGCAGGCGTTTGGGTTCCTCCTGAACCATCACAGGTCTAAATGCTGTGGGGATGACTTTGTCAAAAGTATCCTAGAAGACAAAATTTGAGACCAGCCTAAGATGAAGAATTTAGTGTCAAAAAGGTGTTTATTCTAGTGTTTGGATGTGCTCTAGGCAAAAGTGCCCATTACCCTTGTGCTTATCTGAAGTTGTGAACAACTTCCTTCAGTCCAACTTCAAGGACAACATCAAGTGTGTGGGCAGGCTAGAGCTGCATTTCCATAAATGGGATTTACTCTGGCTGGCTGGGATGCTGGCAAGGTATGTGTCTCTGCTGGCTGGAGAATTAGCTTTGTTTGTTGCTTTGGATTCCCTTCAGATCAGGTAAACAGGGAGAGATGGGGTTTTTTAGCCCTTTGATGAGTCGAAAAGCAGTTTGGCAACTTTTGGCTCAGATATTATTTTTGTCCATATTTAAACTGACTGTTTTATTGCAAGGCTGTTGTGCTCTTGGTTTAGGCTTGACTGGCAAGCAGCACAGCTCCTGCCCCACCTTTTACAAGTCCATTTACTATGAACTTAATGATACCAGGCAAAGACTTACAAATCCTTCTACAAGCACCAGAGGAACTCAATTCATTTAAGAAGTGATGTTTGGTTTTCAGCACTTGTATGTTTATTTGCATTCAGCTTGCTTCGCTCTGAACCACAGATTCATTCCACGTTCCTGTGCTGCTTGTTCTGCTGAACGACCAAGGACTGAAAATCTTCAGCAACATATTTAAAATTGCTTGTATCAGCCTTGGTAACTTTTCTTCTCCTTGAATTTGTGGTAAAAATTACATGGCAATATCCTGCTTCATGTGATAATGTTAGCACATGAAGCTTGGCTTGAATCTACTTGCAGGAGTTATTCTGTAGCAGCAGTTCAGCTTATTGCTGCCTGAAGGGGTTCTCCCCCAAAACAAAAGTTTTTAAATCGTGTCTTGATTTCTTACCTTTTTCTCCATCTGCCCTCTGCCTTTTAGTCTCTTTTCTTGCCCTGAAGCTTTATCCCCTTCTCTCCCCATTGCTCCTAAATGCAAGGCCTGTGCCCCTCAGGCTCTGACCTCGCACAGGCAGTAAGCACAAAGGCCGTGTTATTTGGAGTGAAGTAACACCAGTAGTCAGGAAGGAACAATGTAGTTCAGGCCAGACAAAATAAATCTCGCATTTCCTGTCAAGAAACTGGGCCAAAAGCAATGATGAGAGACAGAGGGGGCAAACCACGCGGCTCAAAACCAGAGACATATGGGTTAGAAACAACCGTAAGCCCTCGCTTGAAAACAGAAAACAAAAAGCCAAGGCGTTGGATGAAAGAGAAGGAGCACCAGCTCCTCAGCAATAAAAACCTTCACGACGTGGGGCCTAGCCAGCTTTCAAACACAGGCCGTGTGCCGCACAGGCGGGGCCTGGATTTCCTGCTACTGTACAAGATATTAATTGTCCCTTGATTAGTTGATTTAATCGATACCTTGTGTTGTAAATTGGAGAGAGCTGATCTGTCTCTGGCTGGCTCCTTCACCAAGCTCTCTCCCAGGCCGCAGGAGACGCACCGAGTGGAAGAAGCTGTTGCTACTTTTGTTGTATTTCAGTAACTCTCTTGCTGGTTTGCAGAGCCATGAAAATCTGAAAATCATGTACTGCGACACTCTTACCCCAACGGAGTCAGACATCCATCCAGCATGGCTGGTGAGGGGAATATTAATGAGTATTAATATGGGTAAAGGGTTTGTGATTTCTCCTCAAACCAGTGAGGGTTTTGAGCACGTGTTTATTTACAGAAAAAGGCCAGCAGGACACAAGCAAACGACATAGCCAGGACATGAAGGGCATTTTATTTTCTTTCTGGATATTGATATGTGTGTGTGTGGAGAGTGGTTTCATCTGAGGAGTGTCCCAATGAGGCAGAAAGCAAGGGTGGCTTGCAGGGCTCTTTGGGATGCTTCCTAGGGGGGGCTGGTGTTGGATCCTGAGCTGTTTTGAAGACTGAACCAAAAGCAACGCACCAGGTGGTGTAAGAATGTTCAAACAGAGACAGCACTTTCTTCTTCAAAGTACTGCGCAAAGATTAACTTAATTAGATTGTTTTTCCTCCTTCATAGGAAGGGTTTGTAAAATAGTGGTCAGGGAACAACTGGGGATATGATTTATTTAAGTGCTGAAATGCTTTGTATAAAGTTCTTCACAGGAGGCCATTAAGAAGATGCAGTTACTTTAGAATGTGCAAAAAAAAAAGTCCTTTGGGATGGAGAGGCAGGAAGCAAAGAGCAGGCAGTTTTATTATGGACAAAGATAATATTTAAGCACCTCAGCTTTAAGTGCTGAGAGTTTGAAATGGGTCTTGAGAATGTACTGAAGAGGCAACACTTTGTATCATGAAACATATTTGGATGAATTCAGTACAGAGGGGGAGAGACTTGTGAGGCATTCCATGAGAATTTGTCCAGTTTTAGGAGATAATGTCTAATAGGTGGAGAGAAGACTGGGAGGATAGTTAGATATTGTCCTGAGGAGAGCATGTTGTCTCCTGTTATCTGATTTTTAAAAGAATAAATAAATAAACTCCTCAGAAGGCAGCATGAAAAGGTGCAAAAGGAAGGAAAAGGAAGGGGCTGTTTGGAGCAGGAGTAACTTAGGCTAGAAATAAAGACAAGCAGTGCATGAGTGAGTAGCAGATGAGTCTCTGTGCTCTCTGTGGAGATGCAGAGTGTGCCCCAGGGAGCACAGCCTGCTCCCAGCAGTGTGGAGGGAGCTGTCCCCTCACCTGGGCAGCCTGGGCAGGGCTTGTGCTCGGAACAGTCCTACCACAGCCTGTCCTCTGGGCTGGCCTGTGCAGGGTTTGATCCTGGCTGAAATGAACATCCTGACAGAAAGCTTAACTGATCTGACACAGCTCCAGCCACAGGGTTGTCTAGCAGGATCCCAAATTGCAGTATACTCAGCCAGTGTTAGGACAACATGTCTTCAAAATGAACTGAGAGCACCCTGCAGGTATCCTTGTTTCTAGGTACTCCTGAAAGCTCTCCTCTCCCTCTTAACCCTTTCAGGTGCTGTACATCCAGCACAGATGGAGAAGCTGCACACAGGCATGCCTGGCTCAGTGTGAGAACTATATCAAAAAATAAATGTGGCCAGCAGGTCCAGGGGAGGGATTGTCCCTTTGTACACAGCACTGGTGAGGCCAAACCCTGAGTGCTGTGTCCAGTTCTGGGCCCCTCAGGGACGAGAAAGACGTTGAGGTGCTGGAGAAAGTCCAGAGAAGGAAACAGCTTGGGAAGCACAAGTCCAATGAGGAGCAGCTGGGGGAGCTGGGGGTGTTTAACCTGGAGAAAAGGAGGCTCAGGGGGCACCTTCTCACTCTCCACAACTCCCTGGCAGGAGGTGCAGCCAGGTGGGGTCAGGCTCTGCTCCCAGGGAACAAGGGACAGGACAAGAGGAAATGGCCTCAAGCTGTGCCCAGGGAGGTTCAGGTTGGACATCAGGATAAACTGCTTCACGAAAGGGTTGTTAAGCTTTGAAACAGGCTGCCTGTCCAGGTGATGGAGTCCCCATCCCTGGAGGTGTTCAAGAAATGACTGGATGTGGCACTCAGTGCTCTGGTCTAATTGACAAGATGATCATCAGTCAAAAGTCAGAGCAGATGATCTCAGAGGTCTTTTCCAGCCTAAATGATTCTGTGATTCTAATTCTATTGGGTAGGTAGGATTTTCTTTTCAGCTTTAACAGGACTTTGTCTGCTTATTTCCCACTGCTGTGTGTTATTAGCTGGGAGAGGAAAAAGGAAGGGAGGTAACACTTTAATGGGGAATGATATGCAAACTCCAGGCAAGGTATCTGTACTTCTCTAAGTTCTCTGCTGCTTATGAAGTATAACATAAAAATGCTTCAGTAGTGGTAACTGAAGGCTGGGGGAAAAAAAGGGATATTACCATATAATTGGAATGAAATAAATAAGGAACACTTTGACAGGGTTTTTATAGCTTATAAAGCTATAAATAATCCAAATTTCCAGGCAACGCTATAGCTAGGTCAGAGAAACTTCCACCTAGAAGAATATCTTTGATTCTTAGAGCTTGAGGGCATCTAGATCTGCATGTGGGCTCATTTTTAGCAAAAAAATCCCCTGAATTTAGCTCAGACCCCACTCATTTGGGATTGAGTTAGCTTGTAGTGACTAGCATGTGTGCTACAGTAAGGTTTGAGGATAAAATTATAACACCATGGAGCTTCATCTAAATTAGGTACCTAAATTAGGAGCTAAAGCCATCTGTGTAATCAATAGAGACAGGTAGGCTCATCCAAGGGGGCTCCAGAGCAGCCATACCAGGAACTTCCCTTGGCTCCATGAGCAGTTGGATCCCTGAAGCTGGGTGGTGTGAATACCCACTGGGGTGCCTGGTGAGGGAGTCCTGTCTTTTGAGTTAAGTTTTCAGAGGACCAAAACAGCATGAGCAACTCTAGGCTTGCACTGGAACCAGGAATTCAAGAGAGTGAAGCACAAGATTTCCTGTGATTTAATAACCTCTTGGATATTGTCACTGAATTTCAGAGTTGTCTCTAGCAGAGTTCAACGTGTATTCCTGATCAAATTCAGGATTAAATTCTCACTTTGACTGTGCACATCTGTTAATATTTTAACTCATCATGTATCAGAATTCTCCAGATTTCCTGGCAAGTCATGCTCAGGATGAAGTCTTTCCAACTGTTTGTATTCAGGGATGTGTTTATATATATATGGGTATATACAAACACACATGCTCTAGACAGTGTGTAGGTGAGAATGTTGTTACAAGGCAAGATTATTCCAAATTATTTATTGCAAGAGACAGGAGAAGTCTGATGACTTTAGATTGCTTCAGTTAATTTTAAATTACCAAAAAAAAACCACAAACTTTATTGTTTGCTCTGCCTTGGGCTTGCTTTAAAACTTGCTATTGAAAGAAATTCCAGGCTTCAGCAGTAGAACTTTGTGATGCCGTGGAATTCCAGGTTTCAGCAGTAGAATTTTGTCATGCTGTGAGGCTCCGTCTAAACCTGGTGATGACACAAGCCTGTGGAAGCCTCTGTTTCACTTTCGTGGTCATTTTCCAGGCAGTGACTCACAGTGTCAGAGCAGCAGCCAAACAGGGGTGTCAGAGGAGCTGAGCTCAGCTGGGACCAAACCACCCCAAACCACTGCTGCAGCACGTGCTGAGCTAGACACCCATGGACCTGCCAGAGCAGCTGGAGCAGGATGGTGAGCACCTCCTCTCCCAGTCCCCTCCCTCTGCATCCAACTTCTCCTTCCTACCTCCCGATGCTGGCACCAGCTGGAGTTTCCCCAGCAATGTAGCTGGCAAATGGGAAAAATTAGTGAGGTCTCCTGGCTGGAGACCAGACTGTACCTAATTTTCTGCAGACTCCAGCTCATACCCTGAAGCTCAAAGAGTAGATATTTGTGCAGAGGCTAAACCTTGCCAGGGATGTATGTTTTGGGAAGCTTTGGCAGTTGTGTGTAATATATTTATCTTTTATTTTTTACCCCCTTTAGAAAAGGAGGAAAGTTCATGCAAATTGCAAAGCCAAGCATTGATAATTAAGATAGAATTCAGGTTGTCCCTCCAATCACACTCCTGCCCTCTTGTGTGAATGCCCTGTGATACACTTTTGAACTGCTAAAACCTGGGCTGGTTCTCCTTCTTTGGTGCAGACAATGGACACACAACAGGACACAATTAATGGGCAAGTTGAAAACTGGTGTTTCCTAATCTTAAAATGCTTGATTTTAATCTTTTTCTCCTAATGTTTTTTGAGTGGGGTTTTGTTTTTTTTTTTTTTTTTTTTTTTTTTTTCCCAGTGTTTCTGTTGTCACTGATTTCAGAATAAACAGTTAACTAAAACTGAAAAGAGGTATTTCTGTCTCATGCAGCTTCTCTGAAGTTACTGGTTTCTTCAGGGAAGAATTTGGCCCATTGCATCTAATGAATTGTATATTCCAAAATCAATATTAATAATGCCAGGTGCTCTTTTTAAATAGACTGTAGACATTCATATAGTCTGTGTAAAGTTCATATGAAATGATACTTGCCTATACTTAATTCATTCTTTTGTTTAATAAATAATCCTTCAACCTTTCTGTGGTTGGTTTCTGGGATTCTGTTGGACATCTGTATTTATCATTTAGGAAGTCATCATCAGTGATCTTTCCCTCCTCAAATTTTTGTCATAAGGCCCAGGATTGTTGACCACTTCTCATTGAGTTTGGGGTCTTCTTTTGTGGTTTTTTAATATATTTGTCACTTATTCTGTTGGTGAGTTTGCAGTTTATTGGTTGAGGAAAATGTACAGTACAGTCAAGGCACAAAGAAGGAAAATCAACCATGCACTTGCTGAAACACTGCATTTGCTGCAAGGAACCATTTCATCTGGGGGATATGAGTGACTCACAGAGGATGGAGGGACTCATAATTTCCATAGTACAGCAGTGTTTGCTAGGATTTTCTGACTTTTGTATTTATCATTAAAGGCATCGTTACACAATGTGGAAGAAAAAAAAAAATCCATCCTTCATAGTGTGCTTTCCTGATTGTAAATGGGTCTGGATATCCTGTGCTAAAATGTCAGGTTAGATCCTTTGTAAACTCTGAAGCCTGCTCTCAGAATAGAACACTTCTGGAGTGTATTAAATTGGTGTTAATTGAGAAACACATATGCCAATGACATTTTAAGCTACGCTAAATAAAACCAAACCTTTAGCAGGTCCCTATCACAGAGAGATCCTGAGATTTCACTGAACCTGCTGCTGCCGTCATCTTTTTTCCATCTATGCATATGTTGCTTGCAATGATATATGGTAACTCCTGATGCAAATACCACTCATGCTGTTACAGCTTAAAAGGCCCAGAAATAGAATGCAAACACAATGTCTGGTTTTTTTGTTGGGTTTTTTTTTTTTTTTTCTTCTCCATGTTATAAAAACCTATGACCAACAGCCGAAAGTTTGATTCCTTTTCCCTGCAGTTTTCACACCAGCTGACTTCAAAACATACGTTTCGCTCTGCAAGTCATAAAAAATTCATCTTTTCTTTTTTTTTTTTTTTTTTTTTTTTTTTTTTTTTTTTTTTTTCTTCTTTTTTTGAAGGGGACTGATTCTGCAAGTGTCTCGGGGTTCTCTGGCTCCTGCCACAGGTCAGCACTTCAGGAGGGGTCCCGTCCTCAGGTGACCCAGTGCCCAGTGCATGCACTGACTTCGTTCCCCAACGTGGCTGGCCCCTGTATCAGGCCAGAACGTGTGCTTTATCTTAAGATAAACAAAGCCTTTTGAAAAACACAAAGCAAAATGGGGGTTGAAGTCCCAGTTGTGTCAATATGCACATGGGATGTGGCAATATTGTGTTGCACATTTGGTTTATTACAGAGAAGAAAGGGCAGCCTGGGAGTTTCCTAGGGCTGGGTGTCAGCAGCACTGGATGTTCAGTGGTGAAATCCTGCTCCAGTGCAACAACACAAACCCTGCCTGGCTTTGCAGGACTGTTCTTGTTAGAATAGCTGTCTTCTGCTGCAAGTTAGGGCAAGAGGTCAAGAGCCATTTATGATGTCTGGTACCACTGAGCTGGCATGATACAGCTGCAAGTGAAACTCTCACTGCTCTTTCAGGCAGGTCCTGTGACTTATTGGGGTGCAGCTGATGTCTTGAGCTTTCATGTTTTTCAGAGTCTGTGCTGCCCAGGGGTGCAGTTCTGAGCCTCACATTAAGTGCTGGTAAGCTCTCTTCACAGAGCAGGGAGACAAAACAAATCCTCTTCCTGCTGAAGACAAAGGACAACTTTCATCCCAAAAGCACAAACAAGGGTGGCTGAAGGGAGGAACAAGAAGGATGAGACCTCACAGCCTGGAGCTGTAATTGGACAATTAAACCCCAATATGCAAATGGACCAAAACTGATCAAAGTGTGAGACCTCATGACCAATCAGCCATTTTGTGACCATTCTTAATCCACCTTGGGTGTAGCCCTGGTCACACTCTTGTGCTGCCCAAGGTGTATCCTGGAGGCCTTGCAATAAATCCCTACATTATTCTCTAGCTCTCTCCAGTCTGTTTCAGGTCAGCCTTCCTAAGGCATCACAGCCAATGGGGAAAGATACCTCCCTGTTCCTCTCTACCCAGAAGTCAGCTAAAAGTAACAACACCTCAGTTCATTGTGCATGATGCCAATCTTCTTTCCAGCTTACACTTACTCTGGTGTTTCAGAAAAGGCCTTGGGTGGTGGAAGATCTGGTAGAACAGCATCAGAGGGAACGTGTCATCATGTGGGACACGGGCAACTGGCAGCTTTTCTCCAGGTCTCAGTAAGCTGGGTGTTGGCCTGTCAGGAACAAGGACTGGGGTTTATCATCTACAATTATCTAATAAAAGGAAACTATGGAGCTGCTTAGTTTTTGAAGTGGTGTCTCCTAAGCCTTCTCTTGAGTAAGAAGTACTGTGCTCAGTAGTTCCTAATTCAGGACATGGATTTTTCAGGTCAGCCCTGTTTTCTGTTCTTTTTTGTTGTGACCAGTACAGTGCACGTTTTCAAAACGGATATGTGCCTACAGCACCCTACAAAGATGTCAGCATCTGTGTTTGCATTGTGCAGATGAGAAAAAGCAAAGCCATTTTCTTACCCCTGCCCTGGGGACCCCTCAGCGACAACTCCATAGGTGCAGTACTCCGGCTGTGCAGATTTTAACATAAAATATTTTGTCCGGTCTGTCTGCTTGTTCATCCACCTCGTGGACCTACATGCGCGCTGGAATAGCTTGGGGAAGGTCAGAGGGAGTTCAGGATCTCAGAGAAAAGGGTCAGTTTTTTCTGTGAGTGCATGTGTTGCTCCAGCTCACTGATGAGGCGTCTTGGCAGGACGTCCCAGCTTACTGACAACCACATCCATTCAGAGGACACCAGCGCCCTTCTTGTGAAACATGGTCAAGAGTTATTTGCCAGAGGTGACTTTTTTATGGCTTTCTTGATGATAATGTTGCCTTGCAAATGACTCTGCTGGAAACCTGCAGATATCTCCAGCGATTCTGCTGTTATTTGCTGCAGATAAGCGTGGTATGCGCAGTGGGGCCAGAGATTTGGGACATCTGCACATTGGCACACGCTGTGAAAGAGGGAAGCAGAGTGTGTGCAATGGAGCTGAGGGGGCTTGAGTGCCTTGGGATGGGAGCACATGTGTGGTGGGGCCGCCCAAACAGCTTGGAGGTGTTTCACTCCGTGACTTTTTTTGTGCCAAGCGCTCTTTTCCAATTTCAAGAAAGCTTTTGTAGGTGAATTGGAGATTAATCCCCCCCCCCCCCACACACACACACAGAGTGAGGATTCTGTGGCTGGCGTGTTGCTGGCATCTTGTTGCTTTGGAGCCATCAGTGGGAAGGGAGCAGCCAGGTTGCCAGCAGCAGCCATGGCTCACAGAGGGACTGTTAGGAAGGAGGAAGCCCCTGGCAGGGTTATGGACCAGACAGTCTCTCCCAAGGCAGGTCAAAGGGTGAGCTTACTGTTTACAAAATCAGTAAATAGGCAATTATTCAGCCTGGCAACAGGCAAAACACCACACAGGATGTAAATCCTTGCCAATTCAGCATTATCTGGCGGGGAATGGATTGGAGATCCAAGGATCCCTTGCAGTAGCAAAAGGGAGCTCTCTGCACTTTAAAACCATTTAGGGTCATTGTATGATGCCATGGAGCCATTAAGGAGTCCTCACATGCCAGAAGCAGTTTAACAGGCCCAGCTTTGGGCACTTAATTGTGTCAATAATTATTCACGCATTAGCACCAGCTCCTCCTTAAAGTGTGTACTGCAGAGACTCATTAAGTTATTACTGGTATTCATTACCAATAAAATTAGCCTTTTTTTTCAAAGTGTAAAATTTATGTTTTGTAGAAAAATACTGCTAGAAGTGCCACGGCTTTGCTCTACTCCCTGCTTGGTGCAGAGAAAAGCAAGACTATGTGGAGATGAAGCAGTATTCTTTTTGTCCCAAAAGAGGCCCTCAAATTATAAAGAGTCTTGTGCTTTTTTATTTTTCTTTTTCCCACAGTGGGTTTTATGCACTTTAACTTGGGGCAGGGGAGAAGCCTGGCTTTGGCTGTCAGTCCTGTGTGTGTAAGTGCTATTTCCTGGTATCACGAGATAACCAGTGTCTTTTGATTAATCAAGTGTTAATGTACATGCAGCTGTCTTTATGCTAACTGCATCACGGTGCACTTTGTTTCTTTTAATGCTGATCATTTACAGTGAGAGTGTACAGTGTGTGTGCCTGGAAGGAGAGCAATTGTTATACAACTCCTTAATCCCAACCATGATTAAAACCCCTTTTGTGCCCCCCTCCCTGCATTACTCCAGCCTATCATCTTCTCTGAAAAATCATTTGGCAAGTAGAAACATGTGTATTTTAGGAGGAAAAACTCCTTTTTAAGCATGGGTTTTTGCTTTTGTTCTGCTTTTAGAACTTAGGGGTTTTTTTACATTTCAATGTACAGTGCTGCTCAAAAGGCGCAGGGAGGGTCATAGCCACTTTTTGAGTGAATAAGGTATAATTGAAATATGGTGTATGCAGATATCATCACTTCCACAGCAATTACCCGGATTGTTTGTTTAGTGGGAACACACTTTTCATGGAGGGGTTGGTCAGTGGCAGTGGTGGTGCGTGAGGCAGCTGAGAGAGAAATGGCAAAGAGTGTGCAAAGTCTCACACTGGGAAATCTCACATTGCCCTGAGTGTCTGCTGGGGGGGAATCATTAGAGGTTTTGAAGGTGAGGGCAGTGGCAGTTTCAGTAGAGCAGGACAGGGGGGCTGGTGCTTAGATCTTGGGGAGAGGCCGGGGTTTGACATTCTGTTTCATGTGGAGACCAGCAGTTAATGGGGTCTTGTTGAAACTTGAAACAGCTCTATTAGTAGCTTGATTGGGGAGAGGAGAGGAGACCAAGAGTAAACAAAAATGTGCGATCTGGAGATGGGCTTAATTGTGCACAATACATCTTGCCTCTGTGCGGCTTATTCTAATCACTCCAAATGGCAACACACACACACTCACACACACAAATTTGATCTGCTCAAGCAGATAAAACTGCTATGTGTATAATACTGCCAGGCTAGGAGGAAAAAAAAAAAATGGACATCTGTTTAACAATTCTCTATTGTAGACAGGATCATAGAAACACTGTTGCCTGCCTGTCGTGTTCAATCAAAATGAATAAAATGCTGATTTAAAAAGAGAAAAGAAATCAGGCAGAAGACCACCTCAAAGTATTTGCTTACACTATTTTTTTTTTGTTCTCATTTCAGCAGCAAATGAGGAAGGGGAATCCCAGGGGCAAGAGGAGGTTTCAGGCACAGTGAAGGGAAGATATTTGTTTTGTTTTGGTATTTATCCTCAGCACAGCCGAGAGAGGCGTACAGCAGTCGGAACTAATTGTAGCTCACTCAGGAAAGTCTTCATTAGCACTTGCCACACATGGTTACCAGATGTGCTGAAGAAGGGGTGGGAGGAGGGAGGAAAGGGTATGTGGAGAATGGGTTACATACTTAAACCTAATAATCTGTCTTTTGTTTTCAGGTCTATTGTGTTGGGGAGGGGGAGAATGGGGAGAGGGAAAAGTCCTGGCTGCTTTTTTGATGCAGCCAGTTCCTACTAGCTGAATGGCATTCCTTGTGTTGCAGCCTCCTCCAAGGGAGGAAGAAGCCCTCAATCATGGCCAAGTAAAGAGGGATTTATGCATTTATTTATTTATTTAAAGGCTGTCAGTGAAACTATTACTCCTCTGAACTCAGCTGAAAGTATTCAGATACCCAAACTGGTGAAGCGCTATCTTTCTGACCAGCTTGTGAATTTGAGCTGGGGTGGGGATTTTTGTGAGCTTATGGCCTCCCAGAGAACCAGTGGGGCTGTTAAACTTCACAGTTCAGCAGCAGCAGCATCTCTGTTCACGTGTACTTTGCCAGTGAGCGTGAGATGCAATCAGGAAAGCCAAGTCCAGCAGGAAGGTAAGAGCAGCTCTGTGGTCCTGTTAGTCACCCCGAGGTTGGTCAGATATTTAACAGCCTGTTGCTGTTAAAACAAATTAAACAGGTCTTACATGCATAGTGGCTGTTGCTGCTGCAGACCAAATCCTGGCCTTGCTGCCCACAGAGATGGTTTTCACAGGAACCACTGTTAATTTTACTGCAAATGTTAACAGAAAGTTTGCTGGTTGCTTCTCAGGATTAAAAAAAAAAGAAAAAAAAAGCACCCTCCTTCTTATTTTGAACTGGTCATCTGCAGGGGCACCCTGTGTTATCCCTGCCATCTCCCCCTGTTTCAGCAGCACTGCACCTTTTTCCCCTGCTTCTGTTCCCAGAAGGTGAACATTTTTCACACTGGCTCAGTCTGTGCTTGGAGGTCTCCTTCCCTCCTATACTCCCCTCTCCATTCCAGGAGAACATCACCCTGTCTGGACGACAGGGCTTAGATGACTCTCCAAGGTCTGAATAATCAGGGCTGAAGGTTTAATTATGGCACTACACATGATAGCCACAAGATTTGTCACTCTGGTCATGTGAAAGAACAGCACTAGACGAACTTCTACTAATTAAGCACTCTGTTTCTCTTCCTTCTCAAAACTGGAAGGAGGTATAAATATGGGAAATCACTTAAGTTGATGCGAAATAGAGACATTTTTGGAATCTTAAATAATCTGAGTTGAACCTAAATCTTTGTGGCTCTGGCCTTGTTTTATCCAGCTCAGTTTGCCAGTCTGTAATCTCATCCTGCTTTGGAGCCTGGAAATGTTCTTGCTCACAATCTCAAAGCAGAGCAGATGTTGCATAAATAGAAAATAGGTTGTGTGCACAACCTAATCTAAGCACAGGGCACAGAAGGAGGTTTGGATGAATGTAAGCTAATCAGGGCACAGATCTGCTATACTTTGGGACTTAGGACCAAATTTTTTTCCAGCTATATTCTACTTGGCAGATCCCAAATATGCCATTCATGTTTTCTCATTGCATGGCTTGTGGGTTTTTTGTTTTTTTTTTTAATTTGCTGAGAATAAAGTAATGCCTGTCAGCTCAAGCTCACCAAACAAATGGTGGTAAAAGTTTATCTATTCCATCCTTTCTTCTATATCTGACAGATTTCTGCATCCAGTGATGTTATTCTAGGTCCACAATAATCAAAATAGAGAAATTCATCTTTTAGCTTCCGTCCAAGGAATTAATAAAGCCAAATAGATTAGCTGACTTTGTTGTATCTACCTTTCCTACTTTAGGATGTAGAATCTCTTTCAACCTGACTGTATGTCTTCAATAAAAGACCTTTATTATCAGAAAGGCCCAAGGAAAAATTTGGTAAAACCCCAGCCTATTTACCATGCCATTATTGCCATAATTGCTATTGCATCAGTTGTTTTCTTAATAAAATTAAGAGCCATATTTGCAATTTTTCTAATGCTATCCCAAATTATTTACACAAGAATGAACTGTGATTGTGCCAAAGTGTATTATGTAGGGACAATGTGTCTGCTGACAATGTCTCATATTTAGAAAACAGAACACTGCAAACTTGATGCTTCTGTCAGGTTTTCTTTCTTCTGGAGATGCATATACATCTACTTATTTTTTCAGGTGTTACCCACAGAATGAGTTTCATGTTACTGTGCACGTGGTGAAACCACAGCCATGCACAACAGGTATCATGATAGGTGATTTTCATAGTCAGGTATTCCACTGATATGGTAACTCAGATTTGGAAAGGATATTGTTGGCTCAGATGCCTGTGCTCACTGCTCAACAGGTTTGCAGTTACTTGGGGCTTCAGCAGAACTCAGGAGTGCTTTCAGAAATCTGACACACTGAATGTAATTTTAAGACATTTTTTCATCTTTAATTATTATAAGTTAATTATTTTAAAAATTTATCAACTTGTAGTTGGAAAGAAGAAAGATCAGATTTATTTCCTGCTTTTTGTGCCTTTCCGTGCTGAAGTCAAGGTTTCAGGCAACAAGGCAAATATTTTTATGCAGATGCAAAACTAATCAACCAAACATGAAAATACTCCTGGGGTTTCCTGGAGGCCTTGCTGGGGATACTGCAATGCAAATAACATATAATGCAAATAATAAATAACACAGTGTAAGTATTGTAAGACAGTAGGATTCAGCTAGGGATGGAACATATTGGGTGGTCCCTGTGAGCTGGTACTGCCATCCTTTTTATGATACTTGAAATCTCATGGTTTTGCTGCCTGGATCTACTGTCAGGCTTTTTTTTTTTTTTTTTTACTCTGACAAAGTTCTTCTATACAGTGCTCCATTAAAATGCATGTTTCCTCACAGATGATGTCATTTAAGCGGAAAAGAATTGCAAATCCTCCTTTGGCCTCCTGTAGTTTTTTTCCTCTGTAGCTGGCTGAGCTCAAACTACTTCTCTTTCCAATAGGATATATATATAAGTAACAATATGATTATTTTTATAAGCACATCAGCAGAACTCTGTGATTAGAGAGTGTCCAGCACTGTGCTAATGCTACACAGTGATTGCCCATTGCACCATTTTTCTCCCACTTTTCCAGTACAAAGCAAGTGACCAACACGACAGACGGGGAACTTCCATTGCAATGTTAGGAAAATCAAGGAGAGCAGGTTTACTGGGGAGAGTACAAATAGCTTTTCTCCTCTCCCAGGTAATGACCAGGAGATAGATATGCAGTGCAGCAACATGAGGTCCATCTTTTTGTCACCTCCAAATGAGGTTCCCGTGGCATGCCGGCAAGGGGGAGCTGGGGGGCTGCTGGTGGCCAGGCACTGGCACAGAGGATTGCAGCCTGCTTTGTTTGCATGATGGAAGCAGAGGAGCCTGTTGCTCCTAGCCTGCTCTGCATTCCCAGTAAGTTCCCAGTACTTACAGCAGAAAGTTTCCAGAAAGGTTTGGGACCCTTTCACCTTCTCTTGTTGGGTCTCAGCTGAGACCACAGCAAGGCAGGGTAAAACCTGAGGTTCAAAGAGAGGTGCTGGTCAAGTATAGAACACCTTGGTATATATACCACACCCTTCCTTTCCTTTTTCCTCCTCCATCCCTAAATCTGCTGAGAAAGATAAGGAATTAGGTTGATACATTTGAGTGATCCGTATCTTTTCAATTTTTAATGACAGGGCATTTACACTTTCATCATACACAGAAGAAGAAACATAACTATGAAGCAAGAAGCATTCCCAACTGAATAAGTTTATTTTTATTTTGTTTTACTTCATTCTGTTTCAGGGGCAAAACAGATTAGTCTCCCAACACAATGTCTGCAATTTTGTCGTAAAGCTTACAATATGTAACAAGTCTTGCAAAGCCCTGTTATGAGATAATATGAATGTGTAAGGATCCCTACCTCCACTTATTAAAAAAAAAATACATTTTTGCTACAAGGAATTGCAGTGAAAAACTCGAAAATATGGCGTGGGGGCAGCCTAGAGAAGTAAAAAGAAAGATAAAGTATCTCAAATGCATTGGAAGGCATTGGTTTAGGGGGGTTGTTTGTTTCTATCTTTCTAAGTGTTATTGTTTATGGTAAACCTTAGGACTTTAAGTCTGGTCTGATGACTTTTGGGTAGTTGGGAGGGGTAGTACCTAAAATATCTGTCAGACCTTCTCCTCAAGTTGTTAGTTTCTCCTCTGCCAGAGCAGTGTGCTTGGTCCTTCCCTTTCCCTAGGCTCTTGGGTCCTGGCAGTGCTCCCTTACTGTGACTATGGAGGTCTTGGCTTCTCTGTGATGCTGGTAAAACCAGTAAAAAAAGAGGTGTCTGGGAGAGTAAAGCACTTCTAATTCTGCTTTTCCCTCTCCCTCAGCTCAGCCTCCATCGTTTCCTAGGGTGCTGATTATCTTAATTTGGACTTGGCTCTGGGAACAGTGAGTTGTCTGAAGAGTCAGCTGTCTTTAGCATTATACTTTTAGGAGAACAGAAAGCAAATGACACAGAGAATAAAATAAGTATTTAAGCAAAAATTTTAATCTCATTCGGGGCAGTTTGACAAAATATGGGAACATACCATGTGCAGATGTGTCTGCATACAACCACTGTCCTCATTTGCTTGAGCATCCCTGGAGATGTTTAAAAGAAGGGTGGATGTGGCACTTTGGGATGTGGTTCAGTGGTGGGCCTGGCAGTGGTAGGGCAAAGGTTGGACTCAATGACCTTTGAGGTCTTTTCCAACCTATAAGATTCTGGGGTTCTCTGATTTTAGGGAAGGTTGTGCTTGTGATTTGCACCAAGCCTCAGCTCATGGCAGCTGCATGCATGACCAAGCCTCGTTGTTCTGCAGATCCCACTGGTTTTAAGAGCAGCCTCTGCAGCTGAGCAGGTACCTGCTGTTACACAACATGGGCATCAAGGTCTCAAATGCTAATTCTTCAGTTTCATCTGAAGATATGGCTTGCCAAATTTCAGCCTGTTTCTGATCCATGATGGAGCAATGAAAGCAGCAGTGCTTTCTAGAGGTGAGGCCGTGCTGTAATTCAAATGAGGAAAAGAAATTGTGTCCTAGCCTAGCCTGTTATTAATTTCAAATTCTATGCAAAATTTTGAATAGATTTTGCTTTTCATCAGACAATGCAACTATGACCTTTTTTCATCAAAAGGAAAGAAGCAGCAGCAACAATAATTTACTTCAGTGTATTGTCAATTCTTTGTATAATTGGTGAACTTGAAACAACTTTAAACAAAAAAACACCCAAACAAACCCAAGCAAAAACTATTTGACTAGAGGAACACCAATTTCCAGATCATTTCTTAACTTCTGTGAGCAAATTTCCTCCAGTTTAGGAAATTCAGAATTGTTTCCATTTTGATAAGAATGGAACATCCATTCAACAGACAATAGAAGCTGTTTAAACCTGTTAAATACTATGAAATAGATGTGTACAGCTAATTAAGGTATGTGTTGAATAGTAATTATGTCATCCTGAGGGATTTACAAATAGACTCTAGTTAAAATTTGATTCAATCTTTTATCATTCACAGAAGGTGCAAATTATTATTCATTTTACGTGCTCTGATTTCAGTTCTAAAGGTAATCCAGAAAAAAAGGGAGAGGGATTTCTGTTTTATCAGCATTGTTTAAGAACTAAGATCCCTTAATTATCACACTGTACCAATAGTCTGCTACCCAACTCGATGGAGCAGTCATTCAGCTTTGAAACTAACAATTTACCCTCCAAGCAAAGAGAGATACAAGGAAAAAAGTGTTTAGTCAGCAAGCAAACACACCAAATTGTATGTTTTGGCTTTTGTTGGTGCTCGTGTTTCAGAGCTGCGCAAATGTGAGTCATTTACACAATGCCTCTCCATCAAAGGCATCAAAGCAAAGGAGACAGATTTCACAAGAAAAATTAAAAAAAAAATAAAGGAAAGAAAAGGCAAAGGTGAAATTATTTATGGGATCCAGTTCTTTTAAGCTTCTGGAACTTCTTTCCATGTTTATGCTACACGAATAGACTCTTAGTCTTTCTCCTTTATGTGATATCCCATCATAGTAATGAAGAATTAGATAAGATTCCTGATAACTCTGTTGAAGTATATTATACATTCTTTTACAAGGAAGTTACTGATGTGTTTCTAGATTTATAACAATAATTGGCAATCTCCATAATTACCATTAAAGATGGCCAAAAATGAAAAGGGGAAAAAAAAATTGTTTCGTGAAATATTTTAGTGTCTTGGAATGAAAGCTGTATTTTTCAAGGAAATGATGTCTTGCCCTACTTAATGCCAACCAGTACTGAGGAGCAGCCACCTCTGAGAGGGAGAGCAGCAACTACCCAGCAGCTCTTAGAAATGGTGTGCAGTCCTTTAAGTTGAGCTTAAACAAAGGTGCTGGACTTCTTTGGAAAAATTATCCAGGTGTAAAACCTAATTTGCTGTGTCGTGATTTTATCTTTCTAGTGGAAGTGGCATTTTGGTAAGGTGGATAGAAGAATCCACATTATCTTTGGTTGGTTGGCTTGGTTTTCTTTGGGAGAGACAAATGGGCTTGACATAACTGGTTTTCTCTGCACATCCCATCATATTTAATCTTTTGACACAGCTGCTTGCTTGCAGTACAGTTTGGAACACTATCCACACTGAAAAACTGGTTGCTTGGAATCTATCAGAGAACTACCATATTTATGCATGATTTTTCTTTTCATGCAGACTCTTAGGGTGTTTAATAGGGGTGGCATACACTGTAATAGAAGTGGAAAATGTTTCCAGTTCTTAGCAAGATAAGAAAATGTTGTTTCTTATCTGTGATTTGAAAAGAGATGAAGGGTCAGTGAGGTAAAGATATGTGAAATCCCTTTCACACTTGGTAAGAGCTACAGAGTAGGAATGTTTCTCACTGGTGGCTTGTTTGAGTGGAAAAGAAGAGAAAGAGGCAGCTCCTAGATAAAGGGAAAGGATAAGAAAAAATGTCAAGTATAATCAGGGAAATTTGTTGGTTTATTTGCTTAAAGATACAGGTACCCAGCTCTGAGATGATGGCCACAAAGAGAAGAGCAAGTCAAGCTGAGGGCAGCTTTCAATGATTGCCTGTTGTTGATACTTTAAGGTTTATAAAAATTCATAAAGCTTTAGAGTTGGCTGAGAGGAGCAAGGAGAGTGGATGGGTTCTAAACCACCTTGAGTTTTGAGGTAATGCCTAGGAATATAGGGAAGTGTGCTGGTCCCCAGGTGTAGCTTACCCTGGGCTTGCCTTGCCATCCCACCTTACTCTGTGTAGCTGTGCCAGAGAGGGAAGCAGTTGTGCCCAAAGTGGAATGGGGAATATTTTAGGGTCTATACCTGTCCCACCCAGTGTAGCCCCTTGGACGCTGTTTTTTGCCTCAGTGTTTGCAGGAGTGATGAAGGTGGGCAAAGTTTGATTTCAAGACTCAAAATGCACGTGCCAAATTTAGTAGTAGGGGCTGGCTGGGTCTGCAGCTACTGAAATAAATTCTTTTCCTCCTCATCCTCAGCAGATTTGTAAGTTATCATCTGATGTAGGCTGTAGGAACTTTTGCATACCTGGCCATGCCCCTGACTCTGTCTTCTTCTGTAGAAAGCAGAAGAGTGCTGTCCTAAGTGGTTTTTTTTTTTTTTTTTTTTTGGGGGGGGGGTGGGGGATTACAATACCAGTGGATGTATTTCATCACTGTGGTGTGCTATTTTTTTAACACATCAGCTTTTGTCTTGTGTTTATTTGCACACAGTTCACTGATAAGTGAGGGGCGCACGTCCTGTGTTGAGAAGAGTAATGTCATCTCATGGGCCTGGGGACTAGCACTGTGAGGTGGGAGACTAAAAAATTCTGGAAGTCCTATGAGGAGTGGCTGAGGGAGCTGGGTTTGTTTATCCTGGAGAAAAGGAGGCTCAGAGGGACTTTATCACTCTTTAAGCTCCCTGACAGGAAGGTATAGCCAGGCCTCTTCTTCCGGGCTACAGTGACAGGACAAGAGGACATGGCTTAAAGCTACACCAAGGGAGGTCCAGCTTGGACATCAGGAGGAATTTCTTGACAGAAAGGGTTGCTAAACATTGGAGTGGACTGCCCAAGTGCCCAAGGAGGTGGTAGAGTCACCATGCCTAGAGGCATTCGAGAAATGACTGCATGTGGCACTTAAGGCCATGGTCGAATTGACAAAGTGGTGATCAAAGGTTGGACTTGATGATCTCAGAGGTCTTTTCCAACCTAAATCATTCTGAGATTCTTTCACTCTTGGAGAAAAAACTTACTTGGTCTTTAGTAATTAGAGTGCATGAGAAATGAGTGACCAGTCTTTCTCCTGTTAGACTGAAGGCTTCAAGCTTAACTAGCTTTCAACATGAATGGGAAGGGAAATCTTGTCCTCCTATTATTCTTACTGGGATAGGTGCACAGGTTTCCTTCTTTGACAGATGAATATGTGGGCTAAACTTTTGGAGCTGCACACTAAAAACTTTCATTTTACTTTTCTGCTGAAGAGTGAAAGTAGCTAAAATAACTGGTAGTGCATGTAAGTTAATTTGTTGCTGAGCTTCTAATAGTAACAGATTTCAAAAATTATTTTTTGAATAAATTTTGGAGCTGGTGGAATGCTTGAAAGATTCATTTCGAACAGAATTTGCATTCCATATAATTTGGATTTAATGACGTGGTATAACACAGGCAAAAGGGTTTCTGAGTATATGACTCTCCTTTTTCATGGCACAGTAGGTATTTCATCTTAATTTTTGGTTGCATGCTAAGAAATCAATATGTAAAGCAAGAGAGTACAGATACTTAAAAGGAAAATATCAGATAAGTTGAATTGTCACGTATTGGGTTAATATATTGAGAACTGGAACATTTCTGAGTAGAAAAGGGCTTCAGAATTGGGCAATTCACAAACCACTTCTTTCCCTCCAACAGCTATCTCAGAGGCAGCAATAGTGTGAGCAGCCCCGTGGCAAGAGGACCAAGTGTGGTTTGTGACAGAAGTGAATGGAGATGATCCCAAGCTGAAAGTCAAAACAGGATCTTCTTTTAAGTTCACTGAGTGACCTGCAATTTTATTCCAGCATCTAACACAGGTAAGAGATTTCTACAGAATCTGCATCTGCATTTTCCAAGATGGTTCAATATCCCTGTTTTAATAACTCCTGTTCTTCAGTGCCTGCAGGTTTGGAAACTACTGATGCCAGGTGCTAGTAGCAGGTTTTGTGTAGTTTTATTGGGCTTTAAGATATCTCTTAAGTCAAGTCAGAGGGTCCTGGGGCATTTGTCAGCAATCCTACACCAAGGAATTCATACACAGAATATTGTTTGAACCAGAATTTAAGATTTAAAGAGAGCTGTTGCTTGAGTCTTTGTATCTCATTTCCATGTAAATCAGGAGAGATTTGTCTGAGTTAAGCAGGAGGTCTACATCAAGGTAGGAAGTGTTGTTGGCCCCTTGCTGGAGCTGATTCCTGGGGACAGTAAATTTGGTCCCAAACTCTGTTGCTGTTACAGAATGTACAAGACCCCCAATGAATTAAACCCTGAGACATTCCAGCTTGCCTTTTGAAATGTATACAAACAATAGGGGTCTAGCTGAGAGAGGGTACCTGCCCCATCCAGGCTGGGCCAGCTGCTGGCAGCTGCGTGGCAAACTGATGCTACTGAGCTGATGGGCAGGGCCCTTCCAAAAGGCAGTGAGGGTGGGATTGAGCCCCATGCTGCAGGTCCCACCCTGAAGCTTCTTTCTTGCTCTTTTTTCATTTCTTGAAAAAAATTTGCTTTTCATAGGCTTGCTCTTGGCATGAGGTGCCAGATT
Source organism: Phylloscopus collybita (assembly GCA_027886175.1). Lineage (NCBI taxonomy): Eukaryota > Metazoa > Chordata > Aves > Passeriformes > Phylloscopidae > Phylloscopus > Phylloscopus collybita. The sequence continues at coordinate 5,972,359 of JAJNNQ010000016.1, forward strand.
CCTAAGTAGACCTGAACTTCCCTTTTTTCTTTATATAGAATAACTGTGCAGTCCATATAAAATGCTCTGCCATGTGAGCTACTTGAGAAGTCATATTCCATGGGAGCATGGGGACATGCTCTGTTCCTGCTCACTGGAAGGACAGTATATCCAAGATCACGAAAACTGAGGGCTGTTTTGCTCCATCATCATTTCATTGGGGGTGTCAACAGCAAGAAAATATGGGATTTTATTCTTTGTGGCTTAGTTTTGGTCAGAGATAGGGTTTCAGACTAGTGATATCCTTCTTCCTCGGCTAACATCCCCAAAAGACCTCTGTATCAAGATGTAGGCAGCACACTGAATGTGTCCCAAACATCCTGTTTTACAGCCCCACCCCCAAGTGCTGTTTGTTGTAAGTGGCTGTGTGGTGTGGAATGAAGCACAGCAGTTTGTGGCTTCTGCTGCTGCCACAGAAGACACCCCCCCTCCAAAATGAGGAGCTACCTCTGCAGCTGCATGGGGACTGAGAACCAGGATGCTGCCATGGGGCAGCAGCCACAAAAGCCACTTTCCCACAGATACTATCCTGTCCTGGCTTCAGATTATTCCTTAATCATTAGCCCTAATGAAGGGCTTTTGTCATAACGGGAAAAAAAAAAAAAAAAAAAGGAAAAGAAAAAGAAAAAAAAAAAAGGAAAAGAAAAGAAACAGACAAGAAGGAGAAAAGATGGGGAATAGCTGGGATTATCTCTGTGCTGTCTCTCAGGTCCAGTGACAACACGACTACAATGGGCAGCTTTCAGGACTGCATATGGTCTTCCTTCCGAGGGAGTTGATTAAGCGACTCCGGATGAAATTGAAATCCTGTGATTTGACCTTTGTCTGGCCTGGGAGGACTGCAATTCGCATAACAATTTCCTTTTGTTCTTTGTTTGGAGTTATTAATCCAACATGAGCCTCGAATTAATCAGGGGTAGTGCGTTGTTACATTTCTAATTCACAGCTCCACTGCTTGTGTCTTTTTTAATTAAGGCCGAATGATAGCAGGCCTTAGCCCCTGATTGCAACACTTACTAACCACACATTGAGGGATGAAGAGGCTAAATAGGCAGAATGAGATTACTTCAAGGTTTCACTTAATTGTTTTTTTCCTTTAAGTAAGGAGCATTGAATGAACACTGTTAATGCCAGGCTGCCAGCCTTTCTTTTCTGTGTGTGTTACGTGTGTGTGTGTGTGTGTGTGTGTGCAGGGGTGGGGGAGGATGGGGCTGCTGCACCAAGGACTCAGAGCTCTAATGGCTCAAGGGTCTGTAAAACTGAAGCCTTTGGTTATTGATTTAAACCATTCCTCCCCTGGGGGGGGCGGGCAGGGGCAAGGGAAGGAGGAGTAATAGAGTTGGAGAGTATTAAACTTCAGTTAGATGCGTGGATTTTCTCGTATCCTGAGCGAACTGAGTGTTTACGTAGCTTTTCTTGCTGTTTGCAACTGGTTCAAAGGTATAAAAGGCAGGAAGATAGAAGGCTATCAGAGATGCTAAAGAAATGTGCTGACACACACAAAGCTCCCCAAAGCCTGGGAGTGGTAATAATCATAATAAAAAAAAAAGGCAAGGCAGTTGTGTTGCACACCAGATTTTGCTCGTACCGAAGGATGTTTGGGTAGTTTTCAAAAGCCATTTGTAAATTTGTGTTGTGAGAGCCATTCAAGGCCACGAGGGCGCAGGTGCTGTTCCTGGGGAATGGTGTAGATGATCTCAGACAGATCCTGGATAACACAGTCTATGCCAGACACTCGGGATGCTAGAGAAGAAAATATACTGAGTGTCCAGCCTTGCAGCATTTATTTACACAAACAGTTCTGTTAACTTAAAAAAAAAAAAAAAATAGAAAGAAGGAAAGGAATAACAGGATTCATATTGCAGGTTTATGCCCAGTGTTTTGACCTCCTCTGGTGCAGTGCTTTGGATAGGATTGTTGTGGAGAAAAGGTTGATATTTAGGCTCCCAAACCTTCAGATGCCGAATATACGGAAATCCAGTAGAATTCCATTTGTACCATGCACCTGCAATATCAGATAGAGCTCTGTAATTGTGGGAAACTAACTCTGACTGAGTTATTTCGTCCATCCATGGAGCTGGAAGAGCTAATGTTTTCTGTGTAAAATGGTGAGCTGGTGTTAATCATACCAGGCTGCAGATACAAGAGCTGCTATTCTGACTCTGGCATGGGATATACAGGGCAACAGAACTGTTCCTACTTTTCTGAATTCTTGGTGTGTTCCACACAGGATTATCTAAGCATGCAATGATAAAACCTCTAGATAGATTAAGCAAAACTATGGTGTAAGCTCTGAAGGAGAAAAAATGTGCCAGGTAAAAAGCTTATTTCTGTGTTTCGAAATCTAAATTTTAAACTGGGTCTGCTTTTTCAGATGAGCCTGAAAGGAACAGGCTATATTTAGCCTTCCATAGAAACGTATATAGCATGTGGAAACAAAAAAAAATAAAAAAAAATCATGCTAACACACAAATCTTTAGATCTAGCTTTCAGCTGGTGCAAAGAAGCACTAGTGACTTCTGTGATCAGTAATGTCAACACGGGATTTACACTGAACTGGGTTCACAGGTTCAAAGCCATTTTCTGCACTTTCCTGCTCTTTTCTGAGGTGCTGCCTGATCCTGTGTGTCAGCATACTTCTGGTAGATTGCCAGCTCCCGTGCTGGGAGAAGTCAATGGGATAAGAAGATGCTCAGCATTAGTTGGAGTAGGGCTGCCTGACAAGCAGTTCAAGTACCTTACACATTATTTTGTTTTTCAGAAGCAGTTTTGATGCTGTTACATTAAATGACACCTTATTCTGCAGCTGAATCACACTTTGCATGGAGAGAATAGGATTAAGCACACAAGAATCTGACCATCTACTACTTACTGTTTCTTTCTATTTAAAGACCGAATGCTTCGCATTTGTCCACCTCCTTCCCTTTTTCCTAGAAATCTTTGCAGACCAGGGTGTGTTTGTTTATAGCAGAGCCAATTCCAAAATTGAAAACTATTTGCAGTGCTGTTCTGTCTTAAATCTGCATGCTCTTTTTTTTTTTTTTTTTTGTATGTATGTATGTATATATATATTATTTGAATGTTCACAATTGTTGATTTAAAGGTGCCTCATTAGCTCTAAAGGCTCTCAGGATCAATGTGTTTCTTATATGAGTGTTTTGAATAATACCTTAAACCCCAAAGCCTGGCCTATCCTGTGTCCTGTTTAAACCTCATGGCAGTGGTCATTTGAAGTGGTCTGTTTGGGGTACTTCCAAAATCTTCTTTTCCTTATTCTTGCACAGCATAATGTTCAGCATTGATGCATTCAGTGGCTCTCCTCAACAAACTTACAATACCGTTTAGTGCTCTGAGATCCTGAAAGACGAAAGAAGTTGTACAAACAGATGGCAGTGGAATTACAGTGGTTCTTGAAATGGTTAACCCTTGCTGTAAACTGTCTTGCAGGAGCTTGCTGGAGCCACGTATCCTGTCAGTAGTTTTCAGCAGTTGGCTTGCTCTGTGTAATATGACATTACTCATTGCTTTCAATTATTCCGTGTAGGAAATTAGGCTTCTTGCCATTCTCAGGAACCATAAGACCAGGTCAGGGTGCATGATTAATGCTTTTCCATCCTTGTCCAAAGTGGCCATAGTTGCACTTATTTGAGGGACGATCGTCAAAGATCTGTAGGTCTTCAATATCTGCGGCTGCCCTGACCAACACTGATGAGCCCACAGATAAAACAAGGAGTGACTCTTCATGCTGCTGTTCTTCCTGACAGTTTTAGACAATCTGTTGCTATTTGTGAAACCTCTCTGTTGAGATCAGAACTGCCCTGAACTCTGCTCTAGCAGGGATGTAGTCCCCGTGACAAGTCAGCCTCCCGCAGCCAAATGCCCAGCTCTGGCAGCGGTGCCTGCCCTGCCCTGCGTGTGGAGGTGCTGACACTCCTTCCCCTTTGGCATCAGGGCAGGTCAGCCCCAGCCCGCTCTGCCTCCCCGCTCTCCTCTTTTGGACATAAGGTAGAGATTAGGATTTAATGGTCCTTTGAGTCGCCCGGTGCTCCTCCCTCGGCGCTGTCTCCCCACGATCCCCCTGCCCGCGCCCTCCCTCTCTGCCATCAATGGGAGCCTTTGATGTCGCACAAGGGAAGACTGTTGGCTAACAGTCTGGAGCTGCCTCGTTTGAGCCAACCACCACATGAAAACAAATGCGAGCCATCATATTTCATTAACTGGCTGCCCCCCGTTCAAGTGCGCTTTTTTGATGTCGGAGCGCATCCTGACAGAAATCAGGAAGATACGTGTGATTAAGGCCGGCAATAATAGTTAGTGCATTGTATTGTAAATTACCTTTCTGGGCCCTGCTACTTTATCAGCCCCACTGGCCTTGGCTTGGGTACATTTTTGACTACTCTGTATATACAGTGTATTAGCGCAATGGAGATCATTATGTGGCCTGTATTTGAGTCATTTTTATTTAAGATGCCAAACAATAAGCTGTTGATTGGGGGAACAAGAGGCGAACAATAATGTTCTGTGTCACATAATACACCACCATTTTCCAGCTTTGCTTTAGAAGGGCCCTCTTTATTGTTTTTGTATAAAAATGGTTCTTAGGAGGAGGAATATTTTGCTGAGGTATGTCATTATTTTGCAAATTTCTATTATCTCATCATGTTGTCTTCATTGTAAATTGCAGCTAATTAGGAACCTAGTTAGAGCCCCAGCTTTGAGGCTGGCTTTTTTGTGAAAAGAGCCCACCGATTACCACACTACAAGAGAGGAAGGGAGAGAAAAAGGAGATTAATCTGGTTACCTAGGCGACACTCGCTTCCATCTGCGAGGAACAATACATTTTTGTTTCCTTGGCTCAGTTCAGATCTGTTTTGTTTAGGGGGGAAAAAAAGAGAGAGGGAGAGGGAGAGAGAGAGAGAGAGAAGGGGAAAGAGGGAGAGGGAGAGGAGGCAGCCCCACAACAATGCTGGACTCTGTCTGGCCCCGGCTTACCCGTTTCCATCCCTCCGCAAGTTCGGGGTCTCGGGGGAGTGGGAAGATGAAAGAGATAAGCTCCAAAGTTGTCAAAGGTCATAACCTTGCCACACAAAGCCAGCAGTTTTACTTCTAAATCCCCTTCTCCGAAAAAGCACTTAATGAAATAATATACTGTGCTTCTCAACACCCTGTAGTCTTTATTAAGCAGCCAGGCCCCAGAGATGGTGAATTTAAGGAGCCGGTTGAAACTTCGGACTGAACAGTTGCTGGCTTGGAGCGTCTACTGTAGATGGGATGGGGATTTTCTTAGAGACACAGACAACTTTTCTTCCACTTTCTTTCATTAGCACTGTTGTGGCTTCCCTGACACATGTTTTAGAGCTGCCTTCACACAAAAGGCAGAGGTCTGTGAAGGCAGAGCATTCTGAATTTTTTTTTTTTTTTTAATTTTATTTTTATTTTAAATTTCTTTTTGGTTACCTTCCCAAGGTCATGCCATAACAGACAACAGTGACCTGCATCTTTCTTGTGCAACAAACTATTAGGCCCTTCTGTAACTTTTGCATTGGGTAGACAATGGAGCCACATTATTTGCTTCTTGTTTTGGAGCAGCTTGCCAGAAAAAGGACAGAGGTAATAACCAGAGCTGATAGAGCCTGGCTGAAAGCTCAGAAATGCTCACGAGGTCTTGAACTGAATTGGCTAAACCCACAGCCTTTTGATAAGCACAATGCTTTCTCCAGGTGTTATGTCATCATGTATAATGTTTTACTATACAGTAGCATTATGGATGATGACATAAAGTCACAAAAATATCAAAGTTACCAATTTTAGCTTATCTGAGCTTTCCAAACCTGGACTGTGCTGATCATATCAGAGCAAGTATCAGGTTAACAACCCTAAACCTCTTACTCTGCATTGCTCTGAAGGACTGCACTTACATTTTCTTCCTCTAAAGAAGATTCTAAGAGCTGCTTCAGTGATGTGTTGCTCCCTCTAACTGGAATGTTGCTCCCTCTAACTGGAAATGATGGCCATCAGGTTACAAAATTACAAGTGTTCAGGAGGAAAGAATAAATGAGAGTACAACTGCTTTTTTGGGTGGGGAATGTGAGACATCTTGGAAGTGAAGTCATATTTGAAGTTCTGCCACGTGCTTTCTGCTGGATGTTGGCCAATTAATTTGGCCTATTTCTGCCTTGGACCTTGACCTATAAAGTAGGCAAAGCTGTATTTCTCCACCATGGAGAATAACTTGAGTCTTAATTAATGAATTAGTGTTTCAGGAAGAGTTTGAGGTGCAGGGCCCTGGGTGTATGCAGAACATTTAACCCTTCCCTATTCTGTTTCAGTACGTGCCTCGTTGGGTACACCTGAACGAGTTCTTCTGAGAGGAACTCTCAAATGGGAATTAAGTCAACCATACTGGGCTTTGTTAATTGGAGCAACTTGCTGAGATGTTTTGCAGACACGTGGACGGAGGAGTTGTCACCTCACAGACAATTAGCCCAGTTTTCCAAGCTCTGAGGAGAATGTCCACAGTAATTCTGCAACGCCATAAAGTGAGGTGAGGGAGGAAAAATGGCTCTATGTTATCTGTGTGCAAAGAAAGAGAAGGACACTACCCTTCAGTACAAAATTGGCACTGTGTGAGGGAAAGATTTGGAGAGTGAGGTATCAATCAGAGACTGTTAGCAGTGTAAAGCTCAGAAAGGAAGGAAGAGGAATATTTCACAAGCTTTTTAAATGGCAATTTTCTATTTTAGTAGCAATGTTAATTCTGAAGAAACCAGAGATTTAGAATGCTCCAAAACTGTAAGAGGGAGAGGGTTAGAAATCTTCACCCATTATTAGAAAGAACCAGAATTACTCTACATAACAAGTTAAAAATGTTACTTTGGAGGAGACTCTAGTTAGCCTTCCTATTCTTAAATGACTCAAATACAGGCCACATAATGATCTCCATTGCGCTATGGGTGGAAAGTGGGAATTTAGGAACTTCTGTTGACCTACATTGTTCTTGCATCTTGTGGAAAAGGTTGACAGTGATGGAGCATGGACAAATAATGGGGCCCATTACTTGTTAAACAGACATTGTAACATAAATGAAGTCATATTACTCCTACTGGGGTGTGCTGCACATGCATTTGGTCACCAAAGAGCATTATCTCCAGCTAGGAATTATCAAGGAAATAAAGAAAAAGAAAAAAAAAAAAAGGAAGGCCAGGATTCAAGAATGAAAAAAAGCATTTCAGAAAACATCTTCAGGGTGATCCAACAGCTTTACGGAATGCTGAAGCTACAGAGGTGGAAGAATATTCACAGAGAATTGTTAAAGTCTCAGGAAAGGTCAATCAATGTCTGCTTCAGCTCCAGCACAGAGGGTGGAGCATTTATTGTCAATTCTGTACCACTGTCATCACAACGATGTCTTTGTATGAACTTCTAAGGAAACATTTAGATTTGTTTTGTACTTTTGAAGTGGAGGAGATCTGTAATCCCAGGGAAGACCTCTCTCATGTTGTGTCACTGCTGCCAAGACCTGCAATACTCTATAAACCTCTAGATCAACCTGATTTACAGCTAAGATTACTTAATGCCTCAAGCAGCTGGGTGTTTTTTTTGAGATGGTGAAGGTGAGGTGCTCTGCAGCACAGCCTTGCAGCCTCAGAAACTCTGGCTGCAGTGGATGCTGCCCCCCTAACACCAGCCTGGAGCATGGGATGGGGACAGGTTTCCAGAGAGTAGCTCCAGGAGCTTTCTCCTGCAGACTCTAATGCTTCCCTGGAAGGCCTTTCCCTCTTTATTGCTAATTGGTGTAAAGTCTGCTTGGCTCCATCAGATCTGACAAAATAAAAGCCAGAAGGGGAATATTTCTTCAGCCTCACATCCCAACTTTTGTGCTGCGCTTTGGAGCAATGCAGAGTGTCATCTTGTTAGTCTGAAAGCTCCTCAAAGGGTTTCTGTTCAGCCAGTCCCTTATCAGAGCCAGTTAAAGAAATTTAGCTCTTAAATTCTGTTTCTTGTGAAACTCTTTTTTTCTGTGTTTTGTAATGGTTTCCCTGTGTTTCCAGTCCATTACTGTCCAGTTCTTTTTGGAATGTCAGATTACATAAAAGTTGCTATAAACACTCAAGCAGAGCTTGAAGCAACCCCTGAATGAATTTTGTCTTGGCAAACCTACTCCTATACCAAAAATAATTTCTGAATAATCGTTGGAAGTATGAAGATCTGTGTTTATTCTAAGAATTGGTAATTATTTTTATATTCATATAGAAATTCATATAGGACTTAGAGGAGATGTGAAGAACTTGGAGGGACAAGTTACAGTAATTCATGTTTCTTAGTCTGGCACTTCAAACAATTTTGCCTTCTCTTTCACCTTAATGAGAAATTTCCCTGTAAGAATGGGTTTCATGGCAAATGTTTGCCACATAAGTTACCCTCAACTAGCAGAGGGCAGTTTGGCCATTTAAACCACACTTAGAATCAGAATTTGTGTTGGAACAAACCCTCTGAAATGTGGTTCAACCATTCACTCAAAGGAGGCCCAGCTTGGAAGTTAATTCAAGTTGTTCAGGATCTTGTTCTCTTTCTAAGCACCTGGTCCAAAGCTGTATCACCCTCACTCTCAGTACTTTTTTTTCTATATATTATCATTATTTCCTTTGTTGTAATTGCACTGCTGAACAGCGTAGGCCGGATCTAAAAACATTTCAGTCACATTTCAGGACCAAATGCATCTGTTTGATGGAGGGAATTTATATGGTATAGGATTGAACATTAGGGCAGTTTTTGGCAAACATGGGAGGTGCCCATGGCGGCTGGATCCCCTGAGATGACAAAGTTATTGGTGCATGTGAGAGCGTGGTGCTAACGAGTACCACTGCCACTGTGCCACTCTCACCAATGCAGCTATCTGGCTTCTGACAACAGAGAAGAAAGGAGGGGAGGAAAAGAGAGAAAAAATCCTCCTGTTCCTTAGGAAGCATGTCCAGTCTAAGAGGCCAGTGTTCAATATACAAATGAGCTGTAGATCTTCTTTTGCTTTATCCCTTTCTAGGCCACACCACATCAATGGCTTGACTGGGGGCACTTGAAATGACTTCAAGCAAACAGTTTGTGATCATCACTTTTTCTTCTTCCTTGCTTTATTTTTATCCATGGTTGCCCAGTCCCAAAATGAGAGGACTTTTGTTTATCATTTGTATTTTCTCTGTGAGCAGGAAGCTATGTTTAGATTCCCATGACTGAATAAATTTCTTACAGATAGGAGCTTTCCTTAAGACAGGCCCTGTCATGTGGGCATTCTGTTTCTCCATTCTATTTCATCCTCTTTCTGCTCCTCCCTCAAAAGTGGAAAAAACCAGTAGAAACAGATTTTGAGGAAATACCCGTGGTTTAAAGGCTTTCCCAGGTTAATATGGAACCAGCAGAATAACTGTGCCTTCCTCTGCAAATGGAATAGTTCCCTATTAGCTCCTGAGAGAAGCTGACAGATACACCCTCTATTTCTTAAAAAAACATGTGCTGGAGATCTTTGAAGAGGACTTCAATCCAGTGCACAGAGATTTTGTTGGCTCCTTTGTTAAATGATTCGGTTCAAGAGTCCAGAGAATAAAATAGAAGAGTTGCCAGCAAGTACAATTTGAAAATAATAAATTAAATCCCAAAATGCCAGCTTGGCATAATTCCTTCACCCTTTTTTCTTTGACTTTTGGTTTCTGGACTTCTTCAGTGCATTCAGCTGCGCATTAACAATAAATCTCAACTTTTTAAAAATGAATCCCAGTGTGATCTAATGTGCTCACTTGATTGAAAGAGTTGCAGCTTTGAGAGAAGCACAGAGTGGAAGATTTGTGAGTGATGAAGGCTAATAGAAGATTCAGAAAGTCAGTTCAGTTTGGATCAACTCCTGAAATCTTGGCTATGTGTAGGTCAATACTTTGGAGGTCTGCAGTACAAGTTAATGTCATTATTGCTGGAAACATCCCTTTAGAAAACAAAAGGGAATTGCAAAAGTAACGAGAAAAGGATGTTAAACACAGGTGTTTAAAGTCTATACAGCATTTACCAGCAACTCAATTAGAAACAATTTTTTATATATTTATTTGTAATTGAGCCATTTAAAAATGCAAAGTTGATTGGCTGCCTTTCAGAAAGTAAGGTATTTTCTTTACTAGTGCCCCCTATGGACCTGCCTAGGGGGCATTAGTAAAGAAAATTTACACTTTTAGCTAGCAAAGAGCACGATTGCTCTCTCTTCAGGCTTTTCACTCTGGAACTTCTCATCCTATTGATGAGTAGTAATTAAAAAAAAATAAATAAATTGAAGGAAATTGAAGGACTGATGGTTTTTCGTGCTTTGAAAAATGTGGCATTGTAAGTCAGATTGCAACAGAAGAAGTTAAGGAAACGGAGATCTCACAAGAGTTTTTGCTTCCCAGCTGTGCTTGTGCATGGTGTTACAGTGAAATTCCCTAAACTAGGCTGATTGCATACCTTGGATTGACTGAAGGCTTTTATAATTTAGTGTAAGAGTCAAGTACACTATGCACTATTCTCCACACTTTCTCAACTCTTTCTGCCATCTCATGTATATTCTGGCCTTTAAGGACATCCTTTCTATAGATAGTGCTTTGTAGTATGTAAATGTTTCAGCAGCTAGATGAAGTCTTTGGCCAGCAAGTCAATAAAACTTGCTGTGAATCTGCACATTTTCTATTGCATTCAACTTTTATGCTTCCAGAGTGAAGATGATTAACTTTTAAAAAGTTTGGAGAACTTGACTTTAAACATTGTTGACAGTTTCAGGAATCATTGGGCAGCCTGACATAATGTTATTCATGATGAGAGTGCTGTCAGCACAGATCAGGAGTGATATCAGAGGGAAATGTAAGGCAATATTTTTGTTATAGGTTGTGGGGATTTAGCTGTGTGACCTCTATTAATAATGGGAGTTTTGTAGTTAATTCCGCAAGCATCATCTCCCCCCACAAAAAATGCTCAAAACATGCCCTGTAGTGTAGCTTGAATTAAATTTTATGTTGGTTGTTGTTTGGACATTGAAGATCATTGCATCTGAGCAGTCACTCTGCTTCCAGTTTCCTTCAGGTGCTGCCAAAGAGCAAGGAGGGAATTCGTTGTGGTTTAACCCCAGCTGGCAACTAATCACTGCACAGGCTCCCTTTCCCCTTCCAGTGGAATTGGGAAGGGTAAAAGTGAGAAAACTCATGAGTTGAGATAAGAGCAGTTTAATAATTGAATTAAAGTAAAGGAATCAATTGCTGTAATGAAAAAGGAAAGCAACAGAAAGAGATAAAAATAAACCCCATGAAAAAAAAAAAGAACAAGAGATGCAAATAAAAACCAATTGCTCATCACCAACCCAATGATACCTGGTATGTTCCTCAGCTGTTGGCCAACTCTCCTCCAGATATCCTGGCTGTGTCCTCTCCCAGACTTCTTGTGCACCTCCAGCCCCCTTCCTGGCAGGGCAGTGTGAGGAACTGATAAGTCCTTGACTTAAGGTAAACACTGATTAGCAAGAACTAAAACTTCAGTGTGCTACCAATGCTATTCTCATCCCAAACCCAAAACACAGCACTGTACTGACTGCTAGGAAGAGAATTAACTCTGTGCCAGCCAAAACCAGGACAGAACTGCTGTGGTGGGTGGAGGGAGGGTTTTGTGATGTGTGATCTCTGTCCCTTTGCTGTGCATTTAAGGGTCAGCTGATACACCTGTCTTCCAACAGAGGCACTGACTTTGGGCAGATCTGACCAGCAGGACTGGGCCATCAGGGTTCTGTCCCCCACACTGCAGTTGCACAGCAATGCCTCTAGTCCCATTTGACAGAATTTCTGAGTGAGTTTCTGTTTGGACCTTTCTTTTCCTGGGGTATATTCTTGCTGAGTTTCCAGCATGTTGAATTGTAGCTTGCTTCAGATGATGCAGATGATAACTGGCCTGGAAAAGTCAACATGAGCAGAATGATGAGATGATCTACTCTGCAATCACTTTCTTTCTCTTTTACTCTCCAACTAACCACTGTCCAAGATTATGCAATGCTTGGGATGTTAGGAGAAGACATTTGGTATGAGGAGTACCTCAGTGCTGTCATTCCTGGGTTTGTACATGGGTCAGGGAGGGAGTGGAAGGCTGCTGGGAATGACCAGCAAGCCTCCAGTTATGAGGGCAATCCACAGTAAAATGTCTGAATTTTCTTATAAACGAATTGACTTCTATTCCTCTTTAGAGCCTATAGAAATGTAGGGACTTTGGGAACTTCTTTCTCCAGCAGCAGTGTGGGAGAAAGAAGGAAGTGAGACCAGGAAACAAGGAAGTGAGACCAGTTTAAAAATATTTTGTACCTGCCATTGCATACCTGAGTCAGTGCATTTCCATGACAGAAGCAGCCATGCCATAAAACCATGGCTGTACCATTAGAGAGTTCACGTGTTTGGCTGCACATCTCAGTGGTGAATAAAGCCATAGGTGTTGACTGGAAACCCAGCCCAGCAAGGAGGCCTAGGTCCTCATGCTCATTGTCTTTAAATGTAAACTTTTTTTTAGGATGAGATTATATCTCTGTGTTTATTAAGTGTGCATTGTTTTGTGATCACTAATGTAATATAAATAATAGGAATGACATCTTCAGATTTTTTTTAGGGCCACTAAGTGTTTTCCCTCTAACTGTTACCATAATTAATTTTCCTTTTCCATACTTTTTTTTTTTTTTTTCTCATTAGATTTTGATGCAATTTGGGGAGGGGGAGAATAGAGGAAGCAGAATATAGTAAACCATCAAAATCTGTACTGAAAATGTTTGCATGCTTTTACTGAAAGATCTTGCATCTCAATTTTAACCCACAGCTTCAATCCACTCTTGTTTCTGTTTGCATTTCCAGTCATTGTATACTTATAAAATAATTAGCATACTTCAGAAACTACTATTTTTGTAAAGCCAAGGTTTCTATGGTATGCATTTCTCCCAGCTGTGCTAAAACACTCTTGAAATTAACATTAGCTTGATGAGATTTATATGGAACTTGGTAAATAGGAACAGCTTTTGTGCTGCTGTAGCTGAAGTTACCTCAGCACTTCCCAGTGCAACCTGAGTTTTCACGTGATTGCTTCAGCTGCCCCCACAGCTGTTGCAGTGATGTTTACTGTACGTAATTTCAGGGGTTTGCCCTCCATCAGATTCAAATTTAAGATTTTTGAATTATTTTATCCTAGAAGGTTTGGTTTGGGGTGGGGTTTTTTTGTTTTGGTTTGGGTTTTTTGTGTGGGTTTTTTGGTGTGGTTTTTTTTCTTAATATAATTTTTGCAGATTTCCTTTCTTTTAAAGCAATTTGTTAGACTCCCTGGCTATTCCTGATGTCAGTTACCTTTGTTTTTGTATGCACATCTCTTAAATATTTCAGTGAGGCTTGATCTTGCAATGTCCAGAGTACTTCCATGATTAAATATGACTGAGTGCTTTGTAGGATCTTCAGTGGGAGTGCTGGGGCAGGAGCAAAGCCTGTAGCAGAGCCAGGGTGAGCTCTTGGCTAAGGACTGCCACTTAGTACTCCTGACAGTCAGAGACTCACCTCCTGCTGGGGTTTAACCTCACTTCACTACGGGGTGGACATGGGAACATTTGTGTCCCTTTCTGCAGTTTTCTTTGGTTAATCAACCGAGGCTTGAAAAATTCTGTGAGTTCTCGTAGAAAAGTGCATATTTGACTTTGTTTATGGGTGCTTATAAGCATGCAAAACATTTATTTATTCCAATTTGATGGAGTTACAGTCCCAGCTTGACTGCAGATGTACTGTAAAATGACTGGAAAACCTCTTTTTTAATGCATCAGACACTATAATGTGCAATCCATGTCCCATCCTTTAAACTCTTATGGTGCTAAAACTTGGAGTCGCTGCAGAATGCCAGGTAAAACTCAACTTTTTATCTAGGAGTTTAAGACAGTTGTACATCTTTATGCTGATCATGAACAATTCTAGTCTCTGTGGCAAATGTTTTAGTTTATAAAACTTCTGAGACAAACTTGAAGTGTTTTTAAAAATGCAAATACAAAGGAGCTCGGTGTTCTTCAAATGCTTCTCCCCAGGGTAAGGCTGGGTAACCATTGATTCTTAAAAACCAGAAGCGTGGCTTCCGAGCCTGAACTGTGTCACGGGACTCAGCCACAAGGGCACACTATCACAAGGTCTGAAAGCATTCTAAATCTGGCATTGCCAGGTTGTCTTTGGTATTCTAAGACACTGTCTTGGTTTGGAAAGACAGGTATCTGCCAGGGAAAGCTGGAGTTTCCCTTAGAATGGGGAATGTAAACCCCTCACCCCTGCCAAATTGTAATTTTGCAATTAAGGGCTTTAAGGCAAAGATCTGGAAATGGGAATAACAGTTCTTTACTAGGAATACTAACAATACAAATGTAGTAGAAAAACAAAACCACCCAACCAAACCAGCAAACAAACAACAATCCTGGAAAACCCTGACAGAGTCAGAGCTACAACCTGACACCCTGTTGGTCAGGATGTTGGAAGCAGTCCAAAAGTGAGTCCTCCTGGAGTGGCAGATGTGGTTCTGGTGGAGTAGAGATGATCCTGCAGAAAAAGGGTCCAGTGGTGGTGAGAAGGGTCCAGTCTTCCTCCAGGAATTGGGTAAAGCTGGATATTTTCTGTTCCTATGTCTCAGGTTTTTATCCAGGTAGGAATGGTTGGCTCCCCCCACTGGGTGGAGCATCTCACAATAGGATGATGGAATGTGGGTGTTTTACTTTGGGGATGTGTGCTATTAGGGGTGTCTTAATGGTCCATTAGCAGAAAATATCCCCCTGGAGGGAAAGAGATAAGAAACACTGCCCCACTCGGTTTTAACAGTTGGCCCATTATCAAAAGGCACCTGCCCCACTCCTTCCAGAGTTACAAGAGATGAAGAAAGACATCTCCCCAACTGCTTTTAACAAATGAAATAGAATACACACCCCTGGCTCCACAACCCAAGACAGACACACGCAGCCCTACTCTGACACAGCACACAGTGCTGGGTCTCCTGGCGGAACTTTGCCATCTCCTGTCTGTGAGCTTCTCCTCTCTATGGCTCTCCATCCCTGGGATAAAAGTGCTGAGGATCCTGGCCAGAGAAGGATTTTTTTTTCACACAGCTCTTGAGGGCGAGGTCCCAGCCCCCCAGCAACAATGAGCATCACAAGCAGAGGAACTGACTTTGAATTTCCCTTTTATGTTTTTATGTTCAAGGAGAGCTGAGATTCTGACTCCATAAAGACTGAAGCAGTGCATGCGTTTCTTTTGAGTACTTTGTTGTGGCCTGTTCAGCTGATCTCAGTTTTCCTGGGTGTATGAGAAAATGGTATGATATAGTCTGATTGCATGAAGGCCCAGGGCTATGGTGTTTAGCTTGTTATATTGCTTCTCATAATATGGTTTCGCTCCTGCCTTGATGAACAAACTGCCAAAAGAGCCTTAAGTGTCGGGAGACAGTCTCAAATTCCATGTACCTGGTTTTAATCCTATTAGTTAGCAGCAAACTAAAATTCCTGACATTATTTTGGTTAGTGTCCAGGGGATAAAGAGAATGATTCTTCCACCTGCACCACACAGGGCTACATGACAAGGTTTGTGTTCTGTAGGGTTTCTTCCCTCTGGCAGAACATTGGTGTTGTACATTAATTAATTCTTTAGCTTTGGATGGGGTTTTTTAGCGTCTAGGTGATGATGGGATGATCTTTGCAGGCAATTCTGGGTGGTTAATCCACTTGCAATTACTGCACTCAAACTGGATGCATCTTCCCCAGGGACCAAAAGACAATCTGAAAAAAAAATCTGCTTATGTTAATTCCAGGTGAACATGAGGGTCTTTGTAATAAATGCAAGCTACAATGCATTAGGCACTGAGGGTTTCCTGTTGTTGACTGTGCTCTGTTCAGCATTTGTTTCCTTTCTGCTGCCATCCTAATTACCACATTTATGCAGATATTTACTGAAGTTTATGCAGGTATGTGGAGCACTGAGGTGTGAAATTTTATGTCATGGAGTGACTTGCTTAGTATCTCTTGCTGAGGCCTTGGTGACAAAGATTCCTTGCACCATATATATTAATTTCCTGTATGCTTTTAGCACAACTTGTATTGAGCTACTAATTCAATAGACATTCATGGTTTTAATCTGGCTATGAAAAGCACACACATGAGGCAAATTTTTAGTCTTCAGTTCACATTGGTGTACATGAAAGATAACCCCCACAGGGGTTCTGTCTACAAGCACTAGGGACTTCTCAGAGGAAAATGTACTGACAGATCTCAGGTCAATACCATAATCATCCCTCACAGAGATTGATTCCAGACATACCGTAGGTAATGGATATATTTTTGTTCTGTTGGGATTTATGTCACTTTGTGGTCCAATTGTGCTAGACATTTTGTCCATCAAAGTAGGAGCATCTACACATAGCAATAAAATAACAGCTTGTCTCCTTGGATCTAACAAATAAAAAAACCCCAAAAATACTTTCTGATCATTCAGGCTTTTCCAGATCTGTAGCACTGCAAAAAATTTATTGCAGTTTATTGGCAAAAGTTGGCTGCTCATGGCTTCCTGGATTCTCTAAATAAGCATCTGGCAAAAGGTGATAGTTTTACCTGGCTCCTTTCAGGTTGTCTTCCCCTCCTTCCTCTGTACCACCTTTGGTCCACAGTGGATAGCACATTGCTTCAGAGCAGCTGCAGAAATTTAGTAGTGTGACCAAAAAAACCACAAAAACCAAAATTAAAAAAAAAAAACAAAACAACCAAAACAAACAAACAAACAAAAACCCCACACCAACCCCCCCCCCAAAAAAAAACCCACAAAAACAACAACAACAAAAAAACACCCAGAAAAAAAAAACAACAACCCAAAAAAAAAACAAAAAAAAAAAGACAAACTGCTGGCATGAAAAGAAACTGCCTCACGGTGTTAGGCCTGAAGCAAAAGATCTTGGGTGGCCTCCATGCCTCTGGAGAATGGCAGAGCAGTCTGTGTGTATTTGTGAGGCTGGATAAAATAAGAGACTGAAAAATTAATGGATTTGGGTATAAATTGAGTCACTCTTAGCTCAAATTCTTGTCTTTCCTTGCTATCAACACATTCCATGGTTACCTTTAAGCTCTTTCCTTCTGCATTTCCATTTTGACTTCTTCCAGCATCCCCCTCTGCATGTCAAGCCTTCTTCCTCTTTCTGTCTCCCTTATTTTCTCTAAGGAGCATCCACTTTGTTGCTATTCTTATCTAGCCAGCAGGAAGACCTGCTTCCAGCCCTGGAAGTTACTCTGGCTCTGGGGCCATTGGATCTGGCCCATGGAAGTATCCAGGAGAAACACTTGGCATGTTGACACAGTAAGATGAAGTTGTCATGATGGCTGTTCAGAACACTGGCTGATTTGACACTGTTTGCTTTTCCTGCAGTTTTGGTTGAAAAGAAAACCAGTGTGTCTGGGGAGTAAAGCTGCTACTTGTGGCCAGCAGTGGGTGCTCCTAAAAAAAAAAAAAAAACATAATTTTATAAAAACCTAATGAAATACTTAGTTGTCATAGAAGATAACATGTTACTGATCTGTGATAATTTTCTGAGGCTCTTAGGCTTCTAGGCAACTTGTAAAAAGTCTTCACTTCTTAAATCAGAACTTTTTAGGCAAAGGTAATGTATTTTTAATTGTAAGTATTCCCTGTTAGTAGCCAGATATCCAACTAAAATATACAAATGCGGTATATTGTAAATGGGGCAAATACTACTTGTGTAATAGTCTTCCTCTGCTTCAAAGAAATAACATTAATTCTTGTGCAGGCTAATGAATTGAGCTCCAGGGACTGAATTTCTCTGTCCATTCCATACCACACTCAGCAGCAAAGTTCAGCCACACTATATGACAGAAATGCCCTGATTTTGTGATGGATTTCTGATATCCTTACATAGGCAGCTCTCAGTATGATTCATTTCTTGGCCCATTTAGTTCCTTAGACAAAATCAGGCTTGCCAGGCCCAGTCCTGAATATAATTTGCTGAATGTTGCAAACAAGCAACTGTCCTATTGAAATCACCACTCAGAATAGTGATGTATTGCTTTGGTACATTTCCCTGACCTAGGAGCATTCTTAGCCAAGCTTTCTCCCAGTCCTGTCACTTGTGCAAGATAATTTCAAGAAAGGAGCAAAAGCTGCAGCTGAATGCTGCATCACATCTTAATTTCTGCTACAAGCCATGCTTCTTTTTCTCAGTCCTGAAAAAAAAAAAAAAAAGAAAAAGATTGGAATCATTTGAACAGGGGAAATATCTAATTAATGTAATATCAATAGATAATATGAATCCTTAAATGGTGCCAACTGCAAATTCCTACCTCTTTTGATGTGTTACTTAGGCATAATTTCATTTCAGCTGGAAAAAAAAAAAAAAAAAAAAAAGAAAGGGTCAAACTGTGCCCTTACAGGCAAATCCAAAGGCAACATTTACATCTAAATATACAATTAGGTCATAACAAATCACTTGATCAGTCAGTGAGCTGCCTGATCTTTTCTGCCTGACAATCAAAGGGCAGATCCTGATATCATTTTGGTAAGTAGCCAAATTGGTTCCATCTACATGAACAGATTCACAGGAACTTTAATGTGAAGGAACTTCTTAACTCATATTTCATACATGCATGAAACCCTGTGGCTCCCTTCTAACTTGAGTTCTCAGATCTGAGTATTGAGAAAGTGCTTGAGTCCTGGCAGCCCACAGAGCTTCATGTGGATATAAAAAGTAGCTGGGACTGTAGCCCTCAGCAATAACACCTTACATCATTAAAAAAAAAAAAAAAAAAAAAAAAAAAAAAAAAAAAAAAGTAAAAGATTTACCCTCCAAATTCCCACAGTTATCTTGAACAGCTCCTGATTCCAGCTGCACTTCCAGAGGTTTTCCAGAATTCTGTTGATTCTTGCTAGCTCTCCAGCTGTTGACTTTCTCCTCTAGTACCCATCCAAACCAGAACCTAATAGTACATTTAAAATACCTTTTTAATTGCTCCTTCATGCTACTCTGACACAGAACTCCAGTGAGGGCAATCAGAAAAACCGGGGGCTCCTTATCCTCATAAACCTCCCGGAGTACCAGCTACCACTCCGCTATGTATTGCTTTAAACTTTACAATGTTTTATAATCCGTTCAGCTGCATGGTCTCCTGTGATCTGCAAACATTAAATATTTACGTTAAAAATCTAATGCACATCCCAGGAATAAGAAGAGGCATGTTAAATCCTCGCGGAGCAAATTGCGTGGAGTGGCTGGGAACCCTCGGAGAGCCCAGGAACCACAAAGACTTTCCTCCTGCCTTTTCTTTGGGGCCAAGGGGATTGTCCACTAGACTAGAGTGCCCTGCATGCAAATTAGGTGCAAAATATTAGCTGTGTGAAGAGGTACCTGCTGTGTCAATGAAGTTGGCCTGGGCTGTTAGGATGCACAGGAATTTGGCTGGAAATCAGGATGTCTTGCCTGCCCCACTGAGGTCACAGGGACTGCTTCTCCTGAGTTTTTCTAATTGAAAGGGTCAACTCCTGGAGCATAATGTTTATTAAAATAGGCAAATATTGCCACAAAGTTAGCGCTCTAAAGAGTAGCAAAAATATGTGCCATCCTCTGTTTCCTACCTTTTCTCTCCCGATGCAACCCATTGCATGTTGGCAGGTATTTCCACCTTTTTATTGTATTAATCATCTCTCTGGTTGAGATCAACTTCATGTAATGCTTTTCAAATGTGATGCTCTTGATCTGCTACGTTTTACATCTATTGTGCATTGGCTGCTGACCTGCCATCATTCAACTCAAATGCCTCAGTGCCCTTTCCATCCATTTTTGTTTTTCCTGTGTGCGCTGAGAATGAGATTTAAAGAAATGTGCCAGTGATTAAACAATTATTCTGTCCTGTCTCTTTCATATCAACAATTTGAAAGAGAAAAAAGCCAGCTATTCTACTGTGTGTTTGACTGTGGCCTCAAGCTTTGAATCTAGTCTGTGACAAAGTGGTGTCTGCTTAAAAAATAATAATAATAATAATAATATTGTAACACATGTGACCTTTTCAATTCTATTTGGGTACCTTTAACTATCCTAAAACAAAGAGAACAATTTAATGCAGATTTTGATAATATAATTTTTGGTCACCTTTTAATTAATAAACATGAAAAGCCTGAAACTGGATAGATCTTCTGAACTAATAATGGCAGCAGTGTGAACTCATTTTCAAGGACGATTTTAACAATATTTGAAGGTGAGCATTACTATTGAAGAAAAGGGATGGGATGACCAGCTACCAATTAACAGTCAGTTGCATATGGGCTAAGACTGCAGGACACTGATACTGTACTGCTCTTCATGTTAGCAGCTGTTTTATGCTCTGCAAGAACTAAATGGTAGGAGAAGTTTATAACTGAACTGAAGGGAAGCACAGGGTAGCTGACTTCCCTACCAAGTTGGAAGAAGGATTGGCTGGGAGCCTGAGACATGTCTGGTGCATGTCTTCTCTTTGTCTCCACAGACCTCACTGAAGGGTACTGCTTCTCCATCTGCTCACTGTGGAGGCAAAGGCAGAATCCCTGCTACTGGAGCTCATATCAGGATATGCACTGCCCTTTTGCATGCTGTTAAAATAATCATTCCAGGTGGATGAGAGTCCACAGACACTGCATGTGGTTTAGAAGGCTCCAGGGCTTTTTTTTGTTTTGTTTTGTTTCCAGTATTTCTGGACTCCACAGCAGCTCTGCTTCTTGAGAAGACCTGTTCTCCTTTGCAGGAGCTGATAAAATAAGGGAGGGAGGACACAAGGAAAAGCAGGATGGCTGTGATACTGGAAATTACTTCCCATTGCTTTTCCATTTCTCTCTCATGCAAACATGCAATTACATATGCATTGTGTAACCTGCAGCCAGAGCTTAGGTCCTGGTATTTTGACAAATGTAAGTTTAGTCCAGGTTCCTGCTTTGAGCTGAAATGCACAAAGGAGCTGCAATGTGACTAGGAAAAGTAGAAGTGCTGTTTTGGTTTACAAAGTTCTGAAGAAAGGATGTTCAATAGCATTAATTGGCTTATCAAATGCTGGTTATGATTATCAGGGTAACTTGTCTCATAGCCGTGGCAGTAACTGTAAGGCTTGTTCTTTTCCTATTACTGGTAATTAGTGCTTTGCCATGTGGCAAAAAGTGTGGCACCTATGGTGAGACACTGGCACAGAGAAGGTGGCTGCCCCTGGATCCCTGGAAGTGTCCAAGGATAAACCTATGGGGCTCTCAGCAACCTGGGATAGTGCAAGGTGTCCCTGCCCAGGGCAAGGTGTTTGGAATTACATGATGTTCAAGGCCACCTCCAACCCAAACTGTTCTATGATTCTGTGTTTTAAATTCCTGAATTCTACTAATTTTGGTGGAAGTTAGCACCTAACACAGTATTAGGGTGGAAACTTAGGGTTTCTAAGTGGCTGTGGTGTTGATACTTACAGTACAGGTTTCATTTGAAATGGGAGGTTGTTCTCTGCCTGGGAAGAATGAAAAATAACAACTGAGGAAACTCAAAGGGTGTGCTCCTACAGGAGCATCCATTCCCACTAAAAAAGATGTCTTGTGCCTCACAGCCTTGAGTTGAAAGTGCTTCCCAGGTACTCAGGAGGGTGATTTGGCTCAGCCACTGATGGAATATAGAAGTGAAGATATCATGGAACTGAATGGAAAGGCAGAGTGAACTGAAAGGAAATGCCATATCAATTGGAAGTAGCAGGCACAATTTAAAACCTAGATTTATTTTTTTTTCCCAGCAGTGTATCTCCTGGTACGACCTGCATTGCACTGGTGAATTGGCAAGAACACATCCCAGAATAATCCATTTGCAAGCATCTTTTCTGAAGTGAAAAAAGAGCAGTTAATGCATATGCAGAAAGGAAAATATTCTTATCTCATTAACAGACTTTCTTTAAGCCTGCTAAGATTAGAATACTTAGTTATTTCAAATTGGTAAAACATGCATTCATTATAAACATGATTATAATGATAACTTTGTAGATAATAATCAATTATTTAAATATGAATTATTTCCCTACATTAGAGTCATGTTTTCAGCTATAATCACCTCGGGTGCTCAATTCCTCCCTCCTTTACAGCACCTCTGGCTGCATGTGGAACATTAACTATTTGCTTCCAGACACAGGCCAGGAGAGCACCAGATACAGAACCAAAATTTACTGTGTTGTCCTGACCAACAAATTAAACATTGCCTCCTTTAGACTTTCTTAGGTGGGAAAAAAAAAGATTCCATGGAAATGACTATCTTAACTCACAATTTTTTGCCCCTTTGATTTTTATGAAAAGCTTGCAGAAATGCACCGGGAGCAATGCTCATGGGATTAATAAATAAAAAAAACCTGATGTCCTGGCTGTTTGGAAGCACACGCAGTCATCTATTTTTAATAAGAATTCTGGGAAGATTAGCACCCTGCAACAAGAGCTTCATTTATGGTATTGCCAGGCTTAGTGGCACAATCAACTCTCCTGGCTGGAAAATGCTCCTTAACTCCAGAGGAGAATTTAACCAAGCTCTTTGCTTCTCCTCATGGTGTAGAGAAAATCCACCTTGAAATATTAGCTCTCTTGAGCATGTGTAACATGCTAAACATTTGTAAGATAGACTATTCACAACATTTATGTGCAGCCAGTGGAATTTAATCTCTTTTATTTCTTGCTCCAAGTCTTGTCAGTTGTTTCCCCCCATTCTTTAGTAGTCTCTTTAATATGGTTTGCACATACTTAATATATTCCCTCTGAGGTTCTCAGCACACTTTCAAGAGCTACTTTTGCCCTGCTATGACTCTGCAGCCTATCTAGAATGTAATAGCACTATAATATACCTTTTTTATAGATATATAAACTGAAACATTGAGAAGTTAAATGGTTTGCTGGTGGTTATGTTGAGAGTCAATGACAGGATGGAAAGAATTCACAGAACTGGGCTATCAATATCTTGGTTTAACCTCCAGACACGGTGGTGCAATCCATCTCACCTAACTTCAGCTGCCTTTACAGTAGATGCTGTGGCAAAATGAGTTACCTCCTCTTTCTATCTGGTCAAAGCAGAGATGCAACTCACAAAATCCTTTAGTAGTTATTTAGGAGGTGTCAAATTAATTCTGTCCTGTGAGATCCCACTTCTCTCTGCTCACTATGAATGGAGTCTAGATCTGATATTAACAGCTATGCTGGAGATGTGTAATATTAGGTGAGACAGATCCCATCCGAGCTTCCCTTCCCATAAATTTTAATTCTGAGTGCTAAGTGGCTCTTTATCAAGGTTTCAAGGAGAATACTTTGGCAATAAGATTAATTAAATACTTAAAGGGAAAACTTGGCTGCTACCAGATTTAGCCCAGGAAGAAAGAGTTTATTGTCACAGAGCACTGAGCTGTGTGTGGGGAGAGGAGGAATTTTGGAGCAAAGTTTTTAGCACGATGGGTCAGTGCCTAAGTTTTTTAGGCACAGGGAGGTTCATCTGGAATTTAAAAATGCGCTTAAGCACTACTTCTATAAGCAGTTTTGAATGCTACAAAGTGATTGTCTAGTTACATTTGAAGGTATTTTTTAGAATCTGTCCCCAGGTACTTCGGGAAAAAAAAAAAAAAAAAAAAGTCTATGGATATCATAAGGAAGGCTGAGCAAGAGAAATTTATATTTCAGAGGGGGAGTAAAATATACTGGAGAAACTGTACTGCATTTGGGCACAGTGATTTATATGCTTGTAGGGATTAATAACTTCTTTACTTCATAACTGCTTCATAGCACAGCTGTGTCTCTCAGTCTGCACTCTCAGCTTTCAGAGCAGCAGTGACAGCCTTGGACAGAAGTCCATTACTGCAGGAGGTGAAATAATGGTACAGTTGAGCCATTCCCAAGCCATAAACCAGAATACAATGGTGGTCTGCAAAGCTTGACAAAGAGGTGCATGAAGTTGTTGAAACTCTGGCTGGACTGATAGTTTGTCTTAATATCTAAAATAACTTGTTAGGTCTCTGTGAGACCACTGCATAATAATCCTGAGCAAATGTATTTCATTACTTCCATACTGCCACAGTCTAAGTGCTGCCTCTTGTTTCATAACCTGCCAAATGCCTGGGGCAGGAACTATGATTTTTCATAGTAGCAGCTACCATCCACTGGTGGCTCAGGTTCCTAGGCACTACCATTATAACAGTTCTGTTCTGATAATTGCATAGGTAAAGAGGCAGATGCTCAAAATTTCATGTATTCCTAGATGGCTCACTGAATTGCGGGAATACAGAGGCAATGAAAAGAGGTGTGGGGGGAGGAAGGAAGGGAAGGAAGTGAAGGGTGTTATTGTATAATTTGTCATTTTTTTTAACTATGTCAATCCCTAAAAATAGGCACTCATCTTTAGAAAGTTCAGGATTCGAGCAGAGTGGGGAAGGATCCTGTGCTGATGTTTGAAAATGTTTCTAATGGGATTTGGCTTGCTTCAACAGAGTACAATGATAGGTGTGTTTTATGCTGGGCTGTGAGAAGAAGGTAAGAATTTAATTATGAATATCTTTGTAAATAGACCATTCATCATCATGATGGATATGAAGTTGAAAACGTGGCAAAAGCTGGCAAGCGCGTTCCTTAAGCGAATCTAACCTGAACTTAATAAAGAAATGCCAAACTAACTGCAAAACACTATTCTGCCAAGATCCAGGCTCCAGTCAATCATCCTGCCAGGTGACACTGTGTTTAGTGCTGGGACAATATATCACTAACAATCTCAGCTGCTACCAGCTCAGCAGAATTAGACTGTTTACTGAACAAAAGCCAGGGAAGCACTGCCAGTGGCACAGAAGTTGGAGCCGCTGCTATTCTTAGAGGAGTGTGAACTACAGCCTGCATGGAAAAGGAAGAAGGAAGAGGGGAAGTAGACAGCCCTGCTCTTAAATACCCCGAAGAGGACCTGGTGGCAGCTCTTATCAGTTGCACAGCTACTCAGTTTGGCTGGAAAGTGTAAAGCTGAGGAGAGCAAAGTTCCCTGCTTGTGTCGCTTTGCTGGCTGACAGCAGTGCCGCTGGTTACGAGCACAGTTTGTAAGCCTTCAAATCATGACAGCTACTCACTAAAGATCTGAAAGAGGTGGGATGACTCTTCTCCCCTTTTACAGTTTTTTTTGAATGAAAGAGTAGGGATGGTAGTTTTTATGTCTCAGTTAAGTGCAGAAAACTGCCTTGCCAAAAACCTCAGAAAATTACTGTTTGTTTTCTCAAGCATCTTTAATTTTGAAATGTGCAGTTGCTTTCCATTATCTATTCTACCCTAACCACCGTGTTGCATTTATGTGTATTTACTCTCTGACTAATTGAAAATGTTTGTCTACTCCTGAAAGTGCAAGAGGTATGTGAATTTGTAGCAAGTGAAAAAGGCATATGTGATATTTTAAGTGTTTCTTTTCTCTAAGTGTGTTCAAGCACTGGAGTTGCCCACATGCTTCTAGACAGAAATTCAAGAGTTAAAAATAAACTGGCACAACTGAGGAAGTTTGTATTTCCTATGACTTTGCAAGTTTCAGGCAAAGTGAAATGCTATTTTCCTTTGGTCCTTTACGCCCATGCTAGAATCAGTGCCCAAGCTGGGATATGGCTTTGAATCCTGGGCAGATTTATTACAGGTGGAAGCTACAAGCTGCCCACTGATGGCATCAATAGGTCAGATTATAGAATGGCACATAGCAAAGTCAGTGCAGGAGGCATCTCAGAGAAGCATCAGCTCCTACTGAGATCCTGATTCCCCAGGAGCCCAGAGCCCCTGCCTCACACAGAGGCAAAGACAGTGCCAATCAGCTGATTGGCAGCATGTCGCCTCTTTGAGAGGCAGCGTCTGTTGGCTCCTGCAAAGTTCCTGCCAGCATTCTTAAACTCTAATTTGGGAAAGAAAATTGCAATCTGGCATATCCCTGCTGGAAGGTTGCCGACCCCTGCTCCAGACTCAGAGAACAGTGGGATGAGACTCCCTTTGTTCTGGGCATCAGGAGTGGGCATCTGAACGTGGCTCCTCCTCTGAAGGCAGCCCAGGCAATGGAGTTGTCCACGTGTTGACAGTGAACAAATTGTCTCTGCCTATTGTTGCTGAATGAGCCACTAGGTAACCAGATTGATTTTATGATCCCTCACTGAGTGTTCAGGACTGGTGCTTGAAAAAGACATCTTTTATCTGTCAGCCAGTAAATCTCACATTGAGTTGCAAACATACTGGAGAGCTAGAATTCAGCAATACAATTTTTATGAATAGAAACATTTTCAGAATAGACACTCTCCTGAACACACAGTTGTTTTACAGGAATTAAAGAAGTCCTTATGGTGGATGGATAAGCCAACTCCGGATAAAATAAGAACCAGTCTATACTTTGATCTGCTGTTTGAACAGAACCATTTTGGAGAACTCAAAAAGTTCTGAGTTTTGTTGGTCTTTTTGCCTTCTTCCTTGCTTTTCTCTTTCCTGGTTTAATTGCAAGCAACGAGTACACAATGCAAGATAAGAGGTTTGTTTGTCCTATTATTGACATGAAATCTATCAGATTTGCAACAAATGGTTTTTCTGGTTTATCAACATTACTCAAGATCTTGGATATTTGACATGCATATAAAGCAAAATGCTCTGTTGACCAAAATCCAAATATTGAACACCGAAGAACATGTCAGCTACAATGGCCACCACTGTGAGCCTCATCCTTTCAAAACAGCCATAAGTCCTCAAGAAGGCAAACTAAGTATGAGCAAACCTTGATTTTTTTTTTTTCCCCTCAAACGAAATTTCCAGGTCATCCAGTAAGTAGCATTCCATCCCTTGCACCATCTCTGCCATTTTAGTAACAGAGGATTGACGAGAGGACATCAGAGGAAGGTTCAGAATATAGTCCCACTGAAATCCACTCCAGTCTGATCTTTTCTCTCGTTTTCTACATTCCTTGCTGAGGATTAGAGGAATCAATAACGTACTAACAGTGACTCAAAGAAAATAGCCTCTCAGTGAGAGAAATTGTGGCTGTTGAAACAACAGTTTCACCAAAGATCCATTGGTAAGTTCTTGTAGCAATTCTGTGCACTTATGCACTATTCTCTGTTTTGAAAGTACTGTAAAAAATTAACTAGTCTTGGAAGCCCCATAAAATAACTACTGGCTTTTTTTTTTAGGATTGAGATGCTTAGTGCTGGGGTTGACAAGACCTTAAAGATCTGAAAGGAGCTGGACCAACACTGGCATTGTAAATTGGGGAATTCCTGCTCTGTGGTCCCCTATTTGAATTACTGGGCAGCTCATCTTTACTCAGTGATGTTTTCTGTATCTAAAGATCACATGATATGTATTTTTTTGGTCATGCATGTTGAAATCAAAGAGCGTTCATTATGCAGTCATAATTGTTCAGAAATGACCAAGTGCCTTTGAAGTGTTTTGTGAGAGAGAGCCCTGATAATCCCATAGTACTTAGTTCATGTTCATAGTGCTGCTGTTTTATGTTGTCTTGGCTGAGTGCATTGTTTAACTGTACTGCAAGAGCCCTGGGATGAGTCCTGCACATATCCTGGAGTGGTTTGACAGTAAAACTTAACAAAACCTAACTTTTCCTGCTCCTTGAACATTTGAGAGGCTTTGAGCAGATACTCAAGGTGTAGCACACCTTTATATTTTTCAGAATCAGAGGGAATAATTCCAAGAGATTGCTAACTACCAGATTTAAACTCTGGAGTTTATGTGTATTTCCAGCCTGTTTCCTGTCAGGGAGTTTTATTCCAACCACATCCATTTTCTTTACACAGGGAATATCTTGTTCCCTTTATCTGGAGCTGCACTTAGGCTCAGATCTGCAAGTGTTTAACGTGAACAGTGACAGAGCCTAAGTGCCTAAATGAAATCTTGTGATCCCAAGAACCTCCTCTTAGCTTCTGTCTGCCCTGATTGTGCTGAAACTTCCCAATTGTGAGAGATCCTTAACTTAAAATAAAGTGCACTCAGAAGCGCTGCTTTCTTGGTTGAAATGAACAGCGTGGCACTTATCTTCCTCAAAGATCTCTCTGGATCCACAAATGAAGTGCTGCTCTTGGGGGGGGTTAGTCTCTCCTCTTGCCACGAGGGGATAAGATTGTGTTTCCCACTTTTGAGGAGAGTGGCTGAACCACCAGAATGAAGGGGAGGCTGGGGCTGGCTGAGATGTGTAATGTTTTTAATGAAATTGTTCAAACTGGCCAGAAAGAATGAAAGAGTGATTTGGCTGCAGAAAGATACTTCTCTTCTAGCTTAATGAATTAGGTAATGAAACAATGTTAATGCTTCATCCATGGTTCATTTTCATGTGAAATGGAGGAACAGGCCATGGAAGAGAGTGTGGAAACTGGAGGGCCATCTTCTCAGTTGTGTATTTTACTTGCAGTGCTAGTACCATCGTCATTGTGCCACTCAAATTCCCCATCAAAGCATTTCTTGCACCTTGTATCACCTTCCAGACAGGCTTTTGGTCAGTAGTTGCAGCTTTAGTACCTGGTGGCTGGAACAAACCTTTGGGAACAGCGAGGCATGAGCTTGTAGCCCTCAGGCAGAGCAGGGCTGGCCCCAGCTTCTCCATTCCCTGGGTGTCCTCACTGAACATGGAACAGTCATGGAGCTGCTTGGTGTGTGGGGCACGGAGAGCCGTAGGCACTGCCCTTCCCTCCTTCCTCCTCTGGCAAGGAACAAGGTGATCCCTTTTCTTCTCCTAAAAGCAGCAGCCTAATAAGGTCCAAAGGGACAGGACAGGCTTGAATTGTGTGGTCCAAAGACAAGGAGCAGTCTCTTGGCAGCAGTGAATTCAAACACCAGTGGGGGTAGTATTTAAATTCCTTCCCCACGCTCTTTAATAAGCTGCCTTGCACAGATCAGACTGTATAATGTCTAAGACACCTAATGCAGTGTATAGACAGCTCATGTGTGTAACTGGGAGTGTGTTCCTGTTTGAGTGCCTTGTTCCCACTCTCATCCCCCTAAGGAAGATGCCCACGATGTTGACTTTTATTTGCTGTAGGTATTGGAGGCTGTTGGGTAGGTTTGTAATGGGTGGGTGATGAAGAAGGGCTCATTGTCAGGGTTGCCAGCAGGGCTTGGGGCTGTGGGGGCTCCCCCCAGGCTGGCTGGGCAGCAGCAGGGCAGCTCCAGCTCCAGGCATGGGGTACATCCACAGGGCCAGGGTGTGGGGCCATGGCTGGGCAGGTTTGGCAGGGCTGAGGGGAGCTGGAGATGCTGCAGCATCCCTGGGACAAGGGCTGATGGCCCCAGGGTTGAAATGGGGTCTTGAGTAGGGTGGAGGGAGTCCTGGGGGTGGGTTCTGGGCCCTGGCACCTGTCTCCAGTCATTGAGTTAGACCTGCTGGGCAGCAGCTCCACCAGAAATGGTTCATTTCTTCCTGCTTTACATTTTCTGAGCAGTCTGATAGGTTTGCTTTCACATCCTTTGAGATTAGTCTTTATTTCAGACAATGCTTTCAACACTAAAAGGGTCATAAAAATAGACATTTCCTGAGAGCTTAGAAAGAAAAACTGTTAGTCTCCCATCCTTCTCCCTCCCCCAAATTATTTGATAATGGAATGGGAAGCTTTCCCATAATCTTTTGCTTGATTTTTGCTAATATGAACCTGTCAAAGATCATGGCATTTCCTTACTGTGTGATGTGGAGCCAGCTGGAACCAAATAATCCACCCACGTTTTTCATCATCTTTGTATTGTGATAGGGGCTTCTGCCTAGCAGAAATGAGAAAATACCTGTTATTCCTTCCTTGCTGTCTTGGTGGCCACACTGAGGCTGTTTCCTCTTGGCTGAAGTGTGACTAAACCTGAATAAATGTGACCAGACCAAAAAGAAAGGGTTTTCTGCCTGGAACCACCACCTTACTCTATGGCAGTTCAGGAGGAAAGCAAATTAAGAAATGACACTTTCCTTTCCACTCACTGACCCAAATAAATAATTTCTAGGATGAAATTAGTTCCTCCTTCGGCTTGGAGGTACAGAGATTTGGGTCTGAAATCTGATACCTTCCTTTATCCTTAACCTTCTTTTCCTACAGAAAGGAGAACTTTCATGTGAGCACCTGGACTTGCTTACCAGAGAACATGAGTAACTTCTGCTGTTATATAAACTGCACTCCTCTTAACAAAAGCCATCTAAAGGATGGGCAGCCAGTGCAAAATGCAGCTCCTCAGCCCCTTGGTTTCCAGGCCTGATGCCTCTGCAGCTGGAGGAAAGAATCTCTCCCATTTCACTTTCCCATTTCCACCTTCTCTCTTAGTCTATATTGCATCTGTTTTAATCATCAGTGTTCTGTATATGTAACATCTCTCACAGTCTAATCCATTGCTATGGACCCACCTAGTGACGGCTTTATAGATCCTTTATATCCATAGAGGCACTTAAAATCTTATCATTATTTTTATTTAGGTTGTTTGGTTTTGGTTTTTTTGTTTGGGTTGTTTTTTTGTTTTTGTTTTTGTGTGTGTGTGTTTGTTTGTTTGTTTGGGTTTTTGTTTTGGTTTTTTTGTTGTTTTTGGTTTTGTGGGGTTTTTTTTGGTGTTTGAAATATATCCAAGTACCCAAAATGAACGTTTTCTTTGAATACTTCCTTCACTGAGAAAGCAATGATACTTATGTGGTTACATGTGAATAAATGCCTAAGTGCAAAGGAGTATGGTCACACTTTTCAGAAAATGACTACAAATACTGTGTAAAATATGTTGTCACAAGTAAGAATTGTCTGTAGTCCAAGTGTGAGGAAGCTTTCATTCACTGGTATGGGAATGGAAGTGGTCAGTCCAGTTTAGAATGATGCTGAGAGGCCTGCCCAGGGCTCATGGTCTGTGCAGGAGCCAACTCAGGGAATCTCCTCAGCCTGAAACTTCTCTAGACATACAAACTGGAAAGAATTAGCAACATGCTGTGGCTTTCAGAGACAATCTACTGCCTTGTTGCTTTGTTCAGTGATATCTATGACATTTTTGGACAGCCAGAAACAGCTCAGCAACACCTGACTTCAGCCCCTGAATATCTGAAAACCCTGGACAGGTGTCCCTGGTTTATGTAGAGTGTGTAATGTGTAGTCAGGCTGATGAAGCAAAGGTGCAGAGGATTTGCTGCACATGTGATGTGGGATCCAGTTAAGTGCATGTCATGTGCCTTTGGGCTGCCCACAGAGGTGGGGATGAGCCTCCCTCCTGCTATTCCTGGTGTTCATGAACCTGAAAATCTGAGTAGTCCAGCAAACTGTTTCTCAGAGGTTTGCTCACTGTAGTCCTCCCCATTTAGTAATCTGCCTGTGTTATATCAATAACTGAATATTCACAGGTGAGCCTTTGTTGTGGTACACAGGTCTTGTGTGTAACAACCTTTAAAAACCCTGTTCTAGGAATTTTTCATTGACTATCCTGTGTTTTAGGGATAGGTTGCAGGTCCTGTATGGACACTGGAGAGAGTGGCAGAGATTGTGAATATCTAGCAATAATGAAACTGTGTTTGCAGGTAAAGATTTAGTGCAATGAAATATTTTGTAAGGTTTATAAGAAATATGTCTTTTTTTTTTTTTTCAATTAAAAATACTCCCAACCTGTAAGGTTTTGATTAATACTGAAAGTCTTCCATCCTGGTTTTATTTGCTTCCTCTCATGCTCATGAAAATACTCAAGCCATGCACAGTAGCCACACAAAACTCTGCAGTTTTGTAAATGCAAGTCATTGGATCATATCTTAAAAAAACCCAGTATTTTTTCTTACATGGACTACTCCAAGCACGTGCAAAGACTCTCAAAACTCTTACATGGTACAAAATGTACATCTTGTGCAATCTCTAGGTGGCAGGAACCTATAGTTCCCTCAGTTCTGGAGAGCTGATGCCTTTTCTTATCACCTTTCATATCAAAGACAGGCTCTGATTTTCCAGCTATCCTTGGTATCAATGCATGGTTAAAGTTCATTAACCCCTGAAGGGCTTCCCAAGTCTGGAGCATGGACTTAGCTCCAAGTTGTTGGAAAACTTGATTTGCCCAGCACAGTATACAGCATTAGGAGAGGAAGTGTGGCCTTGGAATAGGTGTGGCTTAAAACTGGAGGACAACAGGATTATTGTTAGCAAGAAATGTGGGAAAACCCCATCCAAAACAAGTATAATGTCTTGGGATGTATTGAAGTTACATGGAGCAGGTTCAGGTGTTTTCTAAAAGGCTATCCATGCCACATTTGTAAATATTTTTTCCCTCTGTACTGTAAAACAGAATAATAGTGAAGGGTTTTTTCCTTGCCATTGTAACACGGAATAATAGGTAAAAAGGATAACAGGTTTGCTGAAAACCCAAATTATTTTTTAGTCACATTCAAATGTATAAGGCTTAAGAAGGAAATCTAACCTGCAGCAATTCTTTTGCAACGTTAAGGACTGGCCACTGTCAAAGAAAAAAAAATGAGGAAAAGTAGATGCTAAACTCATCAAATGAAGGGCAACAGAGCAGTGGGTAAAGCTGGACATATCAAAATGTGCGACTGGAAACTGATGATGAGCTCAAATAGGGCTGCTAACTTAATATCTATTCTTTCCTTTTAATATTGGCTTCTAACCTGTAAGGTTGGAGAAAGCCATTTTTCTGCTTCTCTTTAATTGAACAGTAGAATTGATGCTGAGAATTAGTCTAATGACTTTTCTTTCCTTACTTGATAAATTGGTTGAAATGGTAATAAAAAATAAAATTAGGAGACATACAGATGAGTGTTGTGATACAATAGCTATCCATCAGCATAGCTTTTGTAGAGAAAAAAAAATGTATAAAGGTAATTGCTTGGGCTTGTCAACAAATAATAAAACACAATCATTAGATTTCAATGGCAGTTTTTGAAAAACACCTTCACAAGGTGCTTGAACAGACTGAACTTCTATATGAGGAAGAAGCTACGAGACTTTTTAGAGAAAATATAAATAATAATAAAAATAGAAGCTTATTCAATAAAAGAAAAGCAGATCAGTTACCTTTTACTTTTTCAGTTATGATAAGAAGGGGTCAGTCAAATACAAACACACAAAATAGGAAACAGTCTTTTATGTAAATTGTAATTTACTTTTGGCCCGGTTGTAACTTATATTTGGATTCATAAACTTTTATGAAGTAACAAAGCAGTTAAAGCATTCAGCAGGAGATGAAAGACAGGAATAAGCTTCCACCCTCATTATAGAACACTTGTCCAGTCTGGGCCCACCTTATTTGAAATACCTAGAATATAAGGAGAATATAATGGAGACCTGACTCTTTGATACAGGCTATACTTGTGTCTAGAGGCAGAGTCCTCACTTAATTTCAGTGGTGATTTTTCAAACTAACATAAGAAAAAGAAATTGCTTTTATTAAGTGATGTACATTTCTTTTTCATGCAATGAAACACAAATCCTGGCAACGTCATGTTTTTGTGGCCCTATGTGTCATGGCCCACAAATCAACCTGAAAGCTGTGATCTTTTTCGAGATTATAGGCACAAAGCTCTCTCTGGTTGCTTTTGTGCCAAATGCCTGTCCTGGCTGCATACATCAGGTTTTAACTTTGACTACAGTATTGGGACCCTTCTGAAAAATTTATGGCAAGTTGTAAAATAAATGAAAAATTCAAGGCCAGTTAAAAAAAAAAAACAACAAAAAAACCCCAAAGAAACCACAAACAACCCAAAAACCAAAAACAACAAAAAAAAAATTTGAAGAAGAAAAAGGTAGATACCTCCTTCTCCTTTTATTTTCCACCCAATTTGCACTTCTGGAAACACCTGCTGCCATTCTATTGCTAGCTCAGACTTCCTTAAGGAAACAAGTTTCACCTGTGATATTCTCACTTGTGAAACCCTTGCCCAGATTTTGAACCACATTGCTCTCAAGAAAGGGCAGTAGCCACATGCAAATACCAGGAGAAATGGTTGACAGGACTCATCATGCAGGGGCAAATGTTAAAAAGGTAAGTACAAATGTGATTTTATTTCTTGAAATGTGTCAAAAGACTATCTTATATCTGATGTGGTGACATTACACTGTTTCTGCATTTTGATGTTTTTCTCTGTATGGCTCAGAGTGTTAACATTCAGAAGTTGTCTAATTTATTTTATTTATTGGCTGGGGTCAGGCACTTTGTAAATTATGGACTGCATTCTCAGTGAATCAAAATATTTAGGTTGCTTGTGTGGTTCAGTCCTTGGCATCATGTCACTAATTACTTTAACACAACTCTGAAATAATGGTGAAAAGAAAATGCATCAAAAAGAAAGAGAAATTAAACTCTGTGCAACAAAACAAAAGCCACATTAGAAATAGAAAATGTTATTGAAAGCAAAAAGTGGGTGACCAAATGTGCAGTCTGGATTCAGTACAATGCTACATGGCAAGAGAAGAGACGCTCAGCTCTGGATCTTCTCCAGGCAGAGGAAAATTTATGACATAAATTTTCTTTGATAAACATTCCTAAGAAACTTCTTTGTATTTTTATCTTAATGAATGTCTGTTTGTCTCAGTCCAGTGGTCTTATTTTTTTTTCTGTGTTTTTATATTTTTTTATATTGCCTTTCTGATTCTTTTATATTCTGAATATACCTCAATGGCAACTGTTGAAGATCTGTCTTACAAGCTAATTGGTACTAGAAAGTAGTCAGCCCTGTACCTGGGTTGCTTTAGGGCTTTTGAAGAGTGTCCCCAGATATTCTGATTTTCCCATATTTATGCTTCAGAACTCTGTGGCAGTATTTTCTCAGTTTTTCCCTGTACAAGGTACAGAAGCATTCCCAGGGGCCTTCAGCATTCTACCCTGGCAATGTTTCTAGGCTCTAGCTGTCCCATGTAATGAGAGATGAGAAGCAAGAGTTAAGCCTCCATAGAAATGGCAATAACAAGCCATTGGTCTGCTTTATACCATACTTATGTATTTATTTCTCTGTAATAGTGGCTGAATTGAAGCCTGTGTGCTGAAAGTAGGAGTTTAGATTTTTGCTTTTACTCAGAAGTGGAAAATCACTTATAAAACTTCATCAGAGCCCCGTTAAAATAAATTAAGGGTTATGTATGCTTTTGGGACTTTATAAATGAGATGTAGCTCTACATACTCATTGATTGCTGTTCACTGTTTAAGGTGTAAGATGGCAATATGTTTTATATCTCCTTCCCTTGCATTTAATGTCATTAGAATCACCGCTTAATTTAGGGTTTAATCTTCACAGTGACTCGTATAACAAGTTAAATATCAATAGACTACATTTAATAAACACTGATTTGTATTAATCTTATCAAAGACTCTATACATAATGTAGGGATCTCATGCATGGCATACTAGAAAGGGATGTATTTCCAAATTTGTTCTGAATTTGACATTTCAGTATTTCTATTTATGAAACATTTTCTGGATAGCAATTACACGTGTGAGTCCTTATGATTATACTGACTAAAAGAGAATAGAATAGAGAAAGAGTTTACAGAATGTAGGAATGTTACCTCTTTTTGTGATCTTTGTCTAATTGCAATTGCAGCCAAAACTGTAAACTGGTTCAGATAGAGGATATTTCTTACAAAAGACCTGCTTCTTCACTGCTCCTCTAGTAAAAAGTGAATAGCAAATGGTAATGGTATTTGAAAGAACTTTACATTGCTACTTTTCGTAATCCAGTGAAGCACATAAAAGCGAGGGCAACCTTGAATTAAACTTTGTTTGAGTCATGCACACCTGGAAGGAGTTCAGTCTGGTTAGCTCAGGGTGGCTGTAGCTGTGTGCTAAAAGTGCCACGAATGGCTGCAATGGCACTACAAGAAAACCACTTCTGGTGAGGAAAGCAGACAGTCGATGTACGTGTGGGTGTGGAGAATTTGGATGGCAAACACCAGAGCAAACCTCATGACCACAAGAGGAAGGCTGGAATGCCCTCACAAAACACACAGGACTGGGTGATGTGGACTGTTCCAAAACACCCTTGCACTTCTAGTTGCATGTTGGTTGATGACCAGTGGAAGCAAAGCTGTTGTCCTTGGTGTACAAGTTAGAGCAGACTAGAGTGGAAAAAGCAGTGAGATTACAAACACAGAGGCAAAATGTGATGACTAACCTTGTTCAGTGGATCAGTCAAAAAAAAAGAGACAGGACTGTTAGTGTGGGAGTGATGAGAGCGTGGTGGGATAAGAATTGTGAGAACCATGAAGGAAGGCCCAGTGGGCCAAGCAGGAAGATCTCAATTTCAGTGCCCTCGGAATCACGCTCGACAATTGTTATCTGTCATTACAAATAGATCAAAGTCGTGGTTTTAGGATTCTCAGGCTTAGAAGCTTATGTTGTCTGTTAACTCTTGATTTCTGCCAACCCCTCCCATGCACAAGCACCAGGGAAAAAGGGAGTAATTTCCCTGTGCTGGGAGTCAGTTCTCTGTGTGAATGTGTTGGGGCCATGACTGCGTGTTTTGTGGCGGGCATTTACACCTTCACAGCAGTCACTGGGAGTGACACTGAAGGGAGAATTCTTGCTGGCATTGTCATTGGAGAGGCTGAAGCTTGGATGGGCACTGATAGTAAACAGACCTGTCACTCTAAGGAATCATCCCTGTGACCAGCAAGGAGGCGGGGCAGGGACGCTGGCCTGAGGTGAGGCTGTGGGCATCAGTCAGGATGGGATGCTCCATGCCAGATAACTGCACTGAAAGAAAGAACCTTTAAAACAAAAAGATTCAGAGCAATAGGTTCCTGTTTTAGTAACATTTCATGTTCAGAACCTTAGTGAGGAACTGTAAATCTGAAATCCAGTTATCTTCTTAAATAATTTCAATCACAGTTCCTACCCATGGGTATGTTCTCTATTTTTATGACTTTTTTTTTAATGGCCCTGGTTTTGTTTAATTTTATTTTCAAGCTACTTATGTGCAGACCAAGGATACGAAGACAAACACTAAAGAGACCTTGTATGCAACTGAAAGAAGTATACAGAAATAATAAAACAATAATAATGCCCAAAATAGAGGGGGTTGGGAGATTGAGAGACCAACATGAGACAAAAAACCAGGATTGTGCCATCTCACCAATATTTCTCAGTTTTACAATTAAAAGTTACTTATTGCTAAAATAGATAGGTAATTTAATTTTAAATGTGTTTGCATGTACTATTTTAATTTCTAAAAATCCCTAATTATGTTATAGTTTGCAAATCTGTTAATGTTGAGATTCCTTTACCCTAGCTGCTTCAGAGTCGACAGGATAAAAGTGAGTTTCAACCTCCTTTAAAAAAAATAAATAGGGAATTTATTGTAATATTCAGGGAAGTTTGAAATTTAGATGAAGGTTCGGATTTCTTTTTAAGGGTAGCATCAGTCCTTTTCCACAGGGAAGGTTGCAGATGGTAGGGCCTTGCTAAAAGTGCAAGTGAATAACTGATAAATGAGGGCTTCCCACTTACAAATGAGATGGTTTTACTTTTCCTTGAAGAAATGCAGTAAATTGAAAAACTCTAAATAGCACAGAAATTTCAGTCCTCCAGACCGCCTTCTCCTTCTCAGATTTTGCTGTACTATATTCAGCATTCAGTTTTGCCAACACTGAACATGCCTGATGTGGCATTTACATTCTTTTAAAAAAGGCATACATTAGTTTTATTTCTAAGAGTTAACTTCTCCTCTTGACACATGTACTTAATTCCCATTAATGGAAATGGCAGCTAGGCATGCACACTGGAAGGAAAAATCTGTTCCTAAGCATATGATCCAAACTGCATTGTAGCTAAACATTTCCATGCTCTGAAGTAAGCACTCATTATTTGCAAGATATTTTTCATAATAAATGCATCAACCCCGCTCTATTCTCCCTCCACTCTCCCATGGTGTGTTGCAAAACACCCTTTCTTAGAAGTCTTACAGATTCATTCTTAACGCTGCAGTTGTTTTGAGTGTGTGCCTAAAAAAGAAAACCCGTTTAGGATCTTCAGAGTTTTGCATATTTTCTGTGAGAATTTTCCAGTAAATCGTTCCGTGGAACATCTTACATTGCCTTGGACTTCATGGGTCTCTATTATTAAAGCCTACAGTGGAAATAACAAAACCCAAAAAGCTCTTTTTTTCCCCCCCCCAGAACTTCCTTTAGCTTAAAGTATTGCAGTATCTGGCAAAAGCACTAGACTGAAGTGATATCATTTAAGTATTTAAAAAAAAAATAATTTTTCATGTAAGGTTTTCCTTCTTCCAATATGCTTGTGTAAAGACTTGATGATTCTGCCTGTGCAATATTCCAGAGTTAGAGTATTTCTAACTTGAGCTGGGTGGATAATGGGTTTTTTGGTTCACCTCTTGAACTGGAGAACCACAATTGCAAAACAACAACACAACAACAAAACAAACAGTTAAGCACAAAAGTTCTTATAGTAGTTTATGATTTCAGTTGTGTCCCCTCATCCAAAGGAAAACCGGGAAATTTTTTTTGTTTAGTTCAACCCAAATTTTCCTCTTTTACTGGGACTTTCTTGTTTTGGGCACCCCTTAAAGGAAGTGAGGAAAGAGAAATACAGAGTCACTGAAATGCTAGGGGAGTAGAAGGTTTTAATTTTTCTCATCAGTTAAACATATTTGAACTTGTATCTGAATTCTCAGTTTGAGAAAAAAGATTTGAGAGCATTAAATGTGGATGCTGGAGGATGCAAGTGGGCTTTGTAACTATGACCCACTCAGTAAAAAGGGGCACCAGAGCTTCCTATTACTAGTCAAAGTTTTAGAACAAGATATAATTTCTTATGTTAAAAACTGGACAGTTGCATGTTATGTACATTTTATTCTTTTTCAGTGGTTATTTATCCGAATTTCTCAGCTTTTCCACTTTTTGATATGCTAGCAGGCTTTGTGACATGTCCTAGCAATTTCTAGAAAACAAGCTAAAAGTTAATATGAAATGATTTTTAGAAGAGTTTCAAGATTCCCTCAAACCCTTTAACTTGCCTTTTTTCCATCTTGCAATTGCAGTTGAACTTATTAAGAGAAAATAATTTTATCAGAAAATCTATACTTAACTGTCTATATTCCAGTAATATATATATTATCCATATAATCCAGTATAGTACAAGAATACTGTAATACAATATTACTACAACAGCAACAATAGGTTGGGGGTTTTTTTTCTCCTCTTTGGACTCTGCTCTGTTTCCCCCCAGTCATCTGGGAGCAGGAGCTCAGTAGTTGCAGAAAATATAAAATGAAGGAAGTAGGTAAAAAAAATATAAATGGGGAAGAAGGTACCTGAGCACAAAATTTATTGGGTTAAGAATAATTGTAAACTTAGATTAAGTAAAAGAAGAGTTCAGGTCAGAACCATTTAGGGGAGAGATCTCTATTTCCTTCCTTATTTCCATTTCCTCTCCCCTTCTCAGCTCTCCCTTTTGCTCAGTTATCTTCGTTTTATTTCCCACACTTCTATTTTTCTTTTTCTCCTCCTTTGAATATGGCTCTTTGCTTCTTCCTAGTCTAGCCCAGGTCTTCTTCTATAACTCCTGATGTTGATGGTGGCTGCTTTGGTTTATAATCATATTAGCTGAGACCCAGCAAACCAGGAGCCCCGGTGTGCTAGGAATCATACCAGCTTGGGAGGGGTATGTGATCATTGTCCTGAAAAAGCTCAAATGGGAAATGAGATGGGAAAGGGGTAAATAAATGTGAACAGACAAAGGAAGGACATGGTAGAAGAAGGGCAAGTTGTGGAGTGCAGCTGAGTTGGTGAAGGGATCTGAGGTTAGAGCTAACATGCAGTCAAAATACACTATTCCTGTTCTACCCAAGTGGTTGAGGTTTGTACTTTTAATAAAAGGTGGTCTTAATCTTCCTCCAGATGTGGCTTCTTTGTAGCTTCCCTCTGTAAACTTCTCCCAAGGCCAAGCGTGAGGAAACAGGGGGAGCAAACCAAGAGCTGGGACAGAAGGGGCAGCACTTTGTGGATGGGCAGTGGTGCACCAAGGGGAAAATGAAACACCAAGAAGAGGGGCCCTACAGAATGTGAATACAGAAATGAAGCATGTTCTAAACAAAACAGTAAAAGTAAAAAAAAGCCCAGCACCTGTGGGGAAAAAAGCTCAAATATCCATATATATATATATGTATACATGTATGTTTCAGCAGCATAAGGGCTGCTGTTGACTGTGAGGCATGTGGGGGTCTTTGTTTTTCATCCTTTTGCTGGAGTTGACTAACTGCGTCAACTTGGGCAAGCTACTAAGCCTGCCTGCATCTCAGTTTCCTTATTTGAGGCCAAAATCTCTTCCTAAGTAGCCTCCTACTCCACACAGAGATTTGCTGATTTGAATGGAGCCCCTGCAGAGTGAGATACTTTTCAATACAAATAAAGTTTTGGAATCGGCCCTAATTATATTTATTACCTGCAGAGGAGTAATGTGAGACTTAACGTGGTTTGGAGACCCTCAGATGAAAGGGAAAGTAGTTGGAATTGTTCTTTTTAATCACCTGCTGCCTTTTCAAAGTCTACTTCATGGCTGTCCTAAAAGGGGACAGCTACCAAAAGACGAATGAAAAAATCCCACCCCCCCCGCACACATTAACAGGTCTGCCAGGCTCCCATGAATGGATCTCTGTGGAAAATATTAAAATATTATTTGCTGGGGGCTGCCGGAGGGAGCTGCTTTAGCCTGCCCCGCGGTGAGGAGCCATTAGATCTCCCTCGCTCCAGAAGTTGACAGATCGTGCGCGGCTCGGAGCGCCGTGGTGGCGGTGGTGGAAGGCAGGCTGGAGGCTGGCTGGCTCTTTGCGGATGGAGAGATCCTCGCTCCCTCCCTCCCTCCCTGCCGAA
This sequence comes from Phylloscopus collybita, assembly GCA_027886175.1. Lineage (NCBI taxonomy): Eukaryota > Metazoa > Chordata > Aves > Passeriformes > Phylloscopidae > Phylloscopus > Phylloscopus collybita. The sequence goes on from JAJNNQ010000016.1 coordinate 6,013,265, forward strand.
CCACAGCGGCGGCGTTCCGCTCCGCGGCCGGGCCGGGCGCTCCGCGGCGGTGATGCGCAACCAGTCGCGAGTGGGTTCGCTCCTCGTGATGATCAAAGGCAGCAGCCCAGGCTCCCAGCTGGTAATGCCTTTATACCGGCACTGGGCTGATTGGCCTCTGCATGAGCCTGCTGGTTTCTAACATATGCACCGAGAGGGAAAAGCAGCAAATTAAACAGTGTAGCTGTTGGATATTAAAAATAATAAGCTTTTCTGTTTGGCTTTTTTTTTTTTTTTTTTTTTTTCTTCTCTTAAGCCAGTGGGCATGAAAATGTTGAAAGTTTTATGGATGCTCCGCGCAAGTATGTGTGTGTATTTCAAAAAGTAAACTTGCTATCTCCGTGCCACTGGGAGGCAGGGATGAGAGGGGTGGCAATGGACCTAATCGAACTGTTGTGGGGTCAGAACCACGTGGGTTTTAAAGGCCCTTAATGTTGTCCAGCTGCAGATTAAAAGCGGGGAGGGGGAAGAGAAAAAAGAATTAGGGCAAGGGAACTGGAAAGAATGGGGTATAGATACGTGGTCCTGTGTGGGTGTGTATGCACGTGTGCGTGAAAGAACAGGGAGGCCAATTTTCTCTCTCTCTCTTTTTTTTTTTTTCTTTTTTTTTCTTTCCCCTCCCGCCCCTTGCCGCGAGTTCAGTGCCAGGCCGGACACGGGCCGCGCAGACTATTGAGGCATTGTGCGCTCCGCTCGCAGAGTAGCCCCCGGCTAATCCCCGCGGCTGGGACGGGAATTTCCCCGCGGCGTTCTCCCGGCCGCTGCCCCCTCTCCCCGCCGGGGCGGGCTCGGGAGCAGCCCTTCCCTCCGGAGCGGACAGGGATGCGGCTGTCCCCCGGGGAGGGATGCGGGGGTTGCCGGCTCCTCCGTCCCCGCGTGTCCGTGGCCCGATACCTGCTTGCCTTCCTCGCCTGCCAGATTTTTATCTGGATAATTGGAAGTGCGGCGGAGGCTGCGCTCCGCCAGCCAGCCCAGGGGCTCTTGCGAGCCGCGCGTCGTCCACCTTGTTATCAGGGGTCGTCTGGGCAGGGGAAATGAGAGGGAGCCACGACCCAGGGACTGCCATTGCTCGCCCGGAAAGTGGAGGGGGGGGGGGGGTAAGAAAAGGGGGTGTGTGATGAAATAGAAAACGAGAAAAGCCCTAACAGATGAACGGAAAGTTTATTTTTGTTGTTGTCTGAACATCCGTGTGTGTGCGTTCGTGTGCGCGCCCGCTGTTTTGGCATGTGGCTACCTTTTCCCTTGCACACAACAGGGCTGTTTGATGGAGTTTGGAGCTGAGGAAACTTTGGGTTTGTTGCCAGGACGGTTCGCAGCACTTTGTGGAAAGCAAGAGCTAACAGTGAGACCGACAGAGTGAGTGACAAGTTGTTTACAGGTTTCCTTGAAGGGGCCTCTGCTATATTTCAATCTGTCAAAGTTGCTTTTCTTCCCTCAGAACAATGCCTGATTGTTGTGCGGGGTGGGTTTTTTTTTTTTTTTCGGTGTGGTTTTTTTTGTGGCTTTTTTTTTTTTTTTTTTTTTTCCCTCTACCCAAAGAGAGAGAGAAAGAGGGAGAGAGAAAGCGAGAGACCGGGAAGGGTGGGGGGAAAGGAATGAAAATTCTTCGCAGCACAAATGCCTTTGGTAACATTTTTATGTGTTTAATCTCTTCTCCCCTATTTCAACTCCGAGAGTTGATAACTGTTTCAATTTAATCAGTCTGCTCTTGTTTTATCTTCTTTCTCCACTGATCTTCCTCAGCGCAGGGGATTTGCTCCTGGTTTGCCGCTTTAGGTGGATTGTCGGACTGCTTTTTGTTTTGTGGGTTTTTTTTTTTTTCCCCTCCTCCCCCCCCCCAACCCCCCCCCACCCCCCCGCCTTATCCCCTCCACCCCTCCACGTTTTTTTAGGACATTGAAGGAGTTGACTTTTCCCGTTTGGCGGCGGCGGGCGAGCAGAATTAAAAGGAAAGGACAGGCCCCCGGAGGTCGCGCAGCGCGGCGGGGGGAGCTGCGCGATCATCCTGCTGCGAGCGCGCTGCCCCTTTAAGAGACTGGTCAAGGAGTCCTCGCTCAGAGCGAGCGAGCCGGGAGGGAGGGAGGGAGAGGGAGGGAGGGAGAGAGAGAGAGCGAGCGAGAGAGAAAATCAATCGGTTTAGAAGGTTTGGACTCACTTGACAGGTTCAGTTGGAGGCGACCATAGGTGGCTGCTGTGACAAAGGGAAATTGTGCTTTTCCAGCATGCTAACTGACCCTGATTTACCTCAGGAGTTTGAAAGGTGAGTCGAGTTGTTGGGGCGGGGGTGTGTGGATGTGTGTGGGGGGTGTCTCTTTCCTCCCCCCCCCCACCTTTATTTTTATTTTTATTTTTTTTAAATTTCTGTTTTGTTATTGTATTATTATTTTTATTATTATTATATATATATTGTGTGATTGTTGGTTTTGTTTGTTTTTTTTTTTTTAATTTACCCGAGCACGCCTGTTCGCGCGCGTGTGCGCGGATGGGCAGCGGGCACACGGACACGCGGGGACGGGCGCGCAACTCCAGCGCTGGGCGGCGGGGGAGGCCGGGGAGAGCTGCTCCCTCCGCCTTCCCCCCGCCGCCCCCCGAGCTACCTCGGCTTCTCCAGCGCCGTGTCAGTGACCGGGCTGGCCGGCTCCGCCAAGCCCCCCGGCCCCCGGGCGCTGCGCCCGCGGCGCGCAGCTTTGTTCCGGGGCCGCAGAGAGGCTGCCGTGCCCTGCTCCTGCACAGCCTCCCCTTAGCCCAGCCGGCCCGCCGAGCCATCTTCCTGGGGCAGAGCCTGGCCGCTCCTGCCCGGGGACTCCCCGGAAAGCGGTCAGAGGATGCCCGGTGGCGGCCAGGCGCGGGGTTCAACTTCCAACCTCAGGCTCCCGTCAAACTTGGGAAGGCGCTCTGCCGAGCACATGACCTTTTGTTGATCTAAGCGAGCAGGAGCTATTATTTTTAGGCAAGTTAACATCCCAGCCCTCCCCGTACCAGGAGAACATCTTTCTGCCTGAGGAGAGAGGGAGGGAGGAAAAAAAAAAAAAAAAAAAAAAAAAAAAAAAAAAAAAAAGAGGAAAAAGTGAAACTCTTGCCTCCAAGTTTTGGCCGTCGCCTCTCTCGCGGAGTGTCAAGAGCGGGGTCTGGGTATGACGAGCGGGCTTCGGGTATGACGTAGATGTGCCCGTCTCCCCCTGCCCGAAACAGGAGCCTTCCCTGCTTGGAATTAAGTTTGTTGTTTTTTTCTTTTTTTTTGCTGTCACTGGTGATGGCTTGTGACCTCCGAGAGTTTAGTCCTTGTTCCGTATGATCTGGTTCTCCTAAGATGTTGGGAAGCGTTTTCTCAGGCGCTCGCACATACGTCCATTGATGGTCTCGCATCCCTCCCCTCCGGCTTCTTTTTTAAAGGTTATTAATAGCCCCTTGTGCGGCTGCAGTAAACAATCCAAACTTTCATTTCTAAGCAGTAAATGAGAGAATGCCAGGATGCGCCTTACTGAGGTTTTTTCTCATCTTCGTGAAAGCTACCTCCTGTATAAACATTTGGTTGTATCTGACTATGCAATACAAGCTAGGTGCTAGACCAGCTGGTTAAAAATATGCTAAGTCAAGCTGTTCATCGTTCAAACCTACTGAATTTGATAGTAAAGGCATAGAAAAGAAGGCAAGATAAAAACATTTTAAGTGGGCTGAGGAACACGCATGCAAAGGAAGGACAGGAAAGAACACTTGAATTAAAAGATCGGAGAAAATTAAAATTTGGAAAGGCAGAAAAGAACTATTTTAACGCTTTCAATCCTTGTTCTGAAACTAGAACGCTTCCTTACTAGAAAGTGAAATTGGCTTGGTTGCTCTACTCCAAGGTCGTCTTTAATGCAATTAATTTTCCAGACTTGGAATACTTGGCGCTTTCCTTTGGTTTGTTAGCGTTACAGTAATGGAACAAAATTGGTTTTGTGCACGTGCACTGTATTAACTTAGTTCAACTACCTGAGGAAACTGTTACTGTTTCTGATGTCAGATTTGGTCTGGCATCATGATCATGTATTCGTCTTTTTCATGTAATCGATAGATTCAAGTATTTCGTCTGCTTCACTAAGTTTATACACAGAAATTTATAAGCAAGCAGTTGTGATTATTCTTTGAACTTTGTGATGAACACAATGCTTGTAAACTCTCTGAAGCAGAATGAAGTCCTTTCATTTTCCTGCTGGGGGACTTTTTTTTTTAGCTGAAGTCTCTCTGCGTTATAAATATAGATATTTATATAAATTTTATATATAAACAAGTCATTTGGGGCAAGCATCATCCTTAGAATGAGCTTCTCTACTCTCTCCTTATTTTTTTTTTTTTTGCCCCTAGGCATACGTTTCATTTTCAGAGATCCCAGCTTTGCTCTTGTAAACATTCTAGTTAAATAATCAATACGCTGCTCTCCTTTTGCCATGCAGATAATAGCAAGCAGTAGAAATGGGAAGCAATAAAAATGAACCTCAGGACATGCAATTTTTTTTTTCTTTTTTTTTGAAAAAAAATTTTTCTGAACTGTTTTCCCTCTGCAGTTGAAATTGGGGATACAGCCCGGTATCTTTGTTAATCATTACCATTTGTTTACACTGTGTGTGTTTGACTATAGTTACCCACACACACACACAGACCCAGACACTGTCCATGTCATACGTGTGTGTTTGTCAGGAAGCAGCCACGAGGACACGCTTTCCCTTGCACAGAGATCCTCAGACCCACAAATGCCTGCAGAGTTGACGTGTGTGTGTGTGTGTGTGCATGCACGATGCACAGATCATTGTCTTTTCAGATGTTTATGGCAGGTTCTTTTCTTGGATTCTCAGTCAACACAGTTCTTGGAGCACGCTTCTGCAGTCGCTTGGGGTCCAGCTTGTCGTGTCTGCGTGTCCCACTTCAGTTTTGTTACTATTATCCATCTCCCACTGTTCGTTTTTAAACTTGAGTAGCAAATGACAAGGAGCTAAAGATTTGTCAGGCAAAGTTGTTTGCAGTTCAGGTCTCAGAGCATCTGTATGTCTCTCAGGAGGTTGTTCCTCTTTCCCCGTTGTCTTTCCTGTGATGTTTCACTGTATCTCAGTAAACTGCAAACACTTCAGAAACTTTCAGTCACCCCAGCTGAAGAGAGCTGAATTCAGGGGGCTTCTCTTCTGTGTCTGTGGCCATTAGCAGGGGGAATTTACGGTACACACTTGGAATGAAAATGATCCTCAGTATCAGACAAATAAACACTCATTAATTCATTCAGCATCACGGGTAAATTGCAGTAGGTTTTGTGAATTAACATGTATAATTAATTACCGTGCCAAAATCGTGAGGATTTTCGTCCTTTCCTGAGAAGTTCCTTGCAAGCCTTTATTTCTGTTAGTGGTTGTTCAGCTGCTTGATTGAGAGGAGCATCAGAATGCGTACGGTGAGGGGGATGATGTTTGCAGCAACATTGTAGGGAGATATTATAACTGGAATCCACTCGGGTGTGTTACACAGGGAAGGGGTAACTCCTGGGATGTACTGTGTGCACGCCTGTGGCACCCTGAATTGGCTCTGAAGGTCTTGAAAAGAATAAGTCTTTTGTTGTTTGATTTTTTCCCCTCTCTCTCTTTTTTTTTTTTTTTTCTTTTTTTTTTTTTTTTCCTTTTTAACTTAGGTCATTATACTTAAATAAAACAAGTCTGGCCACAATAGAAAGAAAGTTTACTTCACTGAGGTGAAGGTAGAGACAATGCAGCCAGAACCATCGCGGACTGTTGGGAAATTTACAGAATGATAAAAACTCAGAAATGCCCAACGTAAAGTTTTAATGTCTTAATAAAATCTGATTAATGAAAAATAGATAAAGTGACTGCTTAACAATATCCCTAGTGTATGGAATGTTCTTAAACCCAAATTAATTACTGCATATTTACATTTCTCTGTAGACTGAGAGAGAGGCTATGCTAGGCATCCAGACAGAGTGACATCCTTTCTCTTTTTCGTTATTTCCTTTACTTTTTTTTTCTTTTTTTTTTTTTTTTTTTTTAATTTTTATTTTTAACATGCCAGTTGAAGGTAAAGTGGTCTGCAGTGCTTGTAGAAGAAGGATGGGTGGGTTAGTGCCTCTGTAGGGAAAAGAGGCAGAGCTGGAGAAGACAAAAGGCGTAGATGGGAGTAGTGGGGATGGGGACAGTAGAACAAGTTCAACATTTGCAGTCACCGGTAGTGTGCTCTCGGAACGTTCTCTGTTCTAGTGAACAGCTTTCAGAAAGGGAAGGCTCAAGGATGTAAAGCAAGCCTCTGCTGGGAGGAAAAAAATATACTTAGCTGCTTTACTGCTGCACTGCACGAGTCATTTCAGACTCCCACTGAATTTATTTTGGGGTTGTACCAACACTGTCAAATGGAGAAGTCATTTTCTTAAAAGGAAACTTTGCGTATTCCTAAGTGCTTTTCTTAGCTAAAGTTACCCTAAAAGCTTTATTCTGCTGCATTTGCTGAGAATTTTGGAGAAAGAATAATACCTTTCTATTACTCGGCTTGCTCAGAGTGATGTCCCACTCTCCTAAAATCTACCTGTAGAAGCAGATTCTTTCGTTTAGAAGATTGCTTTACTGTCGGGCTGAGTAGCTTTCAACTTCCTTGAGACATTTTGGGAAAAGGACTTCATTGCTTGAGTTTATGGTTCCAGGGGAATAGATAGAGTGCCAGTGTGAAGTTGCAGATACTAGTTTTTTGCAGTGACAAAAATGAACAGTTTTATTTCTCTGAGATAAGTCTGAAGGAATTAATGCGTTTGCAGACTACTCATTAATGTCCTGCATGCACTAATTTAATTTGTTGTGCTTATGCTTGGCTAGGAAGAAGTTGACTGTTACAGATTACAGATTTTAATGAACATCTCAATAATTTACCAGTTGCTGAAATTGTGAACTACTCTTGGAAGGCAAAAGCCCAAATGAGAGAGCTGATGAGTGACACACCAGCCTGCACAATTCGACTGTTGTATTCATTGCATTTGAATCAAATTGGGAGTTTGGCATTACTAATTCTGGGTGGCTGGCTCATCATATGCATTCAAGGAGTTAATTAAAACACACACAAACACATACACAGTCTCCCACCAAGCATCTTGCGGTGTTTATGTGCATAGTGTTTTTGATTGGTACCTTTACGTAGGCAAGGAATTGTTTTTCCTTCTCTTTCTGTCCAGAGATCTTAAATATATAACTAGTTTACAAAATATTTACTACTTCTCAGGGAGCTTTAATGAGCATTTATGGCTTTATCATTTAGGAGGAACAGAGTATCTGCTTGAGTTTCTTAAACATGAAGCTCCCTGATAGGATAGGAATATGTGTCTGTGCAATGTGACATAGCTGTAGGTGTATAAAATACACTTTGAACAATATTTATACAGGAAAAAGTGTCTCCTCCCAAGGTACAGTTACAGTTTCTTCACATGCTTTTCATGCTAGACTTGAAATATAGGGTAACTTCGTGTTTGTGTGAGATACCTGGTGCCTCCACAACTGTTGAAAAAGTCAGTTTGACATCCTCTTGACTTTCCTTTTTTTTTTTTTTTTATTAATTTCTTGCTCAGGCCTGGTTATAGCATAATTAACTCATAAGTGGAAAGGGGAACAATGTTGTTATATTTCACGTGTACACACTGAAAATATTCAATGCCTCTGAATTCTGCTACTGTAGTCAAGAGAAAAGAAGTGCTCGCAGCAATTAATCAATAGCTGTAGTGCCTCTCTGATGATGGCAAGGGGTTTGTTGTTTAACAAGTAGCATCCTTAAAAGCAAGGAGTGTTTCCCTCTTCAAGTTTCTATGGATTTTTATCCAATGTAGAAAACGTGTGAAGTCTCCTTCCTACGAAAGGTAAAATTGTGTTGTGCATGAGTATGTTCAAACCCAGAAGGCTGCAAAGTAAGCAAAATCCTGTGCTGAGTTACCTAAACCAGAACTTCTGGAACTTTTGAAACGGGCTGTTTTTCTCTGGAGCTTTGGGTGGCTCTGGCCAGCGGGCGAGGAGGGCGAGCGGTCGCGGGGATTTCATGACGGCGTTTGTCCCGTTCCCATCTCCTCCCACAGCCCCGTTGTCAAAACACCGCTGAAGTTTTCTCTTCCACCACCATAAAGTTTTCACCCACGCCCTTTGCCGAGGGTGATGGTGCTGTCCCAGCTCTCCCACACCCTCCAGAGGGGCTGCCTTGCTCCAAGTGGCCTTGCCCGGGCTGGGCACCAGGGGTGCCGCGGGGAGTCCCAATGCGCCGTAGCCTTCTCTTGAGAGACGCTGCTTGTCACCTCCACACCGAGCCCTGCTGTGCCAGCTGGGAAGCCAGGAGTCTCCAAAAGTTGTTCCTGAGCCCACGTGTCCTCGTGACAGCGTGGAGTTCCGCGCCACGGTAGTTGTTGGGAGCCAGCGAATTTAGACGGGGTTCTGGAAGAATTTTAGTGAGCAAACGCTGCTTGCAGGGGCCATGGGACTTGAAAAGAATGTGAGAAGTGAATGGAAATTGTGAGGTGTGCAGAGAAGCTGCCTTTTTTTCCTTTTTTAGGATAGGTGCAACATTAATTTGTTTAGTTGTTATTAACAGACTAAGAAGGAAACGTTGAATTCCGTTTGCTGGAATTATCAGGTGATAGCATGAAGTTCAGGTGCTTCCCATGGTATTGGGGGAGCTGTTTGAGAGAAATTGGCAATCATTTTCCAACGTCCTGGTTTTGATCTGGCTTGGCACTTCTCTTCAACTTGTCCTTTTGTCACCTCGTTTAAAGGGAAAAAAAAAGTATTTCCAACATGATGATCTTATTTTTGACTTGTGGAACTCAGAGGTAAAGTGAAAATGAGGAAAAGGTTGTGGCTCGCTTTGGAAGTTTGAAATGGCATTGACTTTGTTTCCCTTAAAAGTACTGTGGGATTAATCAGGTAACATTTCTCAATTCTCAAATTGCGTTTATATTTTGCTGTTTCTAAAATTTATGTTTACTATTCTGGATTTCCTTTTCATACTTCGTTTTTTTTTAAAGACCAAGTGTTGAAATTCACTTTGGCATATGCTTTTTGAGATCTCATTTTATTTTGCCATGCAGTTCCGGTTTTGTGTTTTCTTGGGTTCTTATAGATTGTCTTAAGTTTTTTGGGTTTTGTTCTGTTTTCTAGGATGTGGGTGTATTTGACCTAAAGATACCATAAAATGTTGCCTTAGTGCTAATTTTCTTTGGGATTGTATTATAGTCTTATTACTACTCATTTGTTTTTGTCATAACATAACTCAGTTACATTTGGGGGCAAAAATATAAGCAGACTGAATTGATATTTAATTTTCTTGTGTGAATACTCAAAATTCTTTTTAGTGGTGAGGAACTTGTGGGAGAGCAACGTGCTATTTTTGTAGTTAACGGCATTGTCTACATCTAGTGCTCTTCATGGACCTTTGTAGCTCTAGAGAAAAAAGCCCTAGGAATATAGTTCATGTAAAGAGGAACCCATACAGTTTGTCATCCTCTTGGTTTCTTTGGTGCTGGGCTTAATTGTTTTAAGAATGTGGGAATGAAAAAAACTGACCCAAGTTTCACTGATTCATCTCAGAGTTTGGGCATGACCAAAGTTAATGTATCTGACAGTGGGCTGGACTCACTCCCCATTGTCAGCACAACAGATTACAGAAGACCAAAGCTAAAGATAATATTAATGGTTCAAAACAATTTTTAATGCTGTTATTCCTTAATTTTATTTTTTTTTACTGTAATTACATGAAAATATTTCACCCCCAAATTTTTGCCATATAAAACAGCAAGGCTCCCAAAATCTCAGGAGCGTGTGCACCCATCCGCACAGACCTGTTTGTGTTTGCCCTCTGTGGTTTGGAATTTCTCTCTGCTGGGGTGCATGAAGCGATTGCACTCCAGCAGAAGTGTGATGAAGCTACAATTCATCACAGTCTGAAAGACCAAAATGCATCTCTGCACACCGTTTTTATAAATTTGGAAGCATTCCTTGGTTGAAGAGAGAAAATGCTTAATGAGAGGCAAGAAGCATATGGTGTCCTCTCACCTTTAGGGGTGGCCTGCCTGAGTTGGGACTAAAGCACTCCAGAGGAGCTTTGTGCTGGGAGGGAGTTGTAGTTCTGGGTGCTGTGTGAGACTGCAGAGAAGTCTTCTGTTCCCAGATAAATTCCCTGAGCGTCCTCATTACATTCATTTTGTAAAAAAAAAAGGACTGAAAGCATTTTTTCTCCCAGGAATATTAGTCAGGTTACTGTTCATAGGGTTTTATCCCTAGATTTCGATACCATGGCCTCACCGGGGCAGAGGCTTTTTTGGAAAGACATGAGATGTGTGGGAAGGTGATGGTTGGGGAGGGCGGAGGGAAGGATGTTCTTACCCGTTTTGCATGTCTATTAACAAACTGGGTCATTTTGCTGTGTTGTATTTACATGACTTGTTCCTGGGCTGGTGTGAAATGTGAATCACCAAAACATGATGATTATTTAAAAAAGAAATAGGCTAAATGAAACAGAACTGAAATAGAACTGAAAGGCTAAATGAAATCAAGTGAAAACAGAACATGCAACATTATTCTTTTGATACAGTTTCCTTCTGCAGCTGCTGAGTAAAGCCAAATAGTTCTTTTTTTCCATGTCTGTTAAAAATATCTAGGCTTTTGAATTTGAATATAACAGGGACATGGAAAATACATTTCTCTCTTCAGGTTCAGGCTTTGATTTGTTTTTTGCTCCTGGGTTTTGGACACTGAATTAGAAATTTATGGTGTGTTTTAAAGAAGGCTACTGGTTCTCATCTTTGTCAAAACTCCATGAACATCGAGCTGATTCTGGTTTTAACAACTGAGATTAGAATTTGGCAGAATTTCTCAGTGGAAGGCTCTCCTCCTTTGCTTATGTTTTGTAAGTTCTGCACACTTTTTCTGTTCTTGCCTAAAGTCTGAAATGAATTGTGTGACTCGGGAATGCCCATTAGGTGTTTGCATGAAATACCAGGCAAAGCACAGGGAAAATGCTGTGCCACTCTCAAGTATGCCATGCATCTCTTTTATAGATAATCTTCATGTGTATTAGTGTCACTGATTTAGTGTGTTTTTGTAGAGTGCAAGCATCCTGAATCAGGACCCCATTATGCTTGTCACTGTACAAACACAAAAAAGGAAGGTTTCTTTCCATTCCACAGAGCAGCCTTTGTGCTTAGAGCTTAGAGTAATATAAGTGTGTCTTTGTATGGGGAAAATTCAGAAACAGGGAGTAGGTAAGAGATCCCTAGCATGGTTCATGAATGAGATTTCAGTCCTGAAGCCATGCTTAACAATTTATAAATTGAGCAATATATGTGTATGGGTATTCTCTCTCTGGTTTTTTTTTTTCCAGACACATATATGTAGAAGTTGCTTTACTATTAGAAGTACTGATATTATTAATAATAGATTCATACTTCCTATAAAGTCTTTTGATTAGGAATTCAGAGCATTTGGTAAGCATTGATATACAAATCATGAAGATTTCTGTGCTTTTTAGATTGACAAGCAAGATTAGCCTCAACCTATAGATGAGTAAACTGAGGAATGCTGTTACAAAATCTTTTTGCATGTGTGAATTTAAAAAGTAGAGGCACTGACTGGTAGTCCTGTCTTTTAACCTCGAGACATCCTCCTTTTCCTTCCTGAGATCCTAAGAACTGCAAATTATAGACTTCTCTCTGTCCAATTATAATTTCTAAAGGTCTCATTCTAGCAAGATGAACTACGGTATTCAAATCGCTTAAGTATGTAAAATAGGGACTATGGAGTATAATTAATAAAATAAGTTAAAGAAATGTTTGCAGCCACAGTTGTATCATTGAGGGCTGGGAGGGAATACTGTCTGTAGACCCTCCAGTTATCTGAGAGCACTTCTAAAACAAGTCCTTACCTGGAGGCGGGTTTGGGTAAGTGGAGTCCAGCAGCAGCCCCCGTTGTGTTTAAGCAGTAATTTGGGAAACAGTGTGTGCTACAAACAGGTAAACTTTGGTCCTGGAAAACAGTTCACATCTTCAGCCACATGTACCAGACCTGTCATATGTTTTATAACCTGAGGACTAGGCATGAGGTGAGTCTAGGAAAAAAATGGTTCACATGGAGAGTATTAATGTGAGGAACAGACTCCACTGCAAGCGGCAATGTAGGCAGCCACAGTGAGCAAAGCAAGCAACCAGCCTAAAAGCAAAAAAATCCTGCTGCAGAACACAAAATGCATTCTGATTCTTACCCAAACGTTTGACATCTGCTTTTTTAATGAGACCCAAAATGAAGGAAATGTCACAGGGTTATTAAAAGGGAGGAGTTATTTTCTTATTCATGTTAAAAGTTCTTCTAATCTGTTTTAGTGTTGTTGTTTGTTGTTTTTAGTTTGTTTTTTTTTTTTTTTCATTTCCAACTGCACACTCAGTAGGAGTGGAGCTGAAATGCTGAGGTCTGCAGGTAGCTTTACATCTAGGCTGTGTGTTGCATCCTTTACTACACACTGTTGAGAAAATGGGTATAAACTGAGGTAGTCCTGGGTGGATTTGATCTCTGTTGCCTTTGAATATCATGACTAAGCTGTTAAGTTATTCTCTTTGATAAGCTGTTTAAGAGTGACATTACTTTCAAGATAATGGATCACGATCAGTCCAGTTCCACAGTGTTTCAGTCGTAGTTTTTCAGCAGTGTGTTCACAAAGACCTATTTTGTCATAGGTCCAAGTCAAGGCATCCTCTAAAAAAGTGCCCATTCATTCTGGGTGTTTGGACTCAGTAGCACTGGAGTTCGGTGTCGGGTCCTAAAACTATAGGCCTAATTAATTAACATCCTGCTCAACTCTGTGAAAAAGGCTGGTGTTCCTCACCCCAGTACACCACGATGGCATGAAATAGTGATTCAAGAGGAGATCACTGAGCAGAATCCTGGCTTTCCTTAATCTGCAGCAAACTTCCATGGGTTGCGATGTCGGCAGAGTTTCTAAAGCATCAGGAGGGATTTCTGTAGGCTTCAGCAAATCTGGGGGTTTCAGGAGTTCCATGTGGCTGTACTTTGATGACAGGTTAACTATCTTTTTCTCCTGAACAACATGTATGCCTGGCAGATTAGAATGATCTGAATGCCCATGTTGAAAACGTACCTGAATTATGCCAGAGCTAACATCTGGACCTTCGTGGACTTGGCACTGCACAGAAAATCAATCTTTATTTTGAAACTGTGTGTTTCCTAAGGTCCTGATTCCCAGTTGTGGCCACCAAGGCCTAAAGAGAGACCACTGCACAAAAATGCCTTCTTCCAAATATACATTTGTTTGATAACCCCAGTTTTCAAAAGTGTGACCTCTGTTAATTTGTCACCAGGCAAATTATTGTCACCTGTTCACTGATTCCATGAGAAGCCCAGGCAGACAGCAGAGCCCCATGCTGGTAAGCATTTCTGGTTTTGCTGTTCGTGGTGATAAGCAACCCACTTAGAAATTGACTGGGGTACCTGCCACTGAGGTGACCTGCATGAGTTGTCCAGTGTAGCAGGAACAGGTTCATCTTGTCTGAAGCTGATTCCTCCAGAGCAGCTGAGCCTCTCTTATATTTACTTTTTAAATAAGATAAATGGTTATCAGATAAGAAAGACAAAGTCTTTCTCCTAAAATTACCTACAGAATTTCCTGCTCGATGTTTCTTAGAAAGATGAAAACAAGATGAATGGAGTTTCTGCTGTTGTATTTGGGTAGAATTTGATGTGGAAGCTGTGTTTTTAAAAGCTGTTATAAACACTTAGAGCATAACAGAGCATTATTTTTAAAAGGAGATAAATACAATAGCTTTTTGCATACATGTGCAGCCTATTGAAAGGCCATCCAAAGCACTGATACCAATTTAAGGAGATGATCTTTTGCCTTAGTTATACATCTGGGAGGTATTAGCTGAACATTTTGTGGAGAACTGTGAATACCTTAGTTGCCAGTTGTCTAAAGTGCAGCTAATGATTGCTTCAGTGCCAGTGTTTTGATGGCTAGAACCTAGGCCTGAATATAAATACAAAGAACTCCATCTAAAAAAAAATGCGTGTGCGCACACACTTTTTATACAAAACAGATTTCAACCATCTGCTTGGCACTTAGCTTTGCAACTATAGGCTCTGATATGAAAGGGAGCACTGTCCAGATTATGAAGGGTATCACTTTCATTGGCACCTTAGAAAAATCCCAGTGTTTTAGAAAGCTTGTTTGTCCAGTGGTTTTCTTCAGTGGAATAATGAAAACAACACCCTTAGCCAAAATTTTTGTGTCTTCCGTCGTTTCTCTGATGGCAGCGTCTCCCTTTACCCTTGCAAAAGATATTTTGTCGTGACGAAAAGTTTCTGTTCTGCACCTCAGCATTTCCAAGTGTATCAGAGGAGCTTAGATGAGTGGCCCTTGGAACTGACACCCCAGATGGTTTATGACACAAAGCACTGTTTGCTTAGGAATACGTTGTATGGCAGAGTCTGTTGCCCAAGCACTGCAGAGCGTGTCAAATCAGCATGGAAGTTAATGGACCAAAAGCTCTTCTGAATTTAACACTTTCCCATTTGATCGGAATTTACAGCCTCAAATCGGGACCACAGTCTTCCTTTAGTGGTGCAGTGGTGGAAAGTAGAGTTGATACTATAAATTATAGGAATATAATACAATCATTTTGATCCAATTCATCTGTTTAAAGGTTGAGAAGGGATGAGACTGACTAAAAACCTTTGGTAAAACCCTATTTATGAGATACATAGCTATATAAAATATATTTTGAAAGTTAGGAGATTTGGGTATGTATGAATTTTGTTCGCTGACCAGTTCATGTTTTACCCTTAAGTTAGGCAGAGCAAAATCCACCGTACGAAAAAAATCAATAATCTGTGAGGCTTTCACTCTTTGTTAGCAATTGTCCTCAAAATATGCAGGACCGAACAGTTTCTTCTTTCCTTTTCTTCTTTCAAAGTCCTTCTTTGAAAGGGCTTGATAGTATTTTTTCCTTAGGTGCATGTTTGGAAAAAGATGGCAAAAATGCAACCTCCTGCGTGTAACAAAGCCTCTGTGTTTGGCCATCCATTTAGTGCCGTGTCACATTAGTCCTGCATTGTTAACACCTTCAGACAGGGCTAAAGGTTCCTTGCTGCTGTGCCTAGAGAGCTGCTTATGGCAGTTCATAATGTTTCTGGATGCTTTCCTCAGTCAGTGTACTTCTGATTTGTAAGTGGGGCTGGATTGTTTGCTTCCAAGATGTCAGAAGGGCAAATAAAAGGACTGATTGATATTTATGTTCTCGTTTTCTGTACGTTATGTGGTCTCAAGAAAGTGCTGCTTTAAACTATGACATTTTATTAACCTGAGTCTGGCTTTTTGTGGAGAAGATCCGAGATGCTGAAAGACAGATAAAGTTGGATTTCTCTGGATAAAATGATGATAATGTTGGAAACTTAAAAGCTTCTGCATAGTTTTAGTTGAGTCGTGATGTGTGGACAGCAAAATTCCGACTCTTTTAAAAAATGTGTGTGAAATAAGCCTTAACAGTATTAACGTGTTCAGTCCCAGCAAGAAAATAGACTTGCAGCCCTCTATATTATACCCATCCTTTCTCTTCCTCAGCTGTTCACAGTGTTTACACTGAGGAAGAAACAGAAATGTTTCACATTTCTCCCCACATGCAGTCAGACTTGCCTTCTACATTTTTATGAGGAGTCCTTTTATTCTCCCAGGTAGGGATTAAAACAATAACTTGTTAAGTTTTAGGAAATCCGGATATTCTGAAATTAAATGATGATCCAGATGGAAAGCAAGCCAGTTCTCCTACCATGGTGTGACCATGCCTCCCTACAGCAACTCTACTGGAGCTACTTAACCATCTGATTAATGAAGCAGTTCTTCATGTTGCTTGTCATAAAATGGGTTTCTTCAGGAGTGGGAAATAGCAGCCTATCTGCCGTTGAGCATTAATGATTGCACAAGAATAAGCTCCTGTATTTGGAGAGAAGGAACTCCGTAAAAAAAACCCAGTTTTGAGTGAATTCATAATGAGACCTTTGCTGTTCAGCTTTCGTGTTCTTTGAAATTTTAGAGGGGAAAGTTTTCTTGACCAATGTCAACAATTCGGTAATTTTCGTTGCTTCCCCTCCTCCCTTTAGGTAATATAGTCGTATTTATTGTCAGTTTATTTTCTGTAGATTCCTCCAGTCCTCTGTGGTTGGGAGGGAATTCTGGAGTTACTGCATGGCAAGGTAAATTAGAGATGGCAGTTGGTGGTGTGGGAGGAAAGGGTGGGAAAAGGAGGAGGCAGAGGGTAGGAGAATGTAGCTACAGTTTTTAAACAACCTTCCAATTGTCCCCCTTTTTATTAAAATGGCAGCTTTTTAAGCCAGACTCCTGAAATGTTTGATTTGATTTACACTGTGAAGGCAAAGTTTCCCCTCTGCTCTAAATACAAGATGAGCAAATCTCTTGCCCTCTCCCTTCTTTTTTTTCTTCTCTTGTTCATTTCCTTTTCCTTTTGTTTCCACCACTAAAATTCTAGTTGTCTCCTTCTGGTCCCTTTGTGTTGGTTTTAAAGAAACTGCTGCATTCTATCACCCTTCCCACTAAGTTTAGCCTTCTGACCTACTGAGATGGAGAGAGGATGGTTTTCAGAGGAGGATGCTCTTGGTGTGTCAGTGTTTTTCAGTGAGTTTGATGTTACCATCGGGTTACAGTTGCATCTGCATTAACACTGGGTGCGAATGACCGGGTTTAATGGTTGGGCTTCAACTCTCTTTGTGGCCTGTCTTTTCATGATCCCAAATAAAAGTGAAGGTTTGCAATATGGGGGTGCCAAAAGGCAATGGAATATCAGCCTGCCAGTTTCTTTGACTTGTGTAGCTCCAGTGTAGGAGGGAAAGCGAGGTCAGGCACGTGTCAGTGCAGGACTTTGGAAATCCCTTGGAGCATTACCTGCTACTTGTGCCTTCCAGGAAGCCCCAGACAGATACAGATTTGAAAGTCCCCAGAAAAAAAAAAGTTGTCTCCTGCATTTCAAAGGCTACATAATATAGCAATGGGGAACAAAGACACATGGACTTCTTTCTTTGAAGAAGGTCATTTACGGCAGCAAACCAACCTTTTTTATGTTCTAAACTTAACCCAAAACAAGCATGCATTGGCTGCCTGCCACTGCTGTGTCTCTGTTCACACGTCCTTTTACCCAATCAGCTTTTTGATCACAGGTTGTCCACATGTGTCCCCAACTAGTCACTGCCCCATGCACGAGGTGACCACACGCCAGCCATGCAACCCATTCTCCAGTTGTCTGTACCTCGCTGCTAGCTGAACCTTTCCCAGAGTGCTTTCTGTTGCTCACCAGAAGTGAACAGGATTTCTTGTCTCCCACAACACAACATCTGTACTTTCAGAGATTCTGATGTTGTGTTTAACGCCGAGAGCAGGAGGAAGGGATGAGCGTGTCTGTAGGAGGAGTACATGGTCTTTGTAAATAAATAAAAAATCTGTTTGGGAAGGCATTGCATGTGAGCCAGCAAGTTCAAATAACTCGTGAGTCCTTTCAGAATTATGGGGCACTTCTAAGTGTTTTTAATAATTTGGCTCATGCATCCAGTCTCTTTGGAAATGTACCACTTCCATGGGTATTTGGGGGGAAAAATGAGAGCTCGTTTTTCCCTCTCCTTATTTTTACCTGTATGAAACATCAAAGTGAGTGCCTGAAAAAAATCGTTTGCCATTTTTAAACCCTGTATCAGCTAGAGTTCAGTAAAGCAAGTCAAGTGCATTGTAACTGAGAACTATTGTTGATGACTTGTTCAAGATGACTTGTTTTTTTCCTTTGAGATGAAAACAACCCAGGTGAATGGGAGGCTCTGTGTAGCACCAAGGGCTCTTGTGTTTTTAATTTTAAAAACACTTAGGGAGTGTAACAGGTAAACGTTTAATTTCACCAGGGGCCAGGTGCCTGTCTCAGCCCAGTTTTAGAGAAGAGAACAAGAACTGAGTAAGTGCAGAGAGCAGTGTTTGCTCCCACCTCCAAAGCTTTTATTAGTGGCTCTGGGTAGTGGGAACATCCCGGGAAGTTTGTTCTTCCTCTCCCTTTGCAATATCGTGGTGTGAATAAACAGAGGCTGTGCTTGTCACTCGGCCTCCCTGCACAAACCTCACATTCATGTGCCATCGTGAGGCTCTGTCCAGCTCCCACTGGAAACAATTGTGAGGCTCTCATTGACTTCGCTTGGGTGTTGGATTGGGCCCATTAGACGGGAAGAAAATAAAGTGGAAGTGTTGTTAACGATGCCTATTGATGCTTTTCCTGGCACAAAGTACTGCAGATAATTGTTTCTAGATGAAATGCAGTTGCATCTCAGTATTACATTTATTAGCTTTTCAAAGGAGGGATAACCAAAGTGGACATATGGGGTACTTGAAGTGTGATTGTGTGAGACTAAGATAATTTCAGGAGAATAGCTTAAGTCGCAGGATATGTGTGATGCCCTTTGTATACAAGATGTGGGATTGTGGAATTTATTTTGCATGCACTGGTTCTCACTGAGAAGGAATCCAGAATACAAATATATAGTCATATTTAGAATATATGAGGAGTGCAGCCTCGCTGCTGCAGACTTCAAGACCTGTTAATCAGGCCTGATAGTGATGTGATCTCTGGAAATACTTCAGTTAAGTAGGTTTAATCCTTATTAACAGTAAGTTGCTTGAAACTGTTTTGGGTAAAGTCTGGGAAGGAATATAGTAGATTGAACACATAAATAAAGACCAGCCCTGTTAGGCTTTGAGTGACTTTGATTCCTTTGAAGTTCTGTGGGGTTTGGACGTGCTAAAGCATCAGGCCACGAGCAAAAGAATTTTCACCTCATCTTCAAATTTTTCAGCTGTAATTTTCAGTGTCATTTTCACATTAAAATGGGGAGCTGCTTAATATTTCTGGTGTAATTTAGGTGTTTCCCCAGCCCTCACCGTGACTTGGTTAAGACGTGTGAGACAGGAAGATTCAACAGTCTGTTTTTCTTAAACCTTATTCTGGAGTGTTCAGGTATGCAGTTTCTCCAGGTTTTGGAAAGTTTTCTGTTGACTTCAGCATGATTTAGCTGTGGATGACTGTGATGCAGAGCCCCTTAGTAACACAGAGATAGGAGAGGGCAGTGCTTGTTTCAGTGCTGTCTTCTCATCCATCATGGGGGTGGAGGGAAGGAATGAAGTGGCAGGGCTTTTGTCGCTACTGTTTTTTGGAAACGTGTTCAAAGAGCTATTTTGGAAGATGATGGTGAGGTTGTTCCTGCTATTTGCACTGCATTGCCAAAACATTGTGCTCTTGTATGAGGTAATAGATGTGGTTTGTGGCGATATTATGAAAACATTGGTTTGTTATGATGATTGCAGAAAAAAATCCCAACGACATGGTAACGTGTTTGTAATATTTTATTGAAGTGCAACATGGAAAATACAGCATAGCTTGGAGTCCCCTTGGAATGATTTCATGTTTCGGGAATGAAGAAGCAATTGTGAAACACTGAAGTGGGTGTACATGACATCAGTTAAAGAATAGATTTTGGGCCACTTAAGTATAATTTAGGGTTTTTTGTTATTGTTTGTGTTTCTTTTGGTGTGAGGTTGTTCAGGTTTTTTTAGTATCCCTAATACGTGTTAATTCAGTTGGTAGCAGGATGTACCTTTACATGGCTAATAATCCAAATTAGAATGCATATTTTTATTTTGTCCTGTGAAATATAGCCAATGTTACCTAAAAGATAAAAAGAAAACTGCTGCTGTTTTAGGGTAGGGAATGGGACACACTTAACATCTAACAACTTATGCAGTGAAGTCACTGAAGGATGTCCAAGTAGATAGATGGAGGCAAGAGGGCCACAGACTCATTCGTCTCAACATCTAGTTGAGGTAAGGCACTCAAAAAAGTAAACAGGCAGAGATTCATGCTGTTGCTTCACACACTCCAACAGCACAGCCAGAACTCCTGTGTTTCCCAGGTATGCTGACTGAGGGGTTTGAATTTTTTTTTTTTTTTTTTTTTTTTTTTTTTTTACTTTTTTTTTTTAATTCCTCTTTGTTTACACAATCTATTTTTTGTTCCACAACCTATTTTTGTTTCTTGCTTGATTTTAGGCAGTGGACATGACTAAGACTGAAAGCTTGGACCTTTTATGGATTTTTTTTTTCTTTTTTTCTTTTTTTTTTTTAATTTACTAAGGGTATGCAATTAAAGCAACACATTATGGCCAGGGCACTTGAACATCCTATACAACATTAATGTATAAAATTACTTGTTATCCTACTTTGAAAGTTTTGTGTGCCTGCTAGGTGTTTTGAGTATTTCAGTTCTCAGACTTTGCTTCATCTGCATTTGGGGTCTTCCGTGGTGCTCAGATAATCAAGTCAGAATCTCTTAAATGTTTAGTTAGGAGTGCTCCCTATAGGTGTTACCTGTTTGTATGAGGAATAGGTGCCAAAAGAGGGGCACTGCAGCAGTATGTCACTGAACCAGCCAACCAGCACTGTTATTTGCTCCATCTTCCTTTTTTTGTGTGACTTTTTTCATATCTTGTTTTGTTTTGTTTGTTTGTTGTTGTTTGTTTGTTTGGTTTTTATTTTTTTGTTTGTTTTTGTTTTGTTGGACATTGCAAAACACTAACATAATTATTATTCAGAGACCTAGAACTTCTGCAATACTTTCCTGCTGCCTCTTGGTAATGACATGTCTCCTATAAAGCAGAGCAGGATCTACAGCAGAGATAAAATGAATGACCATAGTCAGTGACTGTGATGTGCAATTGATTTCTGCTTTTTGAACACATACCCTTAATAATTAGTCATTTGGCTGAACTACCCTATTCTTCTGTATATGAATTGTGTACAGAAAGAGGCATGATACATGTTATTACTCATATAGCTGTGTCAATACGAGCTATATAGATGTGAAAAACAGACTAGAATAAAATAATGGCAGAGAGATGAACTAAAATATTTTCCTTTGGTTAAATAGTGGCACTTTTTGATATGTTAAAAAAACCACAATCTCAGAACAATTATATCAAAAAAACCTCTAAATATGTTACAATCAAGTTCGTGGGGTATTTTTTATGGGTGCGTCCTTTACCACTCTGTGTAGTGATTTGACCAAATGTGCAGCAATACATTTATTCTGTGAAGAAAGTGATACTTGGGCTCATGTTCTGTTTGTACAGGAATGTCCTTTTAAAATGTCATAGGTAAGACCAGATTAGCAAAGCAGAATGCTTAGACTGACAAGGTTTGTAGAAAGTCACCACAGAATAATCAAAATGGAGACATTAGTAACTTACTTTCTTGATGTTGTAAAGCTCAGAATTAAATGCCCAGAATTTCTGTTGGAATCAGTGGCAGCTGGAAATGCTGAGACCTTTGCAGGGTTAGGCACCCTTCTCCTGTGGTGAAGTCAGAAGGAGCTCTTAACACTTTGAGGTCGTTTGGCCTCTCTGTCACAGAATCACAGAGTGGTTTGGGTTGGAAGGGACCTAAAGGATCATCTTGTTCCAACCCCACTCTGAAAGACAAGGGATGCCACTTGCTAGATCTGCTTGCTCAGGGCTGCATCCATCCTGTGAAATGCTTGTCCTTGGGGCATCCACTCCTTTTGGGGAGTGAAAAGGGAATGGAAGAAGGAATTGACACAGGAGGGAGGTCAGGGTGGGATGGGACTGCTTACATGGGTGAACTGGTATGAGAGATACAGCTGCCTGCTTTCTGTCCCACTATTTGAATTTTTAATGGAAGGTGACATGATACCGGGCCCTTGGCTCTTGTTCTTGGATTTTTTTAAATTCTTTCGGTTTTCTGTTTGTTTTTTTTTTAAGTTGTGGCAGTGGGTCATTCAGAATTGCTTCATTTTGTTCTATAACCAGGGTGAAAGGGAGGGTTTGGTTGGCAATGTATAGGCTGGGGAGGGTGCTGCTGGAAGTATATAAGGGTAGCAAAAAAGAAGGAGAAAAAGGAAACAAAGATTGTTTTAGTCTTTTTAAGGTGTATGGCTATACAGGTTTTGAGATTCATCACCAAGTGGAAAAAAGTGAGAGACCAAGGGAAATTATCCTGTTTATTTGACTAGGCCTTCCCTTGACTCTGTAAGTTATAATCATCTTTATGCTGGTTGTCTTTCAAAGTATAATTAGCCTGGAAGTGAATGTGGTTGGTGGGTGGTATGGCGAAGTATTTTTTTCAGAAAAAAATAAATAAGGAAAAAAACGGGCTGCTGAGGGGGGAAAAAAAAAAAAAAAAAAAGGCTTGTGTAGCTCTCCAGTTTTTTGGTTTGGACAGTGCATGTATGTAACTCCAGAAACCAAAAATGTCCTGAGTGGAGGTCCAGGGAGGCTTCACTAGGAGCAGCCTAATTGGAACATGCCCCAGTTGATGATGATGATGATGGTAAGGCTTTGTGCTTCTGTTGTGCCCCCTGTGCTTTGGCCTCAAGGTGCTTTACAAATATTAAGGGATTAACTTGCACAATGCCACTGAAAAATGGGTGTTATCACTGCCCCCCTTCACAGCCCTGGGAACTGAGGTACCAAGGAGTGCAGCAGCTCAGCTGTGCTTTTGCTTAAGCCACCCCATGTCAGCAAGAAGTTTGAACAGGTCAGGAGGAAGAGTTGGTTTCTTCAGGCTCCTGAGTATTTGCAGCACTTCATTCAGGTTGGGCTTGGTAGGCAAACTCGCAGCTTTGGAGGGACAGGAGGCAAAATTGTAATTAATTCATCCCTAATTGGCGTAGCAGTAAGTAATTCTGCTTAATCCATTCCTTGCTGTGAGGATGAAGTAAAGCTAAACATTTGAATTGTGGAGAGGACAAGGGGAAGAGGGGGAGTAGGCAGTGAAAGATGGACAGAGGTAGACATTTCTTAGGCCACATGGTGAGAAATACCTGTAAAAATAAGAGACCTTACATATTTTCTCCTCAGATTGCCTCTTGACTTAATTAGGTGAAATGCAAAGAAATAGACAATTAATTTTTGAAAAAAAAATCACTAAATTTTCTCTTCCCCCTCTTGTCTTTCATTCAGTCCATGAGAGTCTCTGGAGTGTGAAATGTGAAGACACCAAATTGGAATTAATTTTGCTTTTTCATTTAACAGATTGTGTTACATTAACACCACATTATTGCCAAGCAGCAAACCTTTCCTTTCCTCAGATGTTAGCTACTAATACAGACTAAGAACTGCTGAAAGAATGGTTATACTGAAATGCTTTATTTAAGTTTCTCCTCCCTTGTGGCTCGAGTGGGCCCTGATTCTGCTGAGATGTATTCACATGAGCAGGCTCACTCAGTTCTCTTTTATTGCTTCCTGGCAAGTAAGCTGGATTCTGTTTCATATAACGTGGCCCAAGTTAGAATTTCAAAGCTCACTCAATCCTCAGAGAGACCTTTGCAAGACTCTCTCCTCCTGTATCTAGACAGGCACTAAACACACTGAGGGCACAATTGAATTAATCAGGACTACTCAAGTACAGAAAATCAACCAAGGTTCTGTTAAAGAGATGACAACTTTGATATCATATTGTTCATTACCAGCCCAGGAATTGTTACTGCTCCTGTAAGTGGATTATTAAATTGTTTACTGGTGACAAATCTTGTTTCCCATATTAAGCATACATTGAGAGTCTTGGTATAGTTCTCCTGAAAAGAATTATCTCTAAATCACATCACAGGATTTATTTTCTCTCCCTAAACTCCGTTTTACTTGCACTTGTGAGTGTGGGTTTGTCTTTTATTTTCAGTCCTAGACGTTTAACCCAGGATATGACAGGCAGTTCTCTGACTCTCAGTGTATCCAGTGCTTAGGACTGTGTGTATCTCAGTGTTTAGTGAGGTGATGCCATTTGACATTACCCCTGTCCAAAACAGAAGCACACCTTAATAGTTTGGATGAATTCCTTTGTTTTCTTTGCTCAAGAGTAAAGTATTTAGAGCTCAAGCTCCTGCAGGAGCAGCAGCCCATTCATTGGCACCATCTCACTGATAAAAATGCAAGTCCATTCCCTTCTTTTTTACCAGATTTATGTCTCCTCAATCTGTAAGATTCCAATCCATTTCAGGCTTCCTGCCCTTTGAACTAGAAATTTCATATATATTATTTAAAAGCTCCTGTGCTGCAACTGTAAACCTAAATTATTTGAATTTGAGAGCATCTGAGCAAAACTGTCTTTGAGGGCTGGTACTTCTTTCAGCTGTGGTTCTGTTGTGTTTTTCCATCTTTATGACTGTAATCCCATTGCCTTTGGAATTACCAGGACTCCGTGTGGAGTTGTTGCCAGTGGACAGAGGTCATGAACCCGGTGAGCAGTCAGTCTTTTTAAATGTGAACAAAACTCCTTTACACTGTGTGTGTGTGTGTGTGTGTGTTTGCAAGGTGATGTGGTTGCACAGCTGTAGAATTAGCCTGCATTTCAATTTGTACAAAACCAGAGAAATGTATTGCACTGCTGCTGGAGCTGCCATTCTCAAGTGTAAAAGGGTTCAGCTGCTGCTGTGTTACACCTACAACCCATGGTGGTGGGCATTTTGCCTGTTTTAGGGTATTTTTACCTGTAGACCACTTTCAAGCTAAAATAAACTGATGTGCTTTGTAAAAATTTCTAAAATATGTCATTACCTGCCTATATCTTCCCTCTGATTTTGATTCTTTGCTTCCTTTTATCTAGGATATGACAATAGACAATTAAATGGTTGTCAGACTTGCAGTTTATTGCAAAAGTCCTGTTTGGGATATTGGTTGCTTTTTAAAGTAGGGTTTGTCAGGTGTGTTTGGTCACACTTAAGGTGAGAGGTGTGTTGACATCTGTGGCTGCTGCAGGAAAGTTAGCTGTGACCATCCATTAAAGGGGCTTAAAGTAGGAACTGTGAGAATGTCAGGTGCTGTACATTGGTCACAGTATTCCCTCAAATTCTGAAAACTGTGTTTAGTGTATATACTCAGCAGTTCTAAAGAATAGTTGTCAGAGTATTTGCAGCAAGGCTGAGTTGGATTTTGACACCCAAACTCCTGTACAAAAAGGTCCTGCTCTGATTCTGTGTGATGTGCACCTGAGATGGTGAACACCTGGTCTCTTCCAGAGACCAACAAAGTCTGGAATGGTCTTTTCAAATTTTTACTGTTAGATTCTAAGTATTGGCTTGCAGTAGAAGAAAATCATAAAACTGCAAAGGGAAAGATGAAGTTTGTGTATGTCAGCTTCAGTTTGGCAGTACAGAACAAGGTGATCTTTATCAAGAACAGTTGAATGGGTTTGAATTCATTGCAGCTGCTGCTACACATAGAAAGGTATAGAATGTGAAATATGTGAAATATAACATTAATAACAAACACTTCCCTTTGGGTGGATAACTGGTTTTTAAGCTGCCTGGAAAATGCAGTGGCTGGACAGAATTCACTTAGCAAGGCAGCCGTCTGCCCTGGAAGTTTGCTGGGTTTAATGAGGGCTGATTACACAGGTGGCAGTGACAACAATGGTAGATTTTCTCAGAAATGCATTATTTTCACAGTGCCGCTGATGGAAGAAACGCTTAGTAGCAGCTGATAATTAATGATCAATTTGGAGATTATCACCAACAATTTACAAAGGTTGACTTTCCCTTTAGAAGTCCCTTTGGATAAACTGGATGGTAAATTACCTGCCTAAGGCTTTTACTTCACTTGTGCTAATAAGATGAAAATGAATATGTTTGAAGAGCTCTGAACTGAACTTTTCAGACTGCCTGATAATCCATACAACTCTTCTTTAAACATCTTAAGTGAGTGAGCAAATAGAGACTATAATAAAATTGAAAACTGTCACGTGAGCACGTTACCACCCTGTCTAAGTAATGGGGCATGACAAATAAGAGGCACTGCTGTGGAGTTCATATTTTCATTTTATGGCATGCATTAAATATTTGATCATCAGCCAGCAGAGAGGAACAATTGGGCTCAGAGTATCATTTGCAAATAGACGGGTGAGATTTAGATTGTCACAGTCTGAGCACTGGATGGAGAACTTCTGTGTCTTAGTCTGTGCTTCAGTAGTTCCTCTTTACTTTGTGCTGTGCAGATCACTTAAGATCCCCTTCTGTACATCCTTGGACTGGAAAAAGGAGTTAGTAATCTGCATTTACTTCAGAGGGGATATTAATCCTTATTTACTTCACAGGAGAAGGAATATGTGAAGAGTAATTAGTATTTGTAAGTGCTTTTTTAAGGATGATGAAAAGGGTAGTGCAAGTATAGAATGTTTGCTAATAAATTGTGTACAAGAAAGAAGAGGAGTAAGATGAGGTTTATAGAGCTGTGAAGGTGCTTGGAGACATAGATGGGCTCCCAGTCGGATTCCCAGAGGTTTATAGGTATCTTAATATTTGAAGCATACTTGAAATTCTCTTAACAGCAAGGCAGACTATGTTTTTTGGGACTTAAGCATATTTTAAAATCTGGCTTGTGCTTTATATTCCTATCTTGTCAGGTGGGAAGGAGGTGGAGCAAAGGCAGCAGCTGTGGGGTGTAAAGGCTTGGTAACAGCTGCACTTCCTGATCATCCCCTGAAAAGCAAGTATGGGGATGGAGGGTGAGAGAGGGTAGAGGAGAAAGGTAAAAAAATCTTTGCACATCTGATGAGCTCTTTTACAAGGGAGGGCTTTACAGACTACTAAAAATGCCAACCAGTGAAACTGGACAGCAGTGAAAAGGATGCAGTGACATTCTCCTGCTAAATGCTGTGTTTAGGGATTTTTGTTTATTTAGGGTTTTTTTTTTGGTGTGTTTTTGTTGTTGTTGTTGTTGTTGTTGTTTGGTTGATTGGTTTTGGTTGGGTTTTTTTGTGGTTTTGTTTTTGGGTTTTTTTTGGTGGTGGGTTTTTTTTGGTTGGTTTGGGGTTTTTTGGTGGGCAGTTTTTTTGGGGCGGTTGAGTTGTTTTAATTATCACTGCCCAGAAAAGAGGGCTGAATAGATTTTAATGTAAATATAGTCATTAGGTTAAAAAAAACCCCAAATCCAACATTATTATGGTCTCTTGGCAGGAAGGACTCCATGTAAGAACCTTCCTTAAGAGTTGGGCCTAGTGAACCCTGTTGGTCCCTTCCCACTCAGAATATTCTGTGAAATTTAGTTTTGCAGTTTCAAAATGCAGTAGATGATAAGAGAACTTCATTTTTGTCATCAATTAAGTGTCAGTGCCCACAAACCCACTGGGTAAGTTAATGATACAAGTAAGTAATACAAACAGTGATCACCAATAGAATGTTTCCTTTTAAAAAAGGAAAATCTGAGCTTACAGGGCATTTTATAGAGGCAGCTCAACATTCTTACCTCTTATGTAAAAGCAGAAAAACTGGGAGCCAGAAAGGTTCAATAAATTATATGGGATCACACGGGACGTTTCTGTCTTCTAAATTCTTAATGTTGATCCTGGTTTCACAGTCCATCCTGAGGCAGAGAAGGCATTCAGGAGTAATCAATCTGGTCATAGTTTCAGTGTTTGTGCTTCTTTGGCAGTCATCAGTGCCAAAGGCCATTGCCATACTTCAGAAATAAATTTCTCTGATGTATTGCAGTCAATCCTTTCTCCTAGGTTTCATTCAACATCTCCAGAACTTGCCAGGTGACCACTTACCCAAATCAAAAGCTGTTTGCTACCTTTTTCCAATAAAAAAACAGGGTAGTGGACCTTTCCTGTTGGGTTTTATATCCAGTGGTGGCTGTTAACCTTGAAAACTTATCTGTTATACAGGGGTGTTTGTTAATATATGGTGCTAGTGAATCCATGATTTTTCTCCATGCCCTAGTTTATTGTGGCTGTAATTATTTCTGATCAATTACTTTGGCTGCAGCAGGCATGCCATGGAGTGGCTAGGCATCTTCCAGTAAAGAAGTTTTCTTTCTAGTGTTGCCTTCAGATACATTCAGAAGGCTTTCTGTTGCCCATGGACTGCATCTTTACATGCCTGGATTGTTCTCACTGCCAAATCCATGTAGCTCATGTCAGAAAAACAGAGAAAGTGTGTAAGTGTGGCGAGTGTAGGAGAAAACAAAAAGAAAGAAGTGGGAAGTAAGGAAGTTTGTTGTTCATTTGTGTTTAAGAAATAAGTTAATTTTCTGAGATGCTCAGCACCTACACCTCTTCTACCTGTAGGGATCCAAAAATTCTCTTGAGGACCAGTGGTGCCTTTGGAATGCCTCATTTCCCATGCAGTGGTCATTTTCCTCATGGGGCTTGTGACATGCGTTTTAGATCTGAACATCTGGATTCAGATTCACTTGTAATATAATTAAGTGTGTCCCCAGTGGGAAGAGGGTTTTTGATAGAAGAAGTCTTTTCAAGAAAGCTATTATACCACTTGTTATGGCAATGGGAGCCAGGTTTACTTTACTGTAATGTATATTTATTTTTTTCAGAAGACTCTTGCTGTCATCTGAAGATGGACTTCCATGGCAATGCATTCCTTAGACTGCTAAATTGTTTTAATACATCTCAGTAAAAGCAGTTGTAGGCAAGAGCATTTTACTGGTGATTTTTAAGTCTGTTGGAAGGCAGTGTGTGTAGAGTGTGATGTAGGGGAAGAGTCAAATGTTTATTTGAAGATGTGTTTCAATGAATCTTCCTACATAAATTTGCCAGTGTTAAGAAAGAGGGGCTCTGCCCCTTTTAGATCACAAAGGCCTCTCAGTGGGGGATGGTTTTGGTAATGGAAAAAACAAAAAAGGTTCCAGTATGTGGTGGAGGAGGTAAAATAAACAAACACAATGGATGATTACTTCTCTCCATCAAGGCTTCTTTATCCTTGCAAGCTCAGTCAGTGGTCAGCATGTTAGCCACCCCTCCCTGTTTTATCCACCCCTGAGCTGTGTCCTTTGGCCGCCTTGGTTTGTACAGCTGGGGCTCTGTGGGGCTCGCAGACGTGGAGGTAGACGGAGCACCTATGGAAGGGGGAATTGCCTCGGAAGGAAGGATATTCCTTTCAGGGTTTTTCTCCTCTCTACCCCACTCCACAGCTTCCAAAGCTCTTTCAAGCAGGCCTCATTTTGCAAATGGTGCTGCTGTGCTTGCCACTGCAGCCTGTCTAAAGGAATATTTTGGGCACCTTATGATTCTTAAAGTTGTCCGTTCAGAGTGATCTCCCGTTTTCCCATTTGTTGATTTGTTTTTACCTTGCGTGCCAATATGCATTTGTTTGTGCAAGGATAAACATGTGTTACATGACTAAGAGCTGTGTTTTTTCTTACCTAGTAGCTCCAGCAGTGTCTAGAGTTAGTTTGTTAAGCTGGGTGGTTATCAGCTGGTTAGGATTGTTCTTTTCTCTTGCAATTTTACTGTGTGTATCTTAAAATCAAACAAAGCAAAAAACCAGCTTTCAGGCACCTGAAGTCCATCAATCCTTCTGCCTACATGAGGAAGAGTGTTAGCATGTGCAGGCAAGTTTTGAAAAGTGTCCAGTAGTGCTGGAAATGGAACATGGGTGCTCAAAAATCAGAAGGTTACAGATGTGAAAAGGGCTTGTACAGCACTACTGCGAGTGAACAGATGAGAGAGTGCACCACCCCTTTTTTTAATGTAGATTTTTAATTCTTACACTTTTCTGAATAAAGACTGAGAATAGAGCACAACAGTCCTAAGATAACTGAAGCAGACTTCACAGTACAGTGACCACAGTTAGTGAGGCAGGAGTCCTCACATCATACCATCAATTTTTCCTGTTCTATCCCTCATTTGTTGGGCCAGAGATGGCATGACTGTGGATCATCTGAAGTAGGAGATACTAATGCAGAACTGCCTGAACACTTGAAAATAGTCCGTTTTCTCTCCTGGAATATCAGAACGTCTGAGTAAAATTATTTTTATTTAAACAATTTTTGTTTTACTCTATTGGTATTTCAGAGTAATTTTCCGAGGCAGCAATTTTCACTAGTTTCTGAAAGGCAACATCTGGGCTTTGGAACAATCTCTTTTCAGCTTTGAAAATCCTACCTCAAATTGCTTATACGTTATAAATGTTGGAAATTTTTTTTTTTTTTTTTTTTTGTGGGGTTTTTTTTTTAGCATAATGGAAAGGCAATAATGTATTTATTCCCTGTGATTTTATCTTCAAGTTCAGTTGGATTTTTCTTTCTTGGGGTCTCCAGGATTATTTGTTCCTGGGCCAAGAACGCACCTGTCATGTGCAAACCCTCCAGAAAGGGAGGAGCACGCACATGGATGTGAACAAAAAAAGAAGAATAAAAATCCTGGGCAGCTGGAATGAACCTGTTGGAAAGAAAATGTTTACATCCATTAGAGACATTTCTCTGCTTAAGTAGATTTTTTTCCATACTCCCCCCACCACAGACACAGATGCAAAACCGATTTCACGGTGTCTGTAGTTCTTAAAGGTACACATGGTTTCTCTGAGGCCTCAGTTCTGCTCCTGCTAATCTTTGAATATTTAGAGTGATATATTTCAATATTTCAGTGATGCAAGTTCATGCTGTCAGTGGTTGTCTACTTTACTGGCATGATGAGTGTAGTCAGGAAACATACAGGGCACCTGTGTGCTTGTGGGTATTTGGATTGAATTTTTTTTTTTTTTTATTTTGCAAAATGATAGACATGGTGCAAATGTGGATGCAGGTGATGGTTGGAGCAGGAGTTATGTAATAAGGTAGAATGAAACTGCAAATTCAGGTGTATCAACACCAGCAAGTAGCTTGAAAATTATTTCATCAGTGCAATTATATGTGTATGTACCAGAAGGAAAAACACATGCAATATAAAGTTAATATTCTGAGTGTAACAGTAGGGAAACTGAGAGTGAAGTGGGAAAAAAAAAAGAAACTTCTGAAAATTTCCATGTTTCTGGTTTGTTTGTGATTACTGACAAACTCTGCAGAGGAAATGTTGCTTAGAAAATATTTTAAATACCATTTGTTGAGTTCTAAATTGAAATAAAGAAAGGGGAAAGGAGAGGGGGGTTGAAGCTCAATGGCTGTTTGGCACTCACATCAGGCAGTGGCATGATGGAAGAGTGGGAAAAGCTGTGTCATATTCTACCAAGATCTCAGTCAAAATAATGGCTCATAATACTGAAATCTGGGCGTCTCTTGGGAGAGAATTCTTATTATTAATGTTGATTCTACTGGAGGTAATTAATCATTTAACAATACTTGAAGAAAAACTTACATCAGCTTGGTTAGACAAATACTGCGAAATGACCAAGAATGAGGTCCCAAAACTGGAAAAGTTTTTAATATTTACTGACTTTTCAAAATGAGCCCATGCTTCCTCAGATTTCTTTGTAGTAAGTCGGTCATAATTGTCATAAATCTCAAGCTGTTTCAACTCCTTGCCTTCATTTCACTCGGTGGGAATTAGGTGTGCACGTCTGTGTGTGATGTATAGATTCCTTGTGTGGCACAGCTCTCCCACTCAGTGTCTGGAGAAGGACTGAGCACTTTCCTGTCATTTTCAAGTATTAGTTTGTACAGTGAAATCTCAAGGCTTGGAATCTCTAATTATTTGACTAGATCCTCTTTGTAGCTCAGCAAGCAGAAGAGTGATGATTACCTAATGCCACAGTGATTGAGACAGTGCTTTTAGCAGCGAGCACTTCCTCAGACCTTACATGAAAATAAAAGCAAAACTCTGCTATTTTTGTGATGACAAAATTTTAAATAATAATAAAAAGTATAATGAATAACTAATAAAAAAGCAAGATGCATGAGGAGCTGAAGAGTCGGGGGAGGTACGTTTCTGAAAGGTTGGGGGGTGGAAGGAAAGGAAGCCAGAGTTAATTTGAGGATGCACTGGAAAATAAATGAGCTTGTGGATTTAATTCAAAATCATCCAAGCAGAGTCTTTTGCATGAAAGAAGCCAGTGATCAGGCTCAGTTTACTTGAAACATCAACAATGACTGCATCCTGCTGTTTCAGAGTTTGTGCTGATAGATGCTTATCGTCTCTGACACTGCACCACCACAGTTGTGTGTTGCCGGTGCCATAACCGTGCTTTCACAACCTGCCCCTTCTGGTTTTAAGAAGTCCTCAAAACTCACGGGTTTTGAAGTTTGGTCTCTTAGAAACATGCTTTTCAGAAACTAAAATCTCATCCTGTAGATGTTTATAAGCGTCTTACTAGACTTTAGGCTCTTTTAGTTGATATACAGATGAGTGAAAAAGAAGAGGCTGATGAAGTTGACAGGTACCAAACAAAAATCATGAGAACTCATGAGAACTCATGCTGAAGCTGATTTTGAACGTGTGTCTCTGGGTGAATTGCTAAATGTTCCTGCTTAACACACACCAGTAAGATCCCAAATCTGGATGAGATCTGTGAAAGAAACATGGAATATCTCTTGCAGTAATAGAGTGTAGTAGATAGGAGTATGTTCGTTACCTTCCAAGTTCTGCTCTGGTTTGTTTCAGGCTAAATTTCACTAAAAATTCGGTCATGCACAGTCTTTCCCAGTTACCTGCTTCAAAAAGTCCGAGAAAAACTTTGTGTAGCACATGTTGGGAACGTTCAACATGAACTTTTTTGGCAATGGATTTTTACAGTGGTTTTTTGTGCATAAATTCCTTGCAAGTGCAAGGAAATTAAGATGATAAAATTTCACTTGATGGCATAGAATTTTCAGAAAGTGTTTTGTTGTGTTGTGGGTTTTTTTTATTATTTCATTTTTCTAAAAATAAAAAGGGTTTCATTAACATTTTCTTGAAGGACAATTACAACAACTTGATTATTTCAAATCCTGTCAAATTGAAACCATTTACCACTGGAACTTGCAGCAGTAGCTTTTTTCTCAAAAAACAGTTTCCCCAGTATGTGGAATATCAGGTTGACGTGTCAGGCTGCTGATAGTACACTATACTTTAAAATGGATAGGGGATAACATATTCTCCTCCTGTTTTACAGTCAGAACACTCTAAACTGGAGGACTGTTAAAAATTGTTAAAGTTGCCCCATACAGAGAGGAAATCTGGAAAGCCAAAGGGAGAAGGTGGGCCGGGTGAAATGGAAATTATTGGGTGCCCCTAACCATAGGATTACTTGTGGCAGCTCTAACAATAGACAGCTGCACAGAAATATTTCACAGGTTATGCTGTAGTGTTCTTGGTTTGTGTTAACAAAGTTGACTTGTTCACCAGATCTGCTTTTGAGTGACACAACTTATTCGTAGCATAGGTGCACTTTAAAAGACATCTGATTGATACGATCTCAGAAAGTAATAATTAACATATTATTCCACCTTAGTTTGAGTGACAGATGAGAGCACGTTTCATGTACAGTTTTTACTGATTAGCAGATTATGGAGTTTTGCTTCTTTTTTTTTTTTTTTTTTTTTTTTTTAAATCGTAGAATTGCTTCAGTGAAGAATTCCAAACCAGGCTGTAAATGACTCAAAGATATTGCCAAATGAAGTCTGTTTTTAGTGGTATGTGTAGAAACAAGTCAGGCTTGCAGTTCCCAGTGGGACAGTGTGTGGGAGTCTGCCACCCTTACTCATGTTGAGTAATACCTTATTACACAAGTAATCTTGTCAAAATGAATAGAGTTGGTTTTTTTAGAGGTACTAGTTATTCAGTGTACGTAAATAATTAATTACTTTGGGGCCAAAACAGAATGGAAATCGTTGTTAGTGCTAACTGGCACCTCTTGCAGGGCTGTGTGTAAGGAGAGATCATAGTTTCAGCAAACCTGGGAACTGTTTTACTAGCATTAAATGTGAGCAGGGATGAGGCAGATGATTTGCTGACATTCTGTAGAAGCCTGTGTTTATGCATCTATACGTGCATTGTGTGTATGCTTATACATTAGATATATGTAGCAGTGCTGCTGTCTGTAATCATAATTATTTCCTGCGGAAAAGCAGGCTGCAGCTTTCCAACAAGTCCTGTAATTAGAGGTAAATATCCCTGCAGAGAGTCAGATTGAATCCCATTGAAGTTTTTGGACTGGCTTAGCACTTAGTGTTTGGTTTGGACTCGGGCCGTGTTCAGGAGCAAATCCCTGGTGCTGTTGATACTGGGCTGACGCTCCACACTGCTGCTGGTGTGCTCCTCTTGTCCTCATGCTCTGTTCCCATCTCTGACATCCAGGGCTGGCTGATTTAAACCCTGCCCATGAGAAAGGCTTGGTTTGTAGCTGCCAGGGAAACTCAAGAGGTGAATGTGTTCGTGCCGATGCAGAAACTGGCTGTGCGACTCCAGTCAGGCGCTGTCACGCCTGGTTATGGTGAGAAAACAACAATGCCTCTCTTGATAAGGGGGGGAAAAAAAAAGAAAAGTCTTGCACAGTCAGAATTTTGACATACAGTTTAAATCATCTTTCTACGTCCTGTGGACTTGGAGCTGTCAAGGAGGGAAAGCCTGTGTTTGAATGGAAGAGCTTTTTATTTCTTTAAAAAGTGCACCGGCTATAATTATCCATAACTTTGCAGGCCTGTTTTAATGCTTTTTTATAATTACAGGTCTTAATGCTAGATTATACAAAGTCATTTATAAATAGTCAGAACAGAGGGACTTTGGGAGTTTTTAACCTGTAGATTGCTGTGGGTTGTGGCGGCTGACGGGATTTTGCCTGTGTTTGGGGTGAGCTGTGCAGTGATTGATGAATCCCTTAATTAACTCCCAACAAGTTAAGATTTATGGCCTCATATCTTCTTCTCCTGACACATCTGTGTTTGTCACTTTTGAAGACATGGATAAGCCCCTTCTGCAAAAGCTTTTGTAGGTATCGGAAATGTTTCTGAGGTATTTTGCTTAATGTAACAAGATTAGAGTTTTATGACACAAAAATTATTAAATTTTATGGCATGAACAATCGAATGGGAAAGGATGCAGGTTGTGTGCTAGAGGGCACTATCTCCTTGAGTACTGAATACCACTTTAGATTTATTTTGGGAGTACAATCATGGATGAAATGAACTGAAACCAATGAACAAATGGAGATGTAGTGGGCGACACTTAAGTGAGGTTCTGTTAAAAATAGTAATAATAAAAAAATACATAGCTGTAGAAAGATCATGGAAAGATCACTTTTGTGAGGCACTGAATTCAAGGGAAAAAAAAAACAAACAAGAAGAATAGACATATTTAGCAGCCTGAAATTATTTGGATGGAACCAATATGTGTAGGAAACAATTCATGTGGATGTAGGGTAGCTCTTACTTGCTCCAGTGGGAAAATCCAACCATGCTGAAGTCAATGCAAAAACTCTGCAATCAATAGACACAGGGTATCAGTTTAAGCCTAGGAAGAGTCTAGGAAGGGCAGTAAAGAGGTATTTGGAGGAGCTGTTGTAATATGAATCACATAAAATATTTGTTGGATAAGAGTGAGTTAGAACAATGAGGTTTTTACTTCCCCGAAGAAACATTCTTGCTACCAGGAAAAGCATTTATTTAAGGAAAAATTAACAAAAATCGTGTTTGGGTTTTTCTAACTGCAGTTTCTGCGTGTTGAGGAGCTTTTCTGAAAACAGGTTTTTTTATAGGGAACAGTATCATACTTGAATTCATCACCATAATTAAATCTTCAGTTCCATCTGAACCACCGATAAAATCAAATATAGAGATACATTTCATTATTCCAATGTGTTCATGGAATGGCCTGGGTACCGCCTGTGTCCCCCACATGCATCAGAACTTTGCAGACTTAGGATCTCTAAAAAATTACCACCTAGCTATTTTTATTTAATTGAGATGATTAATGACATTAGAAAATGCAATTCTTCTTGAAACGATTAAGTTGCAACAGATTTTGTCTGCAGTGGCACCCTTTTACATTTGGAATCATGTGTGCTATATTGCTACTTTTCTGAGTTACATCTTAGGTGTTTTTTTGGTGTTTTTTTTTTTTTTAATCCTATCCATAAATTGATATTTCCTGTTCCATTGTAAATCTTCTTTCAGAGTGATATAATTGAAAACTGTTCCGAGTTTAAATTTGGGGAAAAGATCTTGAAGTCATGTGAGCTGTAAGTGTTGTGTTATCACTGAGGGCAGATCCAGGATGTTTGCAGTCCTTTGTTAGGATGGGATAATTCCAGTACTTCTTTAGGTCTAGATCTGTTTAAAAGAGCTCAGTTTCAGATAATGTTGTTACTCTGAATTTAGCCGTGTCCCTTTCCTTATTGTCTGTGGTGGGAACTCTGCCTACATCTTAGATATGGAATCTCTTTAAGACCTGGTATTAGATCAGAAGGATAAACAAGATACATGAAAAGAAGAGAATTAGAGGATGCATGATGTGGGGGCACATCAAATTTGGGAAACGGACTGATAAAACTGTAGAAATAATGAATGATATTTATAGATGACTTTTTGTTGTTTCATGTTTTCCACTTGGGAGCCTCTCAGAGATTTGATCCTTTGCTACTATAGACTTTGATAGTTGCTATCCTTTTGGAAGACATTTCCAAAAGTAGATATGGATCTATTGATTTATTTATTTTAATTGTCATTTTCTTGTGGAGATTTCCCAGATGTTCATAAGGAGTAAGAAATTTCTGTGAAACTGATTTTTTCTGACCCAGGTTGGCTACAGACAGAGCTGCCTAAAAACAAATTGCATTTAACGTCTGATCTGTCCAGGTTTGTGTATCCATTTCTTTGAGTGTCCTTGGAAGACTAAGGCAGATTAAAGCCTCAACTCTGCTGCCTTAGCCATTTTAGGAATTTTTTAGTCTTCTAGGATGGTGATGGGCGTGTGGCTTGTAATTTTAAACTGAGTGTTGTAGAGACAAAGGGAAAAGTTTCTTCTACCCTTTCTACTATCACTTTAGTTTGGCCTGCAATCCAACCTATGGGTTTTCATTTTCGAGCAAAAGCAAAATGATCTCTGCTATTGCAAGTGCATGGAGGTGGACACCTCTATTATCTTCCTTGTCTGTTTATATAAATTCCCTGCAGAAGATTATTTCATCCCTGTTGGGAACAGTGACAAGCAGAAGATGATGATCTGAAAGTGTATATTCGCATATAAAGTTAACAGAAGAGCTTTATTGCAGCGTGATATTCAAACTTTCCTTGTGAAGCAATGTGACAGAATCTGTGTTATTCTAGGTTAACAGCAGTAGGAGTTCTTGACACAGTTTGAGTATATAATATATAATCCAAATCATCAATACAAAGCAAGGCATCCTCTCTCTCTGTAATTTATTGTCAGAGTGAGTTGCAGTGCAGACTTCTGTGCATGGCTTACAATATTTTCAGTCATTCTATCAAATATGGATGTTCTGAAGTATTGAAAATTACTGTGACATAATTAACTAATGATCTTGTGTCCCTCCCTTTTTGTTTGCTGAAGTTGAGACAACTGCTCAGTGCTGATTTTCAGAGAGATTTTGTAAAAAACTCAGGCTTCTATTGTAGTGTTGAAATGAGTAACCAAAAAACTTAAATTCAATAGCAAACGTCGATCTTGGTGCAGTACAATGCAAAATATGAATAATTCACATTAACTTTAGAAGGGAGTTTTATGGTTTCTGCAGAAGGGCTTGAGATCTGTCACATCAAACATAGCTGTAAAATGCTGAATTCAGTGGGCTAGTAGAAAACTGCCAGTAAGAGTCTATCTGGTGATCTCTGTCTTTGTACATATGCTTTGCTGCAGACACGTAGGTGGGAAAGCCTAGAAGACAGAATTCAGGTAGGATGTATGAAGTGTTAGTCTGTTGGACTAAGGCAAACATTAATAGAAAATACAGAGTGGTTCTCTAAGCAATGGCAATAGGTGGTGTTCAGAACAGGCAATGTGCAGCTGCCTGTTGGTTCTGGTATGGATTTTTTGTCTGAGTTTTTGTTGCTGCTTTTTCTGGGGATTTTTTTTTTCCCCGTTTTTTTCCCTTTTTTTTTTTTTTTTTTTAATATAATCTAACTTGGCTCAGGAGGCAAGGCTCAAAATGAGATCATTAGAAGCAAAATAAGTCTTAACAAAGGGCTGTTTAAAGTCACTGTTTGTTTTCAGACCCAGTTGACTGCTGCTAAGAACCATTCCGTGCTCAATATGCCAAATCGTATGGACATGCTCCACCTCACAGCAGCCCCACACATGGTTCAAGAGACTGCTGGGCTTTTGAAATGCAGTCCTTTAACTGTGGAGTGGAAAATAAAAATGGGGTAATTAGAATAATAGATACGAGATTTTTGAGGAGGAGCAGTATTACTTTGGCCCCTTTTTTTAACTTTTGCATACAAATACTCTTCAGTTTCCTTCTCTTTTTTTGCTGTGAAACGTTTCCCTATTTTTCATTTCTTCTTTTGGCTGTGCCTGGAGGATTTATCCTCATTCTGCTCCTTGCAGATGCCCCTGGTTAGCACAGGGGTCTCTTATGCCATCCATGGACATACCCTGATTTTCATGAACAGTGTTGTTGTAATTAATCCCAGAATTTGTCTGCATTTTAAGACTTCACTGTACCTGCCCCCCTCTATTTTGGAGATCAAGCTGGAAGCATTCTGGGTTCTGTAAGGTTTTCAGTAGTGCTTTGCTTGAATGATACTTCAATTTGCCCATGATTTAAGTTTCTCTTTCAGTGTTAAAAGTTGAAGACAAACACATCTTATCAGAAGTTATCAAAAACTTCACAGTGTGGGCCTGAATTTCAAGTCAATATTTATGTGTGGTTTTTACAGTGTGTGCTCTATGTATCTTCCTTGTGTATCCTTTTTTTATGTAGTTACAGATGTGAATTACCTTTTTGTGGCGTTTTTTTTCTGCTCTAGCTGTGGATGGGCAGAATTTGATATATAGGTAGAAAGATTTGATAGCAGATCTTCATTTAGTCAGTATGCCCTGACTTTATGTTGTCCAAAAGCTTAGATTAATAATGTCCAAATGTTTAATTGCTTAACTATACCAGATCTGCAAACCTGGAAGGATCCTTGCAACATGTCTATAACACTCAGTTGCTCACATGGGAGAAATTTTGTAAACACAGACGTTTAGGCTTGCTAGCAAGTTCTTTTATTGTATTGTATTTTATTTTACTTTATTTTTTTTTATCAGTTGTGGCCGATAATGACACGCAGATGATTATTCCTTAAAAGCTAAGTTGACAATAGCTTGTGTCGGGAGACATTCTATCTTCATAGAGTCCCTTGCAAATGCAAAACTAGATGGGTATTTTTTTTTTAAAGGAATTGCATTTCATTATGCAGCCTTGGGTGAATTTTCATGTTTAAGAAGCCAGAATACAAGAGAGTGCTATATTAGTGTATTATTCTCACAACAAACAAGCCACTGTTCTGTTGCTACCTGCTTGGCCATTGTTCCCAATTGTGTATGCTTTGCAGTGGTATTTGGATGGTTTCCTGCTCTCTGCCAGCACAAAAAAGGCATTTCTGTTACAATGGCCCCTAACCACACAATGACGGCATTAAGGATTTATTTGGAGGTTTCATTATTTTCTCCTCTTTTGTTCCTTCCAGGATGTCTTCCAAGCGACCAGCCTCTCCGTATGGGGAAGCAGATGGAGAGGTAGCCATGGTGACAAGCAGACAGAAAGTGGGAGAAGAGGAGAGTGACGGGCTCCCAGCCTTTCACCTTCCCTTGCATGTGAGTTTTCCCAACAAGCCTCACTCTGAGGAATTTCAGCCAGTTTCTCTGCTGACGCAAGAGAACTGTGGCCATAGGACTCCCACTTCTCAGCACAACACAATGGTAGGTTTGCTTATGGTCTATTGTGCTTACATCCATTCTTTGAATTCTGCCTCTGCAGTCGTTTGGCACCCAGATCTGTACTTTATGGAGTGTACAGTGCACGGCTACACGTACAGAACACGCCACAATAGTGTGTAAGCTCTGACCTGGCTGGGCTGCCTCTGCCCTCCACTGCAAATGGCTGAACCACTTGCAGTGCAGACTTTTCCTCACCTTTGCCTGATGGCATTTAGGGTGCTAAAATTTGTTAGCTGCACTGATGTGAGTTGGAAGGGTATGTGTTCAGCAAGCAGCAAACAGGTTTGGAACACTCTAAGTGAGAGTCACGTTTGGCATGGTGACTGAAACATCACCCTAATGCCAAGTTTGTGCAACAGTAAAGCATGAAAGTCTGTGGAAACGGTAAAAAAAAGAAAAAAAAACTTTGAATTTTGATGACTTAAAAACTTACATGTGATGTGTAATTCACGTCACAGATACCTACAATAAAATTTACTGTGCTTACGAAATGAAATCAACCTACTGCTTTTTCACTTGTGAATTTCCACTCTGGAACTGGCGCTGAGCACTTCATTCATTACATGCAGCAGTCCAGGGGAAGTCCAAAACTGGCTGTGTCTTAAAGAAGACAAAACAATGCTGTGTTCCTTGCTAGTGTTGTAGCATCACTATTACATGTTTTGGGCCTTCAGTGGAGTACTGATAGATTTTTAGAAAGGTTGAAGGGTGCAAGGAAAGGCAGTGGAACCCCAGGACTGAGGCACTTCGACAAAGCTCTGTTTGGGAACAGGCTTGCAGGGCTCTTGCCTGTTTACAAATTTGGCTGTAACTTTTCTGTTAGTCCCCCCCTTCGACGAAGGGCGCTGATAATTTCACTAGAAGCGAAGATAATAAGTGGACCTGCATATCTGAAGGCTTTTAAAAAGGCATTGCAAAATAGGTGATGGTGTGTTCTCATAAGAGCCTGCAAGAGCTCCACATTGGCATTTAAGCCCTTACAGCTCATTATGCATATGTAACAAGCCCTAAGTAAAAAGCCTTAGGGATTATTATTTCTCATAGGACCAAGTCACCGAGTATTCACTGAAGCTGCTCTCCTAAACATAATAACTCACTGATCCTGTTCCATTTTCCTTCCTTTTTTTGGGCTAGTGCTTAAGCTCAGACAGTGGTTTGGAGTATCTGATTTTAGTTTGTGTTATTGCAACTTTACATGAAGAAAGAATTCATTGGAGAATTTACTCATCGGCAGACAATGTCATTATCTTTTTTCAGCTTGTTTATTTCTTATCCCTTATCTTAGGTTTTATGGAGGTGAAATTCATGAATGTAACAGTTCCAGCCAGTGGGATGATAGGGGATGTAACTAATGTATGGGTTTTGCTATATTTTGGCCTATTTTAAGGGAGTGTTTTGAAGATAAGGAATTGTTTCTGAAAACATTTAAGTCAATAGATAAACTTGTGATGGCACCAGTAGTAGAATCAGACCCTAAAGAAATAAAAATCACTGTTTTCTAAGGAGCCCAGCAGGAGTATTTCAGCTACTTCTTGCTGAAACATTTAACTGCTCTTTAACTGATTTTAACTAACTTTTGTTAATTTATAGTTTTTAAGAACAAGAGGTTTAGCTGATCATCTAGTGTAACTTCCTGCTATGAAGGCTGTATTTAATGTTGTGTCAAAACAAAATGTTCTGTCTTTTTTACAATACAAGATACTGACTGAATCATGGGGTGTTTTAGATAGTTTTGTTGTAGCAGTGACACAGTGCAGGCTTACCTGAGGCAGTGTTTGGGGGGTTGTAAGGGACTAGTTTTGTCTTCATATTTAAGAATATTGCCAGTCTGTATGGATGTAACATTTTGTTAATATCTCTCTTTTAGTGAGGACTGTGTTGTAGAAGTCATCACTCAGGTAGTTCAGAAGGGATGTAGCCTGTGTGTCTCCAGAAGGAAGGAAGTGATCAGTCTAAATGAGTAAAATAGACAAACAGACATCATCACACCCTCTGCTGCTGTTGTGGTAGGTAGTTATCAGAAGGAAATCACTGGATAACATTTAGATTACTTCAATTTGTGTGCTTAGCAGTGACAAAAATCATTCCCAAAGGGCATTCATTTTATAATATTGCAGAGGACATTTTTATACTATTTGAGTTGATGTTCTGTTGTTCTGTCATCTCTGGGAAGCAGATCCAGGTGTATGCAGGTGTGCACACAGCACCAGAGAGTGCAGTCTGATACAGTTTTATTGATAAAGTTCTAGGAGCTTCACACTTCCCAACTTACACTTTTGAAAATTTACCCTATTGCACTTTACTGAGTTTTAACCACTGCCATCGTGGTGAGACAGCTCAAAATTCTGGGTAAGCTTTTATAAGAGGAGGGCAAAATTCCTATAAAGACATCATCAAACCTAATCACGATTGGCAAAAATCTGCAAAGCCCATCTTCCCATCAAAATGAACAGGATCTTTTTGAGGATGTTGGAAGTGCAGCCAGAGAAAAGTGAGTGCAGTGGGCACAAACTGAAATGAAGGACCCCTGTGAACATGAGGAAATGCTTTTTGTTGTGTGAGGGTGACTGAGCATAGGAACAGGGAGGCTGTGGAGTCTCCCTCCTTAGAGATAGTTAGAAGTCATCTGGACATGGTCTCAGGCTCTCTCCCTGCTTGAACAGGGGAATTGGGCCAAGTCTCCTCTGGAGATCTCTACCAGCCTGAACCAAGGCAGGGGTAATTCTATCTCATATTGTCTTTCTCTCTTTATAGAAGAAACTAGATACTTGTTTTAAGTAGGAAAACTCTTCTGATAAGAAAAGAAAGAGTAGTTTATCAGACTTAAAGTAACTGCTCAGACAATATTAGAAAATATAATAGACAAATTATTTGACCCAGAATATATCCAAGAGTCCCCTTAGGACGTTCATAGCAGGCCACAAGCTTTGCAGGGAAACACTTGAGGACTACAGTATCAGTCAATGGCTCTTTTGAAGAAACCTATTAAAGCTACAGTATTTGGATAGCACAGATAGTTGTTAGCTCATCTAAGTTACAAAGGTTTATTTTACTTGTTCCTATTTGCTTGCCTTTATGTTCTATTTGTCTGCTTTTGCAACTCTGGAGACCACTGATCTCACCAATGGTGTCTGTGTGCTAAGTTCTTGAAAATGAGAAATGTCAAGGCTAAAAGTACTGACTAAAGTATACCACAGGCATGGTGTGTTTAAATCAGACCATTCCTTTTAACTGCAGAATATCAGTGAAATGCTGTATGGGATTAAAAAAAAAATTAAAAAAAACCACACACACACACACACAAAAAAAAAAAAAGTCCTGAACAAAAGGTCAAACTGGTAAGATTTTGCCACTCTCTAGTTGTTCCAAACTGATGACTGTGACTGTACTGGTAGCCCACATTTATTCTGCAGTTTCAGTGGGATTTAGAATTAATTTTCAATGGTGCTTTAAATTGATAGGAAATATTGCAGTGCACTGTTCAGTAGCTTCACACTAAAATAAGTTGTGTTTTTGTGGTGAATGAAGTTATACTCTATGTAACTTGGGAATAATACTAAGAATAGCAGTACTACTGGCCAAAGAGCTTACCAACACATTGCTTTGTGCTTTTCCTCCACTTGTCCAAAATAAAAGGTTGTTTAATGCTTCATTTGAATTCTCTTATCACATCTGTGCTGGCCTGTGCTTCACCTGTTGGTCTGGAGTTGTCAGCATATGAATGGTGGTGGATCAGAACAACAAGCGGCTGGAGCACTTAGCTATTATTCAGACCTTCCTGGGAGAATGGAAATCTGAATGCATATAGCTTTTTAAAAAGTCAAATAGGACTCTAATTATACTGAGCTAAAGAATGCATATTTAAATAAAAAAAAAAAAAAAAAAAACACCAACCTCACAGTGGTTTTAGAGAAATTTTAATTTCCAGTGTACCTTTGAGCATCAAGCTTAGGATAAGTTATTGTGATGATACAATGCACAGTGTTGTGAACACCAGTGCTTTTACTGTGCCAGCTCTAATAATGAGAATTTCATTGTTTGGGGAGAGCAGTCTCCTACACTCTAGACAAAAGTGTAATTACTTTTGAACGATGTGGAATGTGCTCAGTTTAATAGCATGGAGAATAGATTCACAAAGATTCAGATAAAGCTAGCTTGGAAGCCATATGTGCAGTGTGGCAGTATGAAATTGTTAGCAGGCACCATAATTACAGCACACACACACACACGGGCACACGAACAGTTTCACAGTTTAAACTATAAACTGTTGTTTTTGTAAGAGATAGGCCTATCTGAACAGGACTAGTTCAGTTAAAATAAACCAGAAACAGAGGTAAGCTTGCATTTGTCTGATGTCCTTCCCTTCCTCTGTTCATGGTAAATTGGTATTTACAGGATTGCATTGCTGCAAACATCACATTATAAATGTCATCACAAAGGTAGCACGTGGAAGCAAGTTTCCACAGATGTGGTTTTGGGCTTTTACTGGAGTTCCATCTTTACACTTGCACCATTTCAGGGAATCACTCTGTGGGCTGTTAGGAAAGGGAACAAATGGAAAAGAACCAGTCAGGACCCATCGAAGAGCTGTAGAAGTTGCCTACTGCACTGTTTAGTCCAGACCCTGGGAAACTCTCTGCAGTCCTTGAGAATCAGCTGTGATAGAGCCAGAAGCAGCTTTGATAACTCTTATCTGCCTGACAAGTATCTAGCATTCAGATTAGGCTAACCTGCTTGTCCTCCTTGTCATGATCTATATTCTCCCAGAACTCCCATCCTGTCCCAACCATGTGAGTCATGCTTACATTACTTGCCCACTGCTTGATATGCAGGTCCTGTCTGGGGCACATAAAGAAATGAAAAAGTGTCTCTTCATTCTTCAGGTGAGTCAGGGATCAAAGCCATAGAGCAAT
Organism: Phylloscopus collybita; assembly: GCA_027886175.1. Classification (NCBI taxonomy): domain Eukaryota; kingdom Metazoa; phylum Chordata; class Aves; order Passeriformes; family Phylloscopidae; genus Phylloscopus; species Phylloscopus collybita. Next base: position 6,057,907 of record JAJNNQ010000016.1, read on the forward strand.
TTGGGAGCAGTGTGCTTTTACGGAAATTTCCTTGGTTTATTGAACCACCCTCTTAACACGGTGACTTTTGCATACTTTTAGCCATGGAAAACGAGTGTGGGTACATTATTCCCAACAGGAATCAATAAGCAGAAACACCTGCTGAAGTTTGAGATGATCCATTAGTGTTTTGGTCAGACTTTGAAAGGTCCAAAGGTTTGTTAGGGGACATTAAATATGTAATGAAGTAAGAAAACTTTTTTTCTTTTGCATCCCCAAGCAGGAGGGTTAAAACTACATTTAAACCAATAACTTGGCAAATCAAGACCAGGCCTACAATATATAAATTGCCTGGAATACAGAGTGCAGATGACTCTAGTTTTTAAAGGCCACGAAGAGAAGTGGAAACAGCAGTTGTTTGTTTTTGCTGAAGATCATCTTACTGTGAAGCAGTCATGTTTTTAATGGATTCATTCGAATGCAGTTAAGCAGAAAATAATCAACAGAAAAGTAAACACCTTTGTTTTATGGAAGTGCTGGGAACTGTATGTGTCCATTGTTTGCAAGTGATTATGTGCCTAGGCATCAATTCATTGACTTCATACTAGAAAATATCTTCATTTAAACTTGCTGCATAAATAGTAGTAAAATTTAATTCAAGTGAGTAGCTGAAAAATTCTACAGAAAAAAGAAGAGATAGGTAGAACTGTAAATATAAAAATATTCTACATTTGGTAGGAATATTCAAACCAGATGGCCTCTCTTATGAGGAAAAGAACTATTAAATGCCCTATCAAAAAACTATGTGAGCAAAAAACTTGGTCATCTTTCTAAGCAACAGAGTTAACTTCAAAATTTTGTTTCAAATGTGTGCTATCAATCTGAGGAGCACTGGGAAGGACTAGGATATGGAGAAAGCCCCACGAGGACTGCAAGACCAATGTATAGCAAGAATCCAGAGAGACTATGTTTAAATATTCCTGCTTCTTGATATATCTTTTGCTTCCAAAGTCATTCCCTGTGACATAACACAAGGAGGATCTATGGGATCTTCCACATCCTTTGAAAAGTCAAACAGTAGCTGTGGATTTTTGTAGTTTCTGCAGTCTGGGTCCATCCCCCGTGGCGCTCTGCTCAAATTTATTCTGAAACTCTACCTTTTCTTTGGTGACAGTGAATCTTTCTGCTGTTGTAGTGAGACATAAACTTTGCTGCCAGTAAAACACCCAATTCTCCATGGTTCTGAAAACAGAAGTCCAAAGAAATGTATTTTTTAAATTTGTGTTTTTCCTTTCAGTGACTGTATGTCCTTTGACCAAGCTGCTGCACTGTTGAGAAGCTTTTGGCCTTAGGCTGTCAGTGTAACTATTATCAGAATAGAGAGCAGCATCCCAGACTCCCATACTCTTATCCAACATGTACCTCAAGACAAAGCATGTGGGAATCCCGAGTTGATTATGTTTTGCCCCTACATAGCACAAACTCCTGCACAAACACCACCTTGACCCATTTTTGCTTCAGTAGTTGTTAATTCATTTTAGAACTTCCAGAACAGTTTCCCCATGGGCTTTGTGTTTGCTCCACACACTTTTCATATCCACAGTACTACTTCTGAGCAGCAGTGTTCTCCCTTTCTTTTCACTGCAGGTGTGAATTTCTCTCTATTTCCAGCTTTATAAGAGCCAGTGTTATTCTATCGGTTTCTGTCAGCTTGCAGTTGTCCTCTCAAAACCTCTCTCTGCTTTGCCCATTTTCTTCCTCTGCTTGTAGCCCTATTTAGCTTAGTCATTTTTATTATTTAATCCATTCTAAAGCCTTTTAGTAAATAGCTCATATGAAGACGTTGCCCAGTAAAAATAAGTGTTGTGCTATTTGCTTGGACAGAATGTCAATAAAATAGGGGATGGTTGGTTTTTGATGTGCAGCTCTACTTAGCAGGGAGATATACCAAACCTAAAAGGCATTGTGAAGTGTTGGTCATGGTTTCTTGAATTCCAGGGTTGCAAGGAGTCCCTGTGGTTATAAACTATGGCTCTTAGAAGTGCCAGAACCTTCTGCTACGCTTGGTACTCACAGTCGTGTTTTACAGTCTCTTCTCTCACTGTCAGATGTTTGTGTGCATAGCAAGTTGCCCACTGCAGTTAGGATTTCTTTATTTTCTGTCCTTTCAATGGATGAGTGACGTGATCATGGTTTTTTGCGTTGTCTCTTTGAGTATGATTCTTCAGGTCATACAAAATTCAGTTGGATTAGGCTGTGCCAAGGCCACTTGGCTTTCTCTAATTTTTCTTCCCACTGCTGATGCTTTTTCAGACTCACCTAAAGTAATGGTGGTTGTAGTGGGAATGAAAATGTGGCTCCAGGCATTTGCTGGCATTTAAAGTGTCGTGTCATCCAGTCGTGTTTTTTCCCTTTCATGGAACTAAACTGCTTCCTTCTTGTCTTAAGTACATCAGTGAAATACCACCGCCTTCTCCGCTGTAATAAAAGGAGTTATTAATTTTCTCTAGAAATTCATGGCTGAAGAAGGACCTTTGGCAAATTAGACTGCAGATTTCATGATGTGTTTACTTAAGGATGGGCGTCTACCATTGGTGGGTCAACTCCTAAGATGTGTTCAGAGACCTCGCGACAAGAGGAGATTGATGTGCTGCAATGTTTCTGAACCAACCAGTGTTCCAAAGTGTTTAAGAGACAATGGAGTGGAGGAAACAAACTTTCTTAAGTAAAAAAGAGTCCTTTATGCCTGGGGTAGCAAGCATGTCTGAATAGTTTGGCCGGCCTCATTTCCAGATTCTCTCTAACACCCCGAAGTTCTTTGTTTCTTTTTCCGGTTTAGTTGCAGTTGTGTGATCAGATAAGGCATTTTTTGCTCTTTGCAAGGGAGAAGTAGACTTAGTGAATCCCATTAATTTAGCATCACTAGATAAACCAACAAAAGTAACTGAGTGGAGTTGTGCCCAGTTTAACTCAGGATAGCATTTGCCAGAGCAGTGTAAACAAGACTGTAATTATACATGGAAATAATCTGCTTCAGCATCCTTTTTTTATGCTTTTAAAACTGAATCTCCCCCAAGGAAAAAAAAAAAAAAGAGAGCTCTAAAGATTAACTTTCTGTAGTTTGTACAGGCAGCAAGCAAATTACATAGATGGTCTAAAGCATAGACTAGTAAAATCTAATATCAGACTGTTATTATCTTTATTTACGTTGTACCCGGAGTATGATTTATTTTTATAGAGACAGAAAAAAGAAACATTCTTGCCCCAGAATGCTTAGCTTATGACCCTGTTCCTGCAAAATAATCTGGTTGATTGGAACCTAATGCTGATGGTAGCAAGAGGGAGGGAAGGAGAGGTCACTGACTATAACTCCTTCTTCACATAGCTTTTTGTAGGATTGGAGTTTGATGACAGAAAATAATAAATATTATAGCAAAAGGTAAAATCCATCTGACATCTCAAGTCTGAATTACTGGGGTAGATTGTGTGTGTATCTCTACACTAAGTCATGTCAGAAGTGGAAGCTTGCATTGCTTATTAATACTGCTAGCCAGAATGAATGCAAAACATCCATGCTCCAGACTCTCCTCTATGCTGATTTTCAGATTGAATTTAAAGCGTGTGCTTCACCTCTGTGACTGTGAGTGAAACTTTCCTGCTTCCCGTTCTTTTCCTTTTAAATTGCTGCAGTTGTGATCAGGAGATCTGCTCATCTTTGGATCCATCTGTGTTCAAAAGCAGCAGTATTTGCTGAGGATGTGCAGGTTTCCAGAAAACAACCAGATACGAATGCAGAGCTCAGCATTTAGGATTTAGGGCTCTGGTAGGAGCAAGTTAGTTTCTCGTACAATATTCAGGTAAATTTGTGGAGTCTCAGTGATAAATTTCTGGGGCTTATTGGAGTCTTGGTGCAGCATGAGGACATTTTGCCTTTTCTCGTAGAGGAAAGAAGTTATTTCCTCTCACCGAATGGAGTTGGCCACTAACACATAATCCAAAGCCATGTAAATCTTAATGTCACTTCTGGGGTGAAGATTCAAGGGTGAGGTCTCCTCAGTCTATATGTTTAAAACAGTGTGTTAAAGTTCAGAAGTGAGCTGGTAAATTTAGCTTTAACTTCATGGTTAATGGAAGTAAATAGGGAATAGTGGAGCATGATTCATTTTGTCCTAACAGATCTTGTAAGTAGGTCAGGGAACTCACACCCTAGAAGTGCCTATTTTTCTTCATAGGTTACAGCTGGAGCTTAGGTTGTTAAGCTCAGCTGTTGATCCCTATAGTTTATAAATCTGTGGTTAGATAACTTCAACCAAAAAAGCCTTGAGTGAGAGGTAATTGCCTGGCCAGAGAATTTAATAATTCGTTGTTCATAAGTAAAAGTTTGCTGTATAGTGCTTAGCTCTGTTGGGAATAGAAAACATTCTGCATCTCAGAGTTCAAACCACTCAACTCATCTGAGTTTGTGGCCTGCATCTGGCTAATGATAGAGTGTGAGTCCATAGTATATTCTTTCCTTTTATAAATATAAAATCTACAAATATCCCCCCCTCCTTTTTTCCCCCCAAATTCTTAAATTCATATTGTCTTAACAGAGACAGTAGCAGAATGTGGGGGAGAGCAGATTGATCAGTCACAATAGTTGCATGTATAAGACTTGTTTAAACTCTTTAAACCAATTTGATAAACTCCACTGGGAAACAGTTTTCAGAATTTCATACATCTACAAGCAGAGTTGCAAATAGTGTGATTCAGCCCTGCAAAGAATACATCTGTGGCAGATGATGTACTTTTCCTGTTTGCTTGTGGCCAGTGTAAACTTAGCTTTTGGGCAGTGACCATAGCTTCAGTTTTGAAGCTGTCAACATGAGTATTGGGTAATATATTGACACAGGGCCACAGTGAATTCCTGAGCTTTCCTTGTGAAAAAAATAATTTGACTGAAATACTCACTTTTATATTTAGGATCTGTATCTTTATATTGCTCTGTAAAATATCACAGAGTTGTTGGACTTGTAATTTGATAGATATTAACAAAGATGGCAAGTTTTTGGTTTACTGGGTGAAATTAGATGTTATTTCCAGCTTCCAGGTTGTTGATTTATCATGGGCAATTCACTTCTGTCATCTATGGCTGTGCTAGTACAGTGGAAATTATACTTGCTCTTCATCCATGATGGTCTGTGGTCTCTCAGAGTTTCCACACTCATGGAGATTATTGAATGCCATACAGTGAGATTGGGGTTCAGTTCACTGAAGTTCAGGCACATAAAAGTGAGGTGTTTGGGCTGTCTTCACAGTTTGTGTAAAGAGATAACCACCCGCCTAGAACAGCATTTCCAATCCTAAAATAAGCACCCAGGGCAGGAAAGATTAATTACCCTCTGAAAGTGCTTGTCTATTGACTATAGAGGGAGCCTTGATGACTAGTTTAGACTAGGTGTCTGATTTGGGGCTAAAATTAGGTGAGAGCAATCCCATTCACAGTGTGTGGTGTTAGAGAAATAACGTGTGTTACTGTGCAAATATTCTCTCATTTTTCTGTAGAAGTAACTATGTTCTAGTTCATCCTTTTTTGGGGGGAGGGATTGGAGAGTGTTGTGTGTGAATATTCTATCAGAATTCCTTTTTAGCCAGTACTGATGGTCTTTAGTGGGGTTTTAAGAATTGGATATTCCCTAAAAGAAAACCTTTTGTTGTATATCTGTTAAGTAGTGTTAAGTTCAGATAATAAATCATGTGTTAGTTAGCAACATGTACTGGAGAATAAAGAAATACAGAACACCTCTAAAAAGTCTATTTTGGGAAGATTCTCTTAGTATTGAAAAATGGCATTAATTCTAGTGGGTTTCCCCTTTAAAATGTACAGAATTATCAAATGTTGTTAGAAACTCAAACCCTTAATAAAGCATTTGCCTGTCTTAGTATCAGCTGCAATGAGCATCAAATTTTTATTGTTCAGTTTAACTGATTACAGAGAAGTTATTTAACCTGCTAAAGGTTGATTTCACTTTGCTTGGTCATTTTCACAAGTCCAAATGCTGTGCATAGGCACAGTAGATAGACCTAGCAATGTATTGGTTAAGAAACTGTAGTTAAATTGCAGCCTTACTCTGTAGAAACCTGTCTGCTGAGCATTTTAATTCTACTTCTGTCCTCCTCAGTGTTTAATCCAGAAAATGGGTATATGTACATGTGCACAGCTTCACATTTTGGCACCACGTTTGGTATATTGTGTGCTGTGACTTGTATCGTGCCCGCAGGCCGTAGGAAAACGACACAAATTAAATGTGAAATAGGAGGAGACATCATTTAAAACTTGCATGTTCTAGAGATGCAGTATGGCATCTGAGAGTTGCAACATATTGCAAAAAATCCCCCCTATTTCCCCAACAAGAAGCCGGTGTTTTCAGCTGTGCAGGCTGCTGCAGACACAGGCAGCTTCTTTGGCTGTTTGCTGGGAATAGCTGTCACTGCCTTTTATTTGAGGCACTATCATGACCACTGCTACACATGCTCTGCCTCCTTCTTGTTCCTGTCTAACTGCACAGGTCGTGTTCTGCTCTGCCCTCTTCTGTGGTTCTGTAATTATATTTACTTTACATAGACATGCGAGTTCCCTTTTCCCTTTTACATATGTTGTTTTCCTTCATGCTGAGAAAACTCCACAGCCTGACAGGGCGCTTTTTTTTTTTTTTTCTTCCCTTTCCTTTCCTTTTTTTTTTTTTTTTTTTTTTTTTAAGCACTCCAAATTCTATCCAGCTTTAAACTCTTATGTTTATAACCCCGAATATCTCTAAAATGTCTTTACCTAAAACACTTTATGGTTTTATTACCAGGTTTATGCCAGTAATAATATTCACATCAGCTTTCTTAGGGATAATCTTTAAGCAGAACCTAGCAAGAAAGGCTTTGAAAACTATCATTCCCAGGAACGCAAATCTCGGAACATGAAACATCGGTTTAATCGCCCTCTCTGACAACTTAACACGACAGATTGAAAAATACAAGCCGATATGGAAGTGGGATCAATGGATTATCAAAGTCCTAAACATCTTTTCTTGGGGAGGTTGGGGGTGGGGGGGGGGGGAGAGGCGGGGAGCTTTGGGGTCCATTGGCATGCGTAAAACACGAAGTTTGCATAGCTTACCACAGATCCGCTGCTGTCTGACTGGCAGGGAAGTTGAGAGGAAGAGAGAGAGATTTACATGAGGGAACTCAGGGGGCTTTGTCACGGCAATTGTATAAAGTGATATACAGTGCAAATCGACTCGAGCATGTCCCTGGATAGCAGGCGGTTTACAGCCTCTTCAAGCAGAGATTACTGCTTTATCTTGTCATACTAAATTAACGTGGCAGCACACTGTTAAACAGTGGTGACCTCTTCATCTGTGGAAATTGCTGCCTAGAGGAGAGATGGTATTTAAGACTCTCTTTCTCTCTCTCTCTCTCTCTCTCTCTCTCTCTCTTTTTCTCCCCTCCCCACTTTTTCTCTGTATCCTCTTCCCTTCCTCCCTGTCTCCTTCTCTTCTATCTTGTCTTTTTTCTTTTTTTGCTGTAGGGCCCTGAGGCATTTTTGGGTTAGGTTGTAACATTAAAGACAAAAAGAAAGAAAGAAGGGGGGAAGGGAGAGGCTTTTAACATCAAGGTGACAACAGCTATGTGTTAATTGGGCCTTTGTTGTTTGATTAATAGCCACTTTGGTGTAGAATATTAAGACAGTTGTTTGGACAACTTTCTAAAAATGACATGTCCTTTCAGTAAACTGGGATTAAGCGATGTTCTCTGGTCTGCACATTTTAACTCCTTATTGTTATTGCATTTAGTCCTAAGCTTGCTGCTCTTTTGGAGCGAGCATTGCATCCAACACTCCTGGCACCATCCTCGGCTGGCATGGAATGCCACAGCTCTCTCCAGGGGCACTCCAGGGAGCTGCTCTGGGACTGGTGTTATTGAGGGTCAAGGTGATGAAAATACCTCTGCACTGTGGTCAAGCTCTCCTGTTGGGCTGTATTTTAGAATTGAATGATGCTCTGAGAAATGCAGTTGGGTGGGAAAAGGGAAACAATAATTTTGTTGGGCTGGCAGCGTGATACAGAACAGGAAAATTAAATCCTATGTTCCCATGTTTTTCAGTAAACTGAGTCAGTTAAGGAGAGGATGCAATTTCTTCTTTAGACCAGGTTTTTTCTTGATTTTTCTATTTACTATGCAGTGCTTCACTGTGGGTCCAATCCAAAGCTCTTTGAAGTCACTATAAAGACTGCTTTGTCTTTAATAGGCTTTGGATCAAGGCCCACATGACCTTAGGCAAATTATTGCAAATCAGTGTTATGAAGTGCTTGGAAATTTGCAAGCATACATGTCCAAAGTATTAATTTTTGATAAACTTTAAGAAGCAGTTGGGAGGCCAGGTGAAGTCAGGTTGGCCAGACTGGCCTTAGAGGTATCCATATGTGCTGAAAATGGAAATGTTATGGATGCATGTTTGGGTTAAGGAGGCTTTCCCTACCTCTTCCTGTGCTGACTAATGAGTGTTTAACAGGTTCTCTTCCTATGCTGTTGGAGTTGCCAGCTGACAAGAGAAAATGCTTCCGCTTCCAAAACTCAGCACTGACTCTGGAATGCCACAGGACTTTGACTACTTCAGTCCTATGAAGATGGCTGTAGAAATTTAATTATATGCGATGGAAAAAGACTTGAAGATGATCTATCTTGGTTTTTTCCCTGCTGGAGACAATTGTTCCTTACTGTGAATTTCTTGAGCTGCCACCTACACAAAGATTCATGCAAAATTCTGTGCGTTTTGTATGTAACATTTTCAGAGGCAAGGTTTTTTTTTTTTTTTTTTTTATTCGCTTCCCTGGGATGCCAGCACAGCTTATTTTTACAGCAGAATATTTGCCATTTCAGATGCAGTGTATCTGTGAACACTGATGTTATCATTGTTTTCTTTGGTTGAATTTTGAAGGCCATTGAGCTGAGCGTTTGTACTAGAGTTATGGAAGGGACTGACTCCCTGATTTATTATTTGGGGAAATCAATGCGTTTGATAATTTATGTACAGCTTAGAGAGGCCACGTAAGTGGCTCATGAATCGATCAGCAGCCAGCAAAAAATGAAAGCTAACGAGCTCATTTCAATAGCAAGTTGCTCATTAGCAGGTAGGCTCACTGATCTTTCAGGGTTTCCAGTTCAAAGTCACATGCTTTTTCCATGTTCTCGGAAGAAGTGGTTTCCTTGCAAAGAACAGAAACAGAAAAAAGAAAGCGTGGCAAGGTTTTGAACATTTTTCTCATCGCTTTGACATAAATGTTTACAGTAAATGCTTGATGCTGGGCTAGAGGGGCAGCCATCTAATGGTCTTGGCCTGTGCCCATCACTGTAGTTACATCAACTTTCAGCCTCTAAAATTGAGTTTACCAGGGATTTAGCAGTACACATGGGAAGAAGAGGAGAGAGGCCTTTTCTGGGTTTCTGCATGGAAATCTCTGCATTACCAGCACAGTATTTTCACTCCAGATTTTCTCCAGCTCAGAAGCCATGTGTGGAATGCTAGCTGGTAGGCAGGATGTCCTTTCCTCCGTTCCCAGTCAACACTGTGACCCATCCTGGTTAGATAACACCAGGCCTGTGTCTTCCCCTCTCCTGGTAGTATTTGGTGCCTTGTTTTGAAGTATTTTGGTGCTCCCAGGAAGATTTTTTTGTGGGGTGTACACAAAAAACTATTTAGTTTAGCTCAGTTACCCTTCGTGGTAAGGAGACCAAGCACTGAAAGAACATGGGAATGAACCTTCTTCTAGGAAGTACTCTAAGGGTCAGTACTGAGAAGTGTGGTAGATTTTATGTACCAAGGCTCATCAACATGCCTGAGAGCAAGGAACTGTTTTTAGCTTTCTGCTTTAGTAGAGTATACTGGTGTCCAACACTACTATTTTTTTTCTTGTAGTAGAGAAGCAAAATTCATTTTTAGCCTTTTAGCCTTTTTGAAGAGTAAACCCACTGCTTTACTCATCAGGCTTCTGATAGAATGTTCTTGAATCCGTATGTTGCTTGTATATGTAAGTATATATATAAAAATATTTAGGTGTATATATACAAACACATGTATTTCAGCTATCTCCTTTAGACATGAGGAATACACCACTCCTAATCAGACTGAAAAATCCCAAAAAAACAGTTTCTTGACAGAGTTGCCTGAGGCTTTTGCAAAAGAGGGACTCTCAAAACATATTTTAAAAATATTTTTAAAAAAGACAGATTTTCCAAATCTCAGGAATAGATTTTCAACTGCCTGATTTGGCTTGAAATGAGTTGGCTGAATCAGTTTCTTTTTCTTTTAAGTAAGTCTATAAAGCTTTGATGAATCTGGCTCATTGTTTAGCACTTATCTCATGAGTAAAGCTTGAGAGGTTTGGCTTGAAACTTACCAAATCACATCTTTGGAAAATGGCCCAAGCCTATTGATTTATCTGAAAAAAAAAAAAAATCCAGAGCAAAAACACAACTAAAAAACCCTGATCCAGCTTAGTGAGTAAGTCCCTTGCAGATCTATAGAGCCCCTACTGAATGAGCACATCTATTTCTTACCATTTGTCAGCCTTGCACTTCATGGAACTGTAGGGCTGAGAGGGATTGGGAGAGGTCATCCAGTCCCAGCTTCAATCCAGGGATCAGCTGTACCAATGTAATTTCTTTCAGATAATAGTCTGACTTCTTGAAGTTACTCAAGACAGGAGACTTGGAACCTCCCAGTCTGTCTGGCCCAGGGTATTGCTGTCTCTGGCTTTAGAAAATAACTCCTGTGTAGTCTTTCCTGCATCAGTTTTCTCTCATTGATTCTTGTCCTAGCCACTGCAGCAAAAGGAAATATGCTCTTTTCTACAATAAATGTTTTTGTATTTGAAGAGTGATATCACATTCCCTCGTCTCAAACTTTCCTTTCAATGTATGGGACTCTTGTTTCCACCATGTTTTTCTAAAAATATTTTACTCTTTTGTTGCTTCTCTGGACTGGAACTGCTTACAGTAGAATCATTGACATTTTAACAGCTATGTCTCCTGCTTAAAAACGGATGCTTTTCCATTAACAACAGTGGTATCTGCAGCAGGTGCATCTGTGATGCTGCTGAAAAGCTCTAATCCCAAGTGAAAACAGACTCTGGGTGGCTCAGACACCATTTTATAAATGGTGCTGTGTAGATTTGTTCAATTAACTTGCAGTTAAATCCTCTCTCATGCAATTTCTGTTGGAAGGAAGGCTTTGTGTGCTGCTCTCTTTTGCTTAGGTACCTGGCAGAGGATAAGTTTTGGGGCTGCTTAGCTTTACTGAGCTCTGAGTGCAGAGCTGTGGAATAGCAAAATGGATTATAGTGCCTCCTGCATATCCAAAGAATTGTCAGTAAAGTCTGACCACAGAATCTTTTCTTAGCGGGAGGAGGAAAAAGAAATGTTGAGTTTCCAAGACAAGGAGTTGGCAGAGGGGAAGTCTTTGAAATTTAAGGCATTTAATCTGGAAGTCAATGGAAAAAAATAAACATTAGACCTCAGGATATCACTTTTATGAGTCAGGTTTAAAAAGTGCTCAGTCCCCTAAACATGATAATTTTAATATGTGTAAGGTGAATTGGGCAAAAGATTTAAAATCATGATCCATTTCCTTCTATTATCTTTAAGGAATAAACAGTTTGTACAAGCTGAAATAAGGTAACTAATATAATGAGGATTATGCCTTTCTGTATGTTATGAATGTAATTAATCCTCTGTTAAAAAGGCGTTATCAAGTCAATCTTTCTGTTTTATTAGATGACATTTAGTAGAAATTGACCTTGATGTCAGTCAGCACTTTCTGTTCCTTTTACTGTGTTTTGGGCTATTTGGTAAGAGAAAAGCCTCATCCCCTTAAAATTATTTTTTTTCTCCCTTGTCTCTTGATTTTTACATTTTGGGGTTCTCACCTTGTGACCACAGAAAGAAGGTATAAGCCAGCTGGGTGAGCTGTTTGTGTTCATGAACTTGGTGCATTTTTACAAAGTAGTGAAGTAATCTGAAACGGAGAGCAGAGACAAGGAAGATGGTTCATTTGCTGCACCATCACTGCTTCTTTTGGAGCTCTGCTGTAATAACTGCAACTCCAGTGGTGAACACCTGGTGATTTTTCTCACCTGTGCATCTGAGAGAGGCTGGAGGTCAGTCTAGGGTATAGTGCAATAGAGAGGTGTGCTGTAGTGCCAAAGGAAAACCACCATGCAAGACAAGGTGGGCAATGATGGACAAAATTTCCAGTTGATCATGACAGAATCTTCATGTGGTAGAGCTGTTTTCTTTTCACTCTCCTCCCTGATCCTTTCTGGTATAGAAAGGTGTATTTTTGAACAAACTTCCTGATCTTTGGAAGTGCAAAGTGTTTCTGCAGTCAAAAAGTCAAAGCAGTTGATGGAGATGACAGCTGCTGATGAGCAGCTCAACCCCATGCTTCAGTGCAGAATTTGGGTAGAATGTCACAACATCATGAAGGTGTTACAGAAATTTTACAGAATTAACAGCCACCATATGTCTTGTAATAAAAGAAATAAAGCTCACATGGTGGTGGGAAAATGATGGTCACCTCACCAAATAGGAATATTGGGAACAGGCATCGTCCTTGGGCTGTAACTAAAAGTGCAAAAGAGTAGCTAGGGCAAATCTCTTCAGAACTCTTCTGAATTTTCTGCATGCATTTCTGAGGGAAGTCTTTGGAGACTCCTGTAAATGCAGGATACCAGCATGTATTATTTCTGAGAAAGAAGATGGAAATAAAAAAAATAAAATAAAATAAAATAAAATTAAAAAACAAACAAACAAACAAAACCCACAAAAACAAAAAAACCCCAACCAACCAACCAAACAAAAACACACAAAAAAACCCCCAAAAAAACAAAACAAAACAAAAAAAAAGCTCTGGGATTTTGTCAAAGCCAGTGTGAATTAAGGTGCAGTCCTTTAAAATGGATGGCTGTGTTAAAGCTGACTGGAGGACTTGCCACAGGAATTGTGGTAGGAAATAGCTCTTCATCACCGGCAAAAGATCAGTTTGTACTGTTGCAGTTTCCTTTTTTTGCTTTCTGATTTATCAGTTCTCTGTCGGGTAGTCTTTTGAACTGTTTTGATAAATAATTGTACTTGTGAAGGTTAATGGAGTGTCAGTCCCTTATTTACTCTCAAGTCAAACGTAGTGCATGCTAGTCAGAAGTGTAGGTCGTGCTTCATGACTAGCTGACCTTAATGCTTTAAAGTGTGGTTATAGTCAGATAAATGACTCTAAAAATGACATTAAAGGGTCCTATGTTTTCTGTCTTGCTGTGGCTTTTGAGGTCAAATTTAGTTGCATAAAAATATGATATTTCTATTAATTGGCTCTAATGCCATAACTTAACCCAGGGTTGGAAAATATGCTGTGTCTTTTTTTGCCTCACATCATTCCTAGTAACAAACACTTTGCAAATGGTACTTAACTATTTTGTTGATAATATGTCTGCAAAGCAGAGTCCAGTTCCTTCTTGAATCTTCAGTAGTGAGGGCAGTTATAAAAAATAGTTATTAAAGCAAGCAGATAGACATGACTGAGAAAAAATACATGGGGAACAAATTTGTTGAATATAGGTGACATTTTAAAGTCACTGTTCTGTTTATCCCCATATGTAGTTGGATGTTCTCCTGTTGCAGAAGCTGAACACAGATACTTTCATCTAAACTTCTGCTAATCTGTGTCAATCTCAAATTAATTCAGCCTTGCAGTCAGAAGAATGACCAACAATTTCCAAAGTTGTTTGTTGCTATCTGTTTTCCAGTTTATTTTCCTCAGTGTCTTCAGTGGATACTGTGTTTATTTTCTGTAGTGCTTAAGCCCTGTAGTAAATTTTAAGATTAACTACTAAAATTTGAGGTGTTTTAACAGCTAATTCTGACCGTATTTTGTTTATCACTCTGCATAATCTGAGTTCTTAAATTATTCTGTTACTTCCAAGGAAGAAAGTTTTACTTTGTATTGTAGTGAATAATAGCTGACACGAAAATTAATAAACAACAAGGGCTTGAAATCAAATGTGTTCAGGAAGTGAGATTTCTAGAACAGTTTAGTCTTCTGAAAATGTGAGTCCATTGTTCACTGAAAATAACGTGGAGTTAAATGCATTTTGCTTATGGGGATCTTCTGAAACTCTTGCTGAGTTGTTCAAGTGTTCTGGCCAGCTCCTGTAGAAAACAAATGTGCTGAAATCTGGAAAATCATGTTGATAATCAAGATCTTAATGGAAAAAAAGTTTACAAAAAGCTTGACTATTTTAGGCCCTCCTCAGAAGTTCTCCATTCAGTCACAGAAAATTAATTTAGGTACTGCTGTTTGATTCCACAGGCCTTCCTAATCCCAGGTTTTCTCCTTTGAAGGGGATGTTCTGGCTGATTTGGGTAATTGTGATTTATATACTGCCAGTCTGGATGAGGTAGGGGCTGGGTTCAGACCAGTTCTGAACCATTCAAACTGGATCCAACCACATCAGACCAATTCTGACTGGTTCTGACCAGTTCAAACCTGTTTGAACTGGTTCGACCCAGTTCTGAAGTTGTGGCATAGTGTCATTGTAGCATCTTTTGACCCTCTATTTTTCAAAGTTTCTCTGAACCTGAAATTACGAGACACTCTCTAATATGTGAATAACAAATCAAATAAATCAAAGTATGTTGAGAAGAGCATTATATAAACGTGTGAGTGCAGCCTCCAGTTCTGTCAGAGGTGCTGTAAGGAGGATTGGGTGCCTTTCAGAGGGACCAGTTTTACTTTGACCTCCTTGTAACATACAAATAAAGCTCTCAGCATAGTTCCCCTCTATAATGTCATGTGCATGATTTTCACTTTTACTTCACGTAATTGAATCTGTCCGGGCAATTTCAGATTTAAGTCATCCCCCCATATGTGATCCAAAGATCAAAAAAAAACTGAAATCAAGAATTTTTACATAACTCTTTTGAGTATGCTTAAATATGTATACTGTAAGTGTAGACACTCATAGACCAGAATAGAAGGGAAGAGGAAAATAAGAAAACCCTTCAAAATGCACTGTAATTTCTTTTAATGTATATGAATACATACATACATATATATATATATATATAAAAAGTGTGACTCAAACCCAAATACCCCGTCTTGGTGTTCACCCCCTGTCTGTGCTCAAGGTCTCTAGATGCTCAATAGGAGCTTTTTAATTATTTTTTCCCTGTTTGATGTTGCTGAGTATAACAAGTGCATTGCAGAGAACGTTTTGTTAGAAACCTTCTGTACGTCAGCTTAGTGCTGGTAGGCACAGTGATATCTGCTTGGATCACATCATGAGACCCAATTTTATTAAATTTAACAGAAGAAAGAGAGATTTTGTAAAACCATGCTCTGTTAGTCAAGCAATGCTTCCTCACCATAAAGCAGCCTTACATTCTTTCCAGCCAAAGTGGAGAAAATTGTGCCTTTCTTATTTGGGTTGGGCAATTCTGTGGGTTTTTCAGCGTCACTTCATGATGACTGAAAACTACAGGGAATACTCAGAAATCAGTGATTCAAAGAGGAATTTGGAGAAGAAAGGCTATTTCCAGCAAAAGTTATTCGTTCTCTGCTGATGGTGGGTAGTTGGCTGTGACTATAGAAGAATTGGTGTTCCTTGGGGGTTTTTTTAGTTTGTTTGTGAGCATGACGTACATCAGTGCACGAAATTAATTGTTAAGGAAAGTACGTTGTGCACTTAGTCATCTACAGGAATTTGATTTCTCTTTAATGAAATGGTATAAGAGAATGAGAATGAACTGCTTTAAAGCTAATAAAGATCATTTGTATTACTCAGAATAATTTAGGTAAGTGATGAGAAAGGGGAGGGAAATTAGCATTTCTGTACAGTTTGCTTACTGTGTAATTCTTAATCAGGAATGTCACAACATCCCTTGATATCATCTTATCACAAAGGTCTCTTCATAGTAGGCAATGTATGCTGCTGACTGCAGTTTACAGAAACAGAAGAAAGAATAACTCATGTGCAGAGTGAGAACAACTGTGAATCTGTCATAAATTAGAATTTATTAGGGTATTTTGCATCACTCAGCCACAATCTAAACTAGTGAGGTCTGTGTACATTTTAAATCTTGTTTAAACTCTGCTTGGGTGAGCTTTAGAATGGGACTTAAATAGTAAAATGACATCATGCTGCTCCCTGGAGTAGACCATATTGTTACCATTTGAGGTGCAGTAAGGCCCAGAAGTGTGAACAAGGGAATTGGTTCTTGATAATGCTTGGATGCTGAATGTCCTCTGCCTTTCCTGTGCTTTGGAACCTGGCAAGTCAGCTCATGCCATTTCCTGACTTGTCCTGTATACAATACCACAAAGGTATTTTGTGGGGATTAATTTAAAAAATTCTGATTAGCTCTAATCTGTATTATGTTTATGTATCAGTGTTACATTGATTGACTTCTGTCATATTAATTTTTAATAATTACAACGATACATTTGGCATTTTTGATCAAATACTGTCCTTTGAAGTGCACGGGATCCAAATAAGTTTGAGTCCTGCTCTGTAACATGTTCTGTGGAGCTGTCTTTCTGTAAAAGGATTTACTAACAGCACACTCTGTTTATAAGCACAGAATATTCCTTTTCTTTTTATATCCTGTACAATCTTTCCTCCAAAGGTGAGAAAACTACTTTGGTTTACACCAGAATTCCAAGTTCTGTTTCACCAAAATTGTGTAATGGTTGTAGATAGGAAAAAAAGTCAAGTTATGAAAGAGCAGAATAGGTGAAATAAATTTTGGAGGGAAAGTAAGTCTGCTAATAACTGTTAAAGAGGATTAAACCACTTACTGCTTGGAAAAGTCTTGTAACATTACTTAAGAAATATAAGAGAGTTAGTAGTAGACAAAGTAATTGAAGTCTGAGAATTGAGAACTTAGGTTAAAGCAGATCCATGAGTCCCTTGGGCTGGATGATGTTCATTGCAAAAATAAATAAGACTAACATTCTGAACCAAAATAATTTCTTTTTTTTTTTTTTTTTTAATTCCTCTTCTTATGCTGTAGTAAACTCTGGTGGAGACTGTGAGACTATTTCTCAAGTAGTTATTCCATTTTAATAAAGTTATGTTTTCTGGCCCTTCTTGAAAATGAAAACTTCCAGAAGATTGTTTCAGAAGAAAGAAATAGTGTGATGCTAATCTCTGTGGAGGCAAAGACTATTTTGATGGTTATCTTCTTGTAAGTCTTGTTATAATCTTTTGAAAAGCAGAAGAACAAATACAAGGTAAAAGTAGATAAACAGATGTGAATTGAGAAGGCTCATGAAAGATACACAACATCTATATAAAGCAGAACACAATTATTTAAAAAGTGTAGTGGATTTAGCCAAATACCTACCTTTCACAGAATCTTAGCATGTCTTGGGTTGGAAGGGACTTTAAAGACTGTTTTCCATGGGCAGGGACACTCCAGGTCACTCCAAGCCCCATCCAACTTGGCCATGAACACTTCCAGGGATGGGGCATCCACAGCCTCTCTGACCAGCCTGTGCCAGTGCCTCACCACCCTCACAAGAAGGAATTTCTTCTGTGCATCTAACCTGAATTTCCCTTCTGTCAGTTTGAAGCCATTAGTCCTTGTCCTGTCACTGCAGTTCCTGATGAAGAACCCCTTCAGATACTGAAGGTGCTTTGGGGTCTCCACAAAACTTTCTCTCCTCCAGCCTAAACAGCCCCAGCTGTCTCAGCCTGTCTGCACAGGGGATGTGCTCTACTGCCCTCACCAACTTCATGACCCTCCTTTATGTAGGATGTGTGTAAGATTCCTTGTAATACACGAGTGGGCTAAGATCTTTAAAAGTGTAAAGAACAAATTATTCCCAAGTGATTAATTATTGCAAGTTGCATGGATTTCATTCTGGAAGTATGCATGCATTGAGCTGTGCTTCCTTCATACAATCTTTCAAGCATCTCGTTTGAATGTTCCAGGTAAAGTGGCTATTAAAAAAAAAGAAAAAAAAAAAAAAGTAATGCATTAAGGTTACAAATTGATACAGCTGGAGCAAGTAATCCAAAATACAACAAAAATCTAGGTCATCAATGAGAGAAAGGCACTTAGACAACAGTAACGCTGAAAAATGCTTAGGTGTGATAAAATGAATTGGATATGAGCTTGTATTGTAGTAAGACAACAAAAAAGGCAATAAGAAGGTATTTGTCCTTCTCATAAATCTGCTAAGATGGTATGGGAAATAATGTGTTCAGTTCTGGCCATGTTGGAGTAAGAAGCAAACTGGAAGGATTTCAGATGCAAGAAACACATTATTAGAGAGCTGTAGGAGCTGACCTGGGAGGGAAGACTGTGAGAGTAAAGCCTAAATATGGTCAATAATAACATAGTAAGTATATGCTAACTGTTCCAAAAAGACGTGGATGGGACAAACTCTAACAGGGATGAAGAACAGTGCAGTGCCCTGGGAGAAGCAGCTGTGTAAGAACTGTGGTTTGGACAGAGGTGAAGGTGAGGCAGTGTTGAAAATCTGTAGAATATTCATGGGGAGAATGGGAAGCCTCACTGTCCTTCTGAGACGTTTTGCTAGCCAAATTAAAACATCTGGGACCCCACCAAAGGTGTGGGTGCACCAGGTGTGCCCTTCTGTTACAAACTTGCTTTTGGTGTTTGCAGAATCAACCTGCCTTAGCATGAACACGAGCACAGGCCTTTGTGGGTGCAGGATGCTTGCTTTTCTTTTGCTCCCCAGTTTGGGGGCTTGTTCTTTCCAGACAAGATATCCTCCACGTGAGCTCCAACACAGAGAAGGCAGCATTAACTATTTCAAATGTGGCTTTTCTTTACTTTCCTATCAGCCACCCAGTCAAAGGAATGAAGTGAAATAATCTGTCTGGTGCAAGTTTTTGTAGGCTACCAGAGAGCAGATGAAGTAATCTGACATCCCTTTCCATCTGAAAACTGCAGTGAATTGAAGTGTGAAAGCTGGGAACAGTCCAGGAGCCACTGCTGGCCTATGGCATTCCTTTTATCCTGAGTTCTGTTCAGATAGTCCTCTCCCCTTCTTTTAAAGAATTAAGCACAGACAATGGGTTTGTTTCATAGTAACAAAGCTGGTGATCAAACTGGCTTTGACACTCAACATAGGTTTTATTACACTCACAAGCCAGAGTTGTTGTATCTGGTTAGTAAGCTTGTATTTTTACAAAGATAATCGTTTTATACTGCATGATTTCCAAACTATTAGAAGGATTTAACGTATGCTGAAGCCTCTACCAAGCTGTTTTGATAAGCAGTCTTATTTTTTGTTTAGCAAGGTCTTACGGGCGATCTTTAGTCCCTCAGGGAAGAGCTCATAAAAGTCTTAAAAGTGCTTTTGCAGGGCTTTATTTATTATTTTTAAGCATGAAGATTGCTAGCACAAAGATAACAAGGCTCTTATAGTACAACATGTTCTTTGTTTTTGCAGGTTATAGCTAACATATTAGGAGTTCTCAGGATGCCAGTTTTGTTTGTTAAGTGTTTTGAGAGCAAATAGATGTAATCCTATATTGCGTTATTTTCTTAAAATGAGTTTAGCCAGAGAGGGAAGCAGTAGGAGAGATCTGGTCTGAGTATGGGTGTCAAGAATCATGTCACTAGCCACATTTATCCGTTACAAAGTAGCTGTTACAATTTTACTATATTTAATATCTAAGGCTTTGCAAATTACGTTTATATATGGGGAACGCTTCCTTGCAAGAAATGGGACAAAGAGGTGGGCTAAAAATAAAACCAAAATATAGACCACAGAAGAAAATAATTTAAAAACCCCCATGCTTGGCATTCCATATAAGAAAGTTCTAAAATTTCGCTCACAACATTTTCTCATATATTTTTTACTACAAACAGATCCACAGCTTGGATGTAGTTCTTTGATTTTTAATAAATCAAGTAGAAATGATGGGATAAGCAGTAAGAAGTACTAAACTTGTGCTGTGCGTTTGGGGATGGGCTGGAATGCAGAGCAGCCGAAGGAGAAATGTTTGTTTTAAAGCATCAGTTATCAGATTGTGCTCTGTGCTAGAGATAGTCTGATAATGGTCTGGTGGAGAGGCACAGAGAGTCACCCAGTCACACTGTGCTGCTTCCACCTCTTTATTTTCACACACTTATAATGGAGTCAGTGAGAATTAAATGAATATGTATATTATTGTGCATTTTCAGAAATCCCGCTAGGCACTATCTGTAGATACTTAAATCCTTGAGAAATCTGTTCCTATACTCTCTAAATCTCAGAGGATAAAGTTAGAAATCAGTGCAAAACGGATTATAAGTTATTCCTTTTGTGCGAGTGCAACCCAACAGTTTTTTTGCGACTCATCTCTAAACCTTGTAAATGTTTGAAGTTTTCCCTTGCTTGTGCAGTTGTGGCAGCAGTCTGAGTATAGTGGTATTTGGAAAAAAAAAATGAAGGTGCATTTCAGTGTTCCTGACAGATATTGTGGGGTGGCACTTGATATATGAGAGAATTCCCAATTTCCGGTTTCAGGTGATTGGGCTGTAGTGCCCCACAGAGTAATGTAAGAGTAATATAAGGACTGAGTATTTATTGCATCAATAAAAATGAAAACACAACCGCTGTGAGGCTTTTGGCCAATAATCTCTGGGCTTTTTATATCAATTACATAACATGCCTCAAGCTACAGGAAATATTCATTAATATCTCAGTTTACATTGTGGAGGAAAAAGAAGCAAAGTGTTAGATGTAGCAGAGTTCCTATGGCAAACGGTTGTCTTTTTTGAGCTTTGAACCATTTTCAGCCAGGTTCATGGATATCAAACACTGGAAATACCTGTTAGTCTTCCCACTGAAACCTCTGTCGTGCATCTTCTGCTTCATCGAGAAGAGGTCATTAACTAGATACAGCACTTGATGTCAAATAAATACAAACTGAAGTACAGGAGTTAGTAATGATTGGTAAAAACAAATAAAGTTCCATTACAAAGCGAAATTCTAGCATATTAGAGGGAGAACAAGATGTCATCAGGATTGTTTAAGTCTAATAATTGGTAGTACCTCCAAGATGTGGATCATGGAGGTCCAAATACATTGTGTCAGTAAAGCCAAATCAATATTTGACTTGAATGTATTTCTCTTGATGGTAGTAACATGGTCACAGTGAAAAGAAAAAAAAAAAAAAAAAGTGCATCTTCATTCATCATGTTTACTTCATCTAATTCAGGTAAAAGTCTTAGTTCTCTGCCACAATGACCTCTTCAGCTGACTCTTCTGATCCATTCACTTCCTTCTTCATTCTCTAGTGCGTTTCATTTCCTTGTCATCATTAAAACCACAATCCTTGGAAAAGAAAGAATCAGTGTAAGGATAGTGGTTGGTTTGCATGAATCTAATTGCAGACCCATAAGCTTTGGATGTACATCTTTATATGATGCCCTTAACCACTTTTATCCCTCTTTGGGTTATGTGTCAGTTCTTACTTCCTAATGATGTGTTTATCTTCTTCCACCTGTTTTTCCCTTCATGACCTTCCATACAGTCTTCTGTTTGCTTCCTGTATCCTCCACTGTTTCCTTTTAAATCTCCTTGGGATCATTCCTTCCCACCACTGATGAGCAACTTTACCACATGAAGGAGACTTCCAGACAAAAGCACTATTTAAATAGAAGATAGATTGAAGGAAGCTCTGACATATGAAAAGCCCAGTGCCCACTGGGATGCCTTATGGAACACTTGTTTCATCTTCCTGAAGGTGCCAGGTTGAGAGCCACCATGAACCAGGCAGGTTTGTGGTAATACCTGCTTTGTGACACAGAACGCAGCAGGAAAATTCAGTCACTTATGTAATTTGAAAATACGATTCCCGTTGAAAGGCAATGGCACTTAGGCTCCAGAAGGAAGCTAATTACATTGATTAAGGCAAAGATTGTAAGTGGAAGGTTAAGAAAAAAATTAAAGATCATTCTTGCTTTGTGAATATTGTGTGTCTGTTTTGTTTCTTTTAAATGTTAACAAATACTGGAAGTGTCAAGTCGAGTTTTCTCATAATTGCTGGTGGGCCTCCTGTGGGCAATAGAAGTATTCCTACAGCTTCCAGGTTTTCACTTGAAGTAGCTGTGCTGATGACTCTTACACATAGATATTTATTTCCTAAAATATTATTGGGGAAAATAAATTTTAAAAAATAGGAAGCAGTACTAAATTGCTGGAAAATCATTTGTCTTCAGAAGAGTGAAGTATTCTCTTTTCTGATTATCTGTTATGTCATACTGTTACCAGCTTCCTGGTCACTATGGAGACTATAAAATAGATAGGCCTACGTGTCTAATGTAGAAAGCAGAGAAAAAAATCCTGCCTTTGGTCTTCTTTACACATTCTGAAAGAGTGAAGTATGGGCAAAATTCCAGCTTTGAAAAAAAGAACCTTTTTGGTTGCTTTCAGGATCACAGGCTTCTTAAAATCAGACAATATCTGTGCTGGTTTTAAAGACACAAGTATTTTATTCCAGGTGTTTTTGGCTGCAAAACCAGCAGCTTGATTCTCATGATATCTTTTTTTTTTTTTTTTTTCCCTGCAGATGCAGACTTCATACATACCATATGGTGGTAATTAA
Source organism: Phylloscopus collybita (assembly GCA_027886175.1). NCBI lineage: Eukaryota > Metazoa > Chordata > Aves > Passeriformes > Phylloscopidae > Phylloscopus > Phylloscopus collybita. The sequence continues at coordinate 6,080,535 of JAJNNQ010000016.1, forward strand.
CAGTTTCAGACTTAGTTCTCAGTTTTCTTCTGCTTCGATTCTTGGTTGGTTTGGGACAAAATTTTAATGTCACAGAAGCAGAGTGTCTGAGTTTAATTGCAGACAGGAATAATGTGCATCTCTAGATGAGGAAGGAGAAGATGAGATCTATTTAGAGTACTAAGAGATATTTTGGAAATCTCACCAAGTACAACCTGTTTCTTTTCATTAAGCCTTTAAATGTTCCTCTGTGGAGCTGAAATAGGCCTCCCTTGGAACCTGGAAACAGAGGGAGACAATTTGAAAGATACAGCTGGAATGAAGAATTTCTTTTAACAGCACAATGTTTGCACTTTTTATGAGAGCAAGGGTAACATTGTGTAATCTTTAAAAAAGATATTGCTCAGTGAGGACAAGTCCATTGTCCAGTGACATGACTTTTCCTGTCAATCACAAAGGTGACAAGGGGGCTAGATTAAGTAAAGCTTGCCCAAGATTAACAAAGGAAGATTATTGACCTCATCCTGAAAGGGCAGAAGCCTGTTTTATCATTAAACCTTGGAAGAGGTATTTCCTCCATAGGTGGAAAGCTGTTTGGCAATATCGAGGCAACTTTCTTGTAAATGAGCAGGTCTTCCTGTGGATTCTAGCTTGGAACAGAAGCAGAAGACACGAAACCTGGGCCAGTCCCTTTTTTTGTTGCTGTTGCTTGTGGGGGAGAGAAGGGCCCTAGGGTGTTTGCTTCAGCAAGAGCTGTGCAGGTCCTTGTCTGCCTTTCTGAAGTGGGAAATCAAGACGCAGCAGCATCAGGTGTTTGGTGAGTACCATCCCAGCTCAGAGTTGGAGGAAATGTTGGGCCAGCACGCATTAGCCGAGCAGTTTGCCATGCAAATGAACGGTGGAGCCCCAGCCACCAAGCAGCTGCTGCCTGCACAGAACTGCCACCAGGATTAACAGTGCCAGAGGCTGGAATGTAATCAAACTTGAGCAGGTGAAATGGTTACGCAGCTGAGAGAGACTCTTCCCCAGGAAAAGTGTTCAGTTCACTGTTTTGGTGGCTGAGAGGTGGGCCTTGAGTGTGGCTTGATGGACTTAATTGTAAAGCATCGGTAGCAGGTATTGATGTTTCTTAATGCCACCTTGCAGGGTTGTTGCTTTTCTCTCAGTTAAACTGAAGAGAATCATGTCAATTTGTCCTTTTTAAAAAAGAATCTGCTAAATCTGACTTGTTGGGAGGGAACTTCTTCTCAGGGGATTAATTTTAAACTGTTGATGACATATCTTTCTTGCCATTAAGGATTTCTCTGAGTGTTTTCAGGGGGATAGTTAAACTTTTGTATGCAATATCAGAGGTTTTTCTTTAAGTTTTTCGGCTTTGTGCAGCCATTGACACGAGCAGGTTTTATGTGGTGGAAGTATCCTTTCTTTTTACGTGCTAGAAGTAAAAAATCCAGACCCACTGAGAGCTTTTTCATGTCTCCAAGTAATGGCATAAGAAAGAACAAACTAAAGAGAGGGACATGAAGTGAAAGCCAAGATAACTGTTGCACGTTTCGTGCTGTTGTTGTTGTTGTTGTGAATGACAGAATAAAAGGATCCTGAGCTTGTGGGAAGGCAGATTCTGGAGCTGGTGTGCTGGAGGATACATGTGGAAGTGTCAGCAGCAGCAGAAGGCTGGGGTGTGCTCTCATCCACCAGTACAGAAAGGAGAGGATTCCTCTTGGATTGCAAATCACGCAATGGATGTGTGATTGCTACAGATCTTTCTGAATGAATAATTCACTGGTGTACTGTAATTTAGCCCACTGAGATGTGATTGCAGCTGTTCCCCTACTGTATATATGTTTTGATTGAGTCTTAAAGCCCACAAGTGTATAAATAGCCATGTGTGTGATATGCAAACACTGCATGCATGCACACCTAGCCAAGTGGTCTAAAGAAACTTTATTTGGGGCGGATGGTTTCTTGATTGTTTGTTTTAGTACAATATTTACCTTTAAAAAAAAAAAATCTGTGTAGAACACTTCCCTTTTCTTTCTTATCCAGCTGTGAAGTCTTTCTAACTGTGGTATTATAAATGCCTTTAGCCAACATTGTAGTAGGAGAGTATCACTGTTATTAATGAATTTATCATTTTCCAAGACCTTTATAATAAAAGAGATTACTTGTGCCTGTTTTACAGGTAGGAAACTGAAATGCAGTATAAAAAAGTGGCATTTTCCATGGTTTCAGTGTACATTTGAAAGAACTAGGAATTGAGTAGTCAGAGTTCATGATGCTTTATTCACAGATTACTTTGTTGTCCCCCTCACAATTCCTTTTCCCCAGAGAGCAAGGCAGAGTTTTAAAAATACTTGAGGTTCATTTGAAAGCCAAGCAATTTGTGATTTTGAAAACCATCTTCTATTACTTTACATAATCATTCAGTCCTTGTGTCTTATGCTTCTTCTCTTACAGCAAACTGGTTTTATACTCAGAATATATTTTTACATTAAAAAAACCCCACTTGCATGTACCCCAGATGTACGTGGAAGCAGCAGCAGTGATACCTGAGGTTTAGGCAACTTTTACAAGTACTTTGTGTCTGTGACCAATATGTGACACACAGAAACAGGAGTGAAAGTTTTTGGGACCTGCTTTGGATTAAAACAAGAAACTAGTTCCTGGTAAAATGAAGAAACACATTGTTCCTATACATGACGGATGGCAGAGGTAGATTTAAGAACTGTAACTAAGGATGATATTTGGCTTATCTGTCTCAAAGTGTGAATAAGAAAGCAGCTTTCAAGTTATTTCCTCTTTTAGCCTTATGTGTAGGAAAAAAAAAATATGCCACTTGGTGATAATGGTTTTGAATTTTAGATAAAATCTGAAATGATGCTAAAGTTAAACATTTTGATTGTTTAGATTAGTGTTAAAAAATCAGTTTATTCAAGTCTATATGTGAAAAAATTGCATTTGGCTTCAACTGAGTTTTAGAGTCCAGTGTTAACAACTAGGAATTTTCTAAGTGCAGAACAAAAATGGAGGGAGTTGCAAGAAGGAAAAAAAAAAAAAAAAAAAAAAAGGAGCATTTCTGTTGATTGGAGTTGGAAAATTTTTTAGGGCTTGGTCAAAAGCTCATTGACGTCAGTAGAAAGTCTCTCATTAACATCACTGGGTTTGGTTTTTGGGGCATATGATGGCCCAGATTGTAATCTCAGTTAAATCCGATTCTCTTAAGGAATTTATTCACTAGTATAACACATTCAAGCTGCTCAAAACTGTTTGCATTAAAAGTTTTCTTAACCATAGGTAATCTTTTTGCCACAGCAAAGTAGCTTGTGAAAACAAATATGTTTTCTTTATTGCATGTTTTCCATGCAGCTTTACTCAAATTTTATTGAAATAATTTGTAGCAACGTAAGGTCTGTTTATAAAAGTGTATCTTTTTTCTGAAATACTGTGATTTATTAGAGCAGAGACATCAAAATTACTCAAAAATATGAAATTATAGCAACAAATCACTAAAAACAGTGTGTGTGCATATTTATAAATACATGTATCACCTTCATACCCTCTGAAAGAAAATGAAAAAATGAAAACAATTTAAAAATTATTAAGATTTTCAACCAAGTCTGTAACTCATATCACAAGATGATCCGGTGGCTTTTTTAAGAAACAATATTCATTAAACAGCTGGAGTATAAAAATGTAAGGTAATTGGATAGTGAAAAGAAAACCCTGGAAAATCACATCAAAATAAAAACTATATATGTTTACAGCATTATGTTCTATGCAGTGCATTACTCTGCTGCAATCTTTGTTTGGAGACATTGACCTAAGTTTTCAGATGCAGATGGCATTTATTAGCAGAGGGAAAAATGGGTTTGGGAGATGTGTACAAAAGGGTGGAGTATAGCAGACACGAAGGGAGAAGGGATCTGTGCAGAGAACGTTGCTTTATGTTGGAGGAGATGTGGAGGAGAAGGCTCCCACGTTAATGAAGGCAAGTTTGAAGATGCTGGAACCAGTTTTGCTTTCCATTAAAATTAATGAGTAGACCTCTGTGGACTCTCACGTGAGGAGGGTTGTGTGCGTGTTCCAGGAAGTCACAGAGTTTTGCCATTGTGCTGCCAGGGAAAGTCATTAGGACCACCTTTGTGAAAAACACTGTTTCTACAAGAAATGAAGGTTTAAGGCAGGAGAGAATAGAATTAGGAAACAGAAAGCAATTGCTTCATCCTTTATAGATGGGAGAACTGCTTGAACTGTGAGTGAAAATATGTCATATGGTGAAGGACATTTAATGTTTAGTTGCTATTTTATTTCTTAAAACAACTAGCCAATCAAGGCATTAAGTACTTTATAAAGGCAGGAAATTAATGGTCCTTGTAAAAATTGAAGGGTTTTTTTTAGAAACAGAGCTGTAAAAGAACAAACAATTACAGGTAATCAATACCATTGTTATTAGGAAACCTATGAGAACAACACTTCTTCTCAATTAGGGAAAAACTGTATTTTATGCTTCTCTCTTGCAAGCTGATCTTTGTTCACTCCAGCCTGTAATCTTGGTTTATGCTTTATGGATAGGCTTTGTTCTGGGTGTTTTTGAAGCATTGCATGCCTTTTTTTTTAAAGGTTTCAACAGAAGAACAAATAGCAATGAACTCAAAGAACAAAGGATTGTTCTTTCTTCCTTTCCGTCTATCCCCCCCCACACACCCCCCCACCTTCTTTAAGAAAAGAAAGGAATGTTTCATCTTGTTTTTCCTCCCCTTTCAGGAAGTTGATGGCAATAAAGTGATGTCTTCATTTGCCCCGCACAACTCATCTACCTCACCCTTGAAGGCAGAAGAAGGTGGGCGTCAGAGTGGAGAGTCCTTGTCCAGCACAGCCCTGGGAACCCCGGAGAGGCGCAAGGGGAGCCTCGCCGATGTCGTGGACACCCTGAAGCAAAGGAAAATGGAAGAGCTCATCAAAAACGAGCCAGAAGGTAAGGCCTGGGAAGCTGGCCAAAATTTCCTGTGCTCTTTTCTTTTCCCTCCAGATCCTTTGGATACGTATACTTTTTAATCGTGCCGTTTTTCTGCTCTGTTTGCTTCTCCTTGCTAGCAGAATTAAAGATCTTACGGTTCTTTCCTACATTAGAGGTAAATTTTATCAGTGTCCCATCATAGCTAACTTTTTTAGCTTTTCCCAAAAAAAAGAGAGTCTAGTGTGGTCTTTTTGTTACAGTTGCAACCTCCATAATATGCCTGCAGTAAGCTAGTTTTAATCATCTGGGGGCTTTTACACCACTACTCCCCTCTCCCCATTTCTAGAACTAAAAGAAGTATTGTCATGGATGTCAGTGTTTTTGTGAAATAATCTAGTGTGTGTGTCATGATATGAAAGGTAAGAAGTTAAACTGGGAATTCATGAAAGCTTTTGTGTGGGACACATCATGGTCTGTATAATATCTGATCATATCTGTAGTGCAGGTGCTGTGCAGACAGAGGGAATAATGCAGGTGTTCCCTTGGCCAGCAAGTTTCAGCTTTGGGTTATAGGTGTCATCTCTGGAGAATGGGTGTCTTCTTGAGACCCTCTCTCCAGCTGGTGGTGATAGGCTTGGGCTCTGTGGGCTAAGACTTAAGACCAAAGATTAGGATTTTTAATTTTTGGGGCAGAGTCAAAGTCCTGACTGGAAGATGAAGTTCTCATCATGCTTTCCATAGGTATCTGCATGCATATTTACAGCTGCCTTTTCGGGGCACTGCCAGCCCATTGTGTGAGCCTTGTTTCCTAGTGCACAGTAATGAGACTCTGTTTTCATTTACACTCACCTATCCTGTTATGGAAATACCTACTCCAAATGTTCAAAAGCAGGGCCCACCTCAGTGCTAAAGCATGAAGTGACAGCACCTACAAGAAAATTTCAGGACAACCTGCATACTGGGATGGAAGCATGGATACAAACACGCTGGCACATACACGAGCATGACAGGATTGTAAATTAGGCTTTTCTTGACTGGGGCATGCAGTGAGGGTCTGCTGGGAAATAACTTCTTTGTCTAAGCATTTTTTTAATATTACTTACAGCATTTCTTTTGCATGTGTGTTGATGTAATGGTCAGTGCCATAACATACCTTGTGCTTTTGGATGGAAGAGACTGCGGGGGGAACGGGTGGGAAGGAGACCAGGCTTTTATCTGAGAGAGGAAAGAACAAGGAGTTCTGGGCAATGTATAAATACTCTGTTGAGTATGAGGTTGTACAAGCTGCACAGACTCCATTAAGGAAAGGCCACAGATAGACATGAGAATGGTTACAGAGCTTGTGCATTATCTCAGCTCTACTAAAATAAAAATATACAGTACAAACAAAAGATCTACAGCTTTGTGAAGAGATTGGGAGAGAGAGGAGGGGGAGCAACTGAATGTTGGGCTTTGCAAATGTGTGCAACAAAAAATCTTTTCTTCCCTCTAGCCATTGTTCTATTGTCTTTCAAAGGCCATTAAATTGAACAGCAGGTTGTGATGAAAATTTCATTAAGCCCTAGTTAAATCATTATGAGGGTGCCATATTCATGTCTCTGCTTACTCCCCATCCAGGAAAAAATGAATAGGAAAGAGTTGAGCTTTTTTTCCCTTTCTCTTTAAAAGCGCACTAACAAAAGTTCAGAAGTTAGAAGAGAATGGGAAATGGGACATGAAACAAAAGGAGGCCAGAGAGGTGAGCTGGCTAGGAAGAAAATTAGACTTGCATAAGAGCATTGAAAGGTGGTGAGGGACAAATACATCATTTTGACAAGCCTCCCTCCCCCTTCCCTTCAGCCAACATGGTTGTTTTTAGAGTGGCTAATTAAAAAATATATATTTCTGGGTGCAGATGGCTAGACTGTTCTTAGAGGTCCTCTACAAATATGAGTTCTTTTCCCTAAATGAGTTGTATGCTGATGCAACACAGTGTCTTCCCTGTTTGAACTTCAGCAGAAAATTATTGTCATGTCTTCTTCATGTAGTGCTAAAGTAAAATTGTCAGTCATCACTGGTTGCTAGTCAGGTAATTAGCATATTAATGAATTTCCCTGTGAATAAGGTGTTATAAGTGGGAATCTTTGATAGTACATGTAGGTAAAAACACAGCAATTTGTGATAAATGCATATTTCAGTAATGATTTTTAGTCTTGCTAGTTTGTAAAGCTTTGTGGGATGAAGATCAAGAATCTTGGTTAAGCTTTGCTGCATTATGTCAACAAGAATAATATAATACTTTATTTCCCTTCGGGAAGAAAGGGAAACATTTGCACCAGTAGTTGAGGTTTAATTAAATCAATTTCCTGTGAATCTTTCAAAGACCAGATATGAGCCAGATTCCCATTTCTCTATGTACTCAAAAGTTTATATATTATTTAACTTGTACAATGGGCTGTGTTTGCTCTCTTTTTATTGTTTGAAATAGTCTTCTGAATTGCTGTGGGAAACGTGCTTTTCAGGCATTCTCTCAAATGGCCTGTTTCTTCAAAATCAAAAAAAAAAAAAGGGAAGGGCTGCATAGACAACTTTAGGTCTCAATTCAAGCCCCATATCAGTCAGGGAAAAGGCTTCTCTTTTCTGAAACAGGCACTTAAGGACAAGTGAGATATTCCAAAATATTGATAACAGCTTTGACTCTTTTTAAGAAACCTTATTGATACGAGGGAAGCAGTTTTCTTTAATTATGTTTGTTAGAAAATTAAAACAAAATCAGTAAATTTTGTCAGTAAAGGACAACAATCTTTACATTTTAAACATAGTGCTTAGCAATGCAGAGCAGTGCACACATGTACATATGCACGTATGTAAACACACCCCTGTACTCACATAAGCTGATAAGGAAAGCATCAGCCTTCATATAAGTGGTTTTCACTTAGATTTAGTTAATGTGCCTTGTAGGAACCCATGCTACCTACTTTTCCAAAAGCTTTTCACTTCCTTTTCCTCCATGAATATGACTTTGGTAGTGTTTTTTGTTGGTTTGTTGTTTTTTTTTTGGGGGGGGGAGGCGGGCAGGATTGTTTTTATCGGGGTTTATACTTAGCTCTAAAGCACCTTTCTCTTTTTCTTCACCCCCTCCCCCCCCCCCCCATTTTTGTCATTTTCCTGCTGCTGGATTGAGAGTATGTGATTGACAATGAGTCATGCTGACACAGAGGCCTAAGTGTTTCAGTGGATCTAAAACTTATGGAATTTTACTCATTACTAATACAGTGCTCATTTTTCTTCTCTCAAATTCTGTGGAAAATCCTTACATGCAGCTTTAGTATTAGGCCCCCAAAGGCATAAACCTATTACTGAAGTCACACAATGTTATTTTACATGAAACATTCTGTCCTTTCTAACTTGAGCTTCAGAAGAGGAGTCAGTCCCCTTTTATTCCTGGTATACAATAATGAAGATAATGGAGTGGGTTTGGAGAAGCCTTATACACTGTGACAGACCTCAAGCCCTTGCCCTGAGGGTCGTCTGCCGACCATGGGATTCCTTTTGCAGCTAAAATCATTAGGAGAATGAGATACAGGCATGTTTTTCTTCTGTTTTCTTCAGGCATCAGAGGATGGCAGAGACTCTCTGTCTGTCTGTTCTCCTCATTTGTAGAAATGAAATGGAAATCTCTTTGAAGTCACTGAGCTTGACACAAGTTTGTGAAAGAAAAGACCAAAGCAACCACTTAGCTTTTCCTTGCACTATTAATGTGATTGGATTGCTGTATTTTAATTTATGGCCTGTGCTTGTGGAGAATTAAATCTCTGAAATCTCTGTAGCCTTTCCTCTAAACGTATTGCTTCCCTTCTGGAAAAGAAAAAGGCAAACAAGTAAATTCCTTCCTATTTTTAGCGTAAGCTGGAGTATTCTTTGTCTCTTTACATCTCCTAACTTTTCATTAAGAATCAATCTTCTTTTTCCATTTTGACAGTGTATGTTTTTAACAGGTTATGTGTCTGTTCATCTTTAAAACCTTCACAGTGGGTCTTCTGAGGCCATATCCATGTTGCTGTATGGAATTCTTAGGAATTCTGTATAAAGAAGGATCATGTGAACATCTACCTGATGGCAGGGACTGAGCACATGAGCTTGTGTGGGTATAGTCATTCATCTGCATGGCTCATTCTTCCTTGGTAAGGACCCCAGGAACTTAGTTCAGTTGGGCTGTTTAAATGAATACTTTGAATTTTTCCATAAAGACACGTACACAGATATACATACGTGCACATGCCCATGTGTATAAAATGTATTGTATGTACTTAGACATAAATATGTATCAACACACACGCACATTATTCATTTATTGTGTTTCCTATTTTTCCTGCTCCAAAATTTTGATCTTATAGTCCTTAGCTCTTCAGAGGGGGAGCAATTAATCTGTTTAGTAAGAAGGGAATACGTGTGTTTGCAGAGCTTTAACAGGCAATGTAAGTACTAGAGCTTCATGTATTATAGTAGGCAGCAGTGCTATAAGTAATTACTTGTTGTGAAAAAAAGGGATGAGAAGAGCCTCTTGGGCATGATTTTTGTCTTCTGAACATCCCCCAAAGGCTATTTGTATTTGATGTTTAAGTTTACATTATAAATCACAACACCTGTTAATGTGGTAATTTAAATGGCTGTTGTTTAAGCAGTTCTGTAATCTATAAAAGTGAGCTGAAGTATCTCCTAACATTATCAAACTTTTAATCAGAAAATCTTGTCAAAAAAGTGAAGATATCTCCCTCTTTTTAAGCCATAGATTCCAAAGCAGGCCATTCATGGGCACAAGAAGGGTGGCCTTTGAAATGCAGGCTCTTGTTTTTAAATCACATCTGATGAGATGGGAAGAAATAAAGTGCACAGATTCAGGAAAGGCCTAAGGATACTGTAATTGGTTGAAGTTTAAAATTCTTTTATTTGGTTCTTCACTGCCCCTTTGACAGAGTACGTGTTGGAGAGGCTTTGTAATGCTTTTCCACTGAAGGACAAGCAAGGGTACTTTGCAGTTGAGTACTTTCAAGTTTTGTTCATACACTCCTGTTGCTGTGGAAGGATGCTTCAGGTGCCTTGTGGTTCCATGTTCATCTCTGCAGTCTGTCACCAGAAAATGCGTCTTTTCTTACAGAGCAGGCCAGCATCAAACTTCCATGTGCCCTCTTTCAAAGACCCTGCCATATGGAAATATGCTTTGGTATACTGCTGATACAAATAAAAAATAATTAAAACATTTGAAAGTTTATTTGTGAAATAGGCCTATGTGAAGAGAAGGCCCTGTTAAATACTGTAGCTTAAATTTTTATTAACAAGTGCTTTAACTCCAGAACAGAGGTAGCCTAGTTTGAAGCCTTGCCAGCTCTGACTTGCTCAAAGTGAAGTTTATTCATTCGTCGCCTTCAGTTTTTAAGTGTTTTCCTTCCCAACAGTTTAGCCTGATAGTCACGGTTTATTTCAATGGATGTTTTCAGAATTTGCTTAGATTCCCTTCCAACTCTCTCCTCTTACATCCTCAAAGGTTTTTAGCTTTTGGATTTTTCTTCTTCCTTTTGATAAAGGCATCTGAGGTGCTGATACAGCATCTTAAATAGAGAAGAAAGCATTATGGTCAAGTGAGATACGGGAAACGAGTGCTTTTGGAGAGAAGATGCAGTCCCTCTCTCCCCCTCCCTGGTTCAGAATGAAAGTCTTCTCTGATGAATCTCTACAATTAAAATTTCTTTCTAGGTTGTGTTCACTCCATAACGTTGAACAAGCAGAAGCCAAAGAAAAATGCTTTCTCTTTTCATTTCCCATCTTTAACAACACAACGTATAAGTGGTTCAGCAAGGCAAAAATAATTATTTGGGCTCCTGTCTGCCTTTTATCCCCCAGGTAGCCAGACTCCTCACCAGCTGTGATTCATTTCAGTAGGGGTTCTCAAAATTTGCTGTCCCTTTTGACCCCGTGTCATTTTGCCGTGCGTTTCCCCTGTTGTATTCCATCCAGATCAGTTTGCAGTTAGCCTTTGGTTTTTGTGTGCTCTTTCTCTTCTTAATTTTTTTTTTTTTAATAATTATTATTTTATTTTCATTTCCCCCCTCCCTTGGAAAAGCCATTAGCTTTCTGACCTTCATTTCAGTCCTTGGATAACTGCTGCAGAAACCTCTGCCCCGGACTGTAATACCCAGATGTACATGGGGGAGTGTGCCAGCTCTTTCTGCGCGCTCGTGTGCCGCCGCTTTCGGGGATGTCATTTATTCAAGAGTGAAGAGCAAGCCACCTGTTTCTCAGGCCTCTTGTCCCTCATATTAAAGGTTCAAGCCCTTGCTGAATAGTAACATCTTAATCTGGGCAACATGCACACCATTTAGCTGAAACCTATTTGTCGAGCTAGCAGGATTTGTGGGATTTTTTTTTTTTTTTTTCCCCCCTTTCTCTTACCCCCGAGGCGCTTGTCACGACCGTGCATTTTAAAATTAATCAGACCTCCCAGGCTTGTGTGACTGTGTGGTTTAACATGAAGAAGTGGATATCAAGTATTTGCCCTAATTAAATAGGCCTGCTTGGTTTTGTTCTAGTGGATGCTTGGTCTTTTTTTTAATAAGAGCTGCTTACGGAGGAGGCACGGCCAGCTCTAGAGTTAGTGGAGAGCTCACTTCAAAGTTTTCCTCGCCACCTGCGCCCGGGATGCTGAGACCTGAAGGGCTCCCTGGTTCTTTCTTAACAGCACAATTTGTGGGAAGTGAGCGGAGGGGGAAGGGGGAAATTCAGCCAAATGAGTGAGAGAGCGATGCGGGAAGGGGAGGTGAGGAGCTGGGACGAGCATGTGGATTGGCTTTTGAAGTTGATTAAGATGACCTGTCATCCTGTCTGATTAGCTTTAGATCTCAGTCTGTGCCATGAGCTATTCACAAGGCTGTCTTGTGTCTTCTGTTTACCAGAAGCAAGGGAAAGCCTCTAGTACGGCAAGGAGCAACATTTGCAGCAACTCCCACTTGCTTGTTTAGCTAATGAAGTAGCCTTGTAAAAACACTCTGAAGTTTGGAGCTGTTGCTTAGTTTTATTAGATACATGTCTGTTTAACATTGATATGTTTAAGGTGGTTTGAGGGTTGCCAGCTTTACACATCTGTGTACTTCTCCTGCACGGTACCATAAGCTGCACTGGGAAGGTAGGATTCCTTTCAGCATCTTTCCTTCTCGTGCAGTTTAATTCTGTTGTGGTTTCTGCATTGCTTCAGGAGAAAGCTGGCTGTATGTGTATGGTTTCTATACTGTATGAATTCAAAAAGTGCTCAAAAACCAAATAAAGGAGAGATGGGGGGAACTCTCTGCCCTAAGCACCCTAAAACCTGTTACACAGTAATTAAGGACTGATAGCATTTAGCAATTCAACAAGTTAATTTTAGCCAAAAAACAGTAGAAAATTTGGAACAGTCAACATTTTTAGACAAAATGTTTCTTTGGAAATGATATTTTTTGTTTTTAAATGTTTAAGATGATTAATCTGAAAGAGAAATGAAAACATTTCAATTAGGATTAAATAAAACATTTTGGGTCAGGTGGAAACAGCTTTTCCCCTGACTTGGTTTGGCAGCTGAAATGAAAAAAAATGCAAACTAGTCAAACAAAAATGAGTTGCAAAACCTGGTGAGGTTTTGGGGGTGTTTTTGTATCTAATGACCTGAGAAGGACAAATGAACAGTTGTTTTGCAGACACTTAAATATATCTGAATATATATATTTTTTATATATATATATATATTATTTTCAGAATATAACTGAAAAGTTACACACTGTAGCTTTGAGGGCAATCTGTAATATTAGTCAAAAGAGCTTTCAAAATTTGATTTCCTCCAAACGTGCAAATTTCTGTGCCTTCTGAAGCCTCGAGTCAGCAAAGTTTTGCAGCACCTGGGGCATTTTGTTTTGGAGCAGATTTTGGAACGTGCACACATGAGATGAACTTGGCCTGTCTTTGCAGCCCAAACCTCGGAGTGTGTTCTGGAGGGCCCAGAAATCTGCAGTTGGCACACCCCAGGATTTTACTTTGCTTTCTGTAAAAATTCTTGCAGCCCCAGTACACAGTCAAAAGAAAAGCTCTATTTATTTATTCCCATAACAGTTCAAATTGCTGAAGTAAAACCCAGCAGATAGGATGATACTCCATTGATTTAAAGTTTATTGTACATCCATGCACTAACTCACTGCCATCTTTCTCTTCCTCTCCCAGTATGATTATTATTATTCCTATTTTATTTTTAATTTCAAACCTTGGCACAACCCAAATGTAAAGAGCATATTGACACTGCCAAGCATCTGTCTGGTGCTTGACAGCATCATAGAAACCCTTTCCAGTGTTTCCTCTGGGTTGCTATTGGTTATTTAACAACACAATGCAAACGGTGCAGTGTGGGTGTATGTGAAAAGGAAAGAAAGGTTGAGGTGGGGGGAAGGAGCCCTGCACGAGTAAATATGTCTTTCATCATATCTTTTGTTTGGTCTGTTTGCTGTGTGCTATTCAGTAGTCAATAGAAGTTGTTTGACGGTTCTGCAAAAGGGTAAGAAACCTTTTCTTAAACTTCTATTCTCCTGCTTTTGTCTCAGTCCCTAAAGTTTTCTGCTTTTGTTTTTCTTGCCCCATTTTGTTGTCACCTGTCTGTTGTTGAAGGGGTTTTGTTGCTGCTGTTTGGCTGATGTGAGGTAAGCTGATACTTAAGAAATGCTCCTGGACTGGGGAGCTTTCTTGTCCAGGTGAAGTGGACTTTAGAGAGCTTATGAAAGATTTGCTGTGCTGGTCTTCGGTGCAACAGAGCTCTTTCAAGCTTGCCTTTTAATTTATTTATTTAGCCAGAGGATGAAAGTGAAAAGTGAATGAAGAGAAAAATCAGGCCGTGGTTTCTGCTGAAGAATGCCCTGTTAGCACTTGTGTGATTTGGTAAGGCTTTCTGAGATGTTTAGCCTTGATTTAATTCGTATTTAAGATTTCTCCTCCCAGCACATTAATATAATGTCAATGCAGAATGCATTGCATGGTGTAATTACTGGAGAGAGCAGTAGTTGGGAAAACAGACGGTAATTGAACACATGGCTGTTTATTACAACAGGACAGTGCTCCTACGCTGGTATTTAGGGCATTAATAGGGAAGAATTGATTTGTTGTTTTAAGATGAATTCAATCACTGTTGCTTAGGCCTTTGTTTGTTCAGGCCGAGTTATGCTTTGTTTGTGTTATGTGCCCAAGAGGTTTACACACCACAGCGTGGCATTAGTCATGCAGAGGGCTTGGGAGCAGAGAGCCATTTACATGAACAAAGGACATTTTTCTTTTTGGCTCTGTTTATCTTCCTCTCCAGTTTTGTTACCCCCTAATCTATCTCCATCTCTCTCTCTCCCTCCTTTCCCCTCCTCCCCCCTTTCCTTCCCACCCCAAACATTTCTAATCAATGCAGAGGTCCTACCACTTCCTTCCTTCCTCCTCCTCCTCCTGATTCACCCTCCTGGAGACAAATGGAGCTGTGGCTGGCAGGTGGCAACACGGGGTGGTGGCACGGGGTAAAGAGGTGTAAGTAGGAGTGGTGGCTTCAAGGTTTTGCAAGGAATGGCTGGAGGAGGCAGGGATTTTTCTTCCACAGTGAGCAGAGGGACATGAGCTGCTCCCTGCACGTCTCTGCTCCGGGAGCTCTGATGGGAGGTGGGTCCTGCTGCCTCCTGCTCTGGATGAGCCCTGTGCAGGGCACATCCTGGGACTGGGTGAGCATCCTGCCCTCTTCTCACTGGGGCAGGTTGGAGGGAGGAAGAGAAAGCCATCTGACTGGAGTTGAATTCCTGGTCTCCCTGTTGTGGTTTATATTTTAGGCTCATTGTGCTTGAGAGGAATCTCGTCTTGATTTATTTGTGAGTGTGGGAGAGTTAATGGACGCTTCAGGGTGATGTGGGCCAAATTCTGCTCTCAGATGCGAGTTCATCACTCCCACTGAATATGCAAGAGCTTTAGGAAGGCAGGGTTTGACCCAGTACAGGATTTATAAAGAACCCAACGTGACTTGTTTTTCTATCCTCTACAGACAGGGATTAGGCCTGTTCCTAGAAGGAGCAGAATTAAAAGAACTGAAAGGTTACAACAACAGCAAAGTCTGTGGGGTCACTAATTGGTAGAAGCTTTTATTGCCTAGCTGGTAAGATACTTGTATCTCAGTACAGTAGTTCAGGATGAATTAGCCCCCAGACCTGCCTTTTGGGGTACAGAAAGTCCTGGTTTAGCACAAGGAAGGAGAAGCAGAGATGTGTGACACAGAGAGCCAGATTCTTCCTGTCAGGGAGGAAAAAGAGCTTCATATACTGCAATGTGCAAGGAACATCCATTGCTCATATGAGCCTTTTAGCTGTAATTAATTAAATTACTGAATCTGCAGATAAGTAATAGACACACAGGAGATGAGATCTATGGATGTGAAGTCCAGCAGGGACTGTTGGTTGTGTATGGGACATGCCACTTGTCTACTAATCATAATTTTTTGTCTAAACATCTAGGAATTGCAGTTGCAAAGGCTAGCCCATATGCCCAAAGGAAACTATGAATTCCATCTCAAAAAAAAACCAAAAAAACAAACCCAAAAAAACCCCCAAACAACCCAAATAATTGTTGTATTGCACTGCCAATAAACAAGAACGGTAACAGCCAAAGATATAAAAGCCTCAAAGTTACAAACCGTGTCCAAGTGCTTTATCAAAAAGGAAAGTGTCTCTCCTGACTTGGAAGTGGTTATCCTAGTGTCCTGTTTTTCCAGTACAGTTTGGAATGTTGCATTAGTCTTGTACTGTAGATTAGCCCACACAATCTTAAGGTAAATAGTCTAGAGACAAAGATCACATGGAAGAAGAAAGCCTCTTGGGTTTTTTTATGCACCCTGATGTTTTTATGCTAAACTTCTTTTTTTTTTCTGTTTTGCCCACAACACATATCCCATTTCAGTAACTGAGCATCTTATCTCCCACAGAGTCAGGCACCAGGGGAAACAAAAAATAAAAAGCAAAAAAGTCAGCAACTAACCAGAAAAATGGTTTCAACTGTAGTGATTACTGTGTATTCATTTGATCCTGTAGGTTTGCTGGCTTGTTGCAAAGTGTAAAGCATGTTAATGTATTTTTGCTGAGATATCTATATACAAGACCTAAATAAAGCCATGTATTTCCAAATAGTTATATTTCCTTGTATATGAAATTAATATATGAAGATGAAACTAGAGGACAGCAGGCTCTTGCTAATGATTGTCAGCTGCAACAATTCTGGATTCCACACTGATCTCATGTACAGCTTTAATCAGCAATGTTGTTTAACTAAATATGGAGACATTTCACTGAAGATTATTTTATTTTAAGTCTTTTTTTTTTTTTTTTTTTGGTATGCATTTCCTCTTGCTGTGTCATCTAATTGATTCACGGCTCCTGTGAAGCTTTTGGGCATGGCATGTATGGGATGCATATCCAAGCAAAATGCATTCTTCTCTTACTGGTTTAGCCAAGTCAATCCTGTCTGAGTTCAGATGAATTAGGGAGCTTTCATTGGTGGTCATTCTGTAACTAAGCATAAAATCATTAGATGAATATTATACTTAACAGAGCAGTTTAGGACCTTGTTCTTTCTGCTAAAAAAAAGCTGCAGTCTTTTTGAGGCAGTCATGGGGCTTTTTATTATTATTATTTTATTGTTAGACAGGATGGGAGAGCACAGTACCCAGTGGATGCTACACAATATACATGACCCAAAATTTTAAAGTAATATTTTGTCTCACAAAGACAAAATAATGAGAGGGGCTTTCTTACATTGCCAGACTGCAAAATTTTCCTAATAGTTCCATGTAAACTCGTTTTGCTGGTTGTAGCTTTTGTTCTGGCCTCATGCCATAAATATAGCATGGAGCAAACTGCCATTAAAATGCTGGAGAGAGTTCAGCTGCCAGTTCCATTTCATCCTTGGTTTCTCACAAGTTGGTGCTAACAATTGATCTGCTTGTGTTGGGCGTTGTGAATGTTCCCCAGGAGTGAGACTGCAGTGACCAACCACCACACTCCTGAGTCTTTGCAGGAGCACACAAGATGCAGTATGCCTGCTTTGACCTCATCTGCTTCAGCTGTGTTGGCAGACAAGTCCCTGTAGACACAAAGGCAGGTGAAAAAGCATCAAGAAGAGAAGAAGGGAGATCCCTGCTGTATTTGCATAATCAGGCAACGTTGGGGGAAAATGGAACAGGGAGACAATTTTCCCAAGCTTTTCAGTATAAGGAACTTAAAAGTTATGCTTTAACAATAATCAGACCTTCACTTCTCGCTTAGAATTCACATTTGCAGTCTGATTAATCTTGGGATGGGCAAAATACTAGTGGAGATTTGTTTGTTTGATTTTTTTTATTTTTTTTTTTTTAAAATCTTGTTCCTACTTGGAGAGGGCACTGGGATTGTTTAAGCAATGCCAGGTAGCTTTCCTCCCAGGCTGAATGCAGTCCATAAAGCTGTCAGTTCTGTAGCTTAATACTGGGTCTTAATGTATTAATTCAAGGCTTTCAGTGATCTAGGACACAACATGTGCCAGGAGTGGGAACTAAAATTAGAGGCAGACTTTTGGCTGTGAGAGCTGCTTGAGGCTACTTGGGGTGAAAGAGTAAGGAAGAGACCTGATGTCAGTCACAGTCCAAGGGCTGTGAAATGTCTAAAGCATCCCCCAAAAGCAGAAAGAGGTTTTTCTGCAACACACACTGCGGTGAATGACCCTTCCTTTTTCTGCCTTAACCCACTCACTGGTACAGCACTCAGTGGTTCATTTCACACTCCAGATCCATGTTGAAAGCTGTCTTAGTTCACTTGTTACACCAAGAACTGGACTTTGCTGAACTGAGATTGTAATTCCCACACCCTCCCTCTTCCCACCTCCCCCACCACGCCCCCTTAAATAGTAGCCATTCTATAAAATGCACCTTTAAAAACGTGAAAACAGTGTGAAATTTGAAACAAAACTAAACTCTTGTGAAGGATTTTAAGTTTTCATTCATAGAAAGCAGCTCCTGATGATGTAAAAAAAAAAAAAAAAGATGAGGCAAAATAGGGCTGAGTGACAGAAAAATTGTTTCTTCCTCCTTCACTTCATTGGATGTATTTTATTATGTAAAATTTTATGCTCTTGGCTGCATGCAAGAATCTTTTCCCTGTAATTTTTTTTTTTTTTAATATATATATCTCATAATTCCGTTAAGGACTATGAATGAGGAATAATTAGGCATTATTGTTTGGTTATGTAGATTCTCTTGTGAGTCTTTCTTGTTTACTTGGTTCAAACTGTCGACACTGTTCTGGCCGTGTAGAAATAATGACTGTGTTACTTCATGAATATGAGATTACAGGGACCTTGTTTTAAATTGCTGGGGCACTCGTTCCTCCTCTGTGATTATTTCAGGCTATCTGAAACATATTATTTCTTTTTGAATAGGGAAATGCTCAGAAGCACAAGTTCGTAGACATTTCATCTTTACTAAAACATCTTCAGTCTTTACCTTGTACTGGCTTGTCTCTTTCTAATAAAATGAAGGCTGCAGTTTGGCACTTCTGTGGGATTCACAGAAACATAAGAGGGGGGCCTGATTCAAATGAGATACCTAGAGATAATTCTACAATGTGAAAATTCTGCCTTACATTCAAACAAAGAAAGATTTGTACGTTTTTAATGGTAGGGGAAAAAACACTTCTCCTCTGAAAACTTTACTGTGAATCTAAAGTCTGATATTTTGCTCCCATTCATGTACAGCACTTTCTTTGATGACTGCTGGAGTCCTGATCTCACAGAGAGCAGAGAATATTGGAGTTGAGATTTCTTGAACAGAGCTTAGGGGGTAATATTGTGTTTAGTTTGTTTCACTAGATGCGAGCTAATCACAGAATAATTAACAGTCAAAATGCCAAGGTCCTTGTTCCTGTAAAGGATCTGGTATTGAAGTCCTCAATAAAGTAACACTCACATGGAATTCAATGAGACTTTAAACTGAACAAATGCTTCAGGATTTGTCCCCAGCTTTTTTGTCCCTGTCAGTTTTTAATGAGCATCCCATAAAAGTGTTTAACAATTGTACTGACTTTGATTTTTCAAGGTTTGTGAGAAAATTGCTTTCTCAGGTTGAGAAAAAAACGTTGAAACAAAAAAATTTTCTCATCATGTTGTTTAACATAATGTAAGCAGATTCAAAGAGTGTCTCACATCATGCTTTCTGATAGTTAGGGATGTTATAAAGAGTATTGTAGAGAAAATGCTTGGGGAGAGAACTACAGCTGATAGATGGAGATATTTCAGACCTCATCCTAAATTCTTGGGATTGAGATAAAATTTAGACAGCAAGGCAGTTCCTGATGCAAGTTGTTTGTTTGTTTTATAAATGGAAAGGGAAAAAAAAAAAAAAGCCACTTCTAAGATCACCATGTAGAGACAATGGTGTTTGAATCCCATGGTTTTGTGTCAGAGGAAGCAGCTTAGTGTGTCTGGATTCATCCTTTGCCTTTGCTTTCCTCAGTTGTCATTGAGAGCTCCCAGGCTGAGACAGATGGCTGCTGGTTTAGTTGTGTGCGTGGGAGACAGGAACTTCCACATGTGATTTTTTACCATTTGGTAGTAATTAGTTTGTTGTATAAATTAACATTAACTGAACCATTCTTCAGGCATTGTTTGTAATTATTCTTTGAGCCTCTGAGTTGGGTAAAGAAATGAAAAGTGGGGAAGAAACTGCTTCTTATTTTGTGCAGGGAAAGGACTCAGTCATTAAGCAGAACAGAGCAGCAATTATCATCGTATGCCCAGTAGACTGAAAACTTTGAAAAAGCCCTTTAAAAAGCGAGATTTTTTTTTTTTTCCTCTGGAAATATTAATGGAAATTAATGATTTAGATGTGCAGGTAGGCTTTATAAAATTTGTAAGAATAAAGTATGGATATAAGCAAGGGTAGTCAGACCTTCCTGACATCATCATTATTACTGCAAGTATGACTACCACTGCTGCTACTTTGATGTGTATTTATAGGGAGTAGAGGATTTATTTCTTTTTTGAAATATATGTTCTCTCAACATTATTCCCTTCCCTCCCCCCCCCCCCCCCCCCCCCCATTTTTGAAGCATTTCCTGATTTATTTGTGGTAGGCAGTAGGGATCTTGTGCTGCATATCAGGAGATGAACTGTTGTTAGTGCTGGTTTTCTCTGGGGATTTCTGTCATTTCCAGCAACCAGCCAAATCGGAATTGTCAGGAGAACAGCCTCTCACATGTTCCTTGGCACTTCTGCTTCCAGACTTGGTCAGAATCCAGACATGCAGAGGTTCATGGACATGAAAAATAACAGGGAAAATGCCCTCTGGTATTAGCCCAATATTTTAGGAACATATTGGGAATCCCTAGGTTCATTTGCTGGAAAAGTTCAACGCTTCAGCAAGTAAGAAAGTTTTATAATCTCATTATACTGAAGTTTTTCCCTTTCTTACCTAGGAGTTGCTGAGAACTGGTGTTGGTGTCTGTCTTTTAATAGAGCCTTGGATACAAAGCTGGCAAGATGGGCAATGTGGCCCTGTGCATTCAATCCATAGAGTGGGTTGCAGAAGTAGAACTCAGGTACAGTCCATCACACAGTACTCCCCAGCTTCATTAAAATTTATTTAGTGGCCAAAGTATACCCTCCAGAGAAAGGTTCATCTGACTTGAGTTTAAAAGTGTCCTGGTGCTTTCTTTTGAAACAAAATGAAGGTAGTTTTACACCCAGACTTGAAACTTGTCTATGTAAATTGGTGTTTACTGTGCTTTTACATCAGTTTGTTGCATATGGGGCTCACACACAAGAGATGAGTTTGGGTCTTTTTTTTTCTTCCCTCAGAATTGCCATTAGTATTCCCATTTGTCCAGGTAGGTAATTTTGCCTGGACAATAAATGCTAAAAGAGGACTTGAAATTCTGAAATAAGTAAATAAATGCAGCTTAGATAAGAATTGTTCTGTTTTTCTTGGCACAGGGATTTAGCCTGTATGAGGCTTTGTGCTGTTTGGGGAAGAGGAAGGTGGGAGGGAGTGTGTGGGAGCTTTGGTGGCTGGAAATGTAAAGAGAATACAAGCTGAGTACGCTGAAACCTGCAGCTAAGGGACAGCTACCATGGATGGTTTTCTTTCTGTCTTGCTTTCTGGCAATGGTTCATGCTGTAACTGAAGGTATCTGTGATTCTCCAACTTTTGATATCAATGAATCAAACATTTTCTGAGCCATTCTATTGAAGACCTTTTTTTTTTTTTTTTTTTTTTTCTTTCCCCTTTAACTGCAAAAACAGAAGGTGCCCACCGTGCTTTGATATTGGTGTGACAGCAGCGTGGTGGTTGGGTTTGCAGCCATCTGAAGTGAGCACATGAGCTTCTCAGTTCACTTTCACCCCTGCTGAAGGGCTGTGGGGCACCAAGGAAGAGCTGAAGGCTTTGCTGTAAGAGGTGTACAGCTACAGCATCATTGTACCAATTGTGGGGCTGGGGTTCTTTCATCCCTGGAGGAGTAGAGGCAGAAAAGATCACTCCCATGATGAAAAGCTCATCTGGTTTTGGGGTTTTTTTGGATTATTTTTTTTTTTTTCCTGTGTGGTGTTTTTTTTTCATAGATTGCCACATGAACTTCATTCTCTGTGTTCACTTTCTGTGGTTTTAGAGTAGGGTTGATGGTGATATGGTGATAGTAGCTGTGTGCTTCTTCACAGTGGTGAAGTTCAATTACCTTGTGGGAGACGCTTTACAAGAAGGGACTAGACAGAGATCTGAGGAAGCAAGTTCCCTGGAAGCACTTGCCTTTTACGACTCAGCCCCATTTGCAGAACCAGAAATGAGATTGCAGATTGATTTTGGGAGCCTTTGGCCCGGGTTCAGTAGCAGAGCTCACTTTTGCCTCCATGGAAATGCTGCAAGTGGAGCAGCTGCGGAGTCGGGCCCGTAGGGTTCTTGTGCCATGGGAAGTTGGCACAGTGGCCTTGTGTGGTAGTTACAGTGCTAGGAAAAGATGTGATTTCCATAGGTTGTCCTAGATTCTCCTTTCTTGGACCAGACAGTTCTCCTTGTTGGATCTCTTGGAGCTCGTACCCAGAGCAAGGGCCATGCTGGGACACCCAGCTGTGGTCCTGGGGACATGCAGGATGCGGTGCAGGATGATAGCCCGAGAATCAAAGATAAAATCAGCCCCTCCTTGCCTGCCACATGAAAGATTTCTGACTGTCTCACATGCTTTTCCCTCATATGCCTTGCAGCAGTTATTTATTTATTTTGTGGACATGCCAGTTATGAGCTGCAGCATGGCAGGAAGGTGAGGAATTCTTTGTTTTGTTTTTAGTTTGGGGAAGAAGCGGGTGGGAGGGAGCCTGTGGGAGCTCCAAGTGACTTGGAGCTCAAAGAGAATGCATTAATTAACCCAGGGGGATCGCTGGGATGCAGGAGTGAGGAGCTGCAGCTTTAAACCCAGTGATCTTTATCCATGGCTGGGTTTGGGTCACAGACCTCGGATAAGAGAAGGGGGAAGAAGGGTGAGCAGGAGGGTGGGCACAATGGGAACCAGATGTTTCAGGCTGGCGGGGGTCTGGCCTCTCTGTTATTGTGTGACAAGCCACCGCTCTCCCCTGCACCCCCAGCCTTCAAAAGTATGTCATTCTTCTGGGGAGTGCTTCTGTCCTCTGCTCAGGGAGGGGGAGAGGCTCACACATGCAGACATGCACACATACATGGTGCACACATGCCCGCACAGACAGCCCTGGCTCTGCTTCTTTTTTTTTTTTTTTTTTTTTTTTTTCCCTTCCTCTGGCCTACCTTTCTGAATGGCCCTGGAAGACTAAACAGGTGTTATCTACTTTTGATTTCAGTGCATTTAAATTAATCCTGTCAGCTCAGCTGTTAAAACAACTGTCATCTCCAGCTGTTAGTAATTTTCAACTGGGCACTTTTACAGGTTGCCAAGTTCTGAGCCTGCATTGTGAATCTCTCGCTCCCTTTCTCTCGAAGCGCTATAGTAACAATTTGTAGTTTTTTTTAAAGGGGACTTGCATTGCACTGTTTTTACAGCAAACCCTGTTTATTATATGTCGAAATAATATCATCACAAAACCCAACATCGTCATGCCAGACTTTGGAATAAAGAGCTAAACCATGTGTGGAGTGCGGTGCATATCAATCTTCTGTGGGTTTGTTGCAGCCTCTCTGTGCATTTTAAATTTGAATGAGAGATGAATCAACCTGAGAGTTTGGGAGGGAGGGAGGGAGAGAAGGGGCTCTAAATTTTTATTGCCAAAAATAAAGCTTTCATTTTACTGGTCTCTCTTTTCCCTTTTGTCTTGGTGTGCATTTCATTTTCGTAACTAAATTAACAGGAGATACCTTGAACAGAAAACGTTTTAAATACCTTTCAGTTGTTAGGTTAATGACAGAGATGTCGTAGCCATGAGAATTGTAGGAAGAAAAAAAAAGAGAATCATACGTTGGATACATGTTATTGATTTCAGTAGACACTCTCTAATGTGACTTATTCCTGTGTGGTCAGGATCTATAGTTCATTACCAGGGCTTCAGAGTCAGGGAGCACTTGTGGATTACACAGACCTGACCCCTGGCAAGGAAGGCTTTCTGTGCCTTTAAGGTTTCCACTCACTGCAGTTGTCTGGCCACATTGTCAACTGGTGTAGAACTGAGGCTGCTCCCTGGACTGACGTTGCAAGCTGTCCTTAAAACACTGGAAAGGATTATTCTGGCTTTTTTTTTTTTTTTTTTTTTTGCCCATTCCTAAGAAAATAATGTACTTAAGAAGTGGCTATAGGTAATCTTTTTTTTCTCAACAGACCAAGTAGCCAAATAAATGGGATTTTTTTAAAAAAACCCCATATTTTATGTAGTCTCCTACATAAATAAGGGTGGTGGTTTTTATATTTTTAGTAAAATAATGACTTCCTATTTAAAACCTCTTTTCTTATGATTTTCATTGTCTTTTAGTTTTGAATTTCTTCAAGAAAATTCTGCTAAAATAGGAAATGCTCCCCAAATATTACCAGAATAATTTTTTTTCCTTTCACTTTTTATTCTTGTGCTTAGACAAAGAATTTTATTTAAGAAAAACAAATAGAAACCAAAAACCTTTAGCAATAATGTGAAAAATAAAAATATTCTGAAGTACCATCTAATCCATCAGGGCAGGTGCTGATCTAATTTCCACCTTAAAATGTATCTGTGCTTTTTGGCATGTTCTGTAATGCAGAATTGCAGCTATCTGAGCAACATCTCAAATTCCAGCACAGTTATGGCTGTTTCTGAACACCCCCACATTAGTATCTTCCTAGAAAAAAATTATCCTTCATGAAACAACTGTGTTCACATGCACCAGTCTTTGGGTGCACCATCATTATCTTTCTGCTCATACAGTGGTACCATTTAAGTAGAGCATGAAGCAACTTCCCCAAATTTCCCATTTCTTGCTAGAATTTTTCAGTTAAATGTGAAGTGTTTAGTGTCCCTGTTAGTACTAAAATCTGGAATGCCAGCTATGAAGTGCACAGTGTGGATGTGCAGGAACAAATTACAGACATACATACATCATGCAATTGCTGTGACCATGAGCAAGAGCTGTGGTTGCTTGTCTTGAATTCTGCTGTCTCTCTCACATTACACGGCTAAGCACTGGAGTTACAGTGCTACACCACATCTTCTTCTGTATAGTTTAACATTTCCTTAATGCAGGAATTTGATCAATAATATATTAATCTAAAATTCTGGTTCCACAGAAGCTGCTACTGGGCAGGAATGTTGTTAGATCCAAGCAAGTACTTCCTGTGAAAAGTGCTGCCTTTTTGAAAAATGAACTGAAAGAACTGAAAATTCAAATAAAGAAAAGATAGACTATGATGGACTTCTCCCCAGAGTTTACAAGCATTTTGCTTTAGGGAAACTAAAGAGTTCAGGCCCTGGTGCAGTTTCATGTATAGTGCTTAGCACTTCATTGTTTAAATCTGCATCAAGCCCTTCTGGAAGATGCATTGCCAAATGTTCTTGCTTGCAAGGATTTATCAATATAGGTTTAGTTTCTTCTTTGCAAGAAGCCACCAGTTGTTTGAAAAGCAACTGAATTTTGAAGCCAGACATACTCATGGTCTCTGAGGTGGACTGCTGCTTCCTTACTGCTTTCACCTCCACGTCTCATCCCCACCACCAGCCTCAGGTTGATTTTGGACTCATGGCTTCTGCAGCAAGCTGTTACCATCTCCTCAGTGCCAAATACTGTTAAAGGTACAGCATTTTTTCAGATTAGACAGTGGTTACTTAATGCTAACTCAATGCTGCAAAGTCTAATTTACACATATTTTCCTTGTCATATCTTCTGCACATTTCTTTCCTTGCAGACACATAGCTTCTGTCTCCTTTGGCATGGCACTGTTGTAAAAGTCAGGTAATTCCAGTGACATCAGTGAAATTACCTATGTGTAAAATTAAAGTGAGCGAGACTGAACCAGATCCCAGTATTTTAAACATCCAAAATGTATGTCTGCTTTGCTTGCTCAAATTAAACGGTACTTCCATACCTTTGAGGGTTTTGTGCAACTTAGAAGATTCCATTAATCTTATCTGTATGCAGTAAAACCTTGTCAATTCACACTAATGATCCTGGGAGTTAACAGGTAAGCACATTTTTCAGCTGGCTTTCCCATGGGTGAGGGACTGAACCTAAACTCTTGACCCTACACATCTAAATTTAGGGGTATTCAAAATCTGAATTTTGCAACTCAAGTCAATATTTAAATTTCTGAGACTTGGCGTGTCACAGTTTTGGCCAGCTGATTTGTGTTTGACAATCCAAAGGTGTAGGAGATATCTACATAAGCCATAATCTCTTAGAAGATAGGCAGAGCACACATCCAGAAGGGTGGAGGCTCTGGAATGCTCTGGCCTGGCTGAGGAGGAGTCTGCAGGCACACAAATATTGGTGCTGCTGAAGTCAGAAAACCTGTTCCCGTCCTTGGGGACCAGGGAAGCCCTTCCACAGCCCAGAACCCAAGGGGCCTGTGATACAGGAACATTCTTTCATCCCTTTGTTCCTTTCCTGTGCAGTTGGACTAAGTAGGGGAAGATTTACCTGAAGTTTGGCATTTGAGAGAAGAGGGAAGATTGCTCCATTGCTTTTCACCATTGACTGAAAAAATACATAACACCAGAGGAAAAACAAACTCTCTTTATTTATTCCTCTTCTGGTTAAGTTTTCCTTTTTCAGCTCCATGTCTTCTTTTTCCCTTCTTCCTACTAACTTTTCTAGTCTTTCCACTTGTACTCTTGAAGGAGTGCATTAGCATCTCTTGACTAGATTTGATGAGCATGAACAAGCATCTTGAAGACAAGCAAGGCAAGCAACAGAAATAGCAAAAAATGATGGTGAAGATTTGTTATCAACGGGACATGACTATGTGAAGTGCACCACAATGCCAGTGTAGTGTAGAATATTGATAGGCTTTTAATTAAGCAGCGATTTCTGTTAGATGAGATATTAAGTGCAGTTCTTGACTGTTCTTAGAGATCTGTAACCCCAGTATACAATAAGCTGTGCTTCCCTAGTTCCTATATTCATAAAGCCAGGAGAGCAAATTTAAAATTATCAGTATATTGCCATGACCCACTGTGGTGTTGTTCTTATTTTGGTGAAACAGTGACATTTTCAGTTTAGCTTGTTGTCTAGGAGTGACTAGAAGTTAAGCTGAAAAAATCCTCATTTGCATTCAAGGCTATAATGGTAAATGTATTGCTCAAATTGATAAAAGTTTCCCAAGTAAACAAGAAATTCTCTGTCCTGCTAACTATTGCCAATAATCTTTGGTAGATATGCCTGAAAGTAACTGCATGTTTTCACTTGTAGCAACTTTTTGGTTAGATTTGCTTCCAACATGAGAAAAGAGGAGGTTTTTCACTTGCCATAGCAAAGCAGTTTTGGTACCTTTGAACAAAACTTTATGTGCTGCTGCTGAGTGTTCTGGACGATACAGTTTGGTGTTTCTGTCCTCTCCAGGTGGAATGCTGTCTGTGGCCGTGTGTGTGGATTTTTCTGATTCCATCTCTGTCAGGGAAGATGACATTTTTCAGCCCTTTTGGGAAAACAGAGGAGATAAGCACATTTACGTGGCTCTGGTGGGCTGTCCCAAACAAAGTCAACAGAGTTAAGATTAAGGCTGTGTATTGTTCAGTGTGCCTACACATGTGCATGTGTTTATGTTCTCTGGGAGCTGATGTAAACACATGTTATTTCTGCTTTTCTGTGGAGGACAGACAAGACAGAGCCCCACATTTGCATTATTTTTTTAAAAATTTGTTATGTTACAAACTCATTGAGGCAGAGATGATGCTTACTTTGCGTTTTCTTTACCAGTAGCTGTAACATTAGTGTTATCAAAAAATACCTTACCTCACGTAATGTGCACCAGTAATGTTTCTCTATTATTTCCTTCAAAATTTTGCTTTAAAATTCTCAGTTTCATAACATTTTCTGAACAGTTGATGTGACAAGGAAGTACTTGAATTTTACCTTGAATATTATCTTTTAAAGTGGATTTTATTTTCAAATAGTGAAGAAGCTAAAAAGTACATCATTCTAAGTGACTTTTCTCCCAGTCCTTTTCTGTCTACCTTTTTCCACAGCCAGAATCTTTGGACTTATCCATAAAATATTTTTCAATAAGAGAGATGCTTATAAATATTTCACCTCAAGATAGTTGGAGCAGACAGTTTTGTGCTAAGATAGAGGAGTGAGTGCAGCTTTTTCCCTGGTGAGAAAAATCACTTTAAAACAAGTTCAATGTATAATTACTGCATTTTTTTTTTTTTTCAGTTTCGGAGTATGGTTATGAGGAAGCTACCATGAGATAAACTAAAAATAGAATTTGCAACTTGTCAGCTATTTCTGATTCTTCCCTGCATGATTTGTCTGTACCTATTGTAAACTGCTGTAGTGTTGTCTCCTTTCAGGGATCACAAGTTAGGCTCTGGATAAGAGGGGTGTACAAGCAGTTGCAGGTGAGTGGCTGTGTTCTGCAAGGTCACATTGCAACCTGTCTTCTGAGGAGAAGTTCAGGTGTTTTTCATTTGGGCAGCATCCGTGGCTGCTTTAGGGGTATTTCCATTTGAGGTTGCTGTGAGGTATTAAGTCAAGATGTTATCCTAACAAATCAACCATATGAACCTTTTAGAACTAATGCTGCTCTTCTTAATGCACTCTTTTCAGTTCATTTTCTTTCCTGCTAGAGAACCAGTTGGTTGGTTTAGTTCTGTTGTATAAAATACTTTCCTTTCATTGGCACATTTTTACAATTTTAAGGGTTTTGGTTTTAAAGGGACCAAAATGTTTGCTGAACATTCTGAGAGCATTTTGATATTCTTACAGCTATAGGGAGTGTGGCTAGAACAGAGTTTTGGGAGGCTTAGCTGCCCTGATAAGAGATCTGCAGCAGTGCTCTTGGGTGTCAGTGGAAGGAAGGCTCATGCAAACAAGAAGGTTGATGTGAAACTGTGAAATACAAGAAATGCAAACAGTAAAATGTAGGGATTTTGCCTTGATCCTTCTCCCATAACTGTATAATGGTTTGCAAACTGTCTAATCAGAACCCTCTCACTGCATTTTTGGATTTAGCTGAAAGAAATTTAGCGGTAAATAAAAAAGTTAAGTACAAGCCCCTATCTAGACCTAAGTTCCTTCCTGTAGAATTGTCCCTGCACTGTTCTTCCCTCTTTCTCCTTGCTTCCATTGCATTGAAACAAAGTACTGGCAATGGTTTCTGTGTTTTAGGAGAAGCCATTTAATCTTTTCCATTAAGCATGAAAAATCCGTATGGCAAGATGAAGATTCTTGATGGAAAAAATTCGGACGTTTTGTTCCATATTTCTCTCCCATATTTTGAGAAGGAAATTTATACTTCTAGGTAGCTACCTTAGGTGGGCTAATTCAAATTCTGACAGTGCCTGCCCTGCTTCATGAAGAGCACATGAAGTTTAGCCCTTAAACAGCCAGCTTGAAGTTCCTCAGCACCAGCTGAGGTGCACAAAGGAGTCTGAAAGAAGCAGCCTAAACACCCTTCTCCCATCCAGTTGACCATTATGGATTTTAACTGTAATTCCAGACTTTAAATTTTCCCTACATGTGCACTGAGAATGCAGATTCTGCCAGGCAAACCAGATAATCTTGGCCAGGAGGAAATGGAAGAGCTTGAGGGGCTCTCAGTTGGATGTGTCCTGGCATCTCATTGTGGCACCATGAGACAATACTGTGATGCACTTTGGCACTTTGACTTTCAAGTTTCATCTGCTGGGCAAGTTCACCATGGTGCAGCTTCCCCTCCCACCTCCTGCAGGACACAGCCACCCAAACTCCTTAAAGCCAAAGGCTGTGCTGGCAGAGCCCCAGGAAGCAGAGCACTGCTGTTAATGCTCACATCTCCAGCTGGCATGGGGAGTGCTGGAGCATCTCACTCCTGGCTTGGGGTCCTGGGCTTTCTTCTGTCCTGCCTCTCCATGGAGATTGTGATGGGAAGTTAATGTTTGAGGGACCTGTTGAGACTGTGTGATAGAAAAGTACTATTTCAGAATCCAAAAATTGTCCTTGATTTCAGTGTGTGAACATGAACTTTGTCATTTATCTTCTGTAACAGGTGATTTCAGGTAATTTGTTGACTATTCATAGCATTAAAAGAACTGCAAAAGATTAAGTAAATATGTCTATGGGTTACCTGAGGGTACAGGAAGTTGGTTGTATTGACATTCTGTGGATCCTCTAATTTTTAGGAGAACAGTGAATGCTTCATGAGGAAGTTTTCATGTCCATTTTTGTTTTGTTTTGGGGGTGGTTTTTTTGTATTTTTCATGCAGTCATTGGTGACAAAGAAACAGAGAAACCGTAGACCAACTGCATTGCATAGAATGACAGCATCATGCTGCCTCATGGCACTAAATAAATAAAACCTTAACAATCCAGCCTATTTGGCACACTTGCTGTCAAACTCATTGAAAAAAGGGAATAAAATGACCTGGAGGTGCTGTGGTGTGTCTTCCCCTTAGTTGCTCTACTTCGAATATATTTGCTGCCTGACATTACACTGGTGTTAGGTTGGTTTTTCTGCATGGATAAAATGAGGAGTTCAATTCTTTTAACGCTTTCAGAAGGCCAGCAAACCCAAAATTTGTAACAGTGATTATATTTAGCAGTTGGCTGAGCCTAACAAAGTCAGTGGATATCAATGAACTTTGGACCAGAGGCCCAGATGGTCTCCTGCTGAAATCCTCCTGTGTTGCATGCAGGGCTCCAGTATCATTGTAAATTTTTTCTCCTCTTTGGAAGTGTTTTCTCTGTGTCAGGGGTAGAGCCTTCAGCCAGTGCATGACTCATGGGATGATTGTATAATACCTGTGTAAAGCCTGTGATGGAAAAGCTCCTGTGAGGTGACACGGGCAGACTTGAGGGGTGCTGCTAAGACATAATACTCAGTCTTAAAAATAATTCTGTGCATGAATTTTCAAATCTGATCCAGCAGAGTTCTGAGGAAGTTTCTGGACAAACCCACTCTGGAAAAATACGTAAATGCAAGTAATGTGGGAGGCAAGACCTTGAGTCTTGATTTGAATGGAAATGGCAGTGTGTAATTTCAGTTGAGAACAACATGGGCTAATTTTGCCTTGACAGAATTCAGCCAAAATAAGTTGTAGTTAGAAGGATTTAGGGTGCCATTCAGAACAGATAGCTAACAGTTTGGGGGTTTACAAGGTTTATTTTAATGTGGTTATGCTCAAACTGTATCAGACAGCTTCAGGCTATTAAATTACACTCTCCTTGCTAGCACTCACTTCTCAGCTTTTAGAATATTTTCCTTTCTGTTTGTGTATTAGTTAAACACCATCTCAGCAATTCAGAAGCCAACATGAACCTTTTTCCAGAATGATTTTGGAAGAAGGAGAATTTAATCCAGTGGTAGATGAATGTTTCATTTCATTTTTTTTCCTGAGCATTTTTGTTCTGCTTGGTCTCTGCCTCCATGTGCAGTGCAGGAAGTCCCACTAGTGTGGATGTTGAATCTCACATACAGATCTCATCCACTTCATTCTGCCTAAGCAGTGGTGACCCCCAGGTTGAGTGGCTTCCTTCTCCAGTCCTGGGAAGGAAAACTGGTCAGCACTAGTTTCCTGTAAGGCTGTTCCCTCTTTTGAAGACCAAATCACTAGGACAGCTTCTGAAGGCCCACATTCTCCTGGCACTGCTCTGCAGACGTGTGCATGTGGTGGGACTGTGTGTGCAGGCACAGAAAGACTCAGCATCAGTTTGCAGCAGAGTAACCTTTCCACCTGAAAGCACAAAGGATATAATGCAAATAGCTTGTTCTCACCCTCAGAGAAAAGAAACTAAAGGAGGAAAAACACCTAGAACCTCAAAGGTAAGACAAGTGATGTTTGATAAGTTTTTTGAAAGGAGGTAATGATTCAGAAGTCTGTGTCCAGTTTTCAGATGAGGCTAGTGGGTGTATTGAGGCAATTTCAACTTTCAGTGCAACTCAGGACCAGGAGTATTTACTTTACTTTAAAATTGGTCCTGGTTTCCCACATTATTTAAATATTGTAAAGTTACATTCTAATAGTTCTTCAGTATTTCTTTCAAACAAAGTGCAATTTTATATCTAGCTTACATTAGAAAAAGAAACAGAACTAATATTGTTAAACATCTATTTAAAAAAAAAAAAACAACAAACCCCTCTTTTAAATCAGCACCACTGTAGAAATGTGGTTCTGTCACTTCATTGTTTAGCCAGTAATGGGATATTGCAGTAACCCTGTGAGGTGCAAACTCAGCCTGGGATCCCGTGTGCCAAACTTTTTTTTTTTTTTTTAATTATTATTATTATTTTATTACTTGAAAATTAATTTAAATTTTATTTAAATTTTATTTAAATTCTTTTTTATTTTTATTGGGTTTTTATTGACAAACTGTGAAGGAATTTCTTGCCTCAGAGACCAGAGGCTGAAAGAAGTCTGGTGTAGATGAGAGCTGGGGCACAGGACAGGGTGGGGGCCCGAGTTGGGATCACCTCAAGCTCACTCCTGTCTTTTGGCCAACACAGGGTATTTCCAGATAGGGATTTGAGCCTCGCAGCTTGGGCTCACACCTAATTAAGTCTGAATGTGGCAGAGTGAATTGGTGTGTGGGTGTACATTGTCACGTGTGCACCAGGGGCACCGCTCTGTGCTACGCTAATTAACCGAGTTTTGTGAGAGGTGACAAAAAACAACTCTGGTATTTTTGTCTCCGGTGCACTTGGAATTTAAGTGAGAAGAGTAAGACAGTAACGTACATTGAATAATTTAATACTTGACTTGCTTGGAGTTGTGGGTCACGTTTGTCTTACAGGAGCCGTTTGTCTGTGGTGTTTGGTTGATGAGATGAGTTGAACTGTGGTGTTGTGGGTAGGAATAGCACATCTCAATTCTGCTCCTCCTTACACTCTTAGTTCCATTTGGAGTCAACAGAAGGAAGTGTTTAACAAAAAGAAGCATTATTTACCCAATTCATGATACGATGGACTGGAAAACCTGCCCATATAGTTTCTCTCTCTTCTTAATTCTAGTTCTGTAAACTAAAATTTAGTTTTTTTAAGAGAGTTTGCATAAACCCCTCAAATCCTTCTTCACAAACATACAACAGTTTTGGGAGAGGTTCTTCCTAAAATACTAGAATGGTGCTTTTCACAGCACCTTTCTAACAACCAGATTCGATCAATGTTTTAAGTTAAAATAAAGATTATGAAAATATTAGTGTAGTATAAAATTCACTTAAACTGGGCTCAGACCATGCTTTACAAAGGTGGATTTAGGGCCATATTTAAATTTAGCACGTCCTAAATGACTTCATGGATTTGGACTATGTGATACTCAGCAGTAAGAAGAGTGGTGTAGAGGATGCTGAGGAATTAAAAACTGAACTATTCTACTGAAATATGCAGTATACATATTTCAGAGGCTACACTAAATGAGGGGCTTTGTTGGGTTTATTTTCATTTTGAAAACTACAGATTTGACATATTCAAGTTGGTTATCTTTTACCTGCTGGCTTTTGCCTCTGGTAATAGCTAATAACTGGAGATGAGCAGAGAGATCTATCAAAGAAGAAAGCTGTAGGGGAAAAGAAGATGAGATAAATGCTTAATGGACCTACATAGACATAGATGCAATGGTTTGTGTTAGTGCCAGGATATCCAAGCTGTTCTTTGAAGGGAATCACTCTCTATCTAAAACACCCCTCCATCACTTTGAGCATAGAAGTACCCCCAAATATTACCCTTGTCCTTAAAAGTTCCTAGAACCTTTGGGCAGCCTTGCAGCTTCAATGTTTTACTTTGCAGTGCCTCTTAAGTAGATGCCAGGTCCTTCCTGGACAAGAAAGGAGGTGAAAAGCTAGAGTTGAAATCCATCCATGAAATGAGAAGCTGCACCCAAGATCAAGGCACTGGGTGCAAATGTTGCCATTTGTGTTTATGAAACAGATGAAGGCCTGTGTGTCAAGTTGAAATTTGAAAACTTCTGGTGGTTTGTGTGTAAACAGCAAAGTAACATTAGCATTGCTTTAAACATGGTTTTGTTTGCTTTAATATCCTATAAATTTTAGTCTGACATTAAATGTGTCACTGAGTGTGATGAAGCTGGAGGGTAATATCTCACTCAAGTGCCATTTTTGTCGTCGTTCAAAACTATGATAATGCATTTGATGATTCTTATCTGTTCTTCAGTGTGGTTATCTTTCTTATTTTCATTCTCATACATATCTGAGGTAGGTAGTCTGGATCTGGAAGATTTGATTTGCTGCATAAGTTGAAAGAATAGAAAAACTGATCTTCTGTTTTTATTTTATTTTCCTGCAATCTTGTAGACCTTGAAATTGAAGCTGGCGCGTATGTAAATGTGATCTTCTTCCTTGGATCTTTTGAAAGTTGGTTTTCTCCACAGGTAAATTAATCTGTGATTCTAACAGTGACTGTGGCAAAATCAACCCAGTGGGGTATGGATTTAAGAATTCTTCAGACTTCTGCATTAATAATTCCACTCTGCTCCTGTGCATGGGTCTATCACTCAGCCTGTTGTACTTATGGAACTGGCAAAGAGCAAGCTTGGCTTGATAGGAGAGATTCTGACAGAGGAGTCAATGTTTGGGTGGAAACTGAATGAATACTCACTCCTGATGCTAGTTTAATTGATCCACCTGCCTGTCTATCTCTGGGAGTTCTTTGCTCTGTTCCACAAAGCCACAAAAGAATATTTTCAGTCATAATTTTTTTTTTCATAAAATGTTTCCTTGTTCAAAGTAAGGAGCAGTATTGCCCTGCTTGATTTCTGAAGTCATTGTAAGAACAGAAAGTTTTATTTTTTCCCATATACAGACACATAGACATAGTGAAGCACTTTAAAGTCTCTGTGTATGATAAAATCTATGGAAAACATGTTTCTTTTACAAAAAAAAAACCCACATTTTCCCCTCTTGTTCACATGGAATGATCATTACTGCAGTGTGAGGGCAGGATGTGTCATTGTTACTAAACCCTTCATGTTGGAACAGAAGCACACATTAGCTTTATCTATCATACTTACACTTTCCTTATTCTTGGTGGTAAATATTAATAATCTGTTGGAAGTGTGTATGCAAATTTCGGACAGCATAACAGCATGAACCTTTTTGAAAGTTAATAAAGTTAGGAGTGAATGATAAAAAAGCTTCTGCATTATACTGTGCCTTGCTTTTGTGCTGCTTCTATTCTAACAGCACAGCCACATGTCAGAGTAAAGTAACATTTAACATTTCCTATGTGGAAATTCATTTCTGTCCCTCAGGTGTCTCCAGATACATGTTAGAGTTGAGCCCTGCTATGCAGTCACAGGCTGGTCATCAGACATTTGGTCTAATTAAATTCAGATTCTGATGTGCATATGTCCTGTCAGGCTACCTCAAGGCTTAAGGTAACACTGGAGCCAAACTCTGTAGTTCTCTGTATTAACTGATTGTGTTTCTCCATTTCATTCTGCTCTGGAGGAGGCTGACTTTCTCTCCAGATGTGTCAAGGATAGGGCAAATACTGTTTCCTTGGAGAATTCACATCAGCTGGGTCTCAAACTGTAAGACCTGAGTCAGACTGGATCACTGAAGAAAGAAAGAAATCTCAGTGACTGTAACATTTACTAGACATGTTTCTGCTTGGTTGCTATGGAATTATGGAAAAATGCTAAAGAAATAGGGACCTTTCATAAAAACCCAGTGACCACCTTTCTTCCATCCCCAGTTCACTGCTCCCTAGTTCTGCTTCGCCTTCATCCTTGTGAACAGAACATTTTACTCCTTGACACACCTTCCCACAACAAATTCCTCATACCTGTCTGTTTCCCCAGTAGCAGCTTTGGCCTGACAGCCTGATGTGTTTCTTTTGGAGCTTCTACCTTGTGTTTTAGGATTTGGAATGCATCTTCATTTGTTTTGGGAAAGCATCCAGCCTTTCCTTTGTGCTGCCACAGTTAAAAATAGTAGGAAAACCAAAAGCTTAGTGCTGTTGCCTGTACTTTGTTAGACAGCTGTGTACAAGATTCAGAATTCTCCAGGCAGGACAGAGGCTAGAAACCTTTTCCTGTGATAACATGCATAATGGTTATTGGTAGTGATTTCTATTTTGTTTTGATTTTTTTTTTCCCTTGCTGAAATACACAGTTCATGGAAGTGCTTTTTACAGCTTTTTAGAGAAAGGGCAGTGGATGGCTTTTTTCTGAAGTACTTTATTGCTTATCAGAATCTTCCTGCTCTTTATGAGTAACTTTCAATTACTCAAATAGTAAGTTTGAGTAAGCTTTTTTTTCAATGCTTTTTTCCAGATATTTTGCTTTTTTCAAACGTTCCTGTGTAAGGGGTAATAACCTGATGGCCTGGAAGGCCCCACAAAGTGCTGTAGCACTACATGATGTTGGTATGAGGTTATGAAGAGAAAAAAAAAAAAACTCTACAAGTTGCAAGATTTACTCCATGTGCCTCTGAAGGGCTTTTACAAGTCCCAGGGATCAACAACAATATAATATAGAATATTATAATATGTGTTGCAAATATTAAAGCTGTCTGCATTCTTCTAGCTTCCTCTGAAGATAATACTGAAAGAGTCTGTACTCATTTAATCTTCACTTGACAAAATCTGGCATTCTCAAGCAGTGTAGCTGTCTTTCACAAAACAGTTGAAGGAAGTTAGACACTAAAATCCAATGCTAATTTTGCTTGAAAATGGCAGCTTAAATTGTCAGATAGCAAGAAAGTAATGGTGCCCTTGTTACTCCTGTGTTTTCATGTTTTTTTTTTTCCCTAGCTCAGAGGCTAAGCATTTCAGTGTGGACAGTCAAAGTTTGAGAAGTTAAAAGCAGTCAAAAACAGAAGGACAGAAGGGGAATTTTAAGCAGACCAATTAGTAAGAATTATTTTCAGCATCTTGTGTGACATAAATTAAGTTTTTCCTTTGTTGGCACTTGTGAAAAAACAACAGCTATTGATTAGGCCTGTCGAGCCCTCCTGGCCTGACAAGATATTTTACTGTAGTGTTGTGGGCACAAGCTAGAAATGATGCTGAGAGAGTGAGATCCTCTACAATCATCTCCTCTCATTGTTATTTTTAGTGGGCTTCTTCTTTTTTTTTTTTTCTTTTTAGATGTACTGTATACAGTAGAACCTTATTAAAGCCTCACTTAAGATCCTCAGATAGTCACCCTCACCAGGCTGCTTCTGAGAAGTTTTTCAGGAAACCATTTTTAAATGCAGCAATATATTGATTTCTGAGGGGGTGCAAGTGGGAGGTTGCTAATCTGGGCACTCGGGTCAAAGCTAGTGTTCGTGTCCCCGATTCCTTATTTTAGTGGGAGTGGGCTGCAAGTGTAGGCACATCCCTGTCACTGATTAGAACTTGGTTGTTAGTTTTTGGTGCTGGCAGTCTGAAAAAACTGTGAATGTTGTCTCAAATGTGGAACAGATGTAGATTTTTACTCTGATGAGATGAGGGACCAACACTGACAGTGGTATGAAGAAGAGTTTCGGAGGTGACAGTGAGAAGACACAGTGTTTTGTTTTCATTTTCAGCTCTGAGATGGGCAATAAATACTGTAATGTTTGCAAAGATCCTGTATTTTGGGGCTGAATATAAGCATCTTATGGTGAGATGGGCAAGTCTAAAGACTTCATGTTGTCAAGTGAAACAGGTGGGAGAGACAAAGGTTTGCACAATTTGGTTTCCTGATTTTTTTGTCCCTTTTAGTTTAGTATCAAAATCTCTAATGAGAGCAAACACTGTTACTTTGCTTTTTGAATATCATTTTACCAGCAGAGTCCATGTTTAAATCTAGAAACAGCCTTTGATGCTTGAGCAGCAAACAGTGTTAAACCATCAGTAATCCCTATACAAGGTGGATGGTATTGCTTCTCTAATTTCTTTTCTAAATAATCCCAGACTGTTGTGGTTGTATGTCCATTTGGCAAGAGGTGGCTTGAATTTCCTTACTGTTACCTATTCAGAATTCCTGGAAAACCATTTGGAGATAGATAGCATATGATAAAGACCACAGCATGCAGACTGAGATGATCAGCATGTTGGTGGATTTTAGAATCCATTATACTTTTCTCGTTTTTCTTCACTGGGGTTCAAGCTATTGTCAGGAATGATGAGTTGTGTCAGAGAGAGTTTGAGTTCCAGTGCAAGGATGTCCAGCTCTGGCTGCCAGGACACCTTTGTCTGTGGTCAGTTCAACTCAAGGAATGAATGCATGGAGTTAAGAACAAAGCCCCAAAACCAGCTCTGATGAGAGAGTAGTAGAGGAAGGGATTTAGGTTTGGTGAATCATAGAATCACAGAATGGTTTGGGTTGGAAGGCACCTTAAAGATCATCTTATTCCAACCTCCCTGCCATGGCTAGGGACACTTCCAGGGACTGGGCATCTGCAGCTTCTCTGGGCAACCTGTGCCAGTGCCCCACCACGCTCACAGGCACCCTCATGTTCCTCACTGAAGGATGGCTCCCCTCCCCCTTCCTCATTTATGATGATCTTTTTCTCTCCTTTGCCAAGAAGTTCATGCTTGAGATGGTCCATTGTCTCATTCTGTAGTTTCAGGTGGTTTTTGTTAAAAATTTCCTTTGCTTTTTTTGGCTGAAGGATTGCAGCCTTGCCTTTTGTATTTGGACCCTGCCTCTGTAATCTCTTGTCACTGTGATATGTGACTGAAATTACTGCAGCACAGTGTGCAGAGGGATGAGGTTTAGGCTCTGCAAAGATAATCACTGCTGCTGAATGCGTTTCAGATTTCTTATGGATGGCATTAGCCACAGGGGGACACACTGGACATCCTTTGGGCACCTCTTTTTGACACCAGTGGCTTCTCATTGCCTCTGCTGTGTGGGGAGTGTATTGTGGCCTGTCTGGGGAGAGCTCTGTGGGCAGAAGTCAGGATATGTGTGAGAGTCTGCAGAGAGCTGCAGGGAAGGGCTGTGGGGAGCTGTGAAGGGGAGAGAGGCCTTGGGGAGAGCACCTGAAGCTGGGTCTGTCCTCACCAGGGCATCTGGGGACCAGGGGGACACGTCCTGGGTCACCCCTCTCCTAAAGCATCCAGGATTCTCCCTTTAGGCTGCTGCTCCCTCCTGCTTTGGGGAAGAATTTATTCACAGGCAGGATTGTTGAGCATTGGAGAGGCTGCTCCCCTTTCTTGGAGATGTTCAAGAAACGACTGGAGATGACACTGAGTGCTGTGGTCTAGTTGACAAGGTGGTGGTTAGTCAAAGATGGGACTTGATGATCCTGGAGTTTTTCCAACCTGAATGACTCTGTGTGTGACCTTGGCTCTGCCACTGGGCCCTCTCGGGTGGCTTTGAGCCAGACATTTCTTCTTCTGCCTTATTTTTTCCCACTTGGGAATAATGATGCCTTTTCAACTAAAGCTGGAAAATTATACAGCTGTTAAGATGTACATAATCATCACAAGATTCAAAGGAATTGTCTTGGACCTGCCAGGAGGAAATTCTGTCATGTGCTGCTCTGCAGCTCCAGCATCCCTAAATTTGCTGGTTATCCAAGATATGGTGCCTAACCCTTGAGTTTTCATAGCTGGAGAATGCTTGGAGTGTCTGAGTTTGCTTCACAGGTTTTGAGAGGTACAGTAAGATCCTGAGCTGGAATCCTAGAAGTTTCCTAGTGCAAGTTAAAATATATTTCTCACTAACCCCCTTGGTTTCATTGCTATTGCTGTTCCATATCAGACTTGCATCCTTGCTGTCCTTACAACTACTTCCTTAAAATACTGTATCCATACAGATGTTTACAGAATATCCTGCTGATATTTTTGGTAGGGCTCCTTTGTTCGTCTCCCCTGTTGACTTTCAAACTCAAGGGACTAGATTTAAATAAAAGGCCATGTCTTTGACTTTAATAAGCTTTTAATAAAACCTGAAAAAAAAAAATAAAATGCTAACAACACGCCTAGAAGAGCAGTTTTTATGAGGGTTTGCCTCCCTCTAACTCCTCAAGACCCCATATTCTGTGAGAGCTGCTACCCTACACACCTGGCCATAATTAAGTGGCCTTTGTTTTTCTTTCAGTCTTACTCTTGTTTTACAAAACATGGTGTAATGTAGTATTGGGGAGAGCTTATAAAAGTATTAATTCAAAGTAAAGTAAAGCCTGACAGCCTGGTAAATATGCCACCCAGTAAGAGACTTCACTTATTTCAGGGCAGGCTTTAAAGTGTTGACTGTTTTGAAACTTTGGCTATTTCCCTTTACAGTAGGATCATTAATTTTCTTTTCCTTCTTTTTTTTTTTTTTTTTTAATTTCATTTTTTATTTTTATTTTATTGTATTGTGTTGTATTTTTATTTTATTTTTATTTTATTTTATTTTATTTTATTTTATTTTATTTTATTTTATTTTATTTTATTTTATTTTATTTTATTTTATTTTATTTTATTTTATTTTATTTTATTTTAATGTTCCCCATCCTGATTTTTTGTTTCATGCAAAGTTACAAGTAGTTGAGGTTTCTTGCAAACTCCCAGAAACCTGGGCCATTTCAGGTTGAGCAGGAGATAAACTGGTTAATAAGAACAGATCCCCCCCAGTGCCACTTCCGTGGCATTGGATTGAAAAGGAAGAAATGAGAGAGGAAAAAGAAGGAAATGCAATATGGACATCACACATGATCCTGCCCTCCTTTCAGGTAGGAACAAGCACACCAGTTTTTAACAATCGGCCCTTGTGTGTTTGTGTGTTTTCCTTCCCTCCATGTTGTTTCACAGTTATCTGTTAGTAACAGCAGTATTATTACACACAGATTAAAAGACAGGCAGCTTTTAGGCTCCCTGACAGTTGGCCAGAGCAGAGATTAGAGATAAAAGTTAATCCCGTGAGGTAATAGCAAAAAAAGAGTACAAAGACATGAGATGAGCCGATAATGGTTTGTTTAGGTAAGAAGGCTTCCCTTGCCTTGGTGATTGGCTCTTGCTCAGTGGTGCTTTTAGTGATAGCTTCCCAAATCCTTTCGAAGGTTTGTAACAGTTAGCAGTGGGCTGGGGAGAGAGTTAGAGGGGAAAAAAATATGGGAGCCAGCAGTGGTAAAACGTAATGAAATCATTCCAGCCATAAATGGAAGGTGCCGGACCATGGGGGAGATGAGAGATGTTTTCTTCCACAGCTGCAGAGCTATTAGTCAGTTAACACTTGGACAGGGGGAGGCTGAAACAGTCTCTAAGTCAGGGTTTAAAATATCAAAGGAACTTATGTTTATGTTTCTTGTAAAGTGGAAAATAATTTGAAAATGTAGCAACATGAATATGACTTCAGGGTGGTTAAAATGTTAATAGCCTGATATACTGTAAGTTACATTTCTCTCAGCTTTGGTTATTGCGTGCTCAGAGAGAAAAGTTTGCAAAGGTTTTTTGGGACTTCATATATATTTAGGAATGCTCTTAAATCCACGTGACATCACAAGTGAAATTCAAATAAATCCATTCCTTTCTAGTCAAGTTATGAAGGGGTATTCAGCAGAAGATTAGGAATATGAAACAAGTGAGTCGTTACTTCTGCACAGCCCTATCATTTTGCAGCTAACACAGATAAATATGTGTTTGAAATAGAAGCTATCTACCAACCACTGGCAATCCAGCACTTCGCTGCAGTCACAAAATTGAAGAGGTGGAAATTCATATCTTTGTTTTTTTTAAACAAAGACTGATGAAAGCAGTAGCATTCTGATTCTTGAGTATGGTAATAATATGATTCTGAAATAACCAATTAGCAAGGTACAGTTACTGTACCTGCCTTAAAGCTGGCTATTGCTAACACTAGGCTAGGAAGTGAACTGTAATAGAAATAAAAGCCTGCTTTATTGTGGCATCTAGCCACTAGAATTGATGGGAGAAAAAATCTGCCCTCACACTTCCTTCGTTGTCCTTCTCTTTTGATGAGGGCAGGGAAGTAGCATGAATACCAAAAGATACAATTATAAATAGGGGTAGTTCCAGAGTGACCATAAGAATGAGTTTCATAAGATATAATTTGTTCTACTCTCTGAATGTCTTCAGTTCCCCTAAGAATCTGTTTCAAGGAGTCAGTGAATCAAACTCTGCTTTATTCTTCTTTTCTGTCAAGGATTGAATAGCTAGGTATTAATTACTATTTCCCTTAGAATATTAATGAAAATTATGTGTGTGCTCACAATAAGAAGGTCTTGGAAGGAAAAGAGATGGGAAGGTTGGAAAACTAACCAGTCAGATTTTGTCCTCAAACTTAAAAGGAAGTAAAACTATCATTTTTATAATTTATTATTTTTTTTATATCATAGCAAAACAGTTTGATCACTAAGTGGAGTGTTTGCCAGTCTCAGGCTCTGTGAACTGTGGGACACAGGCAGTTTGTCACATTTGTGGATCAGCGTTCAAACTCATGAATTCTCAATTGTACTTACTCATTGTTCAAGAGAGCTTGAGGTCAGAGACAGAAATATTAGTTAGCAATCAGTAATTATTGTACCAGGTTCTGTTTCTAGGTTATGCATAACGGAAGTGTTTGCAAAAAGCCACCAAAAAGTGGAGTGAAAACACCACTCCACAAATCAGTATTGTTATGTTTCTGCTTGAGAGGTGCAGCATCTTTCAGGGCATATCCATTTCCTCCAAATACAGAGGCACAGGCTGTTTCAGGTACATTTAGGGCTCTAGACTATCATCATCTG
Organism: Phylloscopus collybita; assembly: GCA_027886175.1. Classification (NCBI taxonomy): domain Eukaryota; kingdom Metazoa; phylum Chordata; class Aves; order Passeriformes; family Phylloscopidae; genus Phylloscopus; species Phylloscopus collybita. The sequence goes on from JAJNNQ010000016.1 coordinate 6,122,771, forward strand.
ATGTATGAGATCCCAGTACTGCTAAAGTAACACTGAGATGTCACAGGGATAGGATATCCTCCTACAGAGCAGTGCATCTGCCTGGGAATGTCTTGTGTGGTGACCAGAGCTGCAGGCACTTGCAAGGTGCTAATTCGTGAATCAGAAGAGGTGATAGGAAGGAATTTTCCCTTTCAGAATTTTCTCACAGAAAACAAAAACAAAAACAAAATCAAAAACAAAAACAAAACAAAAACAAAAACAAAAACAAACAAACAAAAAAACCACCAAAAAAACCCAAAACCCACTGCTTTTATAACTGTATTTTCAAGTTAAGCCTTTCTTCGTTCTGTTTGTCCAAAATATGATGCAGTTTTGCATCCTTCTCTGCCTGAAAGCCTGTAAACTTGCCAAGGTATTTCATGTTCTGGTTTTTTGTTTTGTTTTGTTTTGGTTTGGTTTGGTTTTGGCCATAGAAATTCCAGCCCCATTTTCTCCTTTTTGTGCTTGAATGAGCAGGAAAAAGAAGTCGGAGTTTGGAAAATGTCCTTTTCCAAAGGAGCTCAGACGAGTTGTTCTTCCTTAAACAATTTTGAAGCTTCTTGCTTCAGGCTTGGTTAGATTAGTACCAAGGCAGGTCATCAAGTTTTAAGGAGTTGTAAGAAACTGTGGTGACAAAATTAAGTATCTGTTTTTTTCTTTAGTACAATTAGACAAGAGAAGGAAACAGAAGCCTCTCCACTGGCCAAAGGAATTACCACATTCCTCTCTTCTGGTCAGAGGTAATTCCCATTTCTGGATAACAACTTGCCATAACATTCATAAACAGTGCTAATATAATTTTTTTCTAGTAGAATTTCATGGTGCACAAAGCTTGCAAATAATTGGTTTAGGAGTAAATTGAGGGGAGGGTTTCTCTCCAATCTTTTTATGGCTTGCTGCTACCGTGTGTCATTCAGAGTCCAACTCAATCAAGAGTCTATTACTGATAGCTGAACAATGTGGTGCCTACAGATCTTTTATGATGCAAAAGTGGGCAGTTGCATTGTGAATCTTTCAAAAGGCATTACATTAAAAAAAAAAGAAAAAAGAAAAAAAAGAACAAAAGAAAGTACTTTACATACAGGCCCTTAGATAGGAAAGTGATTCATTGGAAATAGATTTTTGCTGTAATTTTGTTGTTCGGGATCCTAAATTGAGTAATGGGACTTCTTGAAGAATTTGATTGTTTTATTGAGAGTCAGAGAAATTATGTGAAGTTTGGGTGTCTCTCCATTTAGCGTGTCAGGACTGCTGTGCTCCTCTAACACTGCATCTCAATGCTTCACATATCCCTTACTTTTCCCAGGCTAAAGGGTGAGCAAATAAGACTGTTTAGGCTCCCTGCAGCACAATTTGGTACCAATACGTGAAGTTTTTCTATGTGAGTATCAAGGGTTGGTGCAAGAAGCCTTGAGCACTCCTCAAAAGGGCAATAGATATTATCCAAAACCTGTATGAAAAGGGTTTTTTTTTTAAAATTAAACCAAAATATTTTTTGAAAGTCTTACCCCAGTGAATGACTTTGTCTTGACTGAGTGGGACTAATGTACAGTTCACATGAACAATGCATTTCATGTTCCTTTGCAGGGGGGCATAGTGGGAATAAATGTTCTGTTTTCCATCATTGCAGTCAAGCGTCGCATACTGATGATGAGTTGATAAAGCCCTCAGCTTAGATGATTTTCAAATGTTTGTGCACTTTCTTGACTGATAATCAGTAAGTAAACAATTAGATTCTATAAAAGGAGTCTTTTTAAAAACTTTCTGTCTGTGTCCGTGGCTTTCATGGTCAGACACCAAAAAGATGAAGTCTCAAGCCTCAGGAAACTGAGGGAGAATGAAAAATATCTTCAAGTACTTTACTTGTAAGGATCAAATTATTTTTTTCTGAACTGCCCTACTCCTATCTGTAAAAAGCCAAAAAGTTAAATAAAAATCAGTTTTTATGATCAGGAATGAAACTTGGCTTTGTTAAATAAATGTAGCTTCACTGTGCTACCACTGGAGATCTCCTGCTGTACTGAACATCTCAGAAGTTGTACCTTGCTCAGAAGTTGCAACTTTCTGCCAGTAATACCAGCAGTCATTTGTATTGCATAGAATCAAAATGTAAAATCTTGTCTTTGATTCCTTGCCCTATTTTTTTTGTTAATAGGGCAGTAGAAAACAAAAATTTATTAAGGGACATAAGTACCTTTATCTCAAAAAGTGAGCCTGTAGAAGACTTCGAGGAATTTCCTCTTCTTGCTGTTTTCAGAAACAAAATTCTGTGCAGAGATGATCAATTTGATCAGAAACAATAATCTTCTACAAAAGAGAAAAATTGCAAACAACTTTAGGCAAGATCTCTATCAGTAATTCACAGGAAGATGTAGAGAATTTTGGTTCTATTTTTTCCAGTCTTTTCCAGCCTCCTACGCGTCTGGGTTGTAGGTGGGGTCAAGTTGGGAAGTGTTAAAAATCAGAGAAGAACATTTAGTGGTATGCTTAAAGTTTATCTAAAAGTAAGAGAAGCCACTTAAAAGACTTTTTTAGCAAGTGAACTTTCCCGATAATTTAAGAGGCCCAGGTGATTCCGGGAGTCTCAACAATGTCTCCAAATTTAAGCGATTCTCTGAACTTCTGGAGTTTTAAAGGTTATTGCCGTCACTGGCGGTACAGAGCGCTCACCATGACTGGCAACTTTAGGGAGCATGCAGTTTTTACTCTATTGACTCTTGGCTACCGTTTTGTTCATGCTCTGCTCTGTATTCTTGACAGCAAATTGATTTAACTTGCAGCAGGAAAGAGTGTGCGAGTGTGAGTGAGCAAAGCCCACAGGAGAGAGGGGGAAGAGAAAGAAATGTGTGAATGTGAAATGTAGCAGGGAGCAAGGCGAGGATACTGAATGGCAACATTTAGGCATTGACTGTGACATTGTATTAACCTTTTTAATGGATGTATGTAATAAAGTGACATGTAAATGGAGCACAAGGGGAGATATGACACTATATCTGGAAAAGGATAAAACAGTCAGTGAATACTGGGCTATTATAGCAGTTTGCAAACCTTGGATAAACTCAGTCAGCGGTTGTATAATTGGTTATTCAATCCCAACCCTTGTTCACAGCTCAAAGCCAGGAACACTGAGACCTGTTGCCAATTTGAGTGAATGCAGTGACTGTACTCGGCCGGAGCCTAACACTGGAGCCAGGCCTTTTCCTGTGGGCTGGTTTCCACCATGTCTGGGACTGGCGCAGTGACAGTAGCCCTTTTGTTGTCAGAGGCTGGCTGGTACTCCCCTCCTTTGCAAAATGTCTAACAGCTACACAAATATAAGAAAATAGGAAAAGGGACTTACTGTAGCTTTTTCTCTTACCGAGCTAAATGTAGGAGCCTTGGAAAGGAGGCAGAGTCCCAGCAATAAGGAAAACTGAAGCACGTGATGATGGCCAGTTGAGGGGAGCGCCATCTTCTCCCAGGGTGTGATACCAACCGTGAGCGAACTTGTTCCCCCTAAATCGTGCTCCCAACCCATGCTGAGCAGCCTGGGAAGTGCTCTTTGGAGAAGGGATCCCTGCTGGCCTGCTGCAGTGGCCGCTTGCACAAGCCCAGAAGCTGCTGCATGGACCCGTTCCATAAAAAAGTTCCAAAACCTTGATGTTGTTGTTGTCGTGGGTTTGTTTGGGAACCACTGGTATGGAGGCTGTCTCTCTCCAAATATGGAGGTAGCATTATATCAGCCAGCTGGAGATGAACAGAGAGAGTGTTATAAGTACCCTGGTTCCCTCCACCCTCATCCCTACACACACAACTTTCCAGTAAAAGCAAGGAGATATTTATGGAATGTCCTGACTCAGAGGCCAGCTGTTTCTCTTCTAGTAAAATGGTAGTTAGAAATAAATCAGAGGAAGGTTTGATTTTGGTTGATGAAATAATGAATATTCAGTAATATATATAGAAGATGAGCCTAGATGAGCTAATGGTCCCTTCTGGTTTCCAGCTTTTTGTGAATGAATCAGCAGTTCTATGAATCTACAGTTTCTCTTCTCCCTCCTTTTTTTTCCCCCACTTTTCTCTAGCTTTCAGTGTGGGATCTTGCTCCTTTACAAGCCTTGTAGTTTCTGAATGTACCTGGGTTACACAGTAGTATTTTTGTAATGTCGTCGTTGCCTATAGAGAGAAGTGAATTATTGACACAGTAGATTATGCACAGGCTTTTTAAGTTACAAAATTGAGGTAATGGTTAAAAATTATATGCCTCTAGATCACAAAGAGATGGGCTTGGGGGCTAATCTCTTCACCGTCCTGATTTACTCTAGTTCAGAGAAAATAATACAGAGTGCCCGGTTTAATGAAAGGCTGCAATTCAATCAAGAGGTTCTGCTGAGGTCATATAATTTAAATAGTTACAGCACCTCTTGACTGAGTTACAGCCTTGATAATTCAGTACTTTGTTGTTATTTATGAGGGTAACTTTTCAAAGCAGTCTGCATATCTCCCGCTAAAACCTGCTTTGAAAATTTTGTACCATGATGTCATTGAAAAAGAATTTTTTTCTCCCGGTAAGAAAAGGGGAAAAAAAAAAAAAACCAACAAAAAACAACCAAACCCCACACCAGCAAAATGAGAGGGGAAAGGAATGCATTGTTTTAGAATAGAAAATTAATCACTTGGAAATGGACTGGTTATTGTGAAGCAAATGCAGAAAGAGTATTGAACTTGCGATACATGAGAAAAAACTACAGCAGCTCCTGCCAAGGCTTTTAATGGAAAATACACCACACGTTTCATTATAAACACAGCTTTGGGAGTGAGGAATTATTTATAACAGTGGACAAAAAAGGGCATTGTGGAAATACTTTTTTTTTTTTTTCTTTTTGATAATCATAGTTAATGTAGCTGAGCCTTAATTGAAGCATTGTACAGAGTAGCAGGAACACGTTGTAGTAGGGACTGCTGGAACAATTTGGGTGTTCATATGAAGAAGGATGTAGTACTACATGCTGGTGAACCTAGGATGGTTTAGTCGTCAGGAGAACTGCACCGAAGTGATTTGAAGCCTCTCCCTGCTGACATTGAAAAATCCACTCAACATACACCTCATCTTCTTAACTCCTCCAAATATTATCTGTGTTTTGCATTACAGTGTAATATTGTCTGCAAGGATAAGGCACTGATATCTCCCTTAGGTCAATGTTTCCAATTTAGTGAATTGTAGGTGTCGGACTGGAGATTCCACACTCTCCTGCAGAAGAGTGAGTGCTTGAGATGCATCATTAATTTAATGTAGCTAAGAGACTGGTGGGGTTAAAGGAATTTGTAGTAGCCCCACAGAGAACTACCCAAATGTAATTTGAATAGGATGGAGGAAACTTTTCATGCCTTGATTTTTTTTTCTGAGTTAGAAATGTTCAAAGCAGTAATAACTGCTTTTATATGTTTCAAACTCTTGCAAAAAACGTATCTGTAATCTATATGGAAACAAGTGTTTCAATTAAAGTCAGATCAGGGCTTTGCAGAAGCCTATCTTTTGTGTAGAGCTCTCTAGAAATGTGCACCTATGGTGATTTTTTTTTTTCCCCTCTGGCAAAAGAATGAAAAGTACAACACACTCACTGCCTACCAAGTAAACCACAAGTCACAGCTGAGCTACACATTCTCACATCCCTGAGTTCTTGGAAGGCAAATTAATTTTTCTCTCTTAATCGTTTTAGAATGGAATTTCTTTCAGAAGACTCATAGAGAATTGCAGAATTTCTGTAGCCAGATTTAGAACCAACTAGTAGGTTCCATCTAGGCGTAGTAGGAATTTGAGGATTAGACGCTGAGTTTCATAAAGATCTGGAAGAAGTTTGGTTTGGGGATTGCTGCATTGCTTTTCTACATTTCACTTTTCTGCCTGAGTTAGAATGAGCTCGAGATTATATTTTCTTAATTAAGAATGTGTTACTTTCATTCAGAAATTATGGGTAACTGAGAAATGTGTAATTTTATCTTTTTTCCTATGAAAAAAACCCCAGTTTTTTATGTTCTCCTTAATCCTTGAACCATATAATACATGATATCCTGGCTCTTCTGTTATTTATGAAGCCAAAGCTGATGGTATCACTTTTAACACTGCTTAATCTGCCGTCCTTGCACATATTCTGCAATGGTACAATATATTCTGTATTATGCCCTAGAGTGTGACCTCTGCTTTTTTAATTAAGCTGTCTTTTCTATATTCTTGATTCAGCTTGTGTTAAAGTAACTGGAAAAATGCTGTCTTTGATGTCCCAGGACCCTCCAACTCCATCATCTGTTTTAACAAGGCTTAAGAAATGGGAAAGTTCCCCAGAGAAACATGATGCTCAGGGAGAGATTCAGAAGGTTAGCCAGCATTTTGCACCAAGTGTCCCTTCCATTCCTTTAGCGAGGAAGCAGGAAGCTGTGTAGATTGGTGGTGTAGTGCTTAGTGGCTGTGTTCACAGACCCAGGAAGCTCCATGGTTAGCTCAGTGGTTAGAACATGGCAGAGAAGGTAAGCCAGCACTGGAGAATTCTCTCCTTCTGATCTACCCTGTAACCAGGGGTGTTTACATGGCATTTGACCACATCTGTGTTGTTTGTGTGACTTTTTCCCCTGTCTGCCCACAAGGTGCATAGAAAAATGCTGTTCAAGAGAGAAAGGGGGACATGGGAGGGCATTGATTGTGAGGATTTTGTCAATTGCAGAGTCTTAAGACTTCGCTGAAAGCTGCAGTCATCAGTGTGGTTATGTGATACAGAAATTTATTCCACTGGCTTTCAAGGTATAGACTACTTTCATTTATGCCATAGCATCCCCCTCAGGATTAAGTCATTTGTTTCTCTGGCATTCTCTTAAAGCCTGGTCACAAAAGAGAACTTTCTGAACAATGGGCCTGTTACCCTATTCAGCCTTTTCTGATCTGTTAAATTCCCTATTACACCATTCTGCAATTACTCCACAGCCCACCTTCCCAGACACCCTGTTCTCAAGCAATCTGGGAATTTACCCTTGCCATTCACCTCACTCCACAGGAGCCCCACATCCCTCTGTTTCACTCCACCACTTTTGATACTGACTCTAGGTCCTGTTCTGGCATACTGACATGTATCTGGTATGGCTCTCCTTCATATCTGCATACCAGAGGGACATTTATATACATTTATTCAAAGTCTTCTCTGTCTTACCCAGAGAAAGGTGGGTTTAAGAGAAAAATATTTCAGTCTCAGCCCTAATTTTATCTCGGCGTTGAAAAAGAAAAGCTGAATTGCCTGTAGTTCTTTTCCCAAACATCTCTTGCTAGATGTGAAATAAATCCCTTGTAACTGTGTATTGTTGAGCATTGTGTCTGAAAAAAAAAACATAGGTACCATACTGAGACATCAGTGTTAGTCACAAAATTAAATCACAGAAGATATGATTCCATATAGCAGTTTGATAATGGTATTATTATTCAGAGTTCATCAGCATTAGCTGTTCCATTGTTAAAACTGAGGTGCAGTTGATGTTGGACTTGGATTGATTTTTTTCACAGCTACACCAACAGTTACCTGACTAAAGTGATTTCCATGCAAACATTAAAATATAGCTGAGTTTCTTAGAGACTTTGAGGTGGTTTGATTTCAGAGTTACTCCACAAAGACACAAGGAGTCAGAGCCAGAAATCCCAGCAGCAGAGCTGCACAGATCCCTGCACAGATCACTCTTCGGATTCTTTCACGGATCCTTTTTTTGTGCAATGTGCTCTTCATTTACAGATTTGATCGTTATTTGAGGGAGTTGCCACTCCCAAAAAGCACCCATATTTACTGTCAGGTCTTGCAAAATTGCATTCCTGAGTATGGTTCCAGCTCCTCGTAAAGGTTTGTCTAGCAAACTCCCAGGTCATGTGTTATTCTGTGTGTCCCAGTCCTTTAGTCACCTGTAGCCTGCTCAGTGCTTGAGATCAGAATTTGGGTTTGGGTGTTCTTTCATGACGTAGATACACCACTGAGAATTTTGAAGATGAGGCCAGATTCTTAGGAGAGACACCTTGTTATAACACTCAGAGCTGTTTCAGAAGACACTTCTTTTCTTCTGTGGCATGAAATGTAGAAATAATCAAGATGAGAACACAAATACCAGGATCACTGGTACCAGATTTCTCTCTGATAGAACAAAGTGCAGCTTCTGCCCATTCACAGCAGGACCCAGATGTCTCTTACCACTCAGACCTAAGTGAAGAAAGAGTAGGATCCTGAGCTACAGATGTTACAGAGAAGGTGGACTCTTCTGAGTGATTCTTCATCTAAACTTGTTCATCCTGCTCTGGTTTGGTTTAAGCTTCCCCTTCACTGATGTTATGAGGACTACACAGGTGAATGCTTTGGAATTGCAGAAAGGAGTTGATTCTTGAATTTAAGTCTAGGGACCAGGCACTAGAGCAGGCCTTCTCAAATGAGTAGTTGAGAAATCTGGAAGGATGAGTACACATAGTCGTGTCTTGTTTTTAATTAAACAAATCAGGTCCCAGAGTGACATGGACAGGTTTGTTGGACAAAGGGGGAGAAGGCTAATTCTAGGTGGCCATTGACGAGATTGGTAGAGCAGAAGTGAGAGAACTGTTTCTTGTTTCAAAGTAATTCATCAGAGGAAATGCTGACATTTTCTGTGTGTCTGGGGTCTGTGTTCTCTTTATCAGGGCCTCTTGATTGTCATTGTGTAAAGAGCTGCCCAGGGAATGACCTTAGTTCTTGGAAAGGTATTCTCTTCCTGCCCTGATTCACCTTACTGCTCCTTGGTGATTCATGAAGCCATCCTAAATGCAGATGAGCCTTCCTGTGGATCTGGACAACTATTTGCAGAGGAGGTTTTATCATCCTAAGGTGAATAAAGGAACACTTAAGTTTTCTAAAGCAGTCTGAAAAAGTTCTGCTGCAGGGTATGAGTGAGATTCCTCTATGATAAAAAAAAAAAAAAAAGTTTTCTCTTTGGCGTGCTGGCAGTAATTTGAAGGCATAGTTTATGCTTCAACCTAAATCCTGTTGTCTTTTTGGTAAGTTACTATTACAGCTGTTTCAGGTTTGCCCAGGCTGCTGCAGTTTTCTGTCATGGCTGGGGAATGGCTCCATGTTGGTGACAGTTTTCAATAACAACTCAACTGCAGAGTTGCCCTGACTCTCCTGCTCCTTCAGTGCACTGTGCAATATAAGTACATTTTGGATTTGACAAATGAGGCCCCTTTCTTAGTCTTGTTCTTTCCTTGTTCTCAGCATTGTTTTCTTTGTCTCTCTCCTCTTCTTTTCCCTCTTTGACTTTTCTGCTTTTACTTTCTGACTTTCCTTTCCCCTTGTCTAGAACTATTATGTTAAAGAGCTGTGCATAATAGACTTTCTCTGATTTCTCTTCGGGTATTTGGGGATTACCTGTCACAGCTGTTACATGGCTGAACCACCCGTGTATCTCGATGTTATTCCCTAACTCAGAAAGAAAAACGCTTGATTAAAAGGAAACCCAGTGTATTTCCCCACCCTGTTTATGCTGAAAATCACAGAGTCCAAAAAAATCCACGAATGGAGACAAATGAGAGCAAACAGAACAAGTTGTCAGGAATTCTGGAATTCAGTGGAGAAACCTGTGTGCAAGTCTTGGGAGATTATTTTAGGCAAGTCCAAGGATGACATTAGCATTAATAATTTCTACCTAATTGGAGGTAATGATTTCATGCAAATACCATTTACATCACAAGTAGTAGTCTGATTTACTCTGAAACTACCTGCACTTCAGAAGCTTTGATTTCTAGTATACCTTTTTTAAAAAATGTTGTTATTAATAATATTATTGTTCCTGTCTTTCTGACATCTGGCAATGGATGATTGAGATTTTGTGTTCACATATGTTGTGCAAGAGGCATTCAGGATGTGTAGTTGTTTAGCATCAGGCATATGTGCTTTAATTCTCACTTCCAGTGGCAAAACAGTCTGTCATATTTTGAAAAATAATAGAAATCTGGGCCTAGTGTGTGGGGGTTTTTTTGTTGTTTCGGGGGATATCCTTTTCAGGTTTCTGTTTTCAGTTTTTAAATTTTCCTTTAATGGTTTTATTAACATCCCAAATGAGTGTTTTCTGGTTCTTTCAATGTTATCATTAGGTTCAAATTATAATAGTACACCTTTTCTCTAGGAAGTACATCCACAATCTGATGCCTGTAGCCCTTTCACTACTCAATCATGTCAACTTATAATTTAAATAAATAGGTCCAGATTATCAAAAGATGTACGTACTATTTCCTGAGTTCGATAGGTAACACATGACTCTAAACCAACCAGTTCCACAATATGTCAATATTTTGATGCTTTTTTGCTTTACATTTTCAACTTTCAAGTGTGTGTGTGCTTCCAGGTCACTTGTTGGTTTACTGATTTCGTTTGGGCATGGAATTGCCTGATTTTCCTTCATATTTACCTGGTTTGCCAGGACAACACAGGGCTTGCATTTGATAGGGTTTATCTGTTGCATACCATTTCATAATTGAGTAACCTCATCTTGTAAATATATGTGGATCAGAAATATATTAGGATCAGAAAACATTTTGGCACATTTTTTTCTCCTGGCAGTAAACTTCTGAGTGCATTGTTTAAACGGGTGCCGTCATTTTCATTTAAGGGAAAATTAACTTTTCTTCCACCTGCCATTGTTCTCTAAAGAGGATTATGATGCAGTCAGCAAAATGCTAAGGAGGGAAAAGAAAAATTACGTGGACCTCAAGAGAGGGAATGCTTTATTTATCTGCTAATCTTGTAATTATCCTGAAAAAAAAAAAGCCCCAAATGCAGGGTGAGAGAACCACTTCGTTCTGTCCAACTTCCACTTCCCTGTGCTCTCGTTGTCACTCTTGGCAGAGTAAGTAATGGCCATATCTGGATCCAGCCCTCCCCACCTCCTCTCTGCTGACATCATAAATTATCCAGATATAAATGGACAACATTCATTAGCTGTGCACTTTGCAGAAAGAGCCAGCTCAGGAGCTAAGCGCTCGCCCATTTTTATTAAAAGTTAAAAAGCTCCTTGCTGTCACGGAAAGGGGAGGTTGGAGGAGGTACAATGGAGGACAGTGCCACAGAGCTAATAAATAAAAATAATAACTATTACCATTGGTTGAGTGACCCTGGGAGAAGAGCACTACTGAGCCATTTGTTGTTCCCTTTCACTTGTCAACAGCAGTGGCTTAAAAGCCTTCGCCATTGTTCAGGGCCTAATAGCACCTGTTGGGAAGATAGGAAGACAGCTGTCAAAAAAAAAAAAAAAAAAAAAAAAAAAGAGGAAAAACAGGGTGGGGGAGGAGGGTGGAAGCTGGTGATTATGCCAGTAACAAGCACAGCTGCAGCAGGATATTCCCTGGCTTCCATTCGGAAGCGGGGCTGTGCCCCTGCCAGCTCCCCACCCTGATGCTCTGCGGGATGGGCACAGGGGGAGCCAGGAGTGCCAGGGAGCTCCCTGGGTCTGTTTCCCAAGGCAGTGAGAGTTAACCCAGAATAACCACAAACCCCAAGCAGGACTCAATAGTGGAAGTTGCAGCTTTGTGACAAGAGTGCTTGTTTAGCTTACTTTTTTTGTTTTTTTCCTTTTTATTTCTTTTTATTGCTCTGTTGCGTTGCTCTTTGTCAAGACATGTAAGGAAGGCCAGGAGGTGAGGAGCCCCAGGGATCAGCAGCTCCCTTGGCAGCCCATCCTCCCAAGGCCAGAGCTGCCAGGTTTTTGGTGGTGGGAAGTGATGGAGGTGGCCAGGGCTGAAAGGTGGGCTATTTAGAAAATTGTCTCCTCAGCTTCATCACACGTAATCCTCGCGTTTTTCATTTTGAGGAAAATTACCAGCACTTCAGGACTCAATTTATTTTTTTTTTTCCATTTTTAAGTGAGTTGCTCTTAGATTTTCAGGTAAGGATGCTATTGTAGCTGTATGTAAAGGGTTACATTGTTGCTGTTGAATTTAGGATTTCAGAAGTGGAGTAGTTGAGCTTTGCAAGGATTTCCCTGAAATTTTAGCTGAACACTGTAGCTCTCAATTTATGTTTTATGGTTATTTAGATTATATACTTTTGGGGGCTCTTGGGCCTTTGTTTAAGGGATTGTTCAAGAAAGCATTTCTTTGCTTTGAAAGTGACAGATCAGCATAAAGATCTTTTTGGTCAAAGGATAAACCATGGAATCTCCCTAGAACATCCTTAATGATGTGTCAATACCTATAAAAAGTTAGTGTATAGTCATCTCATTGAATGCCTTTTTAAAATCCCTCTTACTCATCAAGGATGTGCTGAAGATGTAAAATATTAGCAGACCAAAAACACGTCCCTCTGTTAATATTAACAAGATATTAATTAGAAACTAGCTCTGTTGGTAGCACTAATACAAAAGTGTATTTCAGGGGAATATGTTTTCTGGTGGAGTATCTCTGTCCGACTGAGACAGAAAAACAAAACTGAAGTCAAATTTAATGTTATTTAATTCTAGATGTCGCTGGTTTTATGCTGTTACTCTTGAAATAGTCTCTGGCAATATTAAAATACCTTTGCAATTTCAGAATTTCAGTAAAGCTCAGAATACTACCTCCTTCTGTCATCTGACACACGTTTTTTTGCTGGGTGGACCACTCCTGAGAAAATCAATTCCTTCTTTCATTTAGAGATGCCAGGAATTAAAGGGGCATTAAAAAGCTGAAGAACACAGAATATTACAGAATTTTTTTTTTTTTATGTGTAGGAGAGGGTTTTTTTATTTCACTCTTACCTTTCTTTTATAAGGATTCCTACTGGTGGATCTTCAATTAAAAAGGAAGGGGTTGCTGCTCAGGTGTTTGAAAGTCAGTTACTCTGTTTCATGTATTTATTTTTGGTACATCAGAAAAGAGCTGGGCACATTTAAAAATTTAACTTTTGTTTTATTTAAAGTTTGATAAGGTTCAAAAGCTTACTTCATTCTTGCATGTTAATTTAATTAGGGGTGAAGAAGACAGTGCTAGCGGGGAGCTGGAATCATCCTAAATATTGTGTGTGCTGAAAAAGACGTTCCAGCAACACTTGTGCCAGTGGAACGCCTCATTTGGCAGAAGGGATTCTTTGGGCCAACTCCCTGGCCTGGATCTCCAAAGGCAGCCGGACCCTAATTCCTTTCCAGAATGGGATTTATGCTCCTGAGTGCCTTTGGGGATCCAAAGCAGTGAATCCCAATGAATTTCAGTGGCAAAAGGTACATTGTCCTTTGCGTGACATCCTGCACCGTTCACAGAGCCGTTCTCTGGGGGACCCCATTGCTCTGCTGCAGAAATGGGAAAGGGCAGGTGGCATCGATTCTGGAACATATCCAGCCATATCCTACTGTGTATTCCAAGGTGTTTAAATGGAGGGTAACTGAGCAGTGACTACAAACTACACTGTTCTGGGTGTTCCATCAGAATAACGTGGGGTTGTCCTTCAAGTAACGCAGCCCCACCTCCATCTAAACCTGGGGTAACTGATGCCTTGGGAAGGCTGACCTGAAACAGAGACTGGACAGAACTAGAGAATAAAGCAGATATTTATTGAAAGGCCTTTAGGGTACACCTTGGGCAGCACAAGAGCCTGGCCAGGGCTACACCCAAGGTGGACTAAAAATGGTCACAAAAAATGGACGACTGGTCACGAGGTCTCATACTTTTATAAGTTTTGGTCCATTTGCATATTGGGGTTTAATTGTCCAATTAGAGCTTCAGGTTGTGAGGTCCCATCCTTCTTGTTCCTCCCTTCAGCCACCCTTGTTTGTGCTTTTGGGCCTGAAAGTTGTCCTTGGTCTTCAACAGGAAAAGGATTTGTTTTGTCTCCCTACTCTGTGAAGAGAGCTTACCAGCACTTAATGTGAGGCTCAGAACTGCACCCCTGGGCAGCACAGAATCTGAAAAACAGGAAAGCTCAAACTTAAGGTATCAGCACCAGCAGTGGCTCCAGGCTTGATGTGGAAGGCCAGATTAATGGAGGTGTGAGTGGAGCACACACCAGCTGCCCCAGCACATAAATACAATTTCCACACCCTCAGCACTGGAAGGGGTGGCAATTATCATACAGCAGCTTACAACACTGTGCTTTGGAGGGTTATTAACATACACTTTGTTAATACAGCCTTGATGGGGTCTGTTGTCACTAAGGTAGCAAAGGCAAGGGAGTATATACAAGTTAGCTTGTTAGACATAACCGAGATAGAGCTGGAACTCCCTGTTTTGAGGTGAGGGCAGGAATGCAGGCTTGTTCCCTGGCTCAGGAATGTGCTTATGAAAGAGATCGTTTTCTCAGGTATTTATATTTTTCAGGCCTCAGATGGGCTCTGTGGACATCACATTGTCAGTCCAGAAGAGTGTTTGACAGAGAGACTTTGAGAAATACCTGAATTTTTCACTCTCTGGAAGCAGGCTCTATCCTGAGGCTGTATACCAGCGGAGGATGGAAGCTGAGAAAATCTTGGCTGTGACCTGTGGAACCCCCAAATGAACATTGACTCTTCTGCTGGGAGGCTGAAGGACTGGTGTGATGTCTTTGCATTGCACGTCCCCTGGCACTCCTGCCAGGGGTGACTGTTCAGTGAAACAAGACAGCCTGAAAAGCACACAGGTAATAATGGAGCAACTGCCAGTGCATTCAGGTGATGGGGACTATAAAAATTTCAGACAACTGCCTGGCTATTTCTGAGGGTGTCATTGATTGAGATGCTGGTTTTGGACTCAAATCTAGCTTAAGAAGTCCCTGTGCTCTTCCCCTGTCCGGCCTAGCCATGTGTTCCTGCCTTGTGCTTTATTTGCAGGCTCTTTGCTTACATCCAAAGGGATAATTAGTTCAACAACTGATAGTTTAGTGTATCTAAAAGCTATTCTAACCTTCTCTCCCTGGTAAGCATCCCCATGTTTTTAGGTAACTTTCTTGTGAGACTGGCAGTAGGCATTGTTGAGCAATTGTGTAAATAATTGCTTTGTATATTTGTGGGTAGAGTAGAATCATGTTTCTGGTGGCATTCATAGATCATTGATCTGGATATTAAAATCTTAAATCATTTACTTACGGTGCTATGGAATCTTTTCTGGCTATGTGATTTTTTTTTTTTTTTTTTAAGCACAAAAAGCAGTGCTCTTTTACCAGAAATGCCAATAAAAATGTCTTATCATTCATACAGCATATACTGCATCAAAGCAGCATGATGGGTGTTTGAAAGAGAGCAAGCAACTTGTGGTTTTGAACATACAGAAAATTAGGCACTATGTGCAACAAGAATGCAATGGTAACCTGATGTCATTGTGCACCACAGGTGACCACGGTCATCTGTGGGTACAGAAGTTGATTTTGTCCTCTGAAGTGGAAAGCTGTGTGAGCTAACATGTGGCCAGGATGGGACTAGGGGTTCCACAAGCAGGAGGGCCTGGTTATCTCTGCCAGGGAAGGGAGCTTTTTAGTAGGCTTGGAAGCTACCCATGGACATATGCAGCCCAGCTGTTTTCTGCACAGTGGCTGTGATGGAGTGATGCAGTCAGACTCACGCTGTGATGTGCTGGCCAGAGCACCACACCTTCCTAATGTTGTAACTTGAATGTTTGGTTCAGCTCTGTGAGCTTTGTGCCCAAAGACTAAAAAAAACCACTTTGTGTATTTAAAAAATCCCCAAACCCACAGAACCCAACAGCACACCACTTCCTGTCCAGTCAGAGAAGCCCCAGGTAGTAATGTACTCAGCACCACATTTTTTGCTTATCACGCCTGAGCAACCATGCCCTACATTTGAACAATATTTACATTTATAGAGGTGTTTCCTAGTGTCTGCTCCAAAAGTTTAAACTGCTTTTAGACTGGCGAAAAATTGCAGTACTTCCTGGAAGGCAAGAGAAAACTGTATGTTTTGTGGTCCTTGATTTCCAAATTTAAATACATTCTGTGTTGTGCCTGCTCGTGATTCATAGTGTCTTGCCTAGCTGCAAGTAGTTCCCTAAAAGCATGATTCTGTTGATGGAGAACCATATGTGTATGCAGATGCTGCATGTCTATGTAACCTGCTGATACCAACCATTTCTTCATAATTGTCGCTTTATTTTCCTTGCTATGAAAATTGTTTCTGATTTTGTGTAGGTCAAAGCTTCTTAATGAAAAATGGGGGCATAAAAAGAGAAATTTCTTCCATCTACGTGTTTCTCTGCTCTTTTAAAAGAGGAGTGGAAATCTGCCCATAATCTCACTTCCTGATTCAGACCAGAGAGGGTTTGTTGTGGCACATGAGCAGAGAGCAGGGTGCCAGTGGGGTGGCATGTTGATAGGTGAGGGCTGTAGGACCGCTGAGTGGAATTGTGACTGACAGGTGGAACGTATTTATGACCATAGCAGAAGAAAAAGGTGAATAATGGGTGCCAGCTCAGTGCTTGCCAGTGCTTTCTGAATACAAAGGAAGATGCTTGCCAGAAGTGGAAGGTGTATCAGGCAATGCTGAAGTTCATTCATGATAATTTGTGCCAACCAAATACTCCTTCCTCTAGGAATAACACGTGTTGGCAGGAAATGCTTGGTGGTCTGGCTGGACACTGAGCAACTCTTGGCTTCTCTCTGTTCTTGCTACACTTCATGTCATCATCCTTGCCAAGGCCAAATGTCTTTCTTTTACTTTTTTCTCAGAAGTATCTCTCTTTCAGCCCAGGGCAAGATCTGTTCACTGCAGTTACAGAGGAAGGAACCCTTTGGCCATCTCCTTGGAGGCAGCCAAGGGCAGCCATCCTTGGACATCCAGACACCATGCAAGTGGGAGGACTCACACTTTTCCTCTTCTAGTCAACTTACATCAGCCTCCTACCCTCTGATCTCTTTACAACATCAGAGCTTTCTCTCCCATTTTTTCTTCAAATATGGCTCTTTTGGACATGCCTCATGTGGAGAGCTCCTGTTCTTCACCTTGTTACAGCCTGTTGGAACTGCATGCCTTTCTCTGGAAGCAGGCAGCTGCATGAGACCAAAGTTTGCTTTCAGTAAATAATCAGCAGGAGCAGAGAGAGGTAATAGAGATTTGGCACCAAACACCATTCTAAGCTTGTATAAGTGGATTTCTAGGACTGTGACCCTGGAGCACGGTTTGAAAAGAGCTACTGGAGAGGCTAGGCCTGAAGGAAATGCTGTGCTGTGGGACTGTGTTTTTGGAAGGCTGCCGAGGCAGGTCCAGGTACATGTGCATCTGTGCTGCCACTGAATTGAGGGTCGGATTAGGTCCACTCCCAAAGGGGAGTTACAGTGCTCGAAAAAAAATGAACTTCAGGATGTAGACTAAATTCAATACAAGTCTAGCAGACAGTGATAAAAATTGTGCCTCTGTCTTCCCATGGCTTTGTAGCCTCGTCCATTTCCTGGAAACAAACCCGCTCCTTTCCCAGTGTGAAAACTTCAGGGCTGTTAAGCAAATAAGTCAATGAAGCCGTATTTAAATATCAAACGCAGGAGTGGCGGGACAGTGACGCGCTTGTTAGCATACCAAAAATCAGGTTAAAAAGCCATTTAACCTCAGTTTTAGTGAGGTGATTTGCTTCCCCAGTCGGATAAGAGCAGTTCAGTGGGTGTAGAGATGCATCCCTACGCGCAGATGGGAGCAGCGAACGCGGGACTCTGGCAACTCCGAGGAGAAGTGTTTTCATTCCACGTGCTGAAGGCCTGCGTGAGAATTGCTGGCTGCTGGCATCAGCCTCCAAGACTCATTGTTGTGGATGAGGGAGTCAGTCTGGACGGTGCTTGGCAGAGAGGGAGAGCGGCGGGACCGGGGGGCACCGAGGAGCCAGGGAGCTGCTGGCACAGGCAGAGGCATTCACCAGTGGGCACTGCCATAGGCGGTGATGCGCAGAAGCATATGTAAGCGACAGAGGCAGGGGTGAAAGAAGAGAAACAAAATGTGCCATAAATATCTCCAGAAAGAGCTAATGGCTGATAAGTGTGTTGAATAGAGACAGCAGAAATAATTTTTGTGGATTAATTTGTGTCTCTATTGATTCAGTCAGGCGCCTCTTGGCCAATGTTTAGTTGGTGATTCCTGTTCCTCTTTCCATCTCAGTCCTTCTCTTTGGTGCCCTGTCCGTAATCCTCTTCTGCAACAACATGTATCACTTTTCCTGGTGTGTCTGGAACAAAAATATTTCCCAAACATTAATGAATTACTGTTCACAAACAACCTGTGAACAAGCCTTGTAGATGTATTCATACTGTGCTGTGACTTGGGATTGGTTTACCGTGTGCCACGGGACCTACACTGCAAATAGGTAATGGGGAGGGATTCTTAGCTCAGGTGGGGCTTGGAAGAAGGAAAGGGGGTAATTCTGGGTTCTTCTCCAAGGTTGAATTAGGAGGCATTATGAATCATCGCCGTACTCCGAACACCATGTGTAGCCTTTTGGAAATGCATATCATTGTAATACATAGCTGTCCTGATGCACATCCAAAATCTGTCACAATATAGCTCAGATTGTGCACGTAGAAAACATGGTTTGCGGCAATCCAAGAGGAGAGGAACGGTCGGAGTAGGGATCAGGAGTAGCAGTTCCTGTGTGCAGGCCACCTTTCCCAGTTTCAAGCTGCACGTTCTATGTGCAAGCATTAAAAGTTTTACTGACTTTGCAATGAATCCAGAGAAGGCCTGCCTTGCAAGTAAGAGATAGCATTTATTTCTTCTCTTAATTTGAGAGAATCATCTTCCAAGTGAAGTCTAAAAAAAAGCTGAACAAAGGATGATTTTGTTTCTGTATAATTCACGGAACCTCTACTGTCGTAGCCTTTTAAACAGTTATTTTTATTTAAGATGTGTAAATTTCAAATCTTTTTTTTAATGGGGTACATAAATGACATAATAAATGTTTCTTTCCAAGATACGGTTCATAAGGTATTTCACAAGCAGTTACTGAAATGTGATAGGCTGAGTATATGAATAGCATGTTTTATGTAAGTACAATATGTTAACATGGTATATAATAGAATTAAACAAGCTGTAATCTAATCTAGCTCTTTGCCTCCATAAAGCTATAGGGGTGGGGAAGCTATTGTCTTTAGGAATTAAAGTTCTTTTTAAGTATTAGCAGAAGGACAATTATTTGCTGATTCTGTGTCAAAATTCTGTTGAAGTGTCTTATGTATAAATGGCAGTTCAGATCGAGAGAGGTTTGAGACGAAGTTAGGACATCAATTTAATGTGATTGCTTGGGGGGTTTTAAAGGAAAAAAATATATAATATTATTTTGAATAGTTAACATACAGTATTTCAACAGGGGAAGCACTGATTAGATCACCACGATCTATTTTATGCCATCAGGATTGCTGAGGGGGCTTATAATTGTGTTAAATTTTCATATTACTCATATTCACACATTAATGAACAGATGCATAGTTACTATTGGGATTTTGCCATTTGGCCTTTCACATCTCTAATCATGATTTCCTACTGAGATCTTTACCGTTCTCGCAGAAATTCAGTCATTGATACATGGCCGTCCACCGCATTCATTACTCCCCCCGTTTACTCGTCCGCGGCTCCCCCGGCACCGCCGGCGGGCTCGGCTTGCCGGGATGAGAACACGAGCCCTCCGGCGGGGGACTCCGGCGCTCGGGGCTGCACCGACAGAGCTCCAACTCCCCCCAGGGAAAGTGACACCGGCACCGTCCCGGCGCCCCTCCCCGAGCGGCTGCGGGGGCCGGCGGGCAGGGAAGCCGGGAGGCGGGCAGGGATGCGGGCACTCAGGGATGCGGGCACTCAAGGATGCGGGCACGCAGGGATGCGGGCAGGGATGCGGGCGGGGATGCGGGCACTCAGGGATGCGGGCACTCAGGGATGCGGGCAGGCAGGGATGCGGGCAGGGATGCGGGCAGGCAGGGATGCGGGCAGGCAGGGATGCGGGCAGGGATGCGGGCACTCAGGGATGCGGGCACGCAGGGATGCGGGCACTCAGGGATGCGGGCAGGGATGCGGGCACTCAGGGATGCGGGCACTCAGGGATGCGGGCACGCAGGGATGCGGGCACTCAGGGATGCGGGCACTCAGGGATGCGGGCACTCAGGGATGCGGGCAGGCAGCGGCCAGCGCAGCGGGGCTCTGGCAGCCCCGGCTGGCGGCTACTGTAGCTTTAAGGCGGCAAGTTAGACACAAGACTTGTGTTTCTTTACGAGCGTACCACGGCGAATATTTTGTCTAGCCGCGGGGGAAAAGCTTTGTCGTGGACTTTGCTGACAATGGACTTAAAAGTAAGGCGGGCTGCTTTTGGTGCCTGGAGGCTCTGGAGCCCATTGTCAGCTCACAATGGATCCCCATTGCCGCATTCCTGCTTTGCAAAGGTTTGTTGGCTTTTAATGACTGACAGCTCTCCGCCGCAAATGCCGCATTTGCTCCGGCCTGTTTACACGCTGTTCCGGAGTTGTCAGAAAAGCGCTGAGGAATAATAACTAAAATAATAATAATAAATAAATAAATAAATAAATGAGAAAGAAACAAGGAAAAGGGGCAGTGTTTATCTGACCTATTCGCGCTGTGGGAAATGGGTTTCCTTCGTGGGTGCTTCGAGGGGGGCGGCCGAAGTTCGGCAGGAGCAGCGCCTCGGGCTCAGCGGCCGCGGCACAGACCGCGCTCTGCGCGGCCGCTCCTCCCGCCCGCACCCCTGCGCTTTCCTGAGATCTCCAGATAAGTTTGAGGGCTTCTAGCAGAGAAACCTCACTCGGGGCAAGCCCCGGGGATCAGCCCCCGGGGGGAGATCGGGGTGCCGCAACGCGAACAAAAACGTCACGGAACAAAACACCCTCCCTGTGCTGTCGGTGCCATCCGAAGGTTGTCGCTGCTCTCCCGGGCGAGATGCGGGGCTGTGCCCGGCCCGGGTGTCTGTCTGTCTGTCTGTCTGTCTGTCCGTCCTTGCGTCTGGGCGGGCAGAAGGCGAGGTTGGTGTGAGATGCGGGGGGAGCATCCCTGCGCCCCTGGCACTGTAGTTGGCTGTGCAGGAGCCCTGCCCTGCCCTGGCTCGGAGGGAGCCCGGGCTCAGCCCCCGGCAGCGGCGGGGGCTCCGCGGGGCTCGGGAGCGCAGCCGGCAGAGCCGCCCCGGGGAACCGCAGCGCCTCCGAGCTCCGAGTTGGGGCTTGAAGAAAGGAGGAGGAATTAGCCAAACGAGATAATGAAGGTTGCTCGTAATGTTGTTGTTGTTTTTTTTTTTACTGTGGGGAAAGTTAACCAGTTGCTAATAATTGTATGGTCTCTAGGCCAGACGGTCCCTTTGATAAGTTAACGTGTACTCCCTTTATGCTCCTGGTAGGGGGTAAACAAATGCCTGAGCAAATACAAATACACATAAACACAAATGTGGAGAATAGCAGTATATGTCTTAGATCCAGATAATAAGTGTGGGTATTGTTATTTAGATGGCACATACTGGGACACTTATCTTTTAGTACACTCCATTTTCTAACTGAATGCAGTGCTAATCGTGGGATTGAAAGCTATTGTAATTGTGTACCCATCTAAATGCTGACAAGAATATACAATTACATTGTTTGGAATTGAGTTTAATGTTCTCTGAATTTTATTAGCATTTATATTTACTTATGCATTAAAATTCTACACAAAAAAGAGGTCAGAACACAAGAGTTGCAGACATAAATATCAGACCCATCCACACCCTCACTGCATTTTTTCCTGAAAATACTGAACAAATATATTTTATTTTATTTTATTTTATTTTTAAAGGAAGTGATAGAATCTGAAATGAGCAAATAATGGGTTTCCATTCTAAGCAATGCCTTTTCTCCCTCTGGATTTTGCAGTCTTTTAAAGCTTTTTTCCATACCCAACTTTTTATTATTATTTATAATGCGTGTGTTACCGGGAAAATCTTTCCACAGTGTGCTTACCACCACGCGATGTTTAAACACACATTATAAAGTGGATGTAATTGTAAAGACTCAGAGGGATATAATTACATGTAGCAGATTTAGGAGCTAATTCTTTGCTTCTCTCTCTCTTTCTCTCTCTCTCTCTCTTTACTCCGCATTTTATCAACATAATTATTTTTTGACTGCAGACTAACACCCAGAAACTGACAGGCATCCATTATAGGCAGCAACTTGTTCACCAAATTGAAAAACAATGAACTGCAGGTTTATATGTGCCCATTGTAATACAGAATTACCGGAGCTTTGTTCCACTAGAGGAAAAAGCTAATGGTTTTGAAACAGCAGGTGACAAAACACATTCAGTTTTTTTCTCTCTTTTTTTTTTTTTGTTCCCTTTTTTTTTTTTTTTTTTTCTCTTCCCTCCCCTCTTATCAGTTTGTTGATGAAGTCATTATGAACTGGGGCCCAGAATAGGGTTGGCCTTATTTTTAGCAGATAGACTTTTAATGAGTTCTATTGTGGAGACAGTCATGTTGATTTGCTTACATTTTTTTTCCCCCCCTTCACTCAGAAACTCCCAGTATTGAAAAGCTACTATCAAAGGACTGGAAAGACAAGCTTCTTGCCATGGGATCAGGGAACTTTGGAGAAATAAAAGGTAACGCCGTTTCTCTGCTAAAGGAAATTAAGAATGAATATACAGATACCACTGGCTTTATGGAACTTTGTCTGCTCCTCTTCCCCTCCCCTTCAAACACGGTAATTTGGGGTTTAAATGAAATGTATG
This sequence comes from Phylloscopus collybita, assembly GCA_027886175.1. Taxonomy (NCBI): domain Eukaryota; kingdom Metazoa; phylum Chordata; class Aves; order Passeriformes; family Phylloscopidae; genus Phylloscopus; species Phylloscopus collybita. The sequence continues at coordinate 6,145,436 of JAJNNQ010000016.1, forward strand.
CACTCCCATCTGTGATAATATAAATCAATGAAATGGTGTATTGCCCTAAGTGAATGAATTTACATTAAGCTTTTGTTGCATATATCGTTCTCTGTTATAAATGAGCACATCCTATTGCTGGATTGGGAAAAAAAAAAGTCTGTAGCAGACATATGTGGTATCAGAGTGTAGCAGACCTCAGTCTCTGAAATTTGAGGGTGATCTGAATTCCTTGTTTATTTTTGGACAGATTTTGATGATGCAGATTTTTTTTTTTTTTTTTTTTTTTTTTTTTTTTTTTTTTTTACTTCTTTTATTTTTTTTTTTGCATGTAGGGAAAAATAAAAAGAGCAAAGTTTGTGTAATGATACCTCTAGGTACTGAAATTAGCCAGTGCAGATTTTAAAAGACAGCGTGCAACATCTGTGCACTAAAGCATGTTCTTTTAAAGCCCCCGTACTCCAGAAGGAAAATGACAAAATTTGACCACTCTCCAGCAGCAGTAGATCCTGCTTTGCCAAGATATTTCCCCATTTTATATATCTGAGGTCATTTTAGGGAACCTGTGGTTGTTTGTTTTCATGTAATTTAGTATTTTTATAATTCCTCTGCAGCGCTTGTGATGAGGAACTCACTCAAAACACGCACGTCAAAAATTGTAAGTTTTCAGAGCAGCCATTATCACTCTGAAAAGAAACAGCCACTCTGATTCTTCCCCCATTTATATCAGTGTACATCTGGAGTAGCAAAATCCAAGCCAATGGTGTTTTAGAAACGTGAAAGTAGCACGAAATTAAAATTAAACCCTTCTCTTGTGTTTGTAAACTGGCTTTAGTTTCTCTCCATTATTTTTGGTGTGTTTACTTACTAATGTTGTCCCTGATCTAGAGATCCTCACGCAGGCAGGCTCCCAAACCTTGTGCCTGACAGGTTTAAGGATCATTTGCACAAGAGGTTGGCAGTATTCAGTAAAGCATACAATACAGCATGCTCTCAGAGGTTAATGGGGTGGTGCATATGCAAAGAAAGTGTTATTTTAATTATATGGGCCTTCCAGCCTGTCACCAACAAGACACCAGCATTAGTTTGTGCTGTTGCATTGACTTACCCAAGTAGGAAAATATGCCACTTGTTTCCCCAGGCTTCTCCCTAGGAGACTATCATTCAAAAATATATATTCATTACATATGTAGAATAGCTTTGTAACAGATTATAGTGCTCCAGCCCTCAGTAGGCTGAGATGTTGTTGTTGTGATGATGATGATAATGATGATTACTACAGAGGGCCAAACCCTGGGTTCTTCATTCCTGCTCCGTGTGGGTAAAGCAACAGGTCATAAAGAGGAAGGGGCAGCCACTGGGCTTACCTGGGAGTTGTGGGTTTTAAAAGCACATTGTTTCAAAATGACATCATGACATTTGCCATGAGCTGATGAGTCTTTAAGATGTTTCAGGGACAAAATATGAGGAGTCTTTCATACCCACTTTTGGGTATGTATTTCAGCAGACCTTGCACACTGTATGGAGCCTCTTTAACTCTTGGCACACTGGAACCTTTAGAAGGGCTCCCAGTGATCCTCCAGTGCCTTTGGACTCTGTAGAGCTGCTCTGAGGAGTGCTGTGTGCACTGAGAAGGTGGTCTGTTCCCCGTGCCTGTGATCTTGTTCTTTTGGAGGGCAATCTTTTTTCTCCCTTCCACTTTTTCCCTTTCACAAGCTAAACTTGAAAGCAGCAGCAGCCAGCTATATGCTACCAGGAGAGAAATTCAACAGTCCTTTCAGTCGTGCCTGGGGGAAAGGATGGGGAGCAACAGCACAGCCTCAAAGAAGACTTTTTCTTTGCTTTAATTTTTGGTTTTTAGCTTTATATTTTGAACACAAGTCGAGTTATTGTTCTGTAGCTCTGTTCAAAAGCCTCACATCTGAGGCTTTTTAGTGCAACTGTGGTTCTGTGGTTGGGGGCATGGTTATTAGGTGTTTGGATCAAGTTTGGCAGTAAGCTGTGAAAACAGGCACTGGTTTATTTTTCCTACTGACTGCCGTGACAGTTGCAATTATTGTCCATTGTTCCTAGGTGGCTAGAAAGGAGGGAGGATACAATAGAGCATTGCCCTCTGGGGGTAAATGAATTTGACTTACAGATTCTTGGGGGGTCAGGCAGGCTGATTATTTAGTGCCCAGGAATGTGGTTTTCATGGCACCATCAGCCGTGAGCAGCCAACAAACAATGGCTCAGCTGTATTGCAGCTATATTTAGTGAGGCAGGCAGGAAAGGTGTGCAAGTTGAGCTGCTCTGTACCCACATACACGTGTACAAACACACATATATTATGCTCCAAAATGATTTTGTCATTCTATGGTTACGAAGTTTTCCAGTTGTGATTTTTTAATTAACTTCTTTCCCCGCCTTCGGCCCGGCAGCTGCGGTTTTTCCGCCCCTCATTTCTCTATTGGTGATATTTGGAAACCCCCACTTAGGTACTGTCTTGTTATTAATACACCCTGGAATGTGGACAGCTCTAGGAGGTGTACTGCCCAACTGTCTTACACACTGAATAGTTTTTTCCATTTAACTGTTCAAAATTTCATTGTGCTGTTCATTAGGTCTGGGGGAGTTTTAGTACATCATGTGCGAGAGTCTCAGCGCTAGGCTACATATTGTTAATGCCCCAGTCTGTGCTATTACCACTGAGTTTTATTCTCTGGGAGAGATTAAAAGAAAGGGAAATGAAGAGGAAGGCTTTATTTTCTATTAGTGTGATTTCTTTTCAGTTAGAAAGCAGTAATATTTTATTAAAGATAGGGAAACTGGCCAATGGTTGGAAGTGACCAGACTGACTTCCCCGTGTTTTGCACTCAGTTGTGTCTCTTGGTTGCTTTGTTACCTTTGGCTGCGACTTTAAACCCCCCTTTCTTCGTCTGCATGCCTGTAAAACAGAAGAGCCATCACTGAGTATCTGCAGAGAGCCAGCTGCAAACTTCAGGATCGCAGTTAGAAGGATCTATACATACCCAGTTACTGACTGAAAAGGAAACATTGTTTTATTCCACGGCTTGACCGAGAGGTACTGCAAGGGAGTACTCTTAAAATGGGGCAAAATCTAGAACCTTTCCTGTCTGTAGGAGTTGTAACTCAAATACCTGTGTTTGTTCAGAGAGATAGTCTGGGGCTAAATTACAAGTTTGGCGCTAGAGATTTCTTAAGAAATTCTGGTTTGATACCCATGGAATTTTTACTCTGCTCAAAACAAGTCACTGTACAGCAAAACCCACAAAACGTGCCGTTAAGTTGAAGTATTTCGAAGTGAAGCTTTAAAACTGTGTATTGAATTGGTTAAAGCCTGTTCAAACTTACTTATATCCATCATATTCAAAACCAGGGCTCAAAAGGCCTCTGGATTATTCATGGATAATGCAGTTTATTGGATTCAGTGGAGCAGAGAGATCTTCAGGTTTCAAACTGATAGTCTACAGGAAGGAAAATCATCCCCCTTTTCTGCTGTCAGTGTAACTGCCTTGTTAGCTGTGCATTGCAGCAGGAAAGTAGGTGCTGTCCTCCAGTGTTACTAGGAAAAGGTATAAAAATGTGTATTTATTTCTTAAATATCAGTGATGCTGTATGTACAGAATTAACATGAAGGTTCTCTTTTACTGGAGCTGGGCCCCAGGAGTGGTGCTGGCACCTCAGGTGCATCATGGGCTGTGCAGCCTTGCTCACACTGGGGTGAGTGAGGCAGCTTTAACCATCATGAGAAGTCTTCTTAAAACTTCCTTGGAGTGCCCAAAGCCTTGCTGCTAATCTTGTCCATCTCTCTATTGAAGCTTGTCAAGATGTAATAATGCATATTTTATATGTTCCCCGCTGAGCTAATTTTGAATAGATCTGTGGAACAAGAGGTTAAACAGACTTTTGTTTCCAATCCTTCTGAGTTGTTGTTGTTTTTTGTTTTTTGTTTTTTTTTTTGTTGAAGACATTGTTAACAGTGATTGTGCCCAAATCTCTCAAGGAAGAACTGGGCAAGTCTGAATCTGATATATTTTTGTTGTTGTTTGAAAAAAAAACCAAAAAACCTCTCTATTGTGCAGGTGAGTTTGTAAGCAGCTCAGGTGAAGTGTTTCCTGCACTCACTGTGAAAGGGAATGTAGTTAGGTTAGGATCAGCTCTTCATTGTACCTGCTTAAATCTGGGTGACTGCAGAGAGTGTACAGGGGTAACCACAGATTGCTGGATGTCACTGAAACCGAGATCAGCCTACCAGTCCTGATCCTCAACTCAGGGTAACACAGACACTTGTTTGGCGTGAGAACCTGGGTTCCAAATTCCACAAAGTGCCAGTGCAGGTGTTGTGTCAGGCCCTGTTTGACGTGAGATGGAGCTGTGTTTGCTGAGGGCTCCTCTTCTGCTCACGTGCTGGGAAGATGGGGCACGGGAGAGTGCGCGGGGAACGGTTTTAGGGCTGCCAATAGTGGATAAAGGGAAATAATCCATTCAGCGATACTATAGCTCATCAGAGCCCGTGAATTAAAGACATATGTTATGTAGATTCAATGTATGGATTAAAACGGATAATCTGGTAGGTGACACACAGAATCTTGAGATAAGTGAGCTGTGCAGATTCGGTATGTGGATTGTGACGGATAATTCCATTTAAGTAATGCTGGACAAGTTGAAGACAAGTAAGCTTCGGGTGGTGCTCAGGTTATGTGCAGTAATCCAGTGAGTGACACTTTGGATCACATAATCTGTAAACTAAAGACAAGGAAGCTGGGGATTCTGCATTTAGATGTGGACAGGAAGAAGGAGGGGGGAAAAGGGAGAAAGATTATTCATGGGGAATACACTGGGTTTAAACCTTTGACTAATGCAGCACAGATCCCCAGGAGATGTGTGAAAGCTGCACGCTTCCTTAGGAGCTGTGTGAATTTTGCATTTGCAAATTAATGGTTCAAAAATGTTTGCAAACTTGTGTCAGCTGTGGATGTTTTGCATTATCTCTTTGAGGGTAGTATTGTAAGTGGAGTGGCAAGAGAAGGAGGGTGAGAGTCGTAAGTGAAGAGAGGTAAGATATGTTGGATTGCCAGCTTTTAACTGTGGTAAATTCAGTATTTGTTGCAACCTGCTTAGGATCTTCCTCTTTGTGTTTACTTTTTTTGAGGGGTTTAATAGTTGCAAATTGCAAATTGAGCTTTAGTCCTTTGTTAATATTCCAGAAGTGCTGGGCTGCATGGGAACCTGCCCAGCTGCACTCAGGGAATACTAAGTTTCAAGAGGAAATTTGGCAGCTGCCAAAATCGTGGAGGTTGATCACAATGCAATGAGATACTCTCAGGCTGCAGAGAAGTACCCAGTGCTAGCTGAGCCACACCAACACAGAACTTCCTCAGCCCAAAAGAAAGCTTGAGGTAGAGATGGTGACTACATGGAGCTGCTCCTATTTGACCTAGAATGGGAGGTTAGTTGAGGGTTCTGTATGTGAAAGGGAGGGTTGGAGGAATCTTTTCTAAAGCATCTAAAAATGTGATTTAATGGCAAAGCAGCCAATTCAGGTTTTTCCAGAATTTTTGTACAAATTCTTGTGCTTAATCTGATCACAAAAAGTCAGGTTCTAATTTTATTTTTTAGATGTGACTATTGGTAGAGACAATAGAATAAAGTTGAACTAATTAAGGTAGCAAAGGCCAGTGACTTTGTTTGAACATATGGAGGACAAACAAAAATTGTTCAGAGAGATGATTGACAAAAGGGTCCTAAAGCTGTGCTTCATGGTACTAAAATTACCTGAAAGATGTGCTGATAGAGCTGAATGTCACTGAGCTACAACTGCCAGTTTGTCAAAACAAAGCAAAGCAAATACACACACACACACAGAGAGGCACTTTTTTACTCTTTTTCCTGCTGTTGCATAAAATTCCAGCACCAAATGCTATTTTCCTAGCCTAGTTTTAACTTGTTGTCTAGACAGTAAAACAATGAATAACCTCTGAGAAATAGTCTCAGTGCAAATGTTGTCTATTCCTTTTGTAACCTTGACAATAAGTTGCTAACCTGGTTGAATACCAAGCTTTGTTTGTAGTCTGCTGTACCGAAACTTTTTTTTTTTCTGACAGCAAATAAAGAGTACTCAGTGACAGCCTCTTTCCAGCGTTGTGGAACAGCAAAGTGCTGGTTTGTTACAGAGCAGACAGCTCTGTAGAGAGCTTTCCCCCCACCCCCCCCCATCCCAGAATATGAGTTCTTGAGGCTAGTAATGGCAAAAGAGGGTAATTGGTCATAATTTGGTTTTATTCATTCTTCAGCCTCGCACTCAAACATAAAGGATTAAGAATGTCCGTCTGCTGAAATAAATGCCTTCCTTATATCTCCCTGTTCTACAACGGATTTTTACTTGTCAAACAGAGAGGATTCATTACAGAAATCTGTAGGTACAGGCAAATCAGTTTGAATTGTGCACTTTTTCTTTCCTTGTTTCTTTTTCTGGTGGCTGTGGCTTGCCAAGTGAAAAGCAGTCAGAAGGTTTTCTGTTATTATGCTGACTCGCCCTGTCAATAAGGCGAAATAATTCAATTTAGCAAGGAGGGTCGTTGTAAGGTGGCAGTCACTGTGCAGCAAAGTTGGCTTAAACAATGAAAAATGCCAGTTTTCGGATGTTTTTGTCCTGACAGCTCCAGGGTTTAGTGGCCTGAGAAGCTGTGTTCTAGTCCATAATGAAGCACTCTCTGAAGTATTGATTAGGGTAGCATCAGGGGAGTTAGCACACGTTCACAGGCACAGACCCACAACCCAGCAAGTGCATCATTTAACGTGCAATCCCATTGCTTGGCCATAAACATTTCGCATTACTGTTCAAAAACAGAGGAAAGAAGATGTTAAATTCTCAACTTACCTCAGCCACTTAGATCTGTTTATCAGACTACTTTTCCTGGAGGAAACATCAGCTCCCCGTTGCCTCACATATGTGACTTCAGGTGATGTCAGCAGCACGAATGGGAATACTCCTCTTTATCCTATAAATAGGTTTTTAATTTTTTATTTGGGGTGAGCATGACACAGATTAGTTTGCTTTAAAGTAGAAGAAGACTAGATGGCCTGTCTGTTTTACTTTCCTGTTTTCCTTACTGAGCAAAGTATTGTTGGGTTTAGATTTCTAATATGTCAAGGTTAAAACTGGGGAGAGGAGTGGGGAAAATATAGTTGACACTGGGATTAGAATGATACTCTGGAGGAAAGATACCATAAGAAAACCCTCTGGAAAAATACACTTTTTTAATGAATTACTGATAATTTTATTTATTCTTTGGATTTGGTACAGTTAGGACTAGTAGGATTTTACTCTTTCTGGGGAGAGCTTAGTTAATAGACTGTTCAGTTTGAAAAACCTTCTTCATTTTTGTATCAAAACTGTAGCCTTCCCTAGCTTAAAAACTCTACTGAAAAAACCCCACACCATTGCAGGAAATACTTCAAGGTGACTCAGTCTTTAGCTCATGTATGGGCTGTAGCTCAGTCCTTGGTCACACTGTTGTTACATCAAAGTTACACAGAAACTGTGTTGTGGCATGGTTCTGTTGCCTGGTTAGTTGGATGACATCAATAATCGGTTCATTCAGAAGGGTCCCCTTGGCTGAAACCCTACCTGGTCTCCAACTGGGTCAAACACAGACTTAATTATCTATTTAACGTGCATTACTGTTAAAAGTCAGTGGGGAAATTCTTGGCCTTGCTGGAATAGTTCTGCTGGTGACTTCATCGAGGCCAGCAATAAAACCTCCTACACCACATAAAGTGCAGAATGACTTTGGGCAAGTTGCTAAAAAGCTTCATGCCTTAGTTTGCTCTTGAAAAACGTGATGCATACCGTTGCCTTTCTACCTGCAAACAAAACAGTCTTTAAGAAGATCAATTAGGTAGTGCTTTGAAATTAAAAAAAGATGCTTTATACTGCCTGCTCTAATTATTATTATACATCTTAACATTATTCGAATACAGAGTGCTTCAAAATACTCTTATTTCCATTTAATGATTTTTTCTTTTTCCCCAGCAGAAAACTTTGTAGATACAGGAAGCTTTTTTTTTCCTTTTGTAACCACAGTTAATGATACGAACATAATACAATATTATTATGTCTTCCAGGCTTTGTACTCAAGCATTGTTTTCTTTGATTTTCCCTTGAAAGACAGATTCTGACAGTTCAAAAGCTATTTACGCAATTACTTTGATAGTAAACTGACTTGGTGGATAGATTTCACTGCCTGTATGGGTGAGTGTGCACCCCTGCTTGATGCCATTCCCAGCAGTTTAATGGGGACGTGACAGAGGAGAGCCTTGCCATAGCTTAGCCCCTGTGGAATACACATCCCTAGGCTGTCTGGGAGCAAACGCTCTCCCTGCCTGAACATTTGCAGCAAAAGCTTAAAATGTCTGTTAAAGAAAATATTGGCTTTCCCAATTTTCTCATTTACATTCTCATTCTGTCTAATAAATTATAATAAAGTATTTAGTGTTTTGATCGCAAAAGCAGTTTCTCTGCCTTTTTTTCTTTCTTTCTTTTTTTTTTTTCTTTTTTTTTTTTTTTTTTGCTTTGGTTCTGTTTTGGGTGGGTATGCCAAGGTTTCTCCTGTTCGTTTTCTCACTTTAAGTGTGTCATTTGGTCATATTGGTGTCTTCATTCTAATGTTTATTAAAATGTTACTGTCACTGCCAGTCTGAGACTGTGAATCAGAACTAAGAATGTGTAATAGTTTATTTCACATTTGAGTAAATTCCTTCTACTACTTAAACATGATTATGGGTAGTGTTGATCTGAGATGAAGTTTAGGTTTGGCGATACAGAATGCCACTAATTTGAGTCTTCTTTTATTGCCATCTGCTGTGGGTGTTGCATCGACAAACATGGGGGTTTTTTTCTGAGTCTCTCTCCGTGGTAGTAGAGGATAAGCTGATGCATCTGGAGAGCATCTTTTCTTGGGCCTGTGTGCAGTTACCAGCCTGCAGTGTGTACTTTGATGGTCCTTTGCCTGAGTTGTTTTGATCAGTTGTGGAAAATCCACGTTTTTGCCACTGCAGTGCTAGGGCACAGAGAGCACCTACAGCAATCTCCTGAGAGGCAGGTGGCCTGGTGTTGAAGGGCTTTGTTAAACATAAAGTGTGCAATACCTGTTTGTTGTGGATCTGACTGTAATTAAGAGCAATTCTTGAGGCAGTCATTGTTTCAAGGCACTCTCCTTTTGCTCCTCCTTCAGTAGCCCTGTGAAGTGGTCTGGCTTGATGTCAAAGCTGCAATAATGGACACTTGGGGTTTTTTTTCCTCTCAGCCCCGCTGCCTGGCTGGAGTGAGAGCACTGCAACATGGAAAAGCCAGCTCCAGAACCATTCCCAGCTCTGTGCTGCTTGGAGCAGCTCCAAGGGAGTCTAGTAAGGAAGATGGCTGCTGGGGTTTGAGGGGGTTTGCATCCCCTCCCAAGTTCCAGCAGGGTTAGCAGCCATGTGGATAGTTCATTAATTCACGAGTAGCATAATTTGAGGACCTGTCTTTGTACTGTTGTTGGCTCAGTTGCTTAAAATACATTTTGCCCTGTAAGCTACAGAATTCTTTAAATGGAAATCCCTTGGCTGCCTAGACACTTCACATGATGATACAGGTTTAGATTTCATGCAGGTTAACAGAGAGAAAATAGTGAGGGTAGGACACAAGTCCACCATCCTTGTTTACCCCCAATCTATGGCATCTAGAAAAGCATCAAAAAACAGTTGGAGCTCTTAACTCCGTAGTAATTTTTAATACACCAGGAAAAATTCCTATAACTGCTTGTACTTATGTAGTAGTGACCCCACTGTTGCCCTCACCTCATCATTAGATATATAACACAGTCCATGCATGCTTTGGCCTTCATATGTTATGCAAAGTAATACATGACTGGCCATGGCTGCTGTGAAATGGCACTTCTGTTGATCATTTCCATGCAGGTAATTATAGAAAAGGTGTGCTAGGTAATAAGGCTATCATAAAAAATACCAAACTTAAACTAAATGTATTATCAAGACCATCTGATTCAAGTACTTTCTTTTTTTTTTTTTTTTTTTTTTTTTTTTTTATTTTCACACACTTACAAGCCACCAGTTATCTGCAAGATATGTCAAAACTATGATTCATCATCATCAGTGGGGCTTACCTAGATGTGTGAGTAGGACAAGGGGAAATCTGCACAGAACTCACCATCTCTCATTAGAGCCACAGAGCTGATCTTTTTTGCCTCTGGTTTTGTGTAGGTCACTTGAGAGTATGGCTATCCAAGTACTTATTTTGCAAGGAATTATTACCTCAAAGAATTGAAATTATCATTAAGTACTATTCCAGTTACTGGAAGGATGGCTTAGTCCTGTGAAAAAAAAAGTACCTACTAAGCCATGTTTTCCAGGAAGTATTCTCCAACAGCAGATTTTTTTATAAAGCTGATGCTGATAAATTTTCCCTTTTGGTTTATTAGCAAACTGAAATAGCTTGAGAAATATAATGCGAAAAGTCTGCCTTTTGTCAGACTACTTCCACTCCAGCTGTATAAACCCAAGGAATTATGCATTGTACTTACTAAGTAGGATATAAAACACCCCTTGTGGGCATTTCAGATTTTCTTTAAAAACTGAATAAAAAATGAAGAGACTGTGTCGGTTTGTCCCTGGCTGCGTGGCTGCAGTGTGCCTGTGATTTTGGTGTCTGCATCCTGCACTGCCTGCTTGCTCTTAGTTTGTGGAGTCATAGTTTGGGTTGGAAGGTCATCAGGTCCAACCCCCCTGCAAAAGGGCAGGGGACACATTTCACTACACCAGGTTGTTCAAAGCTCTGTCCAACCTGCCTTTGAAAGCTTCCAAGGATGGGGCATCCACCACCTCTCTGGGCAGCCTGTTTCAGTGTTTTACCACCTTCACTGTAAATTTCTTCCTTATATCAAAGCTAAACTGACCCTCTTTTAGTTTAAAACCATTGCTTCTTGTCCTGTCACAGCAAGCCCATCTTTACCAGTCCTTTTTAGGTACTGGAAGGTGTCTCTGGAGCCCTCTTTTCTCCAGGCTGAACAGCCCAAACTCTCTCAGCCTTTCTGACAGGAGAGGTGCTCCAACCCTCTGATCACGTTTGTGGCCTCCTCTGTACCTCTCCCAACAAGTCCCATGTCGTTCCTGTGCTGAGGACCCCGGAGCTGGTCGCAGTGCTCCATCTTCATTCTTGCCACTCAGATAAAGCCGCTCTTTTCCTGGTGGGGAAGTTTTTTGCTGCTCTGTGGGTCAGTCAGGCTGAAGAAGCGGTGCAGGAGGTGGATGTCCCTGCCTGTGCAGTGCCTGGTCAGGTCAGTGGGACGTGGAGCATCCTGTTCCCTCCCCAGGAGGCGCAGGCAGCGCTTTGACGCGCAGGGTTTGGGTAGCGGCGCGTCTTTCTTCTGCCGCTGTTGGTAACTAGCTCTGTGTGATCTCTCTGTCTGTCAGTTTACACATATGGAAACATTTTTTCCACCTTTCAGATTAATTTAAAGATGGGGATTAATTTAACTTCACAAAGTGCTTTTTGATTCCCAACTGGAAGCTACTGTAGTAGCTCAAAATACGCCGATGAACCAGCACTGGCTGAGGAGCTGTGATGTGTGTTGGTGTATTTGACAGCAATTTCTTTTTGCTTACCCTAACTCAGGGACTGAGGCAATCCTGCCTATTCCCTTCTTTCTGCAGGACCTTCTTCCCCTCTCTCTCATGCTTGCATCCACCCCTCAGTCAAAGTAAGGGAAAAAACATCTGCTGAATAAATAAATACAAAATATTTTCTTTTCAGATGTTTCAGCTACAGTGGCAGTGTCGGTGCATGATAGTCTTCATTAGCTGCAGTAAACCCACGTGGACAGGCAAAGGCAGGGGCTGCCTTCTAGAATAATTCTTCCACACCCCTTGGAAACACTGCACCTTTTTTCCCGGGGAAAAACAAATAAAGGACGAAGAGTGGCAATAGAAACTTCTGATTAATTCCACGGCCAGGTGGCAAATGCATTACTTGTAGCAGTTCTCTGTCTCCAATGTTGGAAGGAAAAATCATAGTTAGAAGTGTTTTCTTCAGCCGTGATAGTGTTTTAGCACTGGCTTCCATTCTTTCTCACAGCTTTTAGCAGAACAGGTTTAAAGTCCTATGGTTTCTGTTTCAGTGTGTTTCTCAAGTTTCCAGCTTGTGCCACAGTTTTTCTGGAGGCTTTATCTGAGAATATTCTGCTGTATTTCTTTGTTATGTGGTGAGAATATTTTCACAGAAATTTCTAGAACCCTAATAAAAAAACAGTTTAGTTACATTTCTTCTATCACATTTTTTTTTCTGGTGGTTCTTTGTGGTTTTCCAGTTGCATATGGCTGTCTACAAATGGATTTAAGTGCTTGGACTTGGCTAATGTAGCAAATGGGGTGTTGCTTGAGATCACATCATTGAAATTAAGTAAAAGTAACAAAAAAGAAACAACAAAACAAAACAAAAAAAGTAAATTAAGCTAACTATCAAGCAAAGAGCCCTCCCAGTGCCTGCGGTGCAGCCTTTCAAAGCAAACAGTGGATGATTCCCCATTTCAGACATTTCAATCCAATCTAGAAAGCTGTAGTAAATACATTGTAGGGAACATTCCTGCACTGGCAGGGGGGTAGACTAAATGAGCTATTACCAGTAGCTCTTTTCCATGTCTGACTGATAGTTGGCTACGAACATGTTTGCTGTAGTCGCCAATTTTTTTTTTTTTTGCTTTTTCCTTTTTTTTTTTTTTTTTTTTTTTTTTTTCACTTGGAGAGCACTGGTGACATTGGCAGAAGAATGCTTCCTGTGTTTGAAAGAGGTTTGTATGGAAGGGTAGTCCCAAAAGCAGGCTATTTTCAGAGGAGGCATTGACACTGATAGCCTTAATCCTCTCCTAAAGGCTTTTTAGAAAGGTTTGCATAGGATCTGACTCATGTGAGAGGGTGTGGTGGTATTGGGGATATCTGTGGATTAGCTGCTACATGTATTTTCAGGTCTTTTAAATTCACAGTCAAATGATCCTACATATATTAAAAGTGCCTTTTTTTTTTTTTTTTTTTTTTTTGGTAGTGTATGAGTCATAGCTTTTGATTTTTCTTGGAATTTTTTCTTCCCTTCCCTTATAACCACAGTCCTTCTGGGTAGAAAAATAGTTTCTTCTGCATGGTTATGAAAGTGAGGTAGTGAGTTCCTGTGTCTGCTGAACTCTACCATAAAAAAAAAAAAATCTAACAACAGTACAAATGAGAGAGATGCTGAGTTGTGCTTAACTCAGGTTTTTGGATATGTTTATAAAAGACTTTTTCCTTTAAAAGTGCACCTTGGTGGCAGCAACAGCAGTAGGAGTTATTGACAATTTAAATACTATATAATTTAATCATAATCAAGGATGTAGATGGTATAACAGGTTGTAGAGGGATGTTAATACTTACTCTACATCCATGCTTTGACACTTACAGAAACTGTATCTTTTCCCTAAGTTTCTGGCGTAAATACAATTGTCTTACAAAGCTGGAAGGGTTGCATTTTTGATCCCCAGTGTTTAAAACTTGGAACTTTCTCAAAATAGGCAGCATTATTTCACTTTATTAGTCTGACAGAAAGGCAGTGGAAAATAGATGAAAGGGCAAAGAAACACTGAAGGGGGGGCACCAGATCAAAGCCTGTGTACAGATTTTATCCTCCATGGCTCATTTTCCTGTAGAGGAAAAGGCCTTAGTGTGCAGCACATTGCAATATGCTGCTGCTGCTCTTTGCTTCTCCTAAAACTCTGCTTTTACAGTAAAGCTGCAAAATAAAGAGCTGGATCTCTCTAAATTTCCTCCCTTCTCCTCACCCCTTATTTTTTTTTTTTTTTTTCTTTCCCCACCATATGATGCCCAGGGACTCCAGAAAGCCTCGCTGAGAAAGAAAGGCAGCTCATGGGTATGATCAATCAGCTGACCAGTTTGAGGGAACAGCTGCTAGCAGCTCACGATGAACAGAAGAAGCTGGCTGCATCTCAGATCGAGAAACAACGCCAGCAAATGGAGCTGGCTAAGCAGCAGCAGGAACAGGTGAGTGATTATTACAGTGGCTTTCAGCTTAAATCATTTCCTACAAGGGCTTTCCAGTAGTTTATCTTTTAGGCTTCGTGCTCTAAAAGCTGCTCTGCGCCCAAAGTCTTTTCCATTTGTTCCCCAAGGTGAAGAAGTTTGAACAAAAGCGTGTCAGGGGAATGATTTGATTTGCAATATATCTTGGATTTATTCTGAACACATATGTATGTTCAGAGCCTGCTGCCAATAATGCTAAGGTTTGTGGGTTCAGCCCCTGCATTGGCCATTCATTTAAGAGTTGGACTTTTCAGTTCTTATGAGTCCCTTGCAACTCAGAATATTCTGTGATTCTGTACTGTCTTTCAGTACTGTTTGGGTTTTTTAGCTATCTTTAAACAGGCAAATTCAGCCCTCCTGAAAAATCCACCAAAACTGCTTTAATTCACTAATACTGAAGAGGTGTAAAAAGAGCAAAATGCAGCACTTGGATTGTAATGTGAGAAATGAAAAGGTTGAGTTTTGCCAGCTGTGGAAAAAAAGCAGAGAATAATAGTGAAGTCAGTGAACAAGTGTGACTTTTTTTTCTTCTACACTTGAGAGGCTTGATTTTCAGTTCTTGCAAATATGCCCTTCACTGGAAATGCAAACGTGGTTTTCATGTGTGATCAGTTCCAATGTGCATACAAGGACATACAAAATTTTAGGCAAAAAACCATAACTCTTCTCACAGATGTCACTGTGCAGATTTTAACAGAAATTAATGTCCTTACTTCTGTACTTGAACATGAGCAGAGAATATTTGGATATCTGGTTTAAAATTTTATCACAGAATTGCAGCTATTCTGTGAGTTTTATGAAATTCACAGAATTCTTTGAAATCTGTCATAGTTGTCATGTTCAGTGTTGGTATTGTACTTAAGCAAGTCTTAAGATTTCTAAACCACTGCTGATAGCTTCAGACATTTAACCCTTGGTTTTCCTTGTTCTTAATTATTTAAAAAACCTTATCTTAAATGAAGGGTATTTTGGCCTCATGCCTGAAATCCCACACAGGGAGAACAGAAGTGACTTACCTTAAGCTGGAGAATTTGTATCATGCTGTTGTTAAAACAGCAGAGGTAGAGGAAGGAGTGAAGGTGGAATTGGCAAGATTTTTTCAGGAGGAGACATCCTGTATGAGCTGCTCCCTTCACCCTGCCTTTTAAAGTGACTGGTGTCACAGGATGGCTGAGAAAAAGAAAATGAAGACAATGGGAAAAGGCTATAAGAAATTAGGATAACTAAGATTGCTTTTTACTGAAGAAATTGTGTATACTTCTGTATTATGCAGAAATTAAAGTATCCAAACTCTGAAAAAAGGTAGTGATTAAAAATTATTTTTTCTTTCTTAAAGAAAGGCTCCAGAAATAAAACATTTATTTAATCTGTTGGATGCGGAGCTAACTATGAGTGAGTGTTACTTATGCAAATAGTCTAATCACAGAAATAAAAAAAAAAAATTACCTAAGGGGATGAAAGCACCAAAATTTCTCCCATGTGTATAAGTTACCAACTGACCCTGAGATGTGTACACATAACACAGGGGAAGAGCAGAGCTCTTTCTAATGTTTGTACTGCTGCACTGGCTGTTCCTGAGAGCAGAGCTTTTGTGATAACTTAAATGCAAGTTTTTCAAATTTGCTTTTTAAATTCAAGAATGGTTTATCTCCCTCCAGCCTTTAGAACTCTTTAATTCCATTCTGTTAATGTCTGCTTTTCCCTTCACAGTGTGTAAAATGTGTCCACAGTAGCATTCACAATAATTTAGCAGAGAGGGAGGGTGGAAATCCTCATGGAAAATTGCACTTGGCTTTGAGAGGAGACTTAGAACGACTCCATCCCCTTCCATAAACCAGTTTCAGTGTTGAGCCTTGTAGCCTTGCCTGCCCCCTTAGTTTCTTGCAGCTGATGCATACATGGAAGAGCCAGCAATTTTTCCAAACTCAGTTCCAGTCCCTTTGTGCCTGTTTCTACATGAATAAAAAAAAAAAGTACACTAAGAACCTTCCTCCATGGTGTCAGATTGCCATTTTTTGGGGAATTTTTGTGCCAGACAGAAGAGTAATTCTGGCCATCCTACTTTTTTTGCCTTTTCTACCTTCCTCCACTGTTTTTCAGTTTCTCTGCTAGTATTGTTCTCTCTCGTGGGGAACTTCAACAGTGCCATTTCAGTAAGATTTTTGCATAGGTCCTTGTCTTCATATCCAGCACACCATTTTCCATAAGATTCCCTTTCTCACTAGTATTAGCAATGAATTGTTCCTGAACATGAGCCCCTTCCTTCAGCAACAGTCTCCAGGCTGCTGCCACCTGCCCGTGAAGGTTTCTTAGCTCAGTGGAGAGGTTTAAAGAACTAAGCAGGGTCGAAGCTTCCTATGGGTTGACTCTGGGAATGGTGATCCATATCTCATGTTTCTTCTGTGCAATTTCTTCACAGATTGCAAGACAACAGCAGCAGCTTCTGCAGCAGCAACACAAAATTAACCTTCTTCAGCAGCAGATCCAGGTCAGAGATACGTCTCCTCCCATGCCCATTTCTCTCTCTTCCTTTCCCTCTCCCCACTCTTTCCCTCAGGCATTTTTGCCATGGTTACTTTAAGAATCTCTGCAGTTGGCTGGCATCTTGTTTATGGAAACACATGAGGATTTTACCTGTCATTTAGCAAAAAAGGTCAGTTTCTGGAAGGCCTTACATGGTTAACATGGTTCTTGTAGGATCAGGAAGAAGATGTTAGAGGAGCTGGTCATGCAAGCAAGCATTTGCAGGACCAAATCCTCTTTCCTCAGGAGTGACAAAAGCACTGCTAGAAAGAGTTTGTTTGAAACTGATGTCCTGCAGCTCTGTTTTTGAGGTTTTGCTGTAGCAGTTCTCTTCAGTGATTGATAATCAAATGCACCTTCTTCCCTCTGCCTGAGGTGTTGGAAGTCTGGAAGTTTTTATTTGTGGTGAAGTATTGAGTGAGTGAGAAACTGGTCAAAAGGTTGGTTAGATTCAGGAGAGCAACTGGGTAAGTTCCAGGTATCTACAGGTTTACTCCCAGTAGTAGAAAAAGTGGTTAAACCAGCATAACCAGTAAACTTTATTTAGCCTCTTTTTTCCTTAATGTATTCAGAAGTTTCTTTTCATGCCATTGACTGTATTTCATTACTTTTCTTCCATGTGCATGCCCCTGTTTTGGGAACAATGCAAATCAGTTTTGCCTGTGAAGGTTTCCACGGAATAACAAAGGAGAGGTTTGACTTCTTACAGATATCTAGGATCAGGGTAAAATCTCTGGTTGTTTAATTATGCAGTTTTGTACAGAGCATTGCAAGTTGCTGTAGACTGTGTTCTGTTTGTTCAGTAGCAGCAGGTTTCTCCTTCCAAAGCTTTTCATCAGTATTTCAGAGTGAGTTGCCTAAAATTATCAATCACAATTGTAACCCATTTAAGAAAACTTAATTCCAGCCAGATCAGAGGAGCTGTATGGCTTCATACTAGAAGAAAACTCAGCTCTACCATTCCAGAGGACATTCTGTCCATATCAGGACTTGCATTTTTATTAAAAACTCCTGGGAAGGTCCACCTCTCTGTTAAAAGGCAACTTCTACACAAGATGTGCTTTGCTGAAAATAGTTTTGAGATTGATAAGGCTTGGTTTGGTCTCGACCTCTGTACTCTTTTCTTCTTGTTTAATTTGTGTGTGGGAGGGATTTTTCTTGATTGCTGCATTTTTAATTAGACTTTAAAAGAAAAACAATAGCAAAACCTGTACAATAGCAAGGAAAATATTTATATTTTTAGCATTTAGCTAGGGCAGCAAGAGAGGAAGTTGTTTTATAAGCAGTGAATAACAATAAATTGAAGTAACATAATTTGACCCCAACCCTTTTAAGTTTTAATGCCTTGTAGATAAGAATGAAGTATGTTGTTTTTAGGGTAGTGAAGAAAACCCTGGTTATTGATAATGAGATATAGAGCCTTTCATCTCTTGATCCCTGGTCCAAGTTTGACCTAAGTCAGTAGTAAATGAAAGTCAGCCAACTACCATCTGATAGAAGCTGCAATCCTTAGAAATGATTTGGAGGTCTGTCTCAAGGGATTTCAGATGAAATATTGACCCTGCCGAGGTCAGAATTTCACCTCCAGGGTCCACTTCACACAAACCCCATCAGATTTGTGGCACCTTCTTTTTGGATGGTCAAGCAAGAGAGGTCAAGAACTGAACAGGCAGAGAGACAATACTGTTCTCTCATTCCCACGGAGCTGATCTGTTTGTAGTGAAATTTTGGTCATACTGCACAGGCAGTCTGGACAGTTCCATGCCTGTGTGATCCTGAACTCTCATGAACCCTGCTTGAAGCTCTCAACTCTGAAGAGAAAAGCATTTAAAAATAATAATAATAAAAAAATCCTTATTGACAGTGAATACAAAGCAAAATATTTCTCCACAATCAGTGACTGTCAGAGAAGAAATAATTCTTCAAGAAATCTCCCTTTATATATAAATTCAGACAATGAAGTCACCCTAACGTGCCCATGTTTAAAATGGTCAGTGAGTTTACAGTCAGCTTTTGGGTTATGGTGGGTGGAAGAAAACTCTGACAAGAATGTAGTTGTGAGTTCAGCTTTTCTGACCTTGCCCTAATTAATCTAACAGGCTTCTGTCACACTGGCCTGAAGATCTGAAATAGCATTAGATTTATTGACAGGGAAATATTCCTACAAAGAGTGGATAACTATTTGACTTAAATGCAGTTGAATGATTGTGCTGTAGTTACGAACACAACTTATTTATGACAAAGGAATCATTTTACTTGAGCCAACTTTTTTCTAAGCTTGCAAGAGTTGCCGTAATTCCAGATAAATTATTGCACAGAAAAAAAAGCTATGAAATATTGTATTGAAAGCATAATACCCTAAGGTTAAAAAAAAAAAGCATAACCTGGCTGACCCCATGATTTATGAGCCCTTTCTCTCAGTGTGCTTACTTGGAAACAGTTCCCTCTCTCCTTTCCCCATCACACAATCACTGATGCACAGTACGTAACCAGGGAGAGACTGTGACGTCTCTCTCCTCCTTAGAAGACTGCAAATGCTCAATGTAACTGCAGCTCAATTAAACTAACACTTCTGTGATGCTGGAGAAAGATGCTTTAGTTTTGTTGAGCTTAGAAAAATGTACCTGGCGTGTGAGTCTCTAATTGACATGTCCTTTCCAAGCCCATCCCTTCTGAATTAATTGGAAGGTGGTGTCACTAAAACAGAAAACAAGGTGTTTGTACAGTGTTAAGTAAACTGGAGAAAAGTTGCAGATTAGATTAAATTTGAGAATCTGTACAACCTCAAGGTGCTAAAATGGGCACTTGATGGGATTTTGTGTTTTGGAAAATGTTTATAATTTTTTTTTTTTCTACTTTTCAGGATGTTATAGACCTAATTTGTGAAGAGGTTTGAATTTCTCTGAGTAATTAACTAACCCTCCCCCATTTTTTTTTATGCCACTTCAGAATGCATCCTCCCATGCACACCGCTTTCTGTTCTGCCTAATCTTTGTGTGTAAGGTTTTCACTGGAACAGTTTCTGCCTGCTGGGTATTTGTGGTCTTCTCCCCTGTACCCCTTAGTCGTGCTGTTTTACCATAAATGGAACAGGAATGTGTGTTTTGACAGCTCTTGTGCATCCACAACCCCAAAGATTTCAGATTTTATTTCAGAATGGATTTGCAGCTGTAGAACAGGCTGACAACCTAGTACAGCTCAACAAGTTCTTGGATTCAGTTTGGTTTTGTCCTTCAGGGCCTCAGTGGAACTCTCCTGGTCACCTACTCATCTTTTGTGGGGCCATAATCTGATTCCTGGTGTCTTTACTCCAGAACCTGGGGCAGAGAGTGGAGGAAAGTTGGAAGATGCTCATGATGCTGAGCTAGTCCCCCAGTGCACCCCAGAGGTGTCCTTCTTCAAAGGGTTTCTCTGAAACACAAAGTTTGGAGGGGTCGTGCAATTCTCTTGCTGAGAGAAAAAGTCTAGCCCAGGATGATGATGGAAGGGTTTGCTTTGAAGCTCAGTGATGAATGTCACTTTAACTGAACTATATTTAAAATGAAATATGGTTGTTAAAATTCATAAAGCAATTCATATTCAGTAGGGCACTGTTGATAAAATAGGTCAACCTTGCAGCCTAAATTGTGATAAAACTGATACTGCTAATCTCACAATTTTGTAGAAAACCTGACAATGTTTTATGTTTTTCCCTCAAGCCCCAGCTCTTGGAGTCATGTGATGACAAAAATGCCAGCTTTCATTTCTCCGAAATGTAAACTTCCAACTCTCATATTTCCAGGCAAAATCTGAAACCATGAGCACTACAAGTTCCAAAATTAGAAGGCAAACAAAACAGAGGCCAAATGCTGTTTTCTAATCTGTTCTGATTTTTAGTCAAAATTTTTTTTGGAGAGCCCAGCTCAAGATCTTGGAACACTTCAGGTTGCCAATAATGTAAAACTAAAATC
This sequence comes from Phylloscopus collybita, assembly GCA_027886175.1. Lineage (NCBI taxonomy): Eukaryota > Metazoa > Chordata > Aves > Passeriformes > Phylloscopidae > Phylloscopus > Phylloscopus collybita. The sequence continues at coordinate 6,166,012 of JAJNNQ010000016.1, forward strand.
TCAAAGCAGCAAGAAGCAAAAACACTGCTTTACAGTGTTTCTAACAGTTAGGCCACAGTTTTGTTTGACTTTTATGGTTTAATACTGTCAGTACTTGGTTACTAATTTGTATTCTTTTCTGAGTGACATACTTAGCCCAAGAACCAAGTGCTTTCTGAAACTTGAGGGCAATTCCTGCCAGACAGTAACCATTTGATGACTGTGTGTTTTGGGAGTTTTCATTTTTCTTCCAAGCTAGAGCAGGTGTTTTAATAGGAAAACAGTTTTGTGGGAAGTTTGGACCTCTGAGAATGAGGGGATCCCAACTAAATTCTGATGCAGAGCTGGAATGAGTGTCTCTGGCCCACTCCAGCTGTTACCAAGTGCCTGAAATATCAGAATTAATCTCTCCAACACTGAAGTTGTGTTAAAGAGGGAATAATTTTTATTCAGGCCTGAAGGTGCACGTAGGAGATTCTAACCTAAAGTGGGCTCATGATTCTGCAAGAGGTTTACTTATGTACAGTCTCTCTGTGCACAGAACAGCTTACCCCATTACCATGAATCCCACCCCAAGTTCCCAGGGATTCAGTCCTTTGTTTTATCACTGCATTCCAGATGTCTTCTTATCTCCCAACCGCCCTTGCTGGAAGCAGCTTCTGCAGGCCTTATTTCTCTGCTAAAACTTTCACAGGCACAGTAAAATTTGAACCAACCCTTCTAGTATCACACCTGCAGGTGGGATGTGGCTTTGCCAGCTCCTAGGTGAGAAGTTTGCTGTGGCTTCGACGGCCTCAGGGTTTGCAGACCCTCAGCAGCTTGTCCAGAAGGAAGTGTGGGCACCACAGACCTCTGGGCATCGAGCGCCTCGGGGCTGCAAGCTTTCTGCCTTTCCTGAGCCACTCAGCTGCCCTGCATGTCCTCCCAGCTCCAAAGAAGGCTTTCCTTTGTGAGTCTGCATCCAGGTTTCCATCCTCCCACCCGCTGTCAGCTGGCTGTGTCCCTTTCCCCATGAGTTGTGCTGGTAGATGAAGAGGCCTGGCTGCACTAATGTGTTCTCAGACCAGAGTATTCCCATTCTCGTTACCTTCTGAGGTTTAAGAAGTTGTTCCAGTTTGGAACGTAATAAAATCTTGAACTTAGAATTTCCTGCAGGGTGGCTAGTCCATTTTTCAGCCAGATCTGTTTTTCAAAATGTAGCTGTATTTTTGGGGGAGGAAAGAAGGATTTGGTTTCCGAGTTACACAGAAGTTCAGCAAAATATTTCTTGAGCTTAACATGCGAAGTTTTGAAATGACACAGTTGTTATTGTCAAAACTTTCCAAACAGCGAGAGGTTCTGGATTGATTCCAGTCTTCCAAAACAGTGGTGGAGACCTGCTTCCAGAGGGCTTTAGATACCCTAATTTAGCCACGCAGTTATTTTTGTTGTTAGGATTTGTTGTTTGTTTAGAACTCCTCAGGTGAGCAATCATCTATTATCCAGAGCTGGCTGCATGATATTTAGCCTGTCTGTGTTCTTTTTGTTTTGTTAGAAGGTACCAGTTTATCTCTCTTGTTGAGAGAAGACGCAGATTAATTGACGGTACAAAAAAGAAATGTGAAGATTTTTTTTTCCCTGCCCCGACAAGTTTGCAGTCTTAAATTATACTTCCAACATGACTAAGCCTTTCATTTTCTGTCTGCTGCTTCAAAAAAAAGGAAACTTCAGCAGGCCACTATATGAGCTAAATGCTTGGTGAACTTTGGGCTTGCAATGAGGAGGGTAGAGATCCTTACTGTTGTTCATCTTTGCCCTGTCAGTGTCTCCTCAGTGCAGCCCCAAGGTCTTGGGGCATTTCTTTCCTGGTTCCCAGCCTGTCACATGTTTGTAACTAGAGTTCTCTAGAGGCTTGAAAGGGCTGGAGATGATGAGTCCTCCAGTGGGGGCACAAAAATGAGCAGCTGCTACACAAGGGCTTGGTTACAGATTTAATAATGCCTGTTGCTTCTGGATTCCAGTTTTCCCCGGGAATTCTGACAAGTCAGGGACAGCAGAGCAGTGCTTTGTGGTGCTACAATCACTTTGCAAGCCCTTGCAAGGCAGAACAGTATTAGTTTTTCCATAATTAGAGTCCTCTTTGCATATTAGAGAGAGGTGAGGACAAAAGGTTTCCTTGGTAAGACAATAAAGCTGTTGAAGTGAGGGCCTGATCCAACTCCCACTGAACATGGAGAAAAGGCTCTTGTTTGTATTGGTGGGAGTTTAATGAGACCTTTCTTCAGTAGGAAACTGTGAGAAAGTATCTTCCTCCTCACTCTCCAAAATATTTTTAGAACAGGCTCTGTCCACTGAAATGGTTTGTTTTTTTCTTTTGTTTTGTTTTGCCAGCGTGGATATGACAAGCTAGGACTGCGCAGTCAAACTGAGCAGTCTCGTGGATGTGGGGACATTTTGTCCAAATTCATCATGTGTCAGGAGCAGCTGTTTTCCTGCAACTTACAAACACGGGCATACTGGATTCAGTGAGACCCAAAAAGGAGTCACACCACAGCCTTTCCCATGACTTTGCAACCTCTTCCCAAACCACTGACGTTGCCAGCAAAGAGGCAAAACAATTGTTCCTCACAAAGCTCTGCAGCTGATGTCCTATCAGTTATCAGAATGACTTGCCTGTCCCTTGAGGAGGAAAAATCCCCTGGGAAAGAAGTTATTCCAAACCACACACATACACGTACACAAATCCGAAAACAGACGAGCAAACAAAACCAAAGACGACAACAACAAAACAAAACCACAAACAACAACAACAACAAAAAAAAAACATAAAAACCAACCCAAGGCTGGGGGAGGAAATAGGGAAAGGAAGGGGCGGGGGGGGGAAGAAAAATCAGTCAGAATGAGCTAACTGCTTTCTGTCCTCTCAACTTCCTTTAATAACATTTGAGTTAGACTGGACTTTTGAGTAACCTGTGGGCCTTCGCTTTCTTCCCTTACCGGGAAAATTAAGTTATGTAAAAGGTTGTCAAGGTCTTTATCTGTACTTCTTTCAGTGCAGAGTATCATTTTGCACCCTGGTTTTAACTCTGAAGATAACCCTTAGCAAGTTTCTACAGGTAGTTTGATCTCAGGCCTTTTCTATATATACCCTTACACCTTCCAAATTTGTTGACTGGAGTGATTGTGCCAGTGCAGACCAGGAGTATCTGCTTAAAACTGGCATGAGCTCAGCTGGTCAGAGCACGGTGCTAACTTTGCCCAGACTGGGGGTTTGATCCCCATATAGGCAATCCCCTGAGGAATTGAACTCTTGTGGGTTCAAACTCAGAATGCTCTGTGATTCTGTGAACTTGAATTTATTGAATATGCAAGGGCACGTTTGATTGAGGTAGATCAGCTTTTTTTGCCTACGCTGAGCTACTTGGTTGCAATAGCACTTGCTTTCTCCAGCTTTACTGGTCCAAATGTTCTCAAATTATAACACTGTTTTGAACTTCATGACTTTTTTTTCTTGCCGTTTTAGCATATTTTCTTAATTTGCTTTCTGTTGCTGAGCTTTCAGTGTTCCTATTTTCCAGTTTTCTCACACAATCACAAGGGAAGGCCAGAAACCCTTTTTTTTTTTATTGAAAACCAGAACACTGAAACACCCAAAATTATCCAACATCTAAGACTGTAAGAAAAAGGCCAACAGTCAAATCCAGTCATCACAGCTGGCAGCATTGTGCTCCAAGGCCTCATCTTGGTCTCTGTGTCCTCAGCAGGCATTTCAGGGCCCTATCCTTTTTTTTTGTTTTTCAGATCCCCTCTCCCATTTCTGTATCTCTCACCCATCAACTTTGAGCATTTTCTTTCACTTTCAGCTCCCTGGTACTGAGTAAAACCTTCCTTATGCAGCCGCCCATCCTTTCCCGCAGCAACTTCTCCTTTCTGCCATCCCTCCTTTTCCCCATTTTTTTTTTGTCTGTATTTCCGTGGCCTTATAAATGGTTTGGTGTGGCATTTTATTGGCTGTAGAGCAGCACATGTCATTTTGTGAGTGTTTGTGTTCAGAATGGGTGGCCTGGGGTGCCGTGTGAGCTCTGTGCGTGTTTGTGTACCCGTGCAGGTATTTGCACAGCAGGCAGCAGCACGAGGCACAGGAGCAGAAGGTACCACGTGCAAGTGGCTGGAGAGGCTGAGCCTGAGCTCTTTATGGTCTGTGTGGAGTGTGTGTAATCCTGAGCACTTTTGTTGTACAGCCAAAAAAGGCTGCTGCTGCCTCTGCAGTAAGGTAAAGCAGAAGATAACAATAAATTTTTTACTGCTGGCTGGCAGAGGTGTTTAGGATGTGTTTTCTTTATATCTTCATCCGCCCCTAATTGAAGATGCTTTAAAATTGAATGACTAGCAGTCAAAACGTGTTTGCTTCAAGCTGAGAAGAAAAATGCTGGTGTCTCTTCTTCCAAACTGATTGCGCTTTGTACACAACTGACAGCCACAGTCACTTTGAGTGACTGATAAGTGGGAAGCTTTGCCACTTATCAAGGAATGCACGCTGAAAAGAAAGGACTGGAGCTGTTCAGATGCTTTGGCATGTTCAAAATAACATCTCACATCAGTCAGGCTCAGAAGCACTAGGAGACATTTCAAAATAAACTTTATATCTATCTATCTATCTATCTATCTGGAGGCAAAAATTCAATTTAACAGACAAATCGCTGTGTGGCATCACATTGGCTCTGAAAACAAGAACATCGTTATAAGGGTCACCAGTTGCAAAATGACTCAGATGGCTGGGTAATTGGAGAGCATTTATTGTAGGGTCTCACCCCCCAGAATTAAATTTTGAAAATTCACAATTTTGCATATTATTCTGGCAGTTTCTCTAAATTGGGGGGTTTTGGTCTTGTTGGCCAAGTAATATTTAGTTTATGTGGCACAGGACATCCTGAAAGATCCCAAAGAGGATGAAACTCTGAGCTAAATTCAGATCTCATTTATTTCCTATTCAGTATGCTTGGTATTGTATGGCTTTTGCTCAGAACATGGTTCTTAAGGTTTCTTTAGCAGTTTACTGTGTTTTGTAGCGATGCATAGTATGAATAGAGGATGTAAATTTTTTTGTTAATTTGTAAATGTAATTAATTTGTTAATGTTACTTTTTAGTGATGTGTATGTTAGGAGATTATGACCTGCAGGAGTATGAGGGTACATTTTCTTGTCCTGACTGTAATGGCAGTGGTGTCAACTACTGAGTAGGTGGGCTGGTCCACTGGATGTGATAATGTCTCACCCTGCCTTATTAGCAGGAGTTTGCCTGGGATGTGGGAGGACAGGGAGACACAAGCCATGGTGTGTAATATCCCAAACTGGAATTTGGACAAAACATAGTGTTGATCTGCATCCATTAGCACTACTCAAAAAAACTGCTGCCAGGTTTACAATTCCAACAACACTGGGACTGTTGATATATAAGGACCATTATCTTTTCTTATGATTCTAAGCACTGGGCATCTCATTCCGCCCAGCTGATTTTATCTAAAATGGTTGCTTTTCTAGCCAAAATGGCTACGTTTGAGATATTCCAAAGTTGCCACCAGCACCCATACCTGTGTCAAGAGGGAGAGTTTTGAAGATCATTTAGTTCCTGTTGCCAGTGACTTTTCTGATTCACCACTTGCCACGTTAAGTGATCACAACTCTGTTTTGATGGCTCAAACTCTCTTCTGGGACAATGGCTTCAAATGATTCAGAGGGAAAAGCGTGGTCCCACCTACTGAATCAGTGCCACTGTCTTCACCATCTTGGATTTTCCTTGGACATCTGATGTCCAAAAAGCTGAGGTGCCTTACCCTGCACGGCTCAGGAGACAAGATGAGCTCACCGTGCAAGAGGCCGAGGGGAACAGTTTTGTTTTGGTTCTCTGCTTTCTGTCACTTTACCTGCTGCTGAATGGCAGTGTGCAGATTGAAGTGGAAGGCAGCTGGTTGTGCTTGGTGTTTGTAAGAGGAGCAAATGGAACATTTCAGAGTTCCTCGAGGGGCTGTGATTGGAGGGATGATGTGAGTGACGCCTGACTTAAAATTTTGGAGAAGGAGAGGGAAAGGTACAGTTGTCTTGTGAAAGTCTTGGTTGGAGAAAGATGACCTGGAGGGTCGTGGATCTCGTCTCAGCTGTCTTTCTTTTGCATCTTGTGTAGAGTCTCCATTTAAGTTCACTTTTCACATGAAAGTTGAATAAAATTTGTAACGGTTAAATAATTTTAAGGAGCCATTTCAGATTTTTATTCAAATTGATTTAAAATATGCTTTGAAGAGATTTAGAGGCATATGTCAGAATTTCTTATATTTAGAAGTTAAATAAAAGCATTCAAGTTCCAAGAAAAGCATAATAAAGTTATAAAAAAATGAAGACTTACATGAAGAGTAATAATAATGCAACAAGACAAATTTAATTTACAGTGCTTGGAGTTCATAAATACTTGGTACAGTGAGTGAACTAATTTTACAATGTGTGCGTTACAACATTTTTTTATCAGATTTGACTTATTTAAAAGATGATAGTGATACTGTTCAGCAAATCATTCTAAAGTTGGAACTTGGATAGTTTCAACAAAATAGCAATTTAAAATGGATTTGGACAGAAATGATTGAAATATTTCTATACTCTTGCGTGCTGTGAACACTGTGTGCAAAGAAATACATTATTTAGGTAACAAAGTAAGGCATTTGAAAGTTACAAGTGCCAGAATTAAGTGAAATAGATACCTTTATTTTATTCTCATGTATCTCTGTCATACATGTTGAATAAAAAATCGTATTCCAAAATGACATGATGTAATTTTAAACCATACTCACAAGTGGGAAAATTAAAATTATGTTCACAACCTTAATTCTGACATTCCCTGGTGTTCAATTCCTTCACTTTTCATCCAGTGTAGCATTAACTTGTTTTCTGTGTGGTTTTGATGGCTGCAAAAGCACAGAATGCTGGTATACCAGCCACTTACAGTGTACCACCAGGTCAGTTTGAACCTTGAAATGTCAGCATGGGTGAAGTGCCAAATGGCACTTGAGTTACAGGAGAAATGCTATGTTCTCCTGGGCTAGCCAGACAGAACAATTCTCTGTACAGAGCCTGTACTATGAAGTCCCTTCTTTTACAATGTCACATTTCCTTTCTTCCTCCAGTTTTAAGTTTGTTTGGGTTTGGTTTTTTTTCAATTTTGGTCTCCATCAAACTAGAGAAGACTTTTTCTCCTATTCCTGTTCTCTTTAGGAAGGTAGATGAGTGATTGAGAGCCTTTGTTGAATTTGGTGTGGTTGTGTTGAAGATGGAGTTTGACTCCTTTTTTTCAGCACCCTCCTTTTGCTCCTTCCCTCCTCCCTCAGTGGGGTTGGGATTGGATCAGATCAGATCAGATTAGTGCCACTAATCAATTCTTTTCTCTTAATTTACCACGTTCTCTGTGCTTTAGCAAAAAACCCCCGAGGCTGATGGTACAGTATTTGATGGAACCTGCTGTAGCATTTGTCCCTTTAAAGCTCTGTGTGGTGAGAATATGTTTTCTTACCTTGCAAACTGTGTGTAGAGTCTTGTCTGCCATTTAAGCATTTCTGGGCTGCTGTGGATAAGCAAGAGGGGCTTTTTCGTGTACCATGTGTAATAAGTTTTAAGTTAGTAATATCCCTAAGAATCACATGCATCTAAATTAAGCATAATTTCCAATTTCTTTAACCCTGGAGTTCAAATTTGTAGTCCAGGAGTAAGTGAGCATCTATGGAACAGCTCATTGATTACATCCTCACCTTATACACGGTTTTAAGCTCCCTTTTGTACACGTTTTTGTGTATGCATTTGAAATGCCTCATTTTAGATATCAATTACAAACAAGACTGCTTTACTTTTCTGGACATAGATTTTTAATGGCTCTGAAGGAATTTAGGAGGAAGGAAGGATGTTTTTGCAAGTGGGGGCTACAGGTTCTGAACACTTACTAAATTGCAGCTGATGGTAGCTGGCAGTTTTTCAGGGCTCTGTGAATTCTTCAGCCATGCTGGCAGTTCATCTAGATCATGGCAGATAGAGAGAACCTTACATTTAGAGCAAGGCATTGATGATCACAGTGTTTCCCAGTGATGCAAACAGACTGATGCATGTAAAGCAAGATGCAATATAAGCAGAAATGGACTCAAATTACTTCAAACTAAAAAAAAAAAATCGGGAAATAAAACTTGCAGATTTCTTCTTTTTCCCCTTCTGTGATTCTCTGGATGTCTCCATGGCTGTAGACACCCCTGTAAATGTTGCTTCTGTTTTTCCATGGAACCTATTTTCTGGCAGCAGGAGGTTTCCCTGGGTAAGATAGATCACCAGATACATGGTAGATCCAGGAATTTCTCTGTCATGGTACTGGTAAGCAAAGGTTTGGAGAGCTGAGATAATCTAGTGACCAGAATTAGAATTATACTCTATTTCTTGCATTTCTTCTTTATTTGAAATATAGGCATGAAATTATATTTTTTTAAGAATTTTAGCTTTCTGTGTCATGAGTTTCAGGGTGTTTTTTAAGTCTACTTCCTTTGCATTATTTCTTAGTGCACAGCTCAGAATTCCTGTCTTTTTGGTACAATCTGAATAAAGGAACTTGAATTGTAATCAATATACTGACACAGAATTCTGTATCCTTTGTTAAGAATATATGCACTACTTATTTAAAGTAAAACATCCATTTTGGGACATCTTCACATCCCCTTTGTGTACTTGGGTGGATTTTTGTAAATCACAAGTTTGCTTTCTGCACCTTTTGAGAAGGTTGTTTGAGCTCAGTATCCTCTTAGCAGAAACTCTTGCAAAGATCCCGTGGGAGGAAAATTGTCCATTGTGTTCCTTTGAAATCTGGCTATCTTTTTTCCGGGACCTGGGCTCAGGCAAGTTTATTCTTCCACTCACAGATATCTTAGGAGGTTCCTGTCCTTTCTGGTGCCTAGGAAGCAGAGCTCAGATACATATATTGTATTTGTTGCCATCATATAATCTGTGCAACTTCCCTGCAAATATAAAGAATTATGCTTTCCCCAGCTGTTCATTTGATAGGATTCTAGCCCTTCATTTAGAGAAAACTGTGCTTCTCCAATTCCCATTGTTTGAACCGTGGCCTCCTTTCTATACCTATTGTTTGTTTTGTCTTTTTTTGTTGTTGTTGTGTGTAACAGGTGTTTCTTTCAGACAGCCCAGGCAGCAAGGCAAGGGCTTCCTTTATGGCAGATCTCTTGAGACTTTGATTAAACTCTGCTTTGTGATAAAAATGCCACTGCCTTTAAATGCATTGCACGTGAAATCTGTATTTGCACAAATGCCCTCCATCCCTCTGCCCTCATTGCTTCTCTGGCTCTCTTTTGGTTTGGGTGTGTTTGCCTTTTCTCCTGTTTGCCTCCACAGAACTGATTCCTTTTTACCTTCCCAGTACTGTGCATCCCCTCAGAGCCTGGCTGCAGCCATGGGAATGGTTTATAAAAGAGCAAACTGTTTCTGCAAAAAGAGCTTGCTTTTTTTCCCTTCTTACTGCCTCCACAAATGCCATCATCTTGCCTCAGAGAAGCTTCCTCAGAGCTTCTCAGTAGGAACCATGGGTTAGAGACCAAGCATTTCCTCTCCATCTAATGAAGCAGGCTTTGCTCTGGTGAGTTGTAGGTACCACAGACACTTTTCTGCCTGCCTTGCTTTTTTTCTTTCACACAACCTCACCTGCTGTTGACTAGCAGCCACTGCTGTTCATCTGTTTGTGTGGCCTGGTTGTGATGATCTTTAGTTGTGAGAATGATCTTTAGTTGTGGGAATGATCTTTAGTTGTGGGAGTACTTGGGGGAGGTCTGGCAGCTGTGGCAGAAGCTTGGGTGTGTAGTAGGTAGAATGTACACATAAATCAGTACCTGATCCCACCTTCTCTAATGTACATTTAATATTCTTTCAAGGTTTTGTTTAGAACAGGACTTCCACATTCCAGTACCATCTTAGTGACTGACTCTCTAGATGTTAAGAAAGCCAGAGAAGGGAAAACCAAAGAAGGGCAAGAGGCTCATGCTGTGTTTTTGACTGGTTCATTGGCTCATATTGCTCACCTGACAGAATATTGCTGACCTGTAATGCATTATTTTCATGCCCTTCTCTCTATGCCCAGACAAATACTGGTTGGAAGCCCCAGGGGTGAACAGATACAAAGCTGTGTTAGTCACAGGAGATGTAATGGATGTCCTGGGAGCTGTGCCAAACAATTAAGAATATAGGCATAATGATTTACAGGGTAAGCAAAACCTCTAGAGAATGTTGCATCTGTACAGGCTTCCCTGTGAATCTGCAGGAGTCGAAGACCTTGCCCCATTTCAGTGTTCAAAAGACAGTGCCAATCTAGGGAATGAGCCTAGATGGACTCTGCCTTCCAGTCTGAGACAGAACCTTCTGCTGATGATTTTAAGTTGCTTTGATCAGAGAGGTTCAAGCATCCAAAATGTTGTCTCCAGTGCCATTGGGTGCCCTGTTCACAAGGTGTGTTTTTCCTGCTGCACTTTCCTGACTGCAGTTACAGTGGCAGGGGTATCAGCACAGCCTGGATGTGACAACCAGCGTTGGATTTATTTTAGTGCTTCACTCTGTGGCAGTGGCAGCATCTGTGGAAAATATGAAGATGACTGTCAGAAAGCGTGTTTGAAGGGTGTTTAATTTAGAAACATTAAGGGCCCCCCCCTCCCCAGGCTGACATTTGCTTTAGCATGCAGTAGTTCACAGTGGAAAGATGGGACTTGAATAATGCTATATAATACTATTTCCTAAAAGGCTTCTTTCTCCTCTTTGTCTGTTTTTTGGTGGGGTTTCATACTGATTGACACAAAATTTGTGAAGTTTTGCTTGATTTTGCCGTAACGTGTTGATTGCAGGAGGCTGAAATTCCCTCCTCTTGTACAAAACACCATAAAATCCAAACAGGAGCATTTGGAGACACTTTGTGCTGAGATAAATGACCAAGATGAGGATAAGCCTAACACGATGTTACAGTTTTGTCAGGTTCCGTGTGGCTTCTTCTCTGTATTAATTTTCTTATTGTTTAAGGAACCTGAGCCACTGTTTTAATACTTAAATCCGAAAATGGTGGATTGTTTTTAAAAACCAGACTGTTCTGAAAGCAGCCATTTCTTAAGTTCAGGCATGCAAACTTCACTCAAGAGTGTGGGCACATGTTCTCAGAGCCTCACATCCCCTTTTGTTTTTGTTGGGGTTTTTTTTGGAGACGTCATCTCCCTGTTCCTTCAGGAGGTGCCCTTTTGTGGGAGGTTAAGCCTTCTTTCCACCAAAGGGGGACTTGAGAGGAGGCTTCCTTGGGAAGCCTGTCACTGCTGTTCCTGGATTTCACAAGGCAGAGATGCTTCCTGAGACGTGTGTGAAGCTCACCTGCCCAGGAAGATTGCTGCTCACCAGCCCGCCTTAAGACGGCTTTGCATGCAAAAGGCTGATTTCCTTCGTTTTGGGACTATCACTCAATGGAAGTGTCAGAAACACGGAAGGATAAATACCGAGTTACATGAAACGGAGGGGGGGGGGAAGGAAAGCGCTCTGAAATTATCTCCTGGCTCCATGTTTTCCGAGGTTTTGCATTAGCGGGAGCGAAGTCACGGTGTGTTGACACAGCCTAATGTGCAATGACATAATACCTGGAGTATGGAGACAGCAAGAGGCGCAAAATCAAACTTATCTGAGTTTTCACAGGAAAAGAAGGGATTAAACTTTGCTGGTTAAAATATGGATTTTTATTTTTTTTTTTTTATATATATATATTTTTTTTTTCTTTAATAGGAACTATCCTAGTTCGATTGAGATAAACCTACTCAGATCTAATTCTATCCAGTCCCTGGGAAAAGTGGGCCTTAAGATGTTGAGCCTATTTGCCCAATCCCTTTTTTTAGAAATAAAGATTAGGGTAGGAAGTTTGGTCCTTATCTCTAAGGTTCTTACTGCTTCAGAAGGAAACTGAAATACTTACATGAAGGACACTTTCTTGAACTTGTGATTTGTCTTCACTCAGATTATTTCAGAAGCTTTGGCAATGTAGATTTCCCACAATGCTTGGCTACTTTTGTTTTACACCTCCTAGAGGAAAACTAGGAGGTGTAAAACAAAATTTATCAACTATGATAAATTGTTGTTACTGTCTATTAAATAGTAGAAAGAGATGTCAAAATACTCGAGTGACTTGAAATTCAAATGTTACTCCCTGTGCATGGAAACTTTGCTCTGGAAGCATCATCCCTTATTTCATAACTGCCAGCTATGATTCCTCTCTGCCTTTTCATCCCTTGTAGTCACTTACAGCTCTACAAAATAACGTTAAATCACCAAGTTTTACTTGCATTTCACAGTCTATTTGCACAGATATTTGTGTATGATCCAGATCTTACATAGCACCGTCATCACTGGATTTTGGAATATTTTCCTTTTTTTTTTTTTTTTTTCTTTTTTCTTTTCCTTTTTTTTTTTTTTTCTTTCTTTCTTTCTTTTTAAAGCATCCTGTTTTTCAGACCAGGGGAATTGAGGACAGAGGGGAAGCAGCTTGCACATTGTTAGGCTTTAGCTCATTGCCAGAACCAGGAACAGAACCCAGATTGTCAGGCGTCTCCCATTGGGCCACAATACAAAATGTGAACTGAAGTGCAGAGTTATCAAGGATTCAGGCCGTCTAGGTTTTTATCTTCTGTCTCCACTTTTGCTGTTTTTCTGCAGAATTTCCCATTTCACTGGAAGAAATTGAATGCAGACTGCAGTGTTTGGGGGGGGAGAATGAGGCAGGGAAGCAGGCAGGAAAGACTCCCTTATTCCCAGAGTCAGATTTATGTTGGTGCCATTCCACTGAATCACATCAAGAGAGTTTAATGCAGAAAAACTGATCTGCTCCGTCAGTAAAATGTAAGTGAATAAGTGGCAAAAAGTTTATGAGGGTCTGTTTCTGTCCTCTTCTAGGTAAGAAAACAATTTTCCTTGCATTTTTAGCATTTGCTGTGTTTCAGTTTTTCCAGATCCATTTGTTGTAACAAAGCCAAGACTCTGTCAGCACATACCTTCCTTTTTGAAGCACCCCTCGATTCCATGAAAACTGCCTAATTAAATCAGAGTGCAAGGCCCTTACCAGCCCCTTTGCATGAGCCCTGTCCTCACCTTGACCACTGCTAGGTTTGTATTCCATTCTGGCTGTACTAAATGCCAGTGGGATGCCTGCCCATGTGTCTTTTTTTTTTTGTCCTGGATTGGTCTGCTCCAGCTCACAGTGGTTTGTTCACTGCCTTGCTTTCTTCTCAGTTTCTGGTGCTTACCCTGCTTTCATGCCAGTCTCAGGGCTCTGGTTACCTAAGGGCAGCTTGTTGTATTTAACAGGCACAAGTGGCTGTGCCTCAGGCCTGCCTTTCCCATCTCTCCCCCCCTTTTCTCCTGTTTTTCATTTAATGGCTTGCTAATAATGAAGCCACAAAGGCGACAGTAGGGGCAGCATAAACACATGCTCACCTACGGGTGAGTTGCTGATGTTTTAGAATTAAAAAAACGAAACAGGATTATTATGATAATAAAAGCCGAGGCAGGTGCTGGGCACTTTGTTTATTTGCTGATTAAAGCAGTCACAGTGTGACATCTTTCGGTGTAATAAACTAAAGAGGGAGGAGGATTATTGCATCCCCAAGGCACTGGGAGTACTTGAACAGAAAATATTTGAGGGCCATTTAATTTTAAGGGACACCGTGTATCACTGCATGCTGGGAATATACCTGTTTGGCAGGGTGGTGGGCAAGAAGTCAAATACTCAAAATGATCAGTCAGCTGCCAGGGCATTCATTTCCTTCTAATTTGGCTTGGTCCCTTGTTAAGACCCCAAGAAACAAGAGGGAGGACAGTTTAAAGATGTGCCTCTGCCACTGCATGGGATGTCAAGTAGTGGAGGAAAGATCCATGTTGCCTTCCTTGTTTCTCCCGTGTCCATAGTAAGATGCCCAGCCTCTGTTTGGCAATTTTTGTGAGCCCTTACGCTTTCTTTCACCAGTATTATAGTGGTTTGGATTAAGTTTGAAAAATCCTTAATCCTGTTCATCCTCCTCTGAACATATTGTGCTTGTACTTTTATAAAAATGCTTTCCTAGATTTGTCTTTCCTGGTTTTTTTGGTTTTTTTTAATAAATCTGTTACTTCACGTCCAGTAGAATCTTATTTTGTGGAAACAGGTTTTAGCCATAAGTGCCCACATTTTTCTTTAGGCTTTTTAGACTTGCATGAAGTTTTTTTGCGTAGAGGAAACTTTGTTGTGGTGGGAGTTCCGTCTTTACACTTTTTGTGTCTGTGCGTGTCATACGGATTCTCTGCATTATGCAATTAACAGTTTCTTCTTGAGCCTGATGCTCTAAATCTGCAAGTGCAGTAGATACTTTTCCCTTTGCCAGGCAGCTTCAGGCTAAACATTTAGACTGCCACTCTGAGTTAATTAAACACCTATTTGAAGTTAAGCTGTTGAATGGCAAATAAAATAAAATGGTTGTTCTGGCTGTGTGAAATGGTTATTGAGGTTGACACGACATTTTTTGCTTTGTTCCTTTCTGCTTTTCAGTCTCTCTACTTGCTCCATAGGCTGCTTGTTTAGGAAGGGGCACAGTATTTGACAAACTACCTTTAGCAAAGGTAGTGCTGGCTGATGTTTCAGAAAGTATGGATGCAGAAATAATGCTGATTGTCCCAGTCAAAGCTTGAAATTTTGCCAGCAGAAAAAAACCCCATCCTTCCTTATAAGAACAGCACAATTTCATCTCTACCAGCTAAAAACATCAATCAGAAAAGGCAGCTATAGATCTGGCTAAAGCAGTTCACTGTAACTGTTACCCCTCTGGAATGAAAGAATATAGAGGGCTCTGCTTTTTTTCCTCATTTGTTTCCATTTTCCACAACTACTCTAATCTTCTGCTGCCATGGGAAATAGGTGTTCATAGGGTAGGCAGCTCTCTTCACAAGACACAGCTCTTTGAGTAGCCTGTCTTGCTACTTGTAGAAGTATTGGGTTTTCTTGGGGAAAAAAAATACAATTCACTGGGGTTGTGTAGGAAATTGAGGGATTCAGCATTTGTTTTAAAATGGGGTGATAATCTAAGGCATAAAAACCTGTTGCATTGATGAGCTTCTAAGTTTTTTAGTGAAAGACTAAGATTTTTACACTTACAGGTGTAAGTGTTTTAAGAATGAAGTCTTAGAAAGCAAGGAATTGTTACAGCACCCATTATAAAAGCAGTAATAAAATCTTTTGTCTTTAGAAAATGTTGTTGCAGGAGAGCAAATTTCTCTAGGACAAGTGGTCAAGGCAGAAGTCTCTGGGTGTTTGCTCAAGATTATCACTTGCTTTAAGCTCCTTTTTGTGGTCACATACAAACATAATTTTCTGCATTTCTGGGATTCACTGGAGTTGCTTTACAACATCTGATGATTTTATTTAGCATCCACACATACCCCAGGAGAGGGGTGCTCTTGGACTTCAGAGGAAAAACAGAATTAGAGTTAATTTCTTGTTCAGTTAGTGTCAGAAGCAGCTAGACATATGAAAGAAATGGAAATCTTCTTAGACTGCCTGTTAGATTTTGGAGGAGGCTTAGATGTTTACTGAAATTTCCAGCCTTTCGAAATTCACTTGTGAGTGCTTTGTTCATCACGGCCTCTGGAAAAAAAGTACATGTCACAAAAAAGATAATATTTTTGGTTTCAGCTGGGCTGATATCTCTACACTTTCATGTGTGTGCATGTGTGTAAGTCAGCACTGACAATTCAGCCAGGCACTAGGACAGAAATGGTTTTGGTGCTATTAGTTTTCAGAGTGTATCAAGTGAGGTTAACTTACTTTGTCCTTAGATTGTATCTTAGTAAAACCATAGCTGGTGTTGTTCACATGGCTGTAGCTTCTTTACCTGCTGAATTCTGCAAGGAGAGCATCTTCTTATTGTACTGCTGCTATTATATGAGCCAGTTTGGCTAAACATTCTGCTTTTGCAGACCAGGTTGCAGACAGCAAAACTCAGGATGTGAGTTTTGGATAAGTGTTTGCAAGTACATCTCCAAAGCCAGCAGACCTCAGGAGAATGGATTTCACAGGGACCTGATCAAGAGAGCCCCACTGTCTTCAAGTGTCTTTGCACACATGCACAGAAATCTGAAAGGGCAAAACCATTTTTAACTTCCCAGACAGCACTGAGCATAAGCATTATACGTATGGGAAGGTGAAGTTTGGATGAGTTAATGATTTTAAGTTAAGAGACAGAAACCTGATTCTTCCAGCTAAGCAAGACAAGAGCATATTGTTCCTCATAAATGAGAGATCTAAATGATCTCTGAAGGAGCTATTTTACCATCCTTCCTTTTTGTCAAGCAATATGATCATACCATGGTGAGCTGGGATAGGGGCTAGAAAACATAAGGCAGCAAAATATAAGAAAAATCTTTCCATTAGTTACATTGTTGCTTTTTAATGACAGTCTAAAGAATTGATATATTTTTCCCATTCTTCCTTGAAATACACAGAATGTTCTTTAATAACATCGTAATTCTAGCCACACTGTGGCTTGCAGCACATTATAGCCTCTGTAGAGTCACAGACATTCTGAACTCTTAATTATTCAATGAGATACAGATTTAAACCAATTGGATTGTGTACTGGCTAAATACCAGTTCAGTCCTGTCCTCACTCTGTAATCAAAGCTTATATGGTAGAGTTTATCTGGAAGTTGACCTGTGTCTTTTATCAAATTTAGATGGACTCTGTAGACAGTTAGCTGTCAAGCTTCAATATTAGGCACCACTCTGGAATACCAGGTGCTTTTTCATGGCCAGCAAATAAGAAAAGTGATAAATTAGTTGTGATTCAAGTGCCTTAATCTCTAGGTAGAGGGAATATAAATCTTGGACAGAGTCACTAACCTCAAATGAACTCATTAGCTCTCTTCCCAAAGTTTCTCTGACTTCTCTGTTCTTTATCTTGTAGCAACATCATCTTCCTCCCTGTCAAGCAGATCCATATTCCAAAAAACCATTTTGACTGCTTTCTCCAATCCTCTTTTCTAAAATCCAGCTTTTTCTTCTGCCTAAAAATTTCAGCCACTTTTTTGTCAATCTTAAAACTTGATTACTGAGTCTTCTGTTGCCATTCTGTGCCATTCTGACACTTCCATTATCTCCCTGTTCTCCTGGCAGGACATTCCCCAAACTACCATCATCTCTTCATTTCTGTTGATATCATTGGACACAACTCTTTCCTTCAGCCTAGGCATTACTCCTTGTTTTCCATAATATGAAATTACAGTTTAATGTTGTTTCTCCAAGATTCTTCACAGGTCTTTCACTCGTATTTCTTCTCCCCATAGTTCATGCCAATTCTGCTCTGCTCTGTTGATGACACACACACCTCATTCTTTTGTTTGTTCACTTTTCCTGTGCTGTCTTACACTTTATTGCAAAATACCTCAAGTGTGTTAAATAACCTTTCCAGAAGGGTCCAACCTTCCATATTGCCCAAATTATTTATCCAATTTTACTGTTGCCAACAGACATTTAGCAAGCTCATGAAATCTAAATTAGATCCATGCTCAGAACCCTAAATAATATTGGTAGAAATCTACTCCTTTCTACTAGATCATGTTTTCCACTTGTGGTATCTTGTCTTAAAAAAAAAAAAAGATATAAAACATGCAGGACTCTCTTTGATCATGCACAGTCAGATGTTGGGCCTCTGAAAAGTCCTTTGAACTTTTTCCCAGTCTAAGTAATATATGGTGACAGCAATAGGAAGATTCATTTAACTTCACTTACTTTCCTCTCAAATCAACCTGGAGAGTGTTTCAGGGTGTAATACAGGAGAGCCACGTGATGATGAGAGTCACATCCCACCAATTACTTGCTACTTTACTGCACAAATTCCTGAAGTTTTTTCTTCTGATCAGTTCTGATCAGATCCAAATGAACTCCATCTACGTGCTCACGGATCAATCCGTCCGTGTATGTTCAAGGCTTTTGACGTTATTTGGGTTGAGGATTGCCATGAAATCTGTACTCAGATTTGGTCTTGCAGCATCACTTTCTCACTGCTTCCCACCATCTGCTCACTAGAATTTATGTTGCTACTAATTCCTGGACTCAGGAATGCTGGGGAGCAAAGGAGGCTTTTCTTACCAGAGAAGATGCAACCAAATTTAAACTTACTTGTCCCATTCCCATTCAGTATGAGCCTCGTTGCAATTGCACTTTGAGTTGTCATCTCTATCACACACAGCATTCATTCCCCTTATGCCACAGAAAGCAAATAGTAGCAAAAGGCAAGCTGTAGTAAACCCCAGACCCACCTGATGTTATCTGTTCCCTTTTTGGAACTCCTGCAGCTTTCAGAACATTTGTGTGCAGCTGAGCCAAAGAAAGGTAGCGGCGGGATTATTAGTGAAGAGAGCAGCCTAGGAGAAACATGAAAAGGGGCCCAGTTCTTATCCTGATTCCCTTTTTTCCCATGCAGTTAAAAAGGGAGAATCGTTTAAACACGCTTCTATCAAACTCCTTTCACTGGCCTCTCTTTCCTCAGCAAAGTTACCAGCGGTTTCATTCATAAGATGATCCTGAAGGTTGCTTCACTGCCACTGGGATGTAGTTAAAGTATTTTGTAAAGGGTACCACTCAAGTGTAAAGGCACCTGGTAGGAAAAATAAGGCCCTTGCAGAAAAAGAGCAGCAGCCCATCAGATCTTGCTTTTTCAAACCACGCAGGTTACCCCTTGGAAAGATTAATTACATTCAGGTTTGGAAGACAGCCTTGCTGTGGTGGGTTTTTTTTTTTTTGTGTTTTTTTTTTTTTTTTTTTTCTCCTAGCATTAGAAAAGATAAAGGGCGTGATTAGTGTGCACAAAGCTTCTGATCAAACCAGCACTGAGGTTTGTGACAGGAGGTTCAAACACTTTATGGATCACTGGTGCTGACAGGTAGATCACACAAGCCTTAAACAGATGTTTAGCAAGAAGATGAATGCGTGAGATCTCAAATGTGCAGGACTCCTTTGCCTGGCCATAATAGTCTGTGAAGCATTAAAAAAGCGTTTTGGGGGGGATTTTTTTGGTGGTTGTTGTTGATTTTTTCAGCTGCCCCCCTGAAAAGGGAAAAGGGTGTCTACTAACCAGCTTGCATTAAATTTTGTAATTTTTTTTTTAATTGAAATTAAATATGGCCAAGTCCTTGAAGCTGTTTAACTTCTTCTAGAAGTGAAAGCTGTTCTTTTGGGATGTATGACCACACTTTGCCCTCTCTAAGAAACCATTGCAGTGAGCCAATGACTGTGAATGCTCTAATGACCAAGGTGCATATGAGATGCTCAATTGGAGTAGAGATATATTCAGATCAAATTACAAAGGTCTCTTTACCAGGGAGCTTCTGAGACAATGGCTTTTCATGGGATATGTGCTCTCTGTAGAATGCACTACATCAGCAGAATGACTTGAAAATTACTTGAAAGTAATTATGTAAGGCTTGTTGAGCAAACTGTATTTACTAGACCTCTTTAAACATTTTGAGATGTTGATATTACGGGAGGAAAATATTGCATCAGTGCCATTTATTACGAAAATTCCAAAGTTCTGGGCATGATTTTTAGTACCTTCTCAAGAGAAATTATCTGTAGCCTTGCCCTTTGTAGTCACAGAATTCACTCATTTGGAGGTGTGAATGTCCTGTGTGGGGGACAAACGGAGACCCTCCCTATCTAGCAGGATATTAAGACCTTGGCAGAATGTCTGATGAATGTCAGACACCTGGAGGGATCTATTCAATTTAGAAATGGGATCAAGCCAAAAAATTCAGAACCCAGTCTCAGATTTGAACACTCCTGAGTTCAAGGATTTTTTGCATAAAGTGTTTAGGCCACTCCATATAATTAATCAAATTGCAGAATTTAGTCTGGGCATGGATTACAAGCACCCCTAAATCCCATACTATTATTTAGGGGTTTATTTAGATGGTCTGGAAAGCCTCAATTCAGGATTTGACCTCTTTGTCATCAGCCTTGAAAGAAGTTGGTTCATAAATGTGGGGGCTTTTTTTCTACTCTCCTCCCAATTTACTGCTTTTTAGTTCTTTTTAAAGAAGTGCAGAAGAAAAGGTGTTTGTAAGCAACTTCCCAAATTATTTTTTGCCATCCACAAGTTTAGAGCTGCCTGTTTGAATATTTCCCAGAAAGTATTGTTCTTATGTGACAACAGGTCAGAAAGACTCTGCATTAATTACACTAACATATGGTTATTAACAGATTCTAGCTCAGGGAGCAATACTTTACAATGTTATCTTCCACATAGTCAGATGTTAGCCATATTGTCAGTGCTGGCAGCTATTGTTTCACTCATTTACTTCACAGAGCTAATTACTCCCTAATAATAACTTTACCTTGGAGTTTTTCACTTGCTTGTGCCAGCAAACCTGTTCACACTACATATGCTAATTATTGGCACTTATTCATTATGTTAAGATAGCTTTAAGTTCAAGCTGTGCAGCCTGGCTTTCGGTATGGAGCCAGCTGGCTGCAAAGTTCCACCTTTTTTTTTTTCCTTTTTTTTTTTCCCTTTCTTTTTTTCTTTTTTTTTTTCAACTAAAGTCGTTAAAAGTTTTAATATGGGCCTATCTTGTTCTCTTTACAAGATTCAGCCATTCAAGAATTCAGGCTCATAGTTGGTTACTCGTGGACAGTTCCAAGTTTATAAGGAGCTCCTGGTTTTCTTTAACTGTTTCCCAGAGCTTACAGTGAGGTCTTTTCTGTTAAGTGGATTGTAAATTCATTTGTAATTTGAACTACAAGGCCATTTACCAAAATGACCATTAATTTTGCTCCTTCCCTCACCCAGTTCTGTCTCCATGCCAGTTACATCACTCATTACATTTTACCCCTGGAAGTCCCAAGACCTTCTCAGAGCCTGGTGATTTTGGTTTTGTTTCTCTGTGCTTTTGGAGTCCAAGGGCCTAAGACATCAATGAGCTTTGTATGGATGGATTCACTGATTTGTCCTGGGATCAACGTAAGAGCAGCAAATCAGATCATTCAGATTTGCAGCCTAAACCAGACAATTTTCATGGGATTTGGTCTATTACATCTTTCCAGAATTCTCAGTGATCCTTTTTCACACCCTAGAATAGAGCATATTTTCATAAAACCCAGAGAAATGTGGTGTCTTCTAAAGATAAAATACTGTCCTTGATTTGCATGAAGAATTTTATGAATACCAACTGAACATCCACAGGGGAATCAAAGACAATTGATGGCTGATCCTGGTTAATGTTGTATATAAAATATGGGATGTTAAAAAATGGACTGCTTCAGCTGTGACTCTAAAGGAGTCCTGTGTCACATCATCATCTAGGGCTTTTCCACTGTCTGGTGAACTGGTCTGACATTTTGTGAAGTTCTTCAAGTTTTTATCCAAGGTAAGGTGAACATATGTCACATCCCATTCATTTTAGACCAGTAGATAGAAGAGACTGAAATCTCCCCTATGTAAGAATTCAGTCCATAGAAGGAAAAAATATTTCTGCTTCCCCATGAGCTATGAGTTTTGTATTCTGTAAACTGGTGAGCTACCCGGACATTAGAACTAAAAAAGTTATTTTAAGCTGTGGTCTAGCTAATTTATTAGGGGGGGAAAAAAAAAAGTGTGCAGAAAACTGTCATTTGGCCATCTTATCTTCCTGGTATGCACATTGCATACATTAGGGTTTCTCTCCATGCTAGGTTGCAGTATTGGAGAAAGATTATTTCATAAACAGGAAAGATTAAATCTCTCCTCTTCTGTACACGTGTAGTTCCCTCCACTGGCAGTTTGATCAGGTTTTGTGTACCTCAGTGCAGAATTTGACCATAAAATAGGAGAGAAAAAGCAGGACAACCGAAACTGAAAGGTAAGATTTCATTTAAATAAAAGCATTGTTTCCTGCAACATCCCGTTTTACAGCCTTAGAGTGTTAGATTGGATTCTGCTTCAGTACAATTCCAGTATTATCAATAAAGACTTTGGATACAATCCTTAATAAAGCTGAAGTGAACAGACTTTTAGTTGAGCCATAATAGATGAACTTTACAGATCGTACTGACATGAAAGAAAGTACTCATTATGTTTAGAGGAACATTGAACCAAACCCTTCAAACTGTGATACAACTTTCTCAGGAGCTGACCTTTTGTGGGAGGCCAAGCCTAAATGCCAGATCTGATTTCACTGTGGAGGTTTGGACTGAGACTTAGGATTTTGTGGTTTAGAGGTGTGTTAAAAGAGCCTGGTGTCACTGCTCAGGCAGCTTCTGAATTTTTACCTTGGTGGCCTTCTTCTTTCTTGATGGACTTAAAACATGAAAGTAGCTGTACCACCTAGCAAGAAAATATTACTGCTTTATCCAAGGAACCGAAGTGGGTCGTGGCTGAAGAACCTGTACTGGGAAGCTGTTGGAGCATTATAGGGCTATGGCTGGGAATCCTGGTTCTAAGCACAATGGGAACAGGAACCTGGAGAGCCTCTGTGGGCAGTTAGAGTGATCTTCAAGTTAGTTTTTCAGGATTAGGCATGGTATTTCAGCAGTGGTAAATGATAGCAATAAGAAAAGACATCCAGGAAAAATGCTGTGACAGAACTCTTAGTAACTTGTTTATTTTAAAGCTGTTTCCTCATGGAAAACTGAGAGAACACCTTTTTCTTTTTTCTTTTTTTTTTTTTTTTTTTTTTTTTTTTTTTTTTTTTTTTAATAAAAAACTCAGTTCTGCCTCAGATATTTGGCACTCCTTAAAATCTGCTGGAGCCTGACAGACTATTCTGATGTTCTTAATTCACCTGAGAGTTACTTCCCAAACATGCCTTTCCTTGTGCTAGATCTTGCCAAGATCTTTTGTATAAACCTCATTTGAAGTTTCTAGGGCACAGTAACGTGGCATGAAGGAGCCCTAGAAGAATTTTCAAAATATGATTAACACCTCTTTCTAAATCCTGTATCACAAAAAGATCTTGGCCAAATTGCCTGTAATTCAGCTGAAAGTATGTTCTTTGACAGCTGACCACCTGTAAAGACTTTGGAGGATAAATGACCTCTCGAGAGATTGAGGGAACTAGTCAAGAAGTATCTAATCTAGGCATTTATCTGTGCTTTGAACCATGCACTCTGAATTCTTGGGCTTACAACAAAAAGCCAGTCTTGCTGGTAGCTCTGGGCAGCCTGTCTGTGTTCTACATAATGCATGTGGGAGACCAGGAAATATGCAGTGGACTAGGGAGGGTTTATTGACTTGCTCAGGAGAGATGTGCTGCTTGCCACTTGTGTGTTTTGCTTGATATCTTCAACTAATAGCAGTGAAACCTTTATGCTACCTTATATTGTAATATAATGTATGAAAGGTGCTTAATTGAAACATCTGTTTAAATAGGTTTTGGAGTAGTTTAGAAGAGTTGTTGGGATACACTTTTGAGTCCTTCTGCCGTTAAACTTTTTTGTACCATAGTCAAATAAACTTACATGGATTAGCATTTCCGTAAATAATGTTTTGATGGGAGTCTGATGTGTGGAGTTGCCTCAAGGCTCAATGTTGGGGGCCACGTTAGGAAGCTCTGGAAAGTCCATTTCTTTTAATAATCATAGAATCATAGAATAGTCTGGGTTGGAAGTGACCTTAAAGATCACCTGGTTCCAACTTCCTGCTATGACACCTTCCACTATCCCAGATTACTCAGAGCCCCATGCGACCTGGCCTTGGACACTTCCAGGGATGGGGCAGCCACAGCTTCCATGGACAACTGTGCCAGGGCCTCACCACCCTCACAGGGAAGAATTTCTTTCTAATATCTAATCTAAACCTGCACTCTGTCAGTCTGAAGCCATTCACCCCTGTCCTGTCACTACATGCCCTTGTAAATAGCCGTCTCCATCTTTCTGGCAGGGTACTTTCTGTCGTAGAAACACTTTCATTTTATCTCTTACAGGTTACAAACCAGAAAAGCTCAAAAAGTCCTTCTGGCCTGGGACAGGGTGTGGGTAATAGTCCATGAGAATTGGGAAGGGAAATGCAAGTGTCTGTTAATGAGCTGCAGAGAAAATAACACTTCCAAGAGACTTGGGGCTGCACAGTCCCATCCCCGTTCAGACAGGAGAGCCTGTGCTGTGCAAGCGAAGCTGTCAGATGTATGTGCTAAATGCTGTTTGTGTTCTGAGTTGAATTTTCCCCTGGGTAGCACCATCTCTCCTCTGGTACACGCCTGCCTGCTTTGCCTGTGCGTGTGGACTCCTGTGCACGGGGCATCTGTTTCGTGGGTACGGTGTGTATAAATATATGTATAAATATCAGTACATGTGCACATACACACACATTTCCAGTTTGCAATAAATACCAGAAAGGAGCTTTAGAGATAGCTCCTCTCGTTTGCTTGTGTGATGTGTGAGACGTGTGCACACACATCTCCTGGAGAAACGTGTGTGTTTATGTGTCTGTGTGGGCACAGATGATGCGTGTGTGGATACAGGAACAGGCAAACGTGCATTCCTTGTAGTGCATTAGATGCACTTGAATCTGTAGGACTCTCTGTGAACTTTTATTGGAATATCAGCGTAGACTTCTTGGAAAGATCATTAACTTAGTTATTCTTGCATTTTTCTGACTGCATATTGAGCATATTGACATGTCATGAGGACTTCATCCACGAGTTGGATCTGAAGCGAGTTAAATCCCTGGGAAAATCAAGGTACACAGCTAGACCAGCCCGTGGGTGTGCTCTGCTGGTCCTTCCCTAATACCTAATCATTTCAAGCCAGGACAGACACTGTCAGATCATTCTTGAACAGATGCTATTGCAGGACAGAGCCAAATCACTGCAGCTGTGGCGGGAAAAAAAATAAATAAAATAAAATAAAATAAATGGTTCTAAGCTAAACTTAAGGCACTGCAGCACTTCTGCCTGTAAAATAAAGGTATTGAAACCAGCTGATTAAGTGAAGGTGCTTCTCCAGGGTTACTTAATGGCGTGGTGGGAGTTTGAGGCTGGTCACCGAGGCTGTGCCATGCCTTGTGAGCGCTGCCTGGCTCAGGGCTGACGAAGCAGCACATTTTCGCCCCAGCCTGTGCTGTCTCGACGCATTGTTCGATTTGTTGCGTCAGGACATTGTGCCCTGCAGCCCTGGGGGGGACCCCCTGTGAGAGCAGGAGCTGGGAAATAAGCACCAGCTCAGCGTAATTGTAGCCAAGCCGTCCCGCAGAAGGAGGCTCGGTCCGTCTGTGTCCAGCTGTTCCGAGGAGGATTACCAGGGCTTTAATGGAGAGCACAGATGGAATCAGTGCCATTGTCCAAAGGATTCTGGGGCAGAGGCTAAAGTGTGAAGGATGATCACGAGAGAGTTGATTGGAAAGGAAAAGAGGGTGGGGGGGAAAAAGGAAAAAAAAAAAAAAGTAAGAAAAACGAGGAGGGGTAAAATAAAATCCCCTTGTTCTCCAAAAAAAAAAAAAAAAAGAAAAAAAAAGAAAAAAAAAAAAGTAAGAAAAAAGAGGAGGGGTAAAATAAAGTCCCCTTGTTCTCCAAAAAAAAATTAAAAAAAAAAAAAAAGAAAAAGAAAAAAAAAAAGAAAAAAGAGGAAAAAAGAGGAGGGGTAAAACAAAATCCCCTTGTTCTCCAAAAAAAAAAAAAAAAAAAAGGCAAAGGGATTGGTGTTGTCCAACGGTGAGGGTGAAGAGGAAATAGTTCCCAAAGCTTGCTTTCATGGTTAGCAGGCATTGTAAAGATGGCACAGGTCATGTGTTGTGTGCAGCTGTTTGGAGGTGCTTACAGAACTGTTAGAGACTTAGCAAGGCCCATTATTCAAGGCACCAGGGCAGTTTTACTGGATATGGACTAGTGCAATTGTATAAGCTCTCCATTGTGTGAGTACTAATTTAGAGTGCTGCCATAAGCCAGCCATACAATCCATGCTGCCCATGAATGAATGAGTCATCCTGATGAAAGGGCTCAGAGCACACAGCTCTGACTTTTAGTCTTAAAGGGACCCGATGTGTTCAGAATGGATCACATTTTAATGAACAAACTGGCTGGCAAAATATTTTAGGCTCAAACTGCTAAAATAATCCTTTTCTTTCTGGAGAAAGATATTGAACCCAAAGACTTTGGACAGTTTTTAATTTGCCTTACCACACCTTAGATATATCTTTACTTACTGGTTTTTTTGTGAGATAACAAAGTATTACTAATATGCTTGTATAAACACTACAGGTTTCAATGCCACAGCAGTCTATGCCCTGAACCATTCCTTTAGGTGCCAAGGAGCTCCATGATTGTTTTAATTTAAAGCATGGGGCTGCAGGAAGGCAGCTGGGTTTTTGTTAATGAAGATACAAATACAAACATCATCATGATGATACAGATACAAACATGTCACTGTATTGCATCACGGTCTTTTCATTGCCTTTCCTGCAAAGGATGTGACAACTGTATTAGGAACTCTAACACAGTCACAGCTTTTTTTGGAAAGGTATTTTTTATAGAATTCTTACCTGCATGGCTTAGGGTAACATCCAAAAAAGAGAATCTACTCTCTGATAACAGTGCTCAGATAGCCTTTGGGAACATCTAAATGGAGAGACCCAAAGGTGCTTCTAGAGCTCCCATGCCTGTCTTGTCCAGATTTCCTTTGGACAGACCCTCCAAGAGCCTTAGATCTGAAGCTTTGAGGGCATCTGAACATGCACAGCACCTGCTGGTGTGATCTGAGTATTTTCTGTGTCTCTCCTCTTGTGCATGCCCTGGATCTGCCCTGGGTTAAACACCTGAATGCTGAGCTCCTCCCTAAGGGGCATCGAAGTCCAGAAGTGAGGCAGAGCAGCATTGGCAGCACCCAAAAAGTGCCTGAGGCACAGGGGCAGGATTGTGAAAGGCAGTGCCTTCCTTTCCCGCATACAGCAGCTAATAAAGGGGGATTTTTATTTCTTTTTTTTTTAATGAAGTATCCTGGTGAAAGCTTAACAAATTGAAAGAACTGGATTGGGACATCTGTGTCCATAATGGAATTCCCATTGTGTCTCCCCCAGCACATGAGGGAGAGGCAAGGCCTGTCTCCACATCAGCTGAAACTGGGCTTTAAGGCAAAACAAGATGTGCTGCTCATGTCATAAGTGGAGGAAAAAAAAGAGGTGTAATAGCTCTGCTGGTGAGGACACTTGAGCCTGTGTTCTTCTCCATAGATGCCTTGTGCTTTGTTGTTGTTGTTGTTTTTGTTTTTGTTTGTTGTTTTTTTTAAAATTAGAGTTGGGATTTTTTTTCATTGTTTCTGCTGAGTGCTGTCAGGGTCAATTTGTATTGACTTCAGCAGAGCAAGGACTCAACACAAAGTTCCTACAGGTCAAATTTTGCCCTTAAAAAAAATTAGGATTGTTATGAGCTGAATACTTCTTAAAAGCTAAAGGCATTTTAAAAAATCAATTATCAAATATTTTCATCATGTTTACTGCTGGTTTCCTTTCTGATCTAACTATCAAATTAAGTTTATTGAATCAGTTTTGTTTAATTAGTTTAATTTTACTTGTTCAGCAGCATTGCCAGAGTTGTACTTTTCAGATTCACAGCTCTGAATGAAAATATTCCCAGTGACTGGCAAGACAAAACAAAAAACAAAAGTGGAAATGGAATTACTAAAATATTTATATTTGCTTGGGTAAAATGCTTCCAGAATTGAAATTTGGAGCAGAAAATTTGTAAAGATCCTGATAACTTGGCTTACTAACTTAAAATCCATTCTTGCTGAGGTCTCAGAACTTCTGTTCACTTTATTGTGAGTCAGGTCTACCACACAAAGCCTGTTAAGTGTCAGTCTTTCCATAGAAACAGTACTAAATCAATTGATCAGAAAATCCCTTTTATTACTAAAGAGAAACGGATGGCTTCAGAGCAGAACTTAAAACCTGAATGCCCAGAGTTTGTGCTTAGAAGAGATGGATAATATCAGTACAGTAATTTTGGAGCTTTTTAAGGTGCTCCCTTGCATCCTTCTCTCCCAGACACATCCCATTCTACCTTTCCTGTTAGTCTGCAAATACACAATTAAAAGCACTCAACAAGTAAAGATGAATATGCAAATATAGTGTGCAGCTAATAATTTATTTTCATTAGTGGAGAGTATGTGGAAACACCCCAAAGAGTGAAGAGATGCTGGAAAGTTATAATAGATAAGAATCTGCTCGCTGCCTTTATGTAAGACAATAGACTTTGTGAATATTCTGCTTCCTCTCCAGGCAGTGAGCTAGTATGGTTAACCAAAATTGTTGAGTAATTGTTCTGTGGTTGAGAACAAAATGCTGAATTAAACTGTTCCCAGCACAATAATTGTGTGATTACAGCATTTATGTTGCTGGCCAAAAGAACAGTCATTAGGTTTGGAAGACTTACCAAAACCACAGGAAAAAAAATGCAAATCACATGCAAATTGTCCTCTAATACCTATAGTGGCTTAAAAATTGATCTAGGAGTATGGTATGTGTATATTTAAAGGCAGTCAAGCCAGAAAAAAAAAAAAAAAAAAAAAGATTGTACATTCAAGAAGTACTTCAGACTAGGAAGAAAATACCCAAAGATTATTCATTTTCATTATGCTGTACTTTTCCCTCTCTAGTGAGATCCTGCTTTTCATACATTATGCATGAGTTGTGCTTTGTGAATGCTGTTCTGTTTTCCCTTTCTGCACACCCATCAGGAATTGTCTGGGGTTGTAAGGCAGGTAGGGCTGCCACACCCAACCACACCTCAGGCCAAGCCCATTCCAGCAGCAATATCAAGGGGAGGCAGGCAGCAAATGTTTCTCTGATTGCTGTAATCCACCAGGAAAATTAAAAACTGATTTATGGTGATAGGTGCCCTTGTGAGGTAGGCAATTTTCTTCTCCATTTCATGGTCTATATCTACAAGTGCCAAGAAAACAATTGCATATAGTCTTCTTTTTTTGTCTTCTTTTTTTTTTTTTTTTTCTTTTTTTTTTTTTTCTTTTTTTGTGGTTTTCTTCATATTTTTAATAATAAAAGAGGTGGAGGAAGACAAGGAAGAGCTGAAGGTGACAACAAAGGAAAAAAAAGATGCAATGTTTTGGGCAATCAAAATATTTGTACCTGCAATTTAGTGGAGTGAAAAGCTGCAGAATTTGGCTAGCTGCTTACCTGGCTGTACACAGAAATCAGATGATGAGATGTCTAAATTTTATCACTCTATCTACAATTAATTGCGTATTGCTGTCACTAGATTGTAGGCAAAAAATTAGAGACTGTCTTCAGCCCTATTCAAAAAATGTTCCCAAACAAAACTTGTGAATAACATTTTTTTTTTTTTATATGAGGATTTTGGTAACAAGGGTACAAAAAGCATCAGGACATGAATGGAGGAGTGGTGACGTATCTGTTGAAATAGTATTTGTTCTGCAACTTGAATTGGGTTTGCTTTTGAAATCAGACTTTTGATGGCAAACCTGAACTCTGCTGAGGAACAATTCCACTGGCAGAAGAGACAGTCAGAAACAAGTCTGAACAGCTGAGAGATTGAAAAGAGGTCTTTATGATGCATGTCCCTGGGCATTAATTAGAGGCTGTCCAATATTAAAGCTGTGTTTGCTGCAAGGATTTCTAATAACATGTGGTCGGAGTTTTCCTGGCCATTTGTTCATCATGCAGGGATTTTTAGGGTCTTAGAGAAAGCAATGAAACTCAGTACACAATAGTAATAGTGATGGTGATAATAATAATGATAATATATTGTCTTCAGAAAAGAATGACACTGAGTTGTTGTAACTCCCTGTGCTCTGAAACGGATGTCACTGGAGACCACACTTAGCCTGAAACACATATCTGATTTAATAATAATAATAAAATTGGGGGGAAAAAGACAAGTCATTCAAAGGGTTTAGTCAGTGGATTTTAGTCTAAGATTTTATGAGCAGAGCCAGTTCTGCAGGAGCTTACACTGATCAAACCATGAAGGATTTTTTTTCCCCTTTATTTCATTAGATTGTACACAGTTTTGTTAACTATGTCCCTCAACCTTCCAATATAAAGAAGGCAAGAGGAGGTAATGACTTTTAGAGCAGACACTTTTTTTTTAGTCCTTTAAGTCTATTTTTTCTCTCTTTTTCTAGAAAGTATGATTTTAAGTGGATGACTTTGATAAGACTTTCTTGTTTGTTTATAGCATTGCACTGTTCCGCAGCCGAATGGGTTTTGAATTTCTGCCCACTACATGATATTAAACAACCCCTATTTCTTCCCTGTCGCCTACACACTGAAATAGCTGGATTTTTTTAACTAATAATATTCCATTTGTCAAAGAGATACTGAGTGAAAAATGCATCTTTGAAACCTTAGGGGTTTGTTTGAAAGAATACCCTTAGCATTGTGTCAAAAATGAGATCATGGAACTGGCCATCATCTCTACACCATCCTAAGTGCAGTGGTTTCCTAATTTGAACTGTTCTTCCTTTTTTCAGTTTAAGAATCTGAGGGTTTGGAACAGGAAAAACCCTTCTGCAATTTATACATCAATATTATTAGTTACTGGTGTTTGAATATATGATGGAAAAATCAGCAAGGGGTAAAGGGGGAGGTTTAGCAGCTGGCTTGAAGACAGAGGCCTCTGAATAACTTCAAATGACAAAAAATACCAGTTTTTAAAGTCTAATGGCGCCAGCCATGCTCTTGCCACCCATTTCTTGATCTTTTCAGGAAAATGCACTAAAGAAATACTTTGTGGATAGGCTCACTCCCCAAATGCTGCATTACTTCAGTCTGCACAGAAGTAAGAACCATGGTTAGAATAAATTTAGAAAACACTTAGAAGCAATTTGGATATTTTTTTAGGAAATTACTAAGAATGAATTACCTAAGCTGCATTTTCCACCTGAAAACCATTTTGGGCAGTTTTATAGCTGAGCATTTTATGGTCCTGTTTGCATCCTTTTCACAAAAATATTCACACCAATACTTTGGTGTCAGGATGAGCCCAAAGGCACCCTGAAAACACTGAAAAGATAGCAAGGTGGGGCATTTCTCCTAGGTCACAGAACTTGACTGTCAGAAAATAGCCAGGCTTCCTGCCTGTGATGGCCTGTAACACTAGAGTTTATTTCCAATTCATTTACTTATTAATTTCCTTATTCTCAACTGAATCTGTTGACTTGCAGCATTCATGGAAGTTCTTGAAAAGTCACTTTTGGATTATTCCTCTTCCTCTTCTCCTCCTCTTTAAATCCCATGCCATTCCTGAGCCTTTCCACCCATTCCTACTTGTTTTTATAGTCTAGCCATTGATCTATAATTTTAAGATTTGCAGAGTCAATCTTGAAACAACCCTGTGCTCCTTCAGGAAAAGTCCTCTTGGTGCTACACTCCTCTCTTTACCACTCAGACATCCTCAAATAGAAACATCCCCTGTTAGCAAAACTGCCCTGTTTGCTCTTCCCTGCTTCCTCTGCAGCAGTGCTTCCTACCAGACCTACTTTCTGGAGCTCTGGTACCAGCAAGCCATGATGTTGTTGCACAAAAACTCTGGGTCTGGTGAAATGAGAGCATTGAGTCACCAAAGAAGTGACTCTGAAAAGAGACCTGGGTTAGCACAAATGTGGCAGAACCCAGCCACTTCAGTCCTTTTAAACAGAGTGTAGAGAATCAGAAGGAAAAAGTATACAGATGCCTTCTGAAAGGCTGCTGTGAACAGTGACAAGGGAAGACTATTGCTTTGTATCCCTGATTCTTTCTGGCATGTACAAATAAACCCATAGTTCATTATATTTCGAATAACCGAACCGATCTATCATAGACCAGCTAGCTGTAGAAAGGAGTACACGTGCTGCTCAGGGAATTATCCTACATGCTGTCTTTTAAATCACATCAGGAAACCTCACACCTGTTTTCTTTTCCCTGACAAATGTTTCTCTGGATAGCTTACTGCTGGAGCCATCAGCACTAGTCCAGACCTCGTTGGGAAAAGCATTACCCAGGCATATGGAAACTCTGTGCTCCCTCACAGGCTGCAAGGTAGCATCAGGCATTAATGGGAGTTCAGAGATTTGCCACTTTGAAGGAAGTGACTTTGTGGATTAACTCTTGCTCATGACGGTTGCACTTAGGAGCAACTTGCTGGTAGCCAACAAAACACAGAGAGAGAACAATACAGCGTATGAATCAGCAGCTTTGACAGCCAGAAGTTTGTGGCAGATTTCCCTTACAGTCCTGGTTTATTCTTCTAGGAAAGGTAGTAACATTTAAACAGGGTGCTCAGGTGCTTGGAAGCTATGCCATGAGAAACACAGTGTTGGTTTAAGTGAATATTAAGTAAGGTGAAATAAGACAATCTGGCTGAAACTGTGGTCATCATGCCTCAAAAGCCCATTTGCTAACTTCAACCTCTTCATGAAACAAGCAGCTCAATCAACCAAACAATGAATCTTTTTCTCTTACAAAAACGAAAGAGCAAATTATTTTTAGTGTTGCTCTTGAGCTGGGAGTAGAAAGGGTTCTTTTGAGAGTGCACTTCAGTCTTCCAGTGTGGCTGTTAACTGAATTACAGTCACTTGCTCTGAAAGTCCTGATTTTGCCAGAGAACCCCACTCACTGGGATGTTGTACAGTCTGGAGCAGCCCTTCCTGTGTGAACTCTTAGGCTTTTGTCTTAAAAGAGTTGCCTATTGGAATGAATTCCAGCTTATGTTTCTTTTTACTTCAGGTAGTCTCTTCAGTTATGCTGTTTGCTCCAATACCTTTGTGGCAGAATTGCCCTGTAGGTGACTTACATGCCAAGTTGCACAAGCATGAACACTTGTTAAACCTCATCCCAATGCAAAAAAGTCATCTTACTGCTTTTCTCTCCTCTCTATGTTTTTTCTATACTAAGTCAAATATTAAAAAAAAAAAAATATTTTGAAGTTCCTTATTTTAGTTACAGAAATGAGCAAGTAGCACTGCCTTTTTCCTTTGGAAGTGTCCAAGGGTTGTTCCTTAATGTGAAAGGCCCTTTGGGCTTCTGTCCTGCAAAGTGCTGCTAGAGGTTTGTCTCTCAACATTGCATTTTGTTCTGTGGCATGAACTGGAGGAGGAAAGCCTTGGAAAGAAGTTACCAACATGGAAACAGCTACTGTCTGTATTTGGCAGGTTAGGGAACTTTGCTGCACTTTAGTTACAAAGGCCAAGTGTGTGTTAATTTACAGACTTTATGATGAGATGACTGAGATGGATTGTGGTAGTGACACATGGGTTCTCTTGCAGGACTGAGCAAAGGTATAAAGTTTCCAGCCTAAAAAGCCTTGCTTTTTTAAAATAAAAAATACTTAGGTATTTCCCTGAGATGCTTTTCAGTTTTCCTGAAAGTTTATTCCTTGTGTTTTCAATGTGCCAAGTTGCATACCTGTTAGGGATTGTCCCCATATTCCATCAAACTAATCATTTTTTCCACACCATCACTCCAAATAAAACTGTCCTGTGCTAGTAGAGTTGTAATGGGGAGGATGTGTTAGGTGTGTGTGGTGGGTGATGGAGATGTCTCCCTAAATCCCCTCCTTTATTCTCCTTGAAAGATCACCACCATGAGAGCATGTTTTCTGCCAGCAGTATCACTGTTTGCAAGCAATTGTGAGAGCAGGGAGAACTGCTGAGTGAACTGAGGTGTTTGGACAGGGTGAATTTTGGCAAGTCCTGGTATGAATTGTGTAAGCCTCATACACAGCAAAGGGAAGAATAATGTTTCGGGCCCAAATCATCCACCACAGAAGAGTTTACAGGTGGTGATTAGGAAGAAAAAAATGCACCTCTACTTCATGCCATCCACCTTCTGCTTTGCATCCTGAACATTTAGCAGGCACCCCATAAAAAGGCACCTCAAACTCAGTAGGAAGAGGAATCATTCCATAACCTGGATAGGCAGGGCTTCCTGCTGTATAGGTTCAGGACATGCTTATGTCAATTTAGGGAACTGATACAGAGAAAGAGAAAAACATTTTCTTTTCTTATTTTAAGCATCACTGAAAGGGAAAATAGCAGATTGTAGTTATATGGGGACATATATTTTTATTTCCCTTAAGATAGACATGGGGAGGGGGGTGAGGTAGAGAGAAAGAGGGCCAACACATGTGCTAATTAAAGAATCCAGTCCTTCAGCAGAGTATGTGTCACTGAGAGCCAAGTGTTGCTGGAGGAAGGGGGACAAATGCAATTAAACATGTCATTTTTGAAGGACAGATTTGTGTTGCTGCATGTGAAATGTACATTGCATTCTTTCCCGTACAGTAGAAGAGATGCTTAACTTATAAACAAGTCACAAGCAAGAAGATACTCATACAACAGTTTGAAGCTAATCAAATCATTCATGTGCACCCACCGTTCTAGGAATGTAAAATCTGAACTTATTTGAGGCAGCTGAGGATAACTCAAATGAAAATAAAAATTAGCCATGCTTCTACCTGAAGCAACCACCCAAGAGTCAATTTCAGCAAAGATCCTCATGCAGCTCCTGAAGGGCATCTTCTGAAAAGTTCAGAAGTAAAGTACTTGTCCAGAATTTTGTCAGGTTGTAGAGAAGAAGTTGCTTTTAGCAGCTATTCTTACCCACAATGAGCCATTCATTATCCATCAGCAGTCTCACCAAAATGAATAGAATTTCTTCTGAAGGGCTAGAGGTGAGTGCATTTCCAGTATTTGCCCCTCAGTGGAAAATGTTATATATGTATATGCTGGGAAATGCATTGAGATATTTACCTTGGAGAGAGGAAAACTTATATAAAAGTGGATGCTAATAAATATGTAATGAGCAGCTGTGGAAATGAAATTGGTGGAAGTGTATGAGGAGAAAATAGATAAAACTAATAGCAGCTGCTATTTTAGGGGCTTAGGTTTGCTGAAAGTATGGATTTATGTTACCTGAGAAATGGTGTAAGCCTTCTAGATTGAGCAGGAGTCATGTGCTAGGGGAAGCTCAGAACTTTAAAGATTCTGTCAGGATGCAGGGGCATAAAGGACCAAAATAAGGTCATGCATCCTTCCCTGATTCTGGCATTCCCTAAGCCATGAATGTCTAGCTATGCAATCTTAATGTTTCTTTAAACTATTTTCCCTGTGTAGCTATTTACACAGTGACCCAAAGCACACATGACTTTTTTTACAGAAAATAGAACTGCAGTTGTCAAGTGTTTGCAGTCTAAATTTGTGGAAGTCACAACAGGAGCTAGTAACAAACAGTAGGGGTAACTGTTAAAAACATACTGCTTGGTGCTTAGGTAGCTGTGGTAACCATAGTATGTTCCTAAAAGTAGATGGGAGAGCAGAATTTAGGTGGAAATACTACAGTTATAATGAAGCTGAGAATCCTGGAAATATTAACTGTGACTATGTTGAATGCAATGTCTTTGTGTGGTTGGATTTGTTATGGTCATGTCATAAAGGGCATGCACGAATTTGTGAAGATGCTGGCCCAGACTTCAGCAGCTTGAGTTGGTTCCAAGTTTGCCAACAAATTTCCTTTGATATGGTAAGCCATTTAGGGCCAGATTTTTCAAAGGCACTGAAACAAATAAAGATACATTGAGGCACTTTTCAAAATCAAAAATCTCTGCAGGCAACTGTGGGTGCTCCAGTTTCCCACTTGGACAGTAGATTTACTATTAGTTGCTTGTCATGTGCTCATACTGGTTTTTGCATTGTTAAGTTCTTCGGGGGTGGTCTCTTTTTTGGATTTTCAGTGGCAGCTGTGGAGGTTTCCTGGTGTTGTGGTTTGACACTGGCCAGACACCAGGCACCCACAACAGCCACTCACTGACCCTCCCCTGCCACAGCTGGGCAAAGGAGAGAAAAAAAAAAAATAAATGAAGGGTTCATGAGTTAAGGACCAGGAGAAAAACACTCCAAGGGCAAAGCAGGCTCAACTTAGCATTACAAAGTGAATTTATTACTAACAGTCAGAAAAGGATAATGAGAAGTAAAATAAGCCCCTAAAAACAGCTTTTCTTCCCCCAACCTCTCCCTCCTTCCCACTGGCAGCACAGGGGACAGGGTGTGGGGGTTTTGGTCAGTTCAACCAAGTTCTTCTGCTGCTCAGGGAGAGGAGTCCTTCCCCTGTGGGACCGTGGGTCCCTCCCCACAGGAGACAGTTCTCTGTGGAATTCTCCAGCGTGGTTCCACTCTCACCAGCAGCAGTCCTCCCAAACCTGCTGCCACCTGAGTCCTCCCAAACCTGCTGCAGTGTGGGTCACTCTCCCACGGGGTGCAGCCCTGCAAGGACAGGCTGCTCCAGCCTGGCAGCAGGGCCCCCTCTCTGCACTGGGTCTGCACTGGATCACAGCTCCTCCAGGCATCACCTGCTCCAGTGTGGGCACCTCCCCCAGGGGCTGTGGGGGGATCTCTGCATCCCCATGGATCCCCATGGGCTGTGGGGGGATCTCTGCATCCCCATGGATCCCCAGGGGCTGTGGGGGTATCTCTGCATCCCCATGGATCCCCAGGGGCTGTGGGTGGATCCCCATGGATCCCCCATGGATCCCCATGGGCTGTGGGTGGATCTCTGCATCCCCTATGGATCCCCATGGGCTGCAGGGGCACAGCTGCCTCACCATGGTCTCACCACAGCCTGCAGAGGAATCTCTGGCACCTGGAGCAGCTCCTGCCCCTCCTTCTGCACTGACCTTGGTGTCTCCAGGTTGTTTCCCTCACGTGTTCTCACCTCCTCCCCTTCTCTGGCTAGAAAAAAACTGAACCCCATTTTGTTTTGATTTTCTTCTTAAATCTGTTCTCACAGAGGTGTTCCCATCATCTCTAACAGGCCCAGCCTTGGCCAGCAGCATGTCCATCTTCAGAGCCATCAGGGACTGGCTCTGCTGGACGTGGTGGGAGCTTCCAGCAGCTTCTCACAGAAGCCACATCTGTGACCCCCCCACTACCAAAACCAGGCTGTGCAGAACCAACACACCTGGGCTTGGTTTTGGCTCTGGGTTACATTTGGTTGGAGTTTCTCATGCTCCTAAAAATACATTGCCATTAGAGAGGATGATTTACTGTCCTCATTATGAAGGAAAGAACCTTGACTTTATTTGGCTGTTTGAACTCTTGTGCATCTGCTTCCTTAAGGGGTGATATTTCCCTTAAACTAAATGGCAGGTGGTGCTTCTTTCATTGTAACACGGGCTTGCCTCTTGATTCAGATAAGTTGTCAGAGAGATGAAAGTATGAATTCCTTGACTAAAGAATTGATTGCATAGAATGTTTTGGCTCTCATGGCATTTGGTACTTTTCTTTGTTGTTTTATGTGCATTATGTGCCTTTTCTGTCCATGCCATGCCCGTGCAGTTTTTTGTGCAGTACAAGAATATTCTAGTTAACGTGGCATTCAAATTAAAAGGAAAATCAGGGAGCAGTGTGATCAGTTGACACAGTGGCAACAGTATGGGGGAAAAAAGGGCCTTGGAAGATTGGGTCTGTATCATCCAGACTAACATCACAAAGTAGATAAGAAGTTACGAGGTGAAGTTGTAGGCGAATTGTAAATCCATTGGGAATTTTGTGAGGATTTAAAATACAGTTTTCTTCTTTAGGATGTTACAACTGAGAAGAGGTCACCACATAGAGAGGCTGGCCAGTGGAGGATCTTGACAGCTGTATGAATTATTAGATTGTTAAAGAGGTATTTCTTTTTATGGACATATGTCCATTAGCAGAAGAAATTGAAGGGCTTGGAAAATAGCTCTGATTTGCAGTCCATTATATTCAAATTAGAAATGCAGTATCAAGAAGTTACAATCCAGAAAATATTGGAAGGTATGTCAGCTATATAATAAAAAACATTTGAGAGATTTAACTGATGTAGTAATACCTTGAAAAGAATAAAAAAAAAAAAAAAGAGGAAAACACCTTAGATGTAAAACTCAGAAGGAGGGCCTGTATTCAATGCCACTTGAAACAGCTGTACCTTGCAATTCCAGTTAATAATAATAATAAACATAACGAGTTAAGATGCAGTAGTTAAATGAGCCATAAAAATGAAGAGTCCATAATTTGTATGATATTGTGTCAGGTAATCGGATTAAAATAAACTAATGTTTGCATTTATTTGTGTTTAGGAGAAAATGAAGTGTAGCTGAGTGCTGCTACATACATTCCATCCTGGAATGAAAATAACATTGTTTTGACTGCATTATTTCTATATACATGCAAACCATCCTCATCATTCTATAGTTTCTACCTCCTTAATGCAAATGGGGTTGTGTCACTTGAAATTAGGGGCTGTAAGGCCCCTTGGAGAGTTAAAGAGGAGCAGCAATTTGAAAAAAAAAATGAAATGCAGCAGTCAGATTTAGGAAAAAGGGGCATTTTCCTGGTAAATGTTTTCCTAAATGGGAATTTTTCACTGTGGTGTTTTGCTCATGTGTTTGGCAGTCACTTGGAATCAAGTGCAGACTTAAGCTACATTGTGGGCTTGGCAATGACAATTTGTGTGTGTGTGGTGCTTTAGTTATATTAGCCCTGGAGGCAGAGTTAACACTTGCAGTGGGACAAGAGTATTTGCAGTCATCAGAGAACTTTGCAGTCAGCTTCAATAACATCACTCCATTTTTTTCACTTTTTTTTAACATTTTTTTTGGCAGCAAAGCACTTAGTAGAACCATCTGTCTTTCTATTAGTGTTTTTGAGTCCTGTTTTGAAGCTTCTTCGCTTGGCAAAGTCACTTTCATCCTTGGAAACCATTTTAAAAAAAGTTCTGTGGCTTTTTGCCGAAGAAGAGTACTATGCAAAAATTCCGCATGGCTGTTCATTTTTGTTCTAAAAGAATACAGCTACTTTGTCTTTGTCTTTTAAAAAAAAAATAAAAATAATTTAAAAAAAAGGGCAAACCACAAACCCTCAAACAAAACAAACAAACAAAACACCACCTGAAGTAAAGGCAGGTATTGGACAGCTCTAGGATAATTGCGTGCGGATAGAGAACAAATCACGTTTTATATTTTTTTTTTTCCTCCCGTCATTCAGTTGAAAATAGGTATGCCTTCTAATTAACAGGATCAGGATAGAAAGAAAAAAATGCTGAAGTAACAAAAAAAAAAATGGATCAATGTAGTTCATTGAGAAGAGCTACATCTGCTCTATCTTCAACCCCAATCCTAATCTTCCACTGCAAGAATTTCTGTCAACAGTGCTCTCGAACTCCATCCTTGAAAATTGTTTCAGAGTATAAAGATGCAGTCAGCACACACAGGGGTGTTGACAGCTCCCAGCATAAATTACAAGGGATGGTAATCCCAAATTTTGTATCACTATTATGCCTGGTGTTGGGTGAACCAAGACATGGCCTGGATTTAAAGGAGATTAAATGAAAATAAAATTAAGTGCAAATGGTGTAGTCTGAACAGCAGCAGCCAAGGACTGGTGCAGGTTCTCTTTTGCCAGTTCTGTTGTCCAGGCAGTAGTGAAGGGAGCAACACCTTCCTGTGCCCCTCAGCACAGAAGGTTGGCTATTGATCCTCTAATTTTCTGAGTTACTTAAGGCTACAGACTACAAAATAAATTGTAGTTTTCGAAAACATGTCTATCTCCGATGCCTCAGCTTTGCAGTGCCATTAAAAAGCTAGATGGGCTCTCTTAAAAACTGAGCCAGTCTTTCTTTACTGACTGATCTGGTCAATACAGTGGGGGTTTAAAACTGAAACTAGCTATTTAGCATTTTAATCCAGCAAACTTTGTGTTTCTCATCTGTGTGAAGTACAGAGACAACTTCCATTTCTAGCAATTAAAAACTATTAATGGAACTGGGTAAAAGCAACAGCAGTAGACGTTGTGCCATGGCCCACTTCCAGCTTTGATGACTAATTGCTGCATGTCTTAAGTCCCCTGCAGTATCCACTTACAATATAATATTTTCCACTTCCTGACTTGCATGGTTGTGTAGAGTTGCTGTGCAAAGCTGAACGCCTAACACTTCAGACATAGCTGTTTTATTTGTGAATAAAGAGTCTCAGCCTTTTTTTCTGACCATCCCAGAGACTTTTATCTTTTCACATGTACATATAAGTGCATGTGTATGAGCACATGGTACTGGCTATGCTCTGTGCTCCTCATGCACTTATTTTTTCCTTCTGAGGAGGTGTCTTTGTGTTTGGGCTTAACTCAGGGTGAAAGCTACTGTCTGAGACAGATACTGTTACACAGTTCAATAAAAGAGAAGAAAGTACCCCCCTACAGTCAGAGATAAGTGAGTCATCATGAACTGTGGGGGGAATAATTAAGTGGGATATAGATATGCCTTAGTGAAATATTTCAGTTTATTTTGGATTAATGTAATTCATACGAAGTGTTTGGTAATGAAGATGAAGCTCAACAGTTGATGCTGCTGGAACACCCCAATATATGAAGAGGTGTACTCCAACCAGACCTCTCAGATTAGAAGTGAAAGAAAGCCTATTACCAGACATTGTCCCCCCTCTCACCCCCCCCCCCCCAAAAAAAAATTCTGTGTTTGATTTTCCCTCTCCTGTTCAGCAGGTCCAGGGTCAGCTGCCTCCATTAATGATTCCCGTATTCCCTCCAGACCAACGAACCCTAGCAGCAGCTGCACAGCAAGGATTCCTTCTTCCTCCTGGTTTCAGCTACAAGGCGGGATGCAGTAAGTCCTGTAGATTTTTTTTTAGCTGGAAGTGGGTATAGGGCACGATTTCATGCCAGGTTGTGTAAAAGTGACGCCTCATCGATGGACAAAGCCATTAACTCGCAGAGATGAGTGTAAAACAGGGGACTGGTTGTTACAGTATGAGAAAAGCTTGTCAGAGATGAAGAATGTGTTTGAACATGACAGCCAAACATCTCACACAAGAGGTGGATTTGTGCACCTTCCCTCTGACAGGTCTTTCTGACAAGTGAACATGCTCATGACCACAAACTTGCATCTGAAGAGAAGCTATTTGAAACTTCCCAGTAAATTTCAACACTGTTGTAAGAAAACATGTTTTTTTCCTGAAGCAGACTGCTTGCTATTTGTGAACTGAGGGCCTATTCTTCACACAGAGCTCACATTAATCTCAACGGAGGTTCTGCACAGAGATCAAAGATAGCATATGCCTTTCAGTTTGATGGACTAACACAAACTCCGAGGATATTTGTGAGAGCCTAACACTAAAAAATAGAGCATCTACTTTTTTAATCTTTGAAGGGTTTGTATTGTTCTCTACACTCCGCAGATTCCTTTTTTAATTTTATTTAAGCCTTCTATAGGATTCCATGTCCCTGTCAACATGATGAGAATAAATACAAGTTAAGAAATAATGAAGGAACTTTATTTCCATGAATAAACTCAGCTAGAGCATGAATTTCATAGAGTTGTTTTCATACACTTGTATAACTTGAGTTATCCAGAATTTGCTTGTTCTACCCTTCTCTGTCTCTAGTATGGGTGTTGGTTGTGTCCATGTCCTGTATCCATCTGTATCATTGACTAACTCATTAATTCATCAGTTGGTTTGAGTTGCTCAGCTCTTGCCACTGCTGCATTTTTGTAAACTTAGAACATAAAAAGATTTCTTTAGTTAAGCTGGCTTAGCTCACAATTTCATATTTCTTTCAGCTTCTGAACATCATAGACACAATACTTGAGCACTAACTCAGTTTCTTTGGCCACTAACACCTTTTCCTGATATTTTACAGACTGGGACCACTACTGAAAAGTACTGTTCCAAACACTTCACATCCCTCAGCAGCTGCAGTGCCAAGACATAGTCTCATTCAGTTCTTCCAGTGATTTCACACTCAGTCTCTCTCGACTGGGAGACCTAGTGATTCACATTACAGAATGTGTAACTGTAAGCCACGCTGAATATGAATGCTACCATAACTGTAGGTCTGCAAAAGGTCAGGAAAGCACCCCGTTAGACACATTTGGCAGATGGTATTAGTTCCATGTTAATCAAGTCTGGTTTGGATAGAAGGAGTTGAGGTGGTTTCTTCCCTTCTTTGTACTACAGGCACATTAACTCCCTGATGGTTCTGTAGTCCCTCACATCTGTGAAACAGATATGACATTACGTGTTTGTGTGACCTTGAAAATTAAAAGGCAAAAAGAGCAAAGTTTCTGCTGCTTCTGGCAGTAAGGCTTGCAATTAACAGTATGCCAAGATGTAGGACTGAGCAGAAGCCAGTGGAAAAAGACTGCTCTGTGTTTGGTGATTGCCTGGCATGTTTGGCTGAATTTGGCTGAGAAGCTGAGGAGAAGTGATAAGTAGCCAGAAGGGTTTCTTCCTTTCACTCACCATCTAGTGCAAACAAAAACTTGCATATACATTTAGCTACACCCAGAAAGCCTCACCCAGCTGCCTTACACCTAGCTGCCCTCAAACCATAGTATGTTCACGTCAAGCAATGTTTTTGACAGACCATTAAAACATATTCCTCCCATTTTTTTGCTTGCCCTGCTGTGTATCAGTCCACTTGGCAAAGACTGTAAACCAGAGAGCTTTGGATAAAGTTTTTTTAAGTGCCTGAGTGATTTAGGAGGCTAAACCTTCCTCTTAAGGGTGACAAAGACACCAGGATCTAAGTCTTAGGGGTATTTGCC
This sequence comes from Phylloscopus collybita, assembly GCA_027886175.1. Classification (NCBI taxonomy): domain Eukaryota; kingdom Metazoa; phylum Chordata; class Aves; order Passeriformes; family Phylloscopidae; genus Phylloscopus; species Phylloscopus collybita. The sequence continues at coordinate 6,208,589 of JAJNNQ010000016.1, forward strand.
AAATTCTTGTACTGCAAACTTTAGTGCAGTCACCTGTGCTGGGCTGAACTGAACTGAAGTGGATTGTAGTACCAGCATTGTGCTGCAGCAGAGAATGCACTGCAGATTAATTTGCTCAGCTTCTGAATGTGTTAAATGCCTAATTTTCACTGAGTTTGCTTCTGGGAGCAAAGCCTTCCTAGGAACTTTGGAAGACCCCCATTAGCATCATCTGTACATGGCTGCCATTCTGTGTTTTAAAGTTAGTTTATGTGCCTGATGACAATGGAATCTCATGTCTACATCTTCCCAGTGCGTTTGGAAAACCTGCCCTTCTTTCTGGACTGGTTACATTTTTCAGAATTGTTTTCTGTGGCTGATTGATAGAAATTCTCTAGTGATGATTTTATTATTTATTAGCATTAACAACCTGCACAAAGGAATGATAAAAATCTCCATGTGACTATACAGCTTCAGTCGCAAGGAACAAAAAACTATCAAAGTTTTCACATACTGTTCCTCAAAAAAAGTGAGATTTGAAAATTTGGGGGAGATGGAAGAGGGAATCATTGCAGCAACTGGTATTTTCATAACTAGCTAGTGATACAGAGTTCCTTGACTTTGAGTATTTGTTGGAGACACATTCAAAGGAACATTTATGCTGTTCTGCACCCTGCCCCTGTGAGAAGTCAGATCTCCAAAATGAGATGTATGGGCCAAGCTTCTTGGTTAAGCATTCTCAAGCTTGCTTCTGTCCAGGCTGGGAGAGCAAGGACTCTCTGTTAAAATTGCTCAAACTGAGGTGGTTCTTTTTTGTGAAAACATGTTGGGAAGAGATTAAAGAAGCATCCTGGTCACAGTGGTAAGCTTTGGCACAGGGCTGTGTTTGGAGCTGGTGGTCTCTTCAGCCAGCCCAGCTATAGCTGGAAGAGAATGTGCAATCAGGCCTCAGGGTCAGCAAAAGAGAAGAAATGACAAATAGTTGTACTGCTGTTTTATTTTCATTCAGCTTAGATAATAAAACCTAATTAACTTATCCAGCTCTTCCTGGTTCACCTGTACCTCCCAAGAGAGGGTCAGATGTCAGTCACCCAGTGGTTTCAGAGTGTCTTTGTAGGAGGGTTCCTCAGGTTCCTCAGCCCTTTGCTTACCAAAGGACTCATGACTGACCAGACAGAGGCTGGAAAGGAAGAGCACTGTTTCCTCTACACATACTTTGTTTTCTGAGCACTTAGACTGAAGATAACACAAAAGTAATTGTAACAGTTCAGAGCAATGGTCCATTTAGACTCCTTTCATGGCAGATACCTGATGAAGACTAGAAGAACAGGGCAGAAGTACTGATACTTTATCCTCCCATCCTTTGCCAGGTTGCAGTGAGTGAGGACTCGAGGGCCTTCTAACCCAGTGGTGGCATCATTGTGTGATATATGTTATTGAAAACAAAGAGTTTTTCTCTGTTTGGTTCCAGCCTGATTGAAAACATTCTAGAGAGATGAAATGCTCAAAAAAATGCAGCAATATCAGTCTCTATTATGTGCAGAGCAAATGATTCAATTATGCTTTTCCAAATATTTTTCAAAATTGGGTAAATAAAGGGAGGAGAGGGGTAAATATTTTCTCCATGGTTACATGGCAGGTCATGGTCTTTGGCTTCCAATTTGATGTACTACATTTCCTTTTCTTTCTTTTTCTCCATAGCAGATCATGCTTGGGAGTGGCTTGGGTTTTCATTTTGTTTTGTTTTTTTTTAAACAGATGGTTTGCATTACATAAGGGACAATTTACACAAGTTGACACTTCCCCTTTTTTCTCTATGGCATATTGTGTGGTGGTAAAGTTGGCAGAGATAAAGGGAGGAACTTCTATTAGGATTACATTTCTATTTGAGAAAAAAAAATCATAATCTGTGGTTCCAGTTAATTTTTAGGCTTCATACCTAGATATAATTGCACTAATAAAATATTTAATATTATTATTTACAACCTAAGTACTTTTTCTTATGAGAAAAATAAGTTGGCAGTGTGTAATGGGCTATATTGTCCCCAATTAGCAAGGTAAATACTGATTACATACTTATTTGCCCTAGACTTAGTTATTCATGCTATGTGTACTATTTGAAATTTAAATGTTTTGATTTTTCATGCCGACCTCTTTGTATGTATTTTATTATGCACATAATATGTAATTTTTAGATAGATATGTAATACAAATCTTTTTATAAAGGGCTGATGTTTCAAGGTTAGTTGTTCACTAAGCCAGTGACTGGCAGCATGAGCAAATTTTAGGAGTTGACCCTCATATCCCAACTATTTAAACTGATTTTAGCAGCAGGCAAGCACCTTCCATTTCAGCTGATGCTGAAATCAAACAGAGTCCTATTACTGCCTTTCCCAAAGCTTCTCCCACATCTGAGCTTCACAGATTGGCTCAGGTCATTTAACCCTTCTTTTCTTCTCATTCCGTAACCTTATCACTTGTTACTCCTGCTGTTCAGCTAGTTCAGCTCTACTTATGGTACTTTCCAGATAATAGACACAACTCCTAGGATTTTAGCAATGGCAAGGGAAATGTCAGCTCTGCTGAGGTCTGAGGAGCTGTTGCTGTTGACTCCACTGAAGTCAGATTTCACACCAGATGATACAGATCTGCTAGGGCCACTCTTAGAAATAATTAGAATTTATTTAGAGCTAATTAATATTTGAGAAGTGCTTTGAAAGCATAAAAATGGTGCAAGTGATAGAAGAACTTTTTGTATTGTGCCCTTTAAAAACTGCATAGTTCTGCCTCTGAGCAAGCTGCTTGTCAGTTGTAGGTAGTATGATCACTTTATTAATGCACATAGATACATTTGTATGTGGAATATTAAGGCATGGCTGTATCTCCTAAATAAGAGACACTAAAGGGAACAAAATAAAGATTTGGGAAAGCACAAAGGACTGCTTCTGAGGACTGAGATACAAAAAAAAGGCAGAAGGGAGTTAGGATGAGAGCAGTGTCCTCTGGGTCTCCTTCAACAAATGTCGGTATCAGCATGGACCAGGTCAGAATGTTTCCATGCTTCTACATTTGCAGCACTGTTTGCCAGTAATTTCCAAGTCAGCTACACAGAGTAGCCCAAACTTTGATGGGTTTTCCCTAATTAGTGATGCTAAGTAAGATTAATTTAAGAAACTGCACTCCAGCGCTTCTTGAAACATTTGATCATCATGTTAAAAGGGAAAGGAAACGTTGACTTGCACCTAAAGCAGTGTGGTGTGTTCTGTCAGTCCTGAGGCTTTTCAGGATGATTGAAGCTGTTGAAGTCCATATAGTTTCTTCTGTAGAAGATGAAGAACAGCACACCTTGTTTTCTAAACTAAGGTGTGCAAGAAATTGAATTATTTGGAGATTTTTAGGATTTGTTTTCTTTTCTCAGGAAACAGTAGTTGCCAAGTCTGTATTTCCAGAAATGGGATTTACCCCAAGTACGTTTTCCAGGTTACTCTCCAGGCAAACTCTCAGGAAAGCTTCTAGATAGCATTTTATTTGCTGATGTCTATGTTATTTTTGTGGTAATATGACAAATTTTGGAAACAAGAATTGTTTTTCTTTGCCCATTTGTCCTGTCCCCAGTGAATAATTTGTTGTAACAAATCCTATTGTGTTTGCAGTCAGATGCCATCAACAGGAGGTTTTTTGAAAGAACTTTAATCACTATTTCAACCATATCCAGTTAGGGGGAGGAAATCTGAATATACAATAGCAACATTTTATATGTCTTACATATCAGCTTGTTGCTGCTGGAAGTGTTCTTAATAAAACAATTCACAGAAAGTTATTGATGATATATCTAATTACCTCTTAACGTTGGCAAAATACGAGAGATGAACAAGTCAAGCCTAATAAAGTTGAAATATGCTGAATTTACCGTTCATCTGAACAATAATTCTGATGTCTGATAAAAATGAAGCTCTCAGTTAATTGTTTCCTCACATAATACAATAAAATTAATGTTTAAGAGTTAAATACCATAAACTTCCTCGGGGAAAAATTGCTGATGTGTCTCTGTTTTTCAGTCAATCACATGTTTCATTGTTTAATGGAGTATCATGTGGATTGTCTTGTAATTTTGCTTGTGCTCAGTGTCCACGTTTTTGTCTTCTGAAGAGACTTGAGTGCTAATTTCTGATTTAACTGTGTCAGCTCTGTCAGCTGACATGCAGGTCATTGACAATCACCAAATCACAAGAAAAATCTAGTGACACTATGTTTTTTATCAGAATGACAAAAATAGAAACCACATGTTGTGAGGACCACATACTGTAGCTTCTTCATAAAGATGCTGGTCATCTTCCAGGGCTGCTGTTTATGCCTTGGAAAAGAATGAGCATATGACTAAACCCTCATATTCCCCCCAGGATAAGGGAAGAGTAATAGCATTGTGGATAGAAACAGCAAGAAGGAGGAATTTTTGGTAACAGCTTTGCCTCTCAGCATCCATGAGAATGTGACAGTTCTGTAAGGTTGCAAATGTAATGGGAGGAAACAAGGCTGCAAAATATAACAACACGACTAAGGACTGTTTCTAAATGAAAGAATTCCATAGCCCTCGATCTCTGTGTGGCTTCTCCTAATAACTCTGATAAAAACAGAGCAGACAGGCAAAACAATGGGGACCTGTGAAAACAGGCTGGTAGTTTCAGCTCAGTTTCTAGGCTGTGATGTCTCTTGTTATTTCACTATCTACCATAGTTGGGCAACAAAGTAAAGTCCTGCCTTTTTAAATTCGTGAGCACGTACAAACCTTCATGGAAATACTTTGGCTTTCCTTGGAAGCTGGAGTTTTTGGATAAGTGTAATTTATTCAACAGATACAGAAAAAAAACATTAAAAAACATGTATCCTGAAATGATAGGATTATTCTGGTTGGAAAGGATCTCAGAAGGCTTGCAGTGCAACCTCTTGCTTCACGCAGGGTCTTCAAGGAGATAGGATCAGATTACTCAGGCAGGGCTTTATTCAGTTGGAGCTTGCAAAGGACAGGGAGTGCCTAACCCTGTTTGAACAGCTTGTTTCAACATCTGGATGTCCTTGTGGGGAAAATCTGATCCTCTCTTGATTCACGTTATGTCCATTGGCTGTTGTCCTCCAAGCAAAACCCACCAGAAGGAGCCTGGGCTGTCTTGTTGATCACCTTGTAGGATCTGCTTTTAGATCCCTCCAAACCTGTCTCTTCTGTAGACTGAATTGTTTCTCTAAAACACAGAACAGACTAACCTCTCAGCCAATACGGTCCAGAGCTATCCTCAGACAAAATCAGGGAACCAGACTGGATTTCTTTTTGGAAGCCACTGGTGGTCTCTTCTTCATACTCTTTTCCTTACTAATTTAAATCCATAATCCCTAGAGGCAGAAGTCAGGAGGACAGCCTTGTTGGTCTTCCCCTTAATTCTCACCCATAGGCATTCAACTTCATCATCATTAGTTTCAATTTTCATGGCATCAAAAGCCTCCCTAATATAAAGGGGCCACCCCTCCACCTCTTCCCCCTTTCCTGTCTCTTCTGAAGAGCTTGTAGCCATGCAGAGCAGTGCTCCAGCTATGTGGGTCATCCCACCACGTTTCTGTGATGGTGACTACATCATGGCTCTGCTGCTGCACCATGGCCTCCAGCTCTCCCTGTTTTTTACCCACGCTGCATGCATTGGTATACATGGACCTCAGCTGGGCTGCTGATTTCACCCCTAACTCAGCCTTACCACCCTTGGGCCTGCTTCCAGACAGCCCAGCTGCACCCCCTTCCCCCCTCAAACCTTGTTTAAAGCCCTCTCAATGAGTTCTGCCAGTTCATGAGCTAAAAACCTTCTGCCCTTAACAGAGAGATGGAGCCCATCCAGCTCCAGCAGGCCAGGTGCTGAAAAAGTTGCCCCATGTTTTATTTCACACTCTTCATATTCTTTACACTGTTTCCTTTTCTCTTCTTCCATGATCTCCAACTGTTTTTTCACTTGCTGTCCCTGAAAGATAGGTAGGAGGAAAACAATTAGTTTTTTTAAAAAATCATGGGAAATAAATGCCCTACTTCTCCTCTTCTGGTATCCTTTTCTTAATAAAATTTCAGGAAAAAAAAATCAGTGTTCTATTGTTTCATATAATCAGGTTCAACTTTAAAATCCTGTCAAAACATTATAATTTAACATTAGCGTGTAACTTGATTTATATAGCAAGTAACACAATTGTGCCTGCTCTGAAGAGCTTGCAGCCTGTCAGGAGACAAGACAAGACACTAGGGGGGATTACACCATGAAGGAGAATAAATGAGATGAGTGACAGAAAAAGGAATACAAAAAACATCTTAAGAGTTTTGGTGAATGGTGCAACAGACATAATGTTAACTCTTATGCTTTATTTTCACTTAAAAAAAAAAAAGTCAATGTTTTTTAACTTAAAAAACTACTTTGATAAAATTTCACAAAACATATAAATGGTTTAAGATCCATTGTTGTATTTCCACAGGCACAGAATCATTTCATACCCATAAGCTGGTAGCCAGTCAGTTGAAAATCAAGTTCCTAAACACAGGGCTGTTATTTTGTGTGTTGGGACAGCATGTCCACTTGGCTCTGTAGTGCAGCTGAACTTTTGCAGAAAAGTGTTTTCACTGGAGGATGGTAGGAGAGTTCATAGAAGGAGTGGTTTGAAAATGAATGTACTTCATGAAAAATCCTCTTGTAAGCAATATCTTGGAACATTATTTTGGGCAAGGATGAAGGTGTGATTTGAAATTGAAAGAAGTTGCAGTGCATAAATTATCAGGAAAGAGGTTCTGGGTATGTTTGTGGAAGACGGACCAGAAGAAGGATAGAGAAATGAAGTATTGGCACAGAATTGAGGATTCAGCCTTGTGTTCTGCCCTGATCCACTGGCATTGCCCACAGTGAGCACCAACACCTCTGATATTCCCCCTCAGCTCCCCTAGGCTGACATTTCCCCTTCCCTTCTCTAGCTGCTGCATCACCAGTGCATAAATCCTGTGTTCTCTTTATGTAGCCATTCTTGAATAATTCTGTTCTTCAAAGTGGTGTCACCAAGTAGCGGGGAAATAATTATATATTAGGCAACAATACATCAGCTAATGAAATAATTTTTACCTTGTTGTCACCATAAAAGTCTCAGCCTTTGATCTGCTCCAGATTTTACCATATGGCCTACTAAAGAAAAACAACAACAATAAAACTTCTCTCTGATGCTTTGTTTGTACAAAAAGTCCACACATAACAAGAGAGGTAGTTTGGAACATGAAATGACTGCACAAATGCTTCTTTTGGTAGCTGAAAGATGCTCCTGCCTGCATGCATTCGATTAATACTGAATTTTGTAAATGGAAATGTAATATGGCTTTTTTGAGATTTTGTTGGTGTTTTCAGTGGTACAGACTTGTGAATGGCTTGGGAAATACCTGTTTCTAAGAAGTGTATGTCTTGTCTCACATTCCTGAAATGAAATTCCTAGAGCTTGGGAAAAAAAAATCTAGCTACTCCTGACATCTAAAAATAAGATATTTATCAAAGATAAATGAAATAGTTAAGACATACATTTCCTAGATTTCAGAATTAGCTAAAACCGTTTAGTCAATAAATTCACTCTGATAGGGAATAAATTTAAGGACAGTAGAAAATAGAGTAACAGCAAAAAAAATGTGTATTTATCAGATAAGACCTGAGATCTTCATTAGTATTTTGAGAGCTGGCAGTTGCTCCTGCACTGTGTGATGTCAGTAGGTGAGTGCTTGGCACCTTCATGGATAGGATCCCAAAAGCTTCCCTGGATCTGAAGTGTCTGAAGAGTTGTTTGTGGGTTTAAGTCTTGGCTCTTCCACTGGGCTGTTGATGGGGATAGTGGGATTTATGAATTAGCATGATGGACTGAGGCTTATACATAAGTGTGGAGAGAAATGTGGGAGAGTGCATGGAAGCTGATCTTCTAATATATGTGTTTAATACAAATCATTCAAAACTAGAAGTCTAATGGGCTGTAAGAATCAGCCTCCTACTGAGAAACCTTTCCCTCGTTCTTTTTCTTTCTTTTTTTTTTATTAGAAAAATTAAAAATTTTATCTTCTTTCATGGCTGCCTTTTGATCAGAATGTCTTCTTTAAGAGAGACTTTTGGAGTGATGCTGAGATCAGCCCTTGGGCTAGTGGTGGTGTGGAAGCAGCTGAACACCATTGTCCCTGACTCTCTGACAACTGTTTCCTTTTCTCTGAGTCTTCACATGTTTGAGACCCACTGCTTAGGTCACAAGATAGCTCTGCAGAAAATGTCAAGTCAGAAAAATCTTAGATTCGGTCCATGATAGGAAAAGGAAGGTGGGTGCCTCAGAAAGGAAAATAAAATTGGAAAAGGTAAAACAGTGTCATTCTCTGGGGAAGAAGAAGAAAGCCAAGCATGTCAGGAAATCTGTTGCCCATTGACAAATAAATAAATAGAAGTGTTGTGGCCTGAGGCTGATGCAATGACACTTGGGAATGGGGATGCCTGGGTGGACGTTTTGGTTTGCATTGCTTGGCTGGTCAGCCTTGAAAGACTGTGAGGCTTCAGTCAACAAAGCATTACTTAAGGTGTTCTTAAATATAAACATGCACAGTTATTTTAAGTTAAATATCTGTTAAGATGCTTTGCTGGTCCAGTTTCTGCTGGCCCCCCATTACTAGAAGTTGTGGTATTCTTAACAGGAGGAGATCAAAATCCTTGAATGAAAAGCTCTAAAGAGGGTTACATTATAAAAGGGCAAAATAAACATTAGCCACTTACCTGAATGTGTGTACATCAACACAGCTTGTTTCTAACATTTAAAAAAAATCAGATAAATTTCTTTCCCTTTGTTTTCTGTTTCCTGTAGCTAAGGCTTGATAATGTTTGAAACTTAATTCAATAATAATTATTAATGATCATATAGAATACCCTGCATTACCTCCTTAATTTTATTTTCTACTTTTTTTCATTCAAATAGGCAAAAACAAAGGGGAAAACCTTTTTAATGAAATGTACAGCAACATTTAGGTAGATTTTCCTTGTAGAGCGTTCTGCTTTTTCCATAGTCTTATTTCCAGTGGCTGTTTTTGTGCTACAGAAATCAGGCATGCCACCAGAACATAGGGACATGCAGAAATGCTCCAGTGAGCCTTATTTTAGTGGAAAGTGTTAAAACATTTTATCACTTGAGGAAGCACTATAATATGTGTAACATTTCTTAATATTTTTGCTAGTTTTCTTAGTAGTTTTGTGGATGGGGCAGTATGAAGTTCATTTTAACAAATCAGATCTGTTAGAAGTGATCAAAAGTGAGCTCTCCATATCATTAAAACGTGCCGGTCTCCATCTCAATTTTTACCATTTCAGGTAATTTTCCTTTATAAATGCCTGCAATTTTTCTTAAAAGCTCTACTGGCTCCCTTTATCTCATTAAGCACAATGCAGTTCTTACTAAAACTGAAGTCCTTTTCCATCAGAAGCAACATTAAATCTCCAGCCATGAAGTGGAGTTGGTGCAGGGATTTCAAAGGCTTGTATCTGATTTCCTTAGCTTCACGTGCTTTTTCCTGTTGTAGGATCAAACCCTGCCACTAAAGTGAGATATTTTTTTTCTCGCCTGAAAGAAAACAGTAGTCAATTGAGTACCATTTCTGCTCTGCGTGAGGCTCAGTTTACTAACAGTGAGCAGAGTTTTGTTAACTTCATATTTTGGACAAGCTTGTAAATTTGTTCCCTTCTAATGCTGTGATCTTATCAAGGTTGTACTGTTTTCCTTTTCTTCTCGTCCACCCCCATCTCCTTTCTTCCCTTTTTTTGAAGTGCAGCCTTCTGATCAATGTGCACTTTTTCTTTTTTTTTTTTTTTTTTTTTTTTCCATTTCCCTAAATACATCATGAAAAAGGATGAGGTTTCCGCCTTAATTGCTTGTGCCTTTTATTCACATTCCTCTCTCAGCCAGAATTGTGAAAAGAGTGTTAGTAAAAGGCTGCACAATAGAGCTTTTCATTAGGCCTCAACAAGGCACACAAAAGAAGGCTTTTGGAAAGAGTGAATGCAGGACTTTAATTTGCAGGTGGAGAGTAGATAAAAGGTGCTGACGCCTCTATTATTCTCTTACTTAGGTGACCCCTACCCCGTTCAGCTGATCCCAACTACCATGGCAGCTGCTGCCGCAGCAACACCGGGCTTAGGCCCACTCCAACTGCAGGTAAGTCCCAGCACAATGTAGAGGAGGCAAAGGTTAAGTAAATATGAAAACCAGTTTTCTCTTCCTTTGGAACACAATGCAATTAGCTGGGGTTTTTTTTGGTTGGTTTTTTTTTTTTTTTTTTTTGGGTGGGGGGGCTCTTCTCCTCACGCAAAATTTGCATCTGAAGCAGAAAGAGTCATCGAATGATAACGCGTTTCCCTTTCACCTCGCTGGGAGTTTTGGGCCTCTGTTGTTAATTTAACTACTTTTAGGTTTGTACTTTGAATTCCCTCCCAGCAGCGCGTTTGCTTTTCTTATTGACATGGTTTAACCCCAGACAAGGACTCAGTACTACACAGCCACTCGCTAACTTCCCAAAAGTGGGATGGGTAAGAGAATCGGGAAGTACAAGGTAAAACCCATGGGCTGAGAGAAGAACAGTTTCATAATTGATAGAACGTAAAATACAGTAATAGTGATAGCAGCAATTGTAATGAAAAAGAGAGAAGAGTACAACCCAAGAAAACAATTGCTGACCAGTGCCCAGCCTGTCCCCAAACAGTGGTTGACCCCTCCTGAACAAGTGTCCCCAGTTTGTAAACTGGACGTGATGTTCTTTGCAATGATATCTCTATGGGATGTTCCTTTGGCCAGTTCAGCTGTCCCAGCCTTGCTGCCTCCCAGGGTTTTTGTGCAGCTTCTCACAGACAGAGCATGGGAAACTTTAGAAATCCTTGATTTAGGGTAAGGACTACTTAGCAACAACCAAAACATCAGTGTGTTATCAAACGTTACTCTCATCCTAAATCCAAGACACAGCGCTGTACCAGCTACTAAGAAGAAAGCCAATGCTATCCCAGCTGAAACAGGGACACTTTTCCTTTAGATCGTTCTCATGCAGGCTGTAAAATACCGAAAGGAAATGGATTGTCAGGCAGAAAAGCTCTGTCCTGACAAGCACTTTTAAACTGCTTAGAAGTCGTTAACATGATTATGTCCTTTTAGGCCATAAGCTCTTCAGAGCAATAACTGGCCCCTCCTACTGTGTTTTATGGTACCCAGAGCATTTTAGGCACTGCTGTATTGCAGATAATTAGTGATTATTCTAATTTAACATAGACAATTGGAAAACAGGTGGAAAGATACTAAAGGGTTTGAGTTTTTTTCAGCTACACTGAGGAGTTGACCTGGTAGCCAGATGTATCTGGTTCAGACTGTCAGTATTCTGAATTTTGGAGGCATGAGGGTGTCCATGGGTCTTAGTGATAGCAAATCTTTGGATATTCCTGATCAGCCACACGACCCTTGTTAAGTTATTTGAGTTAGGCAAATGTGATGTCCATTGCCACAGTGTGAATTTTGCTACCTGCCATATATGCTTGGCTGGTAGAATGAAGCCAAATAATGCTTGTGACTGAGAAGAAATCAAGCTCCAAATCACCTCTAACTCTGCAAAGTCTGGATTGTCACTCTTTCCTGGAAACATAAAAAGCCCCAAAGTCTCCACTGCAAATGCATCTCCCTTCTCATTATTATTTGCCAAGTCACGTGGAGCAGCAGAGCTTTATACCTGCTTGGAAGGGCTCAGCAGTTATAACTGGGATGTGTGAAATGCATTCTCCAGCTCAGTTTGGCCCATGTCAGTATGAGGTAGACATCAGATATTTCAGTTGTTTGGCCAGCGTACTAGAGCGTGGGACATACTTCTGGGGAAGATTTTTTTTTATTATTTTTTTTTTAATTTTATTTTAACACAGCCAGCGGAAGTTAGCTGAGTTTCACAGAAATTGCTGCCAGTGTGTAAGCTGACACATTCCATGCACCACAGAGGTTAATACATTCACTCCTATTGTGCCTTTGTATGAAAAGCAACATTGTCTGTGTGTTAGTTTCTGATTCTCTGAGTTACAAATACTGTAGGCAGCTTAAGAATCACGGGAGCCATATAAGTCATCCCTCTGAAATGAATTTTGAGGCGTAACGTCAGTATTGATAAAGTGCTTATAATAGCCAAACACACATGAACAGACATATGGAAGAAAGAGGGAGGGAAAAAGGAAAAACAAACATGGAGCTAGCTTGCAATGTGCAAACAAGTCTGATTCTAATTCTTATTTTTGCAGTCATTCAAGTTAGTCCTAAAATAATGCATCAGTGCTCCGGTAAGATGGTAGGATGGTTTACTTTCATTTCAGGACCAGCTTTGGGCTGTATCTATGCATGCTGTGGGCTGAAGTATCCTGATTAAAATAAGCCTTATCACAATAACAGTTGTCTTGTTAAAAGGTGGGCTTTGTGCAAAAGTGACTGCAGTCATAAATATCTTAGGATGAGTTTAGGTTATGGAAAAGTTGAGAACCTCAAAGGCCTCTTGTTTCTGTGCAGAGAACATTAAAATGAAAATATTGACCAAATTCACCTATGTTGTTTTGCTACATGTCTGGAATTCGAGGGAGAGTTTGGCAGCCAGTCAGTGGGAGAGGCTCAAATTACTAACTTAGTGGACTCTCTTAAATTTTTCAGATCTGATCTCTGAGGGCATGTATATGCTAGAAATAAATCGGAGCTGATTTTCCTTCTTAACAGCGATTTTTAGCTATCATTGCAATCTGATAGAAATTGGACCTGCCTCTGAACTTCTGGTGCCATTTGAAAGAGTCGGGTTAGACTGGCTTTTGGAAAGGTTTTATCATACAGGACTCAAAATGGATGCTCACCTAGGTGGATGGAGCTCAACTTAGTTGCTAGACTAGAAAGACTGTGCCTTCCAAATTCTGTTCAAATCCAGTTCAGTTCAGTGATTACTTTGTTGAGTCATAAGGAAAGATTCATTAGTTTTTTGGTCCAAACCCACCTTTAAATGGCTTTGCAGTCTCTTTCAAGGAGGAGCTCTTTTACTTCAGACATGCCACTCCACTGCATTACTTACAATTCTGGTGTTCCTTACACACCCTCTGTCATCTGGTCATCAGACAGTGAAAGGTCAGAAAAGTGGAATGTTCCTTCTTTTCTTCTTTCTCTATACTCCCTATCACTCATCTTTCAGACTTTGTGTACTTAAAGTGGGGGAGATCAAAGGACCTGACACAATGCTCAGTTTGTTGCTCCCAGCAAATTTCGGTACACAACATTATCTCAGTGAAGACAAAGCCAAGGAATTTTTCTTGTTTGTTTATGTAACAATAAACATGTCTTTGTTATTTCACTAGAGAATTTTAAGTCGGGTCATGGCTTTAGTGGTGTACTGTGAGATCAACAGGAAGTACTTTTTTTATCCCTCGTTGTCAAAATTGAATTTTCTTTTCTGTAAATGAAATGCACGCTGTATTTATAGAAGAAGGACTAGCACCTGATTGTTTTGCTGTAGCAAAGAAGCTCTTTGTCAGTGGAAATGTAGTCTCTCATTTTGAAATCCCCTGTTGGTTCGCAGTGACAGCTTTGTAATCCAAAGCCCTGCGTTCCTCTCCCCGCCTTTGGGTCCCCACTGGGGTTTACAGATTCTGTCATCTGATATTTGCCACAGTCAGCCATGTGGGATTGCCTTGATTTCCCATATCCACAGAGAGGCTAACAACTCAACGAGAATGGAAGCTAAAACTTACATTGTTAGATGTTGCAAAGGAAGTAAAGATGTTGTAAAGATGGATGGGGCCATGTTGGAAAAGCTGGAGCTAACACGGTGCCAGCTTGAACCTGTCCTCTGATAAAGTGCTGTCTATCAGCCCCATGTATTGACTCATCCCCACTTTTAATGACAAAAATGCCGTTTGGGGGAAAAAAAGGTGGTTTTAGCTTTCCTCTGTTGCTGAGAAAACTCAGTCCTGAACATTACTGCAGTAAAATCCCTCTGGGTAAGCACATGGGTTTCTTACGTCATTTTTTTTCCACTCATAAACATCATCTGGTCTTGTTCTTCAAGAGTGGTGCAGGATGGCGATTATGAGAAAAAAAAACTGATCATAAATTGTCAGTGTTTTTCACTGAATAAGGCTAATGACTCAAAAGTACTGCTGTATGCCTTATATGAACATGGTGTTTTCCTATATGGTTCAGCAGACGAGGGAATTAAGTTCCTCCATCTTGAAGATCAACATTCAGAACTGTAAACATAGATGTGGTGTAACAAGTTTTGCACAAACTAAAAGGGTTTGTTCTGGTAACAGTCATCTTGGGCATAGCTAAGTATAAAATAGATGTTTTCATAAGTCTGAGCAAATTCTTTATAAAACTGTATCTGAAAGTTTCTTTACTGATAAAAAGTATTTTGTGAATAGTTTTTTGAGCATTAGGAGACAGAGGAACTAATCACACAATCTGAAAACTGAGAGGAATCTGCACCATTGGGAGTGGGAATGGTTCAGATTTCCCAGATTGCTTGTTTGATAACCAGATAGTGACAACAACTGATTAACTGGCAGCAACACAAATGCTGTATATACCCATAACTCCATTGAAGGATAATGCTGGATGAATAATGACAGCTGCCTGTGTAGTCTTACTGTATGGACATTTTGTGTCCTGTCAAAACAGTATAGCAGTCTGATGTAATACAGACTTCCTGAAAACATCTGCTCTTGGAAAAAAAAACCACCCCAAAAAGTTTGCAGTGCCAGCAATCAAACTTTCTTCCTTCTTCTTCCTAGCGTGAAACAGGACTTCATAATTATATGTGGCTGTGTTCAACATCATGTCCAAATCTGTCACTGTATGAATCAAGAGAACCTCCCATCAGTGTCTAAGTGTGAAAACATTTTAGCTGTGGCTAAGTTCTGAACATCAGGAGAGTCCTGTATTCTCTGACTATTTGTATAAAGATGATGATGAGCCTATTTAGACCTTAAACAGTCTGGCCAAGTCTTTTAGTCTCCACTTCCTATACTAAGTACTTGGGACAATTAATTTTTTCTTATTACAGACCTGTTCTCTTAGTTGTGTGGTAAGATGCATATCAAGGGCTGAATTTTAATGGAATTTTAAAAACTGGACCACAGTTTTGGAAATATTTGGGCCTCCAGCAGGCACTGATGCAAGAGATTAGATTTTGAGAAAAATTAAGCCCATTTGGAGTTTGAGGGCTTTGCAAAGTTGTTCATCCTGCTATTATTTAGGTGCCGACTCAGTAAAAATGTTCCTTTGGAAATCTTTGCTTTTAGGTATCTTAAGGATCCATAATCACTGGAAAAGATGGAGCACTTTAACAAGTGAGCAGTTACTGATCAGGAGGCAGTGTTCCAGTGGTCATACAAAGTATTCCATAAGACGTCTGTTGCCTATGAAACAAAAGTAAAGCATGAAGTAAAAGTAAAATTAAAGCCTTTTCAGTCTGATAATTTTTTTTTGCTTTTCTTACATACCAACTTCCTTCTGGCATCTTCACCATTGCAGGGATGAGCTGCATATCTCCACTTGCCAGTTCAGGCTATTTCTCTGAAGTGTCTCCTTAAGTTTCATTTGAAATGTTACTGAGGACAGAACTTCCCCTTGCTCTTAAAGAGATATTAGCATATTGTCATGCATTAATTGTCAAGCACATGTAATAACTGGGGGGGTTTTTGCATATCTCTGATTTCGTGCTATAATCTCTGGATACAACCAGTTTTGCCCAATTAAGCAGTTGACCTTCCAGTGTTACAACACATCAAATCTGTGAAAGAAGACTGAAAAAGCTGTACAAACACTGTAGTGATGCATCTGAATATTGAAAACTTTATTCTTTCCTTGTTTTGGGGAGTCAAGTTGCCAGAGCTGCAAAGACATATGAATTATTTCTGATGAAGGAAAGTCTAGCACCCCATTATTGTCTCTACGGAATGTAGCCAAGAGATGGCAATACTTTATCCATTATTCATTGACTCTGCAGTCTGCATTCACGACCTCTTTGGGATATTACTATAACCAGTTCTTTGCTTGCAAGAAAGTAAACTGTTTCTTAGCAGTGCAAGGTTATTTCTTCTATTTGCTGGGCAGCGTCTTCCTTTAAATACCATCCAAGCTGGCTTTTCAACAGTGAGAGTCAGTATCCTTTCCCTGTTTTTTTTTTTTTTTTTGCTTTACCTGTTCTCATTAACTGGACTCTGACTTCATTTGTAGGGAATGAATCATTACTGCACAGTTTAATTGCAATGTTATAATACTCATGCAATCCACTTAAGTATTAAAAAAAAAAAAAAAAAAAAAAAAAAAAAAAAAAAAAAAAAACACACCACCAAAATGTAGAATTAGTTTTTCACTGTGAGCACACACATCTGGGGGAAAAAAAAAACCAACCAAGTACATGAAAAGTGACATAAAAGTGACATTTCTCATTAGCAGAACCAAAAGGTGGCAGTTGTCCATCTGCCATTAGCTCAGTGTATGGCTGTGCTGTTTCTTATGGCCATCACAAACAACAATAATAACAGGAGTAATAAAGCAACTTTTTTTTTTTTTGTTGGATGCCCTTTTAAATAGTTTTTTAAGTTGTCGCTTTATGCAGATTCTATATTCCCTTCTTCTGTCTACCACTTCTTTTTGGCTTTGTAAGTGAATGTGTTGGCCACTGTTGGCCACCTGTGCTGCACTTGAGTAGCCAAGATGTCTATTTCAAAAGAGATCAGTGAAGACCAGGGTCCTTCAGCAAGAAAAATGTGGGGCCCAGAACTCTTCATGTAAAAGAAGCTACAGCCATCTAACCAGGGTGAAGATCTCTTTGTTGTTGTGAGTTGTCTTCAAAAGATTTTATCTTTCCAAGGTTTCTTGCTTTTTTTTTATAAAGTCTTAGTGATGATTTTAAGATACTCATTAAACTATAAAAAGTAAGGTGTGGGGTTGGCTGTTGATTGCCAAGGGCATCTCTGAAAAATCCCTACATTTTTAAAAGGAAAAAGTTTCTCTCCATTAACTCAAAAGCAAGCCTTGTCAACACCAGGATGCAACTACTCCTCAGTTTCTGGATACCTGCTGAAAACTAGAGAATTGTGGTAGATTGTGTAAAAGCATGAACCACAGAACACAGCTCAAATAAATCTTCTTCATGGTGGGTAAATGTGCTTTGTAGTTGGCATTTAAATAGCCCATTGTTGCCTTTGATAGAATCTTACACAATGTTATGGGCAAACTCAATATATTCTATTAAAATAGTTTTGAATGAAAAGCTTGATCACATAATTTTATCAGAATCCAATCAATTTAGGAAAAACAGTGATTACAGCAGACTACATAGAAATGCTTTGTGTTTTATTGAGCACTGTGAATATCTGAGCCACATGCACAGTGGACATTTACAGGCAGTAAATACACATGGTAAAACAATATCATGGCTACTCTATGGGTTGTCAAATTAAAACTCCCTCCCCCCTCCAGGGGAAAGAATTAGCAGAGGTAGCATATCCATTTTATCTAGATTAACAGTCCTTTCTGCACAACTTTCAGATTCCATCCATATCTATGAAAAATGAAAAAAGACTGGAAAATGACCAGCCTGTCTGCCTTCCAGTTGTAACTCAGGCCTGCTGTTTGCTAGCAGACCTCTGTCTGCATGAGTGAGTTTTCCTCTAGGTTAAAGAGACTGAATTCCCTCCTCCCCCTCCCTCCGACCCTGAGCCTGCAGGGCAGACAGACAGAAGCACACATATGATTAATACAGCACAGCTGCAGGAGTGACTCATTTGCATATGTATTAATAGAGGCAAAAACAACAATTCAATTACATACAGAGACATTCTGCATACTAAGGAACATATGCAAATAGCCTGGAAAAAGTGCAGCCAGCATTCTCCCCGACTTCCCTGAGCTCACATGGGCCAGAGTCAGAGCCCAGCAGTTTGCAGGAAAGAAGAAGAACCTGTTATGAGATGCTTAAACAGCTATTACTCCTCCTCCCCCCACCCCCTGGGTTCCTAGAAGATGTTTGACATTTGGACAATGGAAACAGCACATCTTTTCCATGTTATTTCCCATTCACCAGCCTTCAGCTTCACGTTGTTGTCTCTTTACATATAAGCCCCCAGCATGAGGACAGCAAATCCTTTGCCTCATCTTCCATACACACATCCATCCTATCTTCCTTTCACCTCATCACTTGTGTTGTTTCCATTCTGCTTTGTCCTCCTCTGCCACAAGATTTCTCTTCTCCTGAATGAGCACAAGATAACCATTTCTGTGCCTTCACTTTGCAGGGACCATGTATACCTGATCATAATATAACTCAGTGATTTTCTGCTAGGGGACCATTCATCCTTTCAGTGGGTCTAAAAGGTGTCTCAGGGAAGTTAACCTGTTTTAGGTGGACTGTTCTACATTGTGATACGTTGGTCTTTGCTAAGAAAGTTGTGGAGTTCTCAAGTGGAAAAGATGAGAACCCACAGGTGTTCAGTGGTTCACACTACAGCTGATGGGGTTCTTGATAACTGGTGCAGAATCTGATTCTAGCAATAGAAACAGACGTTCTCTGACTCTTACAGGAATTTATTAGGGCTTTCAAAAGCAGGTTGGAAGTATTGCAGCCACTGGAACTTATGCTATAGGAACACTTAAGCTATCAGGTTTTTTAGCTGTAAGTTATTCCCTAACCTTGTGTTTTAACTACAAAAACCATCTATGTGCTCAGTATGCTTTTCATACGGGCCGTTCACACACTGTAATATGCAACAAAACGTTAGGCCATGATCCTACCCAGGATCCTAATTTCTGGGAAATTTAACATTGACCTTCATGGACTAGTTAAGTAGAGCTCTGTTTCAACTTTGAGAAGAGATAACAAGTCACTAAAAACTTTTGGAAACCTGACAAAGCCATTAAGATGCCCAACTGTCTTGGGTGGCAACCCTCTGTGTTTCAAGCAGCCTGAATTACTGGCTATTTGTCTGAAACATCTCCGTGGTGTGAGCAGGGAAAAATAGGTCATGCAGGGAAGAGTGTGCAACTGTCTGGCAAGTGTGCTTGTGAGGTCAGGTCATCCTTAATTTCTTTTCTCTTGCAAAAATGTTACACTTGTTTCTTTTTGGGGTTAGCCTGACAGACGGAAGCAGATTACTCCTTGATTATTTATAAGGCATTAATTTTAGATGAATATTGCTGAAGTAACTGACATCATAAGTAGTTTTAGCAGCCAGCAGAAGAGCCTGTTTGCAGATTGGAGTATGACAGTCTTCACTTATACAATGTCTTAAGAGAAAGTCTGAAGTTTTGAAAGAAGAGACAAGGAGTGGAAGCATCTGTATCAGCAAGGACTTTGTACTTCAGTGCGATAGAACCGAGACTTCAGGTCACTGAAATTGTGGTGTCAAAGCCGTGAGTTCAACCAGCTGCAAGAGAAAACCAGTGTCAAAATAGCAGCAGTGGCAGCACCTGCCTGCCAGTGTTCTAAGCCAGGGTGGGGAAAAACCGCCTGAGAATTCTTACACTGCCCCAAAGTAACTTCTGTTGTGAAAAAGGTAAATAACAGCCCTTGTACATACCTTGAGATGCTTCCCTTCCTATACAGCACTGCAGCTCTATGGGGTGTTTGTGTTTCACATTGCTTCATGGCTTACATTCACTGGGAATTAATGCTCCTGGGAAAGGTCTGTATGAAAAACCTGGTAACAGAACCAAAAAAACTCTTTCTTTTTTTTTTTCCCCCCTCCCTACTTTGTGTCCTTTGCACATTCCAGACACTGGGTTTTGAACGAGTTGGCTTACACTACTGGTTTTCCTATTATGTTGTTTGCTCTTTTCAGAGGGATGTTGCTGAAAAGAAGATTATATAATCATGCAAATCAGATTGTATAATCCTGAGCAAACTGTCCGGCGGGGGGAGAGGAGGGGACACCACACTGAGTGGAGCTTGGCTGGCTCTGGGGGAACTGGCTCTGAAACCACAAACTGGGGCGTTGTGGGGCTCCTGTGAGACATGAAAGCTGCAGTCAGACTAGGAAATTCTTCTGAGTATCTCTGGAGTTCGTTGTCTTCATGCTGAACTCTGCCAGTACAGTGTGTATTTGCAGTCCCCCCAGCAGAACATCACCACGGACAGACACACAGGAAAACTGCAAATCAGTGACATGCCCACACTCCAGTGCTTGTGGAACAATGCTGCAAATAACAACAGGGAGAAACACTGACAAACCTGCACAAACTAAGTGCTTCCTGATACATACTTACTTCTTTAGATCCACTAATCAAATTACCACAATTACTCATCCTAAAATGTAGCACAAGAAATTCTTCTCCCGAGGTCTTGCTCTCTCTGTTGTATATGGTTTGCTGTTAGATGCAGATTGGTGTAATACATGAATGTGTAAGAATTTCGATTTATGTTTTATTTCTCACTACAGTCTATTTTATGACCATTCTTTTTTGTCCATAGTTTAGGTCATTTCCAGTTGAAAAGGCAGAACAGGACAGAAGTAAACAAACAGAATAGTAAATGTGTGCACGAGGAGTGCATCACTGCTCTGTGATATAAATTGCATATGGCAAGAGCAGTGCAAGCCTTTAGAAGTTTCTGAACTCTTACCCTTTCTTTTATTAAGTCTGATTCCTTGCCAGGCTTGACTGTTAGCAGCCAGGATATTTGATCACCCTTTTATGAATGGGGGCTAATATTAGGCACAGTTTGAAACTCTGAAATACCTAATTACTGTAGACTGTAGATCAAAGTGTTAGGCAACAAACCACTGAGGTCAGGAGGCTCGTTCTGTTTTACTCTCCAAAGTCATCAACTGAACTTTTCTCAATAGAAGATACCTAGTATCTGGAGATGTACCTTTTACAGTGTTAAACTTAATTATTCTGTTGTGCCTGGATAGCATAAGTTTGTTCCTGAAGTTAAGTCAAAATACAATTTTTCCCCAGTGTGTAGGCTTTTTCCTCAAATTCCTTTTCTCTTTTCAGAGGGTCTTAAAGCTTTCAGCTCTAGTGAATTTTAGTGAAATCTATCTGAACAAGAAAACTTGGAGGCAACAGTACCCGCACCTCCTACTAGTCCTCAAAACTAGCTTTTAAATTTTGCAGTCTGCATGAGCTCTGCTCCTTGGAGTCTGATTCCCAGAGTAGCTTCTGAGTAGCCCATTCACTTTGCATAACTGCCTTATTTGTTTGCCATTTTTACCAGTGGTCTGTTTCTGTTCCATTCCTTGGGTTCTAAGGAGAAAAGTACTTCAGGCTGCTGGATTTACATTCCTTAACCCTTAGCCATAAAGACTGCTCACATCACAGATGAGTTACCTGGCTGGAAATATGCTGCAGATTTGTTAGGTCATCTGTCTTGAAGGCTGGCAGACTCTGAAATTACAGGGAGCAGGGCTGTCAGAAAGCTACTGTGTGAGTTGTCTTTCCTTAATGGGCAAACATGCAAATGGAAGTAAAAAGCAAAAAGAAAAGGCATGTATGCAAGAAAGGAAAATGGTTTTTAAAAAGTGTGTGTTGTGAGCTGAGGGAAGCTTAGAAATCAGTATCCTGTGATTATCAGTACAACAGGAAAGCAGTAAGAAAGTTTTAAATGCTGTCATAGTAGTAGAAAGCGAGATTTTCAAAAGTGTTTTCCACCTCTGTCTGCACCTCTGTGTCTTGCTATTTGGAGGTATTTCTCTCTCTGTTTAAAATCTGCATTGCAGCAGAGGCTTCTTGCTGTATTGCAAGCTGTACTTTGCTTTAGGAACCACAGCTGTGCCACATCCTGCACCAGCAGCCACTGACAGGGGCAATCTGTTTGTGGCATATTGAGGTAGTCAAGCTGTCTTTGGGGACTGCTGTGGAGTGGCTTTTTCCAGCTCCTTCCTATAGGTGCAGTGTCTCTTGCTCCCAGAGGGGCCTGGGGCTGCCAGTCTGTGCTCAGGGGGATGAGGTTAATCCTTCAGAGACCTGGGGAGCCATGAGGAGTGGTGCCCCTGCCTGATGTGCTCAGGGGTCCAAAAATGCATCATTTCCTGTGTGTCTCCCTGTAGAGGCAGGGCTGGGGAAGGATGGTTGTCCCTCAGCACACCTGGGTAGCAACACCAGTGGCTCTCTGCCCTTCTGAAGGTGAAGTGTCAACTCTGCAGGTTACTCCTCTCCACGTACTGCAGTGTGAAAATTGCACCTGGCAACAAATCCTTTCTCCCTTTCTTTCCCCTTCCATGGCTCAAAACAGTCTTTATAAATTATAACAGTGTGTTCTCTGTTAATACACCAAAACAGTACAGCTTGTGATAGTGTTATTGAAGTGTTTTAGGCCATTACTGTAGAATACAGCAGCATATTTATTTTGTTAAGGGAACCAAATGGTTCTAGCTGAATTTGGCACAAGAACATGGCTGAAGTCCTAGTTTATCTCTCATGTAGATTTTACCATTAAACTCTGAACTTCTGAAAATAAAAAAATTCATGTTAGAAACACTAATAGGTGTGCTACATTTTATAGCAGGTTAAACTGTCCTTAAAAATCTCTTACTTTCTCCACAGTAGTTCTGCATTAGTATTTGTTCAGTATTCCAAGTTTTTTTGTTTTACAAACTAGGGCTTATTGGAGTTGAGGGTGAGCAATACATGGAACCATAGGATCACAGAATGGCCTGTGTTGGGAGAGACCTTAGACATCACCTGTTTCCAACCCTCATGGGCACTTTCCACTAGACCAGGTTGCTCAGAGTCCCATCCAACCTGTCCTGGAACACTTCCAGGGATGGGGCAGCCACAGCTTCCCTGTGCAACCTATTCCAGTTGCCTTACCACGGGAAAATTTCTTCCTAATATCAAATGTCCACCCACTCTGTCAGTTCAAAGCCATCCTACCCTTGTAACTCTGCTCCTCCATCTTTCCTGTAGGCTCCCTTCAAGTACTGGAAGGCCACATTTAGGTCACTCCAAAGCCTTCTCTTTTCCAGGCTGAGCAATCCCAATTCTCTCAGCCTTTCCTTGTAGGAGAGATGTTTCATTCCCACTGTGAGCTTCTTGTCCTTCTCTGGATTCACTCCATCAGCTCCATGTCCTTCCTGTGCTGGGACTTCGGGGCTGGAGGCAGCACTGCAGGTCAGGTCTGTCCTGAGCAGGGCAGAGGGGCAGAATCCCCTCACTCAGGCATTTGATTTAACCCACTCTCCTGCTATGCCAATAGCTGCCTAGAAATACAGCTCCTTTCAGGGCTACCATCCCTACTTATCCCATTATCATGGCAGCTTTGCTTCTTGCTGTACACTGCTCTGATACAGTGATGGTGAGAGTAATTCGGGCAGTGTGTATCAGTGTGTGTTTGGGGAAGATTTTGAAGGAGGCCTGAAGGGATTTGGGAGCCCAGCAATAATGAATTTCTCACGGGGGCGTTGAAAATGGGATGTATGCAACATTGGCACTTAAACCGTTCCTCCTCTCCGCAGCTATTTCATTGTTCCCACGTTCCGTTGTGGGGACAGGAAACCCCACAGATGTGTCAGAATTCTGTCAGGCTGCTTGATGGTCAGGTGCTGTTGGTTTGGTGACGCAGTTTTCATTGGGTACAACGAAAGGACACAAGTGCTCAGCTTCTCCAACCTCTGATCCGAGCTGGCCAAACTGACATTTGTGCAGTGGCTCGTGTTTCGGTGCTGGCTTTCACTTCAGGTGGGGAGAAAGAGAGAGTGAGCATCATTTCCCAGTGTTTCATGTTGTGTGCCAGCATGTCATATCCTGCATGCTCGTTCTTTAGAGTTTTGTGAGACTCCCAACCAAACTGAACGCTGCCCCAAAAGCAGTGTTGAGGACCCTGATTCTTACCCTGCTGTGTGGGCATGGGGAGATGGACCTGTGTCCATAACCTGAGCTCACACAGAAGTTGTTAGAAGAGATTCTAGAAGGAACCATGGCCTACCCAGTTAAAACTCAAAGTATTCTGGTTAGATTTAAGCATTTCTCAAGTCTGATTGGGTTTTTTGTTTGTTTGTTTTTGTTCTTGTTTTTGTTTTTGTTTTTTTGCAACAGTTCACTCAGATTACTTTTATTTCACTTCCCATTAATTGCTCCTCTGGAGCAAGTCCTTAAGGGATGTAGGACGGGTAGGTTGCTTGCACAGCAAATGTTTCTTTCATATCACACTGGGTGGCATTACAGGTTTGTTTTCACTAAAAGGTATTGTTACCCATCAAGTGTGGAAAGAAATGACTACTAAAAACTGAGGAAATGTTCAATTTTTTTAGAAAAGCTGATTTGTCGCTTTCCTCATTGACTATGAACTGAATAGACGTCTAACCCTTAAAATACTTTCTCCCCCTTTTTCCTTTTTATTGCCTGGAATCTTAAGAGCTTTATCATTTGCAGTCATAAAATGAAAATATACACCAAACCCTCAAAGGGCAAGTATGAAATTAAATTATATTTGGGCAGCTGTAACCTTTTAAAACGATCAGATTCCAGTTAATGTATTTCTTCCTGTTCTGAATGCTGCCATGGTGTTTGATGGTGGGAAGCAGTCCAAAGGGCATTGGGAGATAATAAATTCACTGGAAATTTCACCCTGAGGCGAGCCTTGATACACCAAGGCTTCCATTTAGCAGGACTGACCTAAAAATCTTGTCACATCCAAAGGTCACTTAGGTTGGGGTTGGTGTGTCCCATCTATCTTTCCCTGGTGCAAAGAATGACAGCTGAGCTCATAAACAGCCATCAGAATATGGAAGTCAAGCAGGGGGGAGAGGAAGGAAGGATAATACTGCTGACAACTTCTTAGATTTCCTAGGCCAACTTTCTAGGCCAATGAGACCAGATACCGTCAGTGGGGCTGCTTGCTGCAGGTACTTCACAAATGGCAACTCAGTTAAAAGAGGTTACGAGTGAGCATGGAGCTCTGAAACAAGGGAGTCCCCCCATGTCTGCAAATGCCATGTTATCCTGCTAGCACACATTATGCTGTCCCTGAACATCTCCTACTTGCTGCCAGGCTCCTTAGTCAAAACAATTTACAGTTCATACAATGCCTTACTTTCAAGGAGGGTCAAAAGTCTAAAAAGCTGTCGGTGATGACACTGAAGGTGTCATCTGTAAGAACAATGACTCTAAGGCAGCCATTTGGCACTAATTATAAGCAATAATGAAAGGTAAGATGTTTTCAATCTCATGAGAAAATCTGTGATGTACATCCTCTAGGATGCTGTTTATCCTAAGCTTATTAAAATCAGTATAATCCTCTCACACAATAAATTAAAGCAAAAGGCCCTTCAGGATGACTGTTGTCTTCCAGTCAAAGTTTCTACTTCTGCAGCTGAAAGCTCCAGTGGACCCTTCCTGTGCTTGCAGTATATTAGATATTAAGGTCAGGGCTTGGAGTTGCATAATAGAAGTGTATTTGAAGGACAAAGACCTAACTTGCCATAATTGGTCTTCCTTAATTGGGGATGAGCCCTGCAGCATATGTCCATTGTATCCTGGTGGTGTGAATCTCCTTCTCAAAATTCCTCAAGAGGAGGATGAGAGAGACAGACTGCCAGTCACTGCTGGGATGCAGGAGGCAAAGATTCCCTCCTCTACAGCCTGTCTTGATGGGAAAAAAGAAATTGTTGTTCAGTGTCCTTCTGGAATGTGGTAACACCCCACTGTTGGAAGAAAGATACTGTGTGTGGTATAAGCATTGGTCTGATTCTTTGGGAAACATTAAGTTGAAGACAAAAATGAAAAATAAATTATTAAATAAAATCTCTAACCTCGGGCATGGGAGAAAAAAAAAATCAAATTAAATACACAAGTTCCAAAATTCACAGGCTATTGACTAAGTTAGGTTTTTTTAACTCCTCCTGGAAATTTGTCGACATCTCTCCATGAAATTTAGTAAATCAGATCCTTCTGAAAAGGATTGTAAATTGTATGTTCCTTTGCTTGTTAAAACTAAACAGAGTATAACTGTTATTTTCAGAAGTATTTCACACATTCTTACAAACATACTATATTTGAGGCAAACACAGTAAAGAAGGGCAAGATTGGCC
Organism: Phylloscopus collybita; assembly: GCA_027886175.1. Taxonomy (NCBI): domain Eukaryota; kingdom Metazoa; phylum Chordata; class Aves; order Passeriformes; family Phylloscopidae; genus Phylloscopus; species Phylloscopus collybita. The sequence continues at coordinate 6,234,661 of JAJNNQ010000016.1, forward strand.
AGCTGTCAGTGTTTGTCTTCATTTTCCTTGGGTTCACACTCTACTTTATGTTAACATATATGTTCTCCACACAAAGCCAAAGTAATTTGCAAGCAACTTTGGGGGAGTTTTATGCCCTTCCCCACATGTTCTGTCCTGAAAATGCAGCTCTATGCCTTACCAGTTGGATGACTTTGAGGAGGGCAAAGTCACTCTCCATCTGACTTGTATAACAAGAAGAAAGGAAGTGTGTGTTTTTCATGAGGTACAGAGAGGACAGATCTCAGATATATTTCACTTTAAATTCAGCTGCTGACACAAAATTCTTAAAACTTACATAGAGGTGCTAAGCACAGACTAGCTACATTTTTTTTTTTTTTTTACTCAGGATGGTGGGATGAGAATAACCTTTAGCCATGGATGCCTAACATGTATAAATCATCTGGCATAACGTTGCAAGTTCCATTCTAGTTTTTATAAAGTGAGATGAGGGTGATTAGCTCAGACTATTCCCACTTTGTGTCACTTTTCCACTGTGACTCAGTTTCCTTTTTCATTTTCCTAGGTAATTCCAGTTTGTAAGCTAGTAATGGTGGGCCATAAAGTCAGAACATTTCTGTGATGGCTGGTAGGGCATGGAGCAGCAAGACCAACTGAGATTCTATTCCTACAGCAGTTGGAATTTGGGAAAGTCACTGAGTCAGTGTGGACTTTGGGAAGTGTGGATATTCCATTGTGCTGGTCTCGGTGCATTGCTTCCCTGTGTTTTCATAGCCATATTCTTTCCATTTCATGCCAGATGACTTTGGACAATTGTCAATAATCCTGATGTTAATGTTTGTTAAATACATGATAGAAATAAAGGTAGTGAGAATAAGCATTGTGTTTAATGGCTGTGATGTTGGCAAGTGCTTTTTTGCTGCTTTAGACGTGGCTTTTATTGTGGTGAGTATGCTCACTTTGAGCAGAGGCCTGTCCTGTGCCATGGTGTTGACTGGAGAAGTTGAGAGATATTTTGCAGTTGCTGACTTTGGCAAAAACAAGGAGTATCCCTGCGTAATGGAGGACTGAACTGTTCCTTGCCTTATTCATGCTTCCCACGCTGGAGTCACAAACACTGGGTAATGTTAATGTTTGTCACGGAAAAATGTAACTGGCAGAAATGTTTCCCATATAAACAATAGGAGAGAGGGCCCAGAGACCTTCCCTCCTCTGGATTGCTCTGGATTCCTTATGGCTGATAATTATAAAGGAGGAGATCATATGGAGGGTGTTACTGCTACGTGGAGGGAAGCAAGGAGAATCCCTGCCTGACATTCCCAGTCTGGAATGGAGATAAATTTGCCAGCTTCTAACTGCAGGAGCAATGAGTGCTGTTCACCCTCCCACTGCAGGGAGCAGCCAGTCCTGAGCAGCACAAAAAGGGTCAATCAAATAGGTCGTACATCATCTGAGGAGGCAGATGTTAGAACATATTGTAATGGGTTGCTGTGAGGATGGCTTGTGGAGTACAGGGGTGGGGGGAGAGCAGCTATCAGTGTTGTTTTCTGTCATGCTCGCTGAAAACATCCAAGTTTTGAGGAAAGTCTCTGAACGCAGGAAATGAAAGCATTAGCATTCCATCTATGTTAGACTTGTGGGCAGAATGACGGAGGTAGAAAAGGAATACGAGTTCCTCTGTAAGACTCCATATAATACCAGTAAGTCTAGGTATTATCTGTGCTTTGCCAAAGTCACTCTTAGCCTTGGAATGTGTGAGTATTTTACCTGAAAAAAAAATATTACTGAGCTCCAGACTATATTAAATACAGAACTGTCAAAATAGCTTCTATTTTAGCAGCGCCCCTAATTCACACCCACTCCAACACCTCCTCGCTCGTTAACCCCATCATCAGACCCAAGTTACTCAAGTGAAATGAAATGGCATTGGGAATGAGGTAATAAACAAAGATTTCTGGATAATGTTATTACTTCATGATAGCAGCTCTTGCTAGTGTGGCTACAGTAAAAGCGTCTTGGTGTTTCCATTGCAAACTCTTTGGTGCTCCCACCTCTTTGGCTTTGTAGACAACTACTCAGCCAGAAGCAATTTAAAATGTGCTTTTGCATCAAGTTTTACTCTTTTTTTTTTGGATAGAAAAGAGTTCTGTGTTTTGATACTTCGTTATAAAACATGGAAACATTGCTGGGGTTTTTCCTCCTAATCCGAATTTCCAGATGAACAATTTAAAGATATGGATTAGCTCTTTTTATAACCTAGCCATATTATTAACAATTGAAAAATGTCTCTTAAGACAATCTCAGTATTTCATGATTTTGTATAAGCAGATCCATCTTTCTGTTAAAAAAATTCCATACAGGAAATTGGTATGGAGGACAGTTTTCAAAAAGCACTGTTTTCACTCAGGAGTCTATTTTCTTTTTTTTTTTTCTTTTTTTTTTTTTTTTTTTTTTTTTTTTTAGTTTGCTCAGTGCCTCAAAAAAAGTTGTGGAAACCAATTTAACAAATAATCACGGATGGATCAGATGTACTAATGGATTATAGAGCTCGTTACTGGTTAGTCAGTGCTAATAGAGTAACTGTGGAATATGTAGCTATGGAATATGTAGCTGTGGAATTCCTGAAGAGGTAATTTAGAGCTTGCAGCCCTGTTGCCAGTGAAGGACATCCTTTTTGCCTCAATAACCAGAACTCAGAGGGGTTTATTTGTGCATTCCCTCTTGTCTAGTCTTAAGAGCAAAGTGCTGAAGGGGTGAAGCAGAGAGTGGGCACCTCCTTAGGGTGCCCAGATAAGCTGGAATAGTGTGGGACCTAGGATGGCAGTTGCATTTCCTGTGGTTGGGTTGAGGCAAAGGGCAAAGCTTCCCACTTGCCATGGGAACAGGAGGCCCCAGCAGTTCCTGGTTGTCCACACGGATTGGCGAAACCAGAAGCAGCCGCGTGAAGTTCCAAAGTTCATCTCATAGCTCTTCTTGTGCTTGGGTGATGCATAGCATGAGAGGGACATGAAAGTTAAAGATATCATTCCCTTTGACTTTCAGTCATGTTATTGTGCCCATGGCTCCTTAAACCTGAAGTACAGCTTGTGCCAAAAGAGGAATACTGGAGTGAGTTCCAGGCTCTTGGTGCATGGGTTGCAGTCTGGCCATGCAGTGTGCCTGGGCCTTGCTGTCTGTGGTTTCTTGTGGTGGGAGTCAGAAACTGACTCCTGAGGGATCTCAGATGTTTTCAGAGACCACTTTGAGGGAACAAATTCTCTAAGACTAAACTACATGTACATGTCCTAATGGAGTATGCAAAGTGTCACTTTTCCCATTACATCAGTGTAAGCATGGAAATAGTGAGATGAACCAGAAAACAGCTTCTTATGTTATTTCCTGAGAAATTTGCCAAAGCTTCACAGAGGTTTCAGGCTCTCTGGAGTTTTATGGGCTCCATTGGAGGGGGAGTTTTACAGACCACACCCATTTTATCATGAAATCAAAGAACAGAAAGATTGAGCAGCTCTTGAGTTGTTTCTGTTACTTCATTTTGTTCAAGAGGGGCTTTCCTGTAACGTAGCAAGCTCCAAAACAGTGACATTAATGGAGTGCTTTCTGCTCTCTCAGCAATTCTGAATAATGGCCTCCCCTCTACATACCCTAACATCTCTTTGTAGCCTGTCCTCTCCCAAGCTCAAGCATCCCAATTAAACAAACATGCATTTGTGTTTTAAGCATCCAAGTTATCCAGCTTCTAGCAATGGGGCTAAATTGAATTTAGGCACTCCCATGAGTTTCAAGTTGATAGGACTCAATTTGATGGTTGAGAACATTAGAAGTCTGACCAGAGGGAAACTCAGCTGGTTTCTGGTTTGGAACATAGATTTACTCTGATACAGTGAGGTTCAAAATATTCTAGTTCAAGACTGGGGCAGTTTCTTTGCTGGTGATTGAAATAACAGTTTCCCACAGGTCTAAAAAATTTGCTTGACTTTTTCTGCAAGCCTTGTCTTTAACAATACCTAGAACAAAACAACTCTGTTTTAGAAGAGGGGATTCCATGGGGGTTAAAGCCAAAGGAAAGGTACATTTGAGCTGGAGCTTTCCTTAGTTCTTGTACAATATTCTGCTTCTGTGGAAGGGGATCACAGTGTGCTGCTGGGGAGGACAACTGCTGCCCTGCACTGATACTACAACTTCACAACAGGATCTCACAGGATGAGGTAGGACTTGTTAGCTTTCTTGAGGACTTGTGGAAGGAGATTTTAAAGCAATGAACATGACAAAAAAAATTACATGAGAGGTAAATTTAATTGAACCTGTTTGAAAATTTTCTGTGGCACAGAAACTCGTAAACTGGAGAGGTAACACTGTAGGATTGACATTCTTCTCCTCCAAAATGATAACCTTGCTTGCTCTACTTTCTCCACCTCCAAAAATAAAATGAAATAAAATGAAATAAAATGGAACTAAATAATATAAAATTAAATTAAAATAAAATAAAATAAATAGAATTACTTACACAGGTGACTAAAGATGCCGTGTCACATTCTCTTAGTGTTTCTTGCTAAGGAAAAAGGGAAACAGAAAACAAATCTCTTCAGAACTATTCTAGAAATCAATTTGGTTTAGTTTAGCTTTGGAGCAAGTCCATTTTCTTCTGCAGCTCGGATGGTTTATCCATCACCGGCCTCTGCCTTTCAGTATTCTTCTTCTACCTGTACTTCCTCCTTTAGGTATTCTTTCCAGGGAGGCTTGGCTTGGCAGGACAGAAGTAGCTCAAACACAGTCCTTAGCTCCCATTTAAGGCACAAACACCACATTCTTTCCTCTCTACCCAAGCTGGAAGAGAGCAGCCTTGTTTATGAGGGACTGAGAGTTTGTCACTCTCTGCCTCCTGCGTTTTTATCCAGACCCTTTGACCACGTAATACAACTCGGTTCAAAGAGCAAATTAAGTTTTTGAGTGAGCTGAGTAGATGTCAGTGAACTCCTGTATGTGTCAGATAAATGAGGAACAATGTTAATTTATCCCTTCAAGGACAAAAGATACAATTGTAGGATACTTCAGGTTCAAAAATACTCCTGATGTTAAAAGGGAAACAGACAGGGAAGAAAATGTTTCTCATTTGACTGTTTGATATCAGTTAACAGATGAAGATACAACTTTAGGGGGGCAAAAAATATCCAAGTGTAAGTTTTTACATCTGTTTCTTTTCCTCTCCAACAAACTAATTTGGCAATGTGGCATTGTTGTTTCTGGTAGGTGTTCATCATCTCTTTACTACTTTAGAGGCAGACTTCAGTATTTAGGACTCAGTTCTTATCACAGCTTATCAAGAAGTTTTGAGAGCAGGCTGAGTGCTGTGGTCCACATGTGCTGCAGAATACCTGTTTCACTACTTCATGAAGAAGAGGGACAAGTCACCAAGGAATATTAAAACCATCAATATATAAGAACCTGATACCATATCAGCATTCAAGTCAGCAAATCCATGTTCTCAAAATAAGAAATGCAGTTGACCTTAATCTTTCTACTACAAGCTCTGCACTTAACTTCAGGAGACACAGAGTATTCAGATTTGAAGTAATTAATTCAGTATCAGTCCTAAAGCAGGCACAGATTTTCCCTGACTTAATTCCCTGTTGAATACAACAACTTAAAATGCAAACAGAAAATCTATAAATAAAAACTGGAGAAAGAGTTGCTTAAGGAAATGTGTGTAAAATAGTGAAATGCCTTAATTATAGCTCGGCAATCTGAAATATATAGAACCTTATTTACAGTAATTCTGCTGGCAGTGCTTGCTTGTTAACTACTCTGGTCACTTAATGGATAACAGTGAATGATTACATACAGTACCAGTCAAGTAAAGCAGTGCAATATGAAATAAGTATTTTGTCAAATGGCCACTCATAGAATTTTGGTCTCTCAAATGAAAAATTATACTTACTGAGGTCAGGTGCTCTGAGCTAGTTGCCAAAAACCTGGATATATGTATAAAAAAATAAAGCTCACGGGAAGCATACCTGTGGTAAACAAATAGGCAGTAGTGAGTTTTTTCCTATGGAGTAAAATGTCTGGGCCACTTTACTGACTTCGAGCTTCTAATTTGCCAAAGCTGCAGTGGAGCAGCAGTCTCCATGTGGAACCTTCCCCCAAACACTTCATCTTCATTATGGAACAGTCAGCTCTATCCTGCATTACGGAATAGTTGGTGATAAAGGGGATGCAGTTTACAAAACAAATGCCCCTTCTTAAGCTGCACATGCCTGCTGTTTGTCAGTCCTCTACATTACCACTGCCCATTTTACTGTATAATCCTTGAGGAATATGCTGTCAGAAGTTTGTCCTCACTTTAAAGAAATTCTTCTGCCATTCCTTCTAACATAAGAAGTTCCATGGGCACGAAAATAATTAATAATAGTGGCAGCAAGAACACATTATATTCTGGTACTGCACAATAAACTATAGGAATAATTTTTTGCCAGCGTAATTTTTTTTTTTAATATTTTAAAATGCATGCAGTATTAATTACTTTCCTCAAAGGGGACACTGTTTATCTGCAGCATTTCATCCAACAGGCTTTTTCCATGAGACATTATCAAATTTCCTCTCCAATTGCATTCCATATAGTCACTCTATTTCAATTAGTGTCATATGGTGTGAATATGGTATGTATGAATATGTAGGCCACTTGGGCAGTTTTCCAGTTAAAATCTCTTTACTTGGAAGGAGCAGACAATCTAAAATACACAGTTTGCAATGATATTTTATCACAGAGACCAACAGATCTTATTAGTCTCTGATAGGAAGTGTCTATTGATAAGTTCCTACAGTTACATCCTGTAGAAGGATTGTCTTCTTGTTAAGGCATGGGACAAAGGAGCCATGAGGTCTAGGCTGTAATCAGGAGTTTCCTACAGTCTTCCTGTGTCACCAGGAGCTGTCAGTTATGTCGTGGGTGCTGGTTCTCACCTTGCTAAGAGTTGAACACAATTCATCCACTGGCAGAATTAAAGCCTGCTTTCCAAGGAAAACTGCATTTTCTTCACATTTGAGGGTGTTGGGGTTAGTGTCTTTCCCGTAGAAGCTCCTATAAACACAAGTAGAGTTGTACTTTGGTTAAAATGTGTGTCCTAGCCATCAAAATTACACCAGTCTCTAAGAAAACTCAGAGCCACCATAAATTGTACATACATGTTTTACTTTATTCACCATTACTGTTCTACAGTCAAAGCCAGCTTTGTTTGGAATGTACTGCAGTGGCAGTCTTCGTTAGATCAGAAGTAAACCTAAAGCTCATTCAGTTTTTCAGTGACCTGGATTCCAGCCTTGCTTCTGGGTGCCAAGGATCCCCAGTTGGTCATACCTGAGAAGTTCCAAATGAGAAAAGAACTAGTGCATTCATTCTGGCCTGCTGACTACAGTGGGATTATTCTCAGGAATAAGGTCTGCAGGCCTGGGACCCCAGAGATCAGCTACCAGAATCATATTTTGTGGAGACTTGTGGTCACTGATTCTAAAAGTGATGTTTTTTCTAATATGAGAGAGATGGTGGTTACCAAGGCTATGCCTGTGTATAAATGAAGCCTTGTTCTGTTTGTGAATGCTCCACAGTTTTTTCTAATGAGAACTTGTTTTTCTCAAGATTTCCTTCTAAGCCTAGGGTTTTTTTTAAGGCTAGAGAGACTATTATATTGTCTAGTCTGACAAAACAAGATGTAAAATATTATTGAGCACTATAAATTTTGTTTACAGTTCACCTTCATGGAACACATCTGATCTTGACTGAAACATCATGAGTCAAAATTTCTCTAGGCAGTTCCTCCAAGTGTCACCAATGCTCTCTGATTAAAAGGAGTATATTAATTATCTATTAACTAGCCCAGTCTTTCTGATATTTATTATTCTTCCTTGATATGTGATTTACTTACCTGTCTTCTTCTCTTAGGCTAAATGCAGAGAATAGCTAGGATGGGGGTTTTCAAAGAAAGTTAGTTGGGTTTTGAAGCCATGGCAAGGAGCAGTGCAGCTTTTCAATATTTATATAAATATTTCATATTTTCTCTAGTCTCTGTGTGGTCCACAATTTTGGGGTGAATTTAGTGATCCAGCTTGCTATTTTTTGCTTGGTGAATAAAACAAGGTCCTTTGCCACAGAGAGTGTCTGCATAGCTCAGCACTGGGAGCAGGGCAGTTTCTTGTTGGAATTGCAGGAATTGTTTCTTGTAGGAATTGGCTGTGATAAAGGCAAATGTTAGGTAGAACAGTAATAATTCTCAACTGCATTCAGAATTCTATGGAACAAAGCAAAATAAATCCCCAAATAAACCAAAATACATTTGAGTGCATCTCAGGATCTTGAGCTCTATTGTTATTATCTGGACTCACCCCAAGGTGAAAGCTAGCAAATTCACCTTGCAATGTGTTCTTTGGGCAAGTTTTCAAAGGAGCTTACTGTCTTTGTGTTCAAATATTATCTTTGTTTTCTGAAAATCTCCCTTTTGATGCAAACAAGGGGCACTTAAAAGCCTTTGCTGAAGTTTGAATGTACAAATTAGCGTGTCCCTTTGAAATGTTTGACTAACAATCTTTGAAGGAAACACAGACAAAATTAAAATCTGGCATTTCAAATATGTAAATGAAGAACTTTTTTTGTAGAATATCTAGCAAGCATTGCTACCAATCACTAATGAGTGCAGCTTTAATTCTAATTTCTGTAGGTTTTATCTATGTTGCCAGTAATTTTGAAAACCTGTCTTACAGTAGGATGTATATCAAATGTTTGTTTTCAGTGCATTTTTCCTCTTCTTCTTTTCAACTGAGAAACCACCTGAAAAGATTCCAAATTAAGCAAAATCTTAAAATTCTTTTTGCCTTAATCAAAGTTTTCATGCTTTATGTAAGCAAAATATTGAGGTAAAGAAAAATGAAATTCATGTATTCTGAGTGAGTCTCATTTTATACCATTTCCCTCCCCCCACCCCTGATTATGCAAAAAAAAAACCAAACCAAAAAACCCAAAAAAACAAAGAACAAGGCCATTCATGTGTATATTTTTAATGATGGGTCTCAGGATGACAAAGAAATTGAAGTGGTAGATCAGTCAACAGTTCAAACACTCAGGCACAGTGGTTTGTAAATTCATCGCTGTGGTATCTTCACTGAAAAACCACTTTATCAGAAACAAATTTATTGCAGTGACTGATTCAGTTCCCACTACCACCTGTCTCTCTTTGTGGTTTTTTTTTTATTAACAGCTCTTAATCTCCACTGTTCACTAATAAAAATATTTTAATAAGAGATAATACTGTAATCCAAATGCCTATAGGTGCTTGAATCAACTATTTCTGCCTGTGTAATTGCTAGCACTTTGTTCAACCCTTTTTAAAATTGGTATTAAATCTCATTCTCATTTTCTGTATTAATAGAACAAGAATTCATTTTTAGTGTACCCTCCAAGCAGTAATGAGCATTGTTAACGTGTAACAACAATGCCCAAGGGGAAAGTTTTCAAAGCTGGCCTAACCTTAAGGCTTTGCTGTTGATGTACTACAGAGTCATCAAGCCAAGAGCTCTTAGAACTAGTCCATTTAGAGAGTTCAGCTGAATGCTTTTGCTTAATATATTGAAAGAATTATAAATGGTTTAGGTGGTGACCTAGGGAGAAAGGGGATTTTTTTGTTTAATACCTTATGAATAGAGGGGCAGCATTAAAAAATTAACAGTACCTCCTGCTTATTTTAAAGTGCATCGAATTGTGCTTTTGTTCTGATGATTTTCCTTCCTTACAGATTTTCATGAGAGGTTAATGAGAAAAGATTAACAAAACATGCAATATTGCACATGGGCAGGGGAGACGAGACATAATCATTTCGTTATAAACAAACAATAGATGTGGCTTTTTAATTGCTTTTTCAGAAGCCCAATTCTGCCTCCTTGAAGAAATATTATGTATCTTTTAAAATTCAGAATATTATCCTTATTTATTATGTATAGCAAAAATAAACCTGCCTAAAGCAGTAGTGCTTCGCTGATTGCAACTGAATGCCTTGGTCACAGTAGAGCAGTCAAGAACCTATAGATAAAAAAGTCCTGTATGAGGTGCAGCAAAATGACCTCCTGGAGTGCTGGAATTTGGCATTGAGTCTTTAGGTTAGCTGATGGTGGTGGAAATGGCTTAGCCAGTCTCTGTTTGAGGTAAAAATTAAGAGGTTCAAAGCCAGCATATTACAGGAGTGATGCAGAATAACATCATTTTCCTTGCACTTTTTGAGGTATTGGTTTCATTACTGTGTAGGATATAAGGGTACATTTTAGATGATACTTGAATATTTCTACAGAGATTTATTGATTGTTCTGAAATCTGAAGCCAGTAGGGAAGCAGAGGTAGAAATGTTCTTTTGTTGGAGTTCCGTTTGTCTGTTAAATGAATGTACAAATTATTGTCATTTAGTCATCTTGTTTCACAGCACTTGGTCACACCATTGCCCTTCCCTTGGGCATAAGCTAGAGATCATCATGTCCTGAAACATTTAAGTATGAATAGACAAGTTCAATAATGCAAAACCTCAAAAATAGTGAAAGTTGAAGAAATGTGCGGCGTGTTGTGTATTGCTTTCCATTTTTGGAAATAAGAGGGTGATATAGGAGCAATCTTAGTGGTTAAATAGGTTTCAGACCCTTGAAATTTCATAAACACATGCCTTTCCTTTTAGAGCTGGGCCTGATACTGCTTTTTCTGTAGAATAGTTGGTTTGTGTTGCAGACAGAGACTTTTAAGAGAGGACTCTAACAAGGGACCTTTTATAAAATTTTATTTAATGTTTGGTTTTAGTTCTCAAAATAAATCAAATTGAGGTGAGATGTTGAATCTGATAACAGGAGGACAGAAGGTTTTAAAAAGCATGAATGAAGGCTTTATAGATTTTCTTTCACCCCTCCTTCCAGGTTACTCCACACCATACTGTGTGTTTTATTCTCTCCAGGTATGTCCGTCCCTGAAGGAAGAATGAAGCATACACTTGAAATGTCATATATTCCAATTTCTCACCTGAAAATACTGCTTTCTTCTGGGCTGTTGCACAGAAGAATTCATTCCCAGTGCTTGTTTAGTCTTTGCATGCATTGTCAGAATGCATGGCTGGTGACAGTACCGTGAGCAGTAACCACCTTCTAGCCATTGCTCACAGACCACTGGGATGTGTACGATGTGCAGGTTCTTTGCCATGGTGTTGTGCATGTGTTTCATGTGGTTTAGTTCTTGTGATTCTATCTCTGGATAAAGATTCATTTGGAGGAGTATTCCCCCCACCAGAAATTTCTGTAAAGCTCAGTCCTCAGCAGGCCCTGCATGGCCTGTCAGGAATCTCCAGTTGGCTCAGGAGTGCCAAGTGTCCAAACTGACTGTTACTTTTACCCTATTTTACGTGGAGTAGACATGTCCTCAGATATCTGATCTATAGATTATCACCAAGCTCGAACCTTTCCTGCCCAATGGCCATTTGACTTTCTTTTGTCTTTTTCCCATAGTTGCCTAAATTTGTTTTGCTAGTTTTTCACCAGGGAGCAAAAGAAAACGAAAAGCTTTCCCTAGGTCTGTTCTGTCACCCTCAGAGTTCCATTAGGTTTGAGCTGCTCCCTAGTCATGTATCCTGTTTCTTTAACAACCATTGCCCCTCTGATACATTAATGCACACATGATGCTGGCTTGGTTTTCATTGAACTGCCTGCTGTAGTTCTTCCCTAGCTCACAAGAGACCTTGTTCCTTTCTCCCTGCAGAATTTGGGCTTCTTTAGAAAGAATAAATGGAAATGAGCTTCAACTGATAAATACCTGCATTTGAACCTGTGACTTATTTGGGGCTGGGTTGTTTTTGATGACTTTATCTGTAGTTTATTTGCATCTATTTGGCTTGGACTCGCTGGGGGTAAATGAATAAATAAATTTGAGGAAAAGGCAAAAAAGAGAGCAGATGAATGAATGAATGAATGAATGATAGGGAAAGAGAGGGAGACTAGGCAGAATGGGATGGATTGTTGGTGATTAAGAAGTACAGAAAAGTAAGGATCAAGCAGTGGATCCAAGTAGAGAAAAGAAATTAAAAGGATTCAAAACTGAAAATAACAGAGAGCCTGAAAGGAATAGAAAAAGAAATAAGTAAGAACTTGGTGTCTGGTTACACTTAAAAGAGGAGTCAGTGGGCTGTTTTTAACTGTGAAAGGGCTAGGACTGTGCACCAGCAAAAGGAAGAGTTTGTGCAGAGAATTACAGGATGATGCACAGAGTTGCCCAAGGTTCAGAGCCATTCAGTCCAGCTAAGGACTGGTGTACTGTGAGCTCACATTAGCAATGTCTCTGCCTTTTCACAGATCCACCTGGAATAATCATGTAATGAATTCTCACGTTCCTCTTTCAGACTTGCTGGTTTGGGTTGGCCTTTCTTTGTGCCCTGCAGTCTTTGTTCCTCTATCAGCCTATAAAATTACCTGAGGAGCAGCAGCAAAACAACAGAGCACTGCCGACAAGGCTTCTTAGACTTAGTCATACCGAAGCCACCCTGGTTTTTTCGCATCCAGTTCCACATTTCTGCGTGTTATCCCTTGTCATATTGCATCTCAGAAGCTCTGTTAGCACCTGCAGGCAGAGAGTATCTTTGTTCAGTGTTAGACATGTACTGCACAGCACTAATCACTCACACAGCACTAGTGTGAGTCCTGGAAAAGGGGGCTGGGGGCTGAGGAGGAAAAAATCCATGTTAGTACTTTTCTGCTCTCCTAGGCTCCTGACTTGGGAATTCCTCCCAACAGCAGTTTCAACAGCAGCAACAATAGTTTCTTCTCCTGCTCACCATGTTTATTTTCTCCATGTTTTATTAGGAGGTCAGGGGAGCTTCCAGGCACTTCCAGTTTGCCTGTTTTCTAACTGCCTTTGACCTCTGTCCCTTCAACTCTTACTGTAGTGCTTAACTTTAAACAGATGACTGTGATTATAAGTATTCACATGTTAATAACAAAATGCATATTTAAAGTGCCTCACTGGTTTAGTTTTGAAGAGAAAAACATTTCCACTCTGTGTCTGCATTGCATCTGTCACAGAAAGGGTTCTCAGAATTAACTGGGGCTTCTAATAGTTAATGGACAGTACTTTACCACTGATATGTGTATATTTATATTGACTCTAGTGGTTCCCCACAACCCAGCTGAGGCTGGACTCCTACAGTAATTCCTAAATGAGATGTGGACATTCCCTGTCCCAGACACCTTTCAGCCAGGGAAAACAGGGAAAACACAGCAAATAAAATAAAGAAACATAAAATGGTAGCACAGAGACCATCACATCCAACAGCATAAGTGTTTCACAGGGGTTAATGCATGTTACTGGTGGAAATGCTTTTATGCCTGTGTCATCTCAGGAAAGGAAGGATTGTCCAGCAGCTCAGGCAGACCATGGGGATTAGCTTCTGTGTCCTGCTTTGAATCCCTGGACACACAGGGAAGCTGGGACACTTCTCATGGTGATGTCTCTCGTTCATCCCTGGAGGAATGAGTCACAAAAGTGAAGATGGCAATTCATGTCTTGAAACATACGCGTGCTAAGTAGAAAGCACCCATTGGAAGGAAAATACATCATCTGCTGTAGGAGAACTTTGGGGAAGATTATTTATTTCTTTATTTATTGATGATTTCTCTCCTGTCTTCCCCCCTACCCCAATTTTTTCTCTTTTTTTTTTTTTTTTTTTTTCTGTTTTTCCAGCAGTTGTATGCTGCCCAACTTGCTGCGATGCAAGTGTCTCCGGGAGGCAAGATTCCTGGCATTCCCCAGGGGAACCTTGGTGCTGCCGTGTCCCCTACCAGCATCCACACAGACAAGAGCACAAACAGCCCTCCACCCAAAAGCAAGGTACTGTACCAGGCCTGTGCCTCCCAGGTGCAGGATGTTTTTGTTCCCAGGGTGTCTCCCTGAAGCGGGAGGATTTAGCTAAGGAATGCAGGGAGAAAGCAGTCTTTATTTAGGTGACAGCAAGAGCTTGATAAAAAAAAAAAAAAGTGTCCTTCCTTTTTGTTAGTGCCCTCTAGCATGCTGTCCATGTCCTTTATCATGTCAGGAGAAATTCCTTGAATTGACAGTAGTGTCTTGTTTTTACCCTAACAGTAAAGCAGCACAGATTAAAAATAACCAGACAAATAAATAATACCATTGTCAGCTCAGTGAGATACATGTTCAAAGAACAAAAGACATGGCTTGAAATCAGTAGCTGCTGTGTTGATGAATCAAGCTCTAGGTTGTCTCTTCTCTCTCTCCTTACTGTAGACTTTCTGACTTCCTGTGGCTTTTCCTTGGCTTGGCCTCTTCTCTTATAGCAAGGAATCACAAAGCCATGATTGTGCTTGATGGTAGATTGTTGGGTTCTGGGTTTTTAAAAAAGTGTCTGGTTACCAAGTTTGTGCATTTTACAAGGGGGGTGGGTCTTATGCATGGCTGGCTTGTAGATCTCCTACACTTAAAATCTCAGGGTTGATTTTGCTTCTCCTGTGCAGCAGGAGAATTTCTGATGAGACCAGAGGGGCACAGTGTGTATTTCGTGGCAGTTGCAGGATTACAAGGCCTGCCATATCTGCTGGTAACATCGAGCATAACCATTTTTAATTGGCAGCTGCCAAGGTCAGCTCTGTTCTCCCCTTTGCTTTATTGCTTTTTTTGTATTTTTAGGTGTTCCAAAGGCATGCAGTTCCGTAGGAGACAAACAGAACTTATTTTGCAAAGTGGGGGGGGGGGGGGGAAATAAACTAAAAAAAGTGGGCCAAAAGGAAAGGAAGGGGGCTCCAAAAGGCTGTAAAAATTGTGCAGAGTAAGTCCTGTGCTGCATGCTGTTTTCAATCTGCTGTGTGCCAGTTGGAGGCTCCGAGAGAGCGCGAGAGAAAGAGAAGGGATAATGCTGAGAAATGATAGAGTGGCTGTGACCTCCAAGCTCAGCCTGGAAATCCAAGACATTGATTTCACTTAGCATTCCTGCTGAGAAATCCGGCGGAGTTCAGTTGTAATAAAAGAACAAGATTCTGTTCTAATGGTAATGGCGTATGACAGACATATCACTTTGTCTGTCCTCAGCACCAGGGAGATGGGAATTGGGGAAAGGTCACCTGACCTGCCTGAGCTGTTGTGCAGGTGCTGTTCTGAGCTTTGAACCCCAGCCTGGAAGCACAATTATTTATAATGCTAAACGATAAAGAAACCTTTATAGAGCCTACAGTAATTAGAATAAAGCTTACACAGTAGTGCAGTGGCCTGGCTCAGAAAACACATTGGCAAATCCACCACAATGGCAGAAACTGAAGCTTATGTGTTGGAGCTAAACACCTTCGTTTGTGTCTGTGTGGACCTTTCTTTGCTTTTTCAAAGCTTGTTTGTGTGCAACAGCTCCAAAAGTTTATTTTCTTTGCTGATTTTTTTTTATATATTTAGTTTTCTAACTGTCATCAGGGAATATGTCTTCAGTTTCACAGATATTTTTTAATTTATTTTTTTTTAAAATCCTCATTAACAATTTGGTTCCTGAAGTTAGTTTGTGGTGATCTTTCTCATGCTTACTGTACATCAGACCTCCAGAAATGAATAGTTGATGCCTTTAGAATAGCTTTCAATAGATGCTGTTTACTGAATCTCTATTTTCAGCCCACAGTTTACACTGGCACAGCTTTGGTAATACACTCAAGTGTTTGGAGACAAGGAGACAGCCTTACCTGAGAGTGTGTCAAGCTACTGGCAAACATCTAGGTCACTTCTGAAAAGCTGTGGCTTTTTCTTCTCTTGTGTAGTGTTAAAGTTAGTGTGCTGCTCTTTGCAAGGATTCTTCAAAGTCAGCCTCAGCAGCAGATGGAACAACTGTTGGCTCTAGAAATGCTGAGAAGCATCAGGGGGAGTTTGCCAAGGATCATCCTTTAAATCTAGTAAGACTTGAAAACATCCCTGAAACTCCTCTAAGACCTTGGCAACTCCTGTTTTGGCAAGCCTTTTATCAGTGGCCCTCACCAGTGTTTGAACACTGTGCTGGACAGACTACCCTGGCATCTCCTGTCATCTTGCTCGCCTTTCAGCAGATGTGACCTGGAATAGTCACATTCACTTCCGAGGGCTCTGTGCTGTAACTTTCAGGAAGCCATGAACTAGAGATGCCATTATGCTGTGCTGCACACATTCTGTCAAGTTTTGGTTAGGAAACTGAGCTGGTGTCGTACATTCTTCCAAGGAGAAATCCATGCCAGAAAAACTGATTTAAGAAACAGAGCTAGTGGAGCCTGTCCAAAAGAGAAATGCGTGTGTCTTGCGGAAATGGATTTTAACACAGCTTCTTCTTGAGCAGTTTTAAAAACAGCCGGTATGCTAATCATACCATTCAAATTTACCAAGGCCTCCTCCACAACCCTTTTGAAAGGCAACTATCTTTGAAGTTTGCCAAATTGTGCTGGATTTCCAAAGTCTGTCTTAAGCACATTTTGCCTTTGATCGTGTAAGTGCTTGCATGCTGCCCTGTCGGGTGTTCAGGGTGGTTGCAGGCTCCCAAGTAGGAGAGAACAGGCAGAGGTGCAGATAAGGACCAGGCAGAGCGACTTTTCCATCTTGTGATTTCATTTCAAGCCTCTTGCTTGTACAGGGCCGTGCACAAGATAAAATAAAGCAGTGCTGTAGACACTAGGTCTGTCTGAGCTGTGACCTTTACCATGCTAACAGGACTCTCACCTGATAGCTCCAGTCTCCACTGGCTTCACATCAGGTGCTGCTTTATACCTTTGCATAAGGACAAAAACTTCACCCTCACTTGTAAGTGTCCGGGGCCCTGTTCGTTCCTGCCTTTGTTTCTTGCTTTTTATGTGGCATGGATAAATACAGCATCTAGTGCCTGCATGCTGCAATATTCTAGCCCTCTCCATGTAGCCTTTCAAGTGCAGTAATTCTGGAGTGAATTTTCAATGTAGCTTGTAAATGTAGCTAAGCGATTCCCCGTATTTAATGGAGCACAGTGTATTGTCTGTAGCATCTGCTGTAAAACAGGAGCAATTCAGTGTGAAATGTGACAGGAGAGAATTCCTGGGTGCTTTTCTTTTAACCTTGTTGTGACCTCAGCCCTAACCCTACTCACAGTTGTGTCTCCATCAATGACAAGAGCACACAGATTGTCCGAATCAATTTTTTTGTTGTTGTTCTATTCAAATACTTCTGGCAGTGATGCTACCATTTGCTCAGCAGTAGCACCTGGGAGTTGTGACAAGGAAAGGAAATGTGTTTCAGACAAGGCAGAGGCAGCACTAAGCAGCTGGATATACACAGTCAGTTTCTCCTCAGCTACAATATTCAGACAAATATCGATCTGAATCTTTTAACTGAAGGGGGTGCTTTAGTTTCACAGTATCTGATCACCGAAGTGAGCACTTCTGATGGAATTTCCTTCATGTAGGCAACAATTAAATGGCCTTTGAAAGTTCTAGTGCTTGTACAGATTGGCCTTATGGTGGCCAGAGTCTCTCCAGAAGAACTTCTCCCGTTTTTGAGAAGTGTCTGCTGATGGTGCTGCAGTTGCTGCCACGGGCACCAGCTGTGTCTTGCATCCTGGTTAGAGTGTGTGAAGGAGGGAAAGGGTGCAAGGTGTGCTTGCTCTGTTCTCATCCAGGGAAGGTCAGGAAACTACAGAGCACTCTTGTCTTTCTTACCAAGTCCATGTGAGACCAGGGGAAAAATAAAGAATAAGAGCCTTTGGAAATGGGCATTTTAATTCAGACACACCGTAGGCTATGGTACGTGTGTACCTATGGGGAGCTGGTTGTGGATTTCCCTGTCCCAGTCAAAACTGATGATGGGACTACCTACTTTTAGTAGGAAAACTTTCTTCACTCAAGATAAAAATATAGTGGAAAAAAGAAAAGGAAGACATCTGAAGGAAAGAAGAAAAAGGCCCTTAAACAGTAAAAAACCCATAAAACTAATCTATATGATATTCCTGATTCTACTTTGGGCATTGTTGACTTGAACTTCATTTTCAGTGACCACCCTAAACAGCCCTATTAAGCTGGTTGCATTTGTCTCCCTTTCTCTCATCTCTCCCTTTCATATGATGGTGCAGAATGTGGAATTGTATGCTGGGGAGATCTTGGGGAAAAAATTAGTCCCCATTATGTGCACAGCTGCATCAACTCATGTGCCACATCACTCTGACTGTGGCAGAAGCCTGGCTGAGAAGTGGACATGCAGATTCCTTGTATTCTCTGAGCTATTTTTGAACCTGTTAATGGGATGCATCTAATTTAAATTAAAATAATAAGATGGCTGTGTATAGGTGATCAAAGGGCATAATTGTGTTGGATGGGGACAAATTCTTATCCCTGAAGAGCAGAGAAGAGGAACCTGTCTGAAACTAACCCACGGCTCGTGTTAGGCCCCGAATACTAATGGCAGTCCTTGTCCTGTTTATTGGTTGGAGAGCTCAGAAGCTGCTAAATGCCTGCCCAAGCAACAGGAAATTAAGGCATCCTTATTTTCATTTAGGCTACTGAGGTATTTTAGAATGAAGGACAGCAGTTCTCATTAAAGTGATGTAAGACCTAGAATCCCTGATAAAACACTGGGGCTATATTTACAGAAGTTTTATCTCCAACATTTGCAAGCCCTTCTATTTTTGAGAGTTTCCAGGCTGGACACAATTCTTTATATACCACTGATTTAAAAAAAAAAAAAAATCCTTGCTAAATTAATCTATTAATCTTTTCAGCACCGGAATAACAATTAGCACTCGAATATTATATATCAGTACATCCAAAACATTTTTCAGTGATTGCATTTCCCAATCCCCGTGCCAGATCATCAAACAGGTCAGAAATAGCTATAAGATAATCAAGGAAAAGTTTACAGTATAGATGCAGTGATGAGTAGGGAGCTGTAAAGAGACCTCATCTGTGCTATACTCTATCTTCAGTCTCCCTGTCCATTCTTGTAGTTAATAATCTCTTTACCTGGGAGCCTTTCTCATTTGCTGCCCGTGCTTTTGATCCTAAATAGTAAAATGTGGAGTTGGTGACAGAATCTTTGAAGTTGTGTTCCTCTTCCTTGCTCTTCTTCCTATGTATGACGTGCAGGCATATAAACAATGACTTTTTAAACCATTTGCTGGAGCACAGTGAGGTGATGAGTATGAATGGAACTTCATAAGGTGCTTTTCTAAAACAGCGAATGTGTTCCAAACAATAAAAGCAATGTTAATAGCAGTGTCTAAACAGCAGCAGCGGTAGGGACTTGCACAGCATTCTGCCTGCCTAACACCCCTCCTCACTTCCCTAAAAATAAATTAGATATGTGGAGGGGCTCCTAGGATGCTTTTTCAGATTAGCTGTCCACAGCTCTGCTTTCCTGAGATCATGTCTCTCTGGCACGAGCATGTCCTGCAAGCAGAGTTGCCAGGCAATTAACCCTTGTCAGGCTCAGCTGGCACTTTTTATAGTGAAAACTCAGAAGAAAAAAATAACAAAAAGGGAAAAAAAAACCCCAACAACTCCAAAATCTCTGATCAAAAAACAAAAGTGAGGTACACAAATCAAGCAAGACTGCTTTATTCCTGAGAGAGAGGTCCTCAGAAATCAGGCAGGGAACAACAGAGATGTAAAGCAAAGAGGTGAAAAACAAGCGCTGTGTCCTTATTAGTTCACTGCTGTTCTTTGCTCTTAATGCCTTCTGAACCTGATATTAATAAATAAGATTGGTGGGGTGGGCAGCAGGTAGTAGTTCCCAGTACCTTTCTTTAAATGATCCACATCATTGGCTTCATACTGAACACCAAGGTATTCCAGCAGGCACTGTGACTTTCAGGAGGCTGTTTCCAGAATCCCTCAGTGTTTAGGAGTGCTGGGGTCTGGCATTTGGTTTCTGCTCAGTGTCTTACCCTGTTACTTAGAAATACCTGAGCATTAACTTCTCAAAAGCTTTTTTGACAGAGCTGCCCTTCTTCTGTCAGTTGGAAAGAAGAGCTTGAATGAGAAAGAGCAAGAAGAGACTGGATTAGTCCCAAATAAGAAAACAGTATCACAAAGTCAAGGGTTTTTTTAATGCCACTGAGAGAGCTGTTGAGCTGATGGTGCCAGTTGTCCACATAGTCCTAAAAATAGCAGTAAAAGGGCTTTAGGAGAGTGTGCAATCTGGAGCTGCATAATGCAGCAGAGAAAAAAAATTGGTTTTTCTGGTTGCAGTGGTTTTTGCTGATACTCCTTGCTTTTGGGTGGCCTTGGTCTGTGGAGAGAGTTAAAAAATATTAAGAATGTCTTTAGGCTGAAGAAGGGGAACCAGCCATGAGGAAAAACACATGAAGTTCATTCTTCACTGGGGACTGCTGAGTGTAGCAGCACTGAAAAGATGAGGGACCAATATTTGCTATGTATTAATCATAGATAACAAACCAGGAAGTTATGCCAATATCAGATTAGTATATAGTTTCCTTCAGAGTATGAAATTCTTAATAAAGGTCATCCTTTATTCCAGAGATTTGTTTTTTAGACTTTGGGCTGTTAAGAGTCTCTCAGTCAAAGGGGTGTGTTTATTCCAGGAGCACAGGCTTGTGCAAGTGATAGCAGTGTGGCAATGTACCTATCTCATGGATTAGGAGAGAGCTTGGAACAGAGCAGAGAACTCTCACTCTCCCAAATACTTCTAGAAAGGAACCAGGTACTTCACGTCAGGAATTAAGTATTATTATTAAGTATTTGAGTATTTCATTGTGGGTGTTAAAAGTCAAAAAGAAAGTGCAGAGGCTGTGTTGGCAGGCCTGTGTGGTGGACAGCAGCGTAGCCACCTTTTACCAAATGTAGAATTCCTTCTCAGCACAGAAAGGGAATTTCTGAGGTGATTGAGTAAAGTTCCAGTGTGATCAGTCTGACAGCTTCCAGAAATGCTTGTTTTGTCTGCAGAAGGGTGGTTTGTATCCACGCTACATGCTAGATTTGAAATTAGCTCCTCTTGACATGTTCTGACAGAATGCAATTCAAACTAAGCAGCAAATACGTTTTGCAGTAAGTATTCCTGTACCCGCAGCTGAATGATAATCATGTAACAAGGGAGCTCCAAAAATATTTTAATCTGAAACATTTTAATCTCTAATCCCTGGTAGCTGTGGATAGCTGAAGAGAAGCGAAATTTAGCGGCAGAGTGGAAAAAATCTGTTTTATTTTCAAATTCAACAAGACAGTTTCTTTTAGATTAGTATTAACTTTTAGATTTATGTGAAGTGCTTGGCAACTGTTTCACTCAGGTTTCTCAGAACTACACATTTGTTGTACAGAATGCAGTTTGAATTGTTCAGTGTAAAATGAGCTGTTGCAAAAGAGGGATTCAGAGACATTATGTGGAAAGCATCACTTCAGAGTACACGTATTTTTCAAAGCAGTGTGGCTACGTGTTGTGGTTTTATAATGTAGCCTCCTTAAGGTCCAAGGTCCTGAAGTCTTGTGTGTAAGAATCTCATTTCAATAGAAATCTTCATGTTGTCATGCCTGAAACTTAGGGATTGGTATAAATGTATCTCAAAGGCTTAGAAAGCAGCTAAGAAAATTAATCTATGAGTTACTTTTTTTATTAAAGTGGGATTAATTTTCAGTCTCAAATCATAGAAGGTTTCATGTTGACAATTCTGCTAAGGCATAAATACTTCACAGCAGAATTAGACTTTTTGCTGTAGAATCTCCCAGTAAAAGTGCTTCAGTGGTATCCAGAGAGAACATTTGGGTGCATCCAAAGAACGTCTGAGGCAGACAAGCTGATGTGACAGGATCTAACATGTGATTAATATATAACTGGCTTAAATATATATATTATTTATAGATATATATTTTATTTATTTATTTATTTATTTATATATATATGTTATATATCTATTTAAATATATATATAACTGGTTTAAAATTTCAGTCTTGGTCATGTATCCATTAATGCTGTTGGACTGTCAGTTCGTTTTGTGCTAATGAGCAAGTTTAGTTTCTGTTTGCTTCATTTCAAGTTGCTGCATTTTTCCTTGCTGCTTCTAAAGAAAATATAAGCTATTGCCAGAACCGGGGGGAAAAAAGAATATTGGGGGGAAAAAAAAGTATTTGATTGAAGATTTTTTTGAGTATCTTGACACACGGAGGAGAGGAAGACGATGTCTCCAATGGGAACAGCGCCGAGAAAGTTTTTCAGTTTAGAATCACGACGTTCCAGAGGCACTTTAACTATTTGAGTTGTTTCATAAGTTATTAGCGTTCCTTCAACATTTTTTTTTTTTTTTAAGTGGCTGTGCCAGCACCTTCTTGTGGATGGGAAGCAAGGGGCCTGTTGTATGTGGAGATGAGGCACAGGAGTTTGTGGCAGGCTCTGGGCTGACGTGCCGGGCAGTGACATCTCACGTCATGGATCAGCCACGTCGTGTTATGTGACTTGCAGCTAACCCAGCACAGCAGGAGCTGCACAGTGACAAACACAACCCAACCTGACAGATCCATGGGAAAAAAATCGGCACAAAAAGCTCTCCCAAGTTGAGTTTCTGGGGTGCATTTATTCGTCTCCAGAACGCTCCAGAGAGAGCTGTGAAGCGGCGTGCCATAAAAGGGAGCAGTAACAGTGACAGGATTAGTAAAGCAGCTTTAATTCAGTGTGCAATTAGGAAGAAAACATATGCATGTAGCAATTCTGGAGAGTGTTTTTGTTGTGTGGGTTCTTGTGAATTTCTTTCTTTCCAAAGGTAGCTCTCTCAGGGAGAGCAGTCATTCCAGGTCACTGATTATTTTTATCTTTAGCCATGCTAAGAGCTGTATAGGCTTCAGGTTACAGCTGTAAGTTAATGTATTTTGAATTTAGCTTGTTGGTTGCCTCAGTCAATCTTGAGCTCTGCTAATCTAAACTCTTGGCTTTTTTTCTGCTTTGCTTGCAGATCAGAATGACCCCTTTTTGTGCTTATTTCCAATATTCTTAGTTTTCTCTGAAATTATCTTCTTTCTTTTTCTGGGTACACTCTTCTCCTAGTTTCAAATGTCCACAGAAAATAGAGTCCGCAATTTAAACTCTGAAATTAATTAATTTATCTCTATTTGCTTATATACTTGTCATAAATGAGTGGATAGCCTGCACTTTTCAACATTTTCTATAAAGGCAAAGACCAAATTTGGGCTCAGGGAAGTTCAACACACACATGCACACAGACCGTGTGCACACTCACACACACACACACACAGACTAATGCTGAGGTTAAAAACAATCTCACATTTGGACAACCCTCAGCAGTTTCACTAGCATGACATCTGAAATTTCAAATGGATGTGCTGTGTCCTGCTACTGCTTTTCCTATGCTGTTTTCCCTCACCCCCAAATGATTGTGGTTCAAGGATTCCCATGGTGGTATCTTTTTGGGACTCACTTTGTAAATGGCTCTGGGCTCAAGCAGAACAAAATGATGCTATATAGATACATGTTATTCCTGGTGAAGAGATAAAATTATCTTATGCTTACCAAGTGTCCCAGTGTCTTGTCTTGATGATAATTAGCTGGTGACATACACATTGAGTCAGTGCTCTAGGATTTGTGCCCAGAATAAGTCACAGAAACATAGCAGCTTTAGTATAGGAGAAAAGGGTGAAGGGGCTTTTTTTTCTCCATTTTATTTTTTTTTCCTTCTGGATAAGATACAAAAACTGCCCAGAGCTGGCCCTGTTCAGAAAAAGCAAATCAGTCTCTTAGAATTCTTTTTTTTTTAAGATGTCAGCTTCCCTCTCATACACTTCTGTGAGGACAAAGAATGTCTTAACATCTGTATTGAAGTCATCATTAAAATAAAAGGAGATCTGTAGACATCAGCTATAAATCATCAAGAAATAGCTTGTGGGTAACCTTTGACACAGTTGAACCTACTTGAAATGAGCTAGAGCTGGATTCACTGCCTTCAGTGAAGCCAGTAGGTGGACTAGAGGTCTCTTCTCTCTCTCTGTCTCTCTGTCCATCTCTTACAGTGTCAACTTCTGGGAGGTAAAAGTGTTCTGGCTGAGTGATGGAAATGCATTTGGATGTGTTCTTAAATAGACGTTTGTTTTATGTCTGAAAAGAATAGTTTGGGCTTAACAGTGTGGTACTGGGGGATTTTAAAGGTATTTTGTGAGGCAGTTGTCTTCTTTCAGCATTACAAAAAACTATTTTAACCAATTGTTTAGGCTTGAAGAACAGCATGGAGTAGCTATTGTGTGTGGATGCATGCGTGTTCTCCAGAATTAACAGGGAAATGGCAGATAAAAATCTGCCTAATTTCACATAATAGAATTTTAGCATTCCTGTGATCTGAATTCAAATTCCTGCTGAGTTTCTGCAGTGTAACAAAAATACTAGTTTGCAGTTGTTAATTTTAATTTCTAAGATGCAAGGTTTTAAAAGGAGCTGAAAGTATTCAGCATCTCATGGGGACAAACTATGAGTCTTACTAATGAATCCAGCAATTAGTGGTTCATTGTGCCTGCCAGCAATTTGGCCCCAATACTGGTCCTGATGGTGATTTTGTTTCTGCTGGTGTGAACCAGGAATAGGATCTGAAGTCTGTGCACCAAGGGGGGCTGAATACTTCTTCAGCACTCTTCTGCTTGTATTCTGCATTCAGCAGCAAATAATAATAAACATAGGTGGGGTCAATACGTGCATATATAGGTATAGATAGAGAGATAGATAAATACATAACATCAATAGTAGTTACTAAACTTAAAGGGTTCCAAATGGTGGTGTTCCCATGCAGTTTCATAAACATGTCTGATGTGTGCCCAGTTTGCATAGAATAAGCCTTTTTCATAGGTGAAAGGTTGTATTGTCTCCAATGTTGTAAGAGAATTGAGACAAAGGGGTGACTCTGTTTTCTGTAGCCATGTGCTCTCGTGCAAAACACTGGAATTTATATTTGGTGATATTTTACGGTAACTTCACAAAGATGTTAGTGGCCATGTACAGAAGATTAGATAAGGAGTGACTCACTCCAATTCACAGAG
This sequence comes from Phylloscopus collybita, assembly GCA_027886175.1. Lineage (NCBI taxonomy): Eukaryota > Metazoa > Chordata > Aves > Passeriformes > Phylloscopidae > Phylloscopus > Phylloscopus collybita. Next base: position 6,259,651 of record JAJNNQ010000016.1, read on the forward strand.
AGAGTTTGTTGTAAAGTCAGGAACTGAACCCGACTCTCTTTGGCATGACCTAAGGAATCAGCAATTAAAAAAAAGCCATGACTGCAACAATTCCCAACCATTCCCAACAGATGTTCTCTCAAGTACTTGACCCCTCATATGGGATCATGGATGGGGTATAAATATTAAACAAATCCTTCTCCAAGTGCAGTATTTACTGAAGGAGCATGTGTTGGCTTTGAACATTCCCTACAGTACCTTAAACTCCCTCCAGTTTCTGCAGCTGCTGATTAGATTTCATCTTGCTGCTAAAAGGAGGTGAAACATAAAGATATCCAGCAAGACCGAGCTGTAAAATCATTTTGAATTTAGTGATCTGGGATGTTGTTAATAGCATGCAAGCATTAAAGACAGATGAGCTTTGTGTTGATAGTTTTCCTTTGAAAAGCTATTAGCTGGAAAAACAAATTGTCAAGCAGGTCATATCTACAGTTGCAAAACATATTTTGACATTTTTGTTGCAGTTGTGTGTATCTATAAATAAATACAGTGTATATTATCTTTGCACTACATATTCCTAGGGCTGTACTTGGTGCCTCTCTGAGTGAAAAAAATCTACCTAGGCTACACAGAGATATCCAAAGTCAGAGAAAGCACAGGTGTTTTTTGAAAAGGAATTTCTTAGCCCCCTGCCAGTTGTCCAAGCTGTTTGAAATCTCTTTTCTTTCAAGGTCTTTGGACTTGTTTCTTCTAAAGTTTTCAACAACTGGGATTTTTTTTTGGGGGGGGAGGGAGGGGTTGGTTTGGTTTTGTCTTTTTTTTTCCTCTGAATCTTAGCAACTACGAGCATCTTTGCCTCTTCTGTCTGACCACAGCAGGATGAGGGGTCTGTTGCTAATTTGTTTTGATATGGTTCTCTTTGGTCTGTATTCTTTTTGAAATTAATTCCTTTTGCAGGTGTGGGGTTAGAGGTGGTGGTGTGCTCCCAGCGAAGGTGTCATCCACCACAGAGAGGAGGTGGGAGGCTTTGATCAGTGTGGCTTCTGTTTTCTTGTTGTTCATTTAAAATGTACCAGTTTGTAATGCTGTTTGGCTTTGCAGGTCCTTGTTTTATTTCCTTCCAAGTCTTTCCCCATCCTTTCAGGTTTGTCGTTTTTATCGCTGTTCATTCTGCGTAACACTTCCTGGGGATGATTCACTGGAAGGTGGTGACTCCAGGGTCACTTTAGGCAGCAACAAAATCCAGTCCAATGTCTATTTCCATTTTTTAAACAGCCTTGTTATAGGTGGAAGAGGGCATTAGTAAGGACACAGCTCCACACATTCAGCCTTCTGGGTTTTATTGGGACAGAATTATGCAGAAAGGGTTTAAAAAAAAAAAAACCCAAAACTAACTGGGGCACAGACCACTATAGTTTCTAGCCCTCGCAGCTTCAGGAATACACAACCACAGATCAAACTGTCTGCCCTCAGTCTGCTTTTTTTGCAACTTCTTTTGAAGCAGCTGGACATTTTAGGAGGTTCAGTACAGTATCAAAGAAACTCCCAAACACTGCTCTGAGGAAGAGTGGCTCTGCTCTTCCTTATGACTCAGCTGTTTACTCACTGTGTGAGATTAGGCAAATCATTTAGCCACTTTGTGCCTTATCCTTCCCAGTTGTAAAATAAGGCAAAAGCTGTCAGAGTAATTATGAGCTGTAATTAATTAATAATTCCTATGATACACTGGAGAAGTGATTTTTTTTATCCTCTCTTGTGCTTTACTGGTTGCCATGTATTTCAGTGGGGGCAGTTTGGGAGAAGCAGTCTTCATAGGAAGAATCCTTTCCCTTCCTTTGCCCCACAATTTTGTGATCCTCTCTAATGATTTTTACCACATGTGATTTTCATGGTTAAAATTGTGAAAAATCAGTTATATCTTCCCCTGCAGATTTGCAGTATCTGCATCAGTCCCTGCTGAGCTGTGTCTAAATCACTCCTCCTGCTTAACCTTTGGCTTGAGCCTCTCACCTAAGCACTCCATTCATAACATTATACCAAATAAACAGGTGAAGCAGTGATGTGAGAGATTCAGCTGAACAACAGTTAGATGAAAAAAAGCTAACAGCAGGACCCAAGTTTGGCATGAAGCACAGACAAGAAGAATCTCAAGAGAACAGTCTTTCTGCACTGGCTTGTGTTTTATCCTTACTCAACATGGACCCTTCTCATTTCAGGACCAACCTGGCAAGATTTACTCAGAAGCAGCTTCACTGAGGCATTTTTGTATATGAGGCTGCTGAGTTAAATTTTCACTCCCTTAGAGATGCAGAATGGGAGGGAGGCTTTTCATTATGAGGTGCGAGTAAATGCTAAAAGCTCTTTGTTCCTGCGGTTTGTTTTCATGCTGTAATGAAAATCCCCTTACTGGGTCCTCTCAGCAATGTGGTGAGCACCTCTCACTTCTGCTAGTTCCAGTCAAACAGAGGAGCAAATGCCCAGTTAGAAGAATAATGGTGATAGGACTAAGTCATTTACCTCTGTGTGGTTGAAAATGTGTGCTTGAGGTTTGGATCTGGGTTGGGATAAGCATCCATAAGTCATCAGGTTTCCCTAGAGGCTGGTGTGACTGAAAACTTGTGATCAAGGAAAATTAGCCTAGAAATCTCATACTGGCTGCTTTCCTCAAACACATTGTGCTATTTGTCTGTGGAGATTACTAGCAGAGTTCACAAGGATGGTTGGGCATTTTGACAGTCCAAAGCCAGCCAGAAGCTGCAAGTGTGGTTTGGAGGACGTGTCTCTGAAGATTTGTGAAACTAAACAAATGAATTTGGGGTAAACATGTACCAATCTGTTCATTCTGCTAAGCTGCAGGTCCTGCTGTATTCTGTTGGCCAAGCAGCCTGCCTTGTGCTCCACAAGACCCCAAAGGGCAAGGTCCAAGTGGAGTCTTTCCTGAAGACCTTTAAAGAGTTGCTTCTGTGTGCAGAGGTCTGACCAGATGCTGCACAAAAGGAAGACCTTTTACCCCAGGCTGTCACTGGATATAGACTTTGAAGAGCAGTTCCATAGCTCTCTCCCTAGACACCTAGGGCTGAAATGATCCTAGAGTTTTGTATTTTCTCCTCTGTTATTTCAGCAGCTGTATTCCTTGGCTTATAGAATAGGTGCTGTGGAGTCAGTGCTGTGCGTCGCATGCAGAGGTGGTGGGGTGGAGGGGAGGGAATCTGCCACGTTCATAAACAGATCATTTTGCATGCTCCTCCCTTGTTCTTCCTGTATCTGTTTGGGAATTCTGCATACAACTTGGGGAAACAGCACTGCTAAATACAAAGTGAAAACCACCCAGCAGTTCCCTGGTTTTTACTGCGACGACGTGCGGGCCAGACAAAAATCAAAGCTCGGGGTTTTCAGGGCAGCAGATGAGTCTTTATGAGCTGACTTTTTTCCTGGCAGCTGTGCTTCCTTTAAAGAAAAAGGAAAGGAGAGAATGTTAGGGATCTCTCTGAGAGGAGACAGTCCCCAGAAAATATCCCCCTTGTGTTGCAAAAGAAGACTGGGGGAGAAGTCCTCTCTGTCCCAGGTGCTACAAAACAGATTCAACTTGCTCTGTTCCTGCACCACTTTGCTCCATGAACGAGAATGGAGGAAATAATCCTCCCAGTGTATAAATCAGCCTTTGGGAGTAATTTATTCCTTGAGTAATTGAGTAGTTCCCTATAAGCAGACCAGAGAACAAAAAGAGTATTTGTCACAAGTACAAGGCAGCTCAGTTTTGAGTCCCATGAATAAGAGTATTTGGGCAGTATCAGTGAAGTACTAACTTTGGTTGGATAACATGCCCTGAGTCCAGAATGTACCTGCCTTCTGAGAGAAACTCATTCAGAAGATACTCAGCAAAGCAACACCATTAAAAAAAAAAAAAAAAAAAAAAGTTGCTCTGGGTGTACAAAAAGATTGAGGCAGAGATCTTTCAGAAGTGAAGGTCTGTGCACTTTGCAGAATCAGAAGGAGAGTGCTGTTGCTCCTCATACCTGCCCTCATCCTTTCCTTTAGTGCCTTTTTCCTTTCTAACCACAGGCTGGCCATGCCTTCTACTTTTGGTGCTGAAACTTGTGGGCAAGAACACGATAAAGTGACTTCTCTGAACCTGAAGAACAATTCTGTTGTGCTTATAACTGTATCCTAACCAAGATACCTGTTTTAAATGTCTCGTATCTGTTTTTCTACGTAGTTAGAGAAATTTCCACCTTTGCAGGAAGGGACACATTATTCTTAATCAAAACTTGAAAATGTGGCAGGAGGAGGTACAGCTGCAGATGAGCATTATCTAATTCACCCATCCTGTCATGTGAACATCCCTGCTTAATTTAATACAATTATTTCATCAGTGAGGATAATATCAGCAGCATGATTCATTTATACAACATGTTTTACAACTGCCTTTACCTCTTGGCTTCTTATTATCACTACAGATAGTTTCACCATGAGTGGCTTCAGAAGAAGGGGAGGGGATGTGAAGGAAGCTGCCAGTGTCTTTGTATGAGTGTGTGGACAGCTGTAGTCCTGAGGGACACTGATTCCAGAGGATTTTCTTTGCATCTCTGCTGTTGCACCTCGGTTTCTTATGTAGTTTGGTTAGACATTTTTGGATAAGCAGGAGTCTGGATAAGCCACTGAGTGGCTGCATTGTTCAGTGGGCAACAATGGCATCATTGTCTTCTGCCCCAGACATGCCAATAAGTGCTCCATATTTTGCATTTCTATTGAAATGAAGATCTCCAGGAAACAGAACCAGGGTGGGGGAATGAGGCTTTGTTACTGTTGAGGTGGCAGAGGCAATCTTGTAGAAACCCCCCTCCCTGGCTTCTTATTTCTAACTCATTTGGCTGTAATTTGTACTGTCAAGGTCATTTAAATAGGCAGCAAGATGTGGTGAATGTGTTCCCAGAGGTCATGAAAAGCCTCTTTAGTAGAGCAGGCTGGGCTGTGCTTAAGCCAGGTCATTTAAGCACATTTGTATTGCCAGTCAGATGATACCCAGAGTAGTTCATGGTTTTGTAATAAACCCTGCAACCTGGACTTTCAAGCGTGTGCCACAGTGGGATCCAGCACTTGGATTTAAATGACAGTACAATAATTCAGTAACTGTATTTTAATAGTGCACTAATCTTAAAATATGTGAAAAGGAGTGAGATTATCAAATCCTAATGAATTGTCTGGGTTCTTCACCACCACCCCCCCCACCCTTTTTCATTCTCTGAGACTGGTTCATTGTGGGCTATCAGTCTTTTATTCAGCTCTTGGTGTTGAAATAGTGCCATTTTTAATAAATGGTTTAGAGAGTTTCTCAAAATCAGATTTTATCCCCTTCTTTTTCCATATCTATTCTCCATAGAGATGAATTAACCTTTTATCCTAGGAGGAAGTAAATAGAGACAGCATGATGGAAAGATTAGAAAAGACATCATTTCAGCCAACTATTTCAAGATTGGTGACTGCAAGTCAGAATTCCTGGGTCTGTCTGAAGCTCTGCCACTGTCACTGTAGGGCTATGGCCAAATCCCTTCCTTTTCCCTCTCTTTCATTTTTTTCCTCCCATGTTAATAAGCACTTTGTGTTAACCTATAGCATTTTACCTTTTCAAAGAACCATGCAAACCTTAAGAAAGCAGTGTGATCCACACTCAACTTGCCAGCAGCATTTCTGTTTGTGTTGCATGTCAGGCACTTAAACTTGGAGATTTTCTGTGTCTGAAGTCTAAAATATGACAGCTCAGAGTTGCACTAATCCAGGTTGAGTGAAGCTACAAAATACAGCTCTTGAATATTTTATTTACCCCCCCAAATTCTGGTGCAGGTGAAGGATTCTTTCTTTCCTCAAATACCTAGATTCAACCTGGAAAAAAATCTAGAGGAAATCAAGGATTTAAAGTTCCCTGAATGCAAGTTTTGGTTAATGAGTGTTCCAATCCTGGGAAGCAAATCAGTTCTCCCTAAAACAGCAACTGTCCTGACACAGCTGTGATACAGGGGATGGGAATCTCTTTGCCAATGCTTTGCTTTCTGTGGGTACATTTTATTAGCCTTCCTTCATGTGTTTTTGCTTAATGCTTTATTCTCTACATTTATTTTGTGCATGTGTGTATTTTGTTTTGTAAGACAAATGTGCTACTTTTAAAGAGGCATTTCATAACCTTTAATCAAGATCATATTTTATTTTCATCACATCTGTGTTTATATTATTACAAGCCTTTTGGGTCTTAACGTCTTCTAAGTCTCAGCATTAATTGTTTTGGCTGATACATAAGTAAATGTTTGACTTTAACTCTTTAAAAAATCCTGGCCTGGGAAAAAACCCCACTTTATCAATGTCATCTTAGAATAGCTGCATTTCAAAAAAAGGCAGGGACCAATCAATGCTTTCTCTAATAAAAACTGAGTGCAGGGATCTAGAACTCTAGATTCGGTGGCCCATTGCATAAAATAAAATATCCTGGCTGTTGAAAGATACCATCTACCTGAAGTGAAGATGCTACATCTGGTTTTTATCTTTTATGTGTCTTACTTGCCCAAGCTGTCTTACACCTAGCCCTGGCATAACTGGGAAAATTCTGCTAATCTGTAATGCAGCAGAATGTTAGCTGGGAGGATTTATAGTTAAAAAAAATAAAGGCAGGCTAACACCTAATTCTTATTGGGGTTACACAGGCTCAGATCAATAATGAAGACAGTACAGTTCTTGATTTAAGCTGGAAGGGCAGAGGATTCTGAATTTCTGGCTGCAGAAAAGGAAAAGAGTAACATGTTTCACTGACTAGGAGTGGAGATCCTAACAGTCATCTTCACACTTACCTCAATTGTATGTTATTACTTGTCCCCCAGATATTTTTTAGAGTCCTTTGGAATAAATCAGTGTAGTTCCACTATTGTAAAGGAAATGACTGAAGTTATTACCAAATCGTGATGCAATGTAGGATTTTTAATGCATTTGACTTCCAGCGAGGATTTGAGAATGCTCTTTGAAATAACAGAAGTAAAAATGTTATGAAGACCAAACAGTGAAGTAGTATCATTTTGTAAATATATATAATAGCTGAAAATTGTTTACTTATCCTCCTTTATGAGAACCAAGCCTCTGTGACCTCCGATTAATTTACCATTAGCCTGAGCACACAATGCAAGTGAATGAAGGGGCAATTTGGAATGACATTTATCAGCTCTGGAACTGTCGACTTCTATTATTTCCACAAGGCCTTATATTTCCTGGCTTCAGAGAAGGCTGTGCTGACTTGAATGAAGAAGAGCATTCCTTAGTACCAAGAATAGTTACAACACAAACAGCTTCATTGCTTGATGCCTACAGTGGGGAAAAAAAAAAATAAACCACCTCCTCTGTTTCTAGCTTGTGTTAAACAACACCAGAACCACCATTGTGCAGTGGACCTTGCCTTCACACCAGGTTAAAAAAAAAGGGAGCAGAAGATCTGAGAAAAGGGAGAAGGAGCAAGAGGAGGGAAGGAAGTAAGCTTTATAGGGAGATGATGGCTGAGGGACTGAGGCAAAAGGATGAGACTGCAAAAAACCTTTCATTGTGACGATGTAGGTTGGAATCCAAGCTGCCTTTGCAGTGTGTGAGAGCCATTCCCATCAAGGACAAGCTGCTGCTCCTTCTGAACTGGTGCTGCTCTCAGCCAGATTTCTTTTGGGCAGAGAGCACATTGCAGCTTTTAGTACCATATCTGGCACTGATCAGCCCCTTTTGTTGGGACTTACAGCCGAGGTCAAGAATCGAATGTACGTGGAAACCAAACCCTCTTGGACTGAACTGAAACAAGTCTGTGGGCAGGTCTGCTTTGCTTCTCAGGCTGTCTTCCAAATACATGACTTTGCTATTCAGGGATCCTTGTCTGGCACAAGGTCGCTGTGTTTGGTTGGTTTTTTTGGCTGTACTTAAAACTTTAATCCAACTAACTCAGCACTGATTTCACAACGTTATAGTTGGACTGTTGTGAGACTTCTTTATTTTTCAGTTGAGATCGGGGAGCAGCAAAGCAAGTCCCCTTCCATTTGGCTGGTATTTTATTTTATTCTAATTTTATTTTAATTTATCTTTATCTATTGTATTCTAATGCAATGGATTTGTATTTCTGTAAAGTAACAAATCCCTTCTAAAAATGTCAAATACTAGTTTTACTGGTGACATTTTTAACCCTGCAGCCTAAAGCTCCTAGAAGATCAACAGAACTCTGCCATCTAAGTACCTAAGTCACTTCTGAGAGTATAGTATGTAGGCTCCTAAGGCAATTTTAGGCACTGATTTTTTCCCATTTATTTTATGCACAAGTTGCCTCTAGGATGGCTTCAACATCACTTTAAGGATGACAGCTTTGTCCAAAATGCCTCTGATAATGTTTATCTGCTATGACTGTCACAAAACTGTGCAGAAATATAACCAAGTGTAGAAATATAATCAAATATAACAAAGGTGCTTTGCTCAGAGGCAACAGAAAAGTTACATGACAGTGCTTTGCAGAATTGTCTTGTGTTTGGAGGCATCTACATCATGCTTCCACAAGAAATAGGCAGCTGTAAAATTCCTTCTTTACTGCAGCACATCCCCATGTGTGGAAAAGAATCGCTGTTACAGAGACTTTAGTGGTAACAGTAAAACACTCAAACACAAAAAAAAAAAAAAAAAAAAAAAAAAAAGCTGAGTCTAATCTCACCCAGTTTTGCATTGTTATAAGTCAGGAATAATTCTGTAAAACTAAATGTACTTACAATTTAGGGAGACCAGAATCAGTTTCTTCAATGCCTAGAGCTGAAACCCAGTTGTCTGATGTAGCACTTCTTGTAGCTAAAGGATGACTTTCCTAAGTCACAGTGTCAGACAAGAGCTGAGCTATTATGTGATGATTTGATCTAATATCACATCCATTAGTTCTGCTTATTTAAAAGTCAGTTAAATTCACTTCTAAAATGCTCCCCTTGTTGAAAATCCTTTTCTCCCATCTCTGTTGGTTTGATTTTATTTTTCCTTATTGTATTTTACTTTGCTTGAACAAAAATACATTACTTGGCCTTTTAATGTTTTTTATAGCACTGTCTGTCACTCTGTGTAATCAAGTCAGGTTTAGGAATAATTCCAGTTACCCTCCAAAAATGTCACCCAATTTTTGTACTTTCACATAATAATAATAATAGCTGCTGAAACCTACAAGTTCAACTTTGCAACAGATCAAAACATCTAGAGGTATGTGCAGAATTATCCAGGTTACTGTCTCGGATTTTGTTAAGGTGGAAGAGAAGTATTTTATTTCCTATGGTGTTTTTGTGCTTGGAATTTTAAGTCTGGGAAGTTCAGGGGAAAGTACAAGTTTACACAGAATAAAACCCGAAGAAAAGGCACACAAACCAAAAAAAAGAGAAGGAAAAAAAAAAGACCATTAAAAAAACCCAGCTAAACCCCCATTCATTTGTTTGCCCAGTTTGGCTAGTGGTGGTTGGGTTTTAAATGAAGGTGGTCTTCAGTTTTTACTTCATTAATGAATATAAGATTCAAAATGAAATATAACTGTAAAATTGCTCTTTCTTTTCATGATAGAAGCAAACGTCTTCTTGACGGGAATAATTTCTTCAGAGACAACTTCCACACAAAGTGCAAATGGATGATGCTCTCTGATCGTGTCACATTAATTTTCCAGTTTATCAGTCATTTCAGTTCCAGACTAGGGTGACAAGATGGTATCACATTTGATCTTCATGTATATGATGCAACCTCTCAGGTTTAGGAGTTCACACGAGCTGAAACCGCCGTCTTCGCTTGGGCGGTGTTGTGCCAGCAGCAGTTTGGTGATAATGTTCTTTTCTCCTCTGCTTGTCGCAGGATGAAGTGGCCCAGCCTCTGAACCTTTCAGCCAAACCCAAGACATCTGATGGCAAATCTCCCACGTCACCCACCTCTCCTCACATGCCAGCTCTGAGAATAAACAGCGGGGCCAGTTCACTAAAGTCCTCGGTGCCAGCAACATTAGCGAGTCCTTCGGCCAGAGCCAACACAATAGGTGAGCTCAGTGGTGTGTGTCCCACTCATAACAAGGGATAGGTCCTAATGGAAAGGGGGAAATGGAAAGTATGGAAATGGAAAGGGGGAAATGGAAAGCATCAGCCACTGCTAGGCAGTGGGCCAGGAGCTGTCTCAGGTCGACCATAATACTCCAGTTGGTTGGTGTCGGTGAAGAAACTCGCAGAGACTTTCCTTTTGGGAGGAATATCTTAACTTTCAGACTCAGAAAACAAGACCTGTGTTATTTCAGATGCTGCTTTAACTTCTAATAAATGCTGGTTTCTAATGACACGCATTAAAGACAGTGAGCTGTCTAATGATGGGCATTGAAGACCCATGAACTTTCAAAAACATCTCTTTAAGTTAAAAGTCTACATCTTTCCAAAATTACAAGTTTAACCCTTAGTCCGTCCAAATGCTGAATAGAATATTATTTTACCTTGCTGTAAGCAAAACAATCACCAGGTTCATTCAAGAAATCCCCAAATTTGTTGTTCTGTGTTGCAAAGAGTCTCGACTGGCTATTTTTAACATTGTTCCAGAAAATAGTGATAATTCTTCCTCCTGCCAAAATTATGTCTTTGCCTAAAGACCATCTAAATAGTAACAGTCTTATTGATAATTTCATAAATCTGATGTGTTAAAGGGGCTGTTCTTTGTGTGTATGAGGAAAATGTGTACACACCCCATTCTTGATCCTTCCAACTGAAATGTTGTGTTCCATGAGGTGATTGAGCATAACCTGAATTGACATTTTATTGTGTAAATCAAGCTCTGTTTCGGGAATTGAGTGAGGCAGATGGACACTTTCTACTATCTGTTGTGTTCCTCCTAAAGCATCTCCTGCCTGGCCACTTTCAGGGATAGCACAAAAAACCCCAAAAGAAGCCATAGGTCAAACCTATCAGAAGCTATGTCTGTGATACAGCAGTGCTATGCGGTAAAATGTATTTGGTATGACACACTCCAATTATATAAATATTTTTTAAATATCACATTACTAATTGTTAGTGTCTGTATTGTGATTAACCCTACACTCTTTAACTGTGGTGCATAGTAATGTGTTTCATCTTTAATTTGCTTGACCCTGCTGTTCTCTATGCACAATGCATCCAATTTCATTTTTTTCACATTAGATTTTTTTGTCCTTGGGTAGAGGGAACATCATATTTCGATGGGAAGTTAAGCATCTGACTCGCTTTTCAGTGGCAAGACGTCTCTTGTTCTCCCCTCTCCAATCTTCTTTCCCTACACACCTGACATTTTCCATAGGTTTGAGACCCCTGCAATTTACTTCTTTTAACAAGGTGCAGATTTTGAAATGCTGTACCTTTAATGAGTGATAATGTAATTGGATAAAAGCTGTGAGGATGAACAGAGCTTTAAAGGTCACTCTTGTAAGGAGAATTAATGTGTTATACCATTAATAAACCATGGAAAACTGTGGAGCAAAAGATAACATACTTAAGTTATTGTTAATGACACAGAGTTCACTGCTGTATATCTCCCTGCTACAAATATAGAAAGTGACTTTTTGAGGTTGCTGAGCAGTATCACTGTGCATGCTGTATGTATAAGATAAGCTGTCTTTTAACTGGTGCAGGAGCTGGATGGACACAGTGTACATCTAGCAAAGGTTTATCCTTTAATGGAGGGCTGCAAGAAGGAAAAGCTCCTGAACACCCTGCAAAGTCTCTTGCTAACTGCTAGGTCAGATCCAGCACAAGTTGCAGCAAGTAGGACTCATTGCCATGATGAAACTATTTGGTGATCTTGAAGTGAGCTTGAAATTTCACGTCACCCTCCAGCAGGAGCTGCACCATGAAAAATCTTGATAGCAGTTTTAGCAAAGCTACAAAGGTCTCTAACATGGTAGGGAAACTGGATCACTTTCTCATCCTGAGCGATAAATCCCTCTACAAAAAAGCCTCTGAGAGACACTCAGTCATTTGTCAGACAGTTGCCTCCACCACTGGGATGGTTGGAGCTGCCAGCACGAGGCACAGTTGTCTGTCCTAGGTGTGCACAGCCCACCTTGCCTGGGATGCAGCTGAGCTGTCACTCCTCACCACCATTAACTTCAAATTAAAACCATTCCATGAAAGCAGTTCCTCAAGCTCCTTGGCTCCCCTGACATGGAGAAATGCCTGTGTATTGTTCAGTTTTCTTTTGGGGGAACATGAACTCAGAGCCTCGGAGATTATCAGCATCGCTGCACTCAGGCATACAGCTCCACAGCCCTTTCCAGAGCTATCCCTATAGCATATAAATTGTGCTACAGACTGAGCAGTCACAAATGTCATGGCTTCATGTATGACTTTAAATCCAAGCATTTCTTTTTGGGAACAGGCATATGTCCGTGTACTAAAAACAGAAACAACTTCTCTCTGCTCTTTGCCATTATCTGCAACATCTCTGTGCTAGTTTGGCAATCCTTGGAACTAAGTTCATTTTATGTAATGCAGTTCCCCTCTCTGTCAATAATTCACCACCTACCCTAAACAACAATAATTTACATTCAACTCGCTTCTATATTAATCATTTCCCTGCACACCAGCATCTTGGCAGCTACTGAAAAACATAAGGAGTGCTTGCTTTTATTCACTGTCATGTGCCAAACTGTCTCAAAGATAGCAGTATTCAGGAAAAGCCAAATAGTCTGGAGAAGGGCATGAATTCCAGTTTCTAGGCAAATTTGGCTCTGTTACAGATTGAAAGTATTATACCTAGACAACAGCAAAAGCAGCACTAATACTGCTGTTCGTTTGTTTATTTGCTTCCTTTTTAATTTATTCTGACTACATGCAAGGTTGATCAGATGCAAAGGTTAACAGATGCAAACTGGGGAAGAAACCAAGCAAGTTGGTAAAATGGTGATTTAAAAAAAAAAAAAAAAAAAAAAAAAAAGAAAAATCAGCTGGTAGCACTGTGCTGGTGTTGGCTATATTCTTCCTTATGCTGGGAAAACTGGAATTACTGGAATTCCATTGGCTGGGAATTACTGAACTGGGTCATTTGATAAAAGCAATGTGGATCAAGTTATTTCATATAAAACTCTTGGGGTTTTAGCCAAAAGCTAGCTGTTAGTACAATTAACAACAATCAAACTGCCCAGGAACTTTTCTTTCTAGCTTTTGTTCTCCCAGGAAAACGGAAGTACCAGTCCCTCTCTGTCCGTGGTCAGAAATAAAAGAAAAAAAAACCAATAAGACCCCAAACCAAACTAAAATCCTGACAGCAGCACAGCATTGAACTAATCTGACATCAGCTTCTTCCCCAGAAATGTTTTAAGCAGCAAGACAATGTCCTACGTTTTTGGCAATCAGCAGATCAGATAGAAGAGTCTAGCAATACAACGGGGATGTGTAATCTGACATGATTAGACAAGGCTCTTTAGGAACAGAACATTCATAATTGAGACAAAGAAAGAGTATTAATAACACTTTCCTAACACGGCAGTTAGCCATTTTATATTTCCTTTCTTTAATCTTAGTGTTTTTCAACAAATCATGGGATTTAATAGCGTGTTTTGGCAGATTAGAGGATTTATGGCCCAGATGTTTTTTGTTCTAAAAATGGATTAGGGTGTAAAGTTTGCTGGAATCCATGGAACATGTTGAGGCAAGCCGGTCATTTTGTGTGTGATTAGTGCCTGCCTTCTGTCTCACAGTCCCTCCATCTGTCACAATTCACCAATGGATCTGGTTAGATTTAGCCTCATGTCACAAACAGAAGTCCCTTTTCTGGGCAATTTCATATTACAGATTCATTTTATGCCGTTTTTATGCCCTAGTTAAAAGACAGAAAGAAGTGTGTGTGCGTGTGTGTGCGCGCACACGTGTGGGGATGTGGAAGGGGAGAGGGAGGTTGATAGATATTAGCCTCTACTTTAATATCTGAAAAATACACTGGGGCTTGGAGTCTCCCATCAGTATTCTATCCTGCAAATCACATGCAGATCATAATAAGTATAATCTACAGTACGCTAAAGGGAAAAAAATGACAAAGTGTCAACATTTAAAATTAAATAGTATTAGCTGTGCCGGTGATGCTTGTAACATTTTAAAAGGAAATAATTCAGTGACTACTAAGGCTAAGCCCTAGGCTGTGAATTTGCAGCAAAACAGTGGACATTTGACCTACTATTAGCAGCATGAATAGGAGTGGGAATGTAGGTCCGTGTAGCTGTGGTTTCTTGTACATTTATGAATGACAGGTGGTGGTGGGGAGTATTCAGTGGATGAGGTTTTTCTTCTCAGCCATTATGCATTTCATATGTATAGCAAACCACCGCCACCTGTGGTTTATTTTAATGTATTCACAAGTTTTAAGAAGGGGAAGAATGAAACGGTCTATTTTTAAGAGTTTGGGTTCGCTGGCAGGATCAAAGCTTCCCCCGACTCTTATCCGGTTACATCCTGCTGCATGCAAACCACAGGGCTAACCTCTGCAGTGTCAGGGAAATATTGAAACTAATGGGATCAAGTAGCAGGGACGAGGGTTTTGGCAGCGAGTTGTCTCCTGCTTTATGTCCAGGTGGCCCTACCATAACAACAGCAGAATTGCAGAGCACAGGCAGGTTTGTGGGCATTGCCTTTTAACTCTTTCTCGTTAATAACCATTAACTGCATTCCACTGACGGAAGCTAAAGTGTTTTCTTGTAACTTTCTTTTTTTAAGACATCCTTTCTTCTATCACGTCGTCAGGTTATTTAAATGACCACGATGCTGTTACCAAGGCAATCCAGGAGGCACGACAGATGAAGGAGCAGCTACGGAGGGAGCAGCAGGTGCTGGATGGGAAGGTGGCCGTGGTGAACAGCCTGGGTCTCAATAACTGCAGGACAGAAAAAGTGAGTTTCCCAGACTCCTTCTGCAAAGGGTCAGAGTGTTCATTTGCCTCTCCCCACACATACACAGGTTCTTCCTCCCTTCTCTTCCTTTTTCCTGTTCTATTTTTCCTTTCCCGTTATTGAAACAGAATAGTTCAAAAAAAAAAAAAGAAAGGGGAAAGCAAAATGGAAGCCACAGCCAAAAGATGACATGAGAGAGAGACCTGGAGACCCCTGGGGGAGAGTGGGGAGGAGGCAGAGATAGATAAAGCCCTCACAAGAACTTTGGAGACCACTAATTCTCTGTTCCAGCCTGTCAACATGTATTAAGAGAAGGTGATCTTGGAAATCTCTGGGTCTAAGTGGAAATCTTGCTTTATGGAAATGCTTACATGTGTTTGTGAGATGAGCTGGATTTGAAAATATTCAAGCTCCTTTAGGAGCATAAGCTTTGCTGATACTCAGGCTCAGCTTCTGGGTATTTAGCCTTGTGAGGTCGTCATATATGATATTTTGTGACCATTGCAATGTAGCACTGTCATGTCATGTTAGATGACTTAACAAAATTGAAAAGCGGAGAATTGACAACACAAACTGCACCAAATATTTGCAGTGAAACTTAGAGGCAGCAGAACATATGGGCCTTACCACCTTCTGCTTTTGGACTGGCCTGTGAGGCTGTGCTATAACAAAACACCAACAAAGTGGATATTCTCTAGTAAAATTTGTATGTGCTCTAGCTGCTGTGTGTGTCAGTGAGGTTGTGATTTGCTTCTTTTCTCCGTAAGTGCCTGCTGTCTTTCTGTGCACTACCTTGGCTTATGGAGGATAAACAGACCTGCCAGTGCTTGCTGCCACATTTACAGTGAGCTGTTCTTAGAATGCTGCCACCTAAGATACACATCTCAACTCTGGCGTGTGTCTCAGCATCCTGTGCTTAGCGAGACTTTTCTCCTCTGTTCCTCTCCTTCCCTGCGATATTTGCTGAGGTGATACAGCCGTTGTTGTGCAGTACAAGGATCCCCGTTGTCACACGTGGTGTCAACTACCTTTAATTGAAACCACTTCTACTCTAAAGTCTTGTGCAATTCAGCGAGACAGGCAGATAAATAGATTGAATAAAAATGATCAGCTATTTAGCAGAAACTTGAAATCCAGTCATCCTAGGAAGCTCGTGAGTCCAACAATATTGTCCAGAATGAGCAGATTGCTAATTTGGATAGCTTTCCATTTTCCCTGGTTTTAGATGGAGTTTGATCAATAAGCTGTGAGAAGCCAGCAGCCTGTGTAATGAATGTTAAATGTACATGTGAGCCTCTCACCGCTGTACTTTTTTCCTCGGCCTATCCTGGGTGTCAGTGATGTAGAAATTACTCCAATTTCATGCACTTTCTTGGAGAGGAAGGGGAAGGAAAAAAAGAGGTCAGTGTAATAGGTGTCTGGCAGTACATACACTCTGTCTCAGAAGAATAAGGGTGCTGCAAAGGGGAGAGGGAAAGAAGGAGAAGGGATAGAGCATGTTTACGGCATTTCGCAGAGAAGAGCACCAGAAGGGAAAAAGGGAAAAGCAGAGTGTCAGATATAAGAAGAAGTGATCACAAGCACAAAGGAATTTATATTCAAATATTTAAGCATTCTTGAAAGGATGCTCGGAGCAGAAATTCCTTTTCTCTGCTCCCCATGTAGAAATGACTTTAACACTCAGCCAGATGCTAATGCAAAGTGACTCAAGCTATTCCTCGCAAGCATAGCTAAATTGCCGTTATTTGTTAAGCGCATTGAATTCAGCTGTGGATACAGCAGTTGGTTGCATTCAGAAAGCATCTGTACCCTTTTTTTTTTTTCTTTTTTCCTTTTTTTTTTTTTTTTTTTTTTTTTAAATCCTCCAAAGCAGAGGCAACTCTACCTATCTCCCCCCTCTCCTCCCTTGTGCTGGCTGGGAATTGTCAAGTGACAACCGACCAAATCCTTTTGGACAGGAAGCCTTCATCCTGAGTTCTATATACTTGCAAAGCAGGCCTTGTGGTTGGATCAGGAAGCCCATTAAAAGCACTTTGATGGTATGGAAATTCATCTTCATGAAGCACCCAGGCCCCTAAGCAGCATGCTGTTTAGCTGTGGTTACAGATCAGTCATTCACATCGGAGGGCAGTAATTGTGCTGACGGCTTGTTCAGCAATGGAAGCACATAAAATAATCCCAGGCCCTCCACCATGGCATTGCGAGTTAATCTTCTTTAATACAGATCAGCTGTTGTTCTAACACATGACTTTATGCTGGCTCTAGTGACTCTGCACAGCCTTTTGATTAAGTAACAGGAGTGGAACCATCTGCATTCACTTTATTCTGTTACTTTCCTATTCTTGGGATTCTCCTTATTCCTTCTGTTTTCACTTCACACCCTCAGCCTTAGTTGAAGTTTATTTTCCTCTCTAATTCATACCTCCTGGTGGGCTCGTGGAGGGCAGACAGGAGTTCTTTTACAAGGTAGCAGGAAGAAAAAAATGGTTTGCTCAATAGAGAGTTTTTCTAAAGCAACTGTAGGCTTTGGGGGTTGTGATACAATTAATGCCAAAACTTTATCGGGCCTCACTGATTTGAACTCGATGATCTCAGAAGTGCTTTCCAACCTAATTGGTTCTGTGATTTATTTTAATGTGTGAAGTTCATATCCAGACAAACAATACAACTTCTCTAAATTTTGTGTCTTTTTGCTCTAGGAATTTAAGGTTTTCTCACTAAGAGCAAGATTTGAGAGGAAAGCAAGTATTGCCATTTTTAATTAAACTTTATTCTGGTTTGGGTTTTTTTTCTTTTTCAGAGGCAGAGAGTTAGTTAGTTGGGAATGTGGTTTGCAAGAAGTAGTGCTACAGTTTTATTACTGAGTTTCCCTTTTCAGAAGCTCCAGGTCCCCACCATGGGACTTAGTGGCAGCCCCTGAACTTTTGAGACATCATGTCTGTAAGTTTTGCTTTCTGGCCAGAGAATTGGAGGATGGAATTGAGAGACCATTAACCTAATGTACATCTATGTATCCCTGGGCATATTAGTACTTAGAAATGCACATTATTATTTATTGGTAGCAAACACTCGTTTGGGGCTATCCCAAATTTTTCTCCCCTCTTTGCTGCAGTGGGCAGTGTACTTTTGGACACCTGGTTCTCTGAGACCTGTTGAGCTTTTTGTTGCCAGAATTGCTTCTGCAGCCTTTCAGTGGAGGTGGGCTCTGCACCATTCCCATGTATGGGAGACTCTTGGTGGGGATTTGTCTGCCAGGGGGAGCTGGGCTTGGGCTGGAAGTCATCTTTGGGAGTCTCTGTTAAAGCTCTTTGAGCTCTTCATGTGTGTCCTGTTTTCTTGCTCATGTTCCCAGATGGGTTGATCCCTGTGGACAGCCAGACATGCCAGCTAAGGCAATAGTCAGACGGGAATTTTGGGGAAGTAGAGTGAAACTGTATAAAAGGAGTCATGCATACGAAAATGTTTTTAAAAATGGCTAAGATGATTTGGGTGAGTCACTTTTTGGGCATCCAACTTGGACCATCTTGACAGATTTGATTTTCAGAGGATTACAGTAAAAACTTTGAGCATCGCAATGAACATGGATTTGACTAAAACCTATTTTAATTGCAAATGCAGTAAAACATATTTTTACATTACTTTTCTTGGAAACATTTCCTCGTATAAATGAGAAGAGTGTGTTTTTGTAGTTTCTTGGAAACCCGAGAGCATAGCTTTATTTGTAATTGTCATCTACAGTTAATTATAGCTTGATATGTACTATACATAAACAATGTTACCTATTATACTCAGAGCTCAGCTTGTCAGCTGGGGTAAACACCACAACAGGCAGCATCAGCCAGGGGACTCTGGCCTCTCTGTTCAGCCCCAAAACTGCAAGGGAGATGTACACAAACACAAAGAGCCAGCATGTGTGTGCATGCATCCCAGCCTACAGTGCACTCCTTCAGGGATACCCAACACAAACACGCACAACGCTAGCCAGGAACTCCCTGACTGCAGCCAGACTCTCAGGGATGTCCTCTGTGACAAAGGAGGAGGAGGAGGGCACACAAGCAGGTATTTGAACATGTGTGCACGGGCACAAGCTGGTTTCTGAGTGCTGACAGTGGCTGTGTAAGGACACACAGCCACAGGAGCCTTCCTGATGTGTAGGGATGGAGTCACACTCCAAGCCGAGTACATTGGAATACATCCCCCCCCTCTCCCCATGCTGGGGGTGTGTCTCAGCCTGCGGTACAAGTTCTCCCTGTTATTGCTTGGAGTGTGTCCTTTTAAAAGGCTCTGACATGTACTTGTCTGCTGGGTTGTGACTAAATAGCTATTTGTAACAATATTTATTCCAGCATTGTAAGCAGGAGCCTATTACTCATGCTTATGGAACACCGGGTTCAGGATGCCTTTCCTCCCATTCCCACTCACCCCTCCTCCCACCATCCTCCCCGCTCCCACCCCCACCTCCCCCTCTTCCCCTTAAGAAAGTGCCAAACATGAAATGACAGTGACCAATGTTGACTTAATGTGGATGTTTAATAATGAAAAAAGTGTGTCAGTTCCAGCGTTAGTTACAAATGGCAGAAAGTATATCGGGTGGCAGCCCTGTAATAATTTTACATCCATCATTCCTTCTGATGCCTCGCTGGCTGCCTGATGGATGGGGATAGCAGAGTTAACTCTTCAGAAGCCACTGAGATCCACTGAGCTGAAACGAATTTTGTCCCTGCTCTCCCCTTGGGAAGAAGGGGAATATTAAGAATCCCAAACCCGCAGTTCCCGCTGCCTTTGAGAAACAAAACACTGGAGCTCACTTTACTGAACACATAAGGAGTAGCTGGTTTAACACAACATATAAATTTTTCTTGGAGTGGAGAATTTTGCTTCAATAACTTTTTTTTTCCTTCCCCTAATGGTTAGATTTGAACCAGAAAGTCAAGAGAAAATTGCAGGACAGAAGGGCAGGCAGGAGAAGAAAAGAGAAGGGTTGGTGGAACAGACTGTAACCCTGTTCTTGCTGCAGACACCATGGGTCAGACTAGCTTGAGTAAGTTGTAATGATTGAAACTGAGACCTGGTGCAAGCAGTTCTTCCCAAACAGGAGAAACCCACTGAAAATTAGTCCAGAGGCACAGTACTAAAATCATAAGCCAAATCACTTAGCAAGGCTTGAAACCTGCCCAGTTTCATAATCTCCGTCATATTTTACTGGAAAATTTTAGTTCATCATTGTCAAGGACTAGCAGAGGCTGTGTCACCCACAGATATTACACACATCCACACTTCCCCCTGCAAGTTCAGCAGACCTAATAGATATGTCCTGTAGCCCACTCTATTCCTCACTGGCCTGTAAAACTTCAGCAAAGCTGATCACTGTAATATTTCTGTTCTCTTCTCGCAGTGTGAGCAGAGATCCATTTGCACTGAGGTGGGGGCCAGGTTGTGTCTTGCAGACAATGACCTGTTAAAGTCCCACACAAAGTTGATGTGCTATCCTCACAACTGTGTATCCCCCTCTCATTATGCCTCTCCCTACTCTCTTTCTAAGTTTGTTTCACTGAGGTTCTTTGCCAGCAGAAGTTCTTGTCTGGGGATTGCAGTGCTCTTTGTTCGTGCTATCAGCACAGAGCACAAGGTTTTCAGAACGTGTGACAAGTCAGGCAGGTGTTATGTCATCACCCATCCATCATCACCCAGGTGTCAGACTTCCAGTAAGCCCAGTCAGCAGCCTCAGCAGGATCATGCATGGTCAAGGAGTCCTGTTCAACAGGGCTGCTGTACCCACTGCAATTCCTCCTGAAACTTTACACAAATTTAATTTAAAAACCACAGGTCAGGCTTGCACGCTGCAAAGATCAAAATTGGTTTTGCCCAACATTAAGCAATAAACATTTTGATTCACTTCAGCTGAAAGTTTATCTACTTATTATCTGTATTATCTGTGCCCCCCTTCCTTCCCCCCAATTTTTTTTTTTTCCATTTGCTTTGTGGAGCTTGTGTATATTTATATTTACAGCCTCTGCATTTAATGGCCACATGCCTTGTTTTCACAGATGGCCAGTGGAAGAACTCCCCTCCCCCCTTTTCCTTTAGTAAAGCCTGCCTTTGGTTTGGCTGCTTTTGTCACAATGCCACTACTCTCAGTTAGCAAGTGCCTACGCATAAGAGGGAGAGATTCTGCAGCGAGGACTTTTTTTATTCCCCCAGGGATTTTAGCCCTTCATTTTAAAACACAGCTTTTTCTTTTTTTCCCCTCCTGATTGACCATCATTTATTAAATGCCCAGATGCATTTTTCAAAGGCAAGATTAAGTATGGATATTTATGTATGTCCTTAGTGTGATGGCAGGGCTGCATGGGCATTGGCTAATGAAAAATGAAGCCTAGGGAGGGAGGGATGGATTCTGCCCACAGATGTGTGTGTGAAGCTCCAGTTGAAGTTGAGGAGAGCAGCAGGCAGAGAGGCAAGGGAGGAGCCCTAGATCCACAGTAGCTGCTGAAGTCCAAATGGGAATTTAGATTTCGTTCACTCTGAAGGGCAGAGATTGGAAACATTCACAGCCTGGTGTGGGTAAGGGAGGACTGCAGCTGTTTATACTGTTGTGGAAGTTTTATGAAACCCAATAAAGATGGATCAACTTCCTCCTGAAAGTGCAAACATACAAGTGATGTGGAGTTCTTGTTACTACTTCTGAGCTTTTTGAGTCCTTGGGTTTAAGTTCTATGCTGTGCCCCACAGCCATGAGAGCTTATTACTTCCTGAGATTTTTTATTATTTTTACATAATCACATATCTCAAGTCAGTGGGGCTTTCAGAACATTCATGGACTCCAGCATCAGTGCAGTTATCTCTCTTCTGTGTAATAGAGGCTGGGTCTGATTCTTCTGTGAATTGTGTCCATTTGGGCTCCTGAGGCATCAGCCTGACCTGTTCAGCAGGGCTGGAAGTGTAAGCAAAGGTACATCAGCCCTCATAATTTGAATATTTTTTAGAGAAAAAAGGAAAAAAAGTAGTCTGTAATGGCTGTACCACTGCTATGCAGTTGAGTCACCCATTGTTTATTAAACAATTGCCAGGAAAGCAGAGATTGTGTTCTTGCTTTCTCTTTGCCTGCATGCAGACCCTCCCTCCCAGGAAATCCTGTGTGGGTTGTGATTTTCCTCTTGTTTCATTTTTAGTGTGCCACCTCTCTCCCCCAGTTAATGTGTTCTTTCCACACTGATCAGCTGACAGCACACTGCTTTCTGACTTGCTGTGAAGTCCCTGATTAAAATTTACATGGCACATTTCATCCAGAGACCTCAAAACTCCTCACAGTGGTGGGAAAGCATCACTATCTCCATCCTGTGGAGTTCAGGAAATTAAGGTGCAGTGACTGAACAATTCACAGAGGGTTATGGGCCATGTCAGCCCAAGAAGCAGTCTGGATGAGAAACTGGGTCATGGAACTCTTAACCTATTTGCAGTCAGCAGATTACAGCTGGATCTGGTTGAGGTCAATGCCTGTGCCTGTGCTGTAACAACTTTCCTAAGAAGGAAACAGCATCTCATCATTCTGCTTTGATTTTCTTTTCCTTTTTATTCCTTCTTCAAAATAATGGGCTGGGCCAGTCCTATGTGCATTTTCATGTAAAAGTCCTGACTTGCTCTGTCTCTCAGAGACCACAATGAAAGAAAAGCAGGACCTCAGTGTCCTCTAGAATTGCTACTTCCCATCAGCTTGTTTCCAAGTCAAATAATACACTTTATGAATGAAGTTAATCTTTCATTCTTTCTCAAATAAAGAGTTTTAAAACACAAGAACAAATAAACAAAAAAAAACCCCACAACCCATTAGGGGCCTGACCCTTGCCAAGTTATTGAGGATTTTCCTCTTTTTATTTCAGTGGACTCTGACATGCCTCCAGTGCTTTTAAAGATACTGACTTGAGAACCCTTAGAAACCGAAGCCCTGTGTCCACAATACACAACAGAGAAAAATGACTGTATAAGTTTCAGCAAATCCTTTCTGTGAATTGGTGTCTGTTCCTGAGAGAAGAGTAATTAAATGTCTAGGGCTTCGTGGTCATTCTGATCTTTTCCCTATGACACCTCATAAGGAACCTCTCTGCTGGGTCTGTAGAACACTTCATGTAGATTGCAAAGCAGATGCAGTGATTTCTAGGCAGTTATTAAAGCAATATGGATTTTAGTAAGTACTGTAAACCAAAAGATATGGTTCCTCTACCAACTGATGTAGTCCCAACCTAGACTGCATGTCAGAATTTTGAAAAAAGTACCATAAAATCAGGAAGAACCACAAATAAAGGATGTTCTTTTCTTTTCTTGTTTCTAATGCTGCTTTTAGATTCTGTGGGTGGATTGTTCCATGAAAAATAGAGATCTTGGATAAGCAAGATTGAAAGAGCTGAGGGGGTGGTAAAGGCATTGTTTCTTCATACTCAACTTTGATGCAACAACAAAAAAATCTCCCAAATGATAACTTGCTGTGACATTATAAATAATCTTTCATCTTCTTTGGTGGTCCACAGAGTTTATGTAATTGCAAGGCTAAACCCCTTCTTTGTTGTTTCTTGCGTTTTCATTAGTATAGTAGAAGACTGTAAAATTGTGCAGCCAGAAGGGGTTTAACAATTACTGAGTCAACATTTGAAAGTCTCAGTCTATTTTATCATTTATGCATGTGCTTTTTATGAGTTTTACAGCCCTGCAGGCGTTACTTAAGCAAGGTCCACTGCAGTGGTGGATCTATAACTGCTTTATTTTTATTTTGCTTTCCTTGGTACCATGTGCCATCAGCAAGAGTCACAATTCCACACTCATAAAGAAATTACAAGCTTGAAATGGTAATTTTTTTGTAAGATTCAGGAGTGCTAATTTCAGTTACTAAAACATGTATCAGTCCTACTAAGGAACCTTTGGCAAGTCCCATAATGTGTGACTCAGTTTCCCTTCTGGTAAACAGTTCATAATCCTGCCTTTCTTTGTGAAATGTTGTGGGTAATTCACTGAAGAGTGAAGAGCACTTGGGCAAGGTGACAGAAAAACCCAAACTTAAATCAAAGATCCCTCTGAAAACTGGAAATTCTCTTACAGCAGTTAGAGGTGTAACAGGATCTGGGCTGTAACAAGGTTTGGACTGGGACATAGACAGCGTGCACAGTACCTGTTTTGAAGTACCATGGCATTAATGTGCAGGAGCATAGTCTGTAATGCAAATAATTCATCATGTGCAAACCTCTGGGCACAGCTCTCACTATTGCCAGTTGTTCCCCTAAGTTCTTCCAGCTCTCTGTCATCTGTAGTGCCTGCCTACCTCATGTTTTCCACATTTGGTAAGACTGTGGATGAAAGTTTTAGAGCTCAGGCTATCCTGATGTTTATTACCACAAGAGGCAGAGGGATTGCACAGAAAGATTGCTTTTACAAAGTCTCCATTTGTGTTAGATGGAGCATAAGACTCTTTACCTTCTTGGAGAGCTGAGGAAAATACCACAGGGTTGAATGGAAAACACCTGGTGCCACCAGCTTATCTAATAATTAAATACGTTTTTCTGTCATAAAATGAACTTTTATTGTGCAATCATAGCAATTAATCTGCCCAAAACTTTAAGATTTGGTGCATATTGACCAAGGTATGTGTTGGAAGGGTTGATATTTACAGGCCCTTGCTGGGAAAGGAGATGTGCCTCAGTACCACAAACCCCCTCAGATTCTGTAGCAGGTCCTGCTCATCAATCTAAGATAGAAACTACCTCCTCAAAACTCAAATCTATTTGAAAATACCACTTTTAGCATTTAGATATGGGAAACAGCTGGACAAACCATAGTTGGAGGGGAAGGGAAGAAACGAGACACACAAAAGGACAGTAGCAGGCAACCATCTGTTTCTTTTTAATTTATTGACACTGAGCAAAGGTAGCAGGCTGTGTCCATCTGTGTCTGTGGAATTCTTAGGTGCAAGAAATGATCGGCAAGTTTCTCCTTGCACTCTGTAGGTAACTTTGTTTGGCTCTCTCCACCCGTTTTGTTTTTTGCTTTTTTTTTTTTTTTTGCCTGGCCTTTCAGTTCCCTTGGGATATGAAAAGCAGGAATGCGAAGCTACGTTCCCGAGCACTCCTCCTTGGGAATTCTACATTGGCTGTTTCTCTGCAGGCACCGAAACTGAGAGGAGAAACGTTCCTGTCGGGGAAGATGGGGGGGGTAGGGTGAGGGGAGCAGCAAAGTGGAGAGTGGACTGCCTGGCTGAAAGTGCAAACCTTGAATTATGCAATCGGAAAAACAGCTCTTGCCAAAGCGCGGCTCTAGCGGAGTTCAGAGTGCCGGCGGAGTTTGCCAAACACCCCAGCCAAAAGGATGTCTCGGGGAGGGGGAGGAGGGATCCACTGCCATATGCCCAGCATTCACAGTCTTCTGGAAGGACTGTGGAGCCCTTCTGGAATGTAGATGTGTAAATGGTCTCAGGTGCACCCTGAGCACTGGTACCATGGACCAGTGCAAGATGGGAGCGGTGAGGGCAGAGGGCAGGAGGCAAATCTACCAGGATGTTTTTATTTCTCAGACATTCCAAGGTTTTGCTTCACTTTTGTGTAGTAGTGGGAGGAGTTCTGGCAAACAGGATCAGGCTGTTCTACATATGTTTTGACTCTTCTTGTTTTATGTTTCTTCTATGAAAGAGACTGCAACCAAGTTCTTGTCATTTTTAGATCAATGTTTTGTTAAACTACGACAGCTATCCATGACAGAGAGCCAACTAACTTTTGCAGCTGACCACAAAACTGAGTCTGACTTGTGGTGCTTAGTCATTTTTAATATAATTTTTTTTTTACATGACATATTCCATGTGTGTATGTGTTTTTGTTCTTTTAAATATAATTAGAGCACTTCTAGGAGTTGTGGTACAAATCAGTCTTCTTTGGCAGGGTAATTTCTTTGATTAATAAAGTTTTAGAAACTTCTCATCACATTGCGGCCGTTGATGGAACCTCACTGGCTGTACTTTGAACAATTGGGCTATTTTGAGATTGAAAGCTCTCTGTAGTATTATCTTCTTTTGTTTACCCATTAGAATTTTAACTTATCCAGTCAACAGAGCTCTTGCTGCCCCTGCAGAGAGTCTCTCCTACAATCTAATAGAAATGATGATTAGGAAGCCCTTCATAAAGAAATGAGATATTTATAAACTGTCTTTCAGCCTTCTGAGGTCTGATAAAAAATTCAGAAATTTGGAATCACTTCATGTTTAGCAAGAGATGGCTATGTTTCTTCTCCTGGAAGGAAAGGAGTGCTCCTTGTTGTTTGTTTTTGCTGCTTTGTGCTGTCTAATTTTTAGAATTGCTTGTCTCACAAGCAGTTCTTCACACATCTTTCCTGGGTTTGGACCAACCTTGCCTGTTGTTCCCAGCAGTATTAGTTCTAGGCTGCAGTAGATGCCACCTGGCATTTTTCATGGGATGAATAGCATCTCGTACCTGAAACAAAGGGATGCTCTGCTGGACCCAACATACTTGTACCCACATGTTGTCACTGGGTGGGGCCTCATCTTGCTACTGTTTAAACAGCTAATCCAAGACAGCAGTTTTGGGAACGTGTAATTTGATTTTGAATTGTGATAATGCTGATAAATAGATCCTGGGTTTGTATAAACTTCAGATCATTGTGGATTTCTTGCCTGAAGTTATTATGTACATGTCCTTGTCTCTTGTGGGTTGGTGGGGTGCAGTTGGAACTGATTGATCTTTAAGGTCCCTTCCAACCCAAACCATTCTGTGATTCTGTGGTTCTATGAGGGGAGGCTGGGATAGCAATATCAGCAGGTTGCCAGTTCATTTGGGGTCAGAGAAGAAAAAAACTTCTCCTTTGTTTCTTTGGAGGTAACATAAATTCTTGCCCATAAACTGAAAGACTCTGTAGAAAATGTAAATAGGTGCTTCCATCAAATGAAAAGCAGTAAGTCATCAGCTGAATGCTTTCAAGCAAAACAATATGGGATTGCTGCTTAGCCCCTTTCAAACATTTAGTAATTGTAAAAGTGTTTCTCAGTGTCAAGATTGGGGAAAATCAGCTGCTGTGTGTTTAATGGGAAGAGCTAGGACAGGAAATCACAATGCTGCTGACCTATGGTCAGGCTTTTGCATCCTGCCAGGTGTTGCTGATCTCTTACTGCTCTCCTAAAATGCTGTTAGCGTTTTTGAGGGGGGCAGTTGGATGGTTTGTTTTTTTAATGGCTTGAGATGAAAGATACCTTAAAGATCACCTACCTCCAAGTCACAGGCAGGGACACCTTCCACTAGACCAGGTTGCACAGAGCCCCATCCAACCTGGCCTTGAACAGTTCCAAGAATGGGGAATCCACAGCTTCTCTGGGCTTCCTTATCCAGAACCTCACCACCCTCAGAGCAAAGAATTTATCCCTAACATCTAATCTAAACCTACTGTCTTTCACTGTGAAACCATTGCCCCTTGTCTTGTCACTCCAGGCCCTTGTAAATAGTCTCTTCTTCATCCTTCTTGTCAGCTCCCTTCAGGTACTGAAAGGCCACAATTAGATCCCCCTAAAACCTTCTCTTTTCCAGGCTGAACAACCCCAGCTCCCATAGCCTTTCCTCACAGGACATGTGCTGTTGCAGAGGCTCAGACAAGAGCAGGCCTTAGACTCAGTGTTGCCTTTGTGCTTTTTAGACTTAAAACATTTCTGAATATTAAGACAGAAAAGTGCAGCTGGCTGCTTTGATCCTCTGTTTCAAGAGCAATGTCTTGCAGAAGTTCTTTTTAGCTGCCATTTTATCATTGGTGGTTGAATTGCACATTTAAGTAGCAAGGAGTGAATTGCCACTGTGTTAAAAGGATGATTTGATGCTCATCATGTTACAGTTCTCCAGAGAGCCACCTCCATCTGATGCCTTGGGAAGGCTGACCTGGAACAGAGACTGGACAGAGCTACAGAATAAAGTAGGGATTTATTGAAAGGTCTTTAGGGTACACCTTGGGCAGGACAAGAACCTGGCCAGGGCTGCACCCAAGGTGGACTTGAAATGGTCACAAAATTGATGACCAGTCACATCCTTTTATAAGTTTGGGTCTATTTGCATATTGGGGTTTAATTGTCCAATTACAGCTTCAGGTTGTGAGGTCCCATCCTTGTTTCTCTCTTCAGTCCCCCATTGTTTGTGCTTTTTTTGGGCCTGAAAGTTGTACTTGGTGTCCTTCATCTTCAGCAGGAAAAGGATTTGCTTTGTCTCCCTGCTCTGTCAAGAGAGCTTACCAGCACTTAATGTGAGGCTCAGAACTGCACCCCTAGGCAGCACAGAACCTAAAAAACATGAAAGCTCAAACTTAAGGCATCACATGCACGGGGTTGCACAGAGCAGCCTGGGAGCTCCATGCTCATCTGACATAATTCCTTCACGGCCCCCTTCCACCCTTCCATCACACCTGTGCTCCCTCACTTCATCCAGCGTGGCTGCACCTCAAGATGCTAAACTGTGCCCAAGGTGGAGCACAGCAGAGCATCTGTGGGCTGGTAAAGCCAGGCTCTGATGAATGAGCCATACCTGCAGTGTGCCTGGCAGGCACTGCCATTCCAGAGTATCCACTGACCTCGGGACTCAATCAGATCATGGCAGTGGAGCGTGGTTGGGAATGGAACTGCCTCTGACTCCAGGAGCTGCATTTACTGCCTAAAGAAGAAGCTGTTATGCCCATGCCCTTTGTGCTCTCAGCTCTGTTTTTCTAAGAGGTTTACACATGCTTCAAAAAAAGTCTGCAGCTGAGTAACTCCCCTCCCCCATAATAGAGCCAACAAGAGAAAATATTCTTGTACACTCTAGCTTGGTGGCAGTGTTTTTAAATGATTCCTGACATAAAAATTTTTGAACTCTAGCACTATGAAGTTGACAGTAAATAGATTTTTTTTTTCCTGAGGAAATACTGTTCACTTCCATTATATATCTGCAATCGATTTGGAAGAAATACAAAGTCAATTTATTCCTGACTTTTTTGACTTCTGACAGGCTGCTTTGGAAATGAGAGCTGAGTAAAAAATGGTGGATCAAAGAGCTTGGTAAAGCTAAATGCCTGCATAGTTCAGGTCCTTATTTGAAGCTTCTCCAAGCTTTCTGGATCTGCTGTGCCTGGTAGTCCTGGTAGTGTTATGGAAACCCTTTTGCTTAGGATAGGCTGAGTCTGCTGCATGAACTTTTCCTGCAAAACCCAAGAGGATAACTCATCTTGCATGCTTTCCATGGTGAAGTGTCAGGGTATAGACAGAGCACCAGGAGTGTGAAAGGGATTCGTAGTGAAAATGAATGTGAGGAATAGGAAAGCTAACCACATGTTCCCTAAACTCTGTGAGCATACAAAGTTGAGCAGATTAGCCTTGTTTCTAACTCTTCCTGAGAAAAATCTTTGTGCAGTGATTTACATGAATTTGAACCATTCTTTGAATTGCAGATGCAGAGACATCACTTTGCAGGAGGCATTTCTGTATTCGCATTGTTCTCTTTTCTGTTTCCTTATGTAACGCAACCCAGTGACATTATTAGGCTACATGGAACAGTTGCCATGTGAAAACTGGGAGGTTTTTTTAGTTTATTGATCTTTTACAGTCAACAGGAGTGGAATAGAGCTAGGAAACAGAAATCTTTTCTTTCAGGAAGAAGCTCAAAAGAATTTTTTCGACTGGAGCCACTTCATTATCATGCCATATCATGTCATTTTCTTAGCTTTGCAAAAGGCACAGTGCCTGAGATTTTGAAATGTTAGTATTGCTTCCCTGAAAGATTTATTTTTAAACATATGATTGTCAGGAAGATAGAATGCTCATGAGCAAAAGTCATTGGGAAAACAGAAACAGTTGGAAAGTGGAGCACCTTTGTGTTTGTAAAGTCAAACAATTCAGGGGGAAGTGAGGTGTTTTGAAGAGAACATTTGAATTAATTGCCCAAGCAATGTTGTTCTGGCAGTGTCTTTAGACACCACTGCAGCCTGACAGATTAATTGGCAGCACACACCAGCCTGTTGCAATCCAGGGTTCACAGTTAGTTCTGACCAGATGAATGATAGACGGGGTGTTAGTAGGGTTGGACAAAACAGTCTGGACAAGAACACAAACTGCTGCCCAAGGATCATGCTTGATTCAGGCTGGACCTTTCCCAAGGCCTGAATAAGTTTGAACTGGTTTTTTTGCCCTATGGGCTGCTTCCTAAAATACTGCTTTTTAAAAAGGAAACAGAGCAAAGCCATCCATGTCTCTGCACTTTGATTGCAGGCTAGAAATAGAGTGAAACAATAAATACATTGCAAAAGAGCATGTATCACCTAAACTTCCAAGCCAGCTTTACAGTCCCAGGAACACAGAGAGTTGAAGTATTCTTCAGATGTGCAGCCAGTTTTATCATGCTTAACTAAGCCAATCTTTTCAACACTATGGAGTTTGCTTATCACTAGCTAATAAGCAAGTTTTAAAAAGGGCTTTATGGTAGAGTCTGAAACCCTGTCTCTTCCAGAAAAAGCATTATTATTTATGCTTCAATACATGGCTCAGTAAACTGTTGTGAATAGTTATCTAGCTTCCCTATTAACCTCCTAAACACCATACAAACTTTGGAGGTTTTTTTTTTTTAATTATTTAATTAATATATTTAATTACTTTCCTGATTGAAATCCTGTCATCTTGCCCATATAGGACAAAACAACACTGGAGACCCTGACTCAGCAGCTGGCAGTAAAACAGAGCGAAGATGGGAAGTTCAGCCACGCAATGATGGATTTCAACATGAGTGGGGATTCTGACGGTCAGTACAAACAGATTTTCCTTATTTCCAGGTTTGTGTGTGCCTGTCAGAGGGATCTGAGGGAGAGTCCAAGTCCTTTGGAGGCCCATGAGGAATACGAGCTGTTAGCAATAAGTGGCTATGAAGCAAGGCAGGAAGAAGTGATTCATTGTGGGGTGCTTTAAGTCTGGAGGTGATTTTTAGCCTTCCCTCTGT
Organism: Phylloscopus collybita; assembly: GCA_027886175.1. NCBI lineage: Eukaryota > Metazoa > Chordata > Aves > Passeriformes > Phylloscopidae > Phylloscopus > Phylloscopus collybita. Next base: position 6,290,515 of record JAJNNQ010000016.1, read on the forward strand.
CCACTGAAGGTCTCAAGATGGGACCAAAAATGTATTTCTGATAATAAAAGGGACTAAAGAAGGCAAATATATGTGGGGTAAGTGAGATCACACAGGGAAGCTATGAAGTGTAGACATGATCCTCCATAAGTGCTGTGTGCTCTGCATCTGTGGGAGCTTTATTGGTTTGATGAAGCGAGAATAATGTTTATTTGTTTCTCTGCTATTTCATATATTGTTAAGAATGTAAGCACTAAAACAGGCAAGTATGTAAATATTCATTTGCTAGTTAGAGTTGCTTAAGAAGAAATGCCCAGTATTGCCATCTATTACCCCCTTTCTGTCTCAGAAAAAGTAGAAGATAGGTGACATAATATGACCAGCATTCTTTGATCAAGAAAGGAAGGAAATAAACAAGTAAACCTGCATTGATAAGTATATATTTGCTTTATGTAATTAGGCAGTAAAAGATGGCTTAGAAAAGCTGTTTGTATTAAAAAAAAAAAATCAAAACTCCTTATTGGGTCTATATTGTGCAATACTGAATTAATAGAATAACTAAACCAGGCAATATTCAATGTATTAACCATTGAGCTTTAGTGAACACTGACTCACAGAGTGTGCAGCGCCTGACCTAGGTTACTGGTGGCAGAGGATGCTGCATACTGAAACACAAGCTGGAAATGTTTCCCTCTTGCTTTTTAGGAAGTGCAGGAGTTTCAGAGTCCCGGATTTACCGGGAATCCCGAGGGCGTGGTAGCAACGAGCCCCACATCAAGCGCCCGATGAACGCGTTCATGGTGTGGGCCAAGGACGAGCGGAGAAAGATCCTTCAAGCCTTCCCTGACATGCACAACTCCAACATCAGCAAGATACTAGGTAAGAGTGATAGAGCACTGCTCTGCCAGAGCAAGGCTTGAAAAGGCTCTGGCTGAGCACCTGACAGAACAGAATTGCGTCTTTCTCTCTTGCTCTTTAGTCACTGCCCCAAGAACAACAGCGATACGATTTTCTCCTGCGCTGCCCAGCAGTGTGCGTTAACCACAACCTGAAATATCCTGGTGTCTTTGTAGTTACTGAGATTGTGGTGGTGATTTTGCTGTGCACAGAGAGATGGAGTAGCCTGTAGTTCCCGGGTTTTCCTTTTCAAACATGGGGGTTACGTTTCTCCTTTTCCAGAGAGGGGTGACTTCACCAGACTGCCACGGCTTCTCCAACAGCGTGGAACAGTGGCTTAGCCAGTTCATCTGTCAGTTCCCTCAGGTCCTGCAGATGCATCTCAGCAGGTCCCATGGATCTGTGCACCTCCAGGTTCTCAAACCTGAAGGTCTCCTAAAGTGGGTGGTTCTTCATTCTTCCATATATTAAAAAATAATTAAAAAAAACCCCGAATTCCATATTCTCTGCTCTTCACATCCCGATCAATATTTGTTATGAGCATCATCTACTGAATCTCATGCCAAAGTCTTCCAACTTTACACTATTTGATCAGATTACTCAGGACCATGTTCTGCCCAAAGTTTCTCCTTTGTGATGTGCTGGATGACACAGTAGGTGACTAATGAGGCTCACTGAGGCCAATGAATTACTTTTCGGCAGAAAAAATAGTACATCTGCGACCAAATTAAACATACTGCATTTTTATTGATGAAAACAGCTACAGGGCCCAAGCATCCCTCAGGTCAATGGCTAAGCAGGGAACATGTTTACCTGTGCTGCAGATCTCACCGGTCTTTGCAGGCTGCTCAAAAGATGTAGTGCAGTTATAATGGCAGCATTAACCAGCTGCAGGGCTGGTAAATATGCCAAGTTTAGACTGGTCAGAGGTTTGAGGCTTACCTCGATTGGAGTGGTATTATGGAAAGTTAGCAGGGGGCAAGTGGAAACGAGATAAATTGGTTGGAGAAGCAAAATGTATTGCCATGGATGGCAGATGTGATGATATTAACCCATGATTTAAAGGGTGGTACGAGATGATTAGATTAGTTATGGGAACAGGATTAGAAGGCTAAATTGGTTATGTTGATGGCAGTATAACCCTGTACTGGTTAGAAGCGATTATGCTGGTCAGAGGTGTATGATGTGATTAGCTGGGGGACAGGGCAGTAATAGTTTTGGTCTGTTTCTAAATTGAGAGTAGACCTGGTTAAACCTGTTTTTGAGTAATCAGCTTCAGAAATCTACGAGATCATTCTGAATGGCCCTTTTCATATAGAAAGTACAAAGAGAGCTTGATGTTTTCCCTCTTAACTGATTGTTTTGGATAACAACCTCCGACAGCACGCTGCTAATTCATTCTGCTTAAAACAGGCGCTTGAGCTGGGCTGACATTTTACGCAGTCTCTGGGGATCCTGGTTGACATTTTAAAGGGCTTCTAAGCATTTTATAATACCCTAAAATCTGGTTTTAATAAACCATTCTGCTGAAATTGTTAACATAAGGAATCACCTTTTACTATTTGGCGCTAGATCAGGGAGATATGGAGACATCTTTTTCTGATTAGATATACAGTAGTTGGAGTAAAATGTGCAAATTCATTACAGATCCTGTTGAGGTGACAGACAGTATAGCTGACTCCAAACTCTCTGTTTTGCTGCCAGATATGGGGAAAAGCAAGGTCTGAGACAGTGAAAGATGATGTTTCTATTTCTTTACAGCATCACATTTGATTTTTTTTTTTTCTTTCATTCTACGTGTGCAATAGAGAGGGATGTCCTGGCATCTTCCTTCTTGACAGAAACATTACAAAGTTCTTCCCTCAGCTGCAAAAGGCCAGTCTTTTGAAGTCAGCAGGGAGCTGTCTGTTAACTGGCATAGGGTGACCAATTAGAAGCTCACAGTTCAGCCAGGTATTAGAGTGTCCTTATTAGAAAGCCACAGTTTTTCCTTCCCATTTTTCCAGCAGCTCTGCTTCAGATTGAGGTCACAGAGCTGGTTGTCACGCAGAGGAACTTAGATAGAGTTCTCAGCAATCAAGGGTCATTTTTATAGTAAAATGAGAGGAGGTGCCCTTCCCAGCACTAGAATTCTCTAGGGATTATGTTTGACACTGTGGTATTATGTTTTGAGCATAAAAATTAGATACATGGATTTGTCACTAAATTCATCTGTGCATACGTTTGTCATCCATCTGTTCATTGCAACTTAAACTTGTGGATAATGGTTTTTTTAGTAGATTGTTAAAAGAGTGCTAAAATGGGACTGCTGGACCCTATCAATTTAATAATGCATTGTTTAGATATTTCAGTAAATATTTTAATTGATTTCACCGAGAAATCTACCTAAAGGTGTTAGGAAAAATGAAGTTAATTACTGGCTTCAGAAATTCTCTTGGAATGCATGTGTGTGTTTATACAAATGTATACACGTACCTATACATTATACAAGTCTATGTGAGAATGTTTTTTAAACATAAAGCCAGCCTTATTCAGGTACTCAGACTGAAAAATGTCAGCCTAATGGACTGAAAGTTAGAGAATATTGCAAACAGCTGAAAATTCTTGTCAGAGAAACTTGGCTTAAAGCCAGCAGTAGGCAGAGCTCTGGATATTGCACGTGTGTGCCTGGAGCACAAGTGTCTGGGCATGGGTGAGGGCATCTCTTTTCTGCCCTGGATTCAAGTATTTGCCCTCTCCAGATGTGTTCACAGTCACACACAGCTGTGTGGGTGCAGCTCTGACTGCCCTAGCTCAGTTTAGGGGCAGGAGCTGTGCTTGGTGCTGCAAAGTCTCTGAATTTGGTTTTCTTTTCCTAAATACTTCAGCCACCACATCAGGGAGAACTGTGCTAGAATCCTGCTTGTCATTTTGCAGGCATCCAGGTAGGGGAATGGGCTCTTCTTTTCACAGTCAAGGATAAAAGCTTTGCATACTTGACCCACTCAAAGCTTTCCAACACAGGTGGCAAGCAGAAAGCTCACTCAAGACTGTAAATCTTCCCTTACAAAGGAAGGTTTCTCAAGTTTCTACAATCACACCTTGTTTGGGCTTGGGTTTGGCACTGTGCTTAGGTACCCATGCCTGACTGTGTGTGTTTATAGACACATAAAACAATGACAAATAAAGCTACTACAAGCATATTTTGTCCAAATAGAAGGTATTTTTAAAAAGTTTTAATATGTTGATTGATGGTACTCATTCCTAGCTTACCCTGTGGGTGGAAATTCCAAGATCAGAGTTACGTATCCTTCAAAATTTCAAAATTTCAGATGAAGACTGTTCAGAGAATTGATTGGATTATGTAAATTACTGAGAAAAATAATGAAAATTATCAGATGTAAAGAACAATGGTTTATAATCAGAAAGCCCTTTCTTAAAATTTATTTTGACATTGTATGTTTAATTATGTATGATACTTCAAAACGTACTAGTAAATTATATTCAGAATCTTTTGTAAAAACACTAAAGTCATAATAAGAGGAGGTATCACTGCAGAAGGCAGCTATTAAAAATTTGCTAGGGAGAGAGGTGAAACTACCAGGGTTTTTGTTGTGTTTGAGTGTGCAGGCTCAGGAAGAAAGAATAAACGAATGATATTTATGTATAAATATTGTATGTGTAACTGCAAGTACAGATATTATGCATCAAAATTTCACATTTTATGGCCCTGATCCTGCAAAGGCTTGTGTTGTTTGCCTGATTTTACCCACTGCTTCTTGTCACATGAGGGGGTAGGAATCTGCCTGCCCAGATCTGACTGTAGGCTGGCAGCAAGTGAAATGGCACAGCAGAAGAGAAACTGTGCTGGAATAGAGCATTTTCATGGTAATTTTGCAAGAGCAGACTTGAATTTCTACCTTTCTGTGCATCTGTCTGTCTCAAAATATGTGTGAGTCCCTATGTTGCAGATCCTTCACAGCCTATAAAGCAAATGTCAAGATTTGTTTAAAGACCAAGGTTTTTAACTTTCCTATTCATAAAAAAAAATCCCTGATGCAGCATCAGGAGAAGGGGTTTGGGCTGTTTTCCTGGGCCAGTAGGACTTCAGCAAGTCTGTGATTAGACAACTCTAGATTTAGGCTAACTCTTAGGATTTTCTTTGCTGAAACTCCAGGGTGTCAGTGCCTGCATGCAGATTTTGAAAGCACACCCACATCTGGGCATCTTCCAGAGCTCATCTGCTTTACCCTGAATTCTTAACGTCGTTCAACACAGGCCCCATCTATATTTCCATCTTCTGCAGCATTAGTTGGTGTGCAGTGTTTTGACAGTCATGTGTTTATCACTGTGTCATTCATCCCCAAATCCAGGAGGTACTGCATGTGGAAAGTCAGTGTCATTTTTCTAGCCACTCTCTTTGCCAGAAAAAAGCTTGGAATGATTTCTCTGCAGGAGACAAAGCTGCTGAGCAGGGTTCTGGTCACAGGGGTGCTGCCCTGTGTGACACAGAGCCCTGCCACAAATCCCCCAGGCATAGGCACTGCCTCTCTATGGCATAAGTGATGTGCAGGAGTTTCAGTCCAAACCCTGAAAGCCATCTATCCATGCAGTTATGGTGCTGGGCTAAGCTAATAACAATGTCATTAAACCTTTTGCCATTCCAGGACTAGCTGGGGGATCCCTGCAATGCTGTATGTTGTAAACATCCTGAAAAATGATGGGTTTGACTTCAAAGCAGTGTTTGCCCATTGCCCCTTTTCAGGACAAAGACATGGTTGTTCATGCATTGCTTCTCTCTGGATGTGAGGTCAGGTGGTACCAGCTCTTCTCTCTGGAAGCCCAGACTGCAGCATGGAATAAAGATCCAAAGAGTAATGGGGAAAATGGTGTCAATAATCAGAAGGGGCCTTTCTAGAGGGAATGAAAGTGTTTTCTTTGCTGGGGAAAGGATAAGTGTGCTCTCTCTTCTGCAAGTCTTGGGGGTAAGACCAAGACTTGCAAAAGACCAAGTGAGATAAGACCAGCCTGAGTAATAGCATGAGCTAACTATAAAAAATGAAGAACAAGAGGAAGTCAAGTATGACATGTGATATTATGAACCCATTAAATTGAGAAACTATTCAAACATTTTTCCAGTGGGAAACTTGACTGTTTTCCAATAAAGTTTTCTTTCTAGGCTACAGGTTTCACAGCTTGAACCATTCCTGTTATTTAAAATGTATCTTACCCTGAAGCACTTCCATATTTAATGGAAAAATAAAATGGGGCAACTGATTCAAGAAGTTTTACTTCCTTCTCCCATATTATATTCTTTTTAGAAATATATCGTTTATAACTTTCAGCAGGCATTTGAAAACAATTTTGAAGTCTTTACTATATCCCTGTCTCAAATACCCACATTAACATGGGCAGAAAACAAGGCTGCCAGCCATGAAGCCAGAGTGCCACTCTGGGGAGAGATGTGCCAGTACCCCAGTGCTTTTCTTTCATGACACAGTAAATTCTTTAAGTTTTGGGCTGGCAGTGTTTCCCAGGACTTGGTCTTGGAGTTGAAACCCCCCTGACTCATATGGGATAGTTTATAGCTTTTAGAGGCATTGCTTTAGGGTCTTTGCAGGCTCCTGTACCTGACTGCAGAGCATTTACAGTCAGTTCCTATTCTGCTTCTCACCAGCCTAGGAGCCAGAAAGACCCAATGTTTGTCAGATCCATCAGATCTGAGTATGCCATGTGCATATCCAGATCTGATGCCTTGATCCAGCTGTGGATCCCAGTGACCAGAGAGCAGCACATGGAGTGGAGCCTTCTCCGAACAGGAGGTTTAAACAGACACGTGGCCGAGGGAAAATATGGGGACAGAGCAGAGCAGACTTGCGTGTCCATTCCTCCAAAATATACTGCCTTGTTTCCTGAAACAAAGTGCCAGGGGTTGCCCATGATCAGGATAATGGTTTTCCTGCCCACCTGAAAGGCATTATAAGGTAGCCAAATTTCAGTAAAATATTGAGTCAGAATTTCCAGTGCCGTCTTTCCTGCCGTACCCAGGAGGTTTATGAGTCAAACACAAACACGACCAGAACCCTGTCTAGAAGCTCTGACAGATAACCAGCCCAAAGCCAAATGGCCTTAGGTTGCCTTGTTCTGGGTGACCTACTTGTTCCTCTGCCTTGCAGCGTTCGGAGATGAGTAGCATCTCATCTTTTTCTTTTTTTCTTTTTTTTCTCATTTTTTTCTTTTTTTTTTTTTGGGTGACAGGATCTCGCTGGAAAGCTATGACAAACCTAGAGAAGCAGCCATACTATGAGGAGCAGGCCCGGCTCAGCAAGCAGCACCTGGAGAAGTACCCAGACTACAAGTACAAGCCCCGGCCGAAGCGCACCTGCCTGGTGGACGGCAAGAAGCTGCGCATCGGCGAGTACAAGGCCATCATGCGCAACAGGCGCCAGGAGATGAGGCAGTACTTCAACGTTGGGTATGGCACCTTCCAAAACTAATGCTCCTTTCGTCAAAAAAAAAACAACCAAAAAGTAAAATGGGGGAGGATTCTTAGTGATCCTTAATTGTCGCTTATTTGGCGGGAACGGGGGATGTTGCTAATGGAGAACGAGGGTTTGTCGTGAAGGAAGCGTGCCAGGAGGAAGTGAGGCAGTTTTAGGAATCTTTTTGTTGGCTCTGTTTTATGCTCATCTTGACGCCCCAGCCAACTGTCTGGTTTCCACTCTGGTCATGGAAAAAAAAAAAAAAAAAAGCTTTAAGATTTTCTGATGAAATATAAGTCTTCTAGTAAAGCCTTCTAACTATTATTGAGGCCTCAGAGAGAGTATCTGAATGAATCCGTGGTAGTGCCTCTTGATCCAAAAGCCAAAAAAAGAAGTTTGCCTTCAGTGGGATCAGTGTGGCAAGTGGTCTGCAAAAGGACTGCTGAACACACTGAACTTGAGCTGGGATATGGACGTGGCTCAGTTGATTCATATCAAGCTGTATTCATATCATGTCGACATTGTTCATTTGTCCTTCCAGGGAGTGTCTTACAGTCCAGCAAGTTAAGTGCTTTCTGTGGAGCACAAAATTTTAAGACCAGTTCTGATAAATAGCTAATAGATCAGTTTGATATCATATGCAGTTAAATGTGCCTAGAAGGCTAGCATATCTTTTCCTTCTGCAGATATTCCTTGGTGTTGGTTCCAGCAGATCAAAAAAGAATCAGAAGTAATCAAATATTCCATGATATTTCTGTATTCGCTTGAGAAAATTAAAAGCTGCACAGCTACAAAAAAAAAAAAAAAAAAAAAAAAAAAAAAGGCAAAACCAGCAACAAGAGCAACCCTGTGAAAGAATGGAATTTGTGTTCTGTTTCATCTTAATTTGGAATCCTTTCGGTATTAACTGGGTTGCACGTCTCTTCAGTTAATGGCTGGAAGTAGCAATAAAGGAGAGAACATCTATCTAGTGACTGTTAAGTGTCATCAGACTGTGTGTTAAACAGCTACAGTGTGCATTGTTAGAATAAGCTGCTCAGCAGAGAAATTTGAGCTGCTTAACCCTGCGGTGCTGGCAGGTCCAGTGATCCCAGTGGTAAGCGCTGAAACAAACACAGGGAAGTCAGCCAACATTCAGCATCAAGAGATTAAAAATAGAGGAGGGGGCCTTGTGGAAAAAGAATAGGTGGCAACAGAGCCCCCAAAACACTGCTTATCTGGTTAACATGCATGCCTCATCATGGGGAAAAAAATTAACCTTGTAACATTCTGCCTGCAGAAATTCAGCTTTCCAAACAAGGCTGACATTGAAATCAAGACATTTCTGGAGGTAATTTGCTCTGGGGCACCAGAGCACAGAACCTGGGGCAAAATCTTTGTGGAAGCAGCTGACAGAGTGGCTGATGGCTGCAATGGGGCCAGTGTGTGATGTCACCAGTCACAGCACTGCAGTTGCATTCCTGGTTTAAGTTCCCCATCTGTTGCATCCACCCATACAGGTCATTTAGGGCTAAACTCCTAAAAAGCAGCCCAGCTCCTGCCTGGTCACCACTGTAAGTGCTTGGTTTAACAGGAGCTGTGGCTGTGCTGGAGGCATCACAGTGGGAAGGACTGGGAATTTTTTAATATTCCCTATTCCAGTGTCCTCATCTTCAGTGGCAGCATGGCGAGCCTGGCCTGCTGAGATCTCTAATACATTACTACCTGAGGACTGCTGCAAGATCCTCTAGGCTGGACATCCCGTAGAAGTGGAAAAATACTATTCTTAAATTATTTAATATTTGAAAAGCACTCTGAAAAGCACCATTTAAGTGCAAAGTGTTCCTATTGTTAAATATTAAAACCAATTTAAGTGTGCTGAATCTTGTTGCAGAGGTGCTGACTCCAGAAAACAAAAGCCTTCCTACTGAATTAAGAATAAAATGCAAATTAGATCTGCTCCCTACTTTAAGAGCTGTATCTTCAGCTGAGACAACTTGTTTCAGAAACATGAAAATAAGGGCTCTGTGGAGGGAGGCCTTGCTCGGATGGCAGGCAGGAAGTATCTGAAAATGCAGCAAGCAATTCCAAACAAGTGTAAAGCTGTTTGGCAGAGGAGAGTCTTTCAGGATCACTGTACTGTGTGAGGCTTACTGTGCAGCCAGGGCACAGGCAGGCAGGGGAACAGGGAAAGGTTTCATTCTTAATTAAGAATGTTCATCTCAAGAGACTCTGCCCTGTCTCCTGTGGCAAGGCTTTTCAGTGCAGATGGACACACCACTGATGACATTACAATGTGCAGCATGTACTGAAGAGAATTACTGCAATGGAATTACTTCATGCAGGAGGGAAACAAAAGGAGCACGAATTTTAAACCTCTAGGCTTGTTGGGCCTCTGAAGCTTCTCAGGGAAACAAACACTAGTATAACACAGCTAGTGTTCTTGATGCAAAGGGAATTTCTGTGGCCTGGAATAATTCTTCTTTCATTACTCCAGACAGGTTTTCAAGGCTTAGATGATGTATAAAGGCATCCTGTAGAAGATTTTGTCAAATGCTCATGTTGTTTCCTCCCTTTGTACTTATTTTTAAATAATTCCCACTTCCATTTTAAGTCTGTCTTTTCCCAGTTTTAGCCACCTTCCTTCAAAGAATCTGCTTTTCACAAGGGCTGCTCCCAGTGGAAACTCTCACCTTCCAGTGGGAGGCCTTTAGTGATCCATCCTATAAATTCACATTGACTCCAGAGTGCCCACTGTTGCTCTCCCTAGTAATGACCAAGTCTCTGAATGAATGTAGAGTAAGCATTGCTCTGCTTTCTCCTCATCCAGTGGCATTTTCCTGCAGCACCTTCCCATTCCAGTGCAATCTATCTAGACCTTGCTGCCTCTCTCCCATTGGCAATTTATGTCTGGTTACTGTGACTTTTATGTCCAGTCCTGATAGCAGATTGGATTTTTTTTTAAAAGGAAGATTTTCTAAATACACAGGTGACGCTGATTAAGATTAACAACGACAGAGACTCGGGAATTTCCCTTTATACTATTTGACAAAGGACCCACCCAAGGGGTGGAAGAAAGACAAACTTCTTTAACTACATTGGTCAAGTCAGAGGGACATCAAGAGAAGTTCCCTCCTAGGTAAAGGAATGCAAAACATAGGATATGGTTAGGAAAACATGTCTCTTGTTGACAGAACAGTGCCTGAGAAGGAGTTTCAGAGAAATCAAAACATCACAGGCACGAACCATGATTACACACGGGTTTTAAGGTGGGCCACAGTTGGCAGGAATGTTTATTTTTGGCTGGCACCAAGCTGATCCAGAAAGGAAGTTTTCCTCCCAAGCAGGCAAAGCTGAAGCTGTGTAGTTCAGGGACAGCTAGAGGTGTTTACAGAGGCTGGGTTTTCCTATCAGTGGAATTGATTTGGGTTTGATGTTCGTTTGTGGAGCACAGTTCGGTGAGTTTCAGATATCAAAACGAGAAAAAGTATTGGAATGGCCTGCCAGGGGAAGCGGTGGAGTCACCATCCCTGGATGTGTTTAAGAAAAGCCTGGATGTGGCACTTGGTGCCGTGGTCTAGTTGAGGTGTTAGAGCATGGGTTGGACTTGATGATCTTGAAGGTTCACCATCCCTGGATGTGTTTAAGAAAAGCCTGGATGTGGCACTTGGTGCCATGGTCTAGTTGAGGTGTTAGAGCATGGGTTGGACTTGATGGTCTTGAAGGTCTCTTCCAACCTAGAAAATTCTGTGATCCTGAGAATTCCTCTGCATGCCCAAGAGCACTTGCCATTGAACTCGCCCTCCTTTCATCCCGTGCAGCGTTCCAACATCCTTTCCCTCTCTTCCTTCCCCTTCAGGCAACAAGCACAGATCCCCATCGCCACGGCGGGCGTCGTGTACCCGGGAGCCATCGCCATGGCGGGAATGCCTTCCCCACACCTGCCCTCGGAGCACTCCAGCGTGTCCAGCAGCCCGGAGCCCGGCATGCCCGTCATCCAGAGCACTTACGGCATCAAGGGCGAGGAGCCCCACATCAAGGAGGAGATGCAGCCCGACGACGTCAACGGGGAGATCTACGACGAGTACGACGAGGAGGAGGACGACCCCGATGCAGACTATGGCAGTGACAGTGAAAACCACATTGCGGGGCAGGCCAACTGATTGGGGTCCCGACGTCTCCTGACCTGCAGGACTTCGAGGAGAAAAGGAAAAAAAAAAAAAATTAAAATAAAATAAAACAAAATAAAATAAAATAAAGCCCCATCTGGTTTATCCTTGCCAGTGGCCAAGCACATTAACTTTCTCATACACTGACTGTTACTTTAACTGTTAGTCTTAACTAGTTGGGACATCAGCTGACTAATAGACATCAGCCTGCATCAGAAGAAAAAAAGGCTCAGAAGGAAGGAAACAAAGATAACGACAACAACAACAGAATGATATAAGCTATGGGTAAAATAATGCCAGTAATTCAGCTGCTATACCCAAGCACTGAAGTCTTACCCGTCGACCTTTTATTATTATTATTTTTTTTTCAAATAAACTTTATGGCTGTTTGTTCTACAATGTTCTAGAAATTCTCACTCAGGTACACAGTGCCAACAAGTGGCTTGTGAATGTGTTTTGTTGTTTTGTGCTACAGTTTAAAGAGAAATAATTTTTTTTTTTTTTTTTTTTTTTGGTAATGCACCTGACAGGAAAAAAAAAAAAGATAAAATTCCTTTTAACCCCCCTCTGTCTCCTCCTCCTCCTCCTCCTCCTCCTCCTCTTCTTCCTCCTCCTCCTCCTTCTCCTCCTCCTCCCTGTCAAATCTGGGTCAGAAGTGTGTGTGTGTGCGTGCCTGTGCGCGTGGCTGGCAAGGAAGGAAGTGGGGAGTCTTTCTGTTAACCCCAACGAGCATTTCCTTTCAAGAGAGGACTTCTCTTCATCAGTTGCACACCATACTGAGTCTTTGAGCAAGTGCCAAATTTGTACTAAAGCGCTGAACTAGTCCAATTTGCTTTTTTTTAGGTTGGTCTCTTCTTGTTTTGTTTTTCTTCGGCTTTTCATTTGCTTCTTGCTCTGTCTCCAGTTAGGACAGTGTTATATCTTAGACAATCCCTTGAAGAACCTGATATACCAGCAGCTGGTGAGATTAGACATATATTTTTTGGTTTTGCTTTTGCTTTTTAAAGGAAACTGTAGGTGCTGTTCTCAGGTGAAAAAAAGAGAGAGAGAGAGACATAAGAAATTTAGAGAAAAAATATTTTATGGTCTTGGATTTTCATGTGTGCGTGTTTATGGTACTAATAAGAATAATCTTGGACTATCATGAGCAAAAAAAGCATGTTCCAGAATGAAGTCCTGCACCCTCCAAATGACTTGGTCTCTAAGAAACTTTTACTTTTTAGTTCACACTTCAAGTGGCAGCATAAACAACGTAAGAAAGGCTTGTCCAAAATGTGGTTTGTTCTGCACAGGACACAGCAACTGGAAATGTTACCTCCTCCGCTGTGCATAATTAAGTCACCACCAACTGGGTCCAGTTCTGATGAACTAGTACCTTCAGGGTGGTTGAGTACTGATTTCTGATTCAAAAAGGCAATTTATTTTTTTTTAACTGACTCTTTTTTCTCCTGTGCACTGGCAGAAATCCTTCTTTTGTCAGTGAGATGTTTGTGTAGGAAGGAAGGCTAATAGCTATGAGGAGATTTCTGTATTTGAAGTGGGGTTATAAGAATTCAAAGTGTTGCAGTGCTGAATTCCCCTCATCCCTGCCTCTCACAACTGAAAAATTACTCTCCTGTGCTAAAATATTTTCGGTGTTGTTGTAGAGCACTTACATTGCTTGGGTAGTTTTGTCTTCCTTGGGCAACCACAACCAGATGAGGAAGCTGTGTGCCCTGGAAGGGAAGTTCTTGGGATCATGCTGAAGCAAAAACCTTCCTCTGAATTGTTTTTTTAACTGAGGATGCCAACTTTATGTTGCTTCCTAGAAAATTCCTACTCCCAGAGGGAGAGGCATTGCTGTTGTTATCACCTCTAACTTACAAAATTAGCCCCATGCATCTTAGTGGCAGTGAGATCCCAGCCCAAGCACGCACCAGAGCCCTGGTCACCACTATTTGGCAACATTGATTTTGCAAACAATCCCTTGATCTGGCAAAGTCAGCCCTTGATGCCAGGTGCAGGATAAGCAGGACAGGTAGGAAGGGGGGAATGCCTTTCTTTGCCTCTGGAAATCCCACTTGAAGTGTAACTTGACCTCTGCAGACCTTGTGCAAAGCAAAAAGCAAATGCCATTGAAGACTTAGGACAATACTCCGATGAGCGGTTTGGACATGTGATAGTTTTACCCTGCTACATCTCTTTTCTTTTCCTTCTGTTTTCCCTGTTTTGATTTCCACCTCTGCTTTGAAAAATTCTTTTCTATTTTCTCTCTCTCAGAAGATTTGCTCTGAAATTATGCTTGGAGTAGCTGATCATATCCTCCGTGTCAGAGAGGGTTCTTTTTTGTTTGTATTTTATGACTGTGTTGGGGTTTTGGTTTTTTGTTGGTTTTTTTTTTTTTTCAGTTGAACTGCCTCTTCTTGCTAGTGTTGAATGGTAATTATAATAATAATAATAATGGTCAGCTGTTCCCAGATTAGTAAATTATGTATAATTTATTTACACCCCCCCTTTTTTAACTTTATTTTATTCTGTTCTAATTTGGCAGTGCAGCAAATGAAGCTGTTAGGCTATTTAAAATGGATACCCCTCCCCACCTTACCTTTTTATATATATATAAATATATATATATACATATGAAAACAAATCGCTTCTTCTTCTGCTCACACCATTTCTCTTTCTTTTATTTTAATTTTGGCCCCAGCCATGTCAACTTCTGATGTTTATTATGATGGAGTGAATTAATGGGAGTGTTGTTTTCAATCTTAATTAACTTCTGCTCTCTCATCACTCATTTTAGTTATTTAATTACACCAGTCATCTAGAGCCAATTTTTTTTTTTAAGCACTCTGTTTGGATAAGAAGAAAAAAAAATAGACAATTGTTTTTATATCATTATTATGTACAATGTGAAAACAGATATTTGCTCCTTTTTATTTTTTTTTTTAAACTTTTAAATTTGTTCCCTGTCTTTGTGAACAAATTACTTCTGACTCTCGTGGGTTCACCTCACATTTGCTGGATGCTTGATTTCCACCACAGTTTAGAGACTCTCTGGTTTAATTGTGTCACTTCGGGCTCCCGGGATACTTTGTTTTAGCTCCAGGTAGGTGCCACTGTGGCAGGTGGGATTGGAGCAAGTCTTGGAGGCGTGGGCTGGGGAAGGCCAGTGGGAAGGGGGCTCTTGGACCTCGATGGGACCAAGTTTCAGTCCTGAATTCTGCAGGAGGTGCTCCTGGAGGCAGCCTGGTGTCCGTGGGCACAGTGGGACAGTGCCCTTCTCCGAGACCCCCCGTGCTTTTCACACCACCTCATCCAGGGCTCAGCTGAACCAGCTGATTTTTTTTTTTTCTTTTTTTTTTCTTTTTTTTTCCCATACACATTCCCTTAGGAAAGGCACTGCCCCAGCCTGGCCTTCCCTGGGGCCATTGGAAATGGGTTGCTTTAGTGCATTATCCACCTCCTCTACATTTGGGATGTTGAAACCAATGCAGAAATGTTAAAAAGGAGAAAAGAAAAAAAAAAAAAAGCCAAAAGATGTGAAAACATAATTTTTTTTAAAAATGGCTCTGAGGTTCCAAACCAGCAAAATACTTAAGGCCCATATTAATGTTTTCCTAGGTCCAAGGATGAGCACCCATATATCCTTCAGCAGTAGAAGACCAGATTTGAAAATAGGGTACTCTTTGTCCCTCTTGAATTTTCTGGGAGAAAAAAAAAAAAAACCTAAAAAAAAAGCAAAACATGCATTTATAAAAATTATTTTCTTGTCTTCTTTTTTTTTTTTTTTTTTTTTTTTCCTTTCCTCGGGTTCTGTGCCCTGGAGCATGTAGAAAAACCAGTTTAGAAGAGATTAGGATTTATTAACCTGAAAGCTCATTGAGGCCCTAATGCCAAGGTGGGCTCTGTTCCCCTCTTCCCTGGGAACCTGGCGAGCCAGGATGCTCCTGGGGAGCTGCCTGGGGTGGGGTGTACAGGCCACCTCCTTCTACATGGGGGAAGCCACCATGCATCTTGAGAGCTTGAGAAGGAACATCTCCAGCAGTGGGGAAAAGGGGAAAAGAAAGGAAAAAAACTGAGGCACTTGCTTCTAAGCTCAATTAAATAACACAGAGTATATCCTTTTTTCCATTTATTCATGCCTTATATTAGTAAAATAGGATTTTTAAGTGCATTTAACATCTTTATCTAACCGTTCCGCTATATTAATCAGGCCCCCAGAAAAGAACACTAGCTATTATTATAGCATTTAATTAGTTTTGTAACCAAATCCTCTTATTATGAATGCATATGGAAGAAATTCTTTCTTCGAAGACATTATTTCAAAGATTTGGTTACTGCAGTAGACTGTCTTTAATTAAATCATTTTTTAGAAAGTAAATTGTCTTTAACCTTTTTTTACAGCACATTTTTCAGAGCTTTTTCTTTTTAATCCAAAGAGATGAGCTGTTATTGTCCCCCGAAGAAGCCTCTGACATCACATTTGTAACATCAAAAATAATTATGCTCCATGGAAATGTAGGTCTTCCTTAGCAAGAATTCATCTGCTGTAAAGAAAGGCAACTGTGTGGTATCTCGGACGTTTCAGGGCATGATGTATGGGATAGGAAGTTTTCTTTGTCTGACCACTTCTCGGTAGAACCATCCCTTCCATTTTGCAAATAACTGTGTAATTCACTAGATGTGGATTCAAGTGTATCCTCAATTCACAGGGCATGAGCTGTCTGTTTAGCTTGGTTTATATTTACATTTTTTCGACTTTATCTTAACTTGTCAGTTTCCCAGATTGAAGAACATGTCAAGTTCGTTTTTTCTACTGACTGATTTCTCTACTCCCCAGTGTTTTTTGTCACTGGTTTGCTGAAACAGTATTTATATAGCTCCATTGGCTCTAAAGCTCTTACTCCTTCTAATGTTTTGGATTTTACAAGTGAAATGAAAATAGAAAAGAAATAGAGACAATCAAATGCCTGGAGCTTAAAACAAAGTATGTGCAACCTACCATCTCACTTGAAATTTAATAAAAGAAATAATTATGTAAATATAACATAGAGTTATAGATTTATATTTTGTTCATAACACATAGTGTAATATAAGTTGTATATTTTCATGTTTTGGTTTTATGTTATCATTCATGCCACAATAAATGAAAAAAAACAGGAGTTGATGTACTCTTTAAAAAAAATACAATGTGGATTGCCACCATCCTGGGTTTTTTGTTTTGGTTTTTGGGTTTTTGTTTCTTTTGCATTCCCCTTTTTCAGTATTACTGCCCTGCAAGGCACCAATAAAACAGCAAATGTGTTCTTTACCTATCCTGTGGTCTGTTTCCCACTTATTGTAGCAAAGGGTGTGCTAGCAAACTTTCCTGTCAAGAGAACAAAACAGCTGGGCTCAAGCAGCAGAAAATGAGATTTAGATTCAGCTTACCAGTCTGCTCCAAGATTCAAGGTTTTCATCAAATCACAGGACAAAAAGATCACTCCATCTTTCAAATATTAGCATTGAAGCAGAAGGAGGAGTTGGTCCCTGAGCAATGTGGTACAGTGCAATCCCCAGTTCATTGTCAGGACCATAAACAGATGGCCCAGTCCAGAGGTTTGGCCCATGCCCACCTTCCCAGGCTGTGTTCTCTTGCCACAGGCTTGTCTGCTCAGACACCAAAGCATGCTCAGGGAAATACCCAATTATAAACGCCAGTGACACAAAGCTATGAAAAAAAATAGCTCTGCTCATAGTTAGTCAAAATGTCCCAACATGCTGCCTAAACAGTTCATGAAGTTTTGACAGCAGCATATGGCACGAAGTGGGATGAAATGAATTTGTACCTGTTTTTGACAGTAAGTTATTCTGATGGGTGCTTACTCTCAAGTGCCTACGGCTTGACAGATGCCACTCTATGGTTCCAGATTTCCTAAAGGGAAAAGGCAATATTTGGGAAAGCAGGAGGTAGCTGGTGGAGATCCTATGAACCTGTCCCTGCTTCTTTAGTTTGCCAGGTTGTCCTCTGTGCCTTTCCTTTGAGGTGAGGTGAGGTGAGGTGGCACCTGAGACATCCCACCAGCAAACCAGAGATCTGTTCTGGCACCTTCCTGATACAGCCAAGAGCACCTACAGAGCACCTGTCCAGTGGAAGTGGAAATGGACTTGAGAAGAACCTGGTAGCTCAGGCCAATAAAAGTCAGAATACTTTAACCCCTCAAAATCCCTTTTTCCTATACATTTTGATTACTGTCAGCAGCATGTGATGAGGGGAACCCTTCTCTGGTGCTGGCAGGGCACACGCTGCCCACCTGGATTTGAGCATGACTGAACAGGTGAGGGCTTCTCACCACCCTACACAGAGATGGAGTGACTTAGAATTTCTTTCCTTCCTTTCTTTCTTTCTTTCTTTCTTCCTTTCTTCCTTTCTTCCTTTCTTCCTTTCTTCCTTTCTTTCTTTCTTCCTTTCTTTCTTCCTTTCTTTCTTTCTTTCTTTCTTTCTTTCTTTCTTTCTTTCTTTCTTTCTTTCTTCCTTTCTTTCTTCCTTTCTTCCTTTCTTTCTTCCTTTCTTCCTTTCTTTCTTCCTTTCTTTTTCTTTCTTTCTTTCTTTCTTTCTTTCTTTCTTTCTTTCTTTCTTTCTTTCTTTCTTTCTCTTTCTTTCTTTCTTTCTTTCTTTCTTTCTTTCTTTCTTTCTTTCTTTCTTTCTTTCTTTCTTTCTTTCTTTCTTTCTTTCTTTTTTCCTTTTTGGTGGGGCTCGAACCTGACAGAAGCAACAACATCCCCTAAATCTGTGGTGGAAAAAATGTCAAGGAGAACCTGAGAAAATCTAAGGTGAAGATACATCTTAACTGTAATACATGTGGATAAGACTGGGGCTTTGCAAAACCAGGAGTGGCAACTAGTTAAAGCCTAAGTGTGCAGCTAAGTAAAGAAAAATTTCTAGTGTCCTTAAGTGATATGGCCCAGACTTGGGAGTGGTAACAATTCTCTCCCTAGACAAGTTGCAAGGGGGTTTTGGTTGCTTTTTCTTTTTCTCTTTTTTTTTTTTTTTTTTTTTTTTTCAAAAAACTTCTAAAACATTCCAGCAATTGCCTGTAGCAGGAAGGAAGAAAATGAGGATAATTATGACATTAAACTCTTTAAAAAAAGAAAGACGTGTGACAATTAGCGCATTCCTACCAAGAAAGTAACATCCCCAGCTCTGTGTGTGTAGGAAAGTGAAAAGACCCCCCGCAGAAGCCATGAAAGGTTATGGGAAGCGTATGTGCCTCACGAGGAAGCTCAGTGCTGTGACTTTGGCATCAGTGAGAAAAGGGTGCATGGGAGCTTGTCAATAAGCTCTCAGTTAATAAATATTCAGCAATACTGTAGGAAAGCAACGTGGGAGAGGAGCAGGCGGCGTCTGTCGGGCCAGCCAGTGGAAAGCACATGCTGGAAAGGTACAGAAAACCCTGTGAACATATTTAGCTGAGGAATCTGAGACCAGCAAGAGAATTGGAGTAGCTAATTTCAGTCCCTGGGATGCTCTGTTCATGTCTGGTGGTGTTACAGTAGTGCTTACACGCTGGAATCAGAGATTCTTGCAGGGTAACGGCAAAGACAGGAAAAAGAGGGAAGCACTGTAGCATCCTTGGCCTAATTCAGGAAGGCTGGTGGTGTTGGCAGCCCTGTGAGCATCAGCTGTGCCCCAGGTGCACCACATCCCTGCTGGAGCAGCTGTGCAGGACACAGGGGTGGCAGCCTGCCTTCCCTGCTCTGGGAAAGATTTGCAAGGCACTGCAGGAGCTCCGTGAGTGTTTTTCTCCAGTAAGTAAAATTTGATCCAAGTTAAGGAAGGAGAAATCCTGCAGATTCCCAGGTATGATTTGGAGCTGCTGCTGTCCAACCTTCAACCAATGTTTGCATGCAAACTTTGCATTCATCATTGCAGCCACGGCCTTGTGGCATTGCTCAGGTGGGTCACAGGTTCCCACTACCCACACACACCTGTGAACCTCCCACCTTCACTTGCACCACATCTGGCCTGGCCACTTGGAAATCCAGCCTTGGGGGACAGATGTCTGTATCCAACACCCTGAGAGATCAGTGCTTAGTGGTTTAGGGGTCTTTTAGGTCTGGGGTGGTTTTTTTATACTGGCAAAGCAGCAGGTGTCTGGGGCCAGGGAAGCAGGGAGAGGACCAAGTGCTCAGATGGAGTTGTCCTCCACCACAGACAGATTCTGCTCAGAGCACTGGATGTCCAACAAACTCAGCTGTCACCACCACCCAGCTCCGTGTGGCTGAAGAGGATTTGATGGGGGTTTCCCACCCACCGGCCCGATCAGACCAAACTGCTCGACATGAGATTAATAAATTCTTGATTTGGGGGTTGGTTATTTGCAGATTTACAACAATTTACCTTTTAGGACGCTTCCAAGCTTGCTGTCAGAGGCAGCATGGAATTTAACTTTGATCAAAATCAGGGCATGCCCTTCACCCCTTCCTTGTGGAGGCCAAGCCTTTTAGGAAGAGGTTAAAGTCACACTGAAATGCAACTCTCCACAAAAACCTGAAACACTTTGAGCAGGGAGACTTTCAGTACAGCTGGGCCTAAATGACAGTAGATACATAGATCATTGAAAACCTAATTAAAAGCACAAATTAAAGGTTTAGTGAGAACTCTGCCAGAGAACTCTGTGTGGCAATTCAAGCTGCACTTTGAGTGGTGTTTTGAGATAAGCTGGACTCATTTTGAATCTCGACTGCGTGTTTAGGCTTAGTTAGCAACTAAGACTAAACATTATTTGGGATACACCAGCCCTCCTCCTTTAGTCAGGAAGGAGGGAGGAGGGCTGGTGTGTCCCAAATAATGTATATAAACTGCTGGCATAGCCATAAGGACCCTTTTTAGTGCAAATTATCACCCCTGGGAAATGTTACTGGTGATTTCAGGTAGAGTCCCTGGTGCTCCAGGGCCTGGGGTGCGTGTCAGCCGTCCTGATGAAGCTGTTCAGAGCTGAGTGTGTGTGCCTGAAGATGGGGCTCAAGCTAAGCCCTGCAAAGCCCCTCCTATGCCCCCACAAGAGCATCCCCACACAGGGATTTGTGTCAGTTTAACTTCACCTTATCAGCACAACTTTCACAGGCGCTGAATGCCTAACCCACCAAGGATAAATCAATGCCTCCCCTTGTATTTAACAGAGATATGACTTAAATACAGTAAGTAAATCAAAGTAATTATTTAAAATTAAAATGATTTAAGGGAGTTAATCTGGGAGGATGGCATGGTGGTTACAGAAGCGGCTGAGACGCGGGACTTCAGCAGCTATTCCTGACTCTGTCAGGGACTTGCTCTACAACTTCAGGAAAATTACTCAGCCCGTCTCTAAGACTGCTATAATAATGCCTACTTCAAAGGGGTGTTATGAGGTTTAATTCATTAATGCCTGCAAAGCACTTTGAGATCTTTGGATTAAAGGCACTACAGTGCAAAGTATTATTAGCTACAGGAAAAGCTCTCAGACAAGCATGGCATTAAATGTCTGCAGTTAAAAAAAAAAAATAGAAAGAAAAAAAAACACCCAAAGATGAGCAAATTGTGGGTGGTTTGGGTTTGTTTTTTTTCTCTGTGGACAGGTTTCCATTAGTCAGACCTGTGCTTTGCTAAACTAAGGCCAGGGATGGTACAGCTCAGGGTCTGATTTTGTTGTCACTTCTAAAGCTTTCATATTTTTAACATAACTGTTTGGATTTGGGGATTCTTTTGGGGGCTTCATTTTATCAAAATCCAGATTTTGTGCATCAAAAGCCTATTCAACTTCTCGCTAAGGATATATTTACCCACTGATTTAAACAACAAGAAGAAAATAATTTCCCTTTGTATTGACAAAGGGTTTTTTTTTTTAAATTCAGTTTGTGCATTTACTTTCCCAATGAAAAATCTATTCCATTTAATTTTACAGGGCTAAGATTTTCAATATTGGTAATTATCTGGAATCCAGAGGGATATTTTTACATTTTTTTAATCACAAAACAAGGGGTTTTATTTCTGGTAGAGTTGATTCACCTACTGTGAGTGCAATTGCAAACAGAAAATTGGGACTGACACCCAGAAATGGGCTAAATGAAGGAATTTTTTTTAGTGACTGTTTTCCTCCCAAGTATTAGTTTATTTCTGATGTTAAGTTTCAATAGCAAACAGCCAAAGGTAGCAGGTTGTTTCTGTAGGTCCAGATTTAAATTTTGTCTGATCTTCTCATTCACTTGGTGCTTGTGCACCAGAGTCCCACGGGGCAGGGATGAGCAGGATCTCTCCCATCAAAATCAGGCAGCAAAGGTGAGAATACAAGAAAGGTTCCCAAAACAATGTGCTGAGGAACAATCTTAAAGCTGTCACATCTACCTTGTTACCTGAATTCATACAGATCTTACTTACTTTTTATTCGTTATACTTTTGAAACTTTTCAAGTGGAACTTATTGACTTAAAAATAAATATAACCAACAGCCCACCCTCGTCCCCCTTAATGAAAAGGCAGCAGCACAACAGCTTAGAATTTGTATTTTTTTCTAAAGCATTTCTGACTTCAGTGAGGGAAACCTTTTAACTTCACTTTGTTTCCTGGTCCCATTGAAAGGGAAGGCAGGGGAAGTGAAGTATGAGTGATTCTGGTTCCCAGAGATGCTTTGTTTCTCTTCTGATAGAATCTGAAACTTCATGTAGGTGGTGGGTAGAGCCATCGTAACCTGCTTTCTTCTGACTGAATGAGGAAGGTCAATATATTATCGTATCAAGGAAGAAGAAATTACATGGGCATTCCCCCCAGACAATAAAGACGATTCTGACAGCATGATCAAAACAACTGGAGAACTTTTTTCTTTTCTTACAGACACACCGATGTTTAAATGACAGCTGAAAGCAGATGATGGACTAAACACATTATTCTCTGTTCCATGTACTTTTTTATAATAGAAGTATATCTTGAAGACTATATTCAAGTTGATCAAATAATAAGTCAATTTGTCAATAAAACAGATTAGGCAACCTGTCTGCTGAGATGATATCTGTCAAACAACATATTTTTGTTAACACAATCTGGAAGCAAATGCCTTCACAAAATACAATGCATAAAAAACCCCGCAGTGCCACTTTTAAGTTTATTGAAACAGAGTTCTGCCTTGTTTCAGTTACAGGCATTTAGACTCCCTCTAAGTTTTAGTTGCTAGCTAACAAACCACAGTTTGCAAAAGACTAGAAAGGAGTGTTACTGGCCTGGTGGGCACCGTCTGCTGCCAGGACGTGGATATATTCCCAAGTCTCTTGGCAGTGTCCGCTCCGTGGGCACAAGTCCCCCTCAGCGGGGTTGGTGCAGGGGTATTTTCATTCCTCCACTCGGTGTTTTCCCTCTGTTTCCCCCCCATTTTTCCCCGCTGTTGCTCACTGCTGAGACATGTTCAGCATCTGATGTGCCTTGTCACATCACGAGCGCTGTCACCGCGCTCGGCAGATTCAGGCGTGACGCTCTGACATGTTGTGTACGCTGAGGCAAAGAATCCCTGGGAGGTGTTGGGCCCTGATCTGGGCTCAGCAGCATGGGGAGGGCGGGGGTGGGGATCTCTCAGTTTGCCCTGCGTGACAAAAAACATGACAAAAAGCACTAAAAAGGAAGCACTGGCATGCACAAGTGCACAGAGTGATCGAACACGAGTTAACGTGGAGATAAAGCGCATAAAGACACATGGCTGAAAATATGTATTGATGACTCTGAGAGAGCTTGAGTTGTCCAATTTAAGGTAAAATCAGTGCCTGGAAAAGGCTAGAAAGCTTTCATTCTGAACATGAGGAAACTTAGATTAACCAGTCTCAGATGCTAGTGGGTTTGCCAGGTGAATTTTGAACCAGGTGGTTTAGTTTGCGTGGTTTTCTCCCACTCCCTCCCTGTGCTAATGCAATGTCATCCTCGGGAAAATGGAGCTGGTTCAGAAACTCAGATTCTTCTTTCCCAGCTGGGGAGTAACTTGTCATATGCACTAATAGGCTGAAAGTTCAAATAGAACTGTTTCAATTTTGATTTTTGTTTTGTTGGTTTTGGTTTTTTTTAAAGAGAACTTGCTAAGTATTTTGTTGCTCAACTATCTGATGCAAAGGCTGAGGGAAACTGAAGCTACTCCAAAGTGTGAACAGGCTGTAACAGGAGGATCAGCTGTGGTGCCTGAAAACCAAGCAAACAAACAAAAAGAGGGATTAAATCCTGACAGAGATTTAAGGACTTTCCCACCCAAGCTTGCCTCTACAGATTCAGGCTGCTGTTAAGAATTAATGAACTAATTTGCTATTGCTCTCAATATTGCATCAACACCTCGTGGGACAGAAGAGCTTCCATTCAGAAAAATCTTGCCAAAACCTCCAAATATGGAAAGTATATTCTGAAAGGTATAGATTGTTAAAAAAATAAAACTCTGCAGAAAATGTTTAAAGGCAGCAGTGAAAGAGTGATGGGTAATAGAAAAAAAGAAGTCTAAAATTCCCTGTCAAAAATTTATGTCAAAACAATACTTTTTGTGGTGAAATTATTCTAAAAGTCAAAGATATTCCCATAAAGTCTACTGAGGAGCTCATTCAAACTCTTGTAGTGGAAATGCCCATTTACAGAAGTGAATGGCACACCTGGTAGGAACCTGAGCTTCCCATTTATTTCTCCAACCCTCTGAGTTTATGTGACCACATGGCGATGTCAGGAATGCTAAATTATACACCCAGTCCTACAAACCTTGAAGCATGAGATAGCCAGCAATCCACTCTCATTCAGAATAATTCAGAATATTTTGGCATGTGTCCACGTTGTAAGTAACCAGTGTTACCCCTAGCAATTGCTCTTTAAAGCAAAAACATGTGCAAAATGTCTTCATTCAGCCTAGTAGTATCATATGTCAATCAGATTCAGGATGCAGAACTGGCCAGCAATATCCTAAAAAAAAAAAGAAATCATCTCTCTCGTTTGAATCACTTTGAATTAACTTGACTCTGTCATGTTACTGGCAAGAATATTCTCTCTTGAGCATCTGATTTCTAATTTTCTCTCTCTCTCTCTTTTCTTTTCTTTTTGTTGTTGTTGTGGTTGGTTGGTTGGTTGGTTGGTTGGTTGGTTGGTTGGTTTTTTGGTCTTGGTCCTTGGATTTGTCTGCAAGTTCCAAGAATCTGGTTTAAGATTTACAAGGCCAACTTAGCTTGGGGCTTTGGCAAGCAATGGAACACTGTCTACAGTGGCAGTGAGGCTTACTGACACCTTTCAAAACCTCTGCAAGTTTCTAACCCAAGCAGTAGTTCATTCTGCAGAAATAACAATGGTTTTGTGAATTTATACAAACAGAAATGGTGGGTATTAATGACAACTTTTGTGTGTGCATGATATGCATATGCTTATATTTGTGTGACATTGGCTGTTCGCTTTGTGTCTTAATGATGGCATTGAAACTTCTTAAACTATTGTCTTCTAGAGAAAGACAATATTGATCTAAAATTCTATCAGATCCTCAGACTTCTTCTTTTTAACAAAAAAAAAAAAAAAAAAAAAGAGCTGTTCTGGCTTTTGACCTTAGCATCCAAGTCTTCTGCTTCCCTGCTCCAAAAAGAAATGACACTGCTGACACCTGATGCCAACATGTGGCAAATCCCAAACATCTACCGCCCAGCATTGGCGTTACTTTCCTGAGATTCCCCTGAAGAGTTTCTCTGTTCCCAAATCCAGGTCTTTCACTTTTTCTTTCTGTCCTAGACGACTTGTTTAGGATTCACAGATGTACAGAGAATAACACCAGTTTTACAGGGTTCCTTTCAGGTTTGAGGAAAAGCCAAGGCCCCACGCAGACACCCCTTTCCCAGCAGACCGGGAAGAGCTGTATGCACACAGAGGAAAATGACTGCTGCTGTAGTTCACAAGAAATCAGAAATGGTTCTATTATTAGAGTGCCTTCAGCCACTGTGATGCTCTCATAACCCTCAACATGAAATGTTTGTGTGGGCTGCTCAGAGACCTCGGGCCAAGGTGCAAGAGGGGTGGCTGATCTGTCATGGCACTGACGTGTCCGGAGTCACCTCGCCTTGCAGCCGCCACGTAAATGGGAGGGAAAGGCCAAAGGCAGCACACACAGAGTGGTGCAGCCCACACAGAACTGTAAAATAAAACATCCCTCTGCTGTGAGCAGATCAGGTGTGTGTCCCTAAACAGGCTGCTGCAAGGATGGTGACATACTGACAGGAGCAAAGCTTCAAAAACTGGACTATCTCTGCCGACTCTGGTTCTCCTCAGGCACATACACTGCTTATATTTAGTCTCCAACTACATATTATTTGCTGTTTTTCCTTCCTGGGGCCCTGGCTTAGCACAGAGACACAGATGAACTGACTTTCACATAAACCTGAAGCCAGCATTTCCCTCAGTGAGTGTAGCTCACTGCTCCAACCATGTCTTGTGGCCTCTGCTGTGACCCAAGGTGAGAGCCCCACCACCGAGGCAAATGTATCCCCTTCTCCTGGCAAATGTCTTGCCTCCCTTTGACACACGTGGCTGTGGTACTTGCATTCTTCTCAACTGTTTGCTGTCTTCAAATCTCTGGGAGGTCAGAGGATAGGATAAGCATCACTTTGCTGGTGAATTCATAGTGAATTAAAGGTCAAAATTTTGGCTAATTTTAGGCACACGAGTGGATAAGCCCTAAAGCTGCCTGTTGGTTAGAGCAGTTTAAGTCTGCCAACCTGGTTCCTTTGGTCCTCAGCTGCTGCCCCAAGCAAGGAGCCTTTCTACCAGGCAGCTTAACACCCAGATTCAGAAAATGGGGGCTGTACAACCAGTGGCAAATCCTGTCTCCTCTGCCAGGAATAGCTCAGGTAAGTAAAGAATTCAGACACCTCTTTCTTTGTTCTTCCACCTGCTGAAAACCTTTACTTCCTACACCCCACTGTGACCACACTGTAGTATGGGAGGCATAAATCCTTCTTTCACCCCCCAGCTGGCAGCAGTTCAACCCCATTGGCTTTGGTGGCATTTCCAGGGGTGGGGGAACATTATTTATCTTCAAATGGTGACAGTTATTGAATTAGCTGTACCTCGGTGCTGAACAACTCCTTGAAATCATTACCAAGAGATGACATCACTGAAAGTTACTTTTGTGTCATTATCCTCACCCAAGGTAAATAGGGAATGTTGTCACACCATTATGTGATGTAAATATGTCCTCATAATTTGTCTTTACACATCATAAATATTTTATTATATGACACTATTACACTTCCAGATATCTTTTTTCCATATGAATAGTAATTACTCAAAGTATTTACTGTAATTATGTCACTTGATGAAATTACAGTAATTACATCGAAAAATGATAGCCCATGACTAATGAGTTAAAATAGCACGGAAATTCACATTAAAAATTACATTAAAATTGTTAAGGATTGAGGCAAACTTACAAAAGCAAGGAAATTCACAATTAAGAATTGAATCTCTAATAATGTTTCAGTGTGTTACAATTTTACCTTAAATGGCAGAAGAAGGAAAGGAAGGGAAAAAAACCAAAAAGAGATATTACCTGAATAGGAGTAAAGTGCAAAAACAAACTACTGCAGAGCATAACTTGTGTATTTTGTACAGGGTGCAGAGCAAGATAGGCCAGGCATTCAAAGGTGTTTCATCAGGAACAAAAAACAAAGGACTGAAGTCTGAGCTGAGGTGAGGAAC
This sequence comes from Phylloscopus collybita, assembly GCA_027886175.1. NCBI lineage: Eukaryota > Metazoa > Chordata > Aves > Passeriformes > Phylloscopidae > Phylloscopus > Phylloscopus collybita. The sequence goes on from JAJNNQ010000016.1 coordinate 6,317,678, forward strand.
TGCCTGGGTGAAGTTTCTACCCAAGGACCATCAGGGAACATAATTCTTTGCTGGGTCAGGATAAAATCACTGGAGGACCACAGTGCCAAACTAAGGAGCAGGGTGGCTGGCAGGTCCCAGGAACATGTGTGAGTCTCCCAGCAGGTATGGAGCTTTGATACCTAAGCTGTGCTCACACCTGTTGTAATTCCACTTCCTTCTGCATCAAAAAAAGTATTTTCACAAACCTTGGTACCCCGAGCAGCCACTCAAGGTGCTGCTCCACACCCACACCGTGTCCTTGCTGCCTCTTGCACCCCAGGGAGGCACAAGTCCCTCTGACTGAGAAGATTCACAACCAAATCTTTCTGATTCCGACCTTCATGACAAGAAGATAGTTCTTCTTATGTTCATTTGTGATTCCATTCTTATTTCCTACATGAAAAGAAATTATTCTGTGGTGAAATGCTGGTGGTGCTTGAGAAGCAAAGAGGAACCACTGATTTTGCTTGTTTGCTTTCTGGCTCAGGAGTGAGCCATGACCCTAACCACGGGAGGAATTCTGGGCTGGTCACCTCCTCCTTTCACAGCTGCTGCTCTTGTTGATTCCAGCAAGGCACAGAACCACCATGGACCTCACCCATTTTGAAGTTGCCCTGAAGCTGCTTTCAAACTGAGGTGCCCAAACTGTATGTTTCACCAGCTCAGCAAACCCCACTGAACTGAGCTGTCACTGCACAGGAGAAGAAAACTTGGTTTAGATGAATTACAAGACAGACAGACAGACTGGGGTGGGGGGATCAGAGAGACAGGGAGAGAAAAGGAAAAAAAAATAAATAAGGAAAGGGAGAAAGGGAGAAAGGGAGAAAGGGAGAAAGGGAGAAATGGAGAAAGGGAGAAAGGGAGAAAGGGAGAAAGAGAAATTCTGTTTCCAGTTAGAATACCCAGTAATAATTTAATATATGGTGCCATTTTAGAAAATGTGCTATTCATATTTATGAAAGGCTTAATAGATGCAGCTGCATCCTTTAACAAATTATTATAAGGCATGGTATGAAAGGCATTAGTAAGAAATGCTTAACAGATGATGCTGTGACAAGCTGTTACAACGCGTGTTATAAGACGTCAATATTATTAAATCTATGGGCTTGGTTAGCACATGAATATAAATAATTTTTATGCATGCTACAAATTGCCATGCTTTATTAATAATGAAGTGTTTATAAATGGAACCCTACTGTAAAGCATTATTAAATGCAGCTACTCAGAGGACCTTGGAGTAATACTGTAGTAGAATTATCATGCTGAGAAACAGACTAGAAAGGCTGCTTTATTTTACTGTCTGAGTCGACATGGGTTCAAACACACTGGGCTTTGATTCCTGAAAACCCATGTGGTAGGGCCACCAGTAGTCACTGGTTGAAAGCTGCTGTTGTCACATTCTTTGTTACTCAGAAATCACTCTGGCCTCACCTACATGGGATTTACACCAATGTAAGTAGGAGCACCAGTGGAGTAACTCCTGATTAACCCTGCTGTAAGTGATACATGCTGTGGGCCACATTATTTTCCTTCCCAAGTGAGAGCTGTCTGAAAGGTAACTGTGAGTTGTAAGGCATTCTTCTGGGGGAAAGAAAAAGACAAAAATAAGAAGAACAGCATGTATATTTGAAAAGATACGTTTCCCTGCATCTCAGATTCTGCCCTTCCAACAGATACCTTCCCAAAGAATCAAAAAGAAACATCTTTGCAGGGCTTTTTACTGCACAAAGGATTCATGTTTTGCCAGAAGTTACCGTGACTCAGCAACATGCAGGAGAGGCTTCATTCATCTGTTCTGAGCATCATGCAGGAAAGCATTGTTGGCTTTTATTCTTTTGACCATTTCATGCCTTCATGATTGGTGTTTGAGCCTCCAATACCCCATGGAATGTACCAAGGCACTTTCAGAGAGAGCTACCATAGAACATACGACCTGGCCTGCAGAGATTGAAGCTCCTTTAACAAAATGACATACTGTGAGATGGCAAACAAAGTTTTTTACATTCTCAGTTACTTTTTTTTTTTTTTCTTTCCCAAAAGCATTTTAGCTAATGTTTAAAGTGGATGGGGAGGAGGGAGGGGAGCGGGGTGGTTTTAAATCATCTACCTATTCTACCTTTTAAGGCTAACATTTTTGAAAACAGTTTTTCACAAACCCCATGTTATTTTGATGATGGCACCTGAAATATACTGAGAGGGCCACAAATGACCACATGTGAGATGTGTAAATGTCCGTATCTGGGGGTTTCAGTGGAGGCAAAACCACTCAGCTGACATGGTATCATGTACCATCTGGAAAAAAAAAGGATGTGTGAGCACCATTCAAGTCCTGATAGAGCAACTGGGCAATCCCTCTTCTCTTCCAGCTCTGCTCCCTTTATTGCCAGCAGTGAGAGCAAGGGGATGCAGATCACTTCATGTATCACCTCTGTTATCACCCAGGATCTGAAAAAACAAGCCAAAATATTACCTAACTGCATGAAGTTCATAAATGGTGCAGATGGTTTCATTCTAAGTTCTGGGCAAAGGTTCAAATAGATTTTTTCAAAGAGACACATACTTATACTGACCAAAGCCTTAGCCTTCCATTTATTTATTTTTTTCACTCCAATGTTTCATGGTCCATACAAATTAATGTAAAACAAGCATGCTGATTGGCTTGTGTTTATCTCTTAGCCTTGATGTGATTGCAATCTTCTGTATCTTCATGCAATAGTTTCTGGTCTAGTTTACAGTCCCTCCTGCTATAATTCATCTCATATCACTTATTTTCTTTGTTTCCCCATTCTTCATCATTAATTTCTGAGCCAACTTTTTACTTATTCCATGACTCCTGCACCCGAAACATTATTATTAACCTTGGATGTGGAACTGTGTCCAAAACTTTCTCTGAAGTGTAAACAGCTCTGGCACTTCATTACAAAATTTGCCATTGTGTTCCAAAACACTCCTTTACTATGAATTTCAAGGTCACTCCCATCTTCCCCTGTGAGTGTTCCAGCTCCAGGTGGAGCCTCCCCTGTCACGCCGGAGCTGGGAGAGGGAGATGTCAAAACCACAGGAGTCAGCTCTTCAGGAATCACACCCAGCTTTCCCCTTTGGCACTGGGGCTTTGCTTGAGGAAATGTGGGATTTCCACATCGTGCTGCTGAATAGAAACAAAAGAAAACCAGGGCAAAATGCTGCTCATGTGTCAGATGGTCCTGGCTTGTCCTTCCAGGCTTTCCAAGAGCTGCACAGGGCTCCCACATGAGTGTGAGGGATAAGCAGAGACAGAAAGGAGGCACAAGTCCTACTAAATGCCTGGTCTGGAGCTGGCTCGAGGTCTGAGGCTGAGGGTAGGGCGTGGCATGAAGGGGAAAAGCCCTTCCCTGACCAGCCACATGCTGCTTGCTTGCCAGCCCCTACCTGCTCTCTGTCCCCACAGGTAAAACCACAGCAAAGCAGTCTTTGGTGCTTTCAGTGCACCCTACGAGTTTTATAACTCGTGAGCTGATTGATAGCCTTATTACTTAGCACATTTCTAGATCTGCAGTAATTGTAGCAATCAGCAAAACAGCAGACAACTGTATTAAGTACATCTGGAGAAAAGTGAAAATAACACCTGGCATTTAGCACAGTTCGTCAAAGGATCTCAAAATGCTCAGCAAACTTTAGTAAAGATGCAGGATGCCCAGTGAGTCTGGGAATATTGTGACAGGCAGATTAAACCCAGACTAAGTGAGAAACCAAGGCACACTGGAAAGGCACCGGTGCAACAGCAGGGTTGTCACCTTGCTGTGGTGTCACCTCCTCTCCCCCCTGCCATGAATCCTGGGAAAGCCTCCCTCTGCCCAGCACTGCCCTCCAAATCCCCTGGCTGCTGGACCTGATTCAGTTGCTTTTGGTGCACCCTACATCCCACAGGTGTTTACCTGGGAGCATCAGACACTCCCACACACCTCTCCTGCTGGCTCAGCACCCTTTTCCTGTGGCATGCTGGACTGACTGGATGACAGGAAAGCAGGGCTGACAGTGGTCCTGCTCAGCCTGTATTTACACACCCGGCTCATTCAGCATTTCTGTTTGATACGTTTCTCTACTCAGATGATGTGTGAATTCCTTGTACACTCTTTTCCCTCAGAGTCATGCAGCGAGTGTTTGTGCATCTGTATTGTGCTCTACTTCTCCTCATGTTCACAGATTTTTATTAAAATATTTCCATAAAACAGGTTGCTACCAAAAATAAATGAACACATACAAATTAATACATAAAAACAGATGAGTTATATAGAATATTTACAAACAATGGGATGGAATTCAAAACTTCTCATAAACACAGCATACAAACAAGCATATACATACCCCATGTTTACTAGCATTTATTTCAAGAGTTCCTTAGTAGTTCTGAGGTAGGCTTAGGCTGACAGACAATCTTTTCTTTCCCATTGCAGACTGAGGGCAAATCAAAAGAGATCTGTTAAGAGCCAAATTAAAAAGATCTTATTTTGTGCCCAGCTTGTGCTTCCTCAGCCTGCAGAAATAAACACACACAGAGTAAAAATTGGGCTGGAGAGCAGTGCTGACATGACCAAGGCTCAGTCTTCATGTGGGGTAAATGAAGCTCAGAGCTTTGAGTGCTCTGCCCAGAGATAGGCTGTAGGTAAGTGGGAAACCCTAGGTCCTGGCTGCTGGGCTTGCAGCCCATCTGTTTGTTATCTAAAACATGGGAAAGAGATAAATGTCTTGGTGAATAAGAAATACCCACAGGACAGCATTTAGAGAGCAGGTATGCCACCAAGCTCTGCAAAGGGAGGAAAATCCAAGAAGTTAATGACTTTCCCAACCTTCAGTCCAAAATAAAAGTTAAACAATAAGAAGAAGGGGTTTGAAATGCAATTCTGCCTTTATTAAAGCAGATCACTGAAGGCAGTGGAACCAACTGACTTACTCAATTCCCAGGCTGTCCATGTGAGCACGTAGGTTGCCCCACAGCCCAGTGCTGAAGTGCCTTGGTGGTGCCAGGGGCTGGCAGGAGGCCAGGGACTGTGACATCCCATGGCTGAGACTCAAGCTCATGCTTTCACCATGGGCAGGGTCCAAGTTCCATGCTCAGCCACTCTGCCAGCGTTGCTGGGCTTCTCAGGTGTGAGGTGAGCAGTGTAACACTGGCATAAATGCCAGCACAACCTGCCTGTGTGATCGATACCAGCAAATATTGGCACATCATGTCCTCAAGCTGCAGAGGCAAAACAAAACCAGAGAGTTCTTGATGCTGTTCTCCTGCCTCTGCAGCACAAGATCCCTTTCTGCACACTTGGACAAATGGGAGGCTTATTAAAGCTAGGAAAGGCAGGGTTGACTTTTTCTCCATTTCCAAGAGGAGGTTGTTTTGTCAACATTTTGCCAGAGTCTGGGAGTGTGAAATTGGCTGTTCATGTGCTGCCTGCACAAGTACTGTAGTTTTAAAGTGAAGGCAATTAATTTTAGTTGTTGACTTAAACTGCTGTTGAAAGGTACTTCATTTCCCGACTCTTCCTCCTATAAATAGATTAAGGGTTACATGAGAGTCAAGTTGTGCTCGTTTGTCCTCCCTCTAGATAGATTTCCCATGGCTGCTTATCTATCAGCTCCCCCCGGCCCTTAACACAATTTGTTTCTCAAATTAATTTAGCTCGCTCACTCTCATTGCTCCACAGCCAAAAAAAATTGCCACCTCTTTCCAAAAAAAAAAAAAAAAAAAAAAAAAAAAAAAAAAAAAAAAAAAAAGGGGCGGGGGGAAAGAAACAAAGCAAACCACTTTGGAACCAATATTTTCTGGAAGGGAGATTGAGCAATGTGTGTCTTGAACTTATGATTGAGAGAGCTAAAGAAAATGTGTCTTTTGGAGAGATAAACATTTGTGTTAGCAGTCTGGAAGGACTACCAGGGCTGAGGAGTCACAGCTCCATCAATGCTTCCGGGAGCTGCCTGTGCCCCCCAGCTGTGCTGTAAATCCCTCTCTCTATCCATCACCTATTATTTCCTAATTCTTTTCATTATTACTTATTACTTATTATTATTACTTATTCATGTATTGGCTGCATTTCTTTTTCCTGCTTTCTGTTACGACCCAAGAAGGCAACCATGAGATCTACAACAGCAAAGGACTTTTTTTTTTTTTCCTATGGAAGCTTACTTGCAAGTAGGAAGATTTCCAATGCTGAGGATATTTCAAGTGTTCAGCTTGAACATGCACACACACATATTCACACGAGACAAACAAAGCTGATTGATGCACACTGATGTGCCTGGAGAAGTTCAAGCTCCATCCTGTGGTTTAATGCAAATTAATCAGAGTGCTTGCCCATGGGCTACCTCATCCCTTCTCTGCACAACAGTTCCAGTCCCAGGACCCAGGCCATGAAACACACAGTAAACATCTAACAGGAGGGTTTGGAGGACAGTTGTATTTTGTGATGCAGATAAGGACATCTGGGTAAGTATGAGTCACTGCTCTGAAGGCAACACTTGTATTTTTCATGGAGTGCATATTTAAAGAACAAGAATCCCTTGATCTAAAAATTCTGTGGTTGTCTTGCTGCCACTCACCTGATCTCTGATCTGGAGCTGCAAAATTAATTTACTCCTCACCATATAACATAGAGCTGAACAGAATTAGAAAAGGTCTGTGTCTTATCTCTGAAGATGCCAAATCCTTATCTGCTACCACTGCACTACAGAGCTCTTGACAAAATGGGAGGAAAAACACAAGTACTTTAAACATAATAGTGTATAGCTGGAGATATCTAGGTATACTTATCTTTCAAATAATGGTATTCTGTGGCATAGGAATTTGTGCTTATTTAAGGTACCCAGAATATTTTGATAACCCAAAACATAGACTGATGGTTTTTTAATTTGTGAAAGGACTGTGTCGCACAGTTCAGAGCTATCCCACAGAGGGGTTTCCTGGTCACACTTGGATTATTTGTGGTGATAAAATTGGAGAGTTTCACATAGCTGTTTCTCACCTTGACCACAACCACCAACTGTTGCTCCCATCACACTGCTGGCTATTCTGAGGTCTAGGTGATAAAATATTAAGACCTTGCTTAAATATTATTGAAGACAATAAATAGAAGGTGTATAAGATAGCATGGGTTTGGGCTATTCCTTCTCTTCAAACATGTAGTTGGAATAACAGAAGAATACTAAGCAGCTGATAAGTTAGTCAATGAACTGTGCACCCATATGTTTGTAATTTTATGTTCCAGATGTAACAATAAACTTCTGGTGGGAAGCTGCCCAACAGAACTATTCATGAGATACACTGGTGCCTTTACAGGGAAGTATTACACTTAAAACGGGTGTTGGTTTTGTTCTGAGAGCTGAAATGAGCTAAACAATGTCAGGCAGCCACTACACAGCTAAAGATCCCAGTTAAAGCACAGATCCAAGCAGATGCTGAGTGTGACAACTGCTCTATGCAGAAAGAAAGTGTATAGTCTGGTTTTTAAATAAAGACTCTTCAAGATAATAAACAAATAAAACTACCATTTAGCTGTCATGTTGCCTCATTTTACATCTCACCCAATGCTCCTGTAATTGTTGCCAGTGATTCCGTGCATGAATTGCATGGTGGGGCACATGAAATTGTTAAGGTAATAGGTCAGGTTACATCATTGCCACCACAGGTTTTCAGGAGCTCTCAAACCCTGTGCACCAGAAGTGTGCATTTAAATGAGGCTCGCCCTGAGTTTCAGAAAAGCCTACTTAACTCTTCCTGGTTCAAAATCCACAGAACAGAAAATAGCATCAAAATTAATTTTAAAACTGATTTAAGTGACCTCCATACTATTTGGGGGTTTGGTATGCAAAGTTTCCCTATCCCTTTGCTTCTGTGAGATGGATACTGGTTTATTCTGAAGTAACTATTTTTTTTTTTTTTTTTTGCTGCACCTGGGTTTAGAATTTTTTGGTTTTTGTTAATTTTTACTTCAGAAAGAGGTTAGTTCCTTCTTTCTTTTTAAATTATCCTTGCAGTGATAAATTGAGATTCCCCGTAGACCTGATATTTTGAAGTCGACCTCTGGCCCTCCCCAGCTTCTTTGCTTTGCACAAAAGCAAGCAGTGACACCCAGCTCAGACCTTTTCCTGCTGGCCCACGGCTGCCTCTTCAGCACCTGGCTTTAGTGGGATGATGCTACTTTCCTTTCCAGCTAAGCCTGAACTCATTTCTTTCCCTGGGTTCAACCTATACTCTGAGCTTCAATGCAAAGATAATTGTTGTAGTGCTACAGTTTCACCTGACTGTGTTGAAGACTGTGTGAACAGCTGGGATAACTCCACAACTGAGAGAATTCTACACTCTTTATTCCTTCCTTTTGCTTCTTTCTGACTGCAACACCTGACTATTTACAAGTGCATGGACTGACAGGACAAGGAGAAATGGCACTGACAGAGAGTAGGTTTAGACTGGATATTAGTGAGGAATTCTTCCCTGAGAGGGTGGAGAGGCCCTGGCACAGGGTGCCCAGAGAAGCTGTGGCTGCCCCATTCAAGGCCAAGTCAGATGGGACTTTGAGGAACCTGCTCTACTGGAAGGTGTCCCAGCCACTGAAGCAGTGAGGTTGGAACAAGATGATCTTAAAGGTCTGTTCCAGCTCAAGGTCATTCTGTGATATCTAAAAAGGACAATCCCCTTTGTTCCCCTCTTTTTGCTGTGGTACAGCTCCATTGAGGCGTAGATGTCACTCCCAGGAGCGACATGAAAACATATCTGAGCACAGCTTTGCCTCCCAAACAGGCAACAAGCACCTCACTCACATGGCATCCTGAGTCCAAATTCATACAATACAATAACAAGCAAAGCAAATAAACCTCTTCAACACAGCTTTCATATTTTTTATGTCTCCAAAGATATTTTTTTACAGCTTTGGTAAATACTGTGTTAGCAAAATCAAGAATTGTCCTTCCTCTGGGCTGCACAGCAAGTGCTATTGCAATGTAAAACATCAATTAATATAGTTTTCATACAGCAAAAAGCAATACCCATTAACACAATACTAAGTTATATTATGTGATTTTATTAACTCATAGAAGTAAACACAGATTGCATTAAAAGCTGTTTCAGTTTTATTTTTTAAATGTTTATATTTGAAAGAATAGCCCAAACTACAGAAGTCAGTTATTTTCTGAAACTACAAAAATTAGCTGCCCACAGATCAGCTTAATTTAAAGGCTTTCTGTCTTCTTTGAAAAGGTTAGGAAAACTGTGGCCAAAGAAGACCCTGTGAACCTACTTATTAAGATTTCAAAAGCTTTTTGACAAGTTCTCATAAGATGAGAGCACGAAATAAAATAATTACGAATCAAATGATAGAAAAAGCTCATAAAGAAATTAAACCCACTTTAAAGTCTGACAGTCTCACTTTGTTTTAATCATTTTCTGCCACAGTTACATGTGGCTGCAGTAAAAGAAAAAAAAAAGTCACTACTGTGCAGTGTTGTTTCATCTGGGCTTCAGGCTTCTGTATGGAAAAGTTAATTCAAAAACTTTCCAGACTGTCCTAGAAAAAGAGCTAAAGGAGCATTTCCTTTATCTTGCTAAGGGAAATGTTTTAGGGGAAGGAAAAAAAAAACCCCAAAAAACAAAAACAACAACAACAACAACAAAAAATCAAAAAAACCCCCAATCAAACAAAAACCAACATAACAACAAAATAAATTTAATTTGAGCTTTAAGTTTAGGCTAGCAAAGTGTCATGCACAACACAAATTCTGGGCACTGTTGTCATCCACTATGAGATGTCTACATCTGCAAACTCTGCAGAGCAATGGCACTTGACACTGTCTCAGGATTTGGGCTGATAGAAGAAATAATGCCCTGTACATATGCTGAGATATCCAAAGACACAGAGCAAACTGGAAAGACAGCATTCATAAAAGATGCTACATGTTTGTTGTCAATATGTTGAATGAACATTTGCCCTCTGGACTATATATATTTCAATAGATAATCATCTTTTCCAAGCATTTCCATTTTGCTGTCAGTATTGTATATGACAAGTTTTTATTTTGCTCCTGATGATGATAGTGCCTCAGTCTGTGTTGCATTTCATGGGAGCAAACTGTCTGCAGCATAATGAAGACCACTATGGCTCAGCAGACGATGGACAGATACAGCTTTTACCAGCACAGTAATTCATTAAAATATGAAGTAGATACTAATACTGCTCTGAAAGGCAGGAAAAGCACATTTCCTTGTATTCACTGTGGGCTTTTTCATTAATTTTATCTGGAAACAATGTAAAGGTATACAGATATGCACACACACAATTACTCTTCACATAATCACATTCTCACTGCAGGGACAATGGCCTTGGTATGGAAATCACCTTGACTAAGACAGATAAATGGTTTGTATGCCTTGAAAAGGCTTCCTTGCTTCGAGAAAATAAAAAGAAGTAACACCACCTTTCTGTTTACCAGATAGAGGCAATGCATTATAAAAACCCCAGAAGCCTTTTCAAAATAAAATTATGTGAGCTTTTCTTTAACCCATGGATGCACACATCCCTGAACTGTGATAGTACTTCACATGTGTTAGAAAATAACAATATAGCATTGCTTCCACTAAATTCACATTTTTCACATCTGCATTTTCACTCAGTATACCACAAGGGATTCCAGTGCTGTCAGAAATATCTAGGCCCAGTGAGATGCTACAAAATTAATCTTAAGCCCTGTTTTAAACCAAGTGTTCTGCACACCTGTTGCAGAGTCAAGCCAGGCTTATGTTCCATCCATTTTGCATGGACAGATGTGCCAGGACAGCTGGGAGAAGAGATTCCATCCTACAGTGCACATGCCAGCACAGATTCACTGGTGTAACAGACAACACTGATACTCACCAGATTCACTGGTGTAACTTCATGCTGACAACTTCTTCTCTTTTTTTTTGTTTTGTTTTGGTTTTTTTTTTTTTTTTTTTTTTTTTTGTTTTTTTTTTGTTTTTGTTTAAGCATGCCAGTAAGCCTTGAAATTCATCAAACAAGAGGAAGCAAAGTTATAGATGTATTTGCTCCATCTAAACCGGTAAAATTTTAATCATCCCACTAGTCATCCTGTTAAATAATTCCCAAATTAAGAAACCTATAAATGCCTAGGAGAGCAGCACCATTTTGTGATCCTCCAGTAAGACATGGACGCCAACTTGTGTTATTAGAGCATCCTGAAGCCTGGCCACAACTTTCAATAAATTGGTGTAAAGCCCTGCTGAACCCTGCTGAGATGGAACATAATGAAATGCCAGACAATGTCACTGTGAGTCTATAGTGCAAAACACAGGCAAAACAATGTCAGTGGATGTCTGCATAGACAATGTTATGATTTGAGGAAAGGCAAAATGCTGTCAATGGGAGTCTATATGCTGTAGATAGCATTACCACAGTATGTGAATAAAGGCAAAATGATGTCAGGGCAATACACAATATGCTCAAGACAGAATATATTTAGTCTGAATAGAAAATCTGTCATGTAAAAGAGCTGCATTGATTCTCATCTTCCACAGTGATGTGTTGTCATTTTTTACACTAACTGTCTTTTTTATTTAGATTTACCCTATAGCCTAATCTGAGGGGTTTTTCGCATTAACACTTCCCTAACTTGCCATAAGCAAGCCCACTACCACTGACTTTTCAACCTCTGGATTATGTTATTCAAAAGGAAAATGGATTTTGTCCAAAATCTCAAGGAAAAAAAACCCGGCTACATCCACACTAGAATTAGCAGGTCCAAGAATTGGATTAAAGAAATTAAACAAACTTGCCTATAAAATACATGGCTACGTAGACACACGTATATGTGTGCCCAGACAGAATCCCAACCACCTCCCATCAGAGGAGGTAAAGTTACTGAGGGGAAAACAGATTAATTTTTTTTTTAATAAATGTATGGTACTTATGCCTAAAAAGCTCCAGTCAAAACCTTGCGTGATTCACACTTCTGTAAAATGTGGCCTCATATCCAAATTAATTTAATTGGTATAAACTTCATTATTTTTCTTAAGGATAAGATTATTAAACTCTGGCTCCAAGTAATTTCTTGTTTTCTCCACGGTCCTTATAATGTCAGTCAAACCTAAATTGTCAGGTAATTTCTGTCAGGGCAGTGATGCTTCAGCTGCCAGGGGAAATGAAACATTATCCTGTGTATTCTGGGCCCACCATGCCCTCTTCACAATAGAGGGACAACCTCCATTTCAAAGGATTTCCAAGCAGCCAGTTTCGTTCTGACTCCAAAGAAAGATTTAGAAATTATCACAAAGTTCAGACTCACTTGGTGTGCTTAGGTTGGATGCCTGGTCTTTGATATTTGGGGACACTTTCTTGGAGGTGCTGCCAGAGCACAAACTCCAAAGCAGCAGGAGAGAAAAGTTCTGGGGAGCTTCAAGCTGTTCCTTCTCTTTCCACCCAAAATGCTGAAGAATTCAAGTTTTGAAAGAAGAACTAGGGTTTTAAAATCTTGGTTGGTGTGGGAGCTGGGTTCTGTGGAGTCATTCAGGTGCAAAACTGACAGCATCCCAGGAAAAACTGCCTGGAGGGGTTGAAACAATCTTGGGAACTTGGCCATTCTAGTGGGCTGCTTGAGTGGTGGGAAAACAAGTCATCAAGGAAGAAGTCCAATTTTAGACAGAGCCTTGGCTGTATTCTATCATTCCTGCAGAAAGTTTTTATTTTGGTTAGCAGAATTCTTTGGAAGAGAAATTCTGTAGGACTATGTAGTGCTCCACCTGTATCTTTGCAAGGATGCTCCAGTGTCTTGAGAAAAAAAATACAAATGCTGATCCAGCCATGATAACTCTTAAGTTTTTGTGTAGTAAATCTTAGTCCAATTTTTTCTTGCTTTTGCTGTTTTGAATTTCAATCTTTACATTGCAGTAGCAGAGTGTTTCCATGCTTAATTTGCCTCTCATCTGGATAATGATAATGAGCTGTTATTGACTGGCATTTCTAGTTCAGTGCAGCAAACATTGGGTAGGATTCATAAAATGCTTCTCTTATGCCAGCTGAAATTAGTAGTGGTTTTGAGGCAAAAGGCCAGATTCATCAAAAGGATAATGGGCAGATATATTTTTTGTTTGGATTTTTTAGAATTTTAATGACCAAATTGCATTGCTATTCTTTGTTTATCTATTTTTGAATTCTACCACATAGCTTTCGTGATAGCTACCTAATTTCTGTATTTATAGGAAACTGGCACAAATTGAGAAAACAGAACAATTCCGTGTTTATGAAGCATGAATTCTCACAGTAAATGTCAATATAATGTGCATTAATAGGAAAAATTCTCCAGTAAATCACATATATATTTAATATGTGATTCTTCTGCATGGAGCCTCCAGCTTGGATATTTACTAATGTAGTGCCCATCTGCAACGATGCTCCAGGAATATCCAGAAATCAAGAAGCTCCATCCATTTTGGGAGGTAATAAGGAGTTTTGTCTGAGCTGGCTTTGCAGGGGAAGTTATTTGGTTTTAAAATATATAATGCACGTGCATATTTGCAAGGTAAATGTGGTCCATATGTGGTGTGTTTGCCAGGCTTACAGAAAATAAGGAATGGGCATAATTTTGGCAGTTTGAGAACTCCATTTGTGGTATGTACATCTTCTGCCAGTGCCCACTTGTATCTTGTGCTTAAACTTAGCGTGGAGTTTCCTCTCCTGGTGAATGTCCTGGAAATATGAGAAAATGTGGGGGTTTTTTCACACTAAAATGGTTTGGGAAGCAGACCACAGAGCATCTTGAATTAAGCAGCAAGAGGATTGTGTCTGCTCAGGTGTAGCACCAAGGAAAAGGGGCATTTGCCACATACAGGACCAGCCTGTGCTTTGGAGGCTGCAGAGGCGAAGAGGAAAGTCCTCTTAAAAAATATTTAAAAATTCAGTCAAAAGCCCCACACAAATCATCTTTGGAACAGCACACTAGCATGAGAATCACAGAAGTACACAGAACCACAGAGATTCAGACTGGAAAAGGCCTCAGACTATCAAGTCCAACCTGTGACCCAGCACCATCGTGTCAACCAGACCATGGCACTGAGTGCCACATCTCATCTTTCCTGAACCACCTCCAGGGATGGTGACTCCCCCACCTCCCTTGGCAACCTGTTCCAATGTCTGATCACCCTTTCTGTGAAGAAATTCCTTCTGATGTCCAACCTAAACCTGACCTGACACAGCTTGAGGCCATTTGCTCTCACTTGTTACCTGGGAGCAGAACCCAACCCTCACCTGGCTACACTCTTCTTGCAGGCAGCTGTAGAGAGTTGGAAGGTCTCCCCTGAGCCTCCTTTTCTCCAGGCTAAACACCCCCAGCTCCCTCACCTGTTCCTCACAGGACTTGTGCTCCACACCCTTCTTCAGGACTCAGGCTCCTGCAAGTTGAAGCAGAAATATTAGAGGGTAGGTCATCCAGAGACTTAGACCTCCAGTTATTCATCTTTTGCCTTGATTCATTAAAGTCAAAACCTCTTTTGCATGGCTTATGTGAGGCAAGCCCTTAATAATTTATTTGTTCTGCTTCATGGCAGTGTAGCTCTCCAGACTCTTCATGTTCCAGATAAGAAGACAGAAATGATGTCTGGATCACAAAAACCTCCCAGAGAATGTCTACCCAGGCAAAAGCCTGGCACTTCTAGCTCATAGCACAAATGTGGCTTCTCCTGTCAGGAAATCTGTTGAAATGAAGACTGTGTCAGGCAGAAAAAATATTCCACCCCTTAGGTGCAGAGATGGCAGTACATAAGGCACCTCAGATGAGGAGACACGAGCTGTGTCACATTCTCTTCTCCTCCCTGATATGCTCCACAAAATCCTGTAGCTTTCACTGCTCTCCCCTAGATGCTAAACTTCTGGTATCAACAAACACAATGTGACAGAGAGAAGGGTCCAGAGGTAGAGTTGTGTGAACTTTGGTCCTTGTGTGAAACGGAGCAAATCTTTTAGAAAACATCATCTGAGATAATCCACTGGGAAATGGATTAATCACTGTGACCTTAGGTCCTCCTGCACAGAAAAACATTTGTCACATCTGGAGCTTCTGTGCTGTCTTTGGGGAGGAAGAGCACAGGAGCAAAACCTGTGCTTGCCAAAAGTGCCAGCTTACCCTGATCAAAGAACAGCCCCAAGCTGTGGTAAGTAATCATGTAGCTGTCATGCTGGTCCTAAAATCAAGAATCTTGGAGATGATGGTGAAAATCCTTCACTGCATGACTCTGCACAAGCCTTTTTGATTGGCTTGTTCCTCGGTCTTGTCACCTGTAAAGGACAGTTAATAAATTCTTTACTTTTCATCTCCTGTGTCTGGGGATAGCCAGCAAAAAATTCCAGGAACTTCAGCACAGCCAATCAAAACTTTTCGATAACTGCAAAAATTAGGCGAAGCTGATGAAAAATTCTCAATAACTGCAGAAGTGCTGTGTGGGTAAACAATTCAGTCGTTGGTGGGGAACAAGCTGAACAGAAGAGCCAGGAGTCTTTCTGAAATGCCTCCTCACAGCTACATCCATCAAAGCTCACTGAAGTTGCAGGCATATGGCAATTCAGAACAAGGGTGGGTGAACATGTTTAACCTAGTTAGAAACTCCGTGGAAGACTGCAGAGTCTGAGGCATTGCTCAGCCTGCAAGGAGCTCTCAGACTGCTTAGGAGAGATTCAGGAAAACAAGCCTGAGAGACAAGAAAAATTGCCGGTCAAGAAAAGGTCGTATTAAGCACAGCAAGAATAATTTCTTTAAAAAGATCCACCCCCCTCAAAACGTCTAACACTTACAAGGGATACTTGTTCTGCAGCAGAGACGTGCAGCCCTGAGTTAATTTGATGGTGGAGTTTCAGGGGATTCTTTAAGGCTGTTTTGGTAATTAAATCTTGAAAAGAAGGCAAATACGAAATAAATTCAAAGGTTCATAAAACTTCTGCCTTCCTGAATGAGGCTTACCTTTTCTTAATTCAAAGTGAGCTCTTCTGCCTTCCTGTGTACAGAAATGTGACTGTGAGGGATATATCAATCCACACATCTTCCTAAAACAAGGAGCTGACTTCAGTGCAATGGGAGTCTGACCCATTTAGAAAATTTTTTGTGCTACTTCTATAAAAAAATTACTTCAAGATAAAATGCTCAGATTACACTGTAAGAAACATAAATGCTTTACTAAGGATTTGAATAATAATTGTAGGAAACAGTTTAGTTGTTTGGTTAATTATCCTTTTTACTCTCAGCTCTTAATGTGATGATGTTGATCTCACTTCTAGGGAAGTGCTAACTGGATATGACTAATAAATTGTGTTATAATGATAACAGCTTCAGAAATAAAACCTTCTGAGGGATTTTAACCTCTGTCATGTGTACACAGTAGTTTTTGGCAACTAATTGGTATCTACTGAGATATAGATATTGCTCTGACCAAACACCAGTAGCTGTTATTTTGCTTTACTCTGCAGGCAGCACGTCCAGGGCTTCATGGAAAACTTTGGAAAACTTTGCAGTTTGATAAAATTCTGCCATAGTGCCACGTATATTCCCTATTCTTTTTCCCAAGTGTTTTATTCAAATGAGCATTTTATGTGCCCTCAGAGCAGTTTCCTATTTACACAAAAAGGCTTCATCCCTCTATCCTTGCAATACCATGTGCATCCCATCTTGTCATCCCTTTTCACTGCCAATGCTGGATTTGCAGAGATGAGAATGAGACTTTCCTTTCAATCTTTGTGACATTCTGATACCTTCCCCCGACACCTGCTTAATTCTGTGTGAAAATGCTAAAGTTATCAGCTGTTTGTGAGGATCTGCTTTCTGAACACCAGCTGTGGCACTTTGTCTTAAACAAGGTCCAGATCCTGAAAATAATTATTTTGGGGCATATATTGGATGTGAGAGCTGCCATTCAGAAAGGCAGGTTTTAACTTGATTTATCCTGATGGATTAGAGAGATGGGGTCCCAATCTAACAAGCTGTGGAGGCTTAACAGTTTAATTTACACCATTTTTCTAGCTGAAAAGAGGCTAAAAGCTATAGAGCACAGCACAAAACCCTAAATATTAAGTCTCTGAAATTTTAATTTAGACCTCTTTCAAGTGTACACACTCATATTGCCCTTACATATAAAATCAGATTCCTATTTTTCTAAAACCTGTAGTTCTTCCACTCAGCTGTAGATGCTGAATATTTTCCATGGAGCTGCCCAGCTAAGTGCCTCTTAAAATCTTCTCTCTTTTGGCAGGGACAGAAGCAACATCCAGATCTCCAGGAAGTGTTTGACTACGCAAAGCACAATTTTTCCTCCTTCTTAATTCCCATTCTCACTGCTCCTGATCTGGTTCCTTTCAGATTCAGCAAACAAATGAGCCCTTCTTCACCACAGGCTGCACAGGTCCATTCTGTGCCCTGCATGAGGCCAGACCCAGTGGGGGGAGAGAAATCTCTGTGTGATCACATAATTAAATATAGAATATGACAGCAGCTTACACACAAGGTGGGGGTCTAGTTAAGGCTACCAAAGCAACCTTAATTCTGGAATTTCCTAATTTTTTCCACTCCAGCCTCTACTATGTTAGAGCTTTAGCTGCCAAAGAGTCACAATTCTGCATTAAGCATTAGTTTTAAATGAGATTTTGGGGGTAGGCACAGACTGACATTTTTCTGGGGGTACAGACAGAGGCAGACCAAAGGATTCACTGAAATCTCTATGCCAAACCCAAGTGCTTTTGAACAAAGTGCTTGTAAGAATTCTTTCAAACAGCTGAACCATGGCGTTCTTCCTTAATTGCATTTTCAGAACTGTCTAAAGTAGTCTAGCTGAAACTTTCCAGAAAAAAATTTTGCTTGAGACACCTGGCATGGAAAAACTCAGTCTAAGTAATTTAAAGCTGCAAAATTATAAGCAACTGAAAACAAAGTCTTGTAATGGGAAATGTAAGGCAATTTTAGGTTCTGATGATACTAACAGCTCTGTCTACTACAATGTGAAAAAGAGAGACAAGAAGAAAAAAATGATAGACAAAATTATAAATTATAATAGAAGAAAGCTTGCTCACTGGAAGAGGTGGGTTTTGAGAGATTTTTGGATGTGAATAAAAGGACATTTGACAGATGAGTTCATGGAGACTGTTTAATGTGTTAGGAAGCACCACGAGTGAAGGCATAAAGCTGAGAGTGAGTAAAGGAAGGAAAAGAGCAAGATAAGGCTGTTGGAGGGTGTTCTGAGAAGGCAGATGGAAGACAAAATTTACAATAGTATAAAAAAAATAGTATCAGAGTTCCACTGTTGTGATCATTAAGAAAAGAAATACATGGAACAGCATCTGGGTCCACTTGGTATTCTCTGGTACTTTGTTGACAGGTAGGTGGATGAAGCTATTCCTCTTTAAGGGATACCCTGTTTCATTCTAGCTGCCTGTAAATATCAAGGGGAGGGACAGCCTGAACCCACTTCTCATAAGTCATTGCTGCTGCTCATTTCTAAATAAAAATTTTCCCAAGGTCCTTATTCCTACTAGTTGCTGGTTCCAGTGGAATTCAGCAAGAAGCAGAAAACATCTCAGAGGCAGAATCTGACTCTGAGATTATTTTTTAGATCTCAGTGCCCAATTTTGAACTCTTTCATTTCTTTGGGACCCTTAGAAGATCTATGCACTGCAGAGTCCATGTCAGCTGTCACCCTAAGTATTTCTTCACTTAGAAAGGTCCAGTCCTTCAGTTCTCGAGAAGTGGTCTTTGTTCATCCAAGAAGTCCTTTCAACTGAGGTCAGTCATGTTTAATTTTTTGACAAAAGGTCTGAAGAATTAGCCTTTATTCTCCTCTGTTTCAAAAATATAAAGGCTTCAGACTTAACTGAGTTTTGAATCTCCTACTAGTTTTCATGGTGGAGTGTTGGCTCTTAACTGTTCTACCTGCACTGCTAGGCCAGGTGCTTTGAGCTACCCATCACTGATGGAAAGCATTTTTCTCCAGTAACATGCTAAGATCATATTTATTTGGGAACTGCTTGGAAATCTGTCATTATGGTGCTTGTGACAGCTTGACAAGGCCTGTTGCCATGGAAAAGATTTGTGATGTTGTATAAATATATTCCTAGGTCAGAAGTTCTGTGTGGTTTTTGGACATGGATGTTAAAGGAAAAAAGAATGACTAAACATTTTAAAAAGCAGAATAATAAAAAATAACAACAATAACTAGCATTTGATACCATATTTCTGCCCGGTAACGAAACAAACAATTTCTAAAAGCATTTAATTTATGCTCTAGCAATCCTGCTAGCAATGCAAGTTCATTTATTTCCAAGGTTCACCCCCATCCTTAAAATATTCTTATTACCAGTCATTTTGCAGTATTGATGCCTCCTCTATTAATAGACTAGCAGACAAGGGAGCTATTATTCTTGCCCTCTATCTGTTATTCCATTAGGTAAGGCTGACTGTCTCTGACTGCTTGCAGCTCTATAACCTATTGTGTGCTCAAGCCACTCACTAAAAATCATCCTCACATGCTTTTTTTTGGTGAAAATCGTGACTAGTCAGAAAAAGAGACAACAAAAACATGGAGAGAAGTATGAGAGAAAGCTCAGTGTAGGTTCACCTCCAAAACAGCAGCATTTTTTGACTCAGACAGAACTGAGGAAGTGTTGGCACAACCATGTACAAAGTCATCAGAGACTCTGTCTGCTGTGTGTCCCTGCTGACGACTGATGCCCCGAGTTTTAGTCCCAACCATACCCTTGTGCCCACACAAGAACAATCTTTCCAGCCCTTTTTGATGGCTGTAACAAAACATCACTTATGCTTCTCATAAGGGGGGTTTTAAGCCTGGGCAAGCCCAGGCTATGCTGAGCCAAAGCCCCCTGTGGGCATGAGCTTCCTTTCTTGGGTGCAGGCAGTGGACTCCAGCCTCTCCTGCATGTTTGAATCCACAGGTTCTGCCAGGATAAGGCTCTTTGTGACTGACTCAGGAGCACACAGTAAAGTAGAAAAAGCTTTGACCAGGTTTCCTCACCTGCTGCCTTTTCCACCAGGAAGCTTGTCCAGCTGGAAAAAGAGCCAGGGAAAGGGGGTGTCCTAAGGTGCCTTAGCCAAAAGCAGATGTCCTGTAACTCTCTGGGTTTCCTTAGTCATCTCCCAGGACATAAGTGGTTTGCAAAAATAGAATTATAATCTTAAAAAAAAAAAAAAAATCAAGAAGAATCACGAATCCTTTAAATTTGCTCCCATCCATAGATGTTGTTGATTAGCCAGTTCTTTTCCCCCCACAGGAACTCTCTCTGTTCCATTTCTTCCATAAGGTTTTTGGCATCTGTTTGGGTTTTTTTGTATGTTTCCTTAATTATATCCCATCAAACTCTGAAGTACTGTTTTTGAGATCCTTAAACATCAAAATACCATATATTTTTATTTAAAGTTCCCTGACACCTTATCGCAATTTTTAAGTTCTAACTTAAAAGAAGAGGGAAATGTCTTAAAGTAGAGAAAAGAGAATTGATCTATAGTTTGAATCCAAGCCACAAATATGCCATGAGAATATAGACACATGCACATAGTGCCATCAAGAAAAATATCCCAACCCTCCCACACTTTTTACACATTACAACATATTAAAAATTATTTCTGGACATAGTGAAATATGTTAAAATTAAAAAAAACCCCAAACCCTAGAAAGTTGCAAGTACCTCCAGAATTTTCTACAGTAACAGGCACAGAATTAAACACACATTTTTTCTCAGAAAAACTTCCATGACAGTTCAGCAACTTAACCTCCATCTTCAGATGCTGTAGTCTACCAAAAAGAATGTGAATCAAGGAGATAAAATTAGGTGGCTACTACCTGCCCTGGTGTGAAGAATGGCACTTATATAATCAGAATTAAGATACCATTGGGCAAACCAAGTCCACATCAGATGCTGTGGAGTGCTAAAGGATCATCATTTTACTGCACATTTTATATGTTTGGTGTACTGACAGCTGTGCTGGTCACCAGCTCAGGAACATCCTTAGGAGCTGTTTTGCACAAGAGTGGATGGGAGCCTTGTCTGGATAGCACCAATGACCATGGATATGGAATGTTCCATGCACATATGCACGCACAGAGGACGTGGCTTCATGATCTCGTGGAATATGCAGCAAGGCAAAGGTTCCAGTCCTCTTTAGAGAGGTGTTGTTATATACAGCACTGCTCAGCAAGCACACTGGAAACCTCCCCTGG
The DNA here is from genome assembly GCA_027886175.1 of Phylloscopus collybita. Classification (NCBI taxonomy): domain Eukaryota; kingdom Metazoa; phylum Chordata; class Aves; order Passeriformes; family Phylloscopidae; genus Phylloscopus; species Phylloscopus collybita. The sequence continues at coordinate 6,338,916 of JAJNNQ010000016.1, forward strand.
TAATTTATCTTTCAGCTTGGGATCCATGAAAGCTTTTAAGCACAAGATTCTAAATAAGGAACCAGAAAATGTTGCTGTTTCTCACCGTAATTGTAAACTGAAAATAAGCACTTATACAACCTAGCCCAAATATTTAGTTAAAGAACAGGTTTATAACTAAGGATACCTTAAAACGTGTTTGAATTATTATATACACTACTTAAACTGTTAAACTGTCAGCTTAGATTTCTGTATATCTACCTCATTAGCCTACCTCCAGCACCTGTGGTAGGTGCATCTGCATTTTTAAATTTTGTATTTTTCCATGCTTTATGCATCCTGTAAAACGCCTTGAGAACTTTATGAGGGATGTTGCCTTAAAATGTGTGATTATAAATATGATTTAAATATCTGAAACATTACAGAGTGATTATTGTTCAATAAGGCAGCATCCATAAAAGGGTTATCTGCATGCTGTGCTTAGGTTTCCACAATATAACGTAATGAATTGTTCAATATAGTTTGTATGCTATTTGTCTCTGTTTCTTCCCATACTCCAGAGATGCCTGATATGCAGGGCTCTAACAAGGCTATCATAAATTGTTGAACAATAAACTGCCCTTGGGATTTTGAGATAGTACATGGTTAGTACGTAATCCATCTCAAGGAACTTGATTTAATGCCACAAAGGAACATCCTTGACAATGCTCAACATTGTTTTAAACTGCTGCTAAATCAATTACTGCGTGTGGGGAATGGCACTCTCCTTCTGCTCCCTGCTCTGCGCCGGTGGCCCGGCTGCTCCAGGAGAGATTTAGGGAGCCGTGCTGCTGAGGCAGGCAGGTTCCCTGGAAACCCCTGAACAAACCCAGCCTGAAACACTGGTAAGTCAGGCCTCCTAAAACCTGTACGAAACTGCACAACTCAAATACCATTTGGCTGGATTGTCTCAGCTGTGTCTACCCAAAAGTGCTTCCTTTCGGATCATTGCTGTGGCGTGGAAGAAAAATAGCAACAACTCACTAATAGCACTTGGTGCCTACACAAGGATTGTTGTGTTCAGAGTGTGCTGCATATATCTGCTAATTTCCCCTTGCAACATCCCAGTGAGTTGGAGAAGTGTTTTCTACCCCTTTTCAGGGATGAGAAGCACCAATTACTCAAGCATTGGGGGTGGGGGGGGGGGGGGGGGGCCTCGTGGCCAAAGATGAATGGTGGTGTCTCAAATATAATGATGTTACAACATGCCACCCAAACAGTTAAACAAGAACAAGGCCAGTTTTGGCTCTTTAATGTTTTACTCTGCTCCTCTGCTGAGGTGATTGCTGAAGGCACTGAAGGCAAAAAGGAGGTGGGCTCTTCATACATCTAAGATGCAAACTTGCCCTGCTGCTTTGGAGACATAAATAAGGATTCCTAGGTGGTATTTTCTATATCCCAGGAGAGCACACAGGAAAAATATTGAGATGCAGTTATTGCAACAATAATGTTCTGACATATTTCAGGAGCTACGACAGTCTCAGAAATGTCACACTCATTGTGAGAAAATAAGACTACAGGGAGGGAATCCTGAGATCAAGATAGGAGATGGCAGGTTGTGCAGGATTGATAACTGAGAGCCACAAGATCCAGTTTCCCAAGGATTAATGCACTTTCATGATCTGTACATTACAGATATCACATCTCTGCCAGGGGGGCAGTGCAAGCCTGCCTTCGAATTCAACACTCCCTCCAGGTTTTGGAGTTCTGCTCACTTCTCTTTTACTTGTGTCCTTCGAGGACTGTGGAGTGTTGGGTCACTTCTTTTCCTCACAAACAGCCTTGTGTCCCACTGATGTCAGACCTCTCAGCAAGTGAATCTGATCAGGTATTGATCTTTAATCTAGAGCATTGCTGGGAATGGCAGCCAGCTGTAGCTGTGAAGAAGAACAACAACTGGCAGACACTCTGGTTGGTGTTGGCACTGGCCCTCACTTACGAGATCCAAATTCCTGGGAACCAAATGTTCCTGTGATTCTGGCTTTCTGCTGCCAATAAAGCTTATGATACAAAGCTAATTGCCTTGTAACTTTCCTTGGAAATCTGAAAGGGAAATTGATAGGTTGCCTTTATTTATACACTGATATGCCAAGACTCTGCATTAAGATAAGGGGAAAAACATATACAGCAGGAACCATAAAAAAGCCAAAGTTTACCCATCTTCACTTCTAAGTGGTTTCAGAGGCTTATAAGTAGCTTTTATTTCATATTAACTTAACTGTAAGGACTGTAAGAGTTCTTCTGGCCTCTTCCATCACTGTGAAGAATAACAGCAGGCAGAATTCATTGCAAGAATAGTCTCTGTATAGGCTCCCTCGGGGAAGGACTTCATTTGGAATTTGGTCCCAATGTACCAAAACTGTGGCCAGTCAGCACCCAAAAAAATGGGAACTAAATGCTGCTTGAGAAGAATGATTCCCATTTTCCTTGACCGGTGTGTAAAGGAGAAGTTTATGACTGAAGAATACCTTAATTTTTCATTGCCTGCTTCTTTCTAGCCAGTCTACCCCTATCAGCTGACAGTAACAGCAGTAACATTTACATCTTCCATGGATCAGAGGAATTCTTACAACCTTAGAAACGTTGCTTTAGATTTGGATATCATGTTAGGATTGATTTATGCTAAAAAAACCAAACATGAGGATCACTGAATTTTGAATATTGGTTAAAAAAATTCAAGGAGAACAGTCGTGGAAATATAAAATCCCTGTAGGATAGAAGGAATTAAGATTAAAATTTTTTTGGAACCTTTGTGCCAAAAGCCAAACAAGCTACTACCAAAAGTTGGTTGGGTGAAAAAGCACATTTTCCTGTCAAGTGGTTCCTCCTGCACTGGGCCAGAGTCTGTTTTTACCCATGTAGCTGAGAGCAGTTTGATGGGGTTTTCTGGAACAAGAAGGAAAGCACTGGAATTGTGGAGGAGCAGATATGTTTTTAGTCCTTCTGAAGTGTTTACATGAGGCCTAGTGACCAGACTGAGAGGACATGGGGAGTTACAGCTGGAGCAGACCTGGGAGTCTTCAGGTGTTTCCAGCTCCTCCCTGCACTACTCTTCTCATGCTGTAGGATCTAAACAACTTGAAGGGGTTAAAGTCCCACAATTCCATCATTCTTGATGGGTCTTTTTATTGTCTTCTGGTTCATCTTTTCCCCAAAAGAGTATGCACATTATTTTTAGCTTAGGTGTATCTGCTTCACTTGTTTTACTTTTCAGACAGTTAACTGGCTGTAAGCCAGCACTGCAAAATCAAACCCTGCCATTTATTTTAGGATTTGCTTTTATTATTCTTTCCTGAATTTCATTTTTTTTCATTTCTTATTACTTTATGACATGCCTCCTTTTTTTTTTTTTTTTCCTTTTCTTTGTTAACTTTGCTTGGTTTCCGTCACTCACAGTTTGGAAGCTCAACTATCAGAGCAGAATGAAAAAGTTACACGGTAGCTCAAGTTATAGATATATTACTGTCACTTCCCTACCACTGAAAAATGCAAGCAGAAACCAGAAAACCAGCAGATCTGAGTTAGGTCAGCAATGCAGACTCCAGTTCTTTGAGCTATGCCAAGTCACAAGGAACTTGGACTTGCAGATACAAGAGGCATTGGGCTGTTTGTGAGAAAAAAAAGAAATACTCTGTTTATTGGAGATGAAAGCAATACAATAACAATGAGAATAAGCATGGACATGATGAAAAGCAAACAAAAGCAGCCCAAGTCTCAGCCTGAGTGTAATATACACATCGATTCTTTTTATTCCTAAAAAGAGCAAAAAAGTATTCATAACAGCTGGTCTCAGCCCAAAAGTTTGTTTGGATCACTGAATCATGCCCTCATACTCTTTAGGACTATACACAGCTGTCACTGAAATGATCCTGGAAAAATCCCCATCTAATGTTAAGAATTATTTATTTTTCCTTGCTGCTAAACATATTTTGCTGTTAAAGATGTACAGGGAAATGAAAAACTGGTGGAGAAACAAAGGCCAGTTTTCTAAAAATGGACACTTAGAATTAGTTTGTTATACTTCTAAGAAGCAGCCTGATTTTTAACAAGAGCTGGGCCTCTGTCAGCTTCCAGTGTGCTCTGGGGGAAAACCAGGGAGCTGTGGATGCTCTGAAAACCTGCAGGGTGCCTGTGTGCTCCTTGGACAGCTGCATTCCCAAATTCCTGCTGCTGCTGCTGTGTGTGCTGCTCTGAGGACAAATGGAAAATCCAAGTTAGAGCTTCCACTTGGAAAATCTTTGTCCCAGTGCTCCAGCTGCCCTCAGGAGTTCCATCCTGCTTTGTAACACTTCTACCTGCCTGATGAGACAGGGACCAGCCCAGGGTGACTGCAGGGTGTCACATAACTGTTTCCATCGGGAAATAGGGACACCCTTCTTAAGAATGTTTTGATTGTCTGATATCCTCAAGCTTTCCCTTCATTCTCCTAGACTTCCCATTATTTTTCCTGTCTTTCCAAGATGCTTCCTTCTCTCAAATTTTTGGAATTCTCTTTGGAAGTGTATTGCGGACACAGCACCTGCTTTTCAGACCCTCTTCCCAACCATAAAATATCCCACTTACATGGAGGCAATGAAACCTATGAGTGGTATGACTTTGTTATTTGGGCCTTTCAAGATTTAATTCCTTTCTCTGGCATAACTTGCCTTTCTTATGAATGCTAAGAAAGTCACTAACCTCAACCATGTCCACTGCAGCTACATCTTGAGAGAAAGGAAAAGGGTATGTGTGGTTGGAACAAAAAGTGGGAGGTAAAGAGCTGTCTCCAACCCACCCTGGCAAGGAGGCACTTGTAGGATTTAACAGCCAGAATATGTCTCTATGTGTGCCATTCCACTCCCTGTCCCTCTCCAGGCTATTGACTCATAACTCCTAATCAGGAAAATCTGCCTCTGGACAGTTTTGTAAGCAGAAGAGGACGATGCTTTCTGTCCTGCACTTCCTGACCTTACATGCCAGTGTAATATGCAGAAGTATGTCAAATGCCATTTAATCTTCATAATCCAAGCAGATTATGCTCATAACTTCACCTCTATCTGCTCACAGCATTATCTCCTTTCAAAAACGCCACACTGCTTTTTTTAGTCAAGATTCATCCTTTACAAGAAAGATTTATTTTTAGTGACCAGATCTCACATCCCACCTGCACTGGGGCAGGCCAATCCACTGTATGGATTTCTTGTGTGCTCTTCCCAAAGTGCAACATGGCAATGATATTTGCCATTCTGAGCTTGAATTTCTGAAATCTGGAGCAGCTGAAAGCAGCAGTGGGGAAATGGTAATTAGTGTCCTGATTATTGTTTTCACGAAGTAGAAAGTTTATGTCTCATCTTTCAAAATAGTGGTCTCAGTGGTCTGTTTTAATTAAGGAGGCACACAACTCCAGAAGAGGGGCAGGAAAGGAGCAAGAGCAAGAAGGAAAAGGGTTTTCCCCCTTCAGTGTCATCATTTTTTGCAAATTATTGCCAGCATGCTTGCACAACAAAATTAACATTCCTGTTTAAGATCATTTCTGTGGTAATATAGAAAACTTCTGCCAGTGAGGGATATATCCTGCTTCAACTGCACCAGGTCCAGGCTCTGAAAGCCCTCAAATCCTATTCCTTATTGCTTTCTCATGTATTTAATCCTTGCTGTGAACTGAACGAGGCAATGAACCTACAGAAAATAATGTATTATCACATAATTACAGATTGCATTGTATGGTATATTCATTATGAGAGCTAAACTGAAGTTACACAGACAGCCCTAATTCTGGCATCTCCCAGCTTATTGATGTTTGACTTTACATCCCTTCTGATGGCCTTTGAACGAAGTTTGCAGTGGTAGCTAATGCAGCTAATGAATCATTTTGATGTAATTATTACCACTTTCCATTGGTATCTCATGGAGAATTTCACAGCTGTGTCCTTCATAAACAATGAGGATAGAAATTTGCCTGTCTGCATGTTTAAGTTTTCATCAAAATTTTTTAGAGTTCTGATTATTTTGGACAGCTCTGTCACTGCAATTCTTCCACTGTGATTCAGTAACAAGCTGCATCACTCAGAATAAGAGCTGGGTAACTAATTTGGGTGGACCAAAGCTGGAATAAGCTCATCATGAACTCTTCTTCTATTTTTCAGATACTTAATCTGCCTACACACTCTTTTATCTCTTTTCATTGTCACTGCTATTTGATGGTTTCTTGCACCATATCTAGTGCTGAAATGCTGAGCTCTGAATCAGTTTAAACCTGTCCTGTCCTTATGAATAATTTTAATTTTAACAAGAAGCTCCTGTCCCATTTTCAAAGCACAAAAAGTAACAAAGATTTCAATTTAGGCAGAAGTTCTTGGGGTTTGGATTCTTATGTAACTGTGGACATAAAGGTCATCCTAGCGACCTCAGCGTTTCTAAAGGGAACTCACTCTAGATGTAATATTTAGAAATCACATCATGGGACCCTAATTTGAGATCATAGCACTGCCATTCAATTTTTGACCTGTAGTAAAAGAGTACAATACACCCTGTTAACACTCAACTATGTTGGATAATGAGGTGCATATATATGATGCATGTAGTAAAATATCTCAGGTATGTAGTTGTTAAATTAAATTTCGTTCTCACAAATCTATTGTCCCCTACTTACACAATTATTAAAAGAAAAAGAAGTCAAAACATCAGGAGAGAGTGTTAAACGTTTATGTCATATTAAGTTACAACTGTGCTATTTGTAGTTTATAGTAGATAATGTTACAGAAGACCAATAATCTCACCACCTGCTGGAGAAAGTAATTAGAGGATAGTAGTATTCAATAGCTGGTTTTCTTTGCCACACCATTTTCATTGATGATACACTAGACTGTGAGACAGTTTACTTTGAATGAAATGCAAAATTAACACCCAAAATTTCAAATTTCTTCTGTTTCAAGCACAGAAAAATTTGAAGGAGTTCCAATTAGATAAACTTTGCAGCAGTTCAAAGGATTATCTAGCAGAAACTTAAGAGGTCTTGAAATGGGTTAAGTATTACTTTTAAATCTCAGTTTCAATATTTGACTAGTTATACTAGTATTAACCTACCTTTAGAATAATTTTGCCTGTGGACCACTCCCAGTAACAAAATTGGTTTTCACAGCATTTCCATTATTATTTGTGAGGCAAGTTTACCAGTGGTTTAAAAATTAATTCATAGCAATGTTACTGCAAGTTAAGAATGAATTTAGAATGTCCCTTTCCTGTACTCCTTCCTCAGATGTTTTTAACATTGAAATTGGTGGTATTGCCAATGAATTGGAGAAGTTTTCCTTGGTGCAAGATATGAAAAAAGGAGAGGACAGGTAGAGGGAAGGTGGGAAAAAAACCCAAGCCCTTCTTGACAGAGGTTTCTGTGCTAGCTATTGAAGGGATATATCCAGGAATGTACAGCACCAAAGTTCAAGCTTAACCCTCAAAAGTGTTGCTAGTAGGAGCTGTGGCAACATCTTGCAAATACAGATGTATTTTAAATTAAAAAATAACTCAAACCCAACATAACTTTTTCCTGAACTAGGAACATCAATGTCTCTTAATTACACTCTGTATGCAATCATCTTTAAGAAATCTCTGCTAAATAAGTCCATAAACAAGGCTGGGAGACTGTGATTGCCATGCTGCTATTGCCATATAAGGTAGTAAAGTCTAATAATCCTTTTTGAAGGAATCTAGATCCATTTACTTTTATTTAAATCTTCTCTGTCTGGTAGTTTCCCAGTTGTACTTTTGTTCCTAATGACTATCCAGCAATTATACATTTATTTATATTTCATTTTGCATTAATTTATTCTTCTGAAATATTGTTAGTTTGGGGGGAAAGTCATGAAGAAAGAGTCTTTTTACCCTTGGCTAAGAATACCAGATGTACTGTAAGGAGAACACAAGGCAGTAGATGTCCACTCCTAAAGGCACCGACCACTTCCTCTTTCAAATCTTCATTAAAACAACTCTGTAGAGCTCTTCCTCAATCTCCTTTAGTACAGCTTTGCTAAGTACACAGCCCAAGCACCTGGGGCCACTCTCATGATTTATTCTTGATGTGACACGGACAGGAGGGACTTCCACTCCCTAGACTTCAGAACAGCTTTGGATGGTTCAGATGGCTTTTGGCATCACTTGTCTGCCCAGTGCTGCAGAGCTCAGCTCCAGGGGGTTAATCAAGAAGAGATTATCCTCAAATTCCTACTTGAGAGTAGGCACATAGTGCCTTTGAAAAAGGAATCTATGTATTTGCAAGCTGATTGCAAATGCTGTACCACAGCTGGCACCAGAATTTTGGTAACAACATTCACCAATGCTGCTTGTTGCACTTTTGAGGACAGACAGACAGCACACGGATCTTTTTTTAAATGCAGAAAGAAATCTGTTTGTCCTGTGTTTGTCCAAGCTTAGAGAGGGTTTGTTAATAACTATACTCTCTGTATTTCTGGTTTAAGGCTCTCAACTTTTCCTCTGCTTCTAGAAGTACTAGAAGCATGGAAAAGGCACACAGACTATGTGCACAGCTTTTGCATACTTGTTTCAGTCAAAGCAGTCACCATGCTTTGCTTATTGAAGTGGAACTTGTTTACACCCATGGTCCAATCTGCACACACAGAGGACAAGATGAAGCTGTCTGTGGAAGTGATGCCTTGCAGAAATTTTTCTTTGGAATTGATTATATCTTATTGGTCCTCACCAGCTGAAACATGTGCAGATCTCATGGGAAATGGAGAAAATTTGTTGCATAGCAAATCTGCTATCCTTTTTCCAACATTTCTTATCAAAGAATTCAATAGGGCTCAACTAGTGATGCCCCCTGCCCAAATATTTCCTCCTGTTGAATGCTGTGCTCTGCTTTACATCCTTAACCTTAATTCTTGTGCTGGGTCTTCTACTGTTTCTCTCAGACCTTTTGTGGTATTTTCTAGGATGCAATGAAAAGTGCATCCATTGTGCAGCTTTCCATCCTGCCAGGGCAGGCTAATTACAGGACACACTCTGCAAATGTCTTATTAACCATTCATTTCACAGAAATGCAGACAGATGGCCTGAGAATAATTTCAGCAGGGTCCAAATTTTTTTTTTTGTTTTCTCTGTACCTAAAGTTGCCGTGCTTGTTTTTTCACTATTTTTTTCATATTGCCAGCTCTCAGGAACAGGATCTACATGGGCAAGTCAGTTCCTCTCCAATCTCTAGTTCTCTGCTTTGAGAAGCAGTCAGCTTTCAAGGTGAGCTCATGTCTGTTCCGAGGGTATTTGCCTCTGCTGAGATCTTACTAATACCTGTCTGATCATTGATGCCTGAAATATTCAGTTTGTTCTTGGACAGGTTGCTGTAACATTTCTATGAAGACAAGTCACTCTTAGTGCAGTCTCTTCTGGAAATCAGTGTGTGTTTGCTTCAATATGTGCTATCAGTAGCTATCAATAGGCTATACTGCTCTGCAAGACAGCTGACAAACAGACAAACCTGTCCAATTAGCACTATCTGGGTATATCCAACTCTCCTCAAGAACAGCAAGTACCCATCCACTATCTGCTCAGGCTCAGTGAACACTAGGTGCCTAAAAGTGTGCTTGAGTTTCACTGAAATTAGAAAGTTTTATTAAGTGTCTCCACTGTGGTACTTACAGGCTGCCCCTGATTTGATAATATATCCCTTCACACCTTAGAATCTGAATATCTTTATTTTTTCGTCTCCTCAGTGATTTAATATACTAGGGATTTTTTTCCCCAGGTAGTTTTAGGGAATTAGTCCACACCAAGACTTCTCCACATTTAAGGTAGAGATGGTTAAACAAATAGCAAATACCCAGAAGACTCATTTGTACACAGCAGATTGGCAAGCATAGGAAAAATTCCTTGTGCAGTCCACATTTCAAGGTAGTGTCAAAGTATTCAAAGGTTGTTTTAGTGTGTGAGCAAGGAAGCATCCAAACCACACTTTCCAAGCACTGCAATCCTTTGTCCTTCACCTGACACTGCTGAGTCTTTTGTTGTTCCATGTTTCTCTTCAAAGCATTCCCCAGAGGCTTTTCTTGCTGCTACCTTGTGAAGAGAAGCTGAGAAGCAGTGATGTGTCTCCTTGGAGCACTGTCTCCTCAAGTGTATCAGTACAAGCCAGTTCACCACACACATGGCAGACCATGTACCAGCTCCTTCTCTGAGGCTGATTCTAGCTTGTGAATAAAAAGGATTGGATCGGCCTCTTTAGCTTGAAATTTGCCATCTCCAAGTCAAACAAGCTCCACATTGCCTCTTAAAGACTGAAAAATAAATAGCAGGGAAATGTGCTCTGCTGGATGGATTCCTTTCAGCAGGTAACTGCATAAACTAAATCTTGGCAGCAGAACTTCAAGTGAATGAAGTATTATGGTTGATGGGCTTAAGCCTTTCTTCTGCTAATGCTGTGCAGGAAAGCCTGTGACTGAAATAGGTATAATTAGTAAACCGTGATTGAATTCTCAGCATCAAGAAGACAACAACTCTTTCACAGTTTCTACTTTGATGTCATCTCTCATCTGTAAAGCTGTTCTACTCAGAACCACTTGAAGGTATTTTTCTTTTGAATTGGCTGCTTTAGACTGTCTTTAGTGCTAGATTATCTGTGTCAGGTTTATCACAAGCTGTCTGGATGCAGGATGATTTTTCTTTTCATGGTAAAACATAACATCCTTCTAAACTCTGCTTCCAGTTTATGATGAAGGTGCTTCTTGGTTGAATCTTCTCTTGCTGATTTCCAAACACCCAGAATCTGGATCAACAATCTTACAATCTTCTGCATTGCTATTTTTGTTTTATTTACACTTCACAGTAACAACTTGGGTGATAATGACTTGCTACAGTCACTGTCTCTCTGCTGACAAGAGCAAAGATCTGTCATCATCTTCTATCTAGTAGCATTTTGCACTTTTGTATCTGCATGTAGTGTATTACCAGCACTTCACAAGTCCTTAGTCTCAAGGACTTGTTTTTTTTTGTTGGATTTTTTTTCCTGTAAAAGATAGTATTCACCTTACATGTTGCTTCCTCCATTTGGAGTTTTTCTTGGTGTCCTCCTAGCAGGGTCTTCTGAAGCAGACCGCTGGGTTTTTGGCTTTTTTGGTGTAATAATACACAAAAAACTTTCCTTGTAACTGTGCTGCAGAATTGTTGATACCACGTGTGATATTTCACCAGCGTGCAAGCTTCTGCCATAACCACACCTTGAATGTTGAGGAAATCTATTTCATGATTTTATGTCTTTAAATATTATATTGGCCTGTTGGTCTAAGTTTTTGAAGTGCATGCTGTGCATGTGCTGTGCTTGGAAAGGTGCTGCCTGGTACCACCTTATTTTCCAGTTCTCTCTCCCTCTGCTCCAGAACTGCAATGAAAACTGCAGAAATTTGTGCATTATGAACAAAAATTCAGCAACATTGTGGAAGTAGGAGCACTAGTAGCAGGCATACAGAGTAATTGTGGTATCCATATTTCATTTCAGAATTCATTCTGGGAAAACAGGAAAGTTACCACATATGAAAAAAAAAGGTGTGGCAAATCATAGAAATACATATCCCTGAGTCAGACTCAACTCCTCCTTAATGTAACCCAGCCTGCCTCATGGATGAAATTATTAGATTCCTAGTGGATATATGGATTGGAAGCACAGAGTTACCAGGATACCCTTCCTGTTTGTACCTGAGAAAAATCATCTACTCGTTTTCTGCTGATCATCTCTTACAGAAAGCTTTGACATCTAATTAGTTATTTTCTTTTTAAATATCATCTTTTGTCTTTGGAGTATTACAATGTCCCTGTGAAATACAAGAAATCTTGCGTATTTGGGGGCTTTGTGAATGAGGGAAATAATTAAATGAGGTCACCATGTTGATGCTTTGTAGCATGACATGGAACTAACTCACACTTCTTGTGTTTTAGAGAACTAAAAAACCCTTTAATCTAATTAGTTTCTTTTATCTGGCAAGCAAAGATACCTCCTCTCCCTTTCTTGTGAATGCAACACCTCGAAGATCAGAAATGTTCCACGAGGGACTGTATTAGGCTAATTGAAATCAGGCAAGAGAACTTAAAATCAGTCTGCCTCTGCTGCAAGCAGGGGTTTGCACTTCAGCCTTCTGGTACTGGCAGAAAAGCAGCCCAGGTGAACATCTCCAAGCACCTCTGAACTGTTTGCTTCCATACAAAACAAAATTTACTTGTGCATTGGAATCAGCTGACAGTGGGTTTGGATAAACTAATTCTCTGTCTGTGTAATTTGGTAAGATATAAGTAGCAAAGCTTTAAAATGAGGAAAGAGCTGTCTGTGTGAGGCCACAGAAAAGCCTAAAGTGTGGAGTTTACACATAATTCTGGAAAACAAGCATTAGGCATTGCACACCCACATGAAATGAAGTCCCAATTTTAATTTTCCTTCTCCACATCTCCCAAGGGGGATGTCACCAGGTGGGAGATGAAAAGCACATTTCCCTACCAGGTACAGCTCCCTTCACCCTCTTTTCCCCTTACCTCCTCTGTTTTACACTATTTTCTGTCCTTTTCCTCCTGCTACTCCTTTTCATGAGCCCATTTTGAGGCAGAGAACTGGAGAAAGACAAAGTGACCAGGGATCCAGGTACCCTCTCCCCCACAGTGGACTGGTAGCAAGAGAGCAAATGGATCCATCAAACCAAGAGGATAAGAGGAGCAGGCAGGGTGGGGGGGTTAACCCTGGTGTCTCAGGGAGCTCTCCTGCGAGGATGTGCATTAGGCAAATCAAAGGGAAATAATGGCAAAGGTTTCTCTCCCAGTGTGGAATTAACTTGTGCAACCAGCATTCCCGTTACATTAAAATGATTCTGTACTGTTGTGATAAGGATTTAACGAATCTAGATTTTAGCTATGACTAGAATCTGGATGCCTCAGAATGTGATATTTTTTTTCACTGACTAGGGAGAATCTAAAATTCCACTGCAAGCGTCCAAATTTAATATGAGTTTCCTTTATTAGTAGTATAACTTTTAGCTTTTTCTCTCTGAAAGGATGAAATTCGCCTCTCCATCAAAAAAAAAAAAAACAACAAACCCACCAAACTCCAAATTTGTTCACATTTTTGGTGCCAAGAAAACACAGATTGTGGTTGAGAGGCTAGAATGAAGCTTGCAATGCCATCAGAGCAGAGAGCTGGTTGCAGCAGCGTTACAGCTCGAGATGAGGCTTGTGATTCAAACATATCATCCACAGCACAATTATCCACAACATCTCAAATCTGCACCTGACTTCTGCTCCCACGAGGCCATCCTTCAAACTGATCTGTTCAGGTGTGTCCTAGTAAAGGTCATGGGTCAGGCACAGGGACAAAACCAGTCCAGTAACCTCCACAGTCCAAAGCCAAGGCAAGTAGCAACACTGAGTAAAAATTAAAATATATAAATAGATGTAATGAAAGCAAAGGTTTCCCACTTCCAAGCACCCCCTCCACCTGCCCCAGGCCAGACACCACTTGGAAGGTGGGGCAGAAAGCTCTTGGCAGTGCCATGGAGGAAGTAGTGCTGAGGTGCAGCTGCAGACAGACAGACAGACAGACAGACAGGAATTGCTGCCCCATGCCGGGAGCTGCAAAACTACTGCGACATGGAAGGATGGCTATGGAATAACAGATTCCTCCTGCTGCTCTGGTGGCTGTCACATTTCACACCATACCTCTCTCCTTTTCACAGGCACTCTGGCTGGATTAAATGGATTAAGAACTGGTTGATAAATATGAATGGAGATGCAAGTTGATGTGGAAAAAGGTTTTCACTGTTTCTTTCTCTATGAATGAATCATGAACCGAAATTTCTTCAAGTGCATTAGAAATTAATTCCTGGAGACTTTTTTTTTTTCTCCTCAGGCTGAGAAACAGAATACCTAAATTTTGTAATGGAGGGCGGCTGAAAAAGGCATTTTAATTTATCTGATAATCTCTTGCTTCAAACCCTAATTTCTAACTGCAATATTCACTATGTAGATTATTCCAATAAAACAACATAACAATGCAATCTATTTCCACTAAAAGGATCTGCTTAAAGTAAAAAAAATCAGATTTGATAGCATGTTTTTGCTGCATCAAATTACTCCATCTTACCAAGTCTCCCCAGTGCTGTGCTGCATGCTTTCATTGGCCTAAATCTGAGAAAAAATTATACTAAGGAATTTGCCTGCAGTTTGTTTGTTTGTTTGGGTTTTTTGTTGTTGTTGTTGTTGTGTTGTTGTTGTTTTTTAGTTGTAGGGTTTTGTTTTTTGTTTTTTTCAATCATAGATTTCTTTGTTGTTGTTGTTGTTGTTGTTGTTGTTTGTATAGTAGTAACAGGCTGCTGTCCCAAAGTTTGGAAATGTTGATTTACACTACTCATAAACTCACAGTAGATCTTACATATGTGGATATGTACATACAGACATTTATGGATAGATAAACTTGAGATCTAATTTTATTTTGGAAGCAAATACAAATTCATAATTGTTTGGCTATCACTGCATGTGTAGGATGGCCAGTATCTGCAAACATGTTTTGTTGTGGAATTTGTTCATTTTCTTTGCCTGAAGGTATGCATCAATTCCTGGCTGAAAATAAAAATACCATGAACATAATCAGAAACTTCAGAAAGTCCCTAGCACGTATAAAGAAACTCACATATTATGAGCAAAATCTTGGGAACTTTTGATCTGTTAGAAATCCTAAAGATTGAAAGATAGGGAAAATCAGCAGTAAAGAAGCCATCACTGTCAGATCCAGTGAAAACTTCTCTTTTCCAAGCTATGAATGGCATGGCAGAGCTAGGGAGACAAAGGGTAACACATATACAGGCCAAGTGAGCATCAAACTTGATCCAACACCCAGTGTCCTTTTGAGTGACAGGGAAAAACAGAGCTAGGAGACCTGGAGGCAACCATGGACATTATATATGGCCAGGGACAGAAAGGGAAAACACTCATGTGATATGGGAGAGCAAAAAGATCCTTGCAGCACAGAACAAAAAGGCTTCAGGAAGCCTGGAGGTATTTGGATGGCTGGGGCAGTTTCTGGAGAGAAGGGAAGACTGCAGGTTTTGTGGGGAGGAGATTGTACACTGACCTTTATAAAACTGGGTTTGCTACTACTTGGCTCACAATATTTCCCCGGAGAGAGGAGAGAGGAGAGAGGCTACCCCCACCTCTAAACCCTCTAGCTGTGTAGTACCTCCAGGCTTCAGTGGCAGGGAAGTCTACTCCAGAATAGTTTAGTACAGGCTGGAAATGAGAACTTGTGGAAACCTTACAAGAAATCCTTCCAATTGATACAGTATGAAAAAACATAAACCAATTCAGCAATGGAAATGGTCTGACCTGTACAGGTGAGCTGGATTCACCTGTGGGATGGCCTTGCAGCCCCTCCTCAGAGTAAGGTGGTTTCAGCAGTACAGACCAACAAAACCAGTTGTTAGAGGAAGAGGAGAGCCCATTATTACCTGACACTGGGAGATTCTACTGAGCTTCTACAGCTATGCTTGCACAGACAAAGCCCTGACCTCAATGGGGATGTGTCTCCCACAAAACCTGCTGGCAGCTACCACCTGCCCACAGCAATACAGCTGGAAACTGAGGCCCCCACGGAGCCTGGAGCAGTGTCAGTCAATGTGTGGTATCCAGGCTGAAATGCCCAACCAGTTCTCTTCTGAGGTTTGCTGTCTTGGTTTGGAAAGACAGATATCTGCCAGGCAAAGCTGGAGTTTCCCTTGGAATGGGGAATGTAAATCCCTCACCCCTGCCAAATTATAATTTTACAATTAAGGGCTTTCAGGCAAAGATTTGGGAACAGGAATGACAGTTCTTTACTAGGAATATTAACAATACAAATGTAGTAGAAAACAAAACCACCCAACCAAACCAGCAAACAAACAAACAATTTTGGAAAACCCTGACAGAGTCAGAGCTACAACCTGACACCCTGTTGGTCAGGGTGTTGGAAGCAGTCCAAAAGTGAGTCCTCCTGGAGTGGCAGAGGTGGTGCTGGTGTAGTAGAGATGATCCTGTAGAACAAGGGTCCAGTGGTGGGGAGAAGGATCCAGTCTTCCTCCAGGAATTGGGTGAAGCTGGATACTTTCTGTTCCTGTGTCTCAGTTTTATCCAGGCAGGAATGGTTGGCTTCCCCCACTGGGTGGAGCATCTCACAATGGGATGATGGAATGTGGATGTGTTAGTTTGGAGAGGTGTTAATGTCCATTAGCAGAAAATATTCCCATGGAGGAAGGACAGGTGGTGAAAGAGATAAGAAACAATGTCCTACCTGGTTTTAACAGCTGGGCCATTAACAAAAGGCACCCACCCCCCTGTTCCCAGAGTAAAGAAGAACAATTCTCTAACTGCTTTCAGCAAATGAAATAGAATACACATTTTTGGTTCCATAACCCAAGACATTTGCTCAAAACAGTTTTGGCATTAATGTCATACCCAAGACAAAACCACAGCAGGGATGGAAGGTGTTTGTGGTGAGCACGGCCCTTGTGTGGTACAGGCTGATAAAATGCAGATACAAAATTGCATACTGACAAGGGCTGGGTATGGATGTCTCTCTTCCATATGCTGCTATGCAGGCAGGAATTCAAAGTGCACAGAGCAAGTAAGCTATTTGAAGATTTGGAGTGTGCTGCCTCACACGGAGCAGCACTTCTGTGAAGAGGCCAGCAGAGGAGGAGAGATCAGGATGTGGATTTGTGCCCCATTAGACAGCCTGCAGTGAGTCCAGCTCGGACAACTCAGTGATCTCTCACATCACTGCAAGAACAGAGAGCTCAAGGCAATTCAAGAGTAGCAGCCAATGCCATGGCAGAGCAGTAAACCCTCATCCTCACTTTCTTCCTGGTAACAAGTCTGTGTAGTTATAGCCTTCATGTGCTTTACATAGAGTAAGCCACAATGCAATTAGGATGTCCATATGGAGAGTCAGTGCAGCATAGCTAGTACACTGTAAATTCAGATCCTCGCTCACTGAGAATTAATTATCTTGTAGACAAGCCATGTGCCAGTGAAATCCGTTTATTACTGTAGAGGATGTGTGGTCCTTGAGGAAGGCTGGCCCAAAAGAAATGGGGGACAGAAACTAGGATTGGCAAAGGAAACACATTGGTAAGAAATGCAGTTTTATGCCAAGTCAGTTGATTCAAAACAATCTGGCTTGGTTTTCAAACCCATTTTCCCCCAATACTCTAATCCCGGTCAAACAAAGTAAAATAATAATAATAAAGAAAGATATATTTTATTTTGGTTTTCTATAGGAAAAAAAAATAGACTTTCAAAATTAGAATTAAAATTTTAATGTGGAAAGATTTTGGTGCATATGTCTCCTGTAGAAATTGGTTCTTCTGGCAAAATAAGGTTTCTATAGAAATTTTTTATTTGGTTTCACTTAAAAAACCTGACTTGTCCAAACTTGTATCTGCTATATCTTCACAGAAGTCAACAAAGTTGAACCAGAATGAAAAATCACCTTACACAACATGCTTTGCATGAATGACAGACTTTTCTTCCTCCCTGGAATCAAAATACCACTGGAAGTAAATCTGCATCACTACTGTACCTTTATAGAAAGCATTGTCTTAAAAATTGTTATGATTTGAAAACTAGGTCAGTCAATTGTCCAAAAATAATAATTAAAAAAGAAAGAAAGAGGAACTGCTGGAAACAAATCCGTATCTCAAGTTTCAGTTATACTCCTCTTGAGGTAGTCAGGCTTGGGTATAGTTAATCAACCTTTGAGATGGAGATTGGGTTGTGTGTCTCTTATCTTCATTCTCTGTGATTTTAGAAAAACATATGCATGTGTGAGGGCACTTCGTTGTTCCTCTGATGATTTATCATATCTTTGTGGGGTAGTTTTGTTTCCTGCTATGAAATGCAAATGTAGCTTGCAGTGCTTCTGCTGTCTGTATAAAGGTTAAAAAGATATATAGATAGACATTTAATGCTATTCTTGCTACTTTAAGAACTGGCTTTGAATGATGATTCTAGCACCATAAAGATTTTTCTGTCTACATTTTCTGATTTTAGTAGGAGGGCTTTTAATTAAAGCTTTTTTGAAACTTTGCAGTTTTGATTTTAAAAGAATTGAAAAGAATCTATCTGCCCAGCTGCAGATAGACCAAAATTGTCTTGGTTTTGTCCATGACAAAAAATGGAGGCAAAGTTATGAGTAGTGAAAATCAGATGAAAAGGAGGTTTCTATATATCCTTTGACCATCCTGTGGACCAATCTGAGCACAGATTTTTTGTTTATCAGCTGACCATAAACAGTCAATTTTTTTTTCCACTCCTTTGCTTGTAGCTGGGTTCCATGCCAGTGAAAAGGGATTTCTTTTGTTTTGGTTGGTTTTCTTTGCTCCAGAGTGGGTTTCATACCAGTCTTGCTCATTGCCTTCTCAACAGATAAAGATGAAAACTCACCACTCACCACTTTCTTTCTCTTACAAGATGCCTACTGGTAGCCTTAATCATGCATCTGTTCTTTTTGGTCTTTTTTCTCCTCTGACTCATTTTAACACTTATCAGCTTCAAGTTCTGGTTCTCCCAAAAATCTTGAGAATGCATATAAAAATTCCTTTCTCCAAAATCTCAATCCTTTGCTTTCTAGCTTGTTGTTAATACAGTATAGAGCACAGGATAAGCTAGGAAGGAAAATATATGTTCTTAGAATAGCCTGACCCTGTCCTGAGGCTGATTTTTAGCTCATGTGCCAAGGTGTGGCAAAGACAAGCTACAGAAATGAAATCTGGATTCCACATGAACCAACAAAACCACCTGTCTTTTAAAACAATTATTTAGCCTTTTTTAAAGTTTAAGCTCAGATAAGACAAATACATCCATTTAATTCACAACCCAGCAGAATTTTTCCTCTAGTGAAACCAGCTCGGTGGGAACAGCTTAAACAAAAGGGAGCTTGATGCAGAGAACCACGCTGCTGCATTTCTCATGGCACCACAAATATTTTTTCAGAGCATAAACTTGTGCATTCATTAACATCAGGGCCCCTTCCACACGGGGTGCTCCTTGGAAAAGTACCAAGCCAGCAGGACTATCAATTCCAATCAATATGGCACTCTGACAGAGGATGGGAAGCACCCCTAACCCAGCTGACTCTGCCCCTGATAAATGTCGTGAGAGCGGCGTGTCGCCCCTACCTCGCCTTTCCACATTTCCATTATCCATCAGGACAGGCCACGAGGGAACGCCTGAGAACTCTGTCGTTCCCTGCAATAAGCCACGATGCTAATGAGGCATAACAAATTGAGGAAGTATCATGTATAATCCTGATCCCTCATTGACACTATTACCAGTATAGGTTTCAATTCACCATTTGTTACGTGCTTAATGCAGACAAAGTGGGAGGGTGTAGAAGAATAACTCCTTCAGTCACTGCATTTTTTAAACAGTTGTCGTCCTCCGAGACAAAACTCTCTGGTAATTTCCTCTGTTTTTGCTACTGCTATTTCTCAGCAGGATTTGCTGCTTGTTCTTGCAGGGGGTCAGCCAGACTTTGTCTTTCTCACAGTTTCAATTTCCTACTGGGATTAAGGGTCTAGCATATTTCTGCAACAAATCAACTGAACCTAAAATAAATAAACCTACTGAACAACACGGCTCTGGTACTTGCCTGCACTTTTGGAGCTAACTGAAAGTCTTTTGTAAGGTATTCCAAAGAGAAACTGAGGCAAATACATGGTTTTAGTGAATTGTCATCAAAGTTATGGCACATTTTGTAGTTTGTGAGGCTTATTTTTTAGGATCTGAGCTGTTTCTTCAGATGTGCTTTTTTCCAGTCATGCACTCTGTGATTCTTCCCAGAAATGGTACTTTGCATTACTTTGAAGAATCCCAGGGTACCCTGCAGACAGTGAATAATAATTTGTCACTGCAAATTTATGACAGAAAACAGTACAGATTTATCAACAGATTGAAAATCCCAGATGTTGCTCCATGGTACTGATTTTCATGCCTCCCTCTTTTTACCCCAGTAGTCCAGTGATGCCCTTTTTGGCCTGTGGACTCTCCCCACAGGCTGTTCTTCCCTGAAAACCTGGTCTTACTGACAGTGGATCTCAGGAAGGTGGCATGTCCCCACACTGGGACCAAAGCAACGAGGACAAGAGACAGGTTTTCATACAGGTGGTGAGCAGATGCTCCGTCCACACAAGGGAGCTGCCCCCAGGTCACTGTGTCCTCTGCAGACCTTTCCTCCTCCCTGCTACGGGGCTGATGTCCCCCTGGTACTCTACAGCCCCTCAGTTTTCCCACAGGTTCCTGCTTCCTTCTTTTTTGGGGTTCTTCTGCCTCTTACTACAGAGAGAATTTGGAGGCCAGGCTCACCTGAGCAAACACCTCTTGAGCAGCATTACTCAGGTGTGGGGGACCCTGGCTGCCAGGAAACCTGCTTCTGCCCCAGAATATTACAGAGGAACCAAACTATAATTACACTGCTCCCAGACAAGAAAATAACCTGCAAACCAAGACACCCAACCAAAAGAGTAATCTCTGGTTTAGTCCTTCATTTAAAGGCACTCACAAGTGTGCAACACTAGTATTCATCTGGATCACAGGTTGCATGCATGTTTCAAGTGACACATATTAAGAACATAAAGTTCTTAATCAATAGAGAACTTCTTGAAGTGGAATAAAAATGCCTCCACAGTGCTGAATGCATTTTAAATGGGAAATGGGGTGAAACTTTCACAGAGATGTGACAAAATAGAAGACTGGTAACAGAACTAAGGTGTTTGACAATGAAATACAAAGTTATTACTAGCACTCAATTAGGAAGATTTTTATTAGTCACCTCTATTTGCTCCTCCTAAAAAGTGAAGCCATATAATACCCCTACAATGATGGCCACTATACAGGAGCATTGTGATAGCCATAGTAAATGTGCTGTGTAAGAGAAAGAGCACTTGACCCTCCTTATTAAACCAGATCTGATTAGGAATTGTACTCCAGGTGAGCTTGTGTTAAGCTGTGTATAACTTTCAGGTCAGATATTTGCTGTGCTGAGAAGCTTTGGGGTGAAGAAATAGTTCCTGTTCCATTCAGGATCTTATTTTCTGGACAAATGCACCAGTTTGAGGGAAAAGGTATTAAATTTGGCTCAGATATAACTAATTCCATAGAAATGTACTGAATTTGAAAGGTCTTTGATTGAAGTTCTTGACATGCTTTCAAATGATCAAGTGTCACAAAAAGTGGTTACTTTTGATCTCATTAACGAGCTGAGTGAACGACAGTTTAAATGCAGAATAGTATTTTCATGATTTATATTTTTACCAGGCCATTTCAAATTGAAAGGCTGATTAATTTTAATAGGATTTCTACCATAAATGGGAAAACTGTCCAAATTTTGTTACCGATACATTTTTCACTTGAAATACTCTAAAGTAAAAAGATACTTAATCAGGTAACTGAAGCCAAATTAGGCCAGTCTGCACTACTAGCTGCTGTCTCAGTCATAAGTCTCCCTTAAATTCATTTCCAAGTGTTTATAGACAAACAGAGATGTTCAGCGTGAAATGGCAGCTCCTTGTGTAAATTTGTGTAAATACTTTGTTATTCATATTAGCTATAAATTATAGATAATTTGAAGTCCTGTTTGAAAAACTTTGTTACAAAAGCTGTCAAACGTTAGTCCATTAAAAAAAAAAAAAAGAGAGAGAGAGGAGGAAAAATTCTCTGAGATTAATATCACTGAATTTAATCAAAAATGTCTACTGTTTAATAGATAGAGACCTGCAGAAGCTGCAAAATTTTAAGACATGATTTCTCCCTTAAAACAGATGGGTTTCTATTGGCCTGACTTTGTAAGAGTGTCCTCAGTTAAGCATAATTTTGACCCAAAAAGTTTAAAGGGTTGAAATAAAAATGCAAGTCTAACTGCTGGACTTGTAACACAAAACGTTCTTTGGAAGGCAAAGAAATACTAAATATCTAAATATAAATATTTACTTATTGGGGAGTTTTGCTTTTTATCTTGCTTTTCTCCCTACCTCCCTTTTTCTTGTTTCAGTGTTTCCTTTTATCCTGAAAAATAACTGAAAATTCACTCCATTTAGTACAAGTCAACAATCTTGTACCTACTTGAAACACAAGGACCTTTCCTAATTAGAAAAGAGCAGTTTGTGTGTTTGTTGTGTCCTGTTTTTTAAGAGCAAGTCGTGAAAGGAAGGTAATAGGTAGCTAATATGCTTTGTTTTGTAAGATTATGAAGCTGATCAGCTTTTTTAAAATTACTTTTGTCACTGATATCCTGTAACACTAAATGATCAGATCCATTACACATAATTAATTATCATTTATTATTGTACCCACTATTTGTAATTCCACAGATAATTTCCTATTCATTATGAGCTATGACAGATATTCAGCAAGCATAATAATCTGCATATTGTCAGTTTGTAAATACAGTTACAGCACCAAGGTAAGTTGAGGGGACTGGAAACCAAAAACCCCGAAGTTTCTTCAATTTGTGGTTGAGTTTATGCTACACCTGAGATTGAGCCACATAAATTGTGTGCCCCACTTTACTTGTCTGGGTTCTGGGAGTAACAAAGCCTGCCTTTCTGAAGGGTTTTGATAGTCTTGGATGAAAGGCTCTAAGTACAGAGTATTACATGTTATAGCTGCAGTTTCCTAAGACTTTGCTAGTTAATAATGCAGTGTGAGCTGCTGGAAATTGAGAAAATTTGCTTGCAAATAATAAAAGATCTTTACATCAGCAGCCTTACCTCTCCTCACCTTCTTGTCTGTCATTCTAATGGTAGGTATGAATATGCATCTTTGTTGCATTAGAGCAAGAGTTATTTGCCCTTTCCAAAAAAGCAATAATTATTCTTCAAAGAAAACTGAAAATTGCATGTTTTCCCCTTTATGCTTTTCTCTTTTTTTAAATTTGCTTTGGAAAACTGTGAGATGGAACATAAACTTGCAGGATCTGCAGACATGAAATTCAGTGGGAGAGCAATACAAATAAAACCAGAGAAGACAGAAGTTCTCTCCTACGAACTGGAACCTCGCAATGATGTTCCTACATTTTAGTTGTTTTAAATGTGGCTTTCTACAGCAAAGTAAAAGATATTTAAAATGGAAAATAGTAAAGAGAAGATCAAATCAGTAAAGTCTATTCTAGATACAGAGATCTGCTAGTTGAAAGGTAGTACAATACCAAAAAATAATTTCAAAGCAGTGCTGGGACACGTAGAGGATCACGGAAGGGGGTTGGAATGAACTTCCAGAGGTCATCTGCTCCAACATCATAACACCTAAAATCCAGTTCCCCACAATCATGTCTAGATGTTTAAGGATAGAGGCTCCATTACCTCTCTGGACAAATTGTTCCTGTGCTCACTCAACAACACAGCAAAAAAGAATTTCCTTATGCTCAGATAGAATTTCCTGTACATCTTAAAAGTCACAGGTTTGTTAAATCCACTCGGTTTCCAGCTAAATGTTAACACCTTGTTGCTGGATTCCTCCTCTCTCTTAATTCTATTTAAAAGTAAAGATTCTCTGTGTAAACAGAGATTTCCTTGCAGCTACTAGCAACTTCAGCACTGATTTGATTACATAGTGGGGAAACAGATCACCCATAATTTAACAGAAATAGTCTACATGTGGCAGGTGGAATTCATCCAGGTAAAGCTTCCAAAAGTGATACAGCTCTCAGCACTCACCCTTTGACTGTACCCAGCTGAAGTATTTTTCCTGGTTTACGAGACAAAGAGGGGTCCAGCCTCTTTATTGGCTGGGAGAAGCAAAATGAAATATTCCCTAAAAGGGTTTTTTTTATTATTATTTTTATTTTTGTAGATGGATAGGGAGTTCAGTTGGCACACCACCCCCAGATGGTTCTTCACCTGCCATAAATGATGCAAGTGTGGTGTGACACAGGAGAGCTGGTCAAAACATTTTTTGGGTTATTTCTCTGTGCATAGAAAAACAATCATCAAACACTCCAAAGATGTGGTTTTCCCCTTGGTCTGTCTACTCCCATTGCAGTTTTCATGGTGTCCAGTGCTCAAGTCCTTAGAACTTCAGAGAGAGGAATTTGTAACATCACAGCCCAAAAGTGTGACAACCAAGGGGAAAAAGCATCATCTCCAGGCCATGAACTAATTTTCTTCTGCTCTGAAACATGAAGCGTGATTATCCTTGTTGTGCTTCCATGCTCTAAATTTGGCAGGTGTTCTATAAAAGTGGAGGCATCCTTTATCTTTTCTGGAACCTTGAGAGTAGATTTACAGGTCACCACATGAAGCTGCACAACTGGCATTAACATTCATGGGAGGTTTGGGTGTGACTTCAGCTCAGTGGGCAAAAAAGGCTTCTCTAGTTTCAGCTTCCTAATTCAAGCACATTTCTATGTTATTTGGCATGGGGAGGTACATACTCTAAGTCAATCAGAAATATGTAAAGGCAGCACAATACCTAAGTTAAATCTGGCAAATAAATATTTTTGACCTGTTTTTAGTTCATACTGGGACCAGTTTACAGCAATACAAGGTAAAGGTTTGAAGGTGGGTGCAGAGAACTTTACAGTCTATGCACCCATTAATAATGTTTATCCTGTTCTCATGCCCCCAGAATAATGTATATCTAAACATATCTTACTTTTTATTGCCAGCACCTTCATAACACAGCTGTTTTTAAAAGCTAGCCAGCTTTAGCACAGGTTTTTCTTAAAGTCCTAAAAGACTTGGTAGAAGAATGTGAATTATTTAAAATTAAGATGTTTTCATCTCTTGAAACATTTCAAACATGCTGAAAAATAGATTGCAACACTAAAAAAAATTAAAAATGTTTACAGTAAGTTCATTTTCTTTTTTGCCTGAATTACTCTGCAAAACCTGAGACCTAAAACTCCTTAAAGTACTTGCATTGTGATTTCTTGCTTATATACCTCCAAAAGAGATCCCATTTTCACTTAAAGTGTGGCAAGTAAACATTTGTGTATTTTAACAGAAAGAGCTAGAGCAGGCAACAAATAGAATAAAATCATCTGCAAACACTTCAGACTGCTATTCCTCTTACTTAAATTTGAAATATTCACCAAGAACTTGTCAAAATGTCCCACTCAACATCACAGTCCAGCTCTGGCTCTATTTTAAAGAGTAATATTTTCAACTTTCCTTCTCTTGCTTAACCTCTTTTTTCAGAGTCTTTCTGTTCCCCATAAACATTGCAGCATCAGTCATTCATTGATTTTGTGGTAATACTTTTGCCATGGAAGGTAAGTATTTTATTTTTAATTATTTTCTCATATATATATATATATATACATACACATACACACTTAGCTACCACACATCTTTTCCCAAGATTCTGAGAACAAAATAAATTACTGAAAGGGGCTCCTAAAAGAGGACGGTTAACAACCGCAGCAGACAGAAATTTGGAAAATCAGGATTTTTGGTGGCTTCAGTTCAGACTTTGATTTTACAATTGGATCAGTTTTGGCATGTTTTGATTTTGCTTTGTGTCCTTAAATGTGCAGAAGGAAGTGTGGCAGGGACGGGTTCCTGAGGTGTTGGACAGCAAATGGTAGGTGCTTGAGAAATCAGGAACACGATAACTTGGGCAAGGGACTGGTGACATTTTGCCAGTTTGATTTTAATACCTGGCACATCTGTGGCATCCCCAAACAGCCTATAATTTAGCTAAAACATCATAAAGATATTCAGTGTCATAAAAGCAACATTTTATTTAACCTTCCTGTAACAACTTTAAGAACAGTAATCTGTTAGAGTAGGCTGCATGTCTGGCACATGATAGTGGATGAGAATGAGTAATCAAATCTTAAATATGTATTTGTAGCAATATTGCCTCAAAGTTTTTGCAAATATGGCTAAAAAGTATGTGATGGGAAGAAATAAAGACAGAGAAAGCAAAATAAAATTTCATTGTCCTTAACTGGGAGCTAAAAGAAGACTTTCCCAGTATATCAACAGGTGTTTCATTTGTTGCTGCACATCACTGTAAGCCAATGCAAGAAAACCAAAGCCACAGTACCCCAAATCTAAGTAAAACTTGATTCCACAATAATTAGCACACAAGGTTTAAGTAGGCAACTACTTGTATTTTATGAATTTATTTTTTCCTGATTGTCTGGGGTTTTCTATGTCTTTTATATCTACTTGATATGTTCTGCAAAGTAAGAAGGAGCAAATTATATCTTTGCCTCAACTGTGTAAGTACAGAAGCCCAAAGAAAATGAAGAACCTCAGGAGAGGACTTTTTATAGCGCTGAATTCCACACTTCGTGGGTTCTCTATGTTGTTGGCAGGTTTCCTAAATTTCCTCCTGTGTTGCTCCAATACATCTCAGTGCTGTTTGCTGCAGTTAAGTCAGACAGCCCCTCTCCAGCCTCACCCCACATGTCTCCCAAATCCATGAATCCTCAGGAGACCTCCATGTGCCTACAAGGTTGCAAACCCATATTCCCTGGCATTGAACATAACCACTGGATGCTTCAGGGGAGAGAGTGAATTACCCTTGCCTTCAGAGAAAACATTGGAGAGGCTCCACCAGGAATGCTCCATCAGGAATATAGGACACATCTTCTGGCCATCAAAGTCTGCAAAGGTGAACTGAACTACAGGAAAGAAAGACTGCCAGGAAGATGAAGGAAATGAAGAGCACACTGTATGAAAAAAGATTAACAATCTTAACTCTTTCTGCACTGCAAATGATTCTCTGAGGGTGATAACTCCTTTCTGCCTGCATCTGAGGATAAACACTAGGAGGGAGAAGAGTTCATTAGGTAAATGATAAAACTGATACAGTTAAAAGTTTCTTTAGTCTGGCCTGAATAATTTTGGGCTGAAAATGAGATTATGAACTCTCAGAGCAGTGAGACTCTGGGCACATTTTTGAAACCGTTCATGGAAACTGATTGCCTGCTCTTTGAGACAAGCCACTTAATTGAGCCTGAGGATCCTCAGCCTTTGTCCCTCTCCCTTAGTAAGAGAACTAAGATGAAAAAAATAAGACAAAAGCACTGCATTTTTAAATGTGTGAATATGGATCATTCTTCTTTCTCAGATTCATAAAGCAAAGGCAAAATAATGTCACAAGGTGAAGGGTGAAAGGAGCACCAAGACCTTTTTTGTCATGTTTTCCTCTAACCACTCTTGTGCTCAAGGTGTCTGGCTAAATCTGCCTATCCCCTGGGATGAAGGAGATCAGCTCTTGCACCATCTCACATCGGCTGGCTGGCACCAACCAGTTAGGTTAGGTTAGGTTGTTCCTTCCCAGACTTTTCCAGCACTTTGGCTTAGATCTCTACAGGTCTAAGATCTCTACAGATCAAACTGTTGTGCAAAAGTAACCCATTCTTCGTAGTGACAACTGGATTTCTCCATGACATAAAAATGCATATGACCTGGAACATGACATTTTCTGTGTTTGAAATAAGTGCCAAGGTTATGGCTGTACAAGGCTGGCTGATGTGAATTTATCTGCTGAGGAACTGATGAAGAAATTGTGTTGGTGGTTACAGCAAGGGCTGGTATTCTGGTTTCTTTCCCAGGTTTTTCATGAACTCACTAGGGTGCCCTCTGGCATGCCTAGGTATGTTCACTTTCAAGTTTATAAAAAATGGATTTGTCTTTATCCACCTCACATCCTATTTCAAAACAGAACCTTTAGTATCTGTGAAGGAATTTGCACAACAGCAGTGTAATGTAGTACATGCACTTGTGATAATGGGAAATAACCCTATAATGGGTTAGGGTTTTATTTTAATTAGAAGAAATCCAAAAGAACAATAATGAATCAAGCCACTTTTTAAATTTACTATTAACTAACTAATTTAACTAAGGCTAGAATTTGCCCCAGTGTCAGATTCTAGAATATTCATAAATAATGACATAAATAGCAACCACAGAATTAAGCAATTAATGAGTTCTTTTTACCACATGAAAGGCCCTGATACAGACCCTTTAGCTCTTGCTAATGAGAAAACCAGACAGTTTCTCCCACAGGCAGTCTGTCGGCTTTCTTCAGGCATTTCATGAATTTTGGTCAGAGCACCCATGATACACAGTAGGTGCACAGAATGGCAGATCCTCTCCTTGGTACAGAAGGATGTCTACAGCCAGACCAATGCTGGCCACCAGACCAAAACTTTGCTTCACTGTTTATCAAACGTAGTTAAAAAAGGACAAACAGTGTCTTTGGAACATCGTTTTTTGGCACTTTAAGTTGGTTTATGTGAGATTTTCCTTCTTTTTCACGTGAACCCATTTTATGAGAACAGACGTGAGCAGGAGAAAGCTAATTATTTGACAACTTAAAAGGTGGGGGGAGTTAAAACAGTTGCTAAACAATAATGAAACTCATGTTGAATAGTATTCAATTAATATTTATAACATGCAGCAATATTAACAGCAGAATTAACTTATTTTTGTATGTCTGACAGCTCTCTAGTTAATTAAGAATTGCATTATGATATTTTGCATATTTCCCATGCAAATACGGTATTATTTGCAGAATTATTTTTATCCTTAATTGAGGCTTTGTTTGGAAATTACTGTTTTCTCCTCTGCTGAAGCTCTGTAAATGATCTTATTAGGGATGTGGTTTTTTTCCCTATCGCTTTCTCACACAAATATATATTAAAAAAATTTACGTATCACATATATCTAAAAGTGCAAATTAAAGTTCCTAGTTGGGTTTGTGGAAAGAATCAGTCAAGAAGATGCCTAAATTCCAGTGGAAATCATGGGAACTGGTGTTCAGCCTCACTTCCATTAGACGTCTATTGCATCGTTAACACAGCTAAGAACTTTATTGAACCTGGTTTTAAGCAGCTTTGTAAAAAGATGAGGGGATGCAGAGAAAGGAGTTGGAGCACCCACCTCAGCTACTCCTAATCTACATGGAGTGTTGTGAGCATCCCAGAGCACCATCAGCTTCCCAGTAACACACGTGCCAGACCAGCAGCTCTCCACACACCGTGTGATAAATATTTGGCAGACTGATGCCGTAAGGATGGCTTGGCCAAGTCCAAACAGCCTTTCTGCAGCACTGCTTATCAGGACAGTTTTGCACATTCCACTTCCTACAGGGAACAATTTTCATCTCTTTTGGCTTACTTGCGCTACTTTCTGGGTTCAGTTTTAAAACCACGTGGGGATTTGATTGAGTTGTTGGGTTAGGAAAATGGCAGCCACAACCCAAATGAAATATGGCTGTAATGGCAAGAACAACTAAGAATAATAACTGACTTCACCCAAAATATAATTTCAGAGGAGGAGTGGAAGCCTCCATGACATAAGTAATTTCAAATTTCCCTGGCAAAAGCGTGAGGTAATAAACAGGTTGAATCCTGTACTGACTCAGAATGATGATATCATAAAGTTTTCTTTCTCCCACTCTAATGATTCTATGCTAAAGGTCTGCACTGCTCTAGGAGAGAAAACAGGATAAAGGTGGAGGGAGTCAGAATTAACAGAGAATGAGGCAGTTTGCTGGTGGTTTTAAATATTTTTCCACTTTCATCATGATCTTTTCACTTACATCCAGCCCTGTTTCCAACAAGAAGGAAACAAGAATGGTGAACGTGGCAAAGAGAACTTATCTCTGTCTCTACTTTCTTACTTTTCTCCTTGGATGAAATTCAGATGCCCGGCTGTGGAAAAAAAAATCTTTCTTTTTCCAGCTTTCATGCAATCCAGAGACAGCCAGGGTGGCATGTTTTGGATCTATGTCTGTATTTTCATGCTCTTTTGGCATTCTTTCTCTTCCAAGTAATTTCCATTATTTTAGATTCTGTAGAAGCAATAACTACCAAGCTATTTAGAATTTTCTATTAAAGAATAATAATCAGATTTTCTATAAATCACAGTAAAAAAGCTGTAAGGGAAAAAAGAAAATAACTCAGTTCACCCTGGCAGAAAAGTATAAACTCAAAAGAGCTGAATTCATGCCCTGATCTGTCAGAAACTTCATTTATGACATTGGATGGACTGTAGGCTCTCTCCACCTCTGCTGCCAGACTGCAGGATGGGAGTACTGTGAACATTTCCCTTCTTGATTGCAGTGGGCTGGGTTAAGGGAAACCTTATGAGCCTTGTAAGAAATCATAAACACCTTCTTCAGGACAAAAAGGGCACCATGATAAAAAAAATGTGCTCAGAATTGTGAGGCAATAGGAAACTACTGTAATGAAGACATATAAGTACCAAATTAAATTACTGGCCTGGGCTGTGACAGTCTTACCTCTGAAGTCTGTTAAAGCATATTTGAGGATACAATATGCACAGCCTTGCCTTGTCTAAGTGCAGTGCTGCTTTATACTTAAAATATGGATGGAGTGACTTCTTGTATGTATATCCACATGTAATTGAACATATGATTCAGTGAACAGCTCCCTTGCACCCCACAGCTTAATTTTCCTCAATATAAATATACTCTTCTTCCCTACAGACAAAAAATGTTAAGCTGAAACAATAGTGAAAAATCTGGAAGTCAAATTCTGCTTTGAGCAATACCTGGGACACTTCAAGACAGGATTTTCAAAGGGGGTGAGAGGCGAGGCTGTCCACAAACAGAGCAGGAGAACACAGCTGGTTACAGCACCCCTCCTTCTTCTCTTTTCCCAGTATCCCAGACCAGCTACAGCAGGAATTGTTTTGTGACAGACCAGGCAGCAGGCAGCAATGCACCTCTCCACCTCAGAGCCCTGCAGTGAAGCAGACACAAGTGGCCCTTCTCTTCCAAAGAGGTTAGGAGAGACTGGCACAGTGAAGGAGGAGGAGGGGGTTCTCTCTCTTTATCACTGAGACTTGGTAAGGGGGAGAAGCCCTTTCCACTCAAACATACTAACACTGAGGATATATTCTCATATACACTCCTATTGTCTATGATAGATATAGAAAAACAACATGAATAGTATACAATGCTTATTGAGAGAGATTCTGTTCCTCAATTATTTTTATTATTCCCTCAAAAGCTTTAAACTGCCCACAAATGTGCCCCTGATAAATAGACAGGACTTCTCAGAAGTGGGAGCACAGGCTCACATCTAATAAGAACAAAAATGAAAATACGTTTCTCACACTACGACTGAGTACTCCCATGCCTGACCCAGGGAGTGGAAGAGGAAAGGAGAGAAGCATCTCCTTTACTGATATTTGATGAGCACACAGCCCTTCAGCCAGCCCTCCTCTCCATCCACTTGCTGGGAGTATCTGCCTGCACACACATTCAGCACATGCTCTGATCTGGATTTGGGAATGACATAGATACAAAGCAGGTCACCCCAGTACTACCTCAGGAGCCCCCTTGCCTATTTGGAGATATCAAGCTCAATGGTGAGAAGAAAAGTGCCTCCAGGACTCCCTGGTACCTAAGTGAGGGCTTGGAAAATGTAAAAATCTTACTGAGGGGATTTAAGTGCCCAGACAGCTCCTGTGAACAGCTGTGTCAGTGAGATGTGCCTGTATCCCATGCTGAAACAAGACTTGCTGGAGAGATAATCAGCTGGTGCTTCCTCCTTCCCTTTTCCCTCACCCAGGTGGCACCTGACTGCAGTTTTGGTGTCTGCAAGTTAATGTAAGTCCCCCTGCCAGGTCCCCAGCACAGACCCCTTCTCCAGAGGCTTGGGAACTGGGGATAGGCAGGATTCTACACCAGTGTGGCCGGGGCTGCTTTTTATCCTCCTAACTGGAGATGTGCAGGCCTCTTCTGTCAGCCAGCTGCATCCCCAAATTCTCATTTCTTTCTTTTCCTCTACCAAAGAGGAGCCAGGATGAGCAGATATCTGGAGATGGCAGAGGATGGGGTCTGTCACTTCCCTGCCCTCCTGCAGGTCGGTGTCATGGCATTCATGAGAGCCCTAAACACACCCTCATTTAGTGGTTTGACTACTACTTGAGGAATCCTATTGATTTAGATTTCCAGTTTATTGAGATCCAATAGAGTTGTGGTAACTTTAATAGGTGAAATGTATGAGGCATGAGCAGCCAAAACTGGGTTTATAGATCATACCTGAGCAAAAAATCCCTCAGGATTGTTAGTTTTTGTTTCTCCCACGGGCAGGGACATGTTGCTGGGTGAGACCAGGGGCTTGGGGGACAACCATCAGAAAGTCCTTCAGGCCTTAACAGAAAGTTCTGGAAATGTGAAGATGTTCCCAGCACCTGCTGCTCAGCCCCACAGGACTGCATCTCATTGGAGCACCCAGGCTGAGGCTGCTCCTCTGAACTGACCCATATTTAGGCTTTTGACATTTCCTCATCCTGCTGTAGCTTAAGGGCAATGTGGGCTTCTTCCTTCTTCCAAAAGGAGATGCAGGATGGAACAGGGTGGCCAGGGAGCAATAACAACTGTGGGAGAAATGTTAGCTTTAAGAAATTGAAGAAAGCACTTAGATCCCTCTTTGGTCATGTTTTGAAAGCGAAATGAAAGAGGCAGTCTCCTGATTTAAATTGTTTAAGAAAAAAGAGAAATAGTAAGAAAAGTGCACTGTGTATACAAAAAAAAAAATCTCTAAAATTTGCCTGAGTGTAAGTATGCAAACGAGTTCAGAATTTTCCAAATATGGACTCTGTGCGAGTCAGAGGGGCATGAGCCAGGTCTCATGAGTAAACAAAATAAAAATACCAGAGGGAATGTTTTAATAGCTCCTTTTAATTCCCAGTTCAAATAGATTCTTTGCTTCATTTGTTCAAGTGAAGCCATGTCGATGTGGTGGCTGTTATGGGTTTGTCTCACTGAATACACCAGGGCCTGATCCCAGGCTGTTCTGCTGTGAGTGTACACCAGCAAAAATACCCTGCCTCCAAGAGGGTTACAGAGAGCCTGCACACCAGCAAGCCAAAGAATCAGAACCATTATTCCCCACAGGCTGTTTTGGAAATAAACATTTTAACTACTGGAAAATCACCGCACCTCTGACCACTGTGAAAGCACAAGATTTAAAGTTTTGCTAACACCGTGTTAATCTTGTACGGTGAACTTCTGCAGAAAAGTATAATAATCTGTCAGCTAAAGGAGTTCCAAAAAGGAATGCTGACAAGGTGCTGAACAGAGATTTGGGATGCCCACATTCAGCTCCTGGCCCAGCTCTATCCCTGGACCACAGCAGTTCCAGACCTGTCTTTTCCCGGCGTGGTGCCTCAGTTTCCACACTCAGACACTGGAGATGATGTAACTGTGTCAGATGGCTGGAGATCTACTCATAGGAGCAAATTTTAGCAGCAGTGGTGAAACCGATGCCTTCTAGAAATCTCTCTGCTGTTGGATCACCAGATGTCTGTGTGCAGGCCAATGAACTTTGCTGGTCCTCAGTGCAATCTCCTGCCAGTTGGACACATACATTTTACCCACTGTGCAGAGGACCAGTAATAACAAATTACATTTTCAAAGTCCTTTGGAGGTATTAAGTACTGAAAGTGATCATTCAAATCACCACAAAGAGCTAGAAAGTTGACCACGTGCAGTTAAAATTTGAGGTACCAATTCTCATTCAAATTACTGCCAATTTTCTTTACTTAAATGAGTTTTAGCGACCCAAACCTGACTGAAAAACTATTACTTGTGAATGGTAAAACCACCTATGGTTTTTAAACCCGATACCTCTCTTTTATGTTTGACTAACATTCATTTTCAGTTAAATTGCTCCAGAGAGCTGCATTTCTACCTGGCCCTATGCCTACTGTCCCTTTGTACAGAGAGACATTTAGTTAGTAAACTCAGTGCCATTTCTTTGAGGTTTCTGAAGAAGGATATGTAGAAAAGAAGAAAAATGCCCCAGTGCCATGAACTACTGCTCAAAACTCATAAATAACACCTTCACCAGGACCTATAATTTAAAGAGGAAGGTTAGCTATAGCAATATGAATTATATTTTGTCTCCACCCCACTCTAATATCCTTTGCTCCTCAGACACCTTTTTACCATGTGGAAAGGCAGGTTTGTAATGGGAGCAGGACTCTGGCTGAGATCCGGGTTTTACCTTCAGAGCTGGATGAATGTGATCAATTTATCCCTTTCCTGCACCGATTTGTCTGCTGGCAAATCACCAAGCAATTCCCGGCTAAGAAAATGTCACTGTAAGATGATATATAGGGTGAAATGGAGAGCAGTTCCTTCCTCAATATAGCTGCAGATGATGTTGTCAATGATAAGCCTTTTTGGTGGAAAATAAAATTCAGCCATCTAGAAGGCAGCTTCCACCTTGTTTATAGCTTCTGAATTGAAACATTCTATGTGCATGGCCAATGAAAGATATTTTAGATGCATTTAAGTCTTGTAGAAGGCAGAGCTTCATTTTTTTAATGCATCCTGAAAGAGATCTTACACTGAAAAAATTTTACCTGTGTATTCATAGTCAAGGGGCTTCTGTGTTATAAAGACAAAGGTAGAAACAGCACATGTGAGTAACACCAGGTACCTGGGATCACTCCACAAGTAGGATTCAAACTCAGCATTAGTCCCTCTGACCTGTGAGTGCCCTGATCATGGGGGGATTCAGCACCTTGGTGGCAGTGCTGGGGAGAGCAAGGTGTCTTCAAAGGGATTTGCTCAGCAAATAATAGATCTAAATCAGCCATTAAAAAAATGTGGCCTTAAGCTTCTGCCATCTCTGCAATGACTCTGGGTGTTGGGGACAAAGTATTTGTGTATATTCCAGGATCAAATGCTAGTTTTGAGGGTGTCGGTTGTGGTTCTCCATCTGTGGCTGGTCAGGTAGGCTGACAGCTGGGCCAAAACATCCCTTGTCTTCAACCTCCTCCTGGCTGAAGTCCTCTGAAAAAAGCTCCCACATTTGCTGTGCATACAGATGAGTAAGTAGATCTGACTTTCTGGGACGTTTGTTTAGCTTAGGACTAATGAATTCAGCCACAAGGTTGTTTTAAGAACGAGCACAGGGTGGGAAAAGTCAGGCAGATAACACATTCTGTGTCTTCCTTTGGGAAAGCTCAGAAGCCAATCCTTTCCTTAGCAGGGCTGTTACATTTTCAAGTGGTTGTGGCCTTGCATATTTCTTTACTACGTAACAATCTAACCCAGTAAGAACCACTGGATCTGCAGAGGACACTGGAAGAAAGGTGAGGGAATGACTTGATCTCAAACCAGGAAAAAAAATATTTCAGGATGTTTCTGGCAGGAATGGCAAGGAGAAGAAGATCTCAAGAACCTGAAACTGCTTTTTGCATGGATCACAGTTTATATTTTCTCTGTTTTCTCAATGACTGGGCAAATGGACTTCCACCCCACAGCCTGCCTGAAGATTTGATCGTAGCAAACACAGTGGAAGCAGCATGTCATTCCCAGATGCCAAATGTTGCTGAACAAGCACAAAAGAAAGCTAGGATGGAAGAGTCATGAGGACATGAGTCACTAATTTCTTTCAGTCCTCCTTTCAATTACTTCCTGCCCCTTAACAGGAAAATAGCTACCACAGAGTAAATGCAGGAACATCCATGAACAGAGAGAAAGCTTGGAAGACCGCAAATATTATTAAAGAAGTATCTGCTGATTTAAAGAAATTACATATTATTTCTTGTATATTTGCTTATAGAACATCATAAAGGAAAATCCTATGTCAGCCCCAGTAAATCCTGTACCACATTCCTTTTTCCAGACCCACCCCACTGGTGCTGACAAGGGAAGAAATGGTTCTTTGCTGTCTTCACCATGAGGAATTCCTCTCAGAGCTGAGGATTAAATGTGGCTCTTTCAAACAGATTGCCTTTTCTTCAAGTTGATGTTAGTTAAACAAAGCTATCTTTTCCTATCACAATATTTATGCTTGCTACTGGCTCTTCTCTCTCCAAGTTACTTGTTAGTGAAAGGTGGTGATCAGAAAGGAGGAAAGTCTATGTTTGGAGACTCTTTTATTTATGAAAGAGAATGGAAGAAAGATGAAGTAGCATTAATTCATCTTACAATGTTTTCATAGCAGAAAAAAAGAGTTGGCAAAAAGTGTATTATGTAAGCTCAGTCAGCCAGCTCCCAGGGTTGTATTGCTATTTGCTCTAGGCCAATTATATTTTACATGATCAGCACACCCTAAATAATTAAATAATTAATTGGTTTCTTTTGGAAACTCTATAAAACGTCATGGACCAGAGACTATTTATCTTGCCTCTGTGATTCCTGCTGAAGAAACATCTGGTTCTTTTTTCTGCAATCAACATGAAACCTGAAGGGGCCTGAATTCAAATGCAATTATATTTTATGTCATTTATGTGCATTACAGGCTGACAAATTTAACTTGTTGGAATATGTGATCCCACCCTCCCTGTCCAATTTATGTTGGTTGCATTTTCAGACAGCCATGGAAAGAGCTGTTGCAGCTTGATAAAAGCTGTTGATCCATCAACTCTTATAACTTCTCCCCAGAGTTTACAATAACAAAATAGTTGTTCTAACATAAAAGCTGCTGCTAGACTCTGCTTCCTTCTACAAGGATCATTGTGAGGGGAAAACACCAGGAAATTTCTCTTTATATATACTTTGTAGCAGGTTCTTCAAGCACTCTCAGCCTTCATCTCATTTTGAAAGACAAACTTGTTTCTTTTAAAAACAGCTTTTACATTGAAAACAACAGAAAACTTCCATGAAAAGAGTCCACAGATGCAGGTTCTGGATGGTTTTAACTTTCCACTTCTCACAGAAGGCGTTTGTTGATACTGAATCTTTGCTGTTTCACAGTGGTACCTCTCATGTTGTTCATAAGCAATAAGGCAGATACATTTCAGCACATTAATGCCTTTTTTCTGCTGTGGTAGCAGAGCTGGAAAGTTACCCTGGGTAGGACACCCTGTGGTACTTGTGGTGTCACTGTGAGAGGTGCTGGTGATTTAGCAAATGGGAACATCTCTTGTGAGCCTTCTTCAGGTCAAAATCCTTTCACTGAACTGTGCTAGGAAGCTTAAATAGCATCATGACAATGCTGTCAAGTAATGTCTCACATATGTGGATAAAATGTCAGGCTGCTACAGGTACTGCCTTTGGGAAGAATAGAAAATGCACTTATTAAGTCTTCTAAAAACATTGCCATGTATGGAAAAATGACAGGTTTAGCCTTCCCCAGTTCTAACAGTTGATCTAAAAATTCGTGAGAGTTAATAACAATAAAAAGTGATAACACATGTTGGGAGAGCTATTGGGCTTATTCCACCATCACTTTGCACTTTTCTCCCAGTCATCAAAAACTAATTTAAAAATTTCATCTGCCTTCAACAACGTGCTGACATGTGAAACAATGCAGCCAGGGCTTGCCATCCTGTAAAGGGGATGTCTCTGGGGAGAATTGGGAAGACCACTTTATGAGTCACTTTATGAATCTTACAAGTCAGTTCCAGGGTGGATGATTGCATTTGCTAATGTAATACCCATTATCAGTTTCTGTTATGCCATTTTTCCCTTCTAGTATCTTCTAAAGCTTTACTATAGAGGGGTTACAGTGCTGGGAAAAATGTGGAAGTGGATAATTGCATAAATCAGTCTCTTAGCTTTGGAAAGTATGTAAAGATTTCTTGTCTATCTTTCTTCTCCATGTATGTATACAAATCACTTATGGTTACTGAGAAATCCTCATGATTTTGCTGCAGCTAACCCTCAGCAATACAAATTACATGCAGATGAGTGATCTGTAGTTAGGCCTCAGCTGGAAAAAAAATGCCTGGCTTGCTTGCTTCAGCCCTCTGCCCTTTCTCAGATGCTCTGATGATGCCACTGCTACCGCCTCTTCCCTCTCTCCCTCCCTCCCAGGATACTCATCATCTCCTTTCCACTCCTGCCAGATCTGTGGTCTGCTCTGGCAGATCCAGAGCTGAGCCAGGCCCAAGGCGCCCACCCAGGCCACGGTGACACCCTTGGAGAGGCTGGGATGAGCCAGTACCCCATTCCCCTGGGGGGCTGTGCCAGACTGGGGTCCTGCCCCTCGCCCCCGCTGCAGTGTGCTCACACTTCCCTGCTGAGCTGCCTCACCACTTGGAAAACTCTTTGCCAGGGAGTTATTGAGGATGAGACTTGGCCAAGGACCTTGGCCATCTCCACCTACTTGCAGCTGCAGGGCTATACATCAGCTCCCAGCATCATATAGCTAGACCACAGTGCTCCTTGTTTCCAGCCTCTAAACTGTACTGAAAGGCAGCTAAAAATACCTTGAATACTTTCCTAATGTTCCTTTTCCACATAAACAACTTCTGTGGGAGGAAGTGGCTTGCACATTTTTGTCTGGTGGGGTGGTTCACACTAAGAAAATATTTAAGAACGCCTATATGAGACCATACTAACAGATGAACAAATCAACTGCCAAATCTGTGCTAAAAAGAAGAAAACTAGGTAGGCTCTGTATAGCTGTTGAAGTTCTGAAAGGTTCTTGAACTCTACACATAACTTTTAGGCCATCCTATAACTGGAAGACTTTCAGGAGAGGTAAGTGCAGAGGTAAGAGCTCACACAACCTCTTGAGGCTCACATTACCTCTTGAGAGTCTCAGCACCCACTCCTTACATGCATTGCCAGGGAGTGATGGTGTCTCAGCACCTTTCAAAATCAGGCCCAAAATACCTCAAGTTGGTGTTCAAA
The DNA here is from genome assembly GCA_027886175.1 of Phylloscopus collybita. Classification (NCBI taxonomy): domain Eukaryota; kingdom Metazoa; phylum Chordata; class Aves; order Passeriformes; family Phylloscopidae; genus Phylloscopus; species Phylloscopus collybita. The sequence goes on from JAJNNQ010000016.1 coordinate 6,377,511, forward strand.
GAGCAGAAATAATTTCTGCAGTTTTCTATTTAAACAAACACTGGTTTCCCAAGTCAGCTTTGTAAGAACAACACAAACGAGGCACCCTTTTTGTACAGAGAATTTGCAGCAGTAGTAACAAAGGCATCTTACCTAGGCAGGGCACTAAGCCAGCATTCCTACCACCTAAAGGATATTCCTTTTCTCACCCTCAGGACATATAGACTACAAAAAAAAATTGCAGCAAATTTTTAAAATAGTGCAGGACCTTGTGTTACAGTCAGTAACATTTCCTGTAACCATTCTGTATCAGCCAGAATTCTTGCTGATGTTAATTCTTAATATAGGCAATCCACTAGATCCTTCATTGAAATCAATGGCCACATGCTTCCAGATTTTAATGGGATGATGTGTCTTTTCAAAGGAGATCCAAAGAGGGTGATTTTTTTCTTTCTTTCTTTCTTTTTTTTTTTTTTTTTTTTTTTTTTTTTTTTTTTTTTTTCTTTTTTTTTTTTCCCTCATTTAGGACGTCAACTTTACAGAGTAGAGACTATACTCATCTATTCTGCTATATTTAGCTCATCAGGTACAGTCTGGAAGAAAGTCAAGCTTATTTCACCCTGCCCATTTGCAAGGTAAGCTCTTCCAGAACAGTTTTGCCAGGCAACTTGTCCACATTCCCTGGTAGTTGTTCCAAGTGGCTAAAAATCTCAGTCATTTGGTGGTTCTTGGGAACCCGTTGGAAACAAGCAGCTCTTTTGTTCCTGGTCTCACTGGACACTTGTGTGCAGCTCAGCTGGCAGCAATCAGGATATGTGGTAGAAGCAGGCATACCTTCAATTATTTTTAGCACCTCAGGAGGGATTCTCAGACTAAACTTTTGAACCACAGTGGCAATTTAGGTGGGGAAAGCTTGTCCTAGTCATGCCTGTATTGCACCTTTTCTACACAGAGAACAAAGATCTCCACAAAACACAAGGCCATTCCCAGTAACAAAAATTCCACAGCAGCTTGAACTATTTGGTTCATTTTTATCCCCCAAATCATTGTTGTTGCTAGAAGAATCTTGGTGAATTTATTCTAACACCTATCAAGCGTTAAAGAAATTGGAAAGGTCAATTATCCTGTTCTGCAAACCAAGAACTTAGAGATATAGTAAGGCTCTAGACAAACAGCTTTTTCCTGATTCAGATGTGTTTTAACAGCATACCTTTGGTGCTCTCAAACACATCAAACCTAGAAGTTACCACTGGCTGACCAGTTGTTCACACTTATTGCAGCATTTAAATTCAGTCACACTATCTGAAACCGTTTCTTAAAGCTCTGGAAGCTGAAATTTGCATATTCCAAGTTAAGAAGTGCTCACAGAAATTAATGAGGGCAGTAATACCAAAATAGAGAAAGAGCAAACAGGCTAATGATGGCAATCTGTTACAGTATACAGTTGTTCCTTAAATTAATATCTGTCCATGGCATAATGGCAGACTTTTGATAGGATTTAGCTACTTGTATCTTGCCTCATTGCCTCTGTGAATGATGGAGTCTATCCACAAAATCTCCTGTTGGCTGCTAGTTCTTGCAGTTTAAAGGCACACGGGTTGACTATGTTTTTCCCAGCAAATCTGCTCCATATTTGAAAGCCTGATTTAGGCTTTCCTGGGATGTCAAGTTTTCACAGCAACAAACAGCCAAGCCTCCTATGGGATCAAGTTCTAAAGGAGACCCCCTCACCCTGCAGATGCAGGTTTAAACTGGGATGGCATTTTGGAGCATTCCTCTTGGATTAAGCTTTCTCAAACCATCCTCAGAAAAGCTGAGAAGAGAGCTCTGACTTCTCCCCAAATACCCCATAACTCAGTGGTAAGGGGTATCCACCAAGGCTTTAGTAATTTCAGATTTATTTCTCCCCTCTGCTTGGGAAGGTTTGAACCCACACCTTCCACTGTGACTTCTCTAACCAGGGGATGATGTTGTATACACAAGGAGGGCTGTTGCAAACTTCTCTTGAAGCCCTTCCAGTGTGCTTGGACTAATGAAGCATTCATTGGGCCAGAGAGAATACAAGTGAGAGAATAAGCATGACTCCATTGCCTGGTGATTAGGACATTCCCAAAGGGAGGAGACCTAAGTTTAGTTCTTGCTCTAATGGCTATTTAATGTTCTATCATTAGATTATATCATATTATATCAATACCCTTTATATTACATATACACATATGTATTCAAATAAAATGGAAAACAGTCATTTAAGTGGGGGGTCAGATTTCTTCCCCTAACATCCATCTCACAGGGTGCCATAATTACTGGCCTATGAAGTCATACTGATTCTTTCACTTTCTCTGGACAATTAACATTTAATTATTGCAGCCCACATGAAACATTTTTGATAGGAAGACTTAAAGTTCAGCTGTAACCTGGTGGTGAAAATTCCATGGGTTGAGTGCCTCCAGGTCAAGGTGTTTTGGCTCCTCAGCAGTGCCTGCTGCTCTGTGAGCTGACCTTGGCAGTTCCCATCCTCAAACATCTCCCATGGTGTGTAGACAGGACTTCACAGGCCATCAGGGAACCTAACACAGAATTACAGATGCCATTATATTGAATAAGTGTTGGATGTTATGCTGCCTGAGACCTTTTCTGCATCCAATTCAAAGCTACCTGTTAAAGACCAGTCTGTTAAGCCAAGTGGAGACCTAAATTCTGGGCCAGACTTCCTTCTTTTTCTTTCATTTCCCAATATAAGCAGATCTGTGTCTAGCTAATAAGCAGATGGGTGAGTTCAGAGGAAAACTGAAGTGATAATGTTGCTAGGAGTTTCAAAATTATTTCACAGTGGTTGCAGTGTTTTAGGGAGGGGTATTTGTAATCATGCAGCTTATGATTCATGATTGATATTATGAGGTTGTCAGGCTGAAAACTGTCCAATCTTTGCCCTAGCATGGACATTGATAGTTGGGTAAGCCAGGAACAACTGGATATCAATAGGGAGAGGCCTTTGGATGGTGGATAGTTACTAAAAGCAGAACAAAGATATCAAATAGTCAGTATGGCTTTAAAATGAATGCTTCACAGGACAAAGGTCATGGACATAAAAGTTAACAGAATAAAACCAAGTTTTAAGTCAAGAATGCAAGACTAAAGGCAAGGTCCTCCTATCAGTGAATAAGGCACTGCCACAGAAGAAGAAGGCTCACCAGCAGCATTAACTTCAGCTGAAAGAATATGCTATATATTGTTGTCTTACAGGACAGAGGTGGGGAAGGACAAGCATGGGTGTATTTCTTGATCTACTGAAAACAGTTAAGTGATGCACATGATTGCTCTGCAAAATCTGCAGGATTTGCTTTCTTACTCCTACTTTGTTTTGGTTCAGGGAGTCTACCACAGCAGGTTCATGCCTTTTGGACGTTCTCAGAAGTGGTAGAGTATGCTTCTTCTTGAGGATCTAACCCAGAGAACCAAAGCCAGAAGCAGGGACTGAATATTGGTCACTCTCTGAAAACTCAGAGCTTTTGTGGGTCTGGCCACCAGGATTCTTCAAACAGGAAATGTAACTTCCTTTAAAAACTGTGAAAATGAGTTCTTGAATGAACTAGAAGTAGGGCATGGGCTACTTGTGCTTCCCTCAGCTTTGATGCACACATTTTTCTATTTCTTTTCTTGGCTTTGTGAGAGCTATGAATCAGCCCTGCTATGAATACAGTCTAACAAAGAGGTGTCTGTGTTTTATTAGGGGGGGAAACATATGTCTTCCTACATCACTCATGGTTAATGTTAACAAAACTGCCTAATGCCAATAAAAATCTATACATAGACAGACACATAGATATACAGAGACATCTTTGAAAAAAAGATGAAAAAAAATGGAAAATTTTTTACGTAAAACTTCAAGTTAACAAATCCACTGTAAAAAGATCTTCATCCCTCGCTCATCATGGACTGCTGCATCTCGCTTTTCTTCCAAAATGTAAAAAAGATCTTAAAATATCAAGCTATCTCCATGCTTAGAGGATAATATTCTTTTTCACTCAAGGAAATGTTGATTATAGAACATTTTTCATTACATATTGGCTGAGTTAGACTCAGTGATGCCGCCCCTGACGCCTGTAAATCAAAGGAAAGATGAGCAGGGCTCTGCTGCTCTGACACCTCATCTCTGTCACATTTTCACCTGCTCATTGTGTGAACACCAGCTGGGTGCTGCCAACGCAGCTGGGCTCAAGCTCAATGCTAATCTGAGCCAGGCACAGATCCTGCCTCCTTTCAGCAGTGTTTGGTCTTGTGGCTTTAGGTCATCCCTCCAGCCCTGATCCTGCACTCAGGCCACACTGCAGGGATTCCAGTTCTGGGCTGAGCATGGATTGCATTTGGATCTGCATCCCTTTACACAATTTATTTCTAATACTATGGGAAAGAAATACTTTAGTAAGTGTATCATGAACCAAACTCTTCTCTGCTTTGAAAACTACTTTTAAATATTGTACACTAAGAAGTTATTGACTTTCATCTAATCAATCTATTCATATAGTAAAAATTCTAGAATGTAACATCTATATAAAATAGCTCTTTTTAATTGGGTAGAAACCAGAGCTAACCTGAAGCCTAACCTGGCTCACTGTAGCCAGGAGCCTTTCTTTCTTAGTGAGTGCACCCTGGATGAATCTTGAGAGAAATTTTACAGGCACCTTCCCTCCTTACCTCTCAGAGACATGTGCATGCACACACATATACCCCCCACTTAACTTTTTTTTTAAATGCAGATTTGATGCTGCTTCAGGCTACAAGATTCATAACCCAAAAACCTTGAGAAATGGGAGTTTGACATTCTGCTCCCTGACCAGCCCATGGAGTTTTTTTATTATAGACAAATTTTACCAGACTCTCAGCCATAATAATTTTATGTACATTTTGTTTAAGGATTTGCTGTGTTTAACTCATGAGGCTGATAAACCCTGCTTTTAAGAACCTTCCTATTGTCTTCCTTCATCTCACTCATCTGAAAGTTAGCATTGACATAGGGCAACATCTTGCAACCCCTCCTTCTCCACTGTGGCCATGTATGAACAGTCTTTAATTTCTTCATGCAGAAAGGAAAAAAAACTTGTCTCAAGTACAGCAAGATTCTTGAATGCAGAAACATCTGTCTACCAGAATTTAAATCAAGAACAAAGCTCATTTATTATAAGTTTTACCACCACCACCAGCAAACATATACCATGTTTCCTGTCATGATGACCTTTATCTTTGAGTAAGAGAGCAGCAAAACAAGAAAAGAACAAATACAAAGTTCCTAGAGGAGAGCACAACATGTCCTGCCTCTACAACACATTACAAGACAAGCAAGAATTAAAAGCCTTAAAGAAAGACATCACAAAGGCAGATGTCAGGGCAAAAGCTGATAAAGCTAAAGGAAGAACATATAATCATTCAACCTACCACATCCTCTGAAATACCAGTTTCCATGTTCAACAGCAGTCTTGGGATTTCCAGGAAGTTTAATGCCAGTGTTTGTGGTAAATATCAGCCTGGGCACAGCTTAGTACCAGTAGAGGATTTGTTGTTCCAGAGATTGTTGCTATTATTTGGAAAAACAAATGTGGAAGAGGTGAAACGGGTCCTGTCTCTGCAATGTCACTGAAACAGAAGACCACTGTTGAAGAGAAGGAAATAAAGGAAAACAGAGACACAAAAAGCCACATAACTGTAACAGTAATCCCTAAGACACTGGCAATAAAAGGAGAAGCAGACAGGAGAAAAAGTCTAAGAAATAAATTAATCTCAAATTCAGAATCTTCCTCTTCTATCAGTTTTTCGTGGTGCTTCACTGGTAGCTTTCTTTCCAGTAGAGAATTCTCCACATTAAGCCTGACATTCAGAGTACTGTTTTAATAATTTTCTCTAAAACAGAGAAATGCACTTGAGTAACAAAAAGCTGTCACTACCTCAGTTAGGAGACAGCACATCACACCCTTTTGACAAAAGAAACAGGCATGCCCTGCTGTGGTTAATTCTTCTTTAGTCACCAATAGCACAAACCTTTGCGTGCAGTGATACACATGATATACAGAAACTCTCTTTAAGGCCACCTAATCCTACATCAGGTTACCCATTTTCAAGATTAGAGGTCAAGTTTCAACACCCCTTCATGAAAGCTCTCCATCCCAAGCTTGGAAAAAGTCATGCTAAAGTTGTCACCAAATACTCCTCTCAGACCTGTGTAAACTCACTGAAATCTACTGTACTTGCAGCAGGACCTGACTTCATTTATCCTCCAAAACAATTAACACAAACCTTCTGCTGCTGGGGGTGGGAGGGATATGTGCAAAACAAGATTCCCAAGTAACCTGATTTCCAAGAGTACCAGGTTAAAATCAGTCTTTGCCACGATCTCTTCAGAACTTTTGAAAAAAATAAGCTACATTTTTAGGTATCAAATTCTGAATTTCAGACACTAAGTTCAGGATGCTTTTATTCTGGACTTTGAGCCAGTGAAATGCTGAATTTGACCATCAGTTGTCACACTGCAGCCCCTTGGTCTTGTGGAGGTATTTAACTGAACTGCATGTAGAGAATATCTTAAATGTGCACGACTGGGGGATTTCAGATTTTCTTACATTTTGCAGATAACTCCAGGTGCAGCCAATCTCTAAGTTTAGGTAGAACAGGTTCCCATGGAAAACTTGAAAGCAATAGATTTACATTCAGCTGTAAGAAAAAAAAGCCCATGTACTGTGATAGAGTTCACTTTTCACACCTACTCAATGTCAACACCTGTTTAGCTGTAGGTTTTTGAAAGAGCAACAACTTACTCTAACATTGCTGTAGAAGTACTTTATTTCTACATACATAATTTATTTTAATTTTATTTCATATTATTCAACATAAGCTATTTCTAGTATATATATATAATGCATTGTGGGTAGAAAGAGAATCTCTGATGAACACATAGCAGTGAGTTCTAGAGAGGCAGATAATTTCCTTCACTTAATAATAGTTTTCTTTCCTCTTGGCTGCAGACTTTCATAACTAGCACCATGCCAAACATTCAAAGATTGGATTATGGCCTGTCGTACTTGATTATTTTTGTCAGCATGCTGACCCAGGGTGCCCTTTTCTTGTGTTGTTCCTTCTGTTTCCATTTTTCATGTCATCCAGCTTTTCATCTTGTCAATCAGCTTTTGACTTCCTGATTAAAGTGTCTGTCACACGAGCAGCCTGGTCTCCAGTCAGTTGTTTAATTTGTTCCTCATGGCATCCAATTGAGTTATTCATCTGGCCCAGCTGTTCCCAAGTGCTTCCAGCATCACTTATTCATGTGTTTGGGTTTAACCTCTATATCTATGTACAACAGTGTGAATTGTTCCATTCATTCTGTTGACTGTGGATTGCTTTGCCTCTGTCTAATGCCTTGACATTGCTAGGAAGGCTGCTACTGTATTCTGTGGCTTAACCAGCTGAGAGAAAAGCACTATTTCACCCTGGTGTTATGGTAACAAGTACAACTAAACACACTACTTCTCAAGTATTATAGGAGGCCCAATCTTTAACAATTAGGAACACGTAATGGAAAACTCTGCTCTCAGGGATCTGAATCCACCCAAAAAATAATGTTGATGACACTTGGCAGGAGGAGAGAAATGTTACTTTGCCAGGAATTTTTAGCATTCACTTGAAATCAGTTCGCTTCATTATCATGAGGGCTGTTTGCTCAGTGCCAAGTCTAGGCCTGGTATAACCCAGCCATAACTCCCAGTGACTTATGTGGGAGTTGCACAAGCTCACAGCAGGGCTAAATTTGGTGATCTGACTGAAGTCGTACAGGCATCCTGTTGGAACAATGGAATTTAAATCAATTCAGTGTCATCACAGTAAAATGCTTAAATCTTGTTGTGTTGCTTTAATTGCTGCTTTTCAGCGAGAATTAGGCAGGAAGGATTAGCATTAAATTCTGACTCTAGTCCACGATTTTTTTCCCCTCTGGAATAATAACTGTTATGCCTCAGTTTCCCTACAGGATATAACAATGCACACATTACATTGGGATGAAGGAATAATTGTTTATTAAATAAGTTGAAGATGAAAAATGCTGAGTATCATTATTTATGATTACTAGAAGCTAATCTAACTGAGAATACTGGATTGGTTTTGAATTCTGTATTACAGGGGAGGAAGACATTGTCTGATAACAAACTTTCATATTTTTATGGAAGTCAAGTAAAGTCCATGCTGTAGGGCACATGATTGTTTTAGGGTTTGGGAAAAATGTCTCCTTCTTCTCAGTTCCTCTATTGTTTAATCCTTTTGCCCTGTCTTCTACTGCATCACGAAGTATTGCCATCTGCTACTGGCAGGATGACTCAATTACCCTTCTCATAAAAGAAATCCTCTGCTTTAGTGTAAATTTATATCACATTTACATAAGATTTATCTGATAAAAGTATAGAGCAAAAAAATCCATCTCAGGCTGGGTAGATTTTCAGCAGATTGCAGCCTTTTTTCCCATTGTGCTGACACCAGTTTCTCCACAGACAGACCAGGACTCAAAGTGCTGATTCCACAGCACTGTGAGTTTTTAGCAGAGTTTTATATACCAGAAGAATTTTATTAAACCAATATTAACTCAGTCAGGTCCCTGCTGGATGCCTGTCCACATCATAAGAGCCGCCAGCTTGACTGGCACTCACTGGCACCCATGTAGAAACTCTCAGTGGGGAAGCCAAGCCCTGAATGGATCTGGGTCCTGAAGTGCCCTTTCATCCCTACAGGTGGTCCTGGAGCTCAGGAGTGAGGTACTGTCTTGGAGCAGTCCTATACCTGTTCTGGGGCTAAACAAATTACTTCAGCTTTCACCACTTTCAGACCAAAACTTTTCAAGTCTTATTTTTACTTATTCTGTCTCCCTTTTTATTTTTTCTTGGATAAACAAACTAAAGTTTTGCTTGCTTGTTAAGAAAACTTTCCAATCTTAATTTTGCATTTATTTGGAAAACAAAGGTGCACAAAGGATTAGAAAATATCTCCAGCAGCATTTGGAGCTTGAAGACATGATGCATCTAAAAGATTCGTGCTTTCCTCTTACTTTCTCACTGACTCTGTAGAGACTTTTTGAAAGAATGCAATCTGGCTTTAATCGTACTAAATGGCTTCCATTCTACTGGAGATTTGTTTGAGAAGAACTGGTCCTGAAAAACACTGCTGTGAAATGCATGTTCTTTGGAAATAATTTGTATGTGAAATGCATGTTATTTGGAAATAATTTGTATGTGAAATGCATTTTATTTGGTATAGTTTATGTTTTCTAACTTCACAGTATTTTAGGACAGGTTAAAAAATACGACAGAAGAGGGTGAATATGTGCGCTTGGCCTAGTAAGTTTGCACTTTCTGTCAATATCTGAGTCTTTCCTGTGTGGAAAAGTAGAAAAAGAAAGAGATGGTTATGAAAAACAAGCTGCATCCCTTGGCCACATGCAATGGACCCTTTCACAGCAGGCTGTGCAGTTGGTACTTCTGGGCTTGCTCAGAAACTTTGCCCTAAGCCCTGAATTTAGTTGTTTTGTACATTTTCCATGTAGCTCGACTCCTTCTTGGTTAGTCAAGAAAATAATTGCAGGATGTCTCAAACCTGCCCTTCCCCCAGCATCTTGTATCATAAAATAACTCCAGGCGCAATATGTTATGCAAGTCTGTGATCATCCCTCTAATTTCTTATAAAAGATATGACCTCGTTATCAATGAAGATATTTTTAAAGTACTGATCATCTGAGTTTAAACCTCACAGAGAGGAATGCAAAATGCATTCTTATCTCTCTTAAAGCCCAACTCCACACTGGTTGCACTCAATTCAAATTCCATGTGGTTTTCTTTGCAATCAGAGCCAACTACACTACTTGTGGAGATGCACAAAATACAAGCTGAAATTTTGTAGTGCAGCGAAATTCTTGAGAGGTTATGCTACAATATTTGAAGGTGTACTGACTTTACTAACACCTGAGAATGAAATTTGACTGCCAGGCACATATTTTTCAAGCTAATTCTAAAAATTTGAACAGTATAAATTATAAATCAGGGTGAGTTATTCAACTGCATTTCAGGATCGTAACTTGAGCCAGTTATGAAGGAGAATGCACTTGTCAAATCGTGACACCTTTTGGTTTGTGTATTATCCCCTGTACTTCTGATCAGTCAGGAAGCCATTTTATTCCCAAAGCTCAATATGGACTGCAATAGGAGTATAATCAATACTCCTCCACAGACATTTTATATTTATTCTTTCTTTTTCTTTTCTTTCTTTCCTATTCTTATTCTTATTCTTATTCTTATTCTTATTCTTATTCTTATTCTTATTCTTATTCTTATTCTTATATATTGCCTTCAGCCTGAAAGAAAGATTTCTTCAGGTAAATGTAATGCTACATGTATATATTTTGGTCTTTATGCACCTAACAGGAGAGCATTTATGGCCTAAGAAGACAGAAGATCTGCAGCCCCCTCATTCCTTTTACCTTTGATGTTTTCAAGAAGTGACTGAAATATCAATATGTTTACTGAACACAGAGGAAAAAGTACTTCGCCCAGGGTGAAGTAACTGGTTTTAGGTTGGCTTACAAGAACCTCCTCTATGGAAGAGGACGGGCTTCAGGGCACATATAAATATGCAATATATACGTGTAGTCATCCTCCCAGCCAGAAGAAATGCTTGTGTTTAACAAGCACATTTCATATGCAACCTGGTTTAGCTTCTGCTGCACTAACAACTCCTGCAATTAAGCTATGCTGGTAGCCAATTAACTCACTTTTATTTCATATTGAAGGAGCAAACATAGGCAGGTATTTAACCCCTTTTGTGCCCTTGGGCCATCAGCATGCCTAACATAAGGGAGACTGTAATTGTAAATCCTCACAGATACAGTTTTTCTTCTGTCATATTAGGAGGTGACAAAATGAAGCAGCATGATTGAATATTGAAAAGGCTGGAAAACTTTATGGGTATCGCTACTACTAATAGCCACCTTATGTTTAAGTGAAATCTTTGCATGGGAGGATCTAAAAACTTCCCAATATGCATATAAGGATAATTTCACTTATCACTGAACTTCTCTGAGACAGCCCCAGTGTGTGAAAGGCAGGCTCCATCAGACACACAGTCAGCCCAGCCCTCAGTGACAATGTTTAGTGCTACCCTATAACCTGTACATCAGGACATATGCTGTGATGGGGAGGTGATGCTGTGTGGTCTTCCCCGGGTTGTAAGCCACTAGCTGTCACCAGAGTTGTCATCAAAAGGTATTTTATTCTCCTTTGTTCTTCCTGAGTATAGACAACTTGTTGTAATTTTTTCCAAAAATTCTAAAATTTCTAGTTTTTCTAAAGCTGTAAAGAATGAATACACAAATATATGTGCATATATATATAAATTATTAATTTTAATATTATTATTCATTTATTTCCATCTTCAGTACATTCAGTTTCAACACATCATCCCATACCTACCTATACTAAACACTGGATTAGGTGATATTTTCATGCACTCTCATTTCCATTTAAAATCCTACTGGAAAATTGTGAAATATCCTTTTTTTTTTTTTTTTTTTTTTTTTTTTTACACGTGTGAATAGAGCCTTTAATGCTTGAGGTTAAATGAATGGTGTAGTTTTTGGCTAGGTGTCAAAGACTTAACAGAACTTGTACTATAGTCTTCTCACAGGAAAAAACAAATAGTTTTACACTGAGGTATTTGGAAACAGGTGTGCCGAACAATTACAGAATGTTACAGCTCTTGGAGGCAGCCCTCCAAGAAATTAGGTCTGAAAATGTATGGCAACACTATCACATTGATAAAATTTCTACTGCCAAATCCCACTGGACAGGAGAAAACCTGAGTGGAGCGCAAGGAGAAGATGTGATCACTATTATGTCAGGGCACAAAGCAGCTGCCAACAGGTCTGGAAGGAAAACAATAGAAAAGTTTCCCTTGGGGTGTGGCTTGGAATAAGGGATCAGCACTGACCGCTCCCACTCCCAGAGCCACCACCCCGCCTGGAACAGCAAACACCCTCCTGCTGCTCAAAGTGCTCAAAGTGCTCGATGCAGCCATCACCACTGGTTTAGTATGTAGCTACACAGCTCCATGAACTGAGCAGCAATGGTTTTTGCTGATTCTCCTCTTTCCTAAAGCACCTTCCACATTCTCATTTCACTGTACCTCCGTCTCCTTTCCATTCTCTGCTGAAAATCCACTCTTCCATGTTTCTCTTTCTTGGTTATGATCTAAGGCAGAAAAACTCTTCCATAGAAGTTGCAAAGCCAGGATTTCACTTCCACCTCCTAATTTCCAAAAAATATCCAGAAACAACAGTGAGTATTTCAAAGTTGTTATAGGCCCACAAAAAAGGAATCCAGCCTTCAAACCACCCCCTGAAATATGGTCCTGCTTCTACAAAAATTGCTTGTATCCCCAGGAACATCTGCATAACAAATCTTTACCAGAATCTCTTAACTTCCTTTGCACTTTTGCACTTTGAGAAATACATTGTCAGAAACTAATTGGTCTTGTTCATCAATTCTGATTTATCTGCTATCTCGAGACAAGGTGATCCCACCTCTTCACCCCAAAAATCCACCATTTTACATGTGCAGTGCTTCCATGTGGCGTAGAGGAGAATTCCTCCCTGACTCTCTCCACGTTCAGGTTATGGCCCTATCATTATTTTAGTATCTGTAGCTACACATTTTATTACTGGTCACAAAATTATTCCTCTCCATTTTCAAATTCAGCCACTCTGTTTGACTCCCTGCCCTCCCATGGCAGCGGATCCCAGAGACAATTCTCCACTTTTGCCAAGGCTGCAATGGAATGTTTAATGTTGAAGGATGAAAACACATTATCTGATCTTTGATGTTTAAAGAGAGGGGAGAGACCTCAAGACCTTTCTGCATATTATACAGTGTAACACATTTGTATGCTCTTGGCAGAGCTGGCATGTCTTATTCAAGGTCAGCTCTGCTCCACAGTCTGGTCAAGTAACCTCCCTCCCCAGGTTTTTGTATTTTAGTTGCAAACCCAAGTTGCTAAAGTGGGAAGCTGGGCTAAAGCAAATGAGCAAATAGAAACAAACCCTAATACTTTGTCCTGCTGCTGTGTTTCTCTGAAAAGATGAACTTAATAGCACCCTACATGCATAGACCAGAAAGAGTGGTGGGAAAGGTGGGCAATGCCCTCCCTCAGCCCCAGAGCTCAGAAATGCACGCACACATAAGATGGGGTAAGAAGTAATTTTACTTTACAATCTAAGACTCCATTGTCTGGTGCTTGAAACACCTAAGAGACAGAAAAATATTTCAGAAGTATCCATGACCCTCTTTGGGCTTGCCAAGGGAAAGGATGTTCCCACCCAAGACTGGTGAGATCTCCTGATCTTATTTTGGCTTCTAATGGGGCAGAGTCTTCCCAAATTTATTTTATATTGTGAATTCTTACCAGGTGGTGTTGAAACAAAAGAATATTTTCCTTGAGAAGACTATCGTTAGTTTCTAAAAGAAATCAAAACACACGAGCACAGACATTTTGTATTCTGCTAACCAAATGCCTTTAGACATTATTTCTTTAAAATAAAAATAATAAAAAAGAAATTTTAGCTCTCAGTCAAATGATATCCACCTGTTGTGTTTGGTGGTTCCTCTTTTTGGATCTGCCATTCCAGCCAACCTTATATACAGCTGGAAAAGTGCACACCAGGTTTAGATTGCCCACTGATTTTGTTGGTAGTGATCACAGAATATTCTGAGCTGGAAGGGACTCACAAGGATCATCAAATCCTAACTCCTGGCCCTGGACAGGACAGCCTCAAGAATCACACCAAGTGAGGCAGAATTTTGTGATTAATTTTTAATTTCTTTTATGTTATTAGAGGGATGGACAACGAAAATGGAAACTCAGTGCCAACCCCAATGATCAGACATAACCACCACATTATATTACTGCATTCCATATGTATAATATGTATACACACACAAATATACACTCACACACAAGTTCTGTTGCACCAGTTCTTTAGCAATCCTTGTTGTATGTAAATGTAAGACATTATAATCCCCATACAAAATTAATTACAGTCAGAAATTCCCACATTTATATTTTCAGAGGGTTACCAGAGAGGATTTTAATTTGGCTCTACTGTCTTTTCAAAATAAAAGCTCTTTCCCTAACATTTATGAGGCCTCTAAGATTAATTGCATTCATCTTTATCAAGTCTTGAAACTGGCTGATATATATAAATGAGCTAAAATTAAAAGGTTTGAGGCAACTGAAGTCTCTTCAATAAACTGAAGAAAATTTTCCAAAAGACTATGGAAGCAGTGTTGACCAAATCTGTAAAGAAGAAAGATTTTAAACTAATGAGTTGCCAAGTGGATCCTTTTCTTAATTATTCTTCCTTCTAAAGAATTAATGAGTGAAAGGCTTAAAGAAGATGAAGTGAAATTTGAATGTTACCCACAGCCTATAAATAATACTTAAATTAGTCTTTCATTTGGCCTGTGATAATTCTATTATATATCCTGCCATATTCTAATGTCTTTGTCTCAGCTTTCTGTGGCTCTCCACTTCCAAGAGATGTGATCTGGACTACTGGAGGAGACATGGAATGTGTTTGAGTCTATTAAAAAAGATGAAGTACATTGGTACTCTTCTCCACTTGATTATTTTGGGGAGGTTTTTTGGGGTTTTGGTTTGGTTGGTTGGTTGGTTGGGTGGGGTTTTTTTGTTATTGTTCTTGGCTCTCATGGTCAAATGTTGTAAGTATTTTAAGGTTTACCCTTGGAAATGGTAGTCAGGGTTGATGGGTTGAGCTCTGAGCTCTGTCACAGCCTCAGGAGGCAGAAGCAAGGAACCAGGCTGAGTGAAGGTGGCTGCTCTCCCTGGGGCCTAACCACTCTGAAATAGGCACTACCAGGCTGTGGTTTGTGGACCCCTGAGGCTCAGAGAAAGACAAATATAATGTCAGGTTGTACCAAGAGCAGCACCACTGCTAGAAAATTGCTGCAGGACTCTGATCAGAGGCAGATTTTCATGTAGGTCATTGAAAAGACACTTGTCCAGCCAAAGAAAATAGCCTCTTGTGGAATGACCTTCTATGCCTGAACACAACTTTAATTTTTCTGCAGCTGAATTCCCAGCCAGAAAAGAAATGGAGTAGTGGGAATGCTGGGAATGTTTCCCACCTTGTCTTCTCTGTTTATTTTATAAACCAATAAGTTCACAGATTCTTTTACAGTTTCTTCTGTCTCTGCAGGCAATATTGGTCTTTTATCTGCTGTTATGAGCATTGAAACAATGATCACTAGTGAGCTCTTCTCCCTTCGGGGCTCAGCTCTCCAAATCATAATCCATGGGTAGGGAGAGCAGCTCTGGCCCACACCACACGTGGGAACTCTGGGCTCAAGTTGTGACAAGATGCAACAATTTAAAATAAATACAAAACTTTGAGACACTCAGAGCCCCTTTCTTCATTGTCCCAAACTCTTCTCCCAGGTGGAACACAGCTGGGCCTAGAGGGCCAAGATTTACAGGCCTTTATCAACTCACTTATTAACATTTGCTTATTAACATTAACATTATTATTGACATTTGCTTTATCTCAGAGCTCAATATTGCTAGCGTCTACCACCCAGTGTGGTTGATAGATGTGCCCAGGAAATTCATCTGGTGCCATAGAACCAGGTGACGTAAAAAATTAGCTTTCATTTCGTCCTGTGACAAATTCACACAAGAGCTGAGTTTCTCTAATGGCTGGAATGAGGAGGTACTATGAGCTATGGCAGCTCTAGGCAGATTCTTATTTTGACAGAAGCAATGACTCACTGTGCGACCATGGACAAATCGTTCAATTTTCTTATGCTTTAGTCAACAAAACTATAAAATTATTAAAAGACAAAAAAAGAAAAACATAAAGTCCCCAGATTTTACTGAAAAACAAATCCTCCTCTGAGCTCAGCTGGTGAATAAATGACAAAAACAACAAGATGAAACATGGGTGTAACCCACAGCTTTGCCAAATATACCACAAAAATATGGAGAGGTAGAAAGGAAGAAAAGGCAGGGGGAAAAAAAAGAACAGCAGGCACACTGAAATGCCCCAAAGCACATGAAATCATATGAACAGAAACAAGTCCAACAAAAGAGAATATGGATGCCCACAGGGTGGTGAGTAGGAGGATGCATTCCAAAGAAAAACAGCAATCAAATGATCTAATGCTCTTTTCATCACAAAGCAGCCTTTAAAACTAGATAGTGGTTGTCTCATCCTTCCATGGGGTGCAGTGTGACAACTATTTAAATGTGTCTGGAAGCAATGCCAATCAGGCCTTATCCCAGTTATCGTGTGGGGGTTTGTCCAATGGGAGAAACATGGGTGCCTGGAAGCCACCAATGCCAATCAGTGATGGTGCCCCATTTAAATCCACTCTGTGACACCTTCTTTGCCAGGGCCACGTGAGGAAACCAGGGGAGCTTAAGCACCACTTATACTGAGCAGGTCCTTGGAAAGAAAGCCTCAGTGAGGAGGAAGATGCCTCAGTCCTGGCTGCAGCAGCCAAATGGCTGTAACGGGGTGAGAACATGAAACGAGCAGGAAAACAATGAACAGCGGAAAAGTCAAAGTTAGGCCTGCAGCAGAAGAGAGGCTACAAAGGTATCTTCAAAGGGTTTTCTGGGGGATAAAAAAAAAGGAGCAGACAACATACATATTAATGAACCAGAAACAATATTGAAAAACAACCTATTATCCTTACTCAGATCAAAAGAACATGAAGATTAACACCTCAGACATCAGACCCCTGCAACAGGAGAGTGGGTTTAGCAGCAAGCCTGCTTCCTTTGTTTTTGTGACTAGGACCAGGCAAAGAGGGAGCAGGTTTGTTTTGAGGAGCGTGTGAGACTACAGCTGTATAGCAGAAGGTTAAAGAAAAGGCATTAAAACTGAGAAAAGACTCAGTAAAATCTGGATGAGCATGAGAAGGTGAAAATAAAAATTATAGGCTCCAGTGTCTTTCCTTGCTTGAGAGGAGTGCTGGAGAACCCGGGAAAAGATGTGGAATTATTTGCACACTCCTCACTAAACTGCCAAAGGGCTTTCTGGTGGCTGACAATCTCCTCTCCCATCTTCCCACCACAGAACTTTCTTCTCCTACAAGCCTGTGAGACTGCCAGGCCTTGCTAGAGAAAGAGGCCCACAGTGCTTGTCCCTGCAAAGGCACTTCTGTCTGAAAATCAGAGCCATTCTCTGCTGGGGATTGTATCCATTTGCAATGGGAATAACTCCATGATCTGACAAGTCTTTGCCAAATTTAATTTCTTTGATAGATAAAATAGCAATTTGACCAAATTAGATTTTCTCTTAGCAATTTTCCACAGCACAAACTATTATTTAGGGACTCCTACCGGGTGTGTGAAACTATTCCTGCACAGTCTGGACATGTTTGATAATGAAACAAGAGCTATTCTAGAAGGGGTTACAGTGAAGGAAATGTACCTTTGTGATGGCAACAGAGACACATTCATTCTCTACCACAGACTTCATAACTAAAATCCTTTCTAGACACCAATCATTTGCTAGCAGCTCACATTTGCTCAGGGCATTGAACTTCACAACATCTTCTATCTCATTTTCTGCACTCATTTTCATACATGCATTGATGAAGTAAGAGGGTCAAAATATAAAGTAAGAATTGAGCACATTTTTCATCACAACCATGATGCTTCAGAAATTATACAATCTGAAAACAAACTTAGGTTTGCCACAAATGGGACTGAACAAAATTTCCACCTTCCTGAGTGCAACAGAATTTTGCTGCTGTTGATGAAGATTTTAACTCTATTTTATATGCAGGATTCTTTAGGTAAGAGGTACTTGTCTTACTTTTGCTACAGCCATTTTCATCATTCCAAACATTTAAAAGACTACCCAGACTTTTCCCAGCTTTGATAGGAAGAGAATCACTGGTCACAAGGCAGAACATAAAAAATTTCAGACAGATTTGAGGAAGATCTTTTTCAAGATGAAAGCAAACAGCCACCGGAGCAACTGGCCAGGCAAATTGTGGGGTCTCTATCTTCTGAGATATTAAAAACTCTTTTGGGTACACCCTGAGCATCCTCATCTTAACTGAAGTGTTTGAAGCAGGACACTGGACTAGATGAAGTCTGGAGGTCCCTTCCACTTTAAGCTGTTCTGTGGATCTGCAGGCAGGAAGTTCAGTAACTTACCACACAGCTGCACCATGTGGATTCCATCTCTGCCCTTACTAGTCTTCAGACATTACTGAAAACAGTGTTAAATACTAAGAATAAATCCAGAGCTGATGAATAAAATCAGAACCACTTGCAGGAAGATGCAGACTTTGGTCCAAAAACGCTGTTTTGCACAGTAGAAATGCTGATGTGCTAAAAGACTCATCATTTAACTAGACCCTCATATATTTTACTGAAACTTTGCATGGGTGGTGTGAAACCCACTCCAAACTTTTGTTTTTGCATGACAATAAGGTCATAAAAAGCTTTGGTTTACCATCAAGAAAGGACCAAGTTCTGGGTTGAGCTCTACCTTCTTCAGCATCAGTTGTGATCGAATTTCGCAATGAGGAGGGACAGGACCTTTTCCAATGCTCTTCAGTCTTGCAAAGCTTCCTCTTCAGACTGAGTGGGAAATTTTGCATGAACAGACTGATGCCTGACATTTCTAATGATTGTTGATTAGGCCAGATTTGAAATACCAAAGCCTTTTTTGTAGTATTTTTGTATTTCTATTTCAAATTCTCCCCCTCTCCAGATTTTCTTACCTTCTTTTTCCATATATTCACCCTCTGCCTCACTCCTAAGAAGGTAAGAAAGATGTAGAAACTTGCATTACTGTGTAGGTGGGAGGAATTAGCAAACAGTTTTTAAAATTTCCATTCCTGCTGCAATCAGTACTGTTCTAGTTTTACACACAAAACCAGCAGAACCCATTTTCCAGTCCTTCCTATACCAGTAAGTAGGTTTCAGATGCCTCCTGAAAGCCACTCAAACCACAGAAGTTTTCATGAATTAACCAATCAAAAATTACTATTTATACAATTATGCTTAATGCTGAGCAAAAATATATAGAAAGTGGTTAAGTGTATGATGGAAAATAATGAAAAAAGGTTGAAGCAGATGAGTCACAATAGATCATTGTTTCCTAAAGTCTGAGACATATCCCCTTGTGGGGCAGGAAGAGCTAACAATGGGTCACAGAAGATGAATACTGATGGGTGTGTATTTAACAACGTGGTAATTTAGCAGGAGAAGAAAAAATTTTTCTTAATGCAGCAGGGCTTGGTTTTCAAAAGTTTGGGAAACAATGTGGTACCTCATGGTCTGAGGCAGGATGTTGCTACCAGCCCATGGTACAGGGAGACTGTTTCTATAGGAGTTTCAGGAAATTTTTGTACCTAATGGACGTTCCAATGATCACTGAGTAATAGGACAAAAATGTGACCCCACTCCTCTGAGAAAATATGCTGTTATTTTCTGTGCTACCTGTGAACTGAGGGGGGAAAAAATGTTTAAAAGACAGATGGGAGGGATGATTTCTTAACATTCTGAATGGAATAGAAATTCTTCCCGGACTTCAGTACATCCATCACTCAAGTGATGCAGCTCACTTTAAAAGTCCAACCACAATTCCTCTGACTCCCAGGCTGTGGTTTCAGAATGGGCCCAGAGGTTAAATGAGCCAGCCCTTACAGCTCATGCTTGAAACTCAACAGCTCTGAAATTCCCCCTTAAAGGCTGCCTTCACACAGCAGCTCACACCCTCTAAGGAAGGGCTGTTCCTATGCTGTTATTTGGGAAAGCACCATTGATCTCCAGTGCAAACTGTATTTCTGTATAAAATATGTTGTATCCTCCTGACATTAGTCAGGAGTCAGAGTTTTCAGCTGCCTCCTTAGAATGTATTTTTGAGAGCACCCATCCACAAATCAACGAAAAAAAAAAAAAGATCAGGTTTTCAACACAGCCAATAAAACAAAGTGCAAAGTTTTCCCACAAATAAGGCCAAAAGTCCCACAAGGGCTGGAGACAAAAGAGTTCTGATGAAAATTGTGGCTCCACTTGTGGGCATCAACCCTAGACAGTCTGGCACTCCAGCACATCAAGAATACTCTCTCTATTGTCTCTTCCATCAGCCTCCAGCCTCACCAGCAAAGACCATAAGTTTGAACTTTAAAGAATTAAAGCTAACATTTACTTACACTTATCAAGTTCTATGTCAGATATGTGTAGGCACTTAGTGTGACACATTTTTTCTTTGTTTCTCCTACTACCACAAAAAGAGATTCTTCTATTCTTTGTTGTTATCCTAACCCAAGTGTAATTTTCAAAGCTCCTAATCCATTTATGGTCTAGGAAATGTAAAGGCCAAATTGTGTCGGCCATTTATTTCTAAAGAGAACAGCTAATCAATTCCTAGTTGAATTTAATCCAATATAACAGTTGCAAAATATGTTCTATTGGCTGTTAGTGCTCTCTGGGGATCTGCCATGTGGTCCATGTTTTGAGGTTTTTTCTTTCAGCTATGAAATACTTCACTAAAAGTTAACTTACAATTAAGAAATAGAGACATATAATTTAGGCCAAGGACTGGACTGAGATTAAGAAGACTGGAGTTTTGTTCTTGGTTTCACAACTGACCTCTTGTGTGGTCTAGGACAAGACACCTTCTCTTTGTCTGGCTTATTTTGCTCTGCTTTTGCTGCCTTTTGCCTAGTTGAACAAAGAGCCTTCAGTGAGGTAAGTCACGTCTGACCAACTTGACTGCTTCCTACGATAAAATGAATGGAACTGTGGAAAAGTACAGAGGAACAGATGTCATTTACCTTAACTTGAGCAAGACCTTAAGCACTGTCTCCTACAGTACACTTATATTCCAGTTGAAATCCACAGCTAGAAAGTATGGACAACTTGACTAAAAATTGGTTGGATGTTCAAGGCTCAGAAGGTTATGAGCAATGGGTCATACTCTGAGTGCCTGCAATGGGACCTGGACTATTTAATAACTTTATTGATGTCATGTTGGACTGACAGCACAGGTGCTATGTACCTGCAAGCTGAGCCTCATTCAGCTCATTTTATTGCACACACATTGAGTACATGAGCAGGTCACAACACACTTGAGAAACCATCCTCACCAGGATAGAGTTGAGACACTTTGCTCTGCCATGTACTCCTGTGCCCTCACTATCTCTTTACAGAATATTCAGGGAAGTAGCTCCAAATCCTTCCTGAGAGCTGTTCTGTGTTATTAAGAAGCTAAAGTATTGCAAGGTGTTTAAATAATCACTGTGCCAAAGAACAGGAGCAAGCTATCAAGAAAAAGGCTTCTTAGCCAGGTGGCTGAGGGAAATGCATTCCACAACCTGTCCCACACAAGAGAAAATAGACGAGCCACACACAGAGCTGATACCCAGGTGAGGCAGGAGTGCTTGCAGGATAGAGAGGTTCACATCAGATGAGGAAAGAAACTTGACTTCTGCCTACTGTGTTGTGGGCACAATGATGCCCTTGGGAAGAGCCTTTTACCTTTGCAATACCCTGGTTTTCTGTCCCTGTGCTAAGGGCATACAATAAGCTGGGAGGGGTTACTTTCCAAGTAATAGTCATGTGTATATACATATATGGCATTCCCCATACCAGCTGCTAGGTAAAAAGCTGTCACCTCTGAAAACCTGGCAAATCCCAGTCCTTTATTTCCTTTACTTTTCCTCCTCATGCTTTAAAATGAACATTTTTGTTTTGGATGAAATGGAATGTATGTTTGCATTTTACACTAAATAAATGTTTTCAGATTTCCATTTTGGCAAGAAAAACAAAAAACGAAGTTCCATTTGGTTTGACTCTAACTTATTTTTTTCCTCCCTCTTTTTTAGTTTCGGCACTCTAGCTGAAAAAATCACAATTATTCTCACAGCCTTAGTCACACGTTTTTCAGGCAGTGCCTGAAATGTTTCCTTTCAAATCTTTGCAAGCATTTTATAGGTTGTCATTTCACTGCTGCTTCAAGAACAAGAGACTGCAATTCTTCCAAGTGAACAGCTTCGATGACTTTCCTGACTGATGCAAATGTGTTACACTGTTGACAAATACTAACCATGAGAGATGACTTGGCTATAGCTGTTTGCTGTAACTGGTATTTCCCTGAAAATTCTCTCTTCCCCCTTCCCCCCACCCCGTTTTAACAAGTTAGGGTTTAATAAATATTTTTGTCTGCCTTATCTTTTATAGAGAGAAATAATAACTAATTGGTTTACAAGAACCATAGTTTGTGACTTAAATGACTATAAATTATTCCCTGATGAAAGGCCAGGCACTGAGCTCCTGTGGAGACCAGAGTATCTCCTACCATTAAAACACACAGAAACGCATTGCCAGGGTAATATGGACATTTCAGCTATAACTCTACATGTCTTGATTTTAGAGAAGAAACAGTGAATGCTTTTGATGGCACAAGCATGTCAATGTTGAAGAGACACAGTGTTTGGACAATGCCATTAATATGCCTTAGCCTGATCAGCCCTGAAGTGGTCAGGCAGAATGGATGATCCCTGTAGGTCCCTTCCAACTGAAATAGTCCATTCTACTTATTTCCTTAAGCACTGCCAACAGCTACTGCCCCCAAAGAGCCATGTACTTCCCAGCCTGAGGAATTGCAATGAATTAACACATGACAAAACATGTGAAGAGATGCAGTGGATTACAGAGACAAAAGTCTCAAGCTGTACAAAGTGCAATTCTGTCCCTGTTCCCTGCCAAATGCTTGCTGTGGGAAATGCACCTATACTTATGGACACAGGTCCTGAACCAGCTCCTTAAAAAAACAGATTAATAACAAGATAATGGCAGCAGTTTGGTCACTGTGGTTTAGCTGCCACAGTAAAGTGCTAACAGGCTTCGAGAGGGAGCAAATCTGGTGAATCCTAACTCTGACTCCGTGTTCAAAAGTGGTTTTCAGCCACATCAAAATTACTACAAGGGAAAGAATTAAAACAGCAAATAAATTACTTTTTAGAACTACTAATCCACATGGATTAACAGCCATAACTCAATTTTAGAGAGATGACTGGATTTTCATAACACATGCAGACACACACAAAATAGACATCAGGATATTTGGGCTCAGTTAAATATTTAAATAAGATCAAAATAAAATTAAAATCGTTTTTGTATTTCATATTTGTGTTTTTAATTGACTGGAAAATGGAAATAAGACATTGAAATACTGTGTTAATATCTATGCTATCTCCACTGGCTACACAAAGATTTGCTTCTGATTTTAAAGTTTCTCAGCTCAAGAAGATGTAGATTTTCTTGGCAACAGCTGCTGTGTAAAATATTCTGAGATAGAATTTTTTATCATAATTAATAATAGATGAAAATTTCTGCGTTTTTGATGTTCTAAACTCTATGCTGTTTGATTTACGATGTCTTTATAGTTGTTTTTCTAGTAATTCTATGCCTCTTTCTGTTGGTATAAGGGTGGTAGTCTCTTTTATTTCCCTAGTGGAGTTGGTACAGTACTCTTTTCTCCCTTCTCTTGCCTTCTTTTTCTGTAAATATATTTCATAAAGTTCCCCTTTTCTTCCGTAATGAGACTGATTCCTACATTCTCTAAGTTTGTTGCTGTGGAATTTTTTTTCTTTCTACTTTATTTTTTGGTTTGGTTTTTTTTTTTCAACTCTGAACAGAGCAGTAATAAAACCATGGTGGGGGCTGTTGCAGCGAGGAGCATGTTCTGCCCATATTCTCTGTAATGAATATTTCAAACTGGATGGTGACTGAAGGGGTGCACAGTTTGGTTTGGGGGTCAAGGTGTTTTGGCTTGCATTATGATTCTTTCCTTTGGTATTGAGGTTTTCAGGATGTGTGCCTTGCAAAATTTACTGGACAAGGCTCCACGATTGGTATTTTATGAGAAGTTGGATACAGGTGCCTACAGGTATTGCTGGGTGAGCAGTCCCAGCTCTTGTGACAGTGGATCTTTCATAGCCAAGGTGGTATTGATAGCTGTAGTTAAAGGTGTAAAAGAGGTTCAGACATTTTCTCAGGACATGTTTACACCTCAAAGGTAAGTGTTTGGAATAAGCCTGATCAGTTGTCGATATGTGAGAGTGATTTAAAAACAAAGGCATCAGGATTTTTCTTCAGAACTGTATTGATAGGAGAAGTAGTAATGGGTTCAAAGTGAGAGAGGGGAAATTTAGTTTAAAAATTCTTCCCTGTAAAGGTAGTGAGGCCCTGGCACAGGTTGCCCAGAGAAGCTGTGGATGCCCCATCCCTGGAAGTGGTCAAGGCCATGTTGGATGGGGCTGGAGCAACCTGTTCTAGTGGAAAATGTTCCTGCCCATGGTGGAGGGAGGTGGTGGAAAGGGATGATCTTTAAGGTCTCTTCTACCCCAAACCATTCTATCATGTCATGATTCTAGGAATAAAGCAGCTTCAGGGGAAAGTGTTGGATACTTTATTGGATTGGGAGGCTCTGATTTACTGCAAAGCAGGCTCAGCCAAGCTCAGCCCACTGAGGACAGCCTGGGCAGGGTGGGTACTCATAAAGGCAGGGAATTTTTATTTGTAAATAAACAAAACTCCCCCTGCAGATCATCTCAAAACAAAAATAAAAAAATACCCTCTGTGGTTCTTTCTCAGCATTACTGCAGCATAGAAGCTCATAACATTTCACCACAGAAGCCACTGCTGTAAGTGCAAGGCAGGAGTAAGAAATCTCATCTTTTCTCCTGCACTGTCTGCTTCCCTGCTCCAGTGCCCAGCAAGTTTAAAAGGCCACGTCCATCCTTACTCTGTAACACCCTTTAAGCAGCATTTGTGCATCATGACTGTCAATTACCTCAGAAACATCTGCAGCAACATCACTGTTTGGATAGCTGGTTCTTACTACATTTCCTTACAGAAGAATAAACTTTGACCCTTATATCATTCAGCTTCTGTGGTCTGGGTTTTCTTTTTTTTTTCCATAAAAACTATATATTTGCCTATACTGCAATGTGCCATATGGGTGTACTCATGGCAGTGTGGCTTTTTCTACTGACTGCATTTTTATTTGTCATGCTGCACTTTCCATAAAAGACTTTGGCAAAGGCAATGGAGAATCATAGTTTAAATATAATAATATAATAATACTAATTTACCATCCTTTCTTTCTTTCTTCCCTTCCTTTTTTTTTTTTTTTTAATTATAAGTTAACAAACAACAGCCAGTGCAGAGACACTAATTTCTTCTTCAATAATCCCAGGAGATAATATTCTGGCCTTTCTCAGTAAATTGGGCCTTGTAAAAGCTATGTCTGGGTGGTCCATGATCATCTTTCTAAAACCAGGCTGTTCTCAGGCAGCACTGTTTTCTCTTTAATTAAAAAAAAATGCTTAGAAATATGTGTCTTTCCAATCAATGCAATTTTCAATGCTGGTCAGGAAGTAAGAGTTAGCCTTATTAAATAATATTAATTTTCATTTTAAAACTACTGTCACTGCTGTCTTGTAACTTGACAATTGTTACCTGATACTGTTATTTGACAAACTGTTGATCTGTTAATTTGAGAAATGTTATTACTGCATTAATACCTGGCATTTATACAACATTCCTCATCCTGAGGGATCTGTCCATGTTACTTAGAGCCTGACCAGGCATAGACTCATCTCCAATAACAAACTTCCCCTGTGGGTTCCTGTACATACTTCAGCATTTTGCAACAAGTTCTGTGCAAAAAAAAAAAAAAAAAAAAAAAAAAAAAAGGAAAGATGAGGAAATCTACCAAATGCATGTGGTAGTCTGAAGCATCAGGAACGAACTGAGGCAAGGATTAGGCCTCAGCCTTTGTGGCAGCAGAAATACAGTCATGCATCAAAAGAAATTACTTTGTCTGAATGTGGTAAGAGTAAATTCATTTTACAACCAACCACAGCCTCTGGTGTAACAATAGCCTAATATTTCTAACAGTGATGAGTTTGGAGAGGTCTGACTCAAGCAGGCAGGAAAGGATGATTTAAAAATAGGTACTAAGTATTACCTGTTCTCACAGACCTGCTGCACTAATGCCCAAAACTTCCCATACTCCTTCTTTTTTAAGTCATCTAAGGTCAGAAGACCAAATTGGGTCTTACAACTCTTTATGCAGTTCAGCCTGCTGGAGAATACAAAGAGAACCAATTCACAAAAAATGGCTCTGATTACCAAGGTAGGAAACCCCATGGATGAAGCAGGTCATATTTGTGAATCCTCCTAAAGACAGCCCCTAATTGCATGGTGTAATAACAGCAGCAACAGTGACACATACTAATAATGATAAATGATTACTTCTATAAAAATAAGAAAATAAGCAACAAAACTTGTATGTATCCTTACACCAAAATACAGCAAAAATTAAGTTTATTAAGCCATTGACTACTGCAGCTGATCACAAATTATGTGTCTTGCAAAAGAAAGTAATTGTTTCTTAATAGCCCTGGCAATGCAACAAGTTTCTAACACTGATTCTAAAAGTCTGAATAAGCAGTGTACAAGCAGTGTACAGACCCACAGCTACCCCAGGAGTATTCTAAACCTGACAAATATGTTTAAAAATGTTTATTACAGGTAAGCACTTGGGGCATGCAAAGACTGAAAAGTGGCTCACCACTCCAAAAAACTTGTGAGCCTCTGGCTAAGGAGAAGAGCAAGGAAAACAACCTTGTTGAAGTGAGAGGAACATAAGCAGAAAATAATTCCTATAACCGAGTTTGGTCAGGTCAGTAGAATATCCAAACACCCCATGGTTTTTAATAACCATAAAAAAACAGAAGTTCATTTTGTGTTTTAGTTGGAAATGCAGCTTCTTGGCAGTTACAGATCCATTGATACAATTTCTTCAGCAAAATATTTGCTTACTACTGATTCTGAAGGCAGGTCAAAGATTCACTTGGCAATCCTCTGTGTGCATTATGAAACCTCAACCTTCCCTTAAAATTGCTCCATTTACAAGTTCAGATGAGATAACCACCTACAACAGTGTGAAGGATGCCAGAAGAGTTCCAGAAGAATTCCAGAGGTGCTCACTTCGTCATAAATGTTTTGAACATACATTTTAATCAGAGTTAATAGTATTGAGAGCATAATTCTAACAGTCCAACAGTTTATGTATAAAAACTGCAGGGTTTATCAATAAATGTGAAAGTTCCATTTTTTCTATTACACCGAGAACATTTTTCCAAGAAACAGATTTCTTTTAGGTGTCCATTAACATAAGATTGGAAGGCAATTCTTGAGTCATCAAGGCCAAACAACCACCCAACTATCATTAACAATCACAGCACACTATCTCTTACACAGAGATAGACTTAACTGCATTTTACAAGCAGTTCCATTTTTGTTCCTGATGCATCCCAGAAGATGATGCTCAAAACTTCATTAACTTGTAGTAATTTAATATTTGAGGACTTTCTTTTGCCTTCTAACTTCCTGAAGCTTTTGTGTCTGGTTAAATGCATTTTATCTTTTATCCTGGCACTGAATTTAACTCCACTGGTTAATTACTTTGATGCTGTAAGTACAGAAATTGTAGAAAGACCACACAACAAAAACGTACAGTCTAAAGAGCATCTACAAAGCTCTCCATCTCTCCTCCTTTTCAATACCAGTGAAGAGGAGGGAGCAGGGAGGAGTGTAGTCACTCAGCCAGTTCAATAATTCTCGTATTACCTCTGTGGTGCCCTTCATGCAGAACGATCACAAGGAACTTCACTTTAAATTCAAACATTTGCCAAACTGCAACAGAAGGAAAGCAGAATAAAACAAGTAAGTCTGGTCAAGACTAACACTTAAAAATGTCAATAACCTATTAACTGTAAACAGCTTACACTGTCTGTGTAAGTATGCACTTCCAAGCACAAGAGAGAAATTATATATGTACATGAAAGAAGAAGGAATTAACAATCCATGCTGCTTCAGGAAGATTGTGCACTTCATTCTTGGGTCACAAAGAAAACTTGCCTTAAAATTGACCCATATTCAGGAATTTAAGACCTTCTTAAACTACCATCCAGATTAACATGGGTAACAAGGCTGGTCTGGAATAGCTAAAATCTCTCAGAAATTCAATGATGATTCAGTGCACGGGCATGTGTTTCTCCCTGGATTTAGTTTGGGGCTTTACCCATTGGGAGAGAAAAGCATGGCACAGCATTCCTTGTCCTCATAAATACTGGTAGCATGCAAAGTGCAAATTAGCTAGAGTTGGCAGGACCCATATCTATTACAACATCAGATTAAAAGGCTGCAACTACTGGGAATTTTATGGATCATGCTGCGCTAACATTTTGCTAATGTTTTGCTAGGGAGGTAGAGAAAATAGTTGTAAAATTTCCCTGCAGAAGTGTACACTTGTACCTTAACAGAATGCCAGGGAGGAAAATCAAGCAAGCCACACAACCAACTACAAACAAGCAACCTGCTACAAGAACACTGAGGGAACAATCACACACAACCATTTCTTTCCTTGTCATCCCACTATTCTGAGCTGATTCCATGCTGCAAAGAGATAAAGAGAGGTTTCAAAGGCTCTGAAGGTGGTCAGAGAAGGGTAAGCTGTAGGGAAAGAGTGTGAGATGATGTGACTGTCTCAACAGTGGGGTGGGAGGGAAGCAGCCTGAGTGGCTGAAGATCCAGATCTTGAAGAGATTTGGGGATGTCAGGGGCGAACACGCTTTGGTGCTCTAAGGGGGAAAGTGTGACACAGAGCTGTTTCTGTTAAGGTCCAGTATTTAAGATAGCTGGACTAGGTAAGGTAGAAGACCAACAGGACCATAGAATCATTGAGTCAAAGAATGGCCTGGGTTGGCAAGTACCTTAGAGATCACCTTGTTCCAAACTAGGAATCTTCCACTAGAGCAGGTTGCTCAGAGCCACATACAACCTGGGGCACCCAGGGCACAGCTGGGGCACAACTCCTCCGGGCAGCCTCTCCCACCACCCTCACAGGAAATCATTTCTTCCCCATATCCAATCTAAACCTTCTGTCTTTCAGTGTAAAGCCATTGCCCCCTTGTCCTGTCACTCTAGGCCCATGTAAATAATCTCTCTCCATCTTTCCTAAAGGCTCCTTTCAGGTACTGCACCCTTGGTCCATATGGGCACAGACACCGTTCTGTGACCACGTCAGGAACAAAGTTGATTAAAGGACATTAGAGCAAACCAGGCATTTCTGTCAGGGCTCTTTTTATTATTAAATAAAAGCATGTATCTCATAATAAAATTAAAAATAATAATTAAAAAAAAAAAAGTAGGCAGAAAAACCTAACCATGGAATAGCTTTTCAGCTATAAAATCATACCACTGCTTTTTCTCAGCAGGTTGACTGGGTAGAAGAGTCCTTCCTGAGGTAAGATAGCCCAAGGAAAAAAAATACTGTCAAAATATAATTTAAAATAACATCAGAAGGCATTTTGAAAAAGTTCTCTATGTTGCAGGGTGTTTGTGGGAAAGTCATGTCTCTAAATAGCTCTTTTTCCTGGATAAAGAATTAGTATTTTTGTAAACTTTAAAAAAAAGTTACCTGTAATATTTCTTGGGTTTCCTAGTTCAAAAAAATGATACAATTTAGAGTTTTAAAGGACAGGAAAAATTAAAATTAAAAAATAATATACTAATTTTTTTTCAGCTATTGGAAGAATGTATCCAGGCTTACTGTTACGTTAAAATCCTGAGCAATCTCTATGGCAATTTTCAGTGCTTCTTGTCATTGAAAAAAATCGTATTTTGAAAAAAAAAAAGGTGAAAACAAAGTGTTTAAAGAGCAACATTAAGCAGATTACATCCCTGCCACTAATTAACAGCACAAGTAGTAAATACTTAATAAAGGCAAGCTGGTTATGTAAAAATGTAAAATGGCCTAACATGAACTAGTACATTTTAGGATTATTGATGAAAACTTAATCGACTGAATGTAATTTTATCTAGTGATTCTTGAGTCAAAGTATAGAAGGTGCAAATGAAGTTGAAAATATATCTATGTAAATGTACAGTTATATTTATAAAGATGCCCGTATGGATTTAAAGCCTTTAATTAACAGGAAAGTTACAACACCTCTAACTTCATCATTTCAGTGCTCCCGAAGCAGAATTTACACCTCGTGAAGAATAGGCACAGAAGAGACACAGTTCTTGTTTGAGAAGAACAAAAATTTTTGTG
This sequence comes from Phylloscopus collybita, assembly GCA_027886175.1. NCBI lineage: Eukaryota > Metazoa > Chordata > Aves > Passeriformes > Phylloscopidae > Phylloscopus > Phylloscopus collybita. The sequence continues at coordinate 6,407,740 of JAJNNQ010000016.1, forward strand.
AAATCATGCTTCAATGAATAAAAAGCTCTGGTCAAAAAATCTGGAGGGGAAATCAGTGTGGTCATTCAGAATAAATGAAGAAATTTCAAGGCAATGTATTATTTGTACATGTAACTGCCAGTCAGGAGAGAGAATCTGTACAAACTGCCAGTGGTAAGAAATCACTGCTAACACATCTTGGCTACATCAGATTCTCATAATAGAAGGATGAAACTTTTTTTGACCACAAGGTTTCTGCTTCCATCTCACCACATCAAAATTTTCTGAAAACATACTGCTTCATAGTTATTAAAAATAAATCATCAGCTTTACTTCTTTCTCATGCTATAGATATACACATGATAATACTTTGTTCTCTTCCACATCCAAATCTTCCTGCTCAATAACATGACTATTTAGCAGGATGTCTACTCACTCTTAAATGGAAGACACTGTACTTTTTTCAGCTGTAAATACTTTTCACAAAACTATTTTGAACTAAGACATTGTTTAGAAACATATTCCATCCTTTTATAGAAACGTTCTTCAGCTAAAGCCGTAGCTATAACTATTATACAAGATGAAAAAAAAGCACATCTTCACAAAAATTTTCCAAGTGCAAGTGTCCCACTCCCCATACTTATAACTTGTTGGAAAACAGCAACTCTAAGTTTTCCCAAACCTAATTTATTTAAAAATAAAGGTTGCACCCAGGACCAAGTCCAACAGTGAAATCAGCAATGTAAACAGGATGGAAAATTCAGTTATCCTCACATACAGAGAGTTATAAAAGGTATGTGACATATAGAATCTCTATTTCAGTTAGGTCACAGCTTTGCTCTAACACTTCCTTTTACTCTTTAACCTATTAAGAGAATGGGTTTCAGTCAAGGAGATGGAGATCAAAAGGAAAACCTATTGACTGTTCAATCTGAAGCCTTCTCAGGACAGGATGTCTGTATCCAAGAAAGATGTGCTAAATAACAAATACGTAGCATGTGTGGAGGATAAGTGCTTGGATTAAAAAGCAAACAAATAAAAACTTAGAAAAAGTTTGCTATGGGAAACTCCAGGTTCTTTCATATTCTGTATATTCATGAGAGTAGGAAAATATGAAAACTAAAATTTTTGTGGGATGGGAAAACAGTTTCCTGCCCATCTTTGACCTCTCAGTGTAAAACTGCTTAGCGCTTTGGTTTACAGTACAAATATTTCTGGATATGGTATCCATCTGTTATGTATTAGCAAAATATTTCTGATATTCAGCATTCTTTTAAGCAGCACTATTACAATTTCATCGAGAAAGGTTAATAGCTAAGTAATAGTCTGACAGGTTTACACTGGATGGTATTTCTGGAAAGATTATTTGCTGTTTAGCATTTCTTAAGGAGAGCTGTTAAAATTTCAACCAAAGGGTTCCTGAAACTTCAAGATGATGTATCATATGTGGGGTGATTACACAGAGCATTACACTTGAAATGTTTTTTCAAGGAAATTTGACTATTTCTAAAACTTAACTAAAGACTTTAAATGGTAATTCTGAGTTCATCATGGTTATCCTTAAAGATAACTTGGTTATCTTCAAGTTTTTGAAATGTTCCTTGTCTTGGCTACATGTTGATTGAGGGTGTTTATTTGAACAGTAAATTTTATAGTCCTTACAGTAATGGAAGAGCTGCTGCAATCTTAAGAAGGTAAAAACCACAGAGAACAAGAAAGGAAATGAAAAATCCCAAACTGAAGACCTCCAGGAAATGTCTGCTAAAACCAGCAAATGGGTCTCATTCCCATTCCAAGTCCTTTCTAGCTGCATGCAATTACTGCACTGGAGCTCTCCTTGTCAGGCTTTCCAATCTCATGTGCATTAATGATTGGGAAGCTGTTTTCCCAGATGTGTATACCTGGAGGAAAGCTAACCCTGGTTCAGGGCTGAGTCACAAACTCAGATGCTTCAGGGTCTTTTTTGTCAGGACAAGGATCCCATGGGCTTGCCTCTAGCTTGATGTTTATTCTGACGGCCTTATAAGATCTTTAAATACTTGGCTTCTTGTCATCATCAACAGATTTTAGCTCAGCTCACCTTTTCCAAAGCAGTGTCTCCCAAAATCCCTGGTGATGCCTGGCTGTGTCTTTTTGATTTCCTGGGAGCAAGGAAAAGGAGAGATGATCCCAGATACCTTTTTTTACTTGTTTACTGTGAGGGTGACTGAGCACTGGCACAGGTTGCCCAGAAAGTTTAGGGAGGTTTCATCCTGGAATATATTCAAAATCTGACTGTCCACTGTCCTGGCAAACCAGCTCCACCCTACCTGAGCAGGAGAATTCTACCTGGGAGTTGAGACAGTGTTACTTGCAGAGCTCTCCTGCTTTAAGAAAGAAAAGAGAGAAACAGCTCAGGGAAACACTTCTCATTCACCCTCTCCAGCCAAGAGCTCTGCTCCCTCTCTTCCTGAACATGCTGGAGCAGAGCAGAACAGCTGCTTGTATCTACCAAAGGGCACCTGTAGGCACAAGAAAGTAAGCTGGGTAGCATTTGTGCAGGTACATGGACATCTCAAACCCAGGGATGCTGGGGACAGCATAAAAAGATCCTAAATACCGCACTACCACTTCTGCTCTAGGGACAGGATAAGGACTGCCAGACAGAGGCCCAAAAGTAGAGATTCAGAGAGGACTGAGGGTGAAGAAGAGCAAGATCCCCAGCACCAGCACTGGTTTGTCAAAATATGTGCCTTTGCTTCCAGTGCTTAGCTGTATCATAGAAATTGCTGACACTGAGATGCCTTTTCTGCATCAGTACTGCAAATGAGTCCAGCAGAGCTGCCCATCACTACCCCACCAGATTTCTTCCCAAAGGAGTACCTTTTCTCCAGTTTCAGGTTCAACTGAAAATGAAGATACTGTTTAAAGGTTTCCTGAGAAGCTTTGGCTGAGGAGACACCCCCCCCCACAAGCAGGCCCATCTTTATGCAAAGCAGCAGTCACTTACTTTTCACAAGTTCCTCAGCAAAATGTTGGCAAGGCTGACAAACAAACAGGAAATCTCACATGCAGGATTTGCAATTTTAAACTAAAGAGAAACCTTGGTTTAAATGTACATAATTTTAACCCGGAAAGAAAATAAGCAAAAATGGCAAAAAGAGCTCACAGATAGACTGCAATAAATAAATCTTATGTACAGAGCTTATCTGGATAAAAAACATTCTGAAGTTCAGCACTAGATTCGGGACCAATACAGCTTCACATGGATGCAAAAAAGAGGCAAAATGAACCTCTTGCTGTTGTACAATCAAGGCAAGAGACCTATTTCACACAAAGAATCAGCTAATCAACCTAGGCTGCAAACCCAACGTGATAGACTCACATATCCACTGTGAAAAGCTGTCCATGTGCTTCAGTGATTAGGCTGGCTGAATACATACGGAACTCATTGGGAAAGAAAATTGTAGCTGCAAACAAAATGTATGGTCTGTCCCACCGCATATGGCTGAGCATAAACCCTATCATAAAAATTAAGAAAAAATATTGAAAAATACTGAAAAATATTACAGCTGCCCTCTATACAGCCATGAACCTGACAAAAGGCAGTAAAGAATAACTACCTTCAGTATGATGAGAAACAGTTTTGTCTTCTGTAAGAAGCACTCTCCAAAAGGCCATTACACCCATCAGACTCCTTTTCATCACTGCTCCATTTCCAGTTTCCCCTTTTGGCCCAAAATACACGTGAAAGGTATCATCAGTAAACTTCTTTCATCCTTAGGGCTTGACAAAGATGTTTGGGTAGTGGCACAAAGCAGAGGTGGATCTACACGTGGCGGAAGCCACTCAGCTCAGAAAAGAAAGTGCTGTAAAGAGCTACAAAATAACATCTTTACTGAAGGCATTTATTCCCCCACTCATTGTGGCCTGTGAAGCCACAGGGAAAGTTTGGGTCTCTGCTGAGCCTGGAGGACAGGTATCCAGGAACACCTTCAATGAGGGTGAAGAGTGTGAACGTTTGAGACCAACCCCTGGGGGACTTTTCAATCATCTCCTTCTAAACTGGGTTACCAGCAGTAACTTCAGTGTTGTTAGTGAAGACGAAAAAAATTAAAAGAAAAAGGAAAAAAATGAAAATGAAAATGGAAATGGAAATGGAAATGGAAATGGAAATGAAAATGAAAACGAAAATGAAAATGAAAATGAAAATGAAAATGACAGTAGCACCTGTAGTACTTTCTCCAGGAAGGAGAAGGAGCTGCCTGCCACACGACAAGTTCTGCCAAGTGTGTTCTCCTGTCACCTTCAACTGATTTCTGTCACCTTTAGCTGATCTCTAATGCCTATTTAATGCTTTGGGCTCAGTCTTTAAAGGTATGAGTCCCACGCATATGCTGAAATCTGACCTCTGAACCAAAGTGGTGGATGGGTCCCTGTGAGGAGCCAGTTGAGTTTTGATTTGTTGAGTTTCTCAACACTGATTGTCAGAGGCGTGTAGGGGAGAAGGTGCATAGGTGCCCCTTGCAGGAGGCAGGTAGAGGATGGGGAAAGCCTTGTCTCTGGGGAGAGTTTGCCTGGCAACCATTCCACAGCTTCCCTGGGACAGCAGCAGACACTGCACTGCCCAGAGAGGCTTCTCCACTGCCATGGCCAAAGGTCTGCACCCACGGGCTGCACTGCCAGGCTGGACTGGGCCAGTGGTCTCCTGCCAGCAGGCAGACTTGGGGATGAGCCAGGGGGCATAAAAGTGACTGCATCAGCAGCTCTGGGGGCTTCTTCAGACTTGTTTTCTTGGGACTCAGTGACTCTGGGGCTTTTTGAGTCTGGGGGCCTTTTGGATCTTGCATTTTTGCTTTGGCTCCAGTCTGCTGAGGGCTCCTTTGCCCTGGCCCTAGCCTGCTTTTTCTCCTTTTTTGCCCTGGCTCCAGCCTGCCTTTTGGCTCTCCTGCCCTCGCTGGCCCTTGCTCCACCTCGTGTCTGCCCTGCCTCCTCGTGTCCCTGACCGCCACCCTGCCGCTTCGTCCCTGCGTCCCTGCCCGACCCAGCTGGGCCCAGCCCTGCCCGGCTCCGCTCCAGTGCCTGCCGCCATCCCCGCCGTGCCCTGCCCGGGGCTCTGCCCCTCCTGCCCGAGCTCCCTGAGCTGTGTCCGGCTGCCCGGGGCTCTGCCCCTCCTGCCCGAGCTCCCTGCGCTGTGTCCGGCCGCCCATGGCCGCGGAGCCGAGCCTGAGGGGCCTCGCCTCCCCGGGGCTGAGCGGGGCCCGGCAGGCAGCGAGCACGTCCCCGCTGCCTGCACCTCGGCAGCGCTCCCCGTCCTGCCGCCAGGGATGCCCTCTTGCCCTCTCTGCCTCTCCTCTCCCTCTTGCTCTCCCCTCATTCCTTTTCCATTTTTCCTTCCTCCTTCTCCGTCTTTTCTAGCCCTCTTTAGTAGGGCAACGCCTTTTTGTTGCTGTTGGCTTTGGTTACCAATAAAAAGTTCTCAGACACAAGGTTGTCTCGGTTGACTCAATTTTGTTTTAGACCATCTACTTTTAAAAGAACTTCTCGCAGTTCCCCACAGTGAAACGCCACATCCCCCCTGCAGACGTGTGGATCTCACAGCACAGAAGAACACAAAAAAACCTTGGACTAAAGGTATTCTGATATATCTTAGGAAGACTTTTTCCAGAGAAGTCTCAGTGCTATCTAGCACCTTAGATCATCTTAAGGGATGGTTCTTTCACCTCTAAGAGATTCTTGTTTCACATAGACTGTACTAAGAATGAGAAAACAGAGCTTTTTCAAACTCAGACTGGTTCCTTAGGAAATGAATTTTTGTGGAAATACAGCAGACAAGCTTCATATTCATACTTATTTTCCTACTCCTAAAAATTATTCTCTTCATTCAACTTCCACATTTGAATCTCAAAACTTCCTTCTCCTTCCACATCCCAGTTAGCCCTAATCAGACTCCTCTCCCATCATAAACAGTTTTGTATCCTTATTCCAGACAACATTTCAATGTTAAGAATTGAGACACACAGTCTATTTGTATTGATTTTGTCTGCTAAGTCTACTAAGACTGATATCTGCCAAGGTTATCATTAGGATGGCCAATAACATAAAACATAAAATGATGCCCTCAGAAGTCCTCCCCAGCTCACTGCCATACTTCCAGAATAGGGACTACAGATATGAGGAAGAGACTAAAGAGTCTGAAGGTATTACACTGATAGAATTTCAATAAATTCCTTCTTCCAAACAAAAACGTAATCACAGCCAGACCAAAAAAAAAAAAAAAAAAAAAAAAAAAAAAAAAAAAAAAAAAGTTTTCACTAAAAAACCTACCAGTGTTCACCAAAAATCAGCTGGGAAATAGTGTGTGAGGTGCTGGCAGTAGGAATAGCATGGACAAAAATTGCAGTCACCTCTGGGGCATCTTTTGCAAGTGTCATCAAAAAGCACTGTCTCTCTCCCTATAAATGACCTGCAGATAGATGAGAAATAACAGGAAAGTCTGAGACTTGGCAGAAAATACTGCTTGAAGTAACAAGCTGAAATGTCTTGGTCAAAATTTAGAATTTTTAGAATCTTTAGAACTTTCAGAAGTCTTCAGTTTTTTATTAAAAATATAATTCAGGTGCTTTTTGGTTTTAAATTGCATAATAGAAAAAAAATACCTTTTTAATCTCACTGTGCAAAACAAGCAAGGAAATGGTAGAAATGCAGATTTTTCTAGCATAAAAGCCTTTCTTCCAAAATCTGTGCTATCTTTATTTTTAAGATGAGTTTCCATCTTAAGCCTGAGATTACACTTAATAATTCACTTTCCTGGTCTCAGAGTAATTCAGGAAAATAAAAGGTCATATTACTGTGACACTGATTGTGAATATCTGTTATTTAATTATTTTCACACCTCACTTGGCCACTCAGACCTCAGAGTACAGACAACAGAGCTGTATCAGCAGCTGATAGAGGAAGGCAGAAGTGGGGAAAAGGAGATGAGAGTAATAATATTCTAAAGGTCTGTTTGTATGTTTGGGTGATCAGTGATCTTTGATGGAATAGACAGCTCCTCACTATTTTTTGTTGCCTACACTTGGGTATACAATGACACACCAACAGCTCCCCCTTAATTTCCCTGTGACCAGCTTTTTGTGCCCTCTGAGAGCTACTTTATAGGACAGGGCTGAAAAAAACCCCACCTTCGTACTTGCATGAGCTACTTCCTACTTTTACCAGTTGCAATTTTGCTATTCAAATATTAATTCAGGCTGTGGGGATAACAGGAATTGGAAGGGTTTGGATTCTTTTTCTTTTTCCCAAATGGTTCTCTGGAGAACAAGGCACAGTGGGCGTAGGTGCTGGCATTGCCATTGCATCTCAAGCTGTTTTTCTTCCAGACTAAAGCTGTCAGTCAGGAGGGACTGGGAGAAGTGAGGCAGTGCTTTGTGATGTGGACTGAAGTTCACAAGAGACCAACTGATTTGCTCTTGTGACCTAGCACAAATTTGAAATTCCTGTCTCTAGAGGTAAAAGGTTAATGGAATAACCTATTTTTCATCTAGCTCCCTACTGCAGAACACCCGTTTAATTATTGCTATTATTTATTGATTTATAAAGTAACACATAACATAAGGTACTCAGCAAGGAAATTATGAAGCATATAAAACACAGTTAAAATGATCAAAGAGATGTCTGATCTGAAGAGATCTGTGATGACAAATATGGAAAAGCACTTCTCCATCTTGGAGTCAAACATCAACTTCACTGTGTCTGGTTATACAGACACAGAAAATACACACAAAAAAGAATCCATCTGTAAGTTAAAAAAAAAATTTAAAAAAATGGATGTTGAAAACCCACACTTGTTTAGAAATGTGAAAACTGTCATATTAAGAATCCAGCTACGAAGGAATAGACATTGTAATTCTTAGTACAAATCAGATAACTAATCAGCGACCCAAACTCCTTTTAGTGTCCATAAAAATCACTTTGATTGTTTTAATGCCACAACAGTTGAAGCAGCATTTGAAGGCACACTGCCCCAAAGTGACAAAGAGCCAGATCCTACTGGAGTCAGATGTGATGTCCCAATGCTCTGACCCATATCAGGGCTTCTAAAGGGTGCAAAGGTATCACAAGGAGCTGCAAGAAGAGGAAAATATCATGGATGTTGATGTGTTCTTGATGCTGCACCAGTAGGAAATGGGAATAGGGAGAAGAGCTCGCTGTGCTGGAGACCTGCTCCTTTTGTGGTCCCTGCATTCCCTTGGCCCCACAAGCACAGTGGGTGCCCCCAAGTCCAGTGTGCAAACACAACGTGCTTCCAGCTTCCACACACAGTGTTAAGGCTGCATTTGATGCTTCCCTAATGCAGCCTGGAGCCAGGAACTTCAAAGGAGCACATCAAAGCTGTTATTCACAGCAGAGAAGAGAGTGTGAAGCCGGGTGGCATTTTTTCTCTCCCCAGCGAATATGAAACTTTAGGGGGCTTCCCAAAGGACATATGAGGGATTTAAAAAAAAGGAAAACTCTCCTTCATATCCTAGGGAAAGAAGGGTAGAGACCCTGTAGAGGCAGATGGAGGAAGAAATGAAAATTTCTATCTATTAATACATCTCCTGGATAGCCTGCTATGCTGACAAGGGAGGGGGAGGGTGGGAGAAAAAAGAACTAAGTTTCATCTTTGTTTCATTGGTATTTTTTCTTTTCTTTTTTTTTTTTTTAATCTGAGTCACAAAAGCTTAAAATGATGAAATGAGCATGTGCAGCCTGACTGAGAAAGAAGACAGGCAATTACTGAAACTCTGGGCCACAATATCAGCTGCCTGCTGACTCCTGCGATTGAATTAAAACAATCGTAAGAATAGTGCAAGGACTTGCCCTTGTCCTGCTTGTCTATGTGTTTATTTAATTTTCTGTCCAACTGACTCTCAAATAAATTGGGAACAGCTGCCATTTTTTTGATTCAGTAGCTCCATTACCCCCCAATGACATCATTCTGGGCACGCTCACCAACAATAGGTCATTATGCAGCAATTACTTTATTGATTTATGGAAGTTTTTAAGCTCCACCAGGAATATGCACATTCAAGGGAAAAAAGGACTTTTCCTTCTGCACTGTTGTAAGTAGTGAGTTGCTGCAGTAGGCAGGAATATTATTATAGACAAAAAGGTAGAGTTTAGATGACAAAGGGAAAAGACATTTTCACAATTGTTTACATTGTCAAAGAAAAAAGATAAGATTTCAGAGGAGGATCCTGCTGCGAACTGGTGTTTAGAAACCATGATTTAATGTGGCAATTAAATGTATGATGCAAGTAAAACTGCTACGTAACAGACTGGCAGTAAAAACATGCAATATTTGCTATAATGGGCTGATCCATGGCCTCTTTTGAGGGACTGCAAAATCATTTAAGAATTATTATCACATGGAAACATTTGCTTTCTTCTGTTCTTACTGATATATTAGATCAGCCATCCTTTGCACTTCAGACACTGTTCTAAGGGAGGAATGCAAAAACAGTGTAGTGACCAGTGTTACGATCTTTCAGCTTTTAATCATCTGCTTGGTTTGAAATCAAGAAATTTTGAAGACAACTGATGCTACAAATCAAAGCAATTTATCATCTTCTGTATTAAAAAAACCTGTTGGAACACACCAAAAAAGTGTCACTGTGGTTAATAAAATAGAGGTAAACAATGGAACAATTTTATAACCTTTTAAAATAGAATGGACATTTATCTGTATGGAGGACAGAAAGAAATATCCCTTTCATGAAACTTTTAGAAGATGGAAAATACCTGCAAAAACTCTGTCTGAATATGTATTTGAATATTTGAATGAAGCTTATGCTTACACCTCTCAGCATTTACTTACAAAACTTCAGTCACTTGCTTTTCTTTGCACTAAAGAATATAAATTTCTTTGCATTGGAATCTAAAACTGGCTCACTGCAGTCGTCAGGAGAATAACTGGAATTTCCAAAAATCTAGAGATTCCAGAAGTCCCACCATATTCAGCAAGAGCTGAGTGCCTTAGATGGATATTGAAACGTCACTCTTTTTTTTCCTTTTCCAGTTCCTTACTTTGATGCTTAAAAGTAAGCATCAAAGTTTCAGTCATCCACAGAGAGGGAAGAACCTGTATCCTGGGCTGTACATGAATCATTGCAGTGATGCACAACAGAGGCTCTGATCTTCAAGGGCAAATAAGTGACAGTAGCAGGTTCCTAATTCAGAGGTTGACAAATGCAAACCACAACACTTCTGCAATGATTCCAGGTCCTTTTGAAGACCTATCCCTACTGGATGACTGAAATGTACAAGTTGTGAACATGACACTACAAGTCAGATATTCTTCACATTGACTTTTCTACACCAGTTGCACTGAGGAAATAGGCTCACCTTGTGAATGATTCATAAAGAGGAAGAAGCGGGTTGGATAGCTTAATTATAATGAAAAAAAGATGGTTTTTAGAAAACACCTCAGGAAAATGTCTCCAGGTCTGCAATCAACACCACATGGGTACATTAATGTGCCTAGCAGACTCTCATATTATGAATTGTAGAACTAGGGTTTGGCTGTAGATTGCCATTACAAGTGCTCTGACAAAGTATTGGAATAATATTTGTGATTTTTTCAGTATTTTATAGATGCATTTAACAACCATTTCATTTGTTGTGATATGTCCAATCATTCTTTCCACATCAAATATATGCTAATGCTTGAAAAGTTGGTTGTTTTTCAGCAAAAATATCCTGGATGAAAGAAATATCCTAATTTTTAGGAGGTCATGCTTTGAAATGCAAAAAAACCTAAATAGCTCATTAGATCTGCTGGTAGCACATTAGCAGGAATGACATAAAATGAAGATATTATGATTAAAATAATAACATATCTGTATTTGATCATATTTTTTGCATTTCATATACTAAAATAAATATGATCAAATCATCTGGACGTTCCAATGGCATAAGTTTAACTCCTTATTTTTTCTACTTGTGACATTTGCACTTCAATTGAAAAACATGAAGGGATGTGAGACTCCCTCTCCACAGTCTGATTATTCTTTAAATTTCTCCAATACAACAGTTGTATTTTACTTGCATCATCACAAAGACTTTGCCATGAAGTCAGACATGACTGATTTAGTAATGCCCTTGTAACTTTAAATACAAGCCTGGACTCTGTGATCTCCCCACAGTGCCCACACAGTTATACAATTTTTTTTATTATTTTTCTTATCCTATTTTTACCACATTCAATACAAATGTGAGATTTCTGTGTGGCATTAATGAAGCCACAACAACAAATTGCATTACTCTGATCTTTCTGGTTTTGTTAACTTTGCCAGGCTCCTCCCATTTATAAGATCAACTAATGAGAGAACACCTCTTGAAATCAGCCAGTCAGTTATTAAAAAGATTAGCATTTGATTTATCTAAGTAGCACTTTCAATACCACAGCAATGCAGAGAAGTTAAAAAGGAGGAAGAGCCATCCACAGAGACATCAAGGGACCCCAGTCTCATTTCTCCTGCTCATGCATCTCCCATGGGTAGCAGGGGAGGTTTTCCTGCAAGTGGAAGCTGTAGTTACACCACAGGTATTGAAATTTAGATTTTTCACCCTGGTCATAAAGCTGGTCAGGAGTGCAGAGAAGCTGGACAGCAGGTGTTCACTCTTGTGGAGGCAAATGAACCAAGAATGAGGACAGCACAGACAGAACCTCTCTAACAGTCCCACCCCGTGGCTCTCTGAATGCTGTTTCTGACCCCCCTAGCACGTGAGGTCACAGAACTGGGCTGAACCTCAGTGGAGCTGACAAGGGGTTGATCCAGCTGGAAGGGAAATGGGACAAATCTGCTGAGGACCCATGGAAATGGAGAGCGGGGGCAGGGCAGCACTGGGTGCTAAAATTCCCCTTTGGCTACTGGAAATCCTTCAAAGCCAGCAAACTGGCGTGCTACCAAAACCTATTGCTACTGCCAGAACACATTTCTATGGTACATCAAGTGACAGATTTTGCAGTCATACCATAAATAATGCACCTTCTCCTCAAGTGAGGTGAAATGTGGTTCTACTGAAATTAATAGCGCTGACTCAAATTATAGTGGCAGAGAATCTGTTTCAGCGTGTTAAGATCGCCGTTGATGTCTTCTGGGTTTAAGTTATGACTCCTTAGTTTAAAAATTCCACCTGGAGTTATTAGTAATGAAAAGGAAATTCCTCCCTCTTCCAGCACCCTGCTGGTACTGAGAAGGCTGCAGAGGTTACAAAATTACTCATTTTGTGCCTTTGCAAGGAGCAGGTTTGCTCATGAAATGGACATTCTTCCTGACAGTAGTGACTAAGAATGAACCTCACATTCCAATACAGGGCTTGGAACTAGATCTTTAAGGACCATTCCCCAACCCAAACCATTCTATAATTTCAACCAATTGATATAATTACCCTGTATCAGTGATAAAATGTTAAGGCCCCTGTGTCATTTTTCCACCTTGAAGCCTTAGGTAAACAGTTCTCTACATCATTATTTATCCCCAAAAGGCACAGCAGGTAAGAGAGACCATAGCTAAATGAACTGCCTACTGCCGCAAAAGATCAGTGTCAGAGGCAGCATCAGAAGTCAAGTTCTGCACCTTCTAACAAAATTTCTCAATGTAACTACTTTCACCATTTGCAGATATTAAAGATATGGAGACGTTGAAAAATGTCAGAAAAAACCCCTCCTTCTGTAAGGTTTCTGTCCCATTGTTTCCAGAAAAATACAGGAAGCTACAAAGGCAAACAGCCAGTTAGATATAGACACAGCCAAGGGATGCATTAGCAAAAATAATCACTGCCTGTCCTCAACCAAAGAAGATTTAAATTTTGCTCCTTGGCCTAGGCAGCCTGGCTTTCAGTCCTGAGGGGTTTTTTTCTCTCTTTCTTTGTACAATTTCCAGTTGCTCTGAATACTTTCCACATCTTTATGACTGGTAACTTCACAGCAGACTGTGGGACAGGCCTGTCCCTGGCCTGGGGTCAGATGCCAACCCTGGGAGCCACTGGGACTGTCACTGGTTCTGTAGCCATCCCTGTGGCTGGGGCTCAGGCACCACCGTAAAAACAGATTCATGTGAATTGGCAAAGAGTGCTTTCTACCCTAAACATGGTTTTTCAGCTGAACTTTGCATTCTGTGGAGATGCATTTTTGAAAACTAGAACTGAGCATAAAATCTCATTATTTAAGTGGCGTACTAGGTAGGTATGGTCTAAGAAACCTGGCAGTAACTTGCTCTGTTTGTGGCTTCTACTTTGTTAGACTCTGAGGAGCCATGAATCTATCTTGTCCTTAAAAAACAGAAAGAGGGGGCCTTTAAAATGAACATAATGCCTAATTTATATGCCACAGGAGCAGCATATCAAGGCCTCTGTGCTGATTAGACCCAGATGTTGGTAACAATGTTAGTGTTATGGACCAACTGCAGGTGTGGGAATAAATCCCTTTCCCTGGGACCCTGAGCAATCAGACCAGTGGTTTCTTCTGGCTCTCAGCTCACAGTTTTCAATTAGCACTACAATGGTATTGTTGTTCTCCAGCATTAGATCATATGTCATGTAAATGAAGTTGAATATACACTTTAACTTGACAAGGTGATTAAGGCCAAGGATACATATGTTCACTATTATAACATGATCAAGGTTAAAAAATAATAATAAAAAAATAGCTCTGACATGCCATAAAGTTGTTATTATTTTGGCTTATCGGTAGATTTTCACATTTTATTTTCATAAAACAGAACATAGTGCATAGCAGGGCTAGAGTAGAATTTGAATAAAAGGCAGACAAAAACATTAGATGTGTAAAGTTATATATGTGAGTGTGTCAGTATAATGTTTAATTATGGATATTTATGTTTTTATGTGACAGTCTGACATCTGAAAACTTGGATCACTCTTTACTTCCTTTCCCAGTTTTCTGTCCACTCTCCTTACCTTTTCCTCTTTCCTGTCAATGAATAGTGCATGCACAACTATTTCCACAGGAGAAGAAACAGAAATATTCCTGAAAAGCCATCTATGTTAGAGCAATGAATCCAGCTCATCAGTGCCAGAGGTTGTTTTCTCTATCTCCTTTGGGTTTCATGATATTTAGAACACCACCATGGCTCACTAAAACATATTAAGGGCTCTGGTAAGTAAAGGGGCCATACTCCTTTCCCACACATGCATAATTCCTATTAATGTCAACGGCCATTACCTCTGCTAAGAAGAGTGCAACTACTAATATTTTTCTTATATGCTCACTTTCATCAGCTTCTTTTTGCCAGAGCTGTGGGACTGTGTATTATTCAGTGGCAGCAAAACAAAAATAAAAGGGAAAACCTTGTGAAAGTAAAGTAAAAGAACGACATAACCAGCATAGAGACAGGTTCTGCTATATTGTTTGCAGGACAACAAGATGGTTTCTCTTTTCTGGTGGTACAAGGGAATTGCAGACACAAATCCTTTAGAGATACAGGAAATATAAGTAGTCCCTGAGGTTGTCAAGTGTTACCAAGGGTTATCAAACACCAATTACTTGCCACCATAGGCCATCACAAAACTTATTCTGGGACTTATTCTGAACTCAGGACAAAGTGCACAAAGACAAGATCCCACTGCTATACAGACCCAGTGAACCTCAACTCAGAAAACTACATTTTCTCTCCTAGAGAGCAGAGCTCAAGAGCTCAGGAGTTTATTACAAGAAGGACTATCATCTTTTCTACCATTTGCTTACACTCAGCAGTCAACAGTGTAGGTGCTTTTGGGTGTTCCTGGGCAATTGGACATGAAGTCACAAAGAAATATCCCTGAACGAGGTGCAACTTGGTGCAACAGCCATAAACTGCAGGCCTTGGATACTACATTCTGTTCCAATCCTTTGTTATTCTGCACATCATAATCTCCTATATGTCCCAGCTTGCAAGAAAATGGATACAAGAGCTGACAGGAATTATCTTGATGTACTTTCACCACTTCCATACTTTCCAACACAGAAGCCAAGGAAAACTGCACAGCACAGACCACATAAATATTCAATGAATAAAAGGAATTCTGTGAACTTCTATCAGTAACAAATATTTTCTAGATCTTGTTTGATCTGTTGTGTCCACTTCCCTTAGGTATGTCCCTTACTCTTTCCTTAAACTTTTCCTGCAAAGCCCTTGTGAGAAAGACTGCAGTTGTGTATCCAAAGGCTGTGACAAGATAAAGAATGAAGTACTGACTCTCTAGGTGTTATTGTTATATAGCTACATACCACTGTTACTAATCATAGACTCACAATTTGGTATCCCACCTTTTGTTTCAAAAGCATTGAGAAACATGTATTCTACCTATGAAGAGTAATAATTCAAGATGGCCAGAGAAAAATAAATCTGGTTGGTGTAGGATTTGAGAACTCAACATTTCTTTGCTGCACAGGTTTGGAACAAAACCTAAGGGAACTCATATATTTCTCTATGGGGAGTTGCAGATCCTAGGAAGTCTGGGATTTCTGACTTGGAGGAAGACAGGGGAGAAAAATAGCACAAAAGTGGCAAAATTAAAAACACAAAAATCCCAGAAACACAACCAAGCCAGAATCTTACCCGGGCTTTATTAGAATTTACAGTTCAGTCCTGGGAAGCCTTTGAATTTCCAGGAGTTCAGGTGTACTGAAAAAAGATATTGTCTGACCTGTTTCAACTATTTCTGGTTATAAAAATTGTGAGTAATATTCTACAGTGATGAAGTATCAAGATTATGAAGAAATTAAGATTACTTATAATCTAGAAACCTGTCTCATAGAGTTTTATCCACCCTATATTAACTCAGGACACTGAAAAGTCCTAGAATAGGTAATGTGGGAAATTAAAAACTTCAGCTTTAATAATTGATTAATGGGGATCACTGGCATGCTCACTTACAGGTGACAGGTCTCACATAAACAATGGCCTATTTGTGGCTTTTACACAGGAGATGTATTGAAAATCATTCACCTCAGTTAAAAAGCACTGCCTTAGTAACAATGTCAACATAAATTAACTTCAGCAGAATTGTAAGTAACAGAAGTTAGTAATGATTTAACTTACAAAACTTACAAAAAGGCTTAAGAAATTTATACATTTTTGAGGCACGAAACCATAAACTTAATTTAGGGACACGGTTCTTCTGGCTTTGTCTTCTGAATGTTCCCTCAAATGGTGTGCCCTGTATGGTTAACAATTCTCCTGAACAGCAATTAATCCATGCTGACAAATTTGTCAGATGTATTGGAGTAATCAACTTAAGTTTCAACGAATTATTCCCAATTTACCTGAACAGAGGCTTTTGTGAATCATTTTAGCAGTAAATTATCATAATAAGAGTGCTCACATTGGTATATAAAAGTTTTATTGATATTTGACTTCTATATGGAAGCTTTAGATTTCAGAGGTTGCAAAGATTTTCTCTTCTCTCATGCAGCTGGATATATTCCTTGAACTGATGAATGATGAAGCAATTTCTACACAAGATTTTTCTCTGGCAAAGATGTTCAAAACAGGAGTGCTCCTCCAGGAATTTATTCTACCAGCCTTAAGAGAAATGTTAAAGACTCAGGGTCAGAGGAGGCAGTACAGAAAGCAGCTACCTCCAGATCACAGCTAGCACAGTGAAAGACAGAGGGAAAATAATCCAGAACTCTTAACATAATTTCTTTTCTTGGTTTTCAACTGTACCACTTTCCTTTTCACTTTTTACTTTACTCACTTGCCTAGACACCAACTCACCTTTTAAACTCCTAAAAACAGTGACCACAAAGGCAAAGTTAAAGGTGTAGTCAAGTAAAGTCACAGCATGAAGTCACGGCCAAGCCAAGAGTTTATTGTAGCAAGTGTTGATTCATGGCTGTTAACCACTGGGAGTAAAACAGAGCCAAGAGGTATGCCACTTAAAGATGGCTAGGTATGCCATTTTCCCATTGATTGGAGGAAAGGAAATCAGTGGTGTGGCCTCTGCTCCATAGCAATCACATCCCAGATGTGGGAGTGCTATTACAGCCCCACCATGATTCAAGCACTTTTGGTTCTGAGCAAAAGCAATGGGCTCGTTTAATCACAAGCCAGTCAAAAAATGGCAAACTGGAACTTAGATCATTCAGGGCAGGTGTCAGAGCACAGAGGTTTTTATGAACTTAGGATATGTAATAAACTTAGGCCATGATAATCGTGTGTAGCTCTCATCCTGAGATCTGGATCTTGTTAGCAAGGGAAGCACTAAGGAGCAAGGCCAGCCTTTGCATCCTGGGGAGGACAAAAGATTGGAGAAATGGAGAAGATGCTGTTATCCTGTTTTCTTTCTGATGACAGGAGATTAGTGAGTTCAAAGGAAAGTCCGTAGAAACAAAAGCCATTTCTATTGTTATAAGAAACTCTCAACTCCCTCAAACTCTTCTGCTAATAGTTTATTAAAAACATGCAAGAGTGGTTCAGGCTCTTAAGGCCTTCCAAGTGTAAGTAAAATACTTTTCAAACCAAAGACAAGTACTCAGATGCAAGCCACATGCACAGCAAACACTGTAAACAATACTTACCTAGAGTGGCTTTAATAAGTCATCCATCAAAGAACTAAAAATACCCAACTCAAAAAGACCCCTCCCAAGAATCACTGAGCTCAGTGGCTGAGCTGTTTACACTAAAGGCCATTCCTTACTCCTTATTCATGTCCTAGCAGTGAACAATAGCAATATTATGCTGAAAAGTTGAGTCAATCTATCCCACCTTTCACCAATATCTTCGTGAACCAATGAATCCATGGGGATGGGTGGCATTATTCCACAAAGTATTATGAAAACAGGCAGCATTGTTAGGCCCACAGTGCATTCATTACTGATAACCAGGTAGAGTCGCAGCATAAAGGAACATATTGCAGGTGAAGAAAAGAGAGGTGTTCTGCAAACACACACAGAGGAAAGAATATCCTTTTTGTGCTGCTTACTCACAGTGAAAGTATAACTGATTTTCACATTTAAGCAACAGCTTCCTAAACATAGCCTTGACAAACATCTGCCTTTCCTTCATTTTGCCGTCTGTTTCTGAAACAAGTCTGACCACTGCTAGGATGAGGAATTTGAAATTAAACATAGGATGCTTGAAAATCAAATGTATGTTTTGTAGCTATGCCTTGATTGTACTGGGAGATCTAGCCTGAAGGCCAAGCATGGCTGAGGTTGCAAGGGGAGAGAGGGGGTGGAGAACAGAGTGGTGATGAAGGCAGAGGATGAGACTGAAGACCCTGCACAGATGTCTGGTTAGTGCAAGAGCATCTCTCACTGGCCAAGATGAGGCAATGACCTAGAATAAATTTGCCTCTCTTCTGGATGAAAAACTTAGTCCTCAAGCCACCAGAAATATCTTGAGACACAAAAAAAATTTGTTATAAAATCATGGATGATGCCTGAGCAATTACTAACAATGAGGGTTATGCCTGACTTATATTAATGCCTCACACACTGCATGTGTTTGTGCCTCTATTAAACCTAGAGATGCACATGAATGGCATATTTCATACAGATGACACACCAGAGAGAGTGAGAGACCACACTCCTATTTCTATTTAACCCAGTTATGGAATTTTTTTTTTTTTTTTTTTTAGATGTTACATTCGACTTAAATCTATTAATCAGGTACAGATCAGGGTTTAGATTTTAGCAGTTACCATGGGATGAACAGTAAAGTGGCAGCAGCTGTAACAGCAGTTCTTATGTTTTAATGTAACTGTTCTGGAAATGAGCTGTACACACAACCCACACTGTCTATTTCTAGCCTAGAGGAGGCTTAGGAGTAGGAAACATAGATTAAAAGGGTCTTACCATCCATTCATGCTAGGTACCTTACAACCACATGATAAAAACAAAGTCTGGCTAGCAGCTGATAACCTCATTTAGTATTAGCTTTAACTTACAGTAAACCTCTCAACTGCAGTATCCCCCCTCTGTCATTTATATCTACTGGACATATGTGCTGAAAGTGAGCATAAAGTAACTACATCTTACTCAAATGTCATACACCCCTTAAGTGCAAATTAACTAGGCCCTGTGTTTATTACAGTGCAGCTTTCTAGACCTCCTTGGGTTTAGGGTCAGTTGGTGTTTCTTTATGAACCCCTTTATGAAAGTTTTCAGTGCTTTATAGCTCAGCTATTAAATTTTGCTGCAGGCTGAAGCTTCGTACAAAAGGTTTAATTCTAGAAGCTTATTTTTTTTAAAATACATTTTCAAAGAGACCTCTTTGGTCATTTTTAAAACATAAAAAGGTACCCAAAAAAAAAAAAAAAACAACCCAAAAAAGAAGTTAATTGGTTTTAGGCCATCTTTAGGGCTTACCATAATTCAGAAACAACTTAGAGCTGGCTATTTTTTGTGTTTGAAGCCTGTCTACTGAGTTTGTACTGAGACTTTTTATTGCATTTCTAATATGCATGTCTATAAATAAGTAGTCCTACACCTTTTTATGGTTATTACAGTTTATTTTTCACCCCCATGGGCTGAAATCCTGCTTGTCTGACTCATGGAAAGTAATCCATACAAACATGATAAGCAGTTCTAGGCTTCCACTTTTAGCAATTAAATTCTAGAGAACTAAATCTTTGCTGCATTCAGTTGTGTTCTTTACATTTCATATTAACATAGAATTTCAGTGATAAATGTTGCTTGACACTTCTGTATTTGTGCTGAAATTAATTCCTGCCCTGGCCACTCTGACAGTTTTATTTCCAGTTTTAGGAAGATGTGCTTGTCAGTAGTGCTGCCTAAACCTGATCCTACTCTAACTGCCCTGTTTTCTGTATGCTTCTGGTCCTGGAGTCAGGCAAGACCACAGTTTGAATGTTTAAAACCTCTCAAACTGCCCCCTTGACATGTGACTGGCACAACAAATCAAGAGGAACAGATTATCCTTAGGGCATCACAGGAAGGAGACCAGGATTGCCATTTCATCTCTGCATTCTGTGTGAGCCTACCCACAGAGAGGAGGAGCTCTTCCTTCCAAAGAACTATAAATGAAACCAAAACACGTTTTCAAAAGCATCTCTGTGAATACCCACACTGGAGAACTTGAGAGCAAAAGGTGCCAGGAGCTCTACCAAAAACCTCCCCACCTCTGACTTTTTACTTTGGATCTGAAGAGCTGTGAAACCCCCAGCAGCAAGTTCAGCTGTCCCAGTCCTGGTGTAACTTGTACATCCTTCCCTCACCAGCCCCATCAAGGCATTAAACTACATTTAGTGCAGAAATCTGTTTCTTTTCAAATGCTTAATTTCTCCTCCTCTTATCTGGGAGCCAACCAAGGCCTATCTTCAACTGAGCTTCCTGTCCCTGGGGAAGGTGCCCTGCAAGTCCAAAGCTCTTGTACATGTTACACCTAAGGTCAGGGTGACCCTGAGCTCAACCAAGCAAGGAGAGTGACACTTAAGGTGTCAGCATTGCTGTGCACATCACATGATCTACACAACAGGAACAGCAAGAAAGGGAAGTTCCTGGTAATATGTGATAAAAGAAGAAACACATGTTTATAAAAAGACAAAGGAAGCAAGGGAAAATAAACAGAAATAAAATTTTGCATGCTCTCTTTTTGGTAAACCTCAGGGCAAAAGTCAGTTTTGAGCAGAAAAAAAAAAAATCTATTGCATAATAAACTAAGATTTATTAACATTGTTAGGATAGCCAATATAAATGTTAACCTATACTTCACCTATAAACTTAAACTTTTATGAGATGGTTCCATCCTAGGGCTGAATCTCTCTACAGCCACCCCTTCAGGTCTTGTCTTTCTCTAGTACATTCTTTCTGCATAACAATTCTATCATATAGTTCTTCCTTTACATTAATCACAGCACATCTTGATTACTGCAACATTATTTTCTTAGCCTTGACAAAACAAATCATTCTCCCATCCATTAGGGATATGCCTGGCAAAAAATATTTTCTAGCCTATTTCTTGTAACCATTTCACTCAGTCTTTTCATTCTCTTCTGTTGGCATAATTTTCATATTATATCAAATATAAAACTACCTGTTGTTTTTGTTAATAACCTCATAGCTGATCTCACTCACACTTCCTATCAGCTCTTCTTCATTAATGAGTTGTTTCCTCCCATCTGGCCTATTAAAATTTCAAACAAGTTCGTGCTTTGTCCCATAGGTTGCCCTCACAGTCCTCAAAACAAAAAGTGTTCATGTCTAGAGATAATATTAATTTTGGTGTTCTTCTTCAAACTGCTCCTTAAAACTTCCTTCTCCTGGAAAAACCTGGAAAACCTGGAAAAACTTCCCAGTGATTAAACCACCTACCAGTCTGACCTGTAATTTCCCTTGGTTTCCCTGGAATATCCTCAGTTCTGTCTGCAGCTATATTATGTCTCTTCTCTTGGGCTCAGATGCATAATCAAATTGCCACAGCTTAAAGAAGTCCACGTGTTGCCTGAGCCAAAGCAGTAAATGGCAAAGTTTTAAGTCACAGCACAGTGGTTAAAATGAGCCAGCTTAAACTTCAGTGAAATGGGTAGAAGAACATAAGTTTGCATCATGACAGCTGAGAGTATGCATGCAGAGAGTCATCATGGAAACCTGTTAGATCATTGCAACTTAACTTTGTGTCTGGAGCTTTACACATGGAACTGTGTTTGGAGTAAAATCTGAAGGGTTTTTGTTACAACATGGAGCATTTAGATGTCCTGTCTGGGTCAGAGATTCTAGGATTTATTAGTGGGGAGTGAGTAACTACAAGAAATGGCACTGCATAAAAACGATGTTGCTTTGTGAACAGCCAAGTGTGCTGCTCCTGAAATAGTCTCTGTTCTTATGACACTCCTGATGTAGTGTGCTTCTCAAGAGCTGAGAGCACATCACACTGTTTATGGATCAAATATTTCTCTCTAGTCAAAGTCATTTTGCCCATGCATTTGACTTCCACAGTTTTCTGGAATTCAAACACCTTGCTTTCTCCTCTCCTGTAATTTTTTCCACTCCTTCTACTTCTTCCATACCTAAATCACACCTTGAACATACTTTCTTCTCTTCTTCCACACCCTACCTTGTTTTGCCTTCTTGGTTGTAGCAGAAGCCCTGAGTACAAGAAACTGAAGGAGTGTTTTTCATTCTCTAAAGCTCTCAAGATTTGGTACTGCCAACATGACAGGGGCAACTCCTGGAATAAATAAAACTTTTAAAACCATTTTTATGTCAGAGTTCCTATTGTTTGGGACTTAGATGCAGTCTCAAAATCACACAAGAATTTGTAACCAAGATCATGCCAATACATAAAAGTACATTCTTTCACTTTTGATAATGAAGGGGACACAGGCAGAAGTTGAAGACATCTCAACAAGAGCTACTGAACAGTTTGAAAATATCAGAGGATAAGGTGTTTTGAAAAGGAGATAATTTCTAGGCTTGCATTCTCACCTCCGTAAGGGCAACCTTTCAGTACTTCTACCTGGTGTGTCATTCTCTCTTCTCTGACTCTTTGAGCTTCTAAACTACCTGAAGAAGGAATCCTGGCTGCAGGATTCCTAAAATACATCTTTATACATACTACACCTTTATACATACTACATCTTTATACATAATCCATGTGGCCAGGGAGACATGAGAAAATTAATGATCAATCTCTTGATGAGCAGGAGTAGATAGGAACTGGCATATTGGTTTTTAAATAAAGAATTCCCTCCATCAGCAATACAGGCTTGTAGAGGCAGCTATTAAATGCAATTCTCAGAATTGCTATGGTGTCTCTGGAATAAAGTCTAACTGAAAAGGGTTATTAAAACTTGTCTCCTAAATTGTTTAGCCAGAAAATGCAGCCAGAGGTTCTGAATGTGTAAAGGAAAGCATATGCACATGTTCAATTTCAGATGCTTTCAGAGAAAAAATAATTAATCTTCTCTGCAATCTAGTGAAGCAAGAACATAACCCTGTGAAAAACTACACTATCAGGGGGAAGGAAGACAGGGAGAAAGACAGAGAAGAGGAATCAGCCTGGCATGGTTAAATGATTTGCTCATGAACAAGATCCATCATCAGACTTAAAGAATGACCCAGCTTCCACGGAGTTCCAAAGAAGGATTTTAACAGTTCCAAGCATGATTCTTGAATGCAGGAAGTGTGTGATCCTTATGTAGCTGTCATTGTTTAATAGTTCTTTACACAGATCCCACAGTTTAGGCTAAGAATCAAAGTCTATTTGATTTGCCATTAAGGATATTTTTTCCAATATCACTGTCTAAAAAAATGCCAAAGCAAATATTACGAGAAGACAAGTCAAGTCATTTGCCTTCCTGCAAGCAGATTAGCCAAACACTGATAATACTGTCACTCTAGATTTCTATATTAAAAAGAAAAACAAACAAACAAATAAGAACTCAAATAAAACCAAAATATCCCAAATCCTAAAATGTGGCTGGCTTCAAAACAGCTTGGCACACATGTGCTTGGCCGTTTTCTAGATCATGGTCACAACTGTTGCTACAAGTGCAAATATTTATATCTAGATCATTCCAGATTTATCAGTATTTCCTTTGAGGTGGGAGAAAAGGTAACTTTGGATTTTTCCCTGGTTGAGGAATTTTCTGAGGTGAGGGAACTCTCATTTTCCATTGCAGATTACCTAGGTCTGTTTGTAGTAGAAGAGACTAACCCTCTAATTATGCGTTTTCTATTTTTCTAAGGTTCTCAGCCTATTTATTTCTGCAGAAAAGTGTATCTTTAAATTGTGAAAATCACTCCATAAATTCTGAGTTAGAGCAGTCAAGGTCTGATACCTTATCTGTGCTCTTACTGTGTACAAGGTCACATCATCAGCATGTAGATGTACAGAATATTTCATGAACTATACAGCGTTGACAGGTCATTAATAAAAACTGCGAAAGTAAAAGCCCTCTAATTAGCTCCTGAGGTAACTTTGTGTGTAACATTTTCACCCCAGATTCAACACCATTAAACAAAATGACTGGTGTTTGCTCTCTAATGTAGCCAGAGAACCATTCTACTGTAGTTAAACTCAGCCAAATTGAGGGAAACTTAGATAGCAATATGTTGTGATTTATTGGAACAAAAGGCCACAGTCAAATCAATAGAGATATTTCCCACATAAAAAATTATGATGTATGTCTGTAACAATATCAAGGTTACCTTGAAAAGAGCAATGTGGCAGGCCAAAAACACAACTAAAATAGGGTCAACACATTCTTTTTGATAGGAGCACTCATTAATTTTCGAGCAACCATGAGAAAACAGAAAACACAAACAGGTTATAATTAGGGCAGTACAAAAGGGTTACTAAAGCATCATTTCAAATGGTTGATTATCTCAAATTAGAAAGAAGATATTGTAATAAAGATCCAGCAACAGGTTGGAGAAGAGCCTACAGAAAGCATTTAAAGAAACACAGGGTAAGGTTCCCAGTGGTTATCACACTGACTAGAAGGTGATCTGAGAGCAAGGGGCCACTTCTTTTGTGGACTCAGTTTCTCCACTGCATTACAGACAACTGAAAGCACATTTTCATGAGCAATTTGTAAGGCAAGGTAAGGCTAAGTATCCAGGTGTTATCAGACAGAAGGCAAAATGCTTTTTTTAAGGCATTAACAAAAAGGCTTTTAATAGGAAAGGTAGGAATGCAAGATTGCCTGGGTGAGAATGTCTGGGTAGAAAAGGAGGGAAAAAAATACTTCAGCCTATATTTTGGTGAGTCTATTACTTTTTACTGTATGCTATTTGATATTTACAGTCACCTCAAATGCATTTGCATTGCTGCAGCTTTCTGGATTACTTGAGAGAAAGAGATTAATGAGAATTCGAGATGACCAGACAAACTAATCCAAGTGTGAAGAGACTTGTATACATGGACAAGAATTGCATTCTAGTGACTATCTTGTAACCTGAAAGTTCTTGGTATAAAAGTAGTACAAGGCCTTTTACATCAGTATCTAGGTTTGAATGACATGTTGAAAATCTCAGACAACTGGAATCTATTTTAAAGCCAATTAATAACCCAAGAATCTACTTCACTCTGATATAATAGAGAAAATTATTTTGTCAGTTTGCAACAACATTACATTTTGACATCTTTCCCGCAGATAACCTGAACTATGTGTGGTTTTATGATTTTAGGTCTCTCATAATTCTTCTAAATTGCAACACGAAATCTCAAGTCCATTGTTTTTACATCCTCCTTAGAGGGGCAAGTCTCCAGTCTTCAAATGATACTCCTTCTAAAATTGCACCCCAACTGCACCTTCTGCCACCCCTCATATTTAAGGTGAGTTATTTCCAGAGAGAGATGGTGGTCTGGAACATGGAGCAAAAGAACAGGCAGAGCTGAAGGCATGGGAGCCTCAGGTCTCACCCAGACTCTCATCCTGATGCCCACACAACCAAGAGGCAAGAAAGATGAACAGGAGGGGGCAAATTTTCTTCTATGTCAGTGACTTTTTGTGACAGTAAGGTAAATCTGAAGAGTTTTTAAAAGGTCACAGAGCCATTGTTTGATCCTAGGCAAGGTATAGTAATGGAAGGTGTATTCCTGGGAATCATTCTGAAGTGGCCCAAAGAGAATGCGAGACATAATGTCACTCCAGCCAGCTGCCCTGTGATTTCTCACTACTCAGGCTTAATAGCTCTCCTTTTTAGATGAACTACAGATGAAGCTGGTTTGTTATCTCTTTTTTTCCAAGTGGTAATCTCCCCAGCTATACTAAAATAGAACTATTATCACCACCAGTGTGGTTGTTACCATAGTTCCCAAGCAGAGGATTGCAGTAATATCCCAAGAGAACATTGGTCCTGAGCACTCAGGCTGTGTCTAGAAGTAAATAGAACTCCTTCCTACCATACCATGGACATGGTGGCAATATTTGTTGAACCTTTCCCAATTTGTAAATGGGTAACAAAAATCCAACCCATCTGCATAAAATGCTATCAGATCCTCTGCTCACAACAACTGTATTTCATTCTTGCATAAATACCATTGGGCAAAAAGAAAATAAAATTGGTGTTTATTGCGAAATGTTTAGCCTAAGTAGGAAACATGGAATCAGAGTACTATAAGAGAAACTCATTAGGATGTTATCCAGATATGATGGAGAAGTTACCTTCCAATATCTCTGAATACGAGAGATACATAGAAATAAATACAAAATATTATAACTTGTTATAAGTAATATATTTGAAGAAAATGCTAAAACCACAGGCATTTAAAGTTCAATAATGAAATTATTTCTGCATTATTTTGGTATTAACTTGTTAATCATATTAACAATTTTTTGATTTATTTAATAAATAAAAGTCCTATGCTGAGTGAGTGTCAGTGTTGTCTGTGGCAGCCATAAAAAATACCAACATAACAGCAGAAAGTTAGTGGATAAGTTTTACTTTAAATTGAAAGATATCCTAATTGAATAGTTACTACCTGCCATGCTGAAATTTTTTACTACAAGTAATTTAAGTAATGACTAATGTAAAGATAGCATCACCACTTTTTTGCATGATGTGGACAGCTCTCATTTGTGTGCTTATCCAGACTGAACCATAGAATGGTCTGAGTTGGAAAGAACATTAAAGATCATCTCATTCCAACCCCCTGCTCTGGGCAGGGACACCTTCCACTAGACCAGATTGCTCTGAGCCCCATCCAGCCTGAGCTTGAACACTTCTAGAGATGGGGCAGCCAAAAGTTCTCTGAGCAGCCTGTTCCATCGTCTTACCACCCTCACAGGAAAGAATTTTTTTCTAATATCCAATCCAAACCCACTATCCCTTTTCCTGTTTGAAGACACTCTCCCTTTTCCTGTCACTCCAGACTCTTGTAAATAGTCTCTCTTCATTGTTCTTGATGCTCCCTTCAGGTACTGGAAGGGGCAATTAGGTCAACCCAAAGCCTTCTCTTTTCCAAGCTGAACAATCCCAAATCTCTCAGCCTAACTGAGGTCCATGCTTCCATGTCTCCATGCTCATGGCTGCCCCTCCAGACACAGCACAGGTGTATCTTTCTACATGACAACCAACTTCAAGTGCCATCCAATGAACGTGATATGACCTAAACAGATGGTCAACCATGCTTTTTGTCTCCAGACTCTGTTAATCTGAGGGAGAAAGGCTGATAATTTGCAGCCTATCAATCAACCTCATTTTACTTCATGTTTTGCAGACATGTTTAGATGGTGTTGGTTGCTTGATGAATATGCACGTATATTTACTCCAAAGTTTGCAGCTTGATGTTCTTTGATAGGCACTTTCAGCATTTTCTATTCAAATGAACATAACTCTTCTATAAAAGTAGACTAAGTGTCAGCTCAAAAGCTGATTGAAAAGAATGTTTAAACGAATTGTAAGTTTTTAGTGAAGAACTAGAGACATACACTAGGACTATAGTGTCTTCTACTGAACAGCTTTTTAATTTTCCTTCTGGAGCTACTGAGATCTAGGGATCCTCAATCTGACTATTTCACTGATGAGCAGAGATATTCTATCATGTTGTGTTTTCAGCTGCCCAAACTGGACATCTGACTGGTTTCCAGGGCCCTCATTTCTGCTTCAGTCACTAAAAGAAGAATGATCTTTAATACAGATAAAATTCTGAGCAAAACTAGAAGACAAACACCACCTGAGAGTCATCTACCCAACACTGTGCATTGCTCTCAAGATCTCATCTACAGAGATGGTTACAGGAAGTGGATTTGATGGAATTTGAGAATGAAAAATGTGTGTGGAGCAGATACAGACATGATGTGTCAATCAGATTTAGCCACAGGAGGCAGCCAACCAAATGAGACCAAGCTGGATGGAAAAGGACCTCAACCAGTTCTCAGCTGGCATTTGTTTGGGGTTTTGTTTGTTTGTGGTTTTGTTTTGGTTTTGTTTGTTTGTTTTGTTGGGGTGTGGTTTTTGTTTGGTTTTGGTTTTGGTTTGTTTTGTTTGTTGGTTTGTTTTGTTATAGCTGAAAGTAAAGCATTAAAATTACAGAATACCAAGAGCCAATTAATTCTCTTTGTCTGGAGGAGCTGATCCTGACTGAAGAAATGAACAAATACAAAGCTCTGTTATAATATGCAGAAGAAAACAACATTTTGCTCTCTTCACCTAAATCTAAGCCTTCAGAGAAATCTGATGATCTTATTTAGTCCATAGATTAAGATCTCAGGCGAAATGTAATAAAATTACAATAAAGGTTATGTATCAATAAGGTGTCAGTTGTGCATAGGGATGAAGTATTCTAGTCATAATTAAATTTTAAATCTAATTATGATTTGAGGAGTCCTTTTAATTACATTGCAATATTTTGCTTTTGTAGGAAGATGATTGCTATAGCATCTTTTATTTGTAATTTTCTTTTAATTAAAAAATGTAAATAAATCAAAACCAGCTACTTAAAATCTTAAATGAAAAACAAACAAAAAATGCAGGAATTTCACCATCCAGGTCTTATCTACTGAATCACACCTAGACATAGTATGGAGGGCGAGAGGGGGGTGCCTAACAAAATGGTGGATTTTACATTATCATGTATTTCTTTCACATAACCAGAAATGGCCAAATTACTTTGGTCAAAGGAGGAAAAAAAAAAAGGAGCTTCCTCAGAGCAAAGAATGTCAGACAGGAAAGCTACAAACCGTTCTCTTCAAAAGGTGTTGGGACTGTAGGGCATCCTTTGAAAAGCTGCTGGAGGCTGACCTACACTGCACTCCTCCAGCCAATCCCACCAGCCTCAAATGTTCAACAGCACAGCAATTCCAGCTTACTCTGATTATTAGCACTTACAAGCCTCTTCCTGCTTATTTGTCCTCCTCCTGTTTCTTTCAAGCACTTAAGTCAGTTTGTATCAACTGCCTGGGTGCTAACTTTGTGTCTTGGCATAAGTAGTTCCTTTTTCCCTCTGGTATTAGACTTCCTGATGGGATGGTTTGAAAAGAAAAGTGTTTCTTCTTGGCCTTTATTTCTCTCAACAAAATATGAAAGTGTCTTTTAAGTCAGTAAGAGTCAGAAAAGAGTCTTTTAAGACAGTCTCAGCTTGCCCGAGCATTTCCTTCAGTCCGAGTTTGCTGCATAGAAGACACAAGAATTTTGTCAGGAGTGAGGAATGCCAGACAAATTTCCCAGGCCCTCTGCTGTGGCATAAATCTATCACTATTCCTATGATAAATATCTCTTTTACAATGCATTAAGACCAGTTTTACCTTCACCAGAAACTTCTCATATAGGAGGAGTCATCCACAACTGTTTCCAGGTGACCGTGTATGATTATGCAGTATTGTGTTCTGACTGGAAAATAGTCGTCCAGGGATTTTTTTTCCATCAGCAAGTTTCATTGACATATTTTTATACCAAAATTATTCAACCAAATCAACCCAACACTTGTAGTGGAACTTCATTGCTTAAGCTAATGACTCCTTTTCTGAGAAAAACTGCATTTTTTGAAAGGAAGTTATTTATTTAGTCTGCCATAATCTTTTATAAACTTATATTCTATCCCATTTTCTATTTATCCTTCATCTTTACAGTATTTTACAAGCTTTTCTTTAAAGCCTGACTCACAACTGATGCTGGACAATTAGGCTTATAAATACCCAGATAGTCTTTTTCCTCTCTTAGTATATATGTATATTGCAAATACATATGTACATTGATATGTGAACACACTATAGAATTATTAATTTTTTACACAGTACTGTCCTGACTGGGCAGCTGTTTCTGCCACAACACATGAGAAATCAGATACAATTTCTTCAGAGTAGTGGATTGGAAGTTATCTGCTACCCCAAGACTTGAACAGGTTAAAGGCTTTTAGCCTTGCGATAGTTCTGTGTGTAATCTCCACTTTCATTTCCATTCATTTGTTCCCATTAGCTGACCTACCTTTGCTTTCCTTATTAAATATAATTTGGTTAATGGCAAAAGACAATTTTTTTTCTTTTGGGAGGATACTCCTATGAAGTAGAATAACTCTGTTTTGTCTTCCTTTAGTCTCTTCTTATTTATATGATTGGGTAAAAGAAACCCTTACTTCTTGTTTGAATGTTCTTTGCAAATCATACCATACCTTTCCTACTGATAACTCTGAGTTTATCAATACAACTCCTGGCCTTTAAGACACAGTTTTCCTTGTTGCTCACTCCACTCTTTCATTTATTTAGGGTTTTTTCTTATTTCTACTGTACAGATACTTAGAGATTTTATTTATTTGCTTTGGGGGTTTTTTGTTTGTTGTTTTGGTTAGAAAATGTTTCCCTTTTTGCTGAGATAAAAATTGTTAACAGATTTTGAAATGTGGATTAAATTCTAAATTTCTTCTGTGCTTAAATCCATACTTTCTCAGCCCAACTAATTTTAGAAACTACATCTATTAGATTTTGGGTTTTGAACTGAACCGTATCCAGTCATTTAATTTAAATTCTATCAAGTCATGGTCACATTTTGAAAGGGTTATTTTCCCTTAAAGTTCCAACTAATACAGATTCCCAGGTGTTCACTGAATTTCATTGAAAGAAACAATCTTTCTCCCCTCTAATCTCTGGACTCCAAGAGATGCATGCTCCAGACTCCAGCAATATGCCAAACACCAACAAGAAGCTGGTTTAGCAGATAGTGGTCATTGGGTTTGACTTTTTCCCTCAGACTCATTAAAAGTTACCAGAGTGTAACTTAGATTGGATAACTGCAGTGCTCCACTTAGATAAATGAAG
Source organism: Phylloscopus collybita (assembly GCA_027886175.1). Classification (NCBI taxonomy): domain Eukaryota; kingdom Metazoa; phylum Chordata; class Aves; order Passeriformes; family Phylloscopidae; genus Phylloscopus; species Phylloscopus collybita. Next base: position 6,438,409 of record JAJNNQ010000016.1, read on the forward strand.
GTATTGTAAATACTGTTAAGAGTTCATGTTAGCACATCACCATGACCCTCAGAAAATTTCATTTTTAATCAATATCCCAACTTTTCTGTTAATAGTTCTGGATTGTTGACTTTTAACTTTAAAATGTAAAAATTTTAAAATTTAGCATGAACATTTTCTAATTTTGCAATTTATGTGTCTAATGCAACATTATAATTATAATTGTGCATCAACAGTCTATGTAGAACCTGAAGGTAATTTTAATAAAGTTCTTAATTGGGACTATTTTTGAGGGCAGCTTTTGTTACATGAAAATGATGTTTTCACATCAGCAGAAGACTGTATATTGGCATTCATATGCAAGATGTTTCTGTAGCATTCATGAACCAGTGGATCTCACAAGGACTTTAAAAACTCTGCTTGCCTTGAATCAACAATAAATTAACATCTTATATTTACAAAGTCACCCACAACCAGCAAAAACTTTTGTAACTGAAACAGATGAAGTGAAAAGAGCCAAATAAGTAAAATATTTGACTTCTACATTTGGTATATATTGGCAGCATCTGGCCTTGGAGGGAGAAAAGATTAGGCCAAGCCTGGATAGTTTTGATCAGATTCCTCAATTTTTCAAGAAGTCCAAAAATATAATTCTTCCAGAAGCAGTTTGCTGATGGGGGCCAGACCTGAACAGCAACAGCACTAAGTTCTTCCTTAGCACAGTGCCATAGGGAAAAAATGATCACAATTATTTTTGGCCTGGGTGCAACTGGAGCTGTTGCCATTGCTGTCAGACCTTCCCCCCTACCCCAGCAAAGGTCACCAGCCACCAAGGAGCCTGCAGGGTTTGTGCTCCTCACCCGCAGCAGCTTGGGGCATTCAAGGAAAATGCCATCATCTAACTCTGACTTCTGTGAGTGGAGGGCAAGGACAGAGCCCTTTCTTCACTGTGGAGGTGACTGCAGGGGCTGGGGACAGAGCTGTGCCACTGTCACACCCAGGCAGGCTGCTCAATCAGAGGAGCCAGGTGGACAGGGAACAGTACCACAGTCACTGCCAGGCTGAGCCCCGTGAATTCCACTGTCACTGCTTTAGTGGATGCTTTGTGGTCTGGTTGATCCTGAGTGGGTTTCTTTAAAAATGCGCTGTGGTGGTGTAACATCCACTTAAAAAAAAAAATCCCTTCTAAAATTCCCTAAGGCTTCAGTAGAAGCAGGATTAGACCAGAGCCAGACACATCTGAAAATCTGCCCTCTGAACACACTGAGCAGGTCAGGGGTGGGAGAGGAGCAGCGTTTTACACTTAATGTGACCATTTCAGTGCCAGTTTGATAACACAGTTTTCTAAATGTGCCATCTTTACAGAACTGAGCTTGCTTTCATTTTTTCTTTCTATCCTCCCCCTTTTCCCCTCCAAGGTTTACTTAGATTTTCTTTTTTGTTGTTGGGTTTTGTTTTTTGTTTTTTTTTTTTTTAATATTACTTCTTTTGGACCAGAGGAACAGTTACTGTAGTGCTCTTTTGCAACTTGGCTCTGGCCAGTGTCTCTGGGTGCTCACAAAGTTCATGTTCTGCTGCAATAACTCCCACCCCAGTGCACGCTGCCATCGCAGCCCTCTCGCCGAGGAGCTCAGGAGATTCCTACACTAATTGTACCCCCGCCAGTTGCCAATTTCCCTGCAGCAGCACAAGCCAGACTTTCTTACAGGCTGTTAATATTTTCCACTCCAGTATCCATTGCCAAATTCTCCCACGGCTTGCTACAAGTTTCCTGACAAGATACTCTTGTAGCACGACATACAGGAGATGCAGGAAGGCAGCTGAGGCCAGGTTCCCACTGCTCAGGACCAAAGGAGGGCCTGGGCTGCAAGGTGGGACCTGGCTAACTTGCTCTTCCCAGAGAACACCTGGCCATGGCGGGTTGTGACCCAAATCAGAGACAAGACGCTTCCTGGGAAAAGCAGACACGGGTGTCACTGGCAGCTGTGGAAGAGCCAGAGCACAGCTCCAGGCCAGCAGCAGTGACTAAGCCATGCCAGGCCCAGAGCAGCCCAGGGGACATGGTGACTCAGAGGCACACCTCTGGCTCCCCGTCCTTCCCCCACTTTCCCCGGCGCAGACAGGGTCGGCCACAAACAGCAACGCGCCCCCACAGCTCCCTGAGGTCACACACTATGACGGGGTGTCTGTGCCCAGAAATCCTTTCCTGGACTCCTCTGCCCACATCTGGAGCTGCTGTGGGGCTGGGCAGTGATGGAACACAGGCCAACCTAGGGGAGACAGCCAAAAGGAGAGCTCAGATCTGCCCAAGCCAAGGGAGCCCTGTAGTTAAAAACCGATCTGGCAGGAGACAGGAGACAGCAGAAACTGTGTCTTTGCTGGCCAGGAGACAGAGAAAGGGACAAGCCATTGCTGGTGCTTGAGAGAAAAATAGGCCTAATGCTACAGCAGTTTGTGGGGGGCTAAGAACAATGCCCTGCCTGCCCAGCAATAAAGGGGACAGGCAATACGAGTCACTTGAGTGCACTCATTCTTACTGTAACGCAGAGGAAAAAGAATAAATAACTCCAAAAGCTGGTTTCAGAAGCTGCATTATTATTTTCCCAAGGAAGCTGGGCAAAGTGGTGATCTGCACATCAGTCAGTGAGAAATGATGCCTGGTGCAGATGCAGGACCTGGGATGATTGGTGTGGAGCTGCCACAGAGCCTGCCACCTCTGCCATGGCCATGACACTGCAGCAAAGCTCAGCTGGCCACCACAACCCTCTGCGAGCTCTGAACCCCAGGGAATGATGGCAGAGGCAGGCAGGAACATACCCAGGAATGGCACAAACTTTGCTGACAATGCTTTTGATGCTGTAAAGCTTCAAGCCCTGAGACCTGGAGTTGGGTTTCTGAAAATACCAAAAGGCTTGCATGTTTAACCTACAAGTATTTTGAAAAGTACGCACAAAAAAAGCCAAATCCACAAAAACCCCAAGCTAACCAATCCTGTAAACACTCATGACTTTTAAATTTGCCTTGAAATTTTTAGGTGGGCTAGCTAGTGATGCCACATACCAAAAACACCTCAGAAAAAAGCTGCAGCATATACTACACTCATTCTTCTGCCAGTCAAAAATATGTTCATTTTTAATAAAAGGACTAAGGAAGAGCTGCACATCCCGGTGGAGGGAATAACTTCACAGCACTGCATGTTTCTTTTGCTCAGACAGCCCCATCTTCCTCTGTCACCTGCCCCAGGGTGCACATACACACCTTGCACCCCTGAAGCAGGGGAACCTTGCCTGTTCCCTTATGGATCCAAGCTGGATTTGGGGGATTCCATCAGGTCAGCATCTAGTGAGGAAAAATGAGCTCCTGGAACCACGGTACACTCCACTCCTCTTATACAGAAGTAGCCAAGAGCAAGTATTTAGTAGGTAACACGCAGTTTTGTTGTGTATTTCCAAAAACATTTATCCATTTTTTTTTTCTGAATCCTGGATGCAGCCTGATCATCACAGAACCATTTCCCAGTCTGCCACAGCCTGTTTGGTTCAGTAGTTTCCACAACACCATAAGTGTCAGTTTATCTTTGCTGCTACATCACCCTTTACTCCTTGTTCACAGATCCCTTTCCCAGACAGCTCCTATTTTCCATGCAGCAGAAGCAGTCTCAGACTCTCAAACTTATTATGACTTTTCCCAGTCATTGTCTCTGTGTTTGCTTCTGCTTTGGAAGGGCACAACTTCTCCCCACTTGTTGATTTCCCTTCATTCTTCCAGACCTCATCTCATGTAATTTTGCCACAGTTTTACTGCCAGATCACTTGCCAAACCACTTGCAGATTTTTTTTTTTTTTTTTGAGCTGCTCTGCAGAGGTTCTGTGCTTTGGTTCTGTACAAGCCTCTCAGTATCAATTTTTTCCCCCTTGTCCTCTACCAGCCAAAGATTATCCATATAAAGCAATTTAAAACACACCATTAAAAGGCCTCCTTGCCATAGTGTTCCCAGTTATTTTAGGTTTAGGCTTCTATCCTAGATTACTATAATATTTTTTTAAGTTCATTTTTCCAAGATCAAGTCCAAAAATATCTGATCTGACAGGCTATGGTAGAACACTGCAGAAATACCTTCACAAAGCTCAGGAGTAGCTGCATGATTTACAGCTTTTGTTCCCTGTTTAGTTCAATGTTTGGAAACGCTGGGATCTAAGCACTTGATCCCAGTTGTTTTTGCTGATTTGATTCACAGCCCTTTTTGGCAGAGAGTTGCTGTCTTCTCAGTGCAAAGGACTAGTCTAGCTGAAGTATTGACAGAGAGTGACACTTCCAGAAATCAGGTTACTCGGCACAAAGAAATACTTAAGGGGTAGAACATGGCAGCAGTGCCTGAGTCTGGGCAATAAGTAATTCAAGCTCCTAAAGAGAGAACCTGTGCTGACATAAAGATGGACCAGTGGCTGGAGGTGATAAAGTAGCAAGGTTACCCAGGCTGTGCAGCAGAAAGTTTTACAAGGCCCTGAGCCAAACTGAGCACCAGAAGTGCTGTTGATGCACTAGAGTGGTGTGGTATAATGATAAATAACACTGCTGCTGGAAATGCTGCTGTCCAAAATGCTCCACACTGAGCCAAGTGCTATTCTGAAATTTTGCACCATGACCCCAAGCTTTGTAGCTGCTGAGCTATTCAAATCAAGTTCAGACACTTGATAGATCCATTGAGTTAATTAAGGGATGTAAATTGTGTCTGGTTGTTAACTAGGACAGGAGAAACAGCGGAGGGAACAGGGGATGGCAAAGGAAATGCATTGAGATTACACAGGGATTTTGTTTTATTCTCAGGAATAAAGCTTGTTTTAATGAACAAAATGGGCAAGGTGGAGACATAATGTCATTTCATGAAGGGATTGAAAGAGAAGACAGAGCTCTGGGCAAGTGGCAACACCTTAATCTCAGAGCTATTAGAGGGCTGGTTTTAGTAGAGGAGAATTGTCTGCAAAACATAATATATGTAATATATTTTAGTATCATGTAACAAAACTATTAAGCTGCTATTAAGCAATCTCTGGAGTGAAAAGGACCTGGTATCAGGTCATGGCCAAGGATTTTATTGGTCTGCAGGAACATTGAGGAATATATTTAAAACGTTGATTAATCCCTTAGACCCCAAGCGTGGACTCTATTCCTTTTGGCATATGTGGCTTGCATCTTTGAATAGGTAATATGACATATTTATGTATGAGATTATCAATTACTATGTGATGAGTGATTAAATTTATATGTTCAAAACCTGATGGACTTTGATTGTTTTCCATTTTAAGAAACCCGTGCTTTTATGGAAAGCATAAATCATCAACCCATTCTTAAAAGGCAATGATTGCAGAATAATAATTTATAATACCAACATTAGTATCAATTATTCTGCCTGTAAGAACAATTCCTGCATACGCTAAAATATGAATGTGAAAGCAATCACATTATATGTTCTTTTGCTTCTGACTTCAAAGGCTCATGCACTGCCATTTCTGAAAGGGGCAAAAGCTTTTATAGTCACATCTAACTTCACTTCTGATAATGCAAATATCACACACTTTGACATTTTACCACTGGATACACTAAATTCAGCAGTGTGTTCGGTCACTACCAGTAACTAATGAGAAATTGGAGCAAGACTGGAGAGGGAGAGAGTCCAACAAAGAACTTTGAACCAATAAAATAATGCAACAGAATTCCAGATAATAAACTAAATCTCTTGTTTTCCAGAGCAATAGGTAAAGCAGGTGTGTGTATTGATAATCCACTAGGAGTTTCTGGTTCTTGCTAGTAAGTTAGCCTGAAGGATTATAAATTACCCCAGACAAAGCCTGAGGTGATTATGTAGTTCCTCTTCAAGTAAAGATTCCCTTGACCTAAAAGTGGGAAGTGCTCTGATGTTAGTGGAAGGTATCTGACAGGAAAATACACCCCCTTGGCTTGTTATGATCACATTAGGCACTGGCTTGGCAAATATGTCCTCAAACTTAAACAGCAAAGCTTCAGCAGAAGCTTCTTTTATTTTATTTTTTTTTTAGGAAAAAAAGTACAGCCAAGAACTATGCTGACTTCAGAAATGAGCATGTTCACATAAAGTAAGAACTGACCTAAACCAGATCATTATATTCTCTGAGGTTTGTAAAATAAAATATTTAAAAAATGGTTTTGTATGTCTCTGCACTTCAACACTCACTGGAGAGACTGCAGTTATAGGTTCTTTGGAAATGCAAATTAGACAACAGCGCCTGATTTTGCCTGGCACAAGAAAGGGAAGCGCTAAAATATTTTGTGATGGGTCTGAGCCAGAAGTCTAGAAGACTACATTTAAAGCTAGAGGTTTAGATTGATCTTTAAAAGAAAAGCTATTGTCACAGATTTTCTATTCCCACTGAATTCAGGACATACTGAAATCTCCTGAAAGCTGATATTCTCTTGAGATTTTCTACCTCCTATTTTCCATCAAGTTTGTACAAAAGCACTACCTCATTTCATGGCTAATTTTGAAAACTTGCATAAGAAATGTGAGACCAAACCACAAAGTTTGGATAGTGATCTGTACTTTCTGCAAGTTTGTGGGGGGAGTATTAGAATCACAACTGCACCATTTTGAATAACTCCCACTAGGTCTGAACTGAAAAATAAAACTAGGCTTGTCTCTAAACACTGGAACAAACTCTGGTCCAAGTTATGTCCAGCAAAATAAGAGGGGGGTGTTATTGGCCTGTTTTTCTTTTCCTCATGGGGCTATTTAATGGATATATATCTCTTCCATCACTGAACATTTGCAAATTAATGTCCATCCATTTTGTAATGCTTCCCTAGCACTGCCCTGTACTTTACGTCAGCACACATATTTCTATTCAAGAGATCGTTACTATTATTTTAAAACAGATGGTTTGAACATAATCCACATAAATAGTAGATTGGCAGTGCCAGTCATGATGGCATGTGTAGAAAAGAGCTGGCTGATACAACAATATTTAAAGATTAGCAGTCTGGGACACTAGAAATGACAGTGTCTCTTGCCACTGAACCTAATGCTTGTGCTGTGGCATTCAAAGAAAGGCACAGCAGTCATCGTGCCAAGAGATCTGGTAAACTCACAGATTAAAAAAAAAAAAGTTTGAGTTTTGCTGTAGCTCTCTACTGAAAACAGTGGGGAGTGGCACAGAGCCCTTCATAGAAAGGAGGTTTGAAACTCACACTCCTTCCTGTCCTTGTGTTGGCATCAACAGATGGAGGGCTCACAAAAATCTGTGCCTTGGCCACTTCTGTGAACATGCCAGGCATGGCTTTGACTTTTTCTCTGGGACACTAGGAAATTACCATTAATATAAAATATGTTATTGTTTTAAATTACTTGCAACCAGTGTCCAGCAGAACCTGCAAAAACACTGTATATTTTAGAAGCACGCTCGGTGTCTGTGCACTCTGCATCTGACCCTGCTGCAGCTGTAATTATCTCAAGTTGCAGCTGACGGGAGGAATGCCACATCACTCCAAGCCATCGCTCGTGTCCAGGACACTTCATCAAAATATCCATTCAATAGCCCACCTCTCTACTGCATGGCCAACTTATTCCCGCTACTTGGGATGCCACACTGACTCATCTCCCACTCCTAAGCTTGTGCATATTCATGAAATCAGAGAATGGTTTGTGTTGGAAGGGATTTTAAAGACCATCCTGTTCCAACCCCCTGCAAGGGGCAGGAACACATTTCATTAAACCATGTTCTTCAGAGCCCCATCCAGCCTGGGGAACACTTCCAGGGATAAGGCATCCATGACTTCCCTGGGAAACCTCTGCCAGGGCCTCATCACCACCACAAGGAAGAATTTCTTCCCAATATCCAATCTAATCTCTCTCCTTCATTTTAAAGCCATTCCCCTTTATGTTGGGTCTTGCTTGCTTGCAGGCCTGCCAGGTCTTCTTGAGCAACCAAGGTCCAAATTTTTCCTAGCTACAAGATCAGCTAAGACCTGTCTGGATTTTTCATTAGGTTTTTGACACACATGTCCTTATTTTAGCTCCAAGGGCAACACTGTTGCTGAGGTTAGGCAAGAGAACCGAGACCCATGCAACACCCCATAAATAGTAGAAAACAATAAAACTAGCAAGGCTGTCAGTGTGGTTTCCATTGTTGGTTAAAGAGAAGGGATAATGTACTGGTTTGAACAACAGAGCTAATAAACGACATATTTTTAATTTCAGTAGCTTGTCAAAGGACTAAAAGCTTCAAATGCACAACAAACCCTCTGAGGTGTTACATGTGATGCACATTCACAAGTCATGAAGTCTGCCTACAACTCTTGTTTAACCACATGACACTTCTGTGGAACAGCCAGCCTCATGTTCAAAGTGCCACTGCTGCCTTCCTGGCCACGTGCTGATATGCCTCAAGGGGATTTATCCAGGACCCAGGGGGGAAAATAAAGGATAAATTGGTTGAAAACTTTGCTTGCAGGCTCCTAAGAACATTACAGCATATGTGGAAATGTAAAACAACTTCTTGTGCAAGCCATAACACACCAACAGAAAAACCACTTAAAACATCTTCAAACTATCAAAGCCAGAGATAATTTGATAGAACCTCACAAATCCCATAATCTACTGTAAGTAGTAGCTAAGACTTTGGCTTCACCCATGTGTCTGCCACTGGGGAAGAAGCAGGAGGATAATTTATCCAAGTCTGGGGTAATGAAGTGTTAACAAAAACCATATGAAGTTATTACTACAACCACAGGTCGCAGAATGTGAAGGAAGGAGGATCTCAGGAGACCTACCTATTTTCAATCATCTCCTGCTTCATAGTTCATCCAAAGGTGTTCACCAAAACAGGAGGCAAGAAACAGAAATTAAATGATTCATTAGGCCTAATGAACAATGCTGATCATATCATCTCTAAAATACAGTCAGCCGACATTGATATATACATAGTTTAACTCGTTCTTCCCAACTTTATTAGGTACATATGTCTACAGCAGACACAAATGGAACATTCTACAACTAGGCTCCAAGCCAAAAACTAATTTATTCTTTAATGTGGTAGTGATTACTTGGTGGTTCCTTGAGCAGAGATGACAGGTCTGAGCTAATGGAGTTGTACTGTAAGTTAATATAAATCATGACAGAGCAATTAATTACAGAAACCACTGTAAATCCCTTTGTTAGTTTTCCCCATCACCAGAAGGATTTAATAATGTTCATTTTGCTAAGTTCCAGTGACATTTACAAGTCTTAAAACAATTTTTAATCAAATCAATATCTCTGGCTGCTAAATTTAGTTGTGCTTTGCTAGCAAGTCCTGGAATGCATCGATACTAATGTTTCCTACCTTCTGTTCAAGTAAATTGTACTGAAGCCCCACACTTCCTCGGCATTTCTTTACATTGAGTAATTGGGATTATTTTCTTAATGAGCAGCATAAGAAATAAGTGCATCCAGAGGAATTAGGAGACAGTGAGCTAGACAGATATACAAATATCAGTGTTTTTGATGCATCTCACAAAAATTAAACAAAATTTTCCTTAATTAGCAGAAAACTCTCCAAACCAAAGAGCTGTGTTTTTTTGGGAACCAGGGCACTCCAGCTGAGACATGAGTAAGCCCACATGGCAAAAACAGGATGCAAGGCACAGTGACATCTTTCTGCCCCTAAATCTAAAATTTCCTAAGTCTATTTCAGCATGAACTGAAGACATACCTAAATACCTCCAAGGCCTGTGGGTGGTGATCTCACAAACTGTTTTGCAGGGGAGAATCTCTCTTTCTGTAGCTCACATTTATAACTAAAATCTAGGGATAATCATATTCTCTCTGTTTGTCATATCCACTTATATTTTAAGTCCTTTGAGGCATATGATGTCTATAATTTTTTGTGAATATTATGTCTAACAAAAAGGGAGTTTTGAGGCCAATTGCACTACAAGAAAATTAGCAGAATTGGCAATAGCAGTCCTGCATGACTATTCCCAGGAACTTTCTGTAGATAAGTTACTGTACAACACTGAATATTTGCAAAGCAGCTTGGAGAGTCTCATTACAAACTTCAAAAACACTTAGGTCCAGTCTGTGTTTTCTTAAAATGGTTTTAGTTTTGAAATGGACTTTTGTAAGAGCAGGATTAAAACAATTATATTTCAGTAGGGCTCATTTCATGTATATGTTTGGGGTTTTTTTAGATATTATTGCCATCAGCCCCCCAAAATACAGCTGGCTACTAAATTTTTCAGCAAAATACTTTAGCAGAGATATTTAATTTTACTCTGCAAAAGCAGGGAACAGAAATTTACCAGCTCTGGATTGTTATTTGCTCTGTCTTTAACAGCAACAACAAAATCTGGGGAGCATTGACATTCAGTTGCATTTAGATCAGTACCTTTTCCTTTATAACTAATGAACACATGCACAACAATGGCTTTCAGATCTCTGACATCCTCAAGGGACTGCACAGAGGTCATGGACTCTGAACACCAGCACGGAATACTAATAACAATACAAAAAAAAAAAAAAAAAAAAAAAAAAAAAAAAAAAAAAAAAAACCACACAACAAAAACCACACACACTTCAAAGTCACTGCTAGGTGCAAGATTCCTTCTTTAGAAACCTTGTAGCAAGTTGCACCTTATTTATTTCATTTCAAGCACTTATTTAATTCAGTTGGTGGGTTTCAGCACTAATGTAGCAATACAGCTCTTTGGTCTATGACTTGTGCGTTTCTCCCCATGGACAGGAATGAATTGTTACAGCTTTTTTCTTTTTCTTTTTTTCCTCAAGTGTAAAAACAAAACAAGAAGATCTAAAGAAAGAATGGGAAAGAAAAAAAGAAAATTCCAGGCTTTTAAAAAATAATTACTCTTACTGAAGTTCAAAGGATGATCTGATACAGAGTTCTTCATCTTCAGTTTCCATTTATGTTGGGTCTTTGCACAAATAGTATAGATTGGTAACTAGAGTTTCATTTCTTTTGTTCTTCCTCTGGACAATTGCTTTCCATTTTACCTCAGATGACACCAAATCATTGTGACAGAGGCCCCCAAGACCTTGCTGTGATTCTGTAATAACTTAAATTCCCCACTTTCCCAGAGTGCACTAACACATTAGGCTTTTATATCTTGAGCTGCTGCATTAAATCCTAATGGAAAATTTCTCTTCTAACTTAAGAATTACCTTATCCCCCATGAATAAACAATGACAGCATATGGATCAAGAATGACCTCTGACACATCTGTCTTTAATGCAGGAATCACTGTAAAAATTGATTTCCTTTCACCCTCAAGCAACGAGGTCTTCCCTGCGTAGAATTAAACAGATACAAAGCATAAGATGTATTCAAATGCAGTCCTGTGAGTAGAGGCATTTCATTCAATATGCAGCTATGCTGGAGGCTCAGACCAATCTGAGATTCAATTTGCATTATAATTCTAAAAATAATAATTCTCTAATGAGAATATTTGAGTATATGTAACTGTGCAGACATGAAATTCACTCTAGGAAAAAAAAAAAACCAAACAAGCACAACTGATTTTCTGTGGGGAGTTTAAAGGAAACCAAAAAAAAGTCAAAACCCAAAAGACATAGCAACATCAAAAGATCCATACCACCAAAACATAAAGAAAATCAAAAGCTGACTTTTTTTGAAATTTTCTTAGTTGACTGGGTGCTTTCTGAAGCAAACACTAAAAGACATCCAAGCAGGAAATGTATTCCCTTTTGTAGAGGGACAGTATACACGGCAAGAGCATGACTTTGCTATTATAGGTATGGAAAAATCATGTTCAACACGTTGTTGGCTAAACACAACCTAAGTTCAGCTAATTAAAATCCATGCAACCATGCCCATTTTCATCGTCAACAGTCCTTCTCCAAACCTGTACTAAAGCCAGGATGAATCCTGGGCTGCATCCAATAACAGTCCATCTCTCACAGTTTTGTAAACTAGAATTTTTGTGCTAGAATTTTTCTGCAGTGTAAGGGGCACCCATTGTCCAAGTCAAGATTGCATTACAAAGGGGGAGTTATTAACAGAATCAACATTTGTTGTTATTATTGCTGCTGGTGTTCTTGCTTATGCTTCAGTAAGGAAAAATGCAATTTCTTAGAGAAAAAAGAAAACAACACGCCTCTAACCTAAATACTAGAAACTATTAATATACCTCCTTTTTCTGAATGGAAAACGGACCAAGAAGCAAAACTTACTATGCCTTCTAAATGTAACCAGTAAATAAAAATGAGCTGAAATTCCATGTCCTTCTAAACAGCTGCTTTTTCCTCTTTATGGGATACTGAGCCCCTCTTCCCACCATGACAATCTATCACATTGTAAAAACTAATAAAACATTTATTACTAAATTGTTAGGATATTAACTAGGACTAACATTTTTCTTTCTTCATGCTTTTCTAGGATCTGGCCCTCAAAATATTGTGGAGTAAGGTGTCAGCCTATATTAGAAACAAATTATGCCACATTCTCTTTGTCAAGCAGTGGCTTCACTTTTAATTCAAAGTTTATATGTACCTGAGAAGAAGGATGATAACTAAGCTAAAAGAAGGAACAGAGACAAAAGCATTCACAAACATACCAGATATCAGCCCAAATAAATCCAGATCTCATTTCTGAAGGATACCTGTGGCCACATCTGGAGTGAAAACAGCAGCCAACACAGCATGTGGATGAAAGGAAGAAACAGCATTGCCTGACTTCCTCCTTTTCTTACTTCTGCACTGTATTTAGTGTTTCTTCCAGCAGACTGATAGTTGGCTTAGGCAGCAACATACTGGGAAGTATTTTGAAGTAATTGATCTTTGTTATGGGCTTTATTATTTGATACTTAGTTGGCTTGTATAATTAAAAAAAAGATAGTCTCTCCACTGTTTGTATCTTCAGTAACCGCACTTAGATTTAACTTGTGTATCAACAATTTCCAGATATCAAGGCTCAACTACTCTAAGGGAAGCTGAGGATTAGATTTATTAGCTTGATAACCTTCTTTTCTAGATGAGGCTTGGACACCATAAGGATAGGAATATTATGGCTATTTACATCTTCAGTGTCACAATCTGTCATTTTCTGGGTGTTTGTGCAGCAAAGAGCACAATGGGCTGCCAGAGCACCTGAGAGCCCAGGCCTTAGATGAGAAAAGGCCACCAGTATGTGTCTATCAGCAACCTCCTCTGGAAGTGGCAGCTCACATGGAATCAAGAGGGATCAAAGCTGGGATGCAGCTCCAACTGACCCCAGTGCAAACAGAAACACTGGGAAGAGCTGCTCTCCAAGCAGAGGATGTCTGCACAGACACTTCTACAGGCTCACTGTGCAAGGCTGGACACGTGCACACCCTACTGAACGCACAGCCTGGCACTTTTCTTGCAGGAGGAAAGGTCTTCTCTCCATGTGACCAGCCCAAAGAATACAGCCCCAGCACTTAAGAAAGCTTCCATAAAAGCACTCAGCAAAGAAGAGGATTACAAATTACACTGACACAGACTTGATCAAAGCCAAGTTGAGTAATGGGCAAGGCCTCCCTTCATTTCAGAGCTCTTTAGCTCTGTTTTTGGAGGTAGCTTATGGCAAAGTGGGTGACAAAGAACTGTCATAAAAACTATGAACACTCAGAGGAAGAGGGAACCAAGGTATTTTGTGTGGCCAGATCAGACCCACCTCTTCTTGTCTGTGATTCTTTCTTAGCATTGCAAATTGCCATCTCTGACTGACAGTACTTTAACAGCTGACAGATAAGTAGATAAGTTTTCCTCCAAATAATAATACTGCACACCTGAATAAGTTGCTTGTAATGAGGTTTACATTTTAACCTTACAACACCTTTTTAGCTCAAATAGTGCTGACCATTCGAGGGAGCTGAAGCATTCATGTATCCTAGAATACTCTTTGATTAGAAGTGGTTGTTAAATTTGAAGATCAGAGTGATTTCTTCTGCTCCTTGCTCATTTTCCTGCATTCTTGCTTTACAGGAAGCTCATTAATAGATCAGTTTGCCCAGTTTGTCATCTGTTTCATTATGCAAAATACATAGGTTTCATTTACCTTTCCTGTGAAAAAAAAATCTGTTATCTTCAGCTAGATAAAATGATTTCTTTGGGTTTCTTTTCAACCCCTGAACAGTTCAAAAATCTTTAAAATCTCAACTGGTGGTAAAATAGGAGGGAACCCTGATGTGTGCCAATTGCAATGTAATGATCTTCATGCTCCCATTTAAATGGGAAAGTGCAATAGCTTAGAAAGCTGACCACTAGGAAAACCTCACATTGACCTGAAAGGAAAATAAAATAGTTTAAAAGCTCTCTGAACATTATCAAAAGATCTATTTGAGAAAAAAAGTTAAAGAAGGAATTCCTAAAATGGAACTTTAGTTTCCAACTCTTTGGTTTTACAATATCTATGGGAATTAAGTGCAAGAAAATTTTTGGTTATTTGTCCTATTTCTTGACCCTTTAAGAGAAGTTACAGTGTTCTCTTCACTAAATAGATCAGGAACTCCTAGGCCTACATATCTGCTTCAACATTTTTCTGAAATGAAAAAAATCACATCTGTCCAGCCTCAAATAAACATATCAGGACCCTACAGAGATAGACAATGTGTTGTAAATAGTGCTGTTTCTTGGAGATGTACTGCAGACTCACAAAGATGCATGAGAAAAATATGTATTTTTAAAATATAAAATATTCACAGAAACATGGAATGGTCTGGGTTGGAAGGAACCTTAAAAATCATCACATTCCAACCCCCTGCCATGGGCAAGGACACCTTTCACCATCCCAGGTTCCTCTGAGCCCCATCCAACCTGGCCAGAGACAAGACAGCCATAGGTTCTCTGGGCAGCCTGTGCCAGGGCCTCACCACCCTCACAGCAAAGAATTTCTTCCTATATTCATCCCCTACTTGATCATAATTTAAGCTCAACAAAACATTTAACCATCAATTTTGTGCAACCATCTTTATCCCCATGACTGGAAGGGACCACCAATAAGATGAAGTTCAGTCCTTGCATGTAAACCTAAAGATTTGGTGGCTTTGGTCATCTTAACACCTGATAAAACCCATCCAGGCATTTAAAAGTCCTGTGGTTTAAATCTTAGTCATGTTAATAAGTGCATATGAAATAAACTCTCGTGGGAATATTCCCATAAATTCAGTATTAATTTCTTCCCTACTTGCAAGGTGAAGGAGGAAAACAATAACTAAAGACAGGAGAAGATTAAAGTGGGGAAGGACAGAAAGCAGTTAATATATTTATATGTTCTCTTGATTTCAATTGACCCATCTACAAGATAACAGGGCTTTGCTACAATCAGAGGAGGGATTTGTTGTCATGTGAAGCCCCTATTACTGCAAATGTATACTGCATTTCTGAGAGTGGTGGGAATGGGGACACAGGAGAATCCCTGCTGGCAGTGGCATGTCATACCACTTCCAGGGAAATTTGTAAGAGAATAATACCTCATGTAAGGAAACTATTAAGGTGTACTGCTGAAAAAAAAAGACATGTAGAGGGAGAAAATATTAAACTGAATTCTACTCTTAGCCCTAAACTGTTAGATTTCTTTTGCTTGACTCGTTTCACCCTCAGACTCAAACAATCTGTTTCATACAATAGGGTATTACTAAAAACATCTTCAGCTTTGCAGGGTGCTTAAGCCCCATCTTAAATCTGCACTGCACTAAACAGGACAAGTTTTCAGTGAACTCTCTCAGACAATTAAGAGATCAAAGCTCTGACCAGAACAATATGCCCCATTCCTGTCCCTGCTAACTAATCATTAATATCTACCAGCAGAGTTCATCCTCCTGATATACCTCTGGAGTCGTTTATTTCAGCATCACTTGAACTGCCTCGATATTTGGCCACAAAATGTGCTCCAGAACTACATAAAAGTGCAGCCCATATGTGACTTTTTGCATTTCCATACTGGGAAGGCTGGGAATTTACTGCTTTTCACACAGCCACAATACTGGAGCAGCTCCTGGTCAGACGGAGAGAAGGCAACGGAGAGAAGGCAAACAAATAATTGTCTTGCTTTTGTTTCTCCCTTTCGCCCACAGAAAAGCTTCAAAAGGAAATTTTGTCTAACAGCATCCTCTTCTTTTTGGTCTGAAGTTATAAGCTGAAACTCATGATTGTCACTGAAGTTGGCAAGATAAAAAAAGGTGTGTGCTAAAGAAACCACAGAAAACACTCCATTTGACTCCACTTGAGAATATCCATTGTTTTTCTGAGGTTTATATAATCCATGAAACTAGTGCAAAATTCATGTTAGGATTAAACAGCCAAACGGTTTTGAAATGAAGTCAAACATTTCAAGTTGCAATCCCTTTACATTTTCATGAAGAGAAGATAATATAATGACTTCTGGAACTTCATAGAAACTTGTTCAGTAAACCTGAGATATAACCTCTAAGTATAAAAATATCTTTGACTGAAAAGCTTCAGATGATGAACTATGGCATCCTTATATAAATTGTTGGGATGGCTGACCTTCTGCAGTGCAAAGCTCATCAATATTTGGTTTGAATTTTCTAGCTACTGGATCTTGCAGTGCCAATTGTTCAGTTACTTCATTAGATTAACACCTGTCTCCGAATATTCTTTTCTTTATGCAGATGCTCATGGCCAACAATTAACCTTATCTTAAATAACCTGATAATTGTGAAGTTTCTAAGAAACATCCCTTCCAGCCCACTTTTTAACTTTTTTTTCCAATTTTAGTCTTCCAGCTCGCACAGTTTTCTTTAAATAGTCTCACTAATTTTGAATACAGGGGCATATTCAGATTCTAATTCATACAGAAAAGTTTGGGCATATAGAGCCAAAGATAATTTGGGGTTTTTTACTCAAGTTTCACATAAGCTAGTTCTTAATTATTCTAAAGAATTCTTATTGTGTGCTGCATAGAAGACCTTGAAACTGTAAAGATGACTGGCATTAGTTTTGGACAAAAGAACATGTATTTAACAATGTGAAAAGGCATGTTTGTTTAAAAATGCTCGTTATACCAAGTTATCCAGCTCTCAGTGTAAGAGGTGGCCCACTTCCCTCCCTTCACTTCACAAAGTGAAATCAGACAGGGCTTATTTTGTGTTTTCCAGACAAAAGTTACCAACTAACCAAATCCAACTTCATAAATCCCTTTGCTGGGTGACAATGCCAATTTTCATTCCCTTTTGGGACAATTTTATGAGATCCTAATTAATTTAATACGGATTAAAGTTATTTAAATTAATGTGACTTATTTTAGAGTTGTGCTCTATTTTTTCCTGCAGGATTATGTCAAATATTTATAATAACTTTTGAATCAAGACAACAATGTTGCTTTAATATGCAACAAAATTCAGAGAACATCAGGTATGCTTGAGAAAGCCTTTTTTTTTGCATGCAATATTCTGATAGGCAGTAATACACCCATCATTGCACCCTTTATTTGACAATTTGTCCACTTTAGGTTTTCCACATTTTTTTTCAAGGATCCCTATCTTAACTAGCCTAGTCAACCTATTTTAATTTATTTAATTTCTTTTTTAATTATTCTAACCACATTGCCTTTTGTCCAGCATTCTGGCATTTTGCCCACCTTTAAAAATTAAATCAGTGTCCACAATTTTACTTCAAGACACTCCACGGCCAATTCTTTTAATAATTGGCTTTAACTATTGCTGTTTAATCTCCTAAATATTAGCTGAAGGTATTTCAGTATCATGCTAAAATATAATCCTGCTTCTTTCCAATTATAAAATATCTATTCATTACATCTTGAAGTACATTACTAGAAAATTTTGTCACCTTTATCTAACACTGAGATATCTACTAAGATTTGAGAAATTCTTTCCTGATTTTTGCATCCACTTGAGTGCAGAGGGGTCTTTATTAATGCATTTAGGTTTTTTCTAGCAGTTGATTTTCTTTCTTAATTGTTGGTTTGTGCTCCTTTTTTGTGATGGACTTTTCCTTTTTTCATTTGCTACATACTGTTGTTATGGTTTTTGTTTTTTGGGTTTTTTTAAATTTTTTAAAGGGGTTGTATTTTCCTTCTCCTTCTATTTTAGCTGGATTTTTTTAGCCAAAGAAACCTTTTTTAGTTTCAGAGCTGGGTTTGGGACTTGTTTGTTTGGGGTTTTGTTTGTATCTAATAAAGCATTCCTAAACAATTCCTAATTATCATGCATATTCTTGTGTTCAGATTTTTCTCCCACTCGATTTTGCCCCTGATTGCTTTCTGCTTTAGGAAACTGGGTTTTTAGAACAGTTTATATAAGAATAGAATGTAGTATTGCACAAAACAAAAGAATGTAATGCTGTTTGCACAAAACAAAAATTAGATGATGATTGCTTCCACCTAGGCTACCATCTAGTTCAGTGGTTAACTCATCTTTATCTGTCAGAATACAGAATTAGGAATGTCCCAGCTGGGCTGCAGTGGCAGCCACTAGTGTTTTAAACCAACCTTTTGGAAGCAGCAACAAAACAGGACAGAACTTCTTTGCAGGACACAGAAGTGTTTTAAAAGTTGCCTCAAATACTTGTTTCCCTCCATCATGTGGTCTGTAACATAGTTCCTTTTTTTCTGCATCATCAGCAAGACCCTCATTGTCTTGTTCACTGTCTTGTACCCAAAGATAAGAATCATAAACAGGACAATGCTGTAATACCTAAATCAAAATCACAGTTAGGACAGGAAACAAATTTTCTGGAGACAGATCCTATAAAAGGGATCCAATCCAGCCACTCTATGTACAGGGTTCAATATTCCAGATCTATTCATTGTTTATTTTGCCTCCAAATATGGGAAGCACTGTGGAAAGTCTTCTTGCCGTCATGAAACATAAACTATCTGAAAACTGAGTATTTTTTGACCCATGTCTGCTTCCCAAGACTTCCTCATCCATTAGAAAGACAGCTTTCTGCATTACAAGACTGCAACTCTGTGGTTAATACTTCAATGGAATCAAGTCAAGGCAGAGTACAAAACTCTCATTTTCCACAGAAATATCTAAATATGTAGGAATCTGCATCTTTCAGCTTTTTGGTTTTTTTCAGAGAGACTTTAAAAATGCATTACAAGTAGAATTTTCTGCAGTAAAACCTATTTTGAAAAATACTTCTTTTTTTATTTTTGCATTCAAAATCAAAGACAACCAGATGAAGAAATTTGCCTCTTCATTTGGTTGTAATTCTTGGTCTTTTCTTAAGCTTGTGTTGCCAAGGTATTAATAATTCAACCATAGAGATTGCATAAAAATGGAATTCCCAACGCATGAAAAATACTGAAAAAAACCAAAAGCACTTTTTTTCCCCATTTTTCCCCCCGACAAAGGCAGCTCTTGCTTGAAAATTCCAAAATGTTCCCAAGGTAGAGCATAAATATGCTACTCATATTTTTTTTGGCTCCTGCTTGCCCAGCTGGCAGGCTGCTCAGCTCTCTACATTTGGGGAAATGTAGAACCCAGGGAACAGTGCTCCTGGGAAAACCACTGGTCCAGAGGAAGGATAACAGGCATATTTTTACCTCCTGAGAATATTTGGTGGAAATTTTCTCCTTTGCATCTACCCAAGTAAAAGAACTTGGGTTTAGACCGAGGTTTGAGTGACTAGGGTGTAACAGCAGCCCACCAGGTAATCTGTAGGATTCATCAACAAATTTGCTGCCTGAAAATCTAGAGATAAACTATTCAATGTGATGCAGAGCTGGTGGAAAACTTGCTATCAAAAATTTTGGTATGGAGAATCAAATAACAAATGCAAAAAATGCAACAACCTGAGTGGTGAGGCAGCTCTTGCTTCAAAGTACCAGAACGCAGAGAAGCTTCTCTGACAATGACTTCACAAAAAGCTGCAGCATTTTACTTTTGCCTCAGAGGTATTTATTATTTATACTTAGGTATGCACAGATCTTCAGCATGCCATGATCTGTCTTATATCTGCCACCCTCCCAAATTAATTTTTATTGTAGAAATCACTCAGAGTTCATCACTGGTGGGGAGGCTGTTCATTGAAACTCATTATTGTTCTAATGAATTACACGCAAGAGCTGTAAGTGATTACATTATAATAGTCAGAGTCAGCCATTCAATGAAAATTTAATTACAGAGTACAGGGACATGACAAAAAAAAATCCAAGCCTGTGTTCTGGAATGTAGCCTCCCGAGCCACAGCTGGCTATTGAAACTCTTCTTGCAATTATGCTTTCTCTTAATCACACCCATGTTTTAAGATATGAAAGAGAAACTGAAGTACACAGCAGTTGTAGCAGCTCCCCTGCCTACCCCTCCAGTGGCAACTCTGGAGCTCTTCTGTTCAGTCTTTGGGTGATCCACATACAATCTTTGTCAGCAATGGTGGAAATAACCCTCATCTTGTAGAGAATCATAGAATGATTCAGGTTTGAAGGGACAGTAAACATCAAGTTCCAACCCCTTGCCATGGGCAGAGACAACTTCCACTATCCCAGGTTGCTCAGAGCCCCATCCAACCTGGCCTTGAGCACTTCCAGGGATGGGGCATCCACACTTCTCTGGGCAATGTGTCCCCAGGGGCTCACCACCCTCGCAACAAAAGATGCTTTTGTAATATTTAATGTAAACCTACCCTCTTTCAGATATAGACAAAAAATAATTAGACCCCACTCTTTCCTTCCATCTACAAGTCAGAACTTCTTCACTTCCCTTAAAACAAACCAACTCTACATCAATTGGAATTATAGCTAAAGTTATATTTCAGTCCAATGAGATAATATAATTGCTGACATATGCCTCCAAATGATTAAAGCTGTATATGTTCCACACTATGGAGTGTATGTCTGATATTAGCAGGTCAGTGTTGCTGAAATAAAGGGGCTATAACCTGCCACATTGGCATCCCTGTGGTTTCCAGTTTATTCTCTTTTATACGTACACACAAATGCCCTCCCACACTGAGAGTTCATATTGGCTTTGTCTGTGGGCACTTTAACAGAGTATTTGACATATTCACATCAGGAACATTTCCCAGTGGCGTATCAATGATGCTCAAAATTAAATCACATCTGCTTAACATTGCACTTGTCATAATCTGCAAAATAGAAAGACAAATTTACTAAATTCAAGTCACTTTGGGCTTACCTAAAGAAATGAGCCCAACAGAAAACCAGTAACCATAAGTGACAATATAGAAAGTCTGGAAATTGGGAAGGTGTTACTGATGCACCTCATCATCAGATCCCTTTGGGACAATGCTTCTATTTTTTTGATTAAACAATTTGAAATCCTGTGCCTGATTCTTGTTTCCACCTGATGTGCAATTATAAATAGCACATTACTTTACATAACTTTAAATTACTTTTTGTAATGACCAAATTTTACAAATGAGGTTCCAGTACTTGCTGGGTGTCAGGGACAAATTGTGAAAGTCAAGACAAGCCCAGCCGAAGTCAGCTAAGAGCTGCTTTAAAACAGGTTGAAGGTTTTTAAGGTGACTGGGTCTGCTGCAATCACTTACAGACATGAACTGATTTAGAAGAGAATTTTTTTTCCAAGTGAAAATGAAAGTGCTCATGACAATAAATTCTAAAAGCCGACATAAGATTTTTGTCTTCAAAGAAGAACTTGTTCAGGTCTGGAATATTCCTAAATAAAGGGCTAGGGCCTAGTGATAGCTGATCCCATATGAATTTTTCACAGATCTGCTGCTTTGTTCCGTGGCTGCTGTCCACAACACCTGTCAAATTGGTTGTATTTTGGGTAGCAGTTGGCCACATTAGTTATATGGCAGGCAGCTGTCATAAAAGGCATTTAAATAAGGAGCAAATCTCTGGGGTACCAAGAAAGAGACACCAAGGATTTTGAGCTTCTGAAACTATGGTCTACAAGTGGTACACAAGAGAAAGTACCCATAAATAATTTCTACCTAGTGGTATCACAGTACAAAATGTTTAGAAAAAAATCTTACAAACCACAGAAGAAACTTTTTGTATCAGTAAAATTTAGAAAGTATCGCAGCCCTGCAAACACTTTGCCAGTGTTTATCCAATTTGAGAGAAAGCAAAGGTATGTGGACTGTTACAAGAATATTTTCCACTATCATAAGGGAATCTTAAGTTTGGACAATTTTCATATAAATAGGATTTTATAAGTTGATTGTGATCCAAAACAGAATAAGTGAAACACTTCACTTTGCGTATGAGCAATTAATTATCCTTCTAACAAAACTGATTGTACCAAGAGCACATTTTTTCCCCCAAGGAAAAAAAACCCTACAAAATTTTAACCAATTAAAATCAAGGAACTAATAAAAACCATCAGCAATTAGCATGTAAAATGTTTTGCTCTTTTAATATGATTTGCTCTGATTCTATTTGAAAAAGCAATAGAGAGGAAGTAAGCACTTTGCTATATCTGGTGAGGAAAGAGATATAAAAGAAATAAAGGAAGGGATGAATGAAAAGGGAGGGGAGTTAATGTAGATTTGATACTGTAGTGATAATTTAGCTTGGTTCTAAGTACACTGGGCAATAAATAGCCTCATAAATGAGCTGGGTAAACTCTGAGGATACAGCAAGGAGCCATTTACTGCCTTGTAACCTCAACGGCAAACTAAAATTATCTTCTAAATAACAGGTTTTCTAGTTGCACTGAATCATTGTGAAACAGAGGGACATTAACTTGCCTCTATCTCTCCCCTGGTTACCAGTAAAATGAACAGCATGAATTAATTCCAGGTAATGTAAGTTGTCACTATTTTTAGCAAATTCAACCTTGAAAACTTTTTCAAATCAATGGAAGTAAAAACCAGGCTGTGTTTGGGGTTCATTCATATCCTAAAACATAAAGGAATTGCTACCTTCTGGTGACACTCCATTTGAAAATTCACCCGTAACAAAGCTGGCACTTAAACTATGGGGCACTCTGACACCACAGGGGAACAAGTGATGCTGTCTGGGGACATCCAAGCTACAACAGCTCAGTGGGGGATCCTTGCTGGTGCAATTAATGTTCAGTCTGACAAAAATCAATCTGAAGACTTCATGAGATTTCTACCAAATTTTCCTCTTGCCTATGTTTGTGTCTCATCTGCAGGAAACACTTGAGAGCTGTGCATATATTGGCATTATAACCAGGAGTTAACTGGTCTTCCAAAATTCTATAAATGGCAAATACCAACAAACAGTGTAAAAGGGTAGAACAAAATGTTCTTTGTCAAATGCAAGTTCAAGTTTGCACTCAGAAATACACAAAGATCTATAACAATAATATTTGTGTCACTTATCTAGTATCTTAGACATTTTACAACAAAATGAAAATTAATTCCCAAGTTACAAGAGTAAAAGTTAGTATAAAAATACGAGTTTGTATAAAAACATAAATAAAACCAATGTACCATGCCAAGAGCTTTCTAGAATGGAGATGTTTTTATTTCAGAACAACTAACGCTATGTTGGTTCACAGGTCAAAAAGTCACATGGGCAAAAATACTGGCAATATGTCAAGTGCTCTTGAACATGCCAACTGTCCCCTTTCTTCCCCAAGGGGCTGAATGTTGATATAAAACAATTTTTGCACTTTGAGGCTGCCTTGGCAACAGAGAGAACTGTAGGCCTCTGTGAATAGGAAGGTAAAGCAAAGAGCAGGTAAGTTCCTCATACTGGGAATGAGCACATGGATTGGAGGGATTGCTGATCTAATTGGGTTTCCCAAGCTGCAAACACTGTTATGTGAACAGTCACCAAGTGCACAGCTTTTTTCACATAGCCTGCGTGGATTCTGGAGTGCAAGTAAGGCAAGATAGGCAGTGTAGGTCTGGTAGGATAAGGGAAAGACACCTAGCCTGAGGCATTGGCAAAAAGAGAAACGTCTGTGAGCTGAATGTGCTGCTTCTGTTCAGAGGATCTGACTCTTCCCTGCATTTGAAATACATGGCAATTATGCTAAGAAAATACACCGACTCCATGTCACTTGTTGGTAATTTTTTTGCCAAACAGAGACTAACTTCCAAAGCTCTAAATTATCTTTACTAATTAGTCTAGGAAGCAAGAGCATAATGTAGTCAGAAATTACCAGTTGTCTAGAAACAAGTTATTTAAAAGACTGGAAGTCAAAAACTACTGCTTTTAAAACTGAACTTCAGCTTTGCTCTCATGGCACTCTCCTGGTATACTGAGTTTCAGAAAGCCCTTCACATATATTCTGAAATAGTAAGTGGTCTGTGGGGTCTTGTGGGTAAGAAGTGACATAGTCATCTTCTTGGCAACAACATTTGCCAAGTAAAGCCACTGGATAAACATAACACCCTCTAAATATGAAACACCTAATCAAAGTAAAAGTTTAGGCATGACATAAGAAATACTAATAATTATATTGGATATGCTCTGCCAAAAACTGGGGGAAAAGGCACAGAATTTGAAAAAGAGACTGAGGGAAACCATCCTGTGGATGTCCTGCCAGCATCATCCAGTTACTGAGCAATAGCCTGTTTGTCCAGTGTCCAGTACCATCTGTGTGACATCTTATGCTGCATGAAAACCAGAGCCAAACTAAGGTGTTTCACTTCAGTTACTACCAGAAGTTCATCACTCCATTTCTGATTTTATAAACCACCTACCTACCTTCCAAGCTTCCTCCAGAATTCCCAGCACAACACAAAAACCCACCAAGCAACAGAAAGTTTTCTTTACAGTAAGAGAACTTTTAAATCAACAAAGTGGAATTTGACCGTACATGTCAAATTCTGAAGTCACAGAGATAAAAATAATCTGAAACACAGTTTAAATCTGCCTGTTATAAAGACTCTAAAATTCTGGATATCCTCTTACTTAACAAGTACATCCATAAATGGGTGCTATCAATACTTTTAAATCGGATAACAGGGAAAACTAAGAACATATTAGGGGAAAGTGCATCTTTTCCATAATTCTTCCGACCTCAATGCTGGTTTTGAC
This sequence comes from Phylloscopus collybita, assembly GCA_027886175.1. Lineage (NCBI taxonomy): Eukaryota > Metazoa > Chordata > Aves > Passeriformes > Phylloscopidae > Phylloscopus > Phylloscopus collybita. The sequence goes on from JAJNNQ010000016.1 coordinate 6,463,329, forward strand.
TCCCCAAGTTAGATGTAGCAAGTTATTTCTGTTACAGTCAATGAAAAATGTGAAACAACCAAGAAATGTTGTAAAAGACAGAAAAATCTTTTGAAGGGAAGATTAATAAATAAGAAAAATAACCCTTTTGCTTTTTGCTAGTAGAATGAAAAAAATGAATGGAACCAAGTAGAATGTGTCAGCAGCATATTTCTTCCTGAAATACTTGATGAATTATATAGATCACCTTATCATAGCTATTGAATTTAATCTGGCATTCAGCATACCTCTTTAATTTAGGAGTTTGACATACACACCAACTTTCTGGAGATGTAGTGAAGATTTCAGGAATGTGCCAAAAGACTCCACAATGACCTCATGCTTCCATCATTAAAATAACAGATCTTTGCCCAGGCAATTGTTGTTGGAAAGTGTAGAAATTTGTATGCCACATTAGAAAACTCTTGTGTTGTTTAATCTAGCAAGGGAACCAGAAGAAACACAATAAAGGGAAAGACAATGTAAGGACTCATCAAGTCATTTGCTCACTTGATGAAAGCACTTTTGAAAGCTTATTGTGCCATAATGTATGGACCCAACAGAGCAACCTTGTCAGAAAGTGTAGGTTTTGAAGGTCTGTAAGGAGCCTGTACTTTTTTCCCCTTTTTTCCAGTTCTCTATTTCTTCAGCATCCACCTTAGTCTGATTGGGACATTGCTCCTTCTTAAGATATTTTTAATTCTTCCCTTTCTCCATTTCAACCCCTTCTGGCCTGCCTGTCTTCTTTCTACATCAGAGGTTTGTCCCTGCAAAAAGCTGTGTTGGGCACCCTTAAAGTGCTTTGTACAGTTCATGTCATAAAATGACAGGATGGTTTGTGTTGGAAGGGCCCTTAAAGATCATCTCATCCCAACCCCCTGCCATGAGTAGGGACACTTTCCAGTAGAGCACATTGCCCAGAGGCCTGTCCAGCTGATGCCATTTTGATTTTTGCCTTTTTTTCCCCTTATATATCCTCTGTATTCTTTACTCATATATTTGTAGCCTATTGTATTAGTGGCTGATTTTCCCAGTAATTTTCCATGCCCTCTCCCTAGGCAGAAAGACAAAACAAATTCCAGGGCCCCTATCTTGTCCTGGTTCTTCCTGGCTACCAGGGTTGAGAGTAACTCTTCAAGATACATTTTCATAAGCAAAGTACAGCTAATACCAAGGAGGGGCTCTGGAGAAGGGGCTTCACCTGGGGGGGAATTGCATCACCACTTGTCCTCCTAATTGGTGTTTTTTTGATCAGCTATGCTAATTTGCCAAACTTATAAAACTGTATTCAAAGGGGTGGGCTTTTGTGGACAGTCTTCCACAGCTGCCCCTGGAACTCCATTAAAAATCCACTTTTATATTACCTCCTATATTAAATCATCTTGAAAGTGTATGTTGTTTCATTTCTAGGTTGAAAAAGGCACCACAGCCTGGTCTTGAACACTTCCAGGGATATCCACAACTTCTCAGGGCAACCTCTGTCAGTGTCTTACCACCCTTATAGGAAAGAATTTCTTCCTAATATCCAATCCAAACCAACACTCTATCAGTTTGAAGCCAATTTCCCCTTGCCCCGTCACTCCAGGCCCTTGTAAAAAGTTCCTCTCCATCTTTCTTACGGACTCCCTTCAGGTACTGGAAGGGGCAAATACATCACACTGAAACCTTCTCTTCTCCAGGCTAAACAATCCCAATTCTCTCAGCCTTTCCTCAGAGGAGAGGTGCTCCATCCCATATTTCTTCACTGGTATTTACAAGATGATATTGGTGCAGCAGCTCAAAATATGTAATTTGAGTAGTTCATATTAGTGAATCTCTAGTCAAATCTGCTGTTAATTTATTTCCCTTGAAAACAGAGACAATTGAATGAAGTTTGGCTTGGGAAGCAAGGTGTTATCAACACTTCCAGTGTCCATTTTGAAATTTTCATCTAGAGAATTTTAATTAACATTTCCTGAATGCAAATTCCTCTGCTAGCTAGAGCCTTTGACCTCCTCTAAAAAAAAAGAATTTAAAGTGCGTTTCTTCCACACTGGCTGAAAGTGAACATAGATCACTTCCCTCAGAGACCACCAATTTTTCAATTTATATTGAGCAGTCCTGAATTCTGAGTTCAGTAAGTGACTTGGATAATCCTACTTATGAAAAACTGCTTCCCTGGGGAAGCCAAATAAGGGAATCTGTACAACATCTTCAGGTAGAAAGTCAGTGTTACATGTAAAAGTCATATGCAAAAGTATATATGTTCATTTTTTGTGTTTATTTATTTTTATGTATATCCATGGTTCTCATGAGCAGTCCAAAATTATGGAAAATCCGCTGAAGTTTATGGAATAATTCCTCTGTGTGCCAAATGCAGACTTCAGATAAGCTGGAATAATATGGAATTTTTCCATACTCTTGAAATGCATCCACTTGCAAACAAAATGGGGCAATGTGAATGAGAATGTCATAAGAATTGTAATTCCACAGACTGGCCAAAGTCCAGGCATTGAGAATATGATCACAGAACCCCTAGGAAGAAGATCATACCTAAAAAATCTTATGGAATAAGAATACATGGTAAGAAGTACACACGTAAATAACTTTACCTTTTTACCATAATGCAGTTCAGCATATATGGAGGGGAAAAAAATGTATTTATAAAGAAAAACAATGCGGTCACTTACTGTTCCTTTTCAGTTGAAACAAAAAAAATAAACACATTAATACATGAATTTCTCCTACCAGCCAATATAAAATTGATTATACCACACCAAATCCAAAATGCAGATTAGACACTCTTATTGATATTCTTTGCCTGTGACAATTTATCCTTTCTTTTAGTCCCTTACAGTCCCTTTAGTCCCTTATCTCAAGATTCACATCTTGTCCCATTTCCTGTCTTTAGATTCTTTTTTCCTTAGAACAAGGTTTTTAAAGCCTTCTTTCTTTCTGTGAAAAACAGCACTTTACCTGACTCATTCTGACCTTTCAGTCGGAGTCATTTACTAATTTACTTGTATGGATGATTTCCTTCCTTGCCCCTCTATCTTTTTAGCAGACTACAAGAAAGCACTGGAAACATTGAACCCTTAAGGGTTGCAAGCACTTAAAAAATTAATACGTGGTTTTCTTGCTAGGGGCTCGCTAGGACAGCTGGGATCTCTGTCATCACCAAAACACCAAAACTCTGCAGTCCTGATGCCCTGGTAACCAGGACTGCAGGAAAAAAAAAATCCACAAAATGTTGGATCTGAAAATATCAGTAAAAACAATACTCCTATAAGTGTATTGATCTAGACAGAAAGGAAACCTCGGTATGAATCAAAAGGCATCCAACTATCATGGCAGTTTTGTGATATCATAAAAGGCACAGGAAGTGTAGATTGTCAGGGAACCAAAGCAAATTGAAGATTTGGAATATTTCAGTCTGTAATAAGTAACTTCTTAAGCACTTTTAATAGACTTTTGGAAATAATCTAATAAAACCTTAATGGTTTATTTTCTCTGCATTGAAAAATTATCTCCCCCAACATGATTTTCAGCATGAGGAGGTAAATATACAAACTGGTCCAGTTCTGGTTGCTAGTCTATCATGGCAGGTAAATGGTGCAGTAATTAGGAGCCAAACTTCACCTCTAGAAAACGAAATGCAACTTCCCAGATGAAGCCCAGGGGAAGCTTTGTGAGTCTGAGATGACTTTAGCTAAGCTAAGTAAAATACATGTTGAAGGAAGACAGATGAAGATTCTTTTTTCTAAAGAGTTTACTCTGGGTCAGACAAATCCTTAGCAAAGCCCCATTGATTTCAAGGAGCATTAGGTCCCTGGACCTGAGAAATATATATTCAGTCAAAAATCTGTAGAGACTGCTAAGAGGTTTTGTAAACTGTGAACTTGTGTTAGGTTATATATATATATATGCTAGCAAATAAAGACTTTTATCTGCCTTAAGTAAGGCTCCAAAGTTTTACATATTATAATTACAGCATGACTATTTTCACCAACATCAATTTTAAAAGGCCATATAACACCAACAAAACATGTTGAAAATTGAACCACTATAACTGCATTTCTTAAGGCATTAAAAATACCTATAAGAACTAAATATTCATCATGAGATTCTACTTTTTTAAAACTTGTTTTATTTTTCTTATACGCACAGTTTCTTGCTCCCTATTGAACAGATCAATAATATGGTTCAAGATATTTTTAAGTGTGAATTTCTTTGTTCTATGTGACTGTTGAAACTAAAGCAATTAAAAATCCCCTGCACTAGAGTTTTCCTAGTTGCCAATATCTTAACAATCTTTTTTAGCCTGTATCAGGCCCAATTTAAGACTTCTGAAAGAAAACAGACTTCCACAAAATGGATGTTAACCATATTTTAAGGGTTTCAAAACAGGCAATAAATTTGGGAATACCCAATCTGTAGTCATTTAAACCCTTGCCAAACTGGGGTTGGTGAAGTGGCCACTGCCCTGGTGTACAGCTCTCTAGGAATTCAAGACCCTGCACTCCAGTGTAAGTAGAGTGCTCCTTGTTGCCATCATGTTTTGCTGATTATAGTCCAGAAAGGATCCAATTAAGCCAATAATATCCCTTCTTTCAGACATCCCCATTTGCCTTTGAAAAAAAAAAAATAAGAGTTCATCTGGCATCATTAATTTTCTGTCCTGTTCTGCTGAAAATAAATGTGGTTTAGCACAGGCTCACCCTCTGAGTCTGCTGGAAGTCTTGCTAAGAGAAGTATGGAACTTTATCCTGATTCATCTCACCTGACTGTGGAATGGAACAGTTGGCACTGAACATCTGACAGATATCACCCCCTATCTCTGCTGCTGGACCTCAGGTGAAGGCTGTTAAATAACAAGTCTCTCCATCTAATGAGCCTCATTATCAATGGATCCAGGATGCAGGAGGAATGTAACAAAATAAATGCAGGCACTGTAGTGGCAGTGAATGGAGTTTACAAGACTATATACAGAGAGCTGAAAAATTCTCAAGAACTTGCCTGCTTAGCTCTAAAGCCAACTCACCCTACAGGATGGACTGAGGGTAGACACCACCACACAAGAAGTGGAGAGCTGTGTGCTCCAACCCTGCCTTACTCTGACAGGCACAGCAAGTCTGAGGCAGCAAAGTGGGGTTGATGCCATATATTCAGAGTTGATCAGGATTTTCAGGATGTTTCTGCTCTGGCATGTGAAGGGCTTAGTTTAATTCCAGCTCATCTATCCAGACTCTTCTCCACTCAGAGCTCAACCAAAATTTGTCAATAGTAAATTTCTGTACTCAGTGGGGAAACATCTCAGGGTGCACCATTGTTCTGAGCCTGTCACTGGACAGGGGAGGGAGAAGAGGGAGGGACACCACCACACTGCTGCCTGGAGCATTTATTCAGGATCCAAAATATCTACTAATGTCTCAAGCAACTGAGACCCACATTTTGTGCTTCCAAAACTGTGCCTGGACAACAGAGGGAAAAAAAAAAAAAACTCCTGACAGACCCCAACCTATATGACCTGGGGCAGAACCACTTGGGTCCATGGTGATTGCATCCAGACTCCCTCACTGGATATCAGTCCCTGTTTTCCTACCCCTGTTCTGCTGCTATGGGAAGTGGGAGAACCATGGCTGAGGAGTTCAGGCAACCTGCAGTGAGTCCCACACCCAGGATAGCCCCTGTTCCTGTATTGTCTAATGCCCCACATATGCCAGGAATTGTCCAACCACACAAATTCTGCTACCTGAAGAGCAGATCCTGCCTGCTTGAGCACAGATCCTCTTCCAAATGTAACCCAACAGGCTCACCTATAACAAAGGAAATAAAAAAACCACAGAAAGAGCAGTGCAGGCACACTGATGGCAATAGAAACTATATAGTAGGGGTTATAAGGATGCAATTACAAAGAAGAATCTTTCATTATGTATTTTCTGATATCTTCAGAAAACAAGCTGATCTGTATGGGTGGTAATTAGAGTTCTGATTCTGGGACAATGAGAAAGATCTGAAAACATGCACGGGACAGAGTTCTGAGACTCAAACACTCATCCTAATTAAAATCTATTATGAAAAAACAGTATTTCCTTTTTCCTTTCTTCAAAGTTGCATTACTTTGATAAAACAAGCATCAGAATTTTGAATGCTAATCAAAGAAATAACAGTTTCGCAGGACAAATCTTTAAAATTCTCCCTCTTTTTCTTTCATAGAGAAGACTAGAGCTGAAAAAAAAGCCTGAAAAAATGTTTTCCTATTATTGCTTAACAAGAAATAGGCAGCTAATCAAAAGAAGATACAGTGAAAACAAAAACACACAAAGCCCCACATCTGCTATCTCAATAAGGTATCAGAAAAATCCTCTCTATTTCTGTGTAACAAGACAGCATATTTTGAAATACAGCAGAGTAAATTTTCAAAGCAGCAAACTGATATAACCGTACAGATCCTATTGACTCTACACTGGCCACACAGCTAAATTCCAAGTGAATCTTTGACAACATATCCCCAAAGAAGATCAAAGGTGCCAGCTGATTTTGGTGTTAAGATGTAGACTACCTTGTGGAAAACCACATAGGAATCAAATTTGTTTTCACAAAATCATGAAAGTTAAAGTAACTTTCATTTTCCTTTCACAGAGGATCACTCCTTTCTGTGCACCAGGAGAGGCTTCCTCTGGGAAGAAGAGGAAGTTGTATTTTTAGTTCCAGTCCACAGACCAGTAACTGACTTTGTCACTTTCCATGCGAGATTTGAAACGAGGTTTTGTACCTAAAAATGCTGTAGCTGTGATTAAATCCTGGATGCAAGACTATTAATGTGCACTTATCTAAACTACAGTGAAGTACCATGATCCTACCAGGCCATGCTACAGTTCTTCCTTACTCATTTCTTCATGTATAGAAGATGTAGGTTGTAATAATTCTTGAATATTATGGAGATCTGCTCTTTGAGAGAAGGCAGAGATGGCCCATAGGTGAGCCGCTGTAAAGCACAGAAATCAAAGAAGAGCAGTAACATAGTAATGATTTCCACTGAGAAAGATATGTCAAGAGAAAAGAAAAAAAAAAAAAAAGAAAAAATAATGAAAGAGAAGTTCTTCTGGGTTTTTGACCACCTGTAGGGGAATATGTCTGGTAGCCTCTTAAGATCCTGTGTGATTTTGTTTTCACAAACAGAGTTCTGCATAATTCTGCTTTCAGATCATTCCAGGTAACTACGTAAATATTTCCTTCAGCGTACCTTTTTTAGTGAATTTCATACTTTGGAATTCTTTTTGAATTTATATTTTTTAAAAATAGTGATGAAAACTCATTTTCCACTTCTGAATGTTACTTTGTCTCACTTGGCAATGTATAACCAAAACCATGCCAAGCTCTATAGCTTGAAAATACTTTTAACCATTTGGGTTGAAATTCGTGACTGCATTGATATATATTTTCATGTTTTGTTGTGAAAATATTCCATGGTATAGATAATGTATCAGAGTTGAGACTAAGCAGATGAGTTCTGAAATCCAAGACAATTATTTTAGAACAAAACTCTTTATCAACTGATGTATGTTTTTGGAAAACCTTTAATTACTACAGCATAACAATAATTTTTAATTTCCTTTCTCTTTTAGACCAGAGAAACTTAAAGTGGTAGAGGAAAAGTTCTTGATATATATATTTTAGCCAGAAGTAAGAAAGTACTGATTGATCACCTCTCTGGAAGGTCCACTCTCCAGTTACCTCCAGCCCAGTTTTTTCACTCATGTTTGAGGTACACCCAGGCCTACTCTCAAAGTAAAGTCAGCTCTAATCCCCAGATTCTAAATAGCAAGCACCAAGTTTTATGTTTTCACAGCTCAAAAATACTTAAATAAAGGGAAGGTGTCAAAATAACAGCAAACAGAACATTTAAATGTCGGCATGCTACAAAATTGAAATGGTAAACAAATATTAAAAGTGGTGCAGAAGCTGCAGCCTCCTTTCCTTCACATAAGGGCTGCTAAATTACTACACTGCCCAATCTTGAAAACTGTTAAATAGAACTTCAAACTAAAAATACGTGCTACCAGAAACACTGAATTTTGGAAACGAAAATGAGTCCAACATGTAAAGACATTTTCAAACCCTCCCACAGCTCCAATCCACTCTGCAGGCTGAGTCTACAACTCCTCTCCCTGCTCCCTCCTCCTGCCCTCCAGGAGAGCTGCCTGGACACTGTCCTCCTTTTGTCCATTCTACACTGGGGCAAGGAGGAAAGGAAGTGGAGATAAAGTTCCATGGTCGAGTGAGGGACAGAAAAAGTAGAGGGTTGGAGAGCAACCTTGGATGTGCAGCTGGGGAGCAGGGGGTACCCACAGGGGAAGGAGCTGGCCCAAACAAACCCCAGGTGATACAACCATTCCCACAGCTCTGTGACTTTTAGGGTAAGACCCACATACTTTCATTTGTTTCCAATCACAGACACCCTAGTTTCCTCCCTTTCTGCATTTGTCACCCTTCTGGGTGCAGGTGGAAACCTGGTGTTAGATGTTGTTTGCCCTGCTACATGCCAAGCTGTGATGCTTTTCAAACTCAAATGGTGCGATTTCTCAGATATTACATGGTTTTGAAGCTCTTCTAAGCCTAAAATTGTGATACCAACATAATGTCTTAACAACAAAAACAAAACCTGCCATATGAACTCACTACAAAAGTAGATGTTACCTGATTTTTGAAAGAAAAAAGTCTTCTTGGAGGTCTTTGGCCTCCAAGGGGAGCACTGTAGTGCACACAGCCTTGGCTGGCTGTACCACACAGATCACATGTTGCCAGCATCTCTATGATGAAAATGAAGATTCCACATGGAATTAGGGCCAGTAACCAGGGGTGGGTATTAGCTCTCAAGGAGGTGTTTTTATGGACCAGAGCAGAGAGCTGTTTGGGTCCCCTCTGTTAGTAAATCCTTGCCCCTCTGAATGCCTTGTCTCGTTAAGCAGACACCAGTAGGAGAAACCAACAGGCACATTTGCTACTGGTGTGTGTTTCCCCCCAGTCCCTGGGATTACAGTAGCTGCAGCCTTGCAGTGACTCCGTGCTGCTCATAGGCTCTTCCTGGAGAGATCTCCCCACCTCCCTGCAGCTGCTGGGCCTTTGGCATACCTGCATGGGAATCAGAACCTTACTGACCTTCTCAGGATTTTGGATAGCCTCAGTTTGCCCTAACCATGAGTGCCAACAGCTCCCTTTAACATACACACATACACAACTCTTCCTTTCCCTTGGAAGCACGTTTGCCAGGGTCATCTTATCTACCCACAAGTCAAACCATATTGTTTCCATCTTTAAAAAGAAAAAAAGTCACTTAAACATATAATTTGCCTAAAATGTAAAAAGCCTAGGACTTTAGAAATTCTTTTCCATTGAAGTCCATTAAAGTTCAGCTTGTTCTGGGTGGCTTTGCAGAGACAAAATCAGCAGCTTTCCATGAGCTTCTATTTTACAGAATTGAGTCCAAGTACCATTTGGGTGTAGAGTGAAATCCTCACCCTATCAAATACATTTTTAAAATTGCTAATGACTTCAGCAGAACAAATATTTGGCATTTTGCTTTTAAGTTGAATGTTTCACAGAAATCTTTTTTCCTCCCCCTTCCTAACTAAAGGTTAGGAAGCAAACTAAAGCTTCTGAAAAGATGAGTAAGATTTCATCACTTGCAGTCCACAATGACTTCATCAGAGCATTGACAGGAGTAAGCTATGATATTCATGTTAAAAATAGGGTCAACAGAAATAGTAACCTTTTCTACAGTGGCAGAGTTTGTTGGCCACATTTTTTGTAGTGGTAGGAATAGCATTGATCTGTATATGTTGTGCTGGTCAGTAACTGTCTGGTAGCATTGGGGTGCAAAGTTCACTTACTTGTTCACAAACAAAACCCCATTCCAGGACTCAGCTCATAAAAGGAGTAGATTCTCCATGCTAACTCTTCTTAAAATGTTTCCATCTGTGCCTCTCTGTGTGGAGAATGCCAGCTACTAATGCTGCATTGGCAACTCCAGCTCTAATTTCTACAATTCCAGCTTTTCGATGTTTTAAAGATTAAAGTATTAACAGAGAAGAATTTACAATTAATAAGTGGCAGAGGGAAAAAAAAAAAAAAAAAAAAAAAAAAAGCACATCCCTAAAAAGAAAAGAAAATATTTATAAAACAGTGTATACACCATCACTTGAGCATGCTGAGTCCCAAAAGCAACACAAGGAGACAGCGTTCGTTTTCCTTTTCTTCTGCAAAACTACAATGAAGTGATAATGACCTCAGGAGTGTGTGTGTTTATTCCATCTTTGGCCCATTTGATGTGGTTTTGGCCTATGGAAAAGTTAAAGGCTAAATGTATTTTAAGTGGGCTAAACCCAAGATAAACACATGTCCCTGAGGTCATTATTTCCATTTTATGACAGCTTGCATAAAACACCAAAAGCATTGTAAAAACAGTGTAAACTTTTAAAACATATTCTTTTGTAGGCCAGCACATCTTTTAGAAAGTGTATACTGTTTCTAAGCAATTGTTTCTTCTATTGTCAAAGTTTCTTCTTCAGGAACAGAGAAACCAAAGTTTATTTGGACTTTGGCTATACATGAGATAGTCTGGGCTTTGTAAATCCTACGCATGGCACTGGAAAATGCAAACAGTGTATCCAAGCATTAATCATGCTCATAACAACTGTGTACATGGAAATATCTATCAGCTGCACTACAGCTTGGAAGATTTGATCTACATGAAGAAGATTGTCAATGGTTTAAAAGACTTGACTATGGATATACGAGCAATTTCATGGACAAAAATCTGTTCTTGTAACCAAGTAAATTACATTGCAACAGTTTTGCCTTGCTTTTTGATGAATATTTGGAGGCAAGTGACGACAAGGGAGCCAAGAAAGTTGTTTGGAAAATACCCTTCTTCCTCCACAGGTAAGCCAGAGGAGCAGGAAGTTCTTTCCCAGTGTTGGTACTCTAGCTTTCCCCTGCAGATTTGGATTGTGCTGGAAAAGTTTGTCAATAGAGGGTTTATTGACTCCCACTCCCCTTTTCCTTCTCAACCTCCCCAGACACAAAACTGGCGTGGTCTCTACTGCTTGCTCTTGAGCAGCTATGTCCTGCTGCTACCCTTAGTGGGTCATAGTGGATCAGAGCTTGAAATCTATTCTCCACATAAGAAGTTAGGGATGCAAAGATTCATTTTTGAGGAAAAATAACACAAACCCCCTGAATAATTCTTTTTCTCACTTTCTGTTTAAACACCTTATTCTGCATACCCTGAAGTTACCCAGATCATCTTTGTTTCTACATCCTGAAAATCAAAAAGGAACCCAAAATTTTACATTTGTTTTCTCAAAATGGTTTTACAGAATCCAGAGCTGAATTCAAAGCTGCAAGTATTTCATGGTTGCCAGCAACCAAACCAATTTGGGATGCATTGTGTCTTCAAAATACCAATTGTCCCTTCAAGATGTCCATTGTGCTGGACTTCATTTACAACGTCTCCTTCCCAGCCATCCAGAGTAGAAAAAAGTGAAAAGCATAGGCTTTTATCAATGAGCATGTTACAAGACAAAATTATGGCTGAGTCTAAATCCATACCTGGGTTTTATCTGTTTCAAGTCTGTCTCCTTGGGCCTGTTAGACTTTGATGTTGTCCACAATGTTTCTTTTTTATAATATTATCATCTTACTGCTGATTTAGAGAAAAGGCAGCAAATTTTTTAACCTTTTCTGAGTGAGCTGTAGAAGACCTTTCCCCACTGGGAGCAAGAACGCAAGGAGAACAGACAGGTTCCAATCACATCATCACTTTGTTCTAGAATGCAACTTTCCTAGATTTAGCTTTTGATACATTTTTGTTTGTGAAAGCTGAAATGATATACTGCCCTCCAAACAAAGAATATTCTTTTTCATTGGAGTATTCATCCTTTCAAAGATAATCAAATACTACTGCACCATACTCTTAATAATTTACCTTATGCCAGTTAAAAATATGCATTAAGTCTGTGGATTGATTTGTGGAATGCCTGAAATTGTTTTATGCAACCAGAAGATATAAGCATGGGTGAAATAGGGGTTGGATTCTAGAGGGAATTTAAGGACTCAAATTGAAAGATTATGTGAGTGGTTTAGCAATATGAAAACCACTTTTTACCTTAAAAAGACTTAGAGCAGATTTCAGTTTTGTCATTCCAGTAGAAATTCCTTCCATTACTCTTTGTTACAATCTGCTGAACTGTTATTAGCCCTAGTGAATCAACATCCACACTGAACTGGAATCATTTGCACATAAATCTGCTACCATTGCTTCATTTATGTGAGTGCAGTTGGAGCCTTGTTCAAAGTAAGCAACAATTACATTGTCCATTTCCACTGTCAGCTTCTTCTGGACAGCTATAGACAGCAGTGTTACTGTTCCATTCCTAAAATACCAACCCTGGTAAAGAAACTGAGAAACTGTAGGGGCCAAAAGTTTCAATGAAGTGATGAGTTATGGCTCAGTCTCTTCCTTCCAAGTCCAGGACTTGAGATAACCTCACAGTCACTGGTGCTTGTGATGGTGATGATTTCATTTGTGGGCTTGTTGTTCGGCCAAGTTTTGGGTTCTGCCATAAAATATTCCTCCTGTCAGTGAATGGAAGGAACCAACACCTGCCTGCCAGTTTTACTGGCAGTGAAGAACAGAGATATTTACTGGAAAGTGCTGGGCAGGAAAAAAAAAAAAAAAAAAGAAAAGAAAAAGAATGAAGAAAAAAAAAAAAAGGAAGAAGTTGTTCAATGGGGAATGTCATGTGTGGGAGAGACAGAAAAAAAAATGGGGCAAATTGAACAAAGACAATGAAGATAAAAGGATATTTCATCTCTTACACCAGAGAAAGTCCACTGACTTCAGTGGAGTGACTTTTGTCAGATTTTTTTACTGTGACTTTTGTCCAGATTTCTGTTTTGAAAGAAAACAATAAGGAGAGATTCATAGGGGGAAAAAAAGGTAAGTGGAAGAAAATACACAGATTTTAGAAGAGAAAGGGAAATCCTGATAGAGTATAAAAAAAGAGTCCTAATGACTTGTGCGAAACACTGTTTCCCTTTCTGCTGCACTTCTCCAGCTGTCTCTACAAACTAACTACATCCAAGCATTTTTTTTTAATTCTCCAACATTCTATAGGCATATTTGTACATCAAAATATTGCAGACATAAAAACAATAACTTTCCACCTTAGGAAGTGAGGAAAACAAAGTCATAGTGCTGTTGTGAGCTCATCCTGCTCTGCCCAGGAACAGAAGGAGTGAGCTGACCCTCTGAGAACTTTTGCCAGCAGTTGCAGATTTTAAAGGTGTTTGCATCCATAGTATTTTGGTTGCTAGGATTCCTGGCCCCCTTCCCCTCACCTCCCCCTCTCCCTGTACTCCTTATGAAATGACACTGAAAAGAAGGGAGGAGAAATGGCTTTACAGCTTTGATCTTATTTTCCATTCTCTTCTTTCCATGTCTAGTTCTAGAATGGCAACAGCCAGGCATACTTTTTTTTCCTTCCTGAAATGGTCCCTTTCTGGGCCTTTCCAGTGACATTCATATTTTTTTCTATTATTAGTGTTTCTCTAATTCCTCAATTTCTTTTTATGGTCTGATCTTTATATCATCTTCCTCCAACTTTTTTCTTTTTGACAATGTATACAATTGTGTTACTCTATCTTTTTTTTTAAAGGGCTAAAATATGCAGGGACAAATACAAACATACTTGAATAAAGGAATAATTACACTTATATAACATTTCCAGCATTGAATTTGCATAGTGTATCAATAGCAAAGAAAAGAACAGGAACTATGTTCTGTCTATGCCAACATCCCTAAAGAGAAAAAAAAACAGCAATTCTTTTTGAGTGCTAAGAAAACAGTGTTTAACTGCTCAGAGCTCATGATATCCTCCCTCATTAGAGAAATATCTGCAAGCTGTAAACTATCTGCCCTGGCAGAGGATTCACAAATCACAACAGTTACCTGCTTCTTTTGGATATTGAATCAGCTAATTACACACCGAAGTTTGGGTTGGACATCTGCTACCTGACTTATCTCAGTATCCACCACAGAGAGCTTCTTGGCAAAGGTTTTCATCTTCTCCCCTCACCCACCTCTCAGTTGGAAAATGGGAAATTATTTGGATACTATCACTAAGTCTTAAGTAAAAATAGGATACTCTGGCCTAGGGTACTTGGTCCCTGGGTGACTGATGGGATTTCTCCATGCTTCAGGCCAAAATGAATATTAATGTAGGTAGAAGAAAAGTAAATGAGAGGGAGAAAGAGCAGAGGGGAAAAGGAAAATAGGTGGAGAAATAGTCAATTAAACTTCTAGTGGGCTGAAAAATAAATAACCAGTAGCCCCTGATGGAATATGAATTGCAGTTTGGCAAGCACCAGGGATGAATCACAACATCTGGCATCCTAGGTGTTACTGTTTATCTAAACTACCAGTAACATCTGTGTGAGCAAGTCCTGCCAGTACCACTGCCTGGTATCATCTTTTATGTTAGGGAGTGAGTGCAAAAATGTTAGACAAGGCTCTGTTAAACACCCACTTTTGAAACTCTGGGCCAGAACTCCCTTCCCAGGGAGTGAATACATCCACATGTAGGCAATGGGCAGTCACTCTAAAATCATAGGGATTTCCACCCACAGACACAAAGGATAGATTTGCCCCAGTAATAAAGATTTCTGCTGTTTAAACTAATTATATGTTCCCAGCAACTTGTGGTAAACAGGGTAGGAGCCCAGGCATCCTGACTGTTGTACATGCACCCTGATATAAATCCCAAATAATATGCCCTTCCTGGTTTTGTTTGAGTGCACCAAGCTTAACTCTCTGTCTGTATTCTTGCCTAAATTTAAATCTAATTATAAAAGATACATTTTAAATGGCATTGTAGAAAAAGAGTCTGGTCCTCCTTTACATGAGGACCATGTCCAACATAAATACTGTTCTTCACATTAAGAAGGATGAACAAGGGGATCTGAGCTGACCAAATCTCTACCTTCCTATGATACTGGAAAACATAGAACAATAAAACCTCAATGGATAATTTGCCCTGGCACAAGAATTAGAAGCAGAATAACATTGGTCTCATGTTATAAAAGAGCAAGGTGAAACACCGTATTGCTGGACAGATATATTCTGCTTTTGTGTTTCATTGAAACTCATGTTCACATTAAAGGGGGAGTTTAAATTGTGCTTTTAGCTCCAGAGCTGAAAAATTCCAGCTGCATTTTTCTGTAAGCCCGGTCATTTTCTTATTAACCAGAAAGAAAATGATAGAGCCCATTACAAAGTCCTGGAAAGATTTCATTAATTACGTGGCCACCCACTAGGTTCAGTGGATACTAAATACCTGTACCACTAGGAAATAGACAGGGATACTTTGATAACTTTGAAGCATATTCCTAGATACTTTCCAATTTGTGCTGCATATTCTAGAACTATCCCTAAGGAAGTAATTGTGAAACACAACACCTATTCTTGAAAACAAAGGGGGGAACAACCATGTAAGAGAGTTTTTGTCACTCTGCTGAGCACTGAAAATGTCTGAAACCACCAGCTCTGCACAGCCAGCTCTGCTGCTGCAGCTGTGAACAAATCATTGTGTTTCCCATGGTTTCTCTTTTCCACAGAACTTTTCTCTTGGAAATGAGCTTATACATGGGTTACTTCTGGGATCAAAGTCTACCCCAACTTGGAGTCTGTATGGCATCACCTCTTCTAGAGCATGGCATTGACAGCCTCAGAAACAATTGCAACATACAGGCAAAGTTCAGTCTAAAAGTGAAATATTGCTCTTTATATGTCAGCATTTAGAGAAAATTGGGATTGTTCAACCAAGAGAAGACAAGGCTTCAGGATAACCTAATTGGAGCCTTCCAGTACCTGAAGGGAACCCACAAGAAAGATGGAGAGAGACTATTTACAAGGGCCTGGAGTGACAAGACAAGGGGGAATGGCTTCAAACTGACAGAGATTAGGTTTGGAATAGATATTGGGAAGAAATTCTCCCCTGTGAGGCTGGTGAGCACTGTCAGAGGTTGTCACCCCTGGAAGTGTTCAAGGCCAGGCTGGATGGGGCTCTGAGTATCTTGGTCTAGTGGAAAGTGACCCCGCCTGTGACAAGGAGTTAGAACAAGGTGATCTTGGAGGTTCCTACCAACCCAAGCAATTCTATGATTGATTTTATAACATGTGCCAGGTCTCCATAAGCCAAATTATTTCACATACTGGATATAATGACACTAAAGTCCATCCTATTTTTTTCTGTTGAAAGCTTTTACAGTGCAGACATACATTATTGAAACAAAGTTTTGCGGCATGTTGAAAATGTAGGGAACACATTTTAAGAACTTTATGTGATAATGTAAACCACAAGGTTTACTATACCAATTGTATTATTCATGTACATATTTAATTCAGTACAAAGGAATTGAACCTGAACTTATTTGTAGCTGCCACAGAATTCCCATTTTATCACAGGATTCCCCTGGGTGCTGCAGGAACAAGAGGGTCTTGATGCAGAATTTAGATCCAGCCTCCACACAGCACATGGAGTACATGAAGGGCAAACCAAGAGCAGGCAGTGAAGTAGATTCTTTCTCCATTTACACTACATTATTGAAGGTAACAGCACTGCACACAGTCACACCTGCCTGAATCTAAAACCAGGCCAATGAACATAATTTAAGACCCTTTAATTTTGAAACACAGCAACTAAAACCAAGCAAATGTAGAGGAGCCAGAGATGGCTTTCAGCTTAGGACACAAACTAGAAGGGGAGCTATTTATCCAAAACTCATTCACTTTATTTGAGCTTCCTCCAGTTCTTGATGAATTTTACATTTCCCTAAAGCTGCTATTGTTGAGAGTCATGGAACCAATTTCCTAAATTAACCAGAGGCATGAACCAAGCTCTGTATTTGTCATAAGAGTTTCTCAAGATCTATGAAAAGGTACCTACATTTAGATAGAGATTTAAATTAATGAACAATCATTTGCTCTCCTTCCACAGTCAGAGTGCATTTGCTGTCTCCCACACTCACATTTTTGCCTTTTTGTTCTCTAACTAAACCTTGGAAATGGTCTGGAAAAGTGCATTTATAGCAAGAGGGGTTGAATGCTTAGAGTTTACTTTATGAAAGGAGAGCAAATTTGTTTGTTCCATGACTTGCAATAATAGCAACTTTGGCTAAATGTAAAGAAAGAAAATACAACAAAACAGGACTCCTTACCACAAGAAAAGATGGAAAAAATAATTTCCCTTTTTATCCTGGATTTTTGGTTTTTTTTAAGTTGACTAAGAATGCAAAGAAGGAAAATACAACAAAACAGGACTCCTTACCACAAGAAAAGCTGGAAAAAATAATTTCCCTTTTTATCCTAGATTTTTTGGTTTTTTTAAAGTTGACTAATTACTAATCTTCCCTGGTATCTGAGGAATTAAGAAATATGTCTCACAAACATTTATCCTTCATTAACAAAAACATAAAAGAGAAGATTCATTAGAATCAGTCCTAACCTGGTGTTCAGCTTTAACTGTCACCTCAGGGGCTGACCACAGTCTCTTTTAATTACAGAGGTGACTTATTCAGGACTCCAGTCCTGAATCTGGAGGTTGGTTGCATTTGAAACAATTCACAGTAAAGAATTCAAGGTGTGCATTAGCAGCTGGGGATGACAGGGACCAAGAGAGCTCAGTAAAGCCTTGGGCAATGAAAGGGCTGGTTCCTGAACAACACAGTGCTCTGGAGGAAGCAATAGCCTTTTTGCAAACACTGACAGAGATCTCTCCAAGGTTATTTTTCTAACTACAGATGGCTATCAAACATTTCAGTCTTCCATAAGATCATTTGAAATCTTCCACAATGGATGCTTTAAAATGGCTTGAGTTTTCTTTCAGTGGAAGAAGGTGTGGAGGTGTCTATCCTGTTTCTCTCCTAGCTGTACATTTTGAGTCACCCAACCCTAATTTCTGGAATTCTAAAATGCCCATTCTTCCTCACATATTTCTAACTATGATGTACCAAGGTCCTTAAGCATTTGACCACCAATGAGTGGGACATAAGAGTGCCAGTGTCAGTCAAAATGGCATCTCACCACAAACCATGTGAGTTTGTATCCATGAAGGACACTCTTCCCATGAAAACCATTTCTGTTTGGGGGGCCTGACATCAGAAAGAGGTCCTGGAAGAGGAGAGCCTGGACCATGAGATGATACAAAAGGCAAGAAATGTAGTGGCAATAGGGGCATGTAATAAACAAGGAGGGGAATATTGATTTATGGACTGGTGTCTGGAAAGAATAAATATGTTATAGGAATGGCAATAGTTTAGCAACAACAAGCAGTGGGGTAGAAGTAATTTGATAAGAATAAGCAACAGAAAAGTTTAGTCTGAATAGGAGCAAATATTTCTTAATGGCAAGGTACTTTAAGCTGTGGAATAGCTTCCCCAGAGATACCTCAACTCCAAGTAACTTAAAACTAGATGAGACAAAGCACTTGAGGATTCACTGGGATCACTGTCATTATCTAACAGGTGTTTCCTATCTCCAACTTTTGTGATTCAACTGTCATTAATTGGCATTAGGGTGTACATCAAACTAAAATACAAGCCCTAGATGTTACCAGACATTGTAGTGATCCATTTTCCTGGTATAACTTTTCAGCAAAATGGAAAAAATTAACAATAACTTTAGAGACCTGAGTGTCACAATCAGTTGCAGAAAATTTATGTCATGCTAAGAAGTATTTTTTGTGTAATACCGTTCTGATATGTTATGCTGACAGGTAAAATCTGTAGCAGCTCCAAAAGTGCCTCTCAGTTGAGATGCTGTGTGTGCTCCACAATGAGGAACTGAATCAAACTGAAAATCTGAGGTAGGAGTGAAAAAACTATTTTCCTGAAAGAACTACATCTTGAAGACAGGGAAGAAAGATTGAGATTTTCAAGTGAAACAAGAAAAAAAAATCATCTCTGAAAAGGGGTAGTTACATTAATGATATTTCTTCAATATTCTCACAACTGGTATTTAAATCTCCCTCTCTCCAGCAGACACCTAAAGTTTCATGCTGCACTGAACTCCTATCATGGTTTTAGTCATTTTGCTTACATTTTTGCTGTATCTTCTACTACAGCTATAATCCAAGAACTCTTATTCCTAAGTATAATAAGTTCTTTATGTTAGTTTATCTCTGCTCTCACAAAAGTTAGAAAAATATTATGTTAAACCAACTAAATACATTCAAAATCCTTATCCTCTACATGAGATTGTTAATGGATGCTTTGAAATACTTAGTATTTAATAGTTCAAAGGCAGTGTCTGTTCAGCTCGTTAGTAAAGTTTATTGCAATAGTGAAGGTAATAATAGCTCTATAATTTCTAGAATTGGGGATGGCTAAACATCTTGAAAGTTCTAGTAAAGTGTTGTGACATCCTGTGCAGAGAAAACCTTTCCCCATTTTAGAATTGCAGAAACAGAAGGTAATACAAGTCACATGCCAAGGACCACTCTACAAGGAAAAGGAACAAAAAACATCATCCATTCAGATCCTCATCCTAGCAAAGTTTGGTGTCCATATGCCGGTAGAATCCAACCCTAAAAGCATTACTATGATTAGATGGGAGAAGTAGCCAAGCCACAGTGCAACCACAAAGCTCAGGAAGGAACTCCAGAACAGAGGTTCCCAAAATCAGAAGAGCCCTGTGCTGCCAGCTCATGCAGTGATAGAGGAATAGTGGAAAGGAGCAGAGAAGCATTTCTGTTAACAGGTGGGTTGGTTTAGCACAGCCTGATTTCTTGGTGGGGGCGTGAGGGAAAGCCACAGAGGTGGCTTCTGTGAGAAGCTGCCAGAAACTTCCCCTGTGTCTGACAGAATCTCTGATGGCGCTGAAGACGGACATGCTGCTGGCCCAATTCGAGAAGCTGGTAACGCCTCTGTGATGACATTTAAGGAGGAGATCAAAACAGTGTGTTGTCCTTCCTAGGGGTGGCAAGGGGCCAGGGCTGGCACCATCCTGGCCCCAGGGGCAGCCATGCGGCCACCACAGCGTGTGGCTGCAGCTGTCTTGGTAGGGTCTGCAGCAAACTGTGCCTGCTTGGCTGCCTTTAGCTGCAGGCAGGAGGGACAGGGGCAATGGCAGTGGCTTGTCCTTTTCAGCACCCCACATGGAGAGAAGGAAGTATTGGATGGCAGCAGCTGGCAACCGCCTGCATGGTGCCAGCAGCAGCCACGTGGCCGGCAAAAGAAACATAGTGAGTGACTCCCCGATGCAGAACCTGGACAAAATCAACTTTTCAGCGCTGCCAGATCTTGCAGAAATCTTTGAACTGGTGGAGTTTGTTGGCAGTGGGGGCCTGGACTTCTGGAGGGAGTGGGACTGGTGAGAGAGCTGAGCTACACCCACGGCAAGGACTTTCTCAGTTTGCCATCTCTCTTTGGAGCAGCGAGAGGTTTTATTGTTTCATACTATTAATTTATTTTTGTGCTTGTGGACATCTTGTTTGTTAAATAAATTGTTCTCTCCACTTTTCTTAGAGGAAGTTTTTTCCTGGACTGGCTGGGGGGTGGGGCCGTTTGGGTTTGCTTTCCAGAGGAGTCCCCTTTGGAGGTTTCCTTCCAATTTTGCCCTAAACCAGCACACAGTGGTACTTAAGAGCAGCAGGTTTTCTTCCTCTTAGTCGGAGAAAGAGGAGAAAGTGAGGGCATGTGGAGAAAGACAACATGGTGACACCAAGGTCAGTGAAAGGAAGAGTGGGGAGGAGGTGCTCCAAACGTTGAAGCTGAGATTCTTCTGCAAGCCATAGTGAGGACTATGATAAAAAGAACAGCCTCTGTGTAATTCATGAAGTCCATGGGGGGAGTGCAAAGATCCACTCGCAGCCTGTGAGAAAAGGTGCTCACACCAGAACAGGTGGATACTAAAAAGAAGCTGTTATCCAGTGGGAGACCCAAACAGAGAGAGAGGGCCTTTTCTTCCAGAGATAGAGGGAGGGCTCTTGCTTTCAAACTAGAGCAGTTTATCCTTGAAAGACTACACCCCATGAACTAATGACCCATGCCGTGCAATTTTGGGAAGACTGTTTGGCCCAGGGAAGGGACTCACATTGCAGCAGGTTGGGCAGGTCTGCTACTCCTGAAATTAGAACCAGGCTGAGAAGTTCACAGAGAACTGTCTCCTATGAGAAGGACCCCACAGCGTGGCAGAAGAAAGAGACTCCCCTCCCTAAGTGAACTGAAGAAAGATTTTTCAAGTGATGAACTGACCAAAACTCTGATGCTCTGTCTCCCTGTGCTGCTGGTGGGAAGGAGGGAGGGTCTGGAGGGGGAAAAAGTGTTTTAAAGGCTTAGTTTATTCCTCGTTATCTTCTTCTGACCCTGTTAATAATAAATTTACTTTATACCTTTAAGTTTAAGCCTGTTTTGCCCTTAGAGTGTTTTCTCCTTATACTTAACTCATGAACCCTTCATTTTTGCTTTTTTCCCCTCCTCTGCTCAGCTATAGCAGAAAAAAAATGAGTGAACAGTTTTTCATGAATGCCTGGCATTTGGCCAGTGTCGAACCATGACAAGAGGGGACTTGGGCCATGAAGGGAAGAAAACCTGTTAACTGTAAAAGTCCAAAGAGCTTTAGGTCAAGTAATTTTGTGTGAATGTGCCTGGGAAATGGTCACCTAAATGGACGGCAATAGCTTCCAGCACTAGGCTACAAAGGTTTTAGAGACTTCTCTTTCCTCCCTTCCAAAAAACACCATTTCTTAAGCAATTATTCCTGTTTGTGATTTGGGGACATTAACACATTAAGCACTAGAAGTTTGATTTTTGTTGGCTTCAGGGTAGGGTGTGAGGTAGCGTATTAGTAGAAATCTCCTGAAATTCAACCTTGAATTTTGCTAATGTCAGTCCATTCCTGTCAAAAGGTTTACATATATTCTTAGAACATGCCTTTTTATGCTATTAGCCTTAATTTTGCAGGAGAAGCTGCATCATACAGAGATTAGGGAAGTTGCCCAAAACTGAGTGGAGGTCTGCAGAACACAGAACTAAAGCTTAGATTTTCACAGCCTGCCAAATATACCAATCCTTGGATTCCATTTCTTTTCCTCAAGGAGCGCAAAGGAGGCGTTTATCTAGTGGCTACCTGAAATTTGAGAGAATTTGATAAGCCCCATATCTCAGGCCCAAGAATGAATCAGGAGTTTGTACAGGAGTTGACCCATATTGGCAGATGGAAGGATGTAAATGAAAGTAAAGCTCCAGCAGTTACTGTTGAGTTTTACTTTTCTTCAGCCCTGTTTGTATCAAATTATCTATTTTTCCTTTTTCAGTGGGACAAACAGTTAAAAATACAAAAATAACACAAAAAAGGTGACTCTTTTTGTCATCATCCTGTCCAGAACACAATATTGGAGGAACCATACAGATCCTTTAAGAACGCTGATTTTAACAATTATCTTTTCTCTATTTTTTAAGTAAAGTTATGATGGTTAGACTTAGCTCATGCTTGGTTTGGACACCTACAGGCAAAATACTACCCATTTTTTGCAGTCAAATTATGCCAACCACTCCTCCCAGGGTTAAGAACCCTAGTGAGAAGGATTACCTGAGGCAATTTGAACTGCTCCTTCACTTTGCTAAGATTTAGCCCAATTTTATAAAAGATTTTCCAGCAGGCTATTTGGTATCTGTTCTTTCAGAGTTTTTGTGTCAACCAGAAGCTGAATGATGTATGCCCAGTGCCATGGCTGGGAATGGTGGGCAAAACCCACCTGAAAAAAAGATCTCTAGCATAAAGACCAATGTTCTGAGCTACCACCACCAAGGCCAAGGTTACAAGAGGATGCAGGGGAGGACAAACACAGATTTATGTCATTAAAATGCAATTTGGATTTAAATAAAAAGCAGCGTGCATTCCTCTATACTGTCATCCAGACTACTCATCTCAAATGGTCCATCCTCTCCAAGAGACAGGAGTGGTACACTTTTGTGGGCCACTCTGCTCAGGATTTTTAAATTTTCATTGCCCAAGTCTATCTATCATCAATGAAAGTGTGCAATGTGGTCAAGAGTCTTCTACCAAAAAATGCACTCTCATTTAGCCAACTAAATTAATTTCATGCCTGCTACTGAACCTTACTCAGACACTTTTAATGTTCTATGTCTTTTCTGACTTGGGGCAAATCTGAAAAACAAAAGAAAAAGACTCATGCCGTTAATGAACCACATGAGCTGCTAAGTTCCCCATCTTGTTGCAAATTTACATTTTTTGGAGACATTGGAGTTATTTAAATAACCTTTGTTGTATGAAGGGCTCTCTCTGAGCCATCCATGCCATACAAGACACCCCACACTAAAAGTCAACTCTTTGACCTTTTATTCTCAGGCTGGGGAATGAGACATGCCATGCACTCATACGATCTGCCCCTGGGCACCATTCTGGGTAAGTTACTTGGACAGCACCTCTTGCCAGCTGATTCACAAAGTGGAATCTGCATAAGCTCTTGAAAAGAAATGCTCATTAATATTCCTAGCCAGAGGCAAGTGTGTTACAGCTCAGTGAGAGAAAGGGTCAGGGAAAGGGGAGAAAAAAAAAAAAAAAAGAAAAGAAGGGAAAAGATTCGAAGGCCTCATAGAACAAGTCAATACCCCAAGACAAATGGTGCCTTTGTTGGTGGAAGAAGAACAGACCATTCTGCTCTAGGAAGATTTATGCAAATAGACTGGAAACAAGGAGGTATTCTCTATTCTATTTTTATCAATAACCCAAGAGTATCAGAGAGACTGAGACAGCCCCTTCCCCAATGATACTTGGGCAATTTAATGGAACCAAACAAAAGGACTGGGGACTTCCACAGAGCATCCTCCTTTAGTCAACAAAGCAATTGCAAAAGCTCTACAATCAGCTCAAAACTTTCTAGGGGTATGTTCCCTTTCCCCAGTGTGCTCTCTTCCCTCAGTTTGCCATCTCCCATTCCCCTCCCCATGCTCCATCCCTGGAATTATGCTTCTCCTCAGCTATGGAAATTTCCATCTCACTACAGTAAAATGCAGGGATTTTGCTAGTACAGGGAATCAATAAGAAGGTTGCGACAGAACATATGTTTTTATCTGAAAACAGGAATCGCCTGCCATTCTCCTCCCCCACTTCAAGAAAAAGGGAAAAAAATAGAAGAGAGGTGGTTATGTTATAGTTACTCATTTTCTTTTGATCTAAGTGATATATCACTTTTCCTATTAGGATTTCATTTGCTTTAGCATGAAGAGATCAGCAAGTAAGTTCTGTTTTAATTAGACAGGTACTAAAGAGTTTGATAGTAATTTGAATACTGACAAGCTGGAGTGCTCACTGGTCCGTGAACAGAAAAGACATTATAGTATTCAACCTGCTTGAAGAGGAAAAGTCCCTTAAATATTTTACAGGCAAGAGAAAAACAGAAAAAAGTTACACCAAGTGGAGAGATGAGACATGGGCAATAGGATGCCAAAGCTGACCTGTGAGCCACCTGCAAAACTTGTTATCTTCCTGTCTGTAGTTTCTGCTCCTTAGCAGGAGGCCTGGTTTAGCAATATTTACTGCAGGTAGGGTATAAATTTGGAATACAGAGCCTAGAAAGCCATTTCTCATAAACAAGATTTTGGAGCATCACTGTCAATGCCAGTGCCCAAGAAGGGTGAGTCATAAATGTGTCATAAAAAGCAGCTACATGCACAGAAAATGAGAAGCACACAAATGTGGAACTTGTGCAGGTAGGCTTGCTGCTCTTTCCCACAGGGCAGCCTTTGTGTGCTTCTTTTGGACTGTCCTTAGTTATTGCTTCCCCCTGTTCCACACAATTTTCCCAATTGAGCTTTCTTCCAGGAACACATTTATGACAGCAGGTTCACTCACCAACTCTTCTGCCTCACCCAGCATGTGTGCCAGCTTACCAATGATTAATTCCTTAAAATGAAGGCTACCTAGGAGCCTTTTCTGGATTGCAGGAAATCCATCCCTTCACTCATCTCTCTTCTATTGCTGCTACAGGAGCAACTTCTTTTCTCCTCTTTCTTTCTTCAGGCAAATCATCCTTCCAGGAGCAGTGCTACTGGCCCAGCAAGCAAAGGCTCTGGTTTATTTGAGCTTTCTCTATTAGTGCTGTTCAAAAACTAAAACAAGAGGGAGCACTCTAATATCCTTAGTGAGCTGAACAAACATAAAAATATGTATAAATACATACTGACCTGACTTTCATCTCTAAGGCATCTGGTATCTCCAGCTTCTGAACACATGAACATGAGCCACTGTATACAGTATTAAGTCAGCTATGCCAGTCTGCATTGCACCCACTAAAACCTGACCTGGAAGAGACTCTGAATCATTATATACGTCCCTTGCAGTACAAGCTATTATCTTTCCTGTCATTATTTGCAACAGCAGAGATATTTCCATGTAACTCAAGCAATGAGATGAGTAATACTAAAGATGCAATACCAATAAAAAAGGAAAGCAAAGCTGCAGTGAAAGTACTAAAGCAATATAAAACATATTGGGTTAACGAAAGGTCTCCTCAAAAAATGCCTAATAGCCCTGATCCTCCTTCAGTGGGCAGAAATAGAGATATGATTCTAGGATCCTGGTGTGATGCCCAGATTCACAAACTCCCCTTTAGCATTTTAAAAGAATGACACAACTGCTATCTTTAGGAGTGAGAGCTGGAATTTCAAAGTTGCCAGAGTCTTTTAATTTCTTTGGGTTATGAATGTTTAAGTCGTGCAAACTTCTTTGAAAGTTCCATTAAAATATTCAAAACTGGGACTTGTTTGAAGATACTACATAGCACTTGTGAAAGGCAAAGGTGCCTAGTGACTGGAAGAGGATGGCAGAGCAATCACCATTATTCATTTCCATTCAGGACTCTTGCCCGAATTGCTGTGCAACCACAGACAATACAGCATTTCCTCAGTTCATACATATATAAAATAAATAACATTA
The DNA here is from genome assembly GCA_027886175.1 of Phylloscopus collybita. Taxonomy (NCBI): domain Eukaryota; kingdom Metazoa; phylum Chordata; class Aves; order Passeriformes; family Phylloscopidae; genus Phylloscopus; species Phylloscopus collybita. The sequence goes on from JAJNNQ010000016.1 coordinate 6,489,346, forward strand.
TTTCCTATTCCCTGAGAGTTGCATAGTAAAGCTTATTTAACTACAATAGGTATGGTTGTGTGTTTTCCACACAATCATGTGGAGTTAAGACAATCACTTATATGGAGACCTCCATCCTGTAATGCTGTTCTAAACTGCACAGCCAGTGTAATAATGATTTCTGAATATTTAAGGGCATAACCTAAAAAACCTTAATTTTCCTACACTTTGGATTTAGGTAGAAACTAAAAATAAATAATAGTTGACATAGCTACTTCTCTCTCTCTCTTTCTCTCTCTCTTAGTGCATGACCTTAGTAAAGTTTTCTTGTCCCTTTCTTCATTTTTTTAATTGAAATGCACTTTGTTTTGAAGTTAGTTTGTCTTTCCTATTTAGAACTGATGGCCAGCCAACTAAAACTCCTCTAGCTAATCCCAGCTTTTTGTCCAAAACACAAATAGGTTGTACTCAATAAAATCAGGAAAAAGAAGTAAAGCCATGAAGAAAAGCAAATGCTCTGCTCAGGCTCCACGCAAACACAAGTTACAGAAGGATGTTGCTTCTGCTGTGCTGTCCAGAGTTGCTGAAGATCCATACTGCAAACACATCTCCTAAAAAGCAGCAAGGTTTCATGCTGGTTGCTGTAATAAGAGTCTGACAAGCTGGCATATTTGTAAAGTGAGACAGATATTTGTCTTCTGGCTTCAGTAATTTGGTGTTTGTGAAATTTTAGAAAACTCACAGCAGTTCAGTTCATCAAATGAAGAGACAACAGTGATAGTATGCAGAAAGGGCACTTACAAACACATGTTAAGACATATTTAAATCCCAGTGAAGGTACATAAGAATTGACTGTTTCACTGAATTATGTGTCAATCATTTTGACTTACATGTTTCTAATACTAATTTTTCAGCCCCAAGTTCCTCTCCTGCTGACTTCCTCAAAAACACCCTTTATTTTTCCAAGTTCCCTGCTCCTGCTTTTTAATTTGCTGGAATTTTTGTTCCATCTCGATACAATCTACTCTAGGTAAAATCTCATCTTCCCACTTTCCTCCTGTCTGTCACTGTACTTCTGATGTTGCCTTCTATGTTGATTCTCACTTAGAACTACTTCCCTTTATCCTGCCCTTTTTAATGTGGAGAAGATATTGTGATGGAGATTCACAGTTAAAAAATCCTGATCCTTCAGCTCTTAGCATTTTCATGTCCTGCCTACCTCACATTTTTTTTTTAGAATTTACCCCTTCTGCTACTTTTTCTACAGCTTTGTCTCCAGGCTCACCTGCCATGTGAAATACCCTTGAGGAGTAAAGTCTCTTCCAGTCTCTCCCATTGCATTTCTCTGCTAGGACCACTTGTCTTACAGCGACTGGAGTGAAACTGTCAAATAGCAAAACACAGGTAGATGGACAGTATTGATTACTCATACTTTTTGTTTTACATCACTGATTTTGGTGATTTAGGACCCTCAGTTAAGCTCATCTGCTGTCCAGCACTCTCTCTGGTTTTATTCTCCTGCAAATGTGAGTTTGGAATTGGATGGCAAATATAAACTTTCAGACAACACCTGCAATGACAGCAACTGCAGGAGCTATTCCCACTGTTTGCAATCCATCCAAATATGATAACCCATCTCCATCAGGCTTTCAAAAGTGAGTTGAAATTCAGTGGAGTGTAGATTCTCAAGTGCCTGGATCACTTCTGAAAATAGCGTTTAGAAGGATTTTTTTAAATATTACCCTCTTTAAGTTTGGGAACCTCATTTTTCTGTCTTTGCTCATACTCAAAGCATAAGTCCAACCTGTGATCAGTATTGCAGAGCAAATAATATCAACACTCCTCAACAATATTTTCCACTCTACAATATTTATATATATAAAAGTCAAACTTCCAAACTGAACTTTTAGCTACAGATCTGTCAGACCCAAAGATTTCTTTATAGAAAGAAAGTATTATTGTTAGTCCCTGCACATGCTTATCTTAAATCAATGCTCCCTTGATTTATCACTGTTACACAGTGATGATGATGCTTTACCTTTATGAACTAGGACACCCAGCCTCAAATGAGTCAATCCAAATGTTTTCTAAAAATTAACATCCAAAAAAATTAGGCATGACTGAGATCTTATCTCTGTGAAGCTTCCACCAAATGTGGTGGTCCCCAGCCTTTGCCAGGGAACATGCTGGTTTCTCATGCTCTTCCTGTATCATTCCTATTTATGTTTCTGTAAGAGACCCAATGATGGAGCTCCCACAATCTCTCCTGCATTGTCCCTCTCTTTTTGTGTAGTTGCACATCGTTGTCATGTACCCCCCAGTCCTTGCTTTTTTATCTTAGAAGGAAATTAATTTACTTTCCCTTCTTAGGTCACATTTCCTGCACCTCTGGTCACTATCACTATTCTCCTCTGTGTTTTCTCCAGCCAGTCCCTAACTTTCTTGAGCTGCACTACACAAAAGCAGATACAGCCTTAGAGCTGAGGTCTTACAGTTGCTAAAAAAAGCAAAAAATTTTCATGGGTCATGCAAGTTATGCTGCTGTTGATCCTTTCCAAAATGATATTTGCCTTTTTCACAAGAGCATGACATTGTTGACTTACATTTGGCTTATGCTCTATTGTCTCTCTCTCTCTCTCTCTCTGCTCCACAGAGCTTCTATCAAAGGCTTTTCCCCCCCCAGCTTGAACTTCTGGTCATATGAGCCTGAGTGTGACACTTGTAACTCTTCCTATTGCATTTAATTTCTACTAAACTCTGAAATTCTTTTACTGAGGGGTACCTTTTACTCTAATCTAGGTCTTCGGTGTGCTCTCTCTCCTAGCACCATGTCACATAGGAATTCAATGTGTGCTCTCTTTTGTCACCCAGATTGCAACTGAAATACTGAATAGCTCTGAAGCCAGAACAGACTCCTGCAGAACACCTTAAATCCACCCTTTTATTTTGACAGCAAACACCTGATAATTCTCCACATTCAGTTTCCTAACTGATTCTGGGCCCCATCTATAGTAATTTCACCAATATTAGATTATTTATCAAAATGTCACAAGACACTGAAAAAAGCCTAAAGAAAGTAAAAATATGTCATCTCCTGCTTTTCCTTTATCTACAGGATAGTATAGGCTTTCAGAAAAGGAAGTTAGATTGCTTTGACATGATTTTTCTCTTGATAAATCCATTTGGTGGATATTCATCTAGTTAACCCCACTGTGCTTGCAAAGAATTTTATTGGTTACAATTCCCAGAATTTTTAAAGGAAAGACAATAGGGCCAAAATACCCCAGTTCCTTTTCCTACGACTTTTGTGTCCCAAAAAGAAGCCAGTGACAGCTCTGAGAGTGCTTCATCCATCCAAAGCAGCAGTTCGTCAAGACTGCTGACTTTAAAACATTTAGGTATTTTCAGTCATGTTTTAGAAATGAGAGAGACAGTAAGAGTGTTCTACACTTTGAATTATTGATCATCAAATTGCAGCTTTTGCATGGAAGTATTTCTAAGTATTTCCAAGTACTTCTGACCCAATGCATGATCCTGGATCAGGCTGTAAGCCTTAACCCAAAGGGTGGCAAGCACTCACAACATCCATCGTAATTAAGCCTGTTTAATTGACCCTGTTACAGCTCACTTTCTCAGCTCTCTTGTGACTTGAGAGATGATATTTTCCTATTTAATGTCTCTGAAAAACATGTGAGTGGTATTTGTGGTGATAGGTCATCTCTCTCTTGACTGTGTGAAGACAACAGCCTAGTGTACTTGCACTGAGTTAATATTTTACTGCTTCCAAAGAAAAAAATTAGAAACAAATAAACAAACAACAACTCCTTTTGTTTGCTGTCCTTCTTCTAGAGTATCAGATAAATCACAAGATGCTTGAAGTTAATAATAACAGGGACAATAAATACAGACTAATGCCAGCAAACCAGTCATATGCCTCTTGCTTTTGCATGGCCTGATCATGTGTTGCCTCGAGAGGATGCAGTTTTATAGGTGCTTCAGATCTTTCTTTGACTGGTTATCAAAGCTTTTTTGCCCTAAGATTTGTGACTATTATCAGGGCATATATGCTGGCAGGAGTTACTAACTCTGCTCACATGGGAAAATCCCAGAGGCATTTTTCTACAGTTGCTTTATTTTCCAGCTCTACTTCAATTTGGAATACGGTCAATTAATGGATTAATTTTTGTTCTCTTAAATTCACTGACTTCAGCCACGCAACAAAAGGCTAATCTTTTCTCAGAGTTGTCTCTTCATCCACTACCATTAAGCAAACCTTTTCCTAACTTTCTTCAAAACTTGCCTCACTAAAGCACAAAGTCATTGTACTGTGATGTTGTCCAGCAAACCTGTTTTGCCACCTGCAAGTGAGGTGGGCACTCTCCTTAACTGAGATAGCTCTACACCTTTTCAGAGACAAGTACATGGGGTGGTCACTGCCCCCCTGCCCCTTCAATCTAATGAATAAGATTATTTAAGGTCCTAATAATCCACCAAACCAAAAGTAACTGCTAACCTCAAAAGAAAAAAATGCCAGCAAACAGCAAATATGAACCTACACTACTGAACGGCCTGGGCTGTTTTTCTCCCCATACAAAATACTATTAAGACCAGCTGTACACTGGTTGTGCCTTGAATTAACATTTAACAGTTAAAGTCTCCCTATCAGATTCCTAATGATATCTTGCTGTATCTTCCCAGCTGAGGACACTGCCAATAAATATGTCTGCTTTTTTTTCCTGCTTTTTGTCTCTCATTCATACGTAGGACAAAAATTGAAACTAGTTACTGAGTGGTAAAATATACTCAGATGTTGAGAAAAGCAAGTCATTTTGGAATACCAGCACCAGGGAAGCTGGAAGTCAAACTCTTCAATACTCTAATCCCTAAAGCTTTCTTGGAAATATGATTCTCGATTTTCCATCTTCTCCTGGTTTTGATTCTTTCAAATATTTGGATGAGCCACTTATTTTACAGTCAGAAATTACACCCCTTTTGCTCTCTGCCTTCCCCTGGATCAGCATAATTTTCCTTTTACTTTAAAAAAGCCAAAGCTTACTCAAGTTGCTGCTCTTGACAGGCAGCAGTGCTGCATCTCTCTATCCCTGCATGTGCACACAGCAAGAGCAGCAGCAGCTGCCACTGGTGCCCAGACCTCCTCCCCTCAGACTGACAACCTGTCTTAATGTTGAAAAACAGTTCAAGGTAGCACTTGAGACCAAACATGCCATTTTTCTTGTCAAAATGAAAGCTGTAAATTTTAAGCCTAATGCTTAATGTATCCAGATATTGAACAGAGGGACTTTTATCCTCAGCTTAATGGTCTGTCTAAAATCATCAAAAAAGATTACTTAAAAATTCAAGGTCCTCAGAGGTCCCATAAAAATTGTGTGAAACATTTTTTTTCAGAGCTTTTCGGGAGGCTAGGGGATCCTTTCATATTTTTTTTTCTTTCCCTTTTCTTTTTTTCCAGATGCAAGGGGAAAACATGTACAGAAAGATCTCTATCTCTTTTTTTCCCTGAGCTTGAAAGACTTAGAGACAAATCTGACTACGTTCGGGGGACCCAGAGCTTCGGCTGGAGTAAATTATCCCAGCTCCACTCGTTTGCAAGAAACAAGAACGATTTACACCAGCAGCCGATTACGCCCCGGCTGTTTCTTTCAAAAGCTGCAGACTGAAATGAGATCTAATACTTCCAAGTACTCCTCAGAGACACGGATTCTAGAAATCATGTCTCACTCAACCTCTCTGCTTTGTGGGGTTTGTTTGTTTTGCTAATGTCGGTGAGATGTCTGAGGATTTGAAGGTTCTGTTTGTTTAGTTTTCAGATGTTAAATGGGGAGAATCAGCTGTATTTTCTTACAGGGGTTTTTAGAGGGTTTGCTCAATCCTACCCTCAGTTGCAAACCCGAGTGGAGAGGAATTACTTGCAAAGCACTCGGTGTTAGTGCAAACCTCCCCCCTTTCCCCAAAACAGCAAAGTATCTCCTTTTCCCTGGCATTGCAGCACCTTCCAATGCCCAGAGGTATCTGCCGTGGGCTAGAAGAGGGATTCTCACCAGGAAAAGGCAAGAGACATTTTAACAAAACAGCCATCAACTCTCAGTTTTAATACACACTTACCAAAGCCTCCCATATACTAAAAAAGTACATAAATGTATACTGACAAATCTTTTCCCTTCACTGCTGTAGCTTTGCAGAACTAAAATCTAAATACATTTTGAATCCATAAAACTAAAAGCTTTTTAAGTGTATCAACATCTGTCCATACCTACAAGTATTCAAACATTTGTGTTTGTCTGTAACTTGCAATAAAAAGCATTAATAAAATAACAAGTGTACACAGATTATAGGCTGCATTTTGAAATGTTAGTAAACACAGTGTTTAGATGTCAGACCATAATGTTTCCAGACAAGCTGTCGGTAGGAGCCAGCTTTACAAAAACTTTCTAATTGTTTCTTTATTTCTGTTCCCAACTTCTCATTATGCTTTCTTTAAAAAAAAAAAAAAAAAAAAAAAAAGAGTTAAATTACTCACATTATGGCAGCCCCTTGGACAAAATACATTCAAATTTAAGGCTGATGTGTCTGGAAATGCCAGTTCCACTAATAAGTAGAACATAGAAAATTCCTTGTTCAGTTATGCTTTTTGCAAAAAGCAAAAGTCTCAGGCAAGAACTTTGTTTCTTCTGATTTTACACAACTGAACTGAAATCTTGCCAAGATTTTAGAAAACGGGGATATGTAAATACCAAAGTTTAAGGGTATAATTTCTTTAATCAAGCATAGCAGTTGTGCATACACGCAGCTTCAGTGAACTGACAAAATGTACGTAGTGTTCAGCTGCTGTAAAACCACTTTTTTCTCCCCAAAATTTGAGCTAAATCTGTTTATATAATCTGTGGATCTGTCCCTTCCTCTACAAAATGGTGCTGCAAACTTTACCAAGCTTACTTGTAAGATTGCTAGCACCTCCACTTTCTATTTTTGGTTAACAGTATCATATAAGCAACCTGATTTTTGTGTTTAAACCAGTCTTTCAGTCCTTCCATGTCCAAACTTCTTCAACGCTTTGCTATCTGTCTAAATTGCTAAAGGTATTTGATCTCACTTCAGATCTAGAAAAAGGGCAAAAGTTTGGAAATGTCTTTGTTTGCAATTTGTTGGTTTGGATTATTTTCTCTCTCAAAGATAATTACATGTGGTTATCAGGTTTAACAAAGGACACTACATGAGAAAAGTAAATTTTCGACAGCTTTGGCTCTACAGATAATGCTATCAAAAATATATAAATTTGAGTTTAAAATTAATTGCAACTATTATAACCATTTTGTAAGTTTTTCAAGGAAGCACAGGAGTTAGTAATTAATTTTCAGAAAGGGAAATTAACTTGTCTTTATGGTAACTGTCTATTTCCAGAGCGTGTGAAATGTATTTTCATAGTGCAGGATCTCCTATGCTGGGAAATCAAATCATTTCAGGGGGAGGCAAATGTGCTGCTCAAAATCCTGTGGCAGCCCCATTCAAGAGGGAGCATCAGACAAAAAACGGTGTCGAATTGCTCCTGCATTACCTGTGCCCGTTCCTCTCTTTTCTGTGGAGTATTTAAAAAAAAAAAAAAAAACAACTCTAATAAGTGCATTCAATAATAGTTTGAATTGCTGCTGTGCGTTCTGTCATAAATGGTTTATGGACAACCATCAATTCATTCTGCTCATCACTCTAACAAGTTCAATGTACTATTCGGAGCAAAGGATGACTATTTATTTAACAGCTTTTGGCAGGAAAATTTGTTGCGTGCCACAACTTTACAAAGAACATTAAAATCAATGACAATTTATAAACCAAAGACTTGGAATTGTGCTTTGGCTTCCCATAATTCATCAGAATAAAGCTGTCAGATACCTTTTATTATAAATTAATAGCATGTTGTCTAGCAGCTTGGCAGCAGCAGCCGTTTTGCCAGGTTAGCAGTGACATCTTGTGGTATTTTTACCCATTGCTACTGGTTTCAGCTCTCCTATGAATGTTGTGTGTTATCTCCTCATAGCTCAGAAAGTGTGTAAAAGAAAGAAATGTATCATACTGTGCAGACATCAGCATCAATAAGGTTTTGTAGTAACAAAAAAAAGTTATCTTGACTAGTATTCTATTACTGATGTAATATTATAATTTACAATAGAAGAAAATATTTTTATATATACTCCTTTTGCTAGTCGTTAGATATTTATTGAATTTTATTAAGTTACTAAGAAATTTACCGATTTTCTAATGCACACTTCTGGTATCTTTATAATCAAAATTCATTTAGTGTAAAGATGGGCTTTCATGTTATATTGGTTTGGAAAATTCAGGTTTTAAGATCTAGCCTCCCTAAACTCTTCCATTTTGAAGTATTCTTTTACCTTTTTCAGATGCCCCCACAAAAACCACACCTCTTGAATTTCTCCTTTCAGGATCCACTAAAACTATGAACAGAGGAGTAAAAAAACATTGTTGGATACTGCAGGATGGAAGGTCTCTGTTCTTTGCATAAGGAAAGTTAGTTAGCAAGGCAGTTACTCTCGCTTTCATGTTAATAAAAATGAAAGAGCAGTATTTTATAAACTCCTGTTTTTCAATTATTTTTCTCTCTATTTCCTGTGACCACAAAGTTATATATGGAAGTTTTAAAGAAACTCTATCTGTTTCCAGGAGCTTCGTTGGCTTACAGAGATCCTGATGACAAAAAGAACACATAAAAAGATAATGTGTACAAGTGTTCTCTCTGCTGTATAATGTCACAGGATATAGAGATTATCATTTCCCAGCCATAAGAGTGAATGGTAACAGATGCTTATAGAGGAGCAGTCTTTACATACCCACACACTTATCTTCCTATGTACTCTGATCTTACTGTATCCTTAAGAATAGAAAGTCAGTGTTTATTTCTCCAGTGAGAAAAAGAATGGTTTGTGCAGCAATTCTTAGACTATTAGGCTTGTCCATGGCATGCACAGCATAGCTGGGCACTGGATCAGGGAGACATTGGGCAGTGAGAGCCAAGGGTGGACGTGCCCAGGCACCCAAGGAGATCTGATGCAGAGTGCCACTTGCAACCTGCTGTCAACAGCAGCTGCCTCCCATCACGAGAAGCTTCAAAGTTACCTTTCCTTCTTTTCCCTGGAAGCAACCTCTAGCTGCCAGAGGGGTGTGCTATAAATGGGTTGGAAGGGTTCTCATTCCTATAAGGATGTGATCCCTGTAATTAAAAAGCTTTGGAAAGTCTGGGTTAGTGACAGGCAGCTCCTGCCCACTCACAGTACTCCTACTACTGCCTCTCCAGTTACTTGTGCTGTTCCCAGTTTTAACAACTCAGTCTTAACTCCTCAAAAACTCCTTCCAGAGAGACAAAATTTTGATTGCCAGGCAATGATATGGGTGACAGGGAGATGAGCCCCAGGTCAGTGGAACAGAACAGACATTTCCATGAAGCAGTGCCACAGTCATGGGAACATATTCCCACTCCTCTTGTCAGCTGCTGTTCTTAGCCTCCCAGCCCACTTTTAGAAATACCTGAAGCTTCACTGGCATGACAAGGTATTGTGTTGGAGGAAATGCTTCCCTTGCTATCAGTCCTTAACTAGAAAGTCTGATTCAAAACCACCTAGGATAAGGAGTAAACATCCTACCTAACTTCAGCCACCTAAAGATAGGCATCTAGTCTGAACTGCCTCTCCAGGATTCCTCTGCTGTCAATAGGAATGGATACACATCTCCAAAAGCAGATTTATCTCACCTTTCTGAGATAAGGCACTGTCTGGAGGTGCTTATCTCTTTCCATTAACTACAGAGAGAATCCAGATGACTCCTTCAACTGGATGCTAGAAAGCTGAAATTAAGTAAATCTTACCTCTATATAGGGAGTTATATGAAAAATAAAAGGTGAAAGAGTGGGGTTTCCAAGGGGCCTGAAATTAGGCAGCTGTCTGACAGCCACTTGACTGCCAGTCCCCAAATTTACATTTAAATTCCAGCACAATGTTTTTACAGCAGACTAACAATGACCTCTAAAAATATCAACATTTTAATAACCAAAAATACACCATCAAAGATTAAAACATAATACGTCTTCCAGTATAGAGGCATATCCCAGTACTCTTAGCAGGAATCTACACAAGAGCTTTGAATATTTAAATCTCAGAGGACTTTGAAATATTGCCTGTTCCTGCAATTTTATAACAAATCTTGCACAGGGATATTCATTGTAAACCCCAGGTCTTTTAGCATTCAACAAGGCAAAGTTTTTTAGGAGGGAATAAGGGGGCTACTGGAAGGAGTACAACAAAACAAAACAACTCCCTCCCACTCCACTAGAAGAATTTTATAATGGGAAGACACTAAATCCACTATGAATACCAATGTTTCAGGTTGAAAGGGCAAGAAAACTCCATGCTCTGTATTTTAAAGGATCTCATCACTTGTAATGCAGTGTTTTTACAGCAACACAGCTGATTTATGATTTTTCCCATACAGCATTCAAAAAATGGTCACAGAAGTCCCAGAGATTCCTTACCTGGCAAAGGTATGGATTATAATATCTGACATGGATTTCTAGTGCATCTCTCGTGGTTATATTGTTCTCAAAGAGCATCTATCTGCTCTGACTTCCAAGATCTGTTTACAGCTGCTCACACAGTGCTGAAAGTTATTCCCAAGAATGACAACCTCTCTTTGCCACGTTTTCATGAATTATTTTTGCAATTGGCTCAGAACTTTAGCCCATACCAGTCATAAGAACTTTTGTTCTCTCTGTTCACTTCATTGATTCTTCATAATTCATCACATTTGTCACTTAAGCACCAGCATCTAAAAGCTGTATTTGGCCCGATGCCCAGGTCACCAGGTCACTCCCTGGATGTTTGTGAAAACCTCTGCCACCAGTCTGGCAGGGCTGAGAGGGAATAATTTGTGTTCAGAAAGCTTGTGACACTTGCCTGCCTTTGCTGGGCTTTCTGAGTGAAAGTACAGGCTGATATGGGTGCTTGCAGTTTTATGAGAGTCTTAGCCCTAATAATATACAACTGAAATCATAAACAAAGATAATATAGATTAAAATGGGATGGAATGGCAATAACCTGCCACAAAGGTGTCACAACACTGTGTCCTCAGTGTGCACATCACTCTGAGAAGATCTGTCACAGCATATTTTAGCAATTGATTTAGCAGATGTGGTGAGTGACGTTCCCTACATATCCCTGTTTTAGCCACCACAAGGCACAGAGCTCTGTCACACAGCAAGTGCCATGCAGGAGCCCTTCACTGCTGGAGGAGAGAAGCCCTCTGCAGTAGTCACCCTTACAAATCAAAGCTCTTCAACAGGATTCAAGGAGCCAAATTCAGCAGCAATGGGTAAAGTGGAATATGCCAGGCCCTTTTTGAGCTGTTTATAACCTCCAACTGATATACAAATTAAGACCAGGGCCTCTGCTGTGGCAGAATTGATGACACAGGAGGGAGCTAGAAGAGACTACACTGCACCAGCACCTTCACTGTCAGTCTTCCCCTATTCAAAAATTGTCTCTTCTGGCCCACCACAATACTGTGGAGGCTTCTCTTTTTTTAAACCACTTTCATGATCCATGCATCAGTTCTAACCAGTCACTTGGGCTTGATAGGTCGGTTGTGTTATAAATTTAGGAAGTGGCACAAAAGAGAATAAGCTGTGATCAGCTGGAGCACAGCTGCAGAACCTGTTCTGTACTCATTGCTATATCTCATGGTACCTTTGTCTTCCTTTTCAGCCTAGAATGATCTGGGTGTTCCCAAATCCTGATTTCAACCTGGGACTCATACTTATCCTGGAAAGCTTTTAATAGCTCATTTTCTCTGGCCTTGTGAATGATGTGTGTAGCCTCACAACTCGTCTCTGGCTCACCACAACTGGAGGCATCTCAGTGAGTCACATCAACAAGTCTTACATGTAGTGGACCACATGCTTGGGTTGGTGTGGCAAAGCACCCAGAGAGCAAAGCAAGAAAAAGAAAATACACTGTTATTCTGCAGAGTGTATTGCCATGAGTGTTACAGAGACACAGATGTTAAAACCAGAATGAGCAAGCAAAGTTTTGTGGTTTCTGCATCCATCACTCACAAGCAAGCAAGCAAGAAGAAACGTAGTCTGTAATGGGCAGGACTGTCCAACAATTGTTTCTTTGAGAGTTTCTGTAAATTCCACTGAAATTCCTAAATTGCTACCCTGACATGGTACAATCCAGTGATGAATGGACCTGCTGCACAGGTTTCTTCATTCCTAAATATGCATCTAAAAGCTTAACAAAGCACGTTCCCAACATCTGCTCTCTTCAAAAAATCAACACAGAAATACTGCAAATCTTGGTTTCTTATGGGATTGAGATTTTCTGTACTTCTTGTTCAAGCAGGACTGGAATTACTCTATCACAAAAATAGTTTTGCTGTGATAGAGAATAAACTAAAGAGCTTACGAAGTAACACATACACACACATTGCACCCAATTCCTTCAGTGCCTTATTTTTGAAAAGTCTTGGAAGTGGATGTCTCTAATTTTCTGAAAGCAGACTTAAGATACCTGAAAAGAACTGCTTGAAAACAAATGGAGAGTTTGCTGCCACCGACAGTAGTTAATGCAAGACTTCGGCAGTGACAAACTCTGGAAATTGTTGAAATGCAGGCAAACTAAGCAGAAAAAAAATTACATAAAGTCTCTTCCCTAAAACCTGGTTTACATCCACTTTTGCTTCCAAGTCCCTGTGTATTAAGCAGGTCATAAAAGCATGCTGGGAAGCTGTTTGAATTCCTCTGATGAGGAGTGCCAAAAGCTTTCTCCAAGCTCAGAACTAGAGCTAGTTAGAAAACAGGAAATGTTTTGCATAACATTTTTGCAAGCCAAGGAGCTGAACATTATCCATTATTAAGACAAACATGAAACAAGGGGGTTTTACCTATAAGACAAGTAAATGTTATGTACAGGACTCTACCTTTAGAGTCAGGCCAAGAGAAAAAAGCTCACGACTGACTACACCTAGTTTCAGCTAAAATAATTTTTTAAATCTATTCTAGTCCTATCCCTTTATAATAGAATTTTTTTCCTGGGTCCCCGAGTAGTCAGAATGCACAGGATTTGTTCTCTATTGTCACCTAAAAAAGAGCTGAAAGGGCAAAATGCCAGGGCTTGCAAACCTCCCCCATGGGGCTTTCTTTGCTCATTGCTTCTGAGCAGCAGCTCTGCTTCCTTTATGGACTCTCCAGTTCTCCTGATTTCCTAATATAATTTCACATTGCAAATATGTTACAGAAGGAATAATGACATAGATAACACACCGAAAACTTTATTAAACTAAGTACAGCATATGGTGCTCATTTTCTGGCAACCAGTCACACTAAGGATAGGGAGAAATTCTAGCCCCAAAACTGTCTTGTCAGCAAGCACAATGACAAGGGAATACTGCAAATACCTCGCTGGGAACAACAGCTTCACTTAGTTCACAACAGCCTTATAACTGTTCTAGAGCCATTCTGCCAAACACATGGAAGAAAAGCAGTGCTTGCTGTGAAAGCAAAAATGGACCAACTTCAGCAAATAAAGCTAAAAAGTGACAATGAGGTGTATCCAGACAGATTTTTAGCCTTGTGATTTAGAGTCCTCTTTGCACAACTGACACAGAAGTGTCTTGAGATGCATCCTGAGCTATTTGAAAATACAGAAAAACAGGTTCAAAATGCCTGCTCCCAAGACTCTCTGTGCAGAGAAATATTAGCCATCCAATCTTAAACGTGGCTTTTGTTTTGTACTGGAATCCTTTAGCTGAAGTCTGAAGGTACAACATGCAAAACAAAAAGTGAGTAGGAAAAAAATGTTCACAGCTAAAATTAACCACCCTGTGGGCTGGGCTTAACTGTAGAGGAAAAGGTCTGAGTACTGATTATGTAAATAAGCACTGAGTAAATAAAAAAAAAACCACAGGTCTCCAATTCAAATAATCTAGGTTTAAAATTATTTAAAAGAGCACAGAAAAAAAATGCTTTCATCCTCTAACAATGAAGTTCAGTAACAATATGCATTGGTTTTAAATTTAAAGAAAGTACATAAGAAGGTAGAACTTTATGAGTGGTGCATGCTGTCTCTACACACTGAAATGTTTGTATAAATAAGTACATAAAACAGTGTTCATAGGACCCTGAGCAGTTCATAAGTCTGAAGCTTTTCTACCAAATATGAAGTCATGATAGAAACCCTAAAACTGTCTAAGATGCAATAGTCCATCAGCACAGAAACAGGAAAAAAGACACCAATTCACATGTTCAGAACCTGTGCTTGTCCTCTATACATTGTGTTGTTTCTCATAAATGTATTTTTTTTTTAAATAATCACACTTGAGCACAGAGTGTGCTTTGAGCATAGTTTGCAAAAAGATGACAGGAATGGCCTTATCTTGTAAAGCAAAATAGGGGAAAAAGGAAGAGCTAGCACATATTTATTACCATATGGGCTTGGGAGATATTAGTTACAAGACAAAAATTCAGCCCTGTAAACAGAGAAAAATAACTGTGACAAGAGGAGCTGAACTGCTTCAGTCAGGAACAAAAAAGAAATATTGATGCTGCAAATTAGAATCATAAATTCACAGTGAGATTTTACCGAAAGGTGATATCTTTTATTTAGATAAATATTACGCAAGTACTAAAATCCAAAGTGATGGAACAGTTTCAGGTACAAAAAGATGTCTTTTTTCATTGTCCCTGGATGCCTGACCTGTGCTCTTCTTACTGGGACAAGTTCACAGGGTAGGTAGGAGATTTACCTTAGCTGGTAAATGGCTTGGATGTTTTTTCACCTATTATATTCAAATGGTCACTACTGCTCGTGATCACAACAGTAAAGCAGAGAAAAGTGCAGTCCACCCAAGGTATAATAAATGAGAAAGAATATCTTCAGCAAAGAAGTCCAAATTTCCAGTATCTAGACTTTAATGGCTAAAAATTGAGAAAACTTAAAGTATTTACCATTGCATGAGCTATATATTGTTGGAATTGTTGGTATATTTGTCTCAAAGAAAATATTGTCTTACAAGCACACAGAAAGGAGAAAAAACTAGTCCTCACAAAAAAAAAAAAAAAAAAAAAAAAAAAAAAAAAAAAGGGCAAAATTCCCATTGAATTCACCAAGATTAGGATTATAGTCTATTTTGCAGCTCTGTGTTTTAGAAAGATTAAAAAAAAAAGACTTGTTCAACCCTACTGTTGTTCCCTGGCCACAGTCACCCAACCACTCTCTTCCTCCTCCTTTTTCTGAGCCAGAACTGCCCTGTCCTTCCCAAGCTGCTGCAGGTGACATACAGAACACCAGGACACATGATGATCATGGAATGCATATTGGCTTCTTCCTTGCAGTAGAACTGCAATAGTGAGAAAGCCAGACTAAGCCAAAGACAGATCCCATATAAAATACTTCAGCACACAGTCAGAAAAACAACCATTTTATTATAACTAAAGAGCACAACAGCTCACATAAAATGTGTATACACTAATTAAGGTTAGCTCTCCTAAGCTTTCCCAAGATGTATCTAAAAACACAACTATAGCTTTTCAAGTTATAAAGTGTTTAGATGTAACTGAAAGAGGCAAATCACATTCTGCACTCTTAGAGTGTAGAGAAGATGCTTGATTATCTGCATAACTCTGGCATACTTTTCTTGAGCTATGAAAGGATAAAACTTTCCCTCTTCCTTTGAAGTCTTTTTTAAAATAGCATCTTAAAGATTTTGCATGTCCCTTCCTCCCTCCTGCTTTGTAAAAGAACATAAGTATCCTAGGATTGCTGAGTTTAGAACATGTGAATTATAGAGATCTTTAAGTCTTCACAGCAGCTGTTTTTCAAGCACTGTTCTTAAATCATAAATGATAGAATAAAATGAAAAAAAAAAAAAAAAAAAAGCGTAGCTCTGGGAAGAAAGTGTATTTGATCCTGCAAGACATTTCAGGAAACCACTTAAGAACCCTCTTAATTAATAGGGACTATTCATTTCTGCAAAAGGAATGCCTAAACACTCAGCTGGACTAGGCTGGAATCCTGGAACTGTAATCATGACATCTTCCATTCCTGAATGTCCACATCTTGGGGGAAGTGTTGTTGCAATGCTAATGCTGTATCAGAACACAGCACGGACAGATTTTTTTTTTTTTTTTTTTTTTTTTTTTTTTTTTTTTTTTTTTTTTTAATTAGAAAAAACAGAAATAAAACAGTTTTCAATTTCTCACACATGAAAACACCAGTGTGGGTAGTGCCAAGAAATCCATGCAGCCACTGGGCCAAGCAATGCTTGTGTCCAGCTGATAAGTCCATTCCATTGTGATGTCAGTGAGGTCAAGGGACAGTCCTCATGCCTCCAGGTTTCTTCTTTGGTGGGCAACAAATCATTAGCAGGGTTTGTGCTTTTTTTGTAGCTTTCTGGAGCTGAAAGCAATTAGCATCTCCATCCTGCTCCATCTCTGCAGGTCATCAGGATTTGTTCCCTCTTCATCACCTGCCCAGCTGAGTATCCTGTGAGACTGCAGACAGATGTGGTGGGGCCTGAATGGGCTGCTGCTCTGCAAGCCACCAACGGGCTTGTGGAGCCTTTCCTGGTGTGTTTCCCTTCTGGAAACTTTGCCACCCAAACCTGAGCCTTTCTGCTTCTCTGCACTACCTCAAACTTGGGTTTCTGATGCAATGAAGAACGAATGCCATCCTCACAACTATTAGTTTCTTACCCAGCTGATTGCACAGCACTGGAAAGAGGAAAGGTGAAGGACAGAGAGGAAAGGGAGGGATGGAGAAAACCTCAACATCCAGCTGCAAGGCTGAGACAGACCTGAATAGCAATACCTGAAGCATGGAAGATGCTGTAGCTGGCAGTAAGCCCCTGCTACTTTGCTACCAGGCTGCTGGAGACATTTTGCCACCCTAGCACAGCTACAGCAACAGGGAGCCCACTCTAACCTACATAAACCTCATTTACCTCAATCATATTTCTTTACCTGACAGTTCTGCCTTAGGAATAAGACACTGCTTTTCTTATCCAATTGAAGGAAGGAGCTTATCTCCCATAAGAACACATTGATAAGCTTAAATGCCCTGAATTTGAACAAGAGAAAAATATTCAAAGCATAAAAACATGACCAAAAGCAAGAGCAAGGGTAGTCTTGTAGCAAGAAAGATTTATATCTCACTGTGTTGGACCTCAGCCTCTCTCCTTCCTGTTTTCCTAGGTGCCAAGATTTTAGCTTTAGCACTTCATTTCTAGCTTGTGAGGGAGGATATGTGGAATGGGCTTCTCTCCTCATACAATAAATACAGGAGAAAAGAAGGGGGTTTTTACTGCTTGCTTTTCCTTTGTCCCATAAATGCAGCATGACATTTGTTGGCCTGTTATCATCAACAGCCCAGATCCCAGGGGTCTTGGGAGTGACTTGAGGAACATTAGCACTGAGAACAGGTCAGAGGGGCTTCCTGGAGCACAGGCTGGTAGAGAGCTGGCTGTTCTGTGTGAATCTACATTTAGCCTTTTTGCTTGACTTGTGATCTCAAATTCTGGGAGCCAATACATAATAAACCAAAGCAGCTGGAGAAAGCTCTTCCTGGATTATGCCCAAGTGGAGCAGTTGCATGAAGGATTTCAGCAGCTTCCAAGGAAGAAATTCAAAGACATCAAGGCATGTGACAACTCTGGCAAACTGCTACGGTCTCCTTGGTGGAAAATTGTGTTGAATATGAACTGTTGGAAAAAGTGTCTCTTTCTCTTACCTACTGAAGACAATACAATTTATACCAGTGAGTTTAATCACACAATTCTCTCAAAGAAGCAGAGCTTCTTAATTTATCCCATTTCTGGTTAAAAAAAACCCTAATAATTTATGTTTATGAAATAATATCGAGAATCTTTGCACAAATTTAGTGCAAATGAGCGTAAACAGGCACAGCTCCACTGTAGCCAAGGTTACTTGAACTGATGTAGAAATGCTCACTGGATAGAAAGCAAAAATATTTGCAGAAGCTCACCCTGGAAACTCTACAGACGAACAGGATCACATTCTTTTCAGCTACACAGCTGGACAACAGATAAAATTCACTGACAGCAATGCAAGGACTGTGATTTGCAGTGAGGTAACAAAGAATTTGGCTCACATCTTTTTGTGGATATGATTAAGAAAACAAATTCTTTGGCTAGGCTATAAAAACAAGAGAGTCTTTAAATAGGCGTCATACAAAGGAAGTTTGTAGCATCATTGAATCAAGGAAGCCAGATCTTCTGCAGATACAAATTAAAAGTAGCTTCACTGGAAAGAATGTATCTGTGATAATTTATAGCAGTTGAAGGTCTGAACAGCCATCACATCAATGTTCTTGGGGAGGAAACCAAGATAGGATTTATAAAGGAACTTTCATCTTCACAGTGCTTTAATAATTTCTTCTGTTGCCTTTTCCAGCCTAGAAATGAAACTCAAGATAATTTTAGTATGGGAGGTAATATAAAAGTGGATCTTTATTGAAGGCTTTCAGGGACAGTTATGAAAATATGTCCACAAAAGCCCACCCACACAGGGTGAATACAGTTTTTATCTGTTTAGCAAATCAGTATAATTGACAAAAAAAATCAGTTAGGAGGACAAGTGGTGATGGAATTCCCCCCAGGTCAAGCCCCTTCTCTGGAGTCTCCCCCTTGGTATTAGTTGTACTTTGTCCATGAGAATGTATCTTGAGGAGTTGTTCTCAACCTTGGTAGTAAGGAAGAACCAAGATACCACAGGGACCTTGTACTTCCCGGTGCTTGGAGTTCTGAAACTTGTTTTCTCCTTCTGCTTAGGGAAAGGACATGGAAAATTCCTGGGAAAATTAGCCACTAATTCAATAGGCTGCAGAGCTACAAATATGTGTGAAGAATACAGAGAACTTATTAAAGAAAAAACGGCAAAAACCAAACCAGCATCACTTCTCCTAATATCTCCAAGGTAATAAAACCCCTGGTTGTATTTCCAGTGGTATCTCAGTTTTAAATACGACAAGTTGCTACCAGCCCTGATAAAAATTAAAATATATAAATGTATGTATGAATGCCCATAAATTCCTCCCTATTCATCAGGAACAGTATTTCCTGGAATACACGTCCATCATCTCTCCTCCACTGAAACTACCTGCTCTTTCCTAGAGTTCTACCTTCTCTGGCAAAAATCATAGAATTGCAGAATGGCTTGGGTTGAAAGGGACCTTAAAGATCATCCACTTCCAAGCCCCTGCCTTGGGCAGGGACACCTTCCACTACACCAGGTTGCTGAAAGCCCCATCCAGCCTGGCAGGGATGGGGCATCCACAGCTTCTCAGGGCATCTTGTGCCAGTGCCTCACCACCCTCACAGTAAAGGACTGATTCTGTATATCTAACCTAAACTTTTCCTCTTTCAGTTTGAAGCCATTACTCCTTGTCCTGCCACTGCAGTTTCTGATGAAGAATCCCTCTATAGCTTCCTTGTTTGCCCCCTTCAGATACTGGAAGGAAGGACTGGCTTTTGTTGGGAGAGCACCCTTGACTCCCTCAGTGCAAATACTTTATCTGTACTGACAGAAAGAAGAAATTTTATGTCTTAACACAGATTTTATTTCTAGGATATGGATCCAAAAATTGCAGGGAGAGAAAAAAAAAAAACCCAGTATTATTTTCTTCTGCCTGTACTTCAATGACTGTTAATGGCCCATAGCAGCATTCCTTCACTGAGGAGGCTCCTCCTCAGAGCCAGCTCCACTATGGCCCTGTTTTCCTTCCTCTCTCTCCCCCCACCAGTGATTCCAGCACAATGTGCCTGTTCTCCAGGGAGACGCTCCACCCTCTAGAGGTCACTCCCTCTGTTATGGTTCAAGGTCAAAATTTTCATTTTTTCAGCCTGGTGGGTTTTTCCCTTTGCACCTATTCCTAAGCTAAACCACAACCACTGGAACTGAAACCAGTTTTCTTTAAACCAAATGCCATGTACCTGCAAGACAATATTCTTACATAAAACTGTGTGTGGAACAGACACAACACCAGACTCAGAAATTATGAACAAGCTCTTAAAATGTAAATCCAAAAGCCACTTTTGTATTACCTACAAAGCAAACAAAATATAATTCAAACTTCAATTGGTCAAAACTGAAAAAGACAAAGGTAGGTTATTATTGTACAATGCTGGATTAATGGTTCAGTTATGCAATAATATCCTACATGTGTCTCAACTCCCAATGATGAAACGATATAAACCCATTAAAAGGATATTTCTATTAAATAAGCAATCCCATAATTAGGCTTATTTTTTCCAATTTTTTTTCATTGAAGAGGATGTTTTAATAACTTGGGACTAAGACTGTACATATCTAGCCTGTCTGGTCATGTCATCATCCTTAGAAAATACCTACAACCAGCAGTACTAAGTTCTTTTCCTAGAGGTGTTCACATGCTATTTTAGGTGCCTTAAGTTGTTACTGAATAAATTCAAAGTGGCAGTAAGTTATTTCCTATATCTATGCACAGTCAGCTTCCTTATCAGCAACCTTCAACTTGAGTTTTAAAGATAACCCAAGGTCACAGACCCAACATGGCTACTTTTTTTGTGAGTTTTTTTGTTTGGTTGGTTGGTTTTGGTTTTTTTTCTTGGCCACATTCAGAGAAAACCCTCTCAAATAGCAAATTTTGCAACAGTGTTGCTTGCCTTAATGCTCAAAAAAGTTTAAGGGGCTGAAGAGCTCAAATATCTTTACTTTGTCCTTGAAAGTTGTGAAGGTTTCTTTCAGAAGGTGCCACCAATGCAATGAGAGCTACCAGGTTTTGGCATTTGTTATTTGGGATGGTAGGAGGCCTTCTACTCCTTTTTAAGCAGATTCAGCTGTAAAAATATATCAGTCAGGGGCAATATTTTGCCCCAGAATTTACAATGTCAGTTCAGAACTTACAAGTGTGAGTAATCAGCAGTGAACTTGCTCTTTTTAAGTGGGAGAAAGTAAAAGTGAAGAGTGTTTCTCCTCTCACAGAAATAATGTGCAGAAGGTCCCAAGAGCTTGGAAAAACTCAGAAAAGACTCAGAAGATATTTTTCTTCCTCCGCTACTGGGAAAAAATAATTTGCAACTTTATCAGAAGTTGGGAGTCCCAGTAAGTACCTTGGGCACTACCAGCTAGGCCTTTACAGCTACCTCAGTACATTTAAATCTTCGCTCTACAGCCATAACCTCATCAGCAAGACTGCTAAAAGAGAGGTTCTTTTTTTCTCACTTAAAAGAAGTGACCACAAGGCAAAACTCTGTTTTTATTCACTTCCAAGAATTATTCTAAATTTGACTTTCAGGTTACTCTTCTGTGAAAGAAGCTTAAAACAAGAGCCAGATTTTTAGCTCAAAATAGTTCCATAGACTTCAGTGCCTACCATTGATGACTTGATAAAAAGCACCATTTTCATAGAAAAAGAAGGAATACAAGATCACAGGAAGTAACCACATTATTTTAAGGATCTTGTTAGTTTATGGTTATGTCCATCATCGGACAGCACAATTTTTTGTGGTGGTGAAGAACAGTTTATTTGGATGGGAAATTCAATAGAATAGGTCTTTTCTTGAAAAACTGTGTGCCATAAGCATTATTTTGTAGTAGTTTATCCACTAAAGTAAGAATTTATGGCAATTTAATTCCCTGAGTTAAAGGGGAGAAAAATGTAAATGATGTTGCAAAGGTAACTAGGCTACCAAGAAGCAGATGGCTTTAATTACCTATTTACAGGATTGTTTATACTGGGAATCTGAAAGAGACACACAGTTTAGAAACAATACTCATTGTGGGAATACTCTGTACATTTTAATTAAGCTGGATTTTAAATGGGAATAAAATGAGATTATTGAATGCTATCCAAACTCAAATTGAAACTTCAAAATCATGTGTGATTGCACACAAATGTTTTGTAATACCAGATGTGTACCAGGATGCACAAATCTGTACATGCCAAGACTCATCCTTATTTTTGCTCCTCTTGTTTCCTACTGCACCAGTCCTGCCAAGAGGCCAGGCTAGGTGAGGCAGCATCACTGCACAGAAGAGACAGGTTCACATTGGTTTCTGGAACTCAGTAGAATTGTCTGAGGGTAATTTAAACTCTTGTGCTGGACTTCAGTGATCTGAGCCCGATCTGCCTTTCCCTGATCCTTTCACAGTGGCACAATCTGAAGCAACGAAGCACCACCAGCCTTGACCAGGTGAGCACCTGCTGGCCTGGCCCAGCCCTAATTTGGGATGAATTTACATTGAGCTCATCTAGGAGCTCACATTGCTGCCAGCGTTGGAGGATAAAGTTCCACCCAAAAGTGTTATTGGCCTCTCTCACCCACTCCCAGATATTGTCCATCTCCCCTCAGTAGGTTGTCTGACCCCTTCAAGGAGTGTGAATCACTAATTGTGGGAAATCAAGGCACAGAAAATTGTAGAGTCTTGTGCATGTAGGCCCAAATACAGCAGAGAATACAGGGTTCAACCTGAGACCTTGGAAAAGGCTTCCAAATTCAGAGACCGTAAGTAAGAACGTAGGTTTGTAGTTTAGGCAGAGACATATTAAGCTAGGTAGTGGAAAGTTTTAAGGTTTTAAAGTTAAGATAAAGAGGTAGTTATAAAGGAAATAGGAAGGTTTAAGGTGTAGCAAGTAGTCTTGTGTGTCACTATGATTGGATAAAATTGTCTGCATTGTGGCAGCACATGTGATACAGTTTAATTAGCCATTGGTGTAAAAGAAAAAACAATATGTGTGGCAGTAGATTACTGGCTAATAAACCTCTAAAAACCCCTGTAACCTGTGGTCTTGTGACCACTGGTAACCATGGGCCATGAACTCCTGGCATATGCACTGAAGATGTTCTCACCCTTCATGAGACTGTAGAAGAAGAGCAATAAATCATCTTTTAAGACGTCTCCCAGTGGTCTCCTCTCTCTTAAAATCCCAAGAACTAATCAGACACAAAACTAGTTCAGCCAAAAGAAGAAGGTTTTTTTTGAAGTGCAACAAGCTCTCACGAGTCTTAGAGGCAGCAGCGGGAGAGGACAGGACCACACAGCCCTGTGCACCCAGGCCTCCCTGCAGCAGAAAAGGCAAAGCTGTTGCACATGAAACCACCATGTCACACCAAAATTTGCAAAACAGGTTGAACCACAAGGCCCCTTAGTGTCTTGATTAAAGTATGTTTTCCTTCAGATCTTCTGTCCCACTCGTTTCCAAGACACTTACCAAGTGCTTTTATGGTGCAAACTTGGGCACACAGACAACAGTAATCAAGCTGGCAACAGGTGAACCAAACAGCTTCAGACTGCCCAAGTTTTGCACATCCATTAGCATGCTAAATCCCAGGAAAAAGGTGTTCATTTAGAGTACTTCAGCCTACACCACCTCTTACACCTCTTTAACAGATCAGTCTAAAATTACTCTTTAAATTAAGCTGGTTAATCAATGTCAAGCATTATCTACAACTCAGGGCCACAATGAGCACTTTTTTATAATCAAGATCAAACATAAGTAGCATAAACACAGTAATAATTTAAGTGAGCAAATTATGTCTGCAAAGAAAATACACTCAAGGATGGGCCATTCAGCTTCAGTGACTCAGTACAAACAAACCCCTGGGGCAAAGAATTACAGTACACTGTCTACAAATGAATAGAATAACCAAGTCAAGACAAAATTCAAATGTATGGCAGAGGCTCTGAGGAGTTCCTAGGTCAGAACAAGAGAAGATATGTAGAAAATTTTGCATATGAGACAGAACAAGAGCAGCAGAAGCCCTACCTCTTTACATTTCCTGGAAAAACTGAAAATATTTATGACTCCACAGAGAAAAGGCCTGAGCCAAGACATATTATTAGAAAGAGAAAAGGTCACCAGGAATTTCCCTGGCAGTTTTTGGTATAGTAATATGCCCTCCACATACTCTGCCTGATATGATAAAATTCCATCAGTCCTCAGAGCAGTGGTGCACTACCAGAAAGGGATGGTAATAGTTCTTTGGGACTTCACAAGCCTGAATTCAAAAAAATCTCTCTTTATGCTGCTAAATATTCTGGAGTCATCACATTAGAATTCAGTTACTTCTGGTTGTTATCTCAACAGGATAAATCTAAACTCAGTATCCATGAGTTTTTCTGCCCTTACAAACTCCTCAGACAAATCTTCATCTCTTCTCTGGGATGGGGTAAAGACCATGGTAATGAGACCACATTTCCTAAATATGTACACTGTGAGGGTCTACTCACAGACCAGGCTGTTACAACAACATGGATCGAGATCACCTGCAAATTCTTCACAAATTAGGAGATTTTAATCTCATACGTAAGCAATCAAACAAAATTGAAAGGGCAACATAAGACTAACAGGCATTTGAAGCTTAGCCTGGTATTTTTTCCATAGCCAATAAAACTGATTATAGCAACAAGGGGATTGAATTTTTTTCTTTGTCCTGTAAAGTTTGAATGATCCAACTTCCTCACAGTGATATGAAGGACTGCACAAGGTGCAAAGCCTCGAACTGAGTTCATTCTAGATTGTTAAAAACACATGGAAATCCATGGAAAACTATGGAACTGCAAAGCCCATGCCAGCTGGAGGCCCATTCCATATGAAAAAATCCTGGCCAAAAGATGAAAGTGGCAGAATTTCCACTGCATACAACAGGATTGGATGCTGTCATTAACAGTCTCTTCTATTTTTTCATCAGTGACCAGTTTCCAAGGCTTATCTTTTTCACACTTCTAGATTTCAGGTACAGGTTTACTCTCCCATTTTATTTATAAATATTGGCTTTCTATAATTTTTTTAATATTTTATTCCCCCTGCCAAAACCATTTTTTGGCATACTCACTGCAGCCTTCTGGACTATCCTAATCCCTGAGAAGACTGAGACACAGAACTAACTAAAATTGTCTAGTACAGCCAACACTGTGCTTAAAATAGTTTCCCATGCTTTTAATCTATTTTTAATGGCTAGGGCAGGATTTAATCCTTCAGTTATAAGGTTGTGCCTTAGATTTTAGTTTTAAATGTGCTTGAAACTTTTAAATACCTATTTTACTACATGTATTTTCTGATGTGTGTTAGATAACTTCAAACCAGTATAAAATTAGGAGACATGAGTTAGTCTTCAGAAAGCAGAAATACCACATAATTTGTCTTTTCCAGAAGTGTGGCTTATACTGAAAGTCTGATTATCTTCATGTCAATGCATGGTTATCCTTGGAAGACATCCATGTTTGTAATGCATGGTCACCATACCTCTCCACTGTGGTTTATTCTTTTATTTTTCCCACAGTACCATTTGCATCCACCTTACGCTACTAAAAAAAACCAAAATAATTATAGTTATTAAAAATAAATATATAATTGCTGAAAAGTTTGCTCTACTTTCTGTTGGCTTTCTGTTCAGCCATGGCAATGGGTGACAGTAAGGACCTGCAGGAATATCTCAATGGCAATGTGATCAATTTTAGGATTATCTGGAGGATAGAGATATTAAAGGGTATAGACAGTGATAGAAGTTATGCCACTCAAGTTCCTTTCTCGTATTTAAAAGTGCAGACTCATTCTGTTTCTCTCAATGTCCAGAAACTGTGTTTTTTGTCTTTTGGTTACCAAGCAGTAGCAAATTTAAATAATTTTATGGAGTTTGTAATTGAATTTTAGTGTTTAAAATTTTCCCCCTGGACATTCTTAAAAGCCTTTCAAGGCAAACACAGGATGAAACCCTGGCAATATCTGAGACCAGGATCATATGTTTTAAATGCACTAACAGGACTGGATAGACACAAAGCTTATGATGTCTGGTACAACATACCCAAACAACAGCACTTGCATCCTGTGACTGGCATACTACAGGGATGGTGGAGTGGATGCCTCACAGAAGAGAATCTGGACATAAAAATAAGAGTTTGGAGACCTGCTCAATGGCTTCTTACAATTCTGCAGCAGCAGCAGGCAGGGGGCAATAGGAGGTGTCAAATCCACCAGAGCAGCAGCCTGGTCCTGTGGCTATTTGGCCCCTTCCCACAGTCCCCACAAACACACAGAAATTCAACTTTGCAGGCTCCAGACAACAAAAGGGCATTTTCCCTGTGCCACAGACTACCCGAGTCCCAAGGGCTGGGAAGCCAAACATCTGGCCATCCTTCCCTACTTCTCTGCAGCATTCACCACTGAAATGGTACAAAGGAGGCTCAGTTCCCTTTATTGTGGATTTCAGGATGAGAAATTGTCTTCCATTTGGATATCCCATCAGCACTTTGACTAAAGGATCTTTGATTAAATTTCTGCTATAGAGAGGGCAAGAGTAAAGTCTGAGTCTGTATCTCAGGGCTGGAAAAACATCCCTGATAACAAGAACTTTGGTCTTTTGCTCTTGGCTCTGCACTCGGCTCACAAAGTCACAAAGCTCAAGTTTAAGGTATACTGACATTTTGACCTGTAGCAAGAGACAAGGTTGGTTATTCTGAGCCCTACACACATTAACATCCTTTTTTTTGAGAGAGTTGTCCTTAACCAACTTAGTTTTCAGTTGTTCCTCAAGCTGGGCAGGTAATGCCAGCCTCTATTAAGCCACTCTTGCTTTCTATCAGAAGTGCAAAAGTGGCTTAATTAGTTTTTTATAAATTCATTCGAGATGTCAGAAGTACTACTTAAATATCAAAAGTTTAGTATCAGCTTCTTCTTGCCTATTAGAAGTGGAAAAGTAATTTTCTCTAGATTTAAGGAATCCTCTAGAAGTGATCCATGACTGAAATTATGAGACATCAGTGATATCTACACAAGTAATATGCAGGCAAACAAGCCTACAAATTTCATTAAATATTTATTAAGGTTTTATTAATTTATAAGTACATACTCATTAGGAAAACTCCTACATTTCTAACATTTGACAAGCACTGCCTCTAGCATAACACTGTAACTGGGACCTATGATCAAAGATATCTGCCTTAAACATATTGGATCCTAATAATAAAGTTAACGATTAGAAACAATACCAGTTATTGAAACAGACTTTTAAATTAATCACTCGAATATCAAAAAGTCACTTACATGTAGCATATGCATGAGTCAAACATGCCATTTTTCTGCAGCTATTTCACATCTACAAAAAAAGCAGGGCTGCCTCTACCAGAGAAGTTAAGAGGCTTTTTGCTTTATCACTGTGTGGACCCTTTTTGACATCTTTTTGGAATGAAAATTGTCTCTTATATCAAATTCTTTCCTGTGAAAAAGTGGTTTTTTTCAAGGTCAAGGGATATAGGGAGAAGTTTTGTTCAATTTTAGGGACACTTGATTTTCTCCTCATGTGTTTTCCGTTTTCTTCTTGTAATTTAAAGAGAGGAAAGAGGACTTCAAGAAACCTTTTAAAAAACACAATTGCGTAAAAATGCAGAACACTTTCTTTAATTACTAAAACAAGAAAAAATTAATAATTTCTCAAAAAACTGACAAGAGTACTTGCTGTCTTACTTGCAAGTTCCAAAAAGGCCCCTTTGACTGCTGGGTTACAGCTTAACCTGTGGAGCAGTTATAACTGAATATTCTTGCAAGAAGCACTCAAAAATAAGTACTAGTTTTCCATTTGTAGTAATGTAAACTTACCTGATTATGGAAGAGGAAAGCTACTCACAGAACACAGATCAACTTCTAAAATGCAGCTGATTTCTCTACTTGCTAAAAGCAAATAAAAAGCTGATGCTAACGTTTGCGTGCCTCGGAAATGTGAAACATTGCATACAACTAATGCCAAGCATAACCTTGACAATATTTGTTAGTTAAAAATGAAAGAACAACTTTTATTTTTCCTATGTTTCTCTGTGAATCTTCTCTCATTGTTTCAGGTTAACATATTGCTTGTTTAAAAAGTTAGATTGTAGGTAAGGAAACAACACCCTTCATTTAAACCTTAAAAAAAAAAATCTATATCTATAAAACACGGCCTCATGCAGGAGAACTTTCTTCACAGTAGACCAGTAATAGGGACACACTTGGCATATGTTTTATAAGTATATATACAAAGACCCATTTATTTTACTACCTCCAAAAAATCTGATGTCCCCAGACTAATGCACCCATAATCATCCTCCCTAGAAAATTAGGCTCTAATAATTTTATTAATAAACTGAATCTGGAACTGTGGTGTCCACACTCTCTCTCTTTCCCTGTCCTTAAAGTTCAAAAAATAATCATGATTTGTAAAATTAAGAAGTTGCTTAAAGCAAGTTTTCAAAAAACAACTTCCCCCACACAAACACACACAAGAAAAGTACTTGTTTCCTCGTTGGTTGTAATACAGAACCAAATTTTTAACAACACACACTTTTAAACCATGCAATAATCAATACTGTCAGAAGTGACTAGCAACTCAGGTGCACTGACTTCAAGGCGCCTACATGGACACGTCCCCAGGAACTTGGTTTTAATAATGAGGATGTATTTAATCATTTTTCCCCATTGAAAATCTTGGCCCAGAGTTTTCTTAAGTGTCAGTGCAATAGAAGTTGTGCCCTGATTTCTGCCTGAGAAAAGATCCCTTTATTCTCCTGTGCAAGCAGGGACTCCATTTCCCTGCTGCTGGAACACACCTTCATCTCCTTCCATCCATAATTAAAGCTGACTTATCTTATGTGGGCCATTCATCTCTTATTTAACAAGAGCAGGCTACAAAAATAGCTGAGAAGTTTACAGGAAGGAAGCAGTTAAATGATAAAAATGTGAAATGTTATGCAGCAAGCTGTGTACAATTAACTAGAATTCAAATATACACCTTGTTCCAATCCAAGCCATTTATGAGATAAAAATAGTCTGCTAGAAGAATGTCATGATTAATGAGGTGAGACTCCAGCTAATTACTGTTTCCTCCAGAAGTAATTAGGTTGGCATTGCTAATCAAGATGAATGAACACTCTGACCCGCTTTTTTAAATGTAAAACTATGAGCTGCAGCAGCAATAACATCATTTAGTTCAGGCAATGTAGTCTTCATTAGGCTTGTAGTTTGATTAAATTCTTTTGTTATACCAGGCTTTCCACACATGAACAGATGAATGCTGTGATGTTCAAAGAGTTTGTCACCCTTAATTAAAGACTGAAAAGGCTTGTTCAATTCATGGGGCAGTACACAGGACAGCTCTAAATTGATAGCTTTTAAGTGGGGGATAACTGAGAGAGTCATAGGGTTTCCCATCTGCAAGAGGATCCCTCCTCCTTCCACAGCTTTCTGTCATAGTAGCTGGAAAATTAGTATCAGATATTTTTGTATTGATTCCATTAGGCAACACTCATTTCATCAGAGCACCTTTTCACACACAACTGTACAGCTTTACTTTTACAGAGTAACTCCATTATAAGTTAAGAGAAAGAAAGCTGCAAGAAGTAAATTCAAAATATCAGATAATTGACTGTACTGTGTCTGGCTGTGACCCTTTTGCACAACTACTGAGCCCCAGAACAGCATCATGTCCCACCATCCCAGCAGTTCCCATCATAACTACATAACATCTGAATGATGTAGAGATACAACCTGTTATAATGGGATTGACTGGTAGTTGTTCCCTTTTTTACCTCTTATTAGCAGATGAAGCACTCCCATGTAACCAGGATTTATTTCAGCTAAACATTAGGTCCAAATTTTCACCTGAGAATTTTAATTTGAAGCATAAGTGAAACTGGGTAAGAACATGACCTTCACCCTACAAATACTAACTTAATGGATGTATTTGCTGTTTGCAAGAGGTGCAGCAGGTGAGCAGAGGGGCCTCAGGACCAAGCAATGGGGCAGAGGGAGGGAGAGGGGATGGTGGCACAGGAGATCTGGCCTGTTCTGTAGCAGCAGGGACAGGTTTCGTCCCTTACCACATGATAAGTCACTACAAATGTGGCAACACAAAGACCTGCCTGAGCTTTCTGTCACACACGTTCCATTGGACACAGGCTCACCCAGGCAGTGGGATGAGACCTGGTGCCAAGGCTGCCCAGGCAATACTTTCTCCATGACATTCCAGCACACAACAGGAGGCACCTGACCTGAGCAACCTCGGACCTAACAGCACTTTGCTAGGAAGCTCATCAGTGAGCTTTGCTAGGTGCCCCTCAGGTGAAAGGCCCAGCTCTGAGCACAGCCCACGCAAAGGACGCCATTTTCCTCCCTCAGGGAAGCTTCCCTCAGCCGCTGCCCACAGCAGACACAACACCTACCCCAGCAGGCAGAAGCTGCTTGCAGCTTCTCACACCTTCATCACAATACTTGGCAGGACCAGGGTAGCCCCCATTAGCCACACCATGAGGGACATGCAGACAGCAGCACCCTGAGAGAGCCCAGGCTTGTGGGTGCCCCCACACCCTGCTGGTGCAGGGCTGCATGGCTCCTTCTTCATCCCCAGCTCTGTCATCCTGAACAATTTAGCAAAAAAATCCTTACCTAGACAGTAGGAATAGCGCCTCTCTCTCCTTCCTCCGCCATCTGGTTGATGTTTCTGCTCACTAGATTGCGGACTCCTATTTTTAACCTCTTCTGCCTAATGAAACTGCAACGCCAGCTGCTGATTGAGGCAGGTCTGCCTCTCGCTGCTGCTCCTTCCCTTCACCTGCACCGGGCTGGGCCAGTCTCACACATGGCTGCTGCTGTGGGCAGAGCAGCCTGGCCCTCAGAAGTACCTACAACCACCCCAAGCAGCCATGCACAGGGGCTTTCTAGAGGGAGTAGAAACCCTGACAGCTAATTTGGGAGGCGGTGTCTCAGAGACGAGGTTATAACTAAATTAAAACCTCTCCTTCCTCAGTGCTCCCTGCTGAGGCCTCTACCTGCCCTCACCTGCTTCAACTCACAGCTCCTCCAGGCCATCTTACATGGGTACCTAAAGCCCCCTCAGGAGATGCAGTGTCCTGGTCCTGCTGCTTATGTGTCCCTGAGCCTCAAAAGGAAGGCTGCTGTATGGTGTGGAGGTATTAATTTCTCATCTGTTTTATTTCTTTCCTTTTTGTTCACCATTCATCTACCCCCCACCAGATAGTTGGTGCATAAAGAGACAACCCGGGCTGAAAGGCCCAGCAAGGAGTAATGCCTGGTGCCAAAAAGGCTCAAGCCTCAGCTAAGAATCAACATCTCAGTCTGGAGAACAGATGTGGGAAGAGATAAAAGAAATATAATCTTGACTGAGAGACACTGTCTGACAAACTATAAAAGACACACAAGTGATCACAGAAGCAGAAGCCTTCTACACACACACCCTGAAGTGTTCAAGACTTCTCCCCGGAGTTTGGATGCAGATTCTGTGGTTACTTCCCTGGGGATTGAGGGAAAGGATCTCAACGTGTGCCCCACCAACAACTGCATGGTGAGATACATTGAGTCCTAAGTTATATTATTTCTTCATTAGCTGCAACATTAATAGGTACCTTTAACCTGTAGGTGCTCATTCAGTTTTATTGACACACTCCCTTAATTCCTGTTTTGAGAACATTAATTAACTGACTCAAATTAAAACAGGTGACCCCATAAAAGCAAGGGATTTCTAAATTCCCTTTCCCTGGCCACAGCTGTGCCACAAAGGTGTTTTCCTTTTTCTCCATACATTATTTCCATGCATTCCTGCTGGATGTATTCCAGGGGTTATTCAAAAGGTCCTATTGCACAGAGCATGGGCAGCACCTCTACTGCTGCTTGAGCATAATCATTTCTATCTCCCAGCCTGCTGCTACCAGAGTCTAGGCATTGCATCAGTGTTTTTGCTTGGACTCCTTCAGATGCATCGCTCTGGGCTGCTTCTTTCCCTGAGAAACAGTCTAGTATACAGGAACTGCTGGATATTTTTTGGCTCTTCCCTGTATGCTAGTATTGTCTAAGTGAGGTGTGATGTCCCCTCTAAGGTCTGTCAGGAAACAAACCTGGATGGATAGACAGGGAATGTTGAGGATGAGCTCTCATTTTGCATGAGATCTGATTTGTTGCTTCTTTTTTTTTTTTTTTTTTTTTTTTTTTTTTTTTTTTTTTAAGTAATTTTTTATTAGCAGAACCACAAACATCTTTGCTGCCAAAGACTGATCTCTACCCTAGCAGTGTAAGCAAAATTATTCTTAGCTCCCTTTTTTTTTTTTTTTTTCTGATAATAAGACCCAAGGGTAGCTTAAGAAATACTGAGAGAATTAAAATTTTGGATGGCTAAATCAAAAAACTCAAGCGAAAAAACGCAAATGAAGTAAGAAGAATTAATAAGCCCATGAGGTCACTGCTCGTGCTCAGCTCATGTAGGGAGGCAGGGAACTTGCAGTCATGCACATGGCAACTATCACCCGCCATGGAGAAAGGAGGGTGGAGACCACATCCCATCAGTGAGCTCATCTCCATTCTCATCCTACGCTTTCCATATTTTTGGAGCACAACTGCTGCTGTTTTAGCAGGAACTGAGCTCAGCCCTGCCAGCCAAGGGGCGTAGGGGGTCAGGAATTTCCAGACTGCTCCTCAGTCCAGTCCACCCCCCGCAGCTGATGTTGTTTATAGGTCCCTGTACCCTCTCTGCTTAAAAAGAAATCTAGATCCACCTACTCTCTGCACTTTCTGAGCTGTTGATGTAGCACAGAGAGACGAACTTGGCCAACATGGGAATCTGTCCCACAAACACTGGTGCATGCACTGGTAAAAACTGGTTGTCATGGGTTAGGTGTCTGTGGGTGCCTAAACCACAGGGCAAATAAAAAAAAATCAGTCACATTTCTCAGACCCAAAGTTTATTAACATGAAATGGAGAAATACTTATGCAGTATTCAGGGAGGCTCCCAGTTCTCTTCCTTACTACCAGCTAAAGCATCAGATACAACGTTTAATGTGCATTGTGTATTGCCCTCAGTCTGGTTTGGACAGCAGAGATAGAGGGAGCTGTTTTTCCAGCCTCCATTAGCAGTTGGAAGAGCTTTCCCCCATGCACAGATGAGGAAGACCAGCTTTTTAATATAGCCAGCAGAAAGTGGGCACAAGGAAGAACATCCTCTTCCCATGTCTTTTTGGGGGTTGGTTTTCAGGGGGGAAGGTTGGGTTTTTTGTTTTGTTTGGGGTGTTTTTTTGGTTGTTTTTTTTTTTTTTTTGCTCCCCCCAGCAATTTTCCAGCCATGCTTCAGAGCTTGTCAGGTTTGTAAAGAAAACAGCTGGGATCTGAACGAAATTGTTCTTGTGCTTTTTTAGAGCCCCCTGTTTATTTTGTTGCTTCAGCAATGGGTGAGAGAACACAATCACACAACTGGGCTTGTCTGCCACAGGTTTCCTTCAGCAAATTCAGGTTTTGCAAGTCTTGATGGGAGCTTTTCTCCCCAAAAGAGTAAAATAGAAAAAGTCACTGATGATTTGTCCTTTGGCTTTATTTTGGTGCCAGTGCATCATTTAGTGCTACAGCAACCATCAATACCATTCAGCCACTATCACACAGCTTTTCCCTGATATTCACTGCATCATTTAGAAAGTGATAAAAATCCCAGCTTAGAGCAGTATATTCTTTTGTGGTCCCCTAGTTCCAGTAACCTTTCAAGGTGCTGGATAAAATTAGCAACAAATTACTTTATGAATACCAAGTCCTTTTGTTGCAGGGTTCTGAGAGTTTGTAATGCTGTCAGATTTGAATTAAATATAACAAAAATTGAGCTGTTCTGTGTGGCTGCTTGCTTAGACAGTGAGGTAATTATAATAAGGAGATCTGTTTAACAATCACTCCTAGTCATGACAACCTCACACCATTATTGTGCTTAACGTGAAGACAGATTGTTATATTGTTTTGGAATGTGGGAAACCAGTAATGGCACACCATCAACTTAATACATAGAGTAGGATTTTTAACTTTGCCAGCTGCAGTGAATTAATGGTTACCAATTTTTTTTTCCAGGGAGTATGGTTTTGCACATGGGTTGAAAAACTGTGAGATGCTCAGTAACTTGTACACTGTTCCCTCAGCAAAAATACCATTATATTCAATTTTTTTGTTGACCAAAATAAAAACAGCTCCATGGGTGCTAGTTTTCTCTTGTTTTGGAAGGAGACCACAGCATGGAACAGTCACTGTCCTATCTGTACATCCCAGTGAGATGTGATGGAAGTAGTAACAACAAACCTGCTGGAAGAGACATCTTCGCCACTGAGTCCTGCCCCAGCAGTTCCCCAGTGCCCTTCTTTGAGCCATCATGAGCTAAGATAACTGGAGTATATGCTACTGTGAATTTACAGTGCCAGTGATTATTTTTAATTTGGACAGACTAACAGAAATGGTGAGTTCAGACACAATATTTCACACATGGCACAAGGACTTTTGTTCCCTCTGCCTGAGCAGCCCTGAGGGCACACACCCTGTTTACCCTGAGGGATGGAAAGGGGGATTCTCTAAATACTGCAGTTTTTTCCTCTGTGGGTAAAGTGTCTTGTCCAGGGTTAGAATAAGCAGCTCTTTTTTGGGACTCTCCTTCACAAGCCCGTGGCATTTTAAACTCAGGGAAGCAGCTGGAAAAGAAAATGTCACATTCAGTTCTGTTCGAGACTGAGTTTTGAATCTTGGCTAAGCTTAACCAACCAATCAAGAAATGTAAGTCAGCTTGCTGATTTGTGCCTTTGAACAGGAAACAGCTCCAGCCTAACCACATACAAAATAAACAGCCATGCTTTTCAAAGGGGACAATGCACAAAGCTGTGAAACTTCTCTCAGCAGAGCAGGAGGAGAGCTGGGAGGGAGGCAGCATCGGGAAGAGCTCATTCGGTACTGAGGGGCTTTATGAACCATTTGAGACACATTTCAAAACTGAGAGTGAAAACAGAGCAGAAACTTCTCATAGGGCAGCAGTAGCCAAGTTGAGCTCCCAAACATCTCAAGTGCTGCTCCCACGCTGGGGCTGCGACACAAGCCAGCAGCACAACTATTTGGCATAGGCAGCATCTCGGAAATCCAAAGGTCCGTCTGTGGGAGAAAGTTATTGGGTGAGGAGGTGATAAGGTAGCCAGGAAAAGCACATGAACACCAAGAAAAGCAAAAAAACTGCACTCGGGCATGGAGTAACTAGTTATCACTCAGGAAAGAGTTCAGTGTCACTGCAGAATGCCATTGGAACATGGAGCCTGTGCTTCAGGAAGGTTGAAAAGACAAACAAGACGTGGAGAACCATGGGGGGAGGAAGGGCAGAGAGAATAGAAAGGAGAATCACTGTGCTTGTGCCTACTTCAAGGCCTTGTTGTTACCCTCAATAATGACGCAGCATTTATAGAAATAACACTGCAACAGCTGGATCACAGTTCAAAGCAACATTTGTGTGGGGAACAGAGGCACCCTGGGACTCTCCAGCCTGGAGAGGAGGGAACTTGGTCTTCCATGTGCTGGTGGCTGCAGCAAAGGGCAGGAGGGGGAGATTTGTGGCTCCTTCTCAGTATCTAAGACCTAAGGACGTGAAATGAATTATCTTGCAACAGAACTGGAATGAGTAGAGGAAGCACTTTTCTGTGTGGCACATAATTAAGCTCAAATACAGATAATTCTGGAAGCCAGAAGTTTCAACCATAATATGGTTGAAAATGTAATCTGACAAATTCATGGAGTAAAATCTATTATGGGCTGTGGAACACAAAGCCACAAGTCTCCAGCTCAGAAAATCTGTGAGTAACGGGGAGGGGAAAGTTTTATGACACATTGAACTCCTTTCTGCACTCTTTTTTAAACTTTCATAGGAAGCAGAAAATGTTGTCTGGTCTGACACACTACTACTATCCCAGTATTCCCAAATTAGCTGCCCAGCCTGCTGTCACTGGATGTCCTAAGCCCCAGCTGTATGGCTGGCAGTACCCTGCAGGATCTATTGGGAAAACTTCCCATCTCCTATCTGCAACTACTCTCCCCAGGTGTAGGGTATGCCTTGTGCCTTCTATATATCAGTTATACAAAGATATTCCTATTCCACGAGGAAGATTATATAGAGTACATAGATTATATTACAGAGTGGAATAAAATATTCCTCTGAAAAGCTTGATCAGGGTCACATCCTAAATTAAGTAGAAAGGAAGATTCCTGTCCAAATCTTGCAGACGGTTGGGGGTGGCAGCCAGTCTGCCTCAGGTTTTAGTCCTATTTTCTCCTAGAGCACATTGAACTCATCATCTCATTGAGCAAGCTTTAGCAATGAGCAACTGTGAATAAGCTAAATCCAGAGAAGTCTGCATGGAGAGGAGGCAAAATGCAATGTTCTTTTCCAGAGACCAGAGCTGTCCATGAAAAAAAGAAGTAATCTAGTCTTTCTCAAAAACAAACAAGGAAACATAAAACCCTCCTCTTTTCTTTGATCATAGTGATCTTTATATAATCACCTTTGGATGCAAAGCTGGCATGGAAAAATCCAGTCCCAATGGTGTAAAATTTGAGAAAGTTAAGAGACATGAAACAAGGAAGCTATAGATGACACCAGGTTTTTAACCACCTCAAGCAGATGCAATTAATCTTCTCACTGAAGGGTGTGATCCATTTACTGAGAAGACAGCACAGTGAGCCCAAGGGGCTGAAAAATCCCTGTTTTTGTGCACAGCACTCAGGGTATGTAAGTGCACCCTGTCTGACAAAGTGGGCACAAACTGCTGTGCCCACTCTGCTCTCCACCACATTTCACAATTGCAGGGTCTTATATACAGGTGTAATCCACATTTCAGATGGATTGAACTGAAAATGTCCTCTGAGCAACTTTTCACAAGGGCAGGTAGTGATAGGACATGGGTAATAGTTTTAAACAAAAAGAGGAGAGATTTAGATTAGATGTTGGGAAGAAATCCTTTATTCAGAGTGTAGAGAGGTGCTGAAACAGTTTACCCAGAGAAGTTGTGGATGCTTCATCCCTGGAAGTGTTCAAGGACAGGCTGGATGGGGCTCTGAGCAACCTGGGATAGTGGAAGGTGCCCCTGCCAGGGCAGGGGGTTGGAATGAGATGACCTTAAAGGTCCCTTCCAACCCAGACCATTCTGTCACTCTGTGATTCTATGATTTGTACCTCCTCTCTTCTGTGTCCATCTGAACATACCAGTTCTGTTCTTACACTGCCCAGAGACCTTAGAGA
Source organism: Phylloscopus collybita (assembly GCA_027886175.1). NCBI lineage: Eukaryota > Metazoa > Chordata > Aves > Passeriformes > Phylloscopidae > Phylloscopus > Phylloscopus collybita. The sequence goes on from JAJNNQ010000016.1 coordinate 6,526,448, forward strand.
GCACCTGGCAGACTTTCTATTTGAAATTAATTCTATATTACTGTTTCACACATTTTCTGCTCTCCTTGGACGGGATTCAACAGGCTTAAAGGCCACAGAATCACTGTTTCTAAAAATACAACTGATAGGTAACTGTGGTCTCCACAGGCCACCTGTTGGGTCTTCTCTGATGTAGGAATGAACAGAATGGTGTTGTAAAAGCCTTGCTGTAAAACAGCATTCTCCTGATAAACTTCTCCTGAATAAAAGAAGAAAATTGCATATACCTGGTCATGTTACAGTGAGGATAAAGCACAAACTGAGCAATAAAAGAGGTTGATATGTTTAATGCTTCCAGCTGTTGATGTGGTCTTCCTGCTTGCACTTCTCTTGTATTTCTTCAGTATCTCTTGCTACATGACTGGCTTGTTTTGTTTAGGCTGAATGTTTTCCTAATTCTCTTTCACTCTTTGCTTTCTTTAAATTTGTTAGGTATTGCTCTGCGACACAAAATACACAGGAAATCTTGTGAAGCATCTTTTTATCTATTTCTGTAAAACGCAGTTTGAAAAGCAGATCTTGTGTCCTCTTTAGATAGAGGAGCCAGAGAAATGGTACTGTGCATTTATAAACTGCACAGTTTTTCACCAAGCTCATGTACTCTGATACCAGCACTGAATATGCTATCTTAAACACAAAAATTCAGGCCCCTGTCTCAAAATCTGTAGGCACCTGAATCAAAATCTAGTCACTTTTCCTGTTCTATCAGTGTTCTTAACTGTCTGAGTACTGTAAGCAAAGCATCTTCCTTATGCACCACTGACATAAAAGGCCCTTCAAGAAAAAGTTAGGTTGTCCATTAAAAATGTGATTTATTGAATTTGCATGGGGGATATAAATAAAGTTTAGCAAAATTCTCTTCCTGAAGCAAAAGAGCATCTAGGTCAGTCATTGCTACTGTTGCTCTGCAGTGTTAATGAGAGAAAATGCAATAATTTTTTGTCACTTGGAATATGACTCAGAGTAAGAGACAGATGATCTACTGACTAGGAAAGGGGGCATTTGTTAATTTAATTAAGGAGTTACTTAATGAATTAAAATGGTACTTTAGATCTAAGTATCTAAGCCTGCAAAAATTTTAGGAACAGTGTAAGCTTTTGTATTTCAAAAGCAGCTTTGGTTAAGATTGTTTATCCTTAAGAGGTGACATCTCAGCTTTACAGATGGAGAGAGGACTTTGAGTTCTAGAGAGATTAGTCACTGCCAGAAACATCACCACTATACAATAAAGAAAGTATATTTTGGGGTATAATGTTACTGCTACACAGGGAGAGAAGTTCTATAGCTGAGGTAAAAGTTTGTTCCTTTAATGAAAAATGTCGACAGGGTAGGCAATCAATTTTTTTTTTCTTAAATATTCTTTTGTCCAAAATTTCAAACCATAATGGTTTGGATGTGTACAAGCTGAAACACTGAAGCTGAAAATAGCATGTGCAATTTTTCAGCCAAATATTTCACCAGGCTGGATTCTTAGTGGCTATTATTAAAGAGTTCTAAAGCTTAACTGTACTTTGGAAATAATTTTTTTCTTTTTAAAGAAAAAACAAACCAAACACTTGCTAAAGAAAATATTTTTTGTTGAGAAAACCAAAACAGTAACAGATTTAAGTCTTGGTGCATGATACAGAATTGAAAACAGACATTCTCCCTAGGAATGTCCATTTCATCAAATTTTCCACTTAGACCAAGCTGCTGTTTTTCTGCACACAAGGTGGGGTAGGAGTTTCATGACCATTTTTCTATTACCTCTACTATAATTGCTTACTTTTCATACTATGCCCACCTTTGACTTGGGTTACAGAGCTGCTGACTCCCCCCACCCCATCAGGTGTAGGCACCTGTCTGTTGCTGGGAATCAGAATAGTTTGTGTTGGAAAGGACCTTAAAGATCTTCTTGTTCCAACCCTCTCACTGACAGGGACACATTCCACTACCCCAGGTTGCTCAAAGCTCCATCCAACCTGGCCTTGAACATTTCCAGGGATGGGGCAGCCACAGCTTCTCCAGGCAACCTGTGCCAGGGCCTCACCACCCTCACAGGGAAGAATTTCTTCCTAATATCCAACCCAAACCTACTTTCTCTTGGTTTGAGGCCATTCCCTCCTACCCTGTCACTCCAGGCCCTTGTAAATAGCTTCTCTTCATCTTTCTTGTCAGCTGCCCTCAGGCACTGGAAGGCCACAAAGAGGTCATTCCAAAGCCTTCCCTTCTCCAGGCTGAACCATCCCAATTCTTCCAGCCTTTCCTCAACAGCAGAGCTGCTCCATCCCTCTGATCACCTTGGTGTCCCTACTCTGGTCTCACTCCAGCAGCTCCATGTCCTTCCTGTGCTGGGATCCCAGGGCTGGATGCAGAGGGGTGTCAGCAGAGCAGGGCAGAGCAGCAGAATCCCCCTCCCCTGCTGCCCACACTGGGGGCTCAGCCCAGCACAGGGGTTCTGGGTCCCAGAGCACATGGCTGGGGTGTGGCCACCTCTCATCCTCCAGCACCTTCAGATCCTTCTCCCAGGGCTGCTCCATCTGCTCATACCCCAGCCTGGATTAATAACGAAAAGGCTTCTCTTGGAGCTTATTTATTACTTACTAGTTTTAAAGCAGGCTCTCTTCCACCACAGCTTGATATAAGCAAGTGTTTCCTTCACACATTTATTAGCGAGCAGATGCCTTTAGCTCCTCTGCAAGAGTAAAATCTTCAGTCAGCTCTTCACTCCATTTGGTCATTTAAAATGCCACTTACTCCAGAGAGGCAGGTTCTGGATTGCCTCTTGTCTCCTCACTGTGCTCTTTCACAGCAACAGGGTCTTATGTAGAAGGAAAACTATTTAATGAGAGGCTTAACCTGATTTTCTCCAGCCATCCCTTGCAGTGTTGTGTAGCAGTAGAAGAGGTGACTGGAGATCCTTGGGCACCAACTACCTCTGGTTCAGACTGGGATGTCTCATATGAGATCTCAGCAATGGGATTATTCCTTTGTCATGGGCAGAAGCTCAGCCAGGCTGCAGCAGGGAGAGGAGGGGAGTGAAAGAGAAATTAGAGGGGAACACAGAAGCTGAAAGGAAGAGCCTGTATGATAACCAGAAACCGCAGTAAAAGACAGGATTGTGCCTAGCAATCTATTTTTTCATTGGCTGACAAGAATCCTGTGTGTTTTTGGGTAAGGATACTGTGCCAGTTTATAAGCAGAGTCACTCATGGGAGGGGAGAACAGTGCAAATCCCCAGGTTTGCTTTTGCTCATCTCTTCTGCTCAGACCCCCAAGCAGCAACACTGGTCTCCAGCTAATGAGAAGTGTCAGGTATTGGAGCTTCAGCTGGTCTCAACCTGTCAGTCTCCAGGGATTTTTGGTGGTTGAACACAAGCTGAAGACCTGGCCCTTCATTATAAAAATTGCTATGCCCTGTTAGCAATAAGGGGAGGGCTGAGAGGGGATGTCAAGCAAGCCAGGCTAACATCTGGAGCTTTGACACAGGCTCCCCATTGTGTCATAATGTCTTAATTTTTAATCCTTCATGGAGTGGGCTTTGGCAAATCACCATCCTTTCGTGCCTCTCTTTACCCACATATGAACTGCAACATGATAAACACTATTTAATTTTCAGGTCAAGGGAAGCCTGCAGCTTTTAGCATCTGTCTTGATTTGGAAGTCTTTCACTCGTTCCTTTGTCACACACACAGAGATTAAGAGAGCTGGGGTACTTTGAGGTGTCAATGGCTCTTCAGTATTTCTGTGTCCTGCACGTGATGGGTGTGCAGTGGAGCAGCCATAGCTACACCTGGGAATGTGGACTCAGAATCAGCCTGGCTCTGGCTATTGCTGTTTACTGTGCCAACAGAGGCTGTGCTTGGAACGTTTTGATATTTTATAAAATAAGCCTCAGTAGTTCCCAGGAATATTGTCACCTTCAATAAATTAGTATCTCCACTTCTTCCCATTAGACTTTCATTGAAAATGAGGTCATTCTTCCTGACCTGAGCAACTGAGGTGAATCTCAGCAGGAATTTCTGCCAGGCATGCCTTTGGCTCACAGTGTCACTACCCATGTCCTACTCAGAAATCACAGTCTATTGTTGAAGCCTGTAAAAATGAAAGATGTTCAAAGTCCTTGGAACATTTCTACCAGTTTTATTCAGATCAGGTCCATTGGAAGGTCTGACAGATGGACAGAAGGGGAACATGACACACAACTTTATCATGGGCCTTGTCACACAAAAACCTTCCCAGAAGGCAAAGGCTGTAACTGTGCTGACATGAACATGCCTGATGATCTGGTACATTACAGATTTCTCCTTTAAAGATAAGTCTCAAATTAACTATCTGCAAAGGAAAATACTGGAACTTTATCTTTGGCTTCGTGTATGACTTCTTTTCCCATCTATTTTTCTTGGTTCCTCCATTTTTCTTTACTGTTATTCCTTCCATTTACAAGCCTATTTTGAACTCCATTCCTCAGCCATTTAATTTATTATCTCTTTTTTCTTTTCCTCTTCCAACCCAGCCACAGACAACTTGGAATAACCATTCTTGGACAAGTCATTCTCTCATTGCCCAGCTACTCATCAGAGGATACCTGACTTTGCCACACTGCAGTGTTTCGTATTTTGGTGGCCAGGAAGCAGCACAGCAGCCACCACCACCACCACTTACAGCCCAACCCAGCCAGAGACTGCTGCCCAAAAGCCCAGCCTTGGGCTCATTTTGGATCCCAGCCTCCTGCCATGGCCTTCCAGTTTGTTGGGTCCCATGACCACACCATAAGCTGGGTCAAGAAATGCTCTGGTTAAAAATGAAGTTCTCTCAAAATTTGACTTTTGGAGGTCATCCTGCTCCTGCCCAAGACTGCATCAAGACTGGGAGTCTCCAAATAACCTTTGGCTGGTAGGCTGCTATTGATGGGAAGTGGTGAGTGGCACAGCTCGAGACTTTGCTGCACATTTTTCATGTGTTTGCCAAGAAATTTGGGAGAGAACTCCAGAGTTTTACTGCTGTGTTTCATTGGAATGGCCCTAATTTTGCAACACCTGGTGTGTAGTAAGCTGTGAAGTGTCTGTAATGTGTGAGACTACAGCTTCAACCTCTTAAACCACGACCTTTCAAGATGAAGAACTGTAAGAACACAACTTGAATTGCTAAAACTTAAAAAAAACCCACAACCAAACTTAAAAATATATATTATTCCAGTTACAAAGTGAGCTCACTTTGTAAAATGAGCTCACTTTAGTAGGTGGAGCAATGTTGTTATTGTAACTAAACCACTGCTACTGTTTATCATTTACAGAGTGGGTGTTAAATACATGAAGATTGCAAACTTACCTTGCTGAAAATCCAGGGCTGTGGAGAGGAGCTGAAAAGGTTTCCAATTCAGACCAGAATCTTGTGACTTCAAAAATCAGTAAATGCATTAAAATTTGCTTTCAATTTAATTTAGAACAGTGAACATATTTCCAAAAATTCATTTGGATAGTGTTTATCCATCTCATTTGAGCTTCTCTTATGTTAAATATGATGTGTTAGCTGGTGTATTTAATATTAAACATGTTAAACATACTTTAATATAGAAAGAAAATTAAATGAAAACATGATAAAGTCAAAACAATTTTAACTTATATCAAAAAAGTTTTGATATTATTAAAATAAATCAAGAAAGTAAAAATGAAATGTTTTGACTTTTCCTTGTTAAAAATATTGGTCGATATTGACACATCCTTGCAAAACATTTGGATTTCAACAGAGTTCTTTTTTATAGAAGAATTGTTTCACTGAGCTCTAATTAAAAACTGGCTAACTCACAGATCTCAAAAAAATAGTTGTCAGTGGTGAATTGTTACTGTGAGTCAACTATATGATGAGAGGGATTAGTTCATGGGCCAGTGCTATTTAATATTCTGATCTGTGATCCTGAAATAAATATAAAAACACTTCTGAAAAATGTCTAGGTGCTAAGGAGCTTAGCAGAGTGACCAGGGCCACCACAGCGTGATGGGGATCACTTTGGGAGACCTGTGGCTCAAAGATCAGCTGTTTCAAGTCAGGAAAATCCAGACATTGGCCCCACAAACCACTCTGCCTTGTCAGGACAGGACTGTGGGGTTTTAATGGATAAATAACTGAGCAGTAAATGAAAGCAGGAGAGAAATAAGCAAGATACTGAGAGGAGACCAATGGAGGAAGGTGGTGTCCTGCTCTGACACCAAGAACATAAAACTGTGAGAGTGGAAAAAGACACTGAGGAAAGGACAAGTCAAGTTAGTGCCCTTTGTTATTTTGCCCATCACAGACTGAAAAGCAGTGAGGGAAAATGAAGATAAAAGGTTACTGGTTTTTTTTAAGGACAGAGTTTAAAAAAGGAGTTTAAAGCAGAGAAGTTCAGAGGAAAAATGAAGCAATTTCTTCTACTGGTGAGTCTGACTGACCCTAGAAACATGGTAATTATCAACATGGTGAACTCCTCATTTCAGGATGTCTTTAAATCAAAACTTAAGTGAAGGCACAAGTTATTTTGGTTCAGCCCAGGAGAAGAAGGGGGAAAATTATCTAACCTGAGTTACAGAAAATAACAGAATAAGTGGTTTTTAAAATATCCACTATATTTATAATCCAAGCGAGTCTACACATCAATTATTTGCACATGGTGAGTAATCTCAAGATAGCCAAGATTTTTCAACTGAATCAAATTATGCCAAAAATCAAGAATTTATTATCAACACTGTCAACAGTTGTTGAAAGAGGATGTTTGGATTAAAAACCATGGACATAGTTTCACAAAATTATTTCTAACTCAAAATTTTGGTACTAAATCTAATGACACTGAGCTTTTAACCCTCATTTTAGGAACAGAAAAAGAGAGTTGATCTAGAATCACTGCCCTGATGGCACGGAGACTCACACAGAGGCAAGAGCAAGCACACCTGCTTTCCTTCCTGGTTCAAAGCTTTGCTGGTGCCTCCTCCATTGCCCAAGACCTCAGGATGTTTTCAGCAAAAAGAACATTTCTGTAGAAACATTTCACTCTCAGCAAGCACCATTTCATCAGGAAAGAAATTCAAAGCTTGATCAATATAGTATCAGTTGTTTAATTCCTGCTCAGAGTACAAAACTAATTGTGCAGATCTAGGCTTGTAATTTATATTTCTATTACATTCTTCTCTACATGAAAAATGGGAATCTGATCTTCTTCTACCTTTATATCCATCGTAAGGTCCTGTGATGGTTTTACATTTGTTGAATTTTGTTTATTAAATTTAGTGCAGTGGTTTGAGTTTTTACTAGAACTTTGCTGTGAGATGGGATTAGGAGAACAGCAAAGTAGGTTTAAACTTAAAGGGTATAAAGACAGATTTATTAACACACATTAAAAGAATAAAGTGAAAATTAAAATGAAACTTTCAAAACACTCTTCTTCTAGAAATTGTTTACTTTCTTATAAATAACAAAGAGATAGAATTTGTGATGTTTAGTTAGTTTTACTATTTAAAAATTATTTTTATTGTTTCATTGGGTGAGGAGGTTTTGTTAGAACTTTTGTGGAATTTTTTTATTGAGAATATTGAGAATAGGTTTTTGTGGGTTTTAATTCTTACAAAAGTTGCTTGGGAACTTGCTTTTGTGAAGTTTTTTTACTAGTAGGTTTTTTTAACACTGTATATGGGTAATGTTTGTTTATTTTAGGGTATTATTTAAGGATTTTTTTTTTAATATAAAATAAAGCGGTTATTTTTATTTTTTTTAATTATTTTTATTTTAAGGAATAAAAATTTCTCCTCTATGGTGCTAGCTCCTCTTCCCTTCAGGAAGACACATTCTTCTTTCTGAAACCTGCAAATGAAGATCCCATATTTCAATATATTAATATCCCTTTATATTATTATTACTATTATCTATGATATATTAAGAAATGACTTGGCACCCAGTGCTCTAGTTTAGTTGACAAGGAGGTGTTTGGTCAAAGTTTGGACTCTATGATCTTGGAGATCTTTTCCAACCACAATGATTCTGTGATTCCATGATTTTACTCTTCCCCCTATACAACACTACCTCAGACAGCTCCTCTGTTTTGAACACAAACATGAGCAGCCACAGAGGTCAAGATGAAACATTTTCTTGGTCTAGTGCACAAGACAAAGAAAATAGCTTTTCCTTGTGCAGAATTATTAGACACAATTTCATTACTTTCCTTTGGTTGGATCTGTTTCTGAAATCTTGCTTCTAGTCAGCAGCAGCAGGGAGAGACAGCACCTCTTGGGTCAGACTTGGGATTGCATTAAGGTGGGAAAAGACCTCTAACAACGTCACGGAGTCCAACTTCTGACTGAGCACCACCTTCTCAACTACACCCAAGTGCCACATAGGGTCATTTCTTGAGCACTTCCCTTGGCAGCCCACACCAGTGCTTGACAACCCTTTTGGTGAAGAAACTCCTCCTGATGTCCAACATGAACCTGTCCTGGTGCAGCTTGAGGCCATTTGCTCTTGTCCTGTCGCTGGCTGCCCGGGAGGAGTTGCGAGTTGCCGTGCACACACCAAGGAAAAGCTTTTGTTTCCTGTAGAGCCCTACCAGTCTGGCACCTGCATGACAACTGAACTTGCAGAGGTGGGTGAATTAATTTAGCTCTGTTTTATGTAGGATAAGCACGAAGGAGCTGTGAGACACTCTGGTGCAGATAAAACACTGCCACTTGTTAAATCTGGACAAGTGTGCTGGGACAGCCAGGAAACCACTGCTCCTTCTTGTAGCTTTGAAACACAACCTGCTGCACAATCCAAAAGAGTAAAGATCAGGCAGTAGACCTCTAGACATCATTTTTCCAAACTTATTTTCAAGTGTTGCCTTCAGAGCTTCACTGAATTTTGTGATGGGCCAAGGGAGCCCAGTGAATCCACGTGCAGAGGATCAACACTGTGGGCTTAGAGCAACGTCAGAGTTCTCACATTGTCACCACAGCCCAGAGAAAAGTGGAGCAGCAGCTGCTTACAAGCTGAAGCTTCAGCCCAACTTCCAGAGAGTATCTCAAGTATTTAAAAGGTCAAATACAAGTTTTTTGTGTCTCCCCCTCTCCGTAGTCTTTTCTTGTTATTTCACTGATAAAATCTGGGGAGGACATGCTGCTGTTTTTATAGTGCAACAGGATTGGCAAAGCCCCACTTTAGGAAAGTGTAGGTTGTAGCATGCATGACTAATGATTAATGATGCTCATTAAAAAATGAAGTTCTGATGAAATTCATTAATGCTTGGCTTGAGTCTTGCTAACAGTTATGCAACATTAAGAGCAAGGCAATTACAGATCTTGGCTGCAACTCATTGAGAGATAAAAGAATACCCTTTTTCCTGTTTAACTCAATGTATGACAGGCTGCATACAGAAAAGAGCTGTCTTGAAAAAGCTTCTCCAACAATGAGACACAGCCTGCAGCTCCATTGCCACCTGCGGGTAAGTGCTGGAGTCTGTCATCCTGCTTTATTTCCCACAGGGAAAAAAAAAAAAAAAGGTAACCACAGAAAGGAAGGATGAAAAGTAAAAGCCATGCTTCTAACTTGCCCTGGGGATGTGCTGAGGCCTGAGCAGCAGGCCTCAGCCAGAGCTGATTTTTAAGATGAATCCAGGGTACTGTGAGACCAACACCATCAGTATTATTTAGCCAAAAATAAATGACAGGACGCTTATGCTAGCTCTACATAACCTTGTGTAATTATCTGCAAGATGTGTAGCATTTTAAGAAACTTCCCCACCAGGCACGAATAGAGGCCTGTTTGTAGGGTACTTCAGGGGAAAACCCTCTTAGCCAAGCCCTGGGCTCTGGCCAAGCCCTGGCCCCTGCTTGTTGGGAAGTGTGCCATCAGATCCAGGAGTTTCTATGCTAAAAATATAATCAAGTCACTTTGACTTGCTGATTTGGGCCTATAAAAGCTGGACCCACTTTTGGGGTGGATTTGGAGACCTCACCTGTAGGTGGATGCACTGTGTAGGATTTTCCCAATTGCTGGGAAGTGTTCTCCAAGTCCTTGCACTGAAACGGGGCTCCCCAGTCAGTGACTGTGGTTACCTTGGATTAATTCATCAGCAAGATCTCCTTGGCACTGCAACCACAGCAGTGAACAATGATTAGCCACAGCTTAGCCCTCCCTGTGGAACTTTGAGGATTTGAGCAGTGGATGCCAGAGAAACACCATCTCCTGGCTCTAAGCAGCAATTCAGTAGGAACAGTAACCCCAGAACCCCAGTCATAGTATTCTCTGTTAAATTGAAATCATGGAATGGTTTGAAGGAACCCTAAAAGATCATCCAGTTCCAACTCCCTTGTTGGAGTTGAAGGGACACCTACTATCCCAGGTTACTCAGACCCCAATCCAGTCTGCCCTTGAACACATTCCAGCTGATCCACAAGCAAGTATCCAACCCTGTGCCATTGGCACTGCATGCAGAGCTTATTTTCAGCATCATGGATCAGCCTATAAAAAATGGTCTCCCAGAGTTAAAACTGCACTTATGAGGCATAAATTAAACTTCAGTGCAGCCCTAACTTTGCATGCTTTCCTCCTTTTCCTCAGTGGCAGTGATCCCTCCTGCCAGCCACGTTCCATCTAATTCCTGTCTCCCACGTTAAATTTCAGCAGACAATGACCAAGCCTATTTAATATGCAAAAATGTTTGTGCAAGCCAAGTTCTGGCTCAAAATATTAACTTTTAGCCACACTGTCAATACCATGGAGAGGTATGCATTTGGACATAAGTCAAGACCCTTTAAGAACTCTTGACTACTTCTCTATCAAGAGTTTTCAAACCTGGGGAAAGCAAAATCATCACAACAGACACTAACAGTGCCATTAGAAACCAACTTTATTGTTGCAGTTTGAAATTATTTACACAATATAAATCTCTTTGAAAGGTACATTACTTCATTTAATCAGTGGTAGAAGGCCTTAGAATAGTTTCAATCACATTTAGCTCAAAAGAAATACAATTCACTCCAATGAATAAATGATGCACCTAAATACCACAACATACAAGAGGCATGGGGACTCTTTTGGGGGATGACAGTGCTAGAAGATGACAAAGGCTCTTTTACAAATTGAGCTCAGTTTACTCACAGGACACAAGTGGACTTGTGTTTAAAAGAACACTGGAAAATCCGCAGTAACAAAGAAAATGACACAAAATGGAATATATTCCTAATATGCTGTGGCCCTGTGTCTGCAAGTGTTCAAAGGGTTTTAGTGAAGAGGCTTAGAGCCGATGGCTCTAACCTGAAGTCACACCTTGGAAAGATTGGATACATTCTCTGTGCTGAGACTATTCAAAGCACTTGTACACAAAGCAGCAGCATTAACTACCACACTGTGATACAAAATGGTAAATGGAAACTTGCTACAAAAAAAAAAAACCAAAACAAACAAACAAAAAAAAACCAAAAACACCAAACTTTCACACACTGAAGACTGGACACTTATTTTCTGATAACACTTAAGAATTACTTCTACCAAAAATTTAGAAACATACTTCTTCTCTAGTGTGAACTAGAGAAGAAGTATGTTTTTAAACATACTTCTAAACTATGCCCCAACATACTTCTTCTCTAGTTCACACTATGTTTTTTCCATACCATATTTTTCACATTTCTCTTCCAAGGTTCTTTCATCTTGCATGGGTCTCTATGTGGGGAAAAAAACCCAAAACCACTTATTAGAGGAAAAACACAGTTGCAATGCCACAAAAATAGGCTGGTGCAGGACCTGAAGTTATTTCAGCATTTATTGTCAAGGTTTGCTTGCTAGATTTCCAGTAACTCGTTTTCCTTTCCATTTCCATGAAGTTTCCCTCTGCATCATCTCTCTATAAACATCAAACCAAAGATACTTGGGAAGTCCATGAACTAAATTCCACACCACAGGGAAACTGTGATAGCAGCTTGGCAACTTTAGAAGGCTGCAGAACCAGATTGTGAAACCTTGAACCAAAAACTTGGTCATCTGGTGAAGTCTGGCCATCTAAGAAGCCAGTGGTCTTCAGGGCCATCCCAGGCAGTTTCCTGACATTTCCAAATGGAAATAACACCCTTTATGAAAGAATTTGGTGCAGAGCATCATCCACACTACTAAATACACAGAAAAGCCCAAAACACAATGTCTTGCAAACTAATCAGCTAAAAAGGTGCTTCCTTTTTCATAAATGATTTTTTGAACAGTCTCTTCCCTCTCTCCCCAGGTTGACTGCTTTCCTAATTACATAATCTCTACAGATCAGACCAACTGTTAGTCACTTAAAAAAAAATTTAAAAAAAAAATCAAACAATGACTTTTCCAGTGTCTCAGCACTTCACTTAGATGGAGCATCTCCTTACAACCAGCTTGTGCAAGCATTTCACACGTTTTCCTTCCCACTGAAGGTCTCTAAGCCACAAGGTCTGGTTCAATCCAACACATTCCATGTGGAATGGTGTGATTTCTCACTGCTGAGAGCCCCTTTCCTAAAGATCCTGTGTTTGGCTAATGGAACATCTACCTTGCACAAGCTCAAAGGTCTTGGTTTTTCCTATCTTTCAGAGCTATTGACAACAATCAGTTTGCCACTCACAGTCACAAAGAGGGAAGAGAAATTGTCTGCTCCACGTCACCCTTGCATTTCCTTTAAGATATGATACAATGTTTTCTGCTCCACTACCATGATCACAACCAGCTTGGTGTGGAAGAGGACAGTGGACAGTTGCCAAGTGCAGCAGCTCAGCAATCTTACAACACAACATACAACAAAAAACATGAAAACAAGGAACACACAACCACCTAAAACACAGACACGTGAGACATGGTCAGCCTGCTCTGCTAACTACAAGGACTGCCCCAAACAAGAGATTACAGTGTGTCACTGCGGTTTAGAACAAACTTTTATTTAATCAAAAAGTTACCAAATTTTAAGATTTCATTTGGTATGACTAACAAAACAGTATTTGTAAGCTTCTGTTACCTACCAAAGGCTTTAAAAAAATCTGAACTTCATCCTGAAAGAAACTTTACCCTTTATAATTTGCTCTTGTCCTTAAACCATGAAGGTAAACAAGCATATTCAATACCTTGCTACAGCAAAAACTTGAGCTTCCAAGTGAGTGATTGCTTTTACTTACATTTACCAAGCCCATCCCTCCTCTTGACTAGTACTTGTTGGATAAACTCACTTCCCAGGACCTTTGTAACCTCAAGTGTCACCACAGGTAAGGCTGAGAGGTTGTACAAACTGCATCAAGATCAATTTGTCAGATGGAGAACAAGATTTGCAAACCAGAATTTTCCAGCTGAGGTATTAAACACACCAGTGAGAAGAATGAACTAACAGCTTGAAGGGCACAATGGAGTTCATTAAAGACAATGAAAGGCAACAGTGATGAAATACAGTCAGGGAAAAAAAAACCTAACCTTCACTATGTCTGTTTCCAAGGTTCAAGGCCTCTCCAGAAAAGGAATTTTACATTAAAAAAAAAAAAAAAATCTGATGAGAAGTCATGTATTGACAAAGCAGAATGTAATTTTAGTCCAAAAGGAAATAGTGATAAGCCAAGTATGGAAAGGAAGATTTTTAGATTCATGTTTATGCTAAAAGAAGTAGGGTTGTGGGCACAAGGAGGAGGGGGAGGGAGTTACACACAGGGAAAAATCTCTCAGCTCTAAGTTTTAAATACTCTAAAGGAGTACCAATAGTTCTGGTGTTGAGGTAAATGAATTGACAGAACCCTATGAGTGATTTGGGCATTCAGTATAAGCATTTATAAGTTAGCAACTAATCCTATTAGAAGGCTATAGCCACCAAAAGCATTTGAGGGACTCCTATCACAGCTACTCAGTGTCCCCAGGGAGCACACACTTCAGGAGTGCTTCAATCCAACACCCTTAGTTTAGAAGTCGACAGCATTCAAGAATGTATAGGAAATTTTTGGAAGTTGAAATAAACAATTTTAACAGCTTTCCCTATCCCACTGGTACTGCATATACCTCTGACACATGGTTTGCCCTATTATTAGAACAGATTTTCTCTTAATGTAAGTACTGTATAAATCTCTTTATTTCCAGAATCATTCCCAAGAGCAAGATTTCAAAAAAGCTAATGGGGAAAAAAAGACACTGCGTGTCCAAGGCTACAAATGGATATCTTAACATGAAAGTATTATGCTCAGTTATAAATCAATTTAACAAAAGAAGTCCACACACAGAGTTAGATTTCTTCTTTACATCAAGATTTCTACAAAAAAGGAGAGAATACAATGCAATACACAAGTCCATAAATGCAAGATAGAGTACAATTCACACTAATTTACAAATGGTTATTTACACTGTTGTATATACATGTACAGTCAGATCTGGTTAATGCAAATTTCATATGTCTTTAAAAAGTAAATCAACAGGTGTCAATGAAGGTATTTAAAATTATGTGACAGGAGACTAGTAACCATTCAGAAATCTTTCGTGCTTGGGTGACATAAGAAATTAGGCCTGGATTAGCCAGATCTGACTGCAGAAATGAGAAGGAAAAAAAATCACACTATTCTGCTTTACAAAAGCAACCAGGCCACTACAGTCTATTGACTTGATGCTATTTCTGCAAGAAAGCCCAGATTAATAATCCTCTTTATATTTACAATATAGCTTTAACTACAGCAAGAATTATTAATTTTGGCATTCATGCCCTTAGCTTAACAAAGGCAACAGAGTATCTTCTTGGCAAGTCACAGTCAGAACTACTACAGGATGTTTCTAGAGCTCAGTCATTTTTTCGTCCTACTTCAAACACCTTCGCGTTGCTATTACAGAGACCGAGATAAATTAAGTGAAACAAGTACATGTTCTCTAGTACCTAACTTACATTCAGAATGTCCTGTATTCACAGTTTCAAGCTACCTTATCATCTGCAATGCAAATTACTGCTTCCAACTTTATGCATCTGTAGATATTCCTCAGGAAACGAGGATATCCGAGTGCTACTGGCTCAAATGGATGTGGAACAAGGCTCAAGGTAACTGGCATTTCATTTTGGGAGATGTTTTACAGTATTTCCTCAGAGCTGATCACAAATGGATTTAACCTGCACTTCTCTTGAGAGAAAGCTGATGCAGAGCAGGGCTGAAGTGTCTGAAGTGAATTCCAACGTGCAAACTTAAAGCCTTGACCAGTACTGCAAAGTCAACCCCTGTAACCTGTGACAGTCCTTGTGCTCCTTCAAAGTGGCTCAGGGAAAGCTTGGACTATTTGCTACCTGCTTCAAAGTGCTTTTACAGGAGTCACTCCACAAGGATGAGATTGAGCTGCACTCAGGAAAAGCTTTGGTTCTGCGGAAGCAAACTTCCACTCCTGCAGTTATTGCTACTTGAGCTGTACAAACAAAAAATACTACTGACAAAAAATTACAGTAACTCCAAACCTAAGTAGTACTGGTACCTGAAAAGGGAATGTGTTTTGCCAGCCATTGGGAAACTTAGGATCTGTCAAGTTTTGGATTTCCCAAGACCAAATGAACTTCACAGCCTTCTTTCAAAGGATTTCATAAATACAAAGCAACGCCGTCAGAAATAAAGCCACTGCTTGGAAGAAAAGAGTAACAAAGAGTTCAAAAATCTTCAGCAATCTTAGTTCCAAGGACATCTTGCTGAACTTAAAGGAAATACAAGACAGCAGGGTATTATTCATCAAATGTCAACTAAGTCCATAGGGAGACAGTACAGAAGATTAAGGTCTTCAGTGCCTTCATGAGCTCTAGCAACATCCTTGATAACTGCTACAAAGTAAATTATAAATGTCTATTTTAGCTATTTGTTTCAAATCAAAGAGAGTTTGTCCAGTATAGTAGCCTCCAGCTAATGAAAATGGTTACCTCATTTCAAGTTACAAAAAAAACCCCAGTTCTTGTATAAAGATTTTTAAGGTTTTGACTGAATAAAAATAAAATGGAAACATTCAGAGATTAATATAAACAAGAAGAAAAAAAACAAATCCTAAACCGTGCTTTTGTAAAACAACAGAATACCATTGGAAATGGTCTTTGTTGGTGAAGATTTTTCATTCACATGAATTTTCTTTGTCCTGAATTACTCCAAGCTTTTGTAAAGCACACACGCGTGTACGTACTATACACAGGTACACACACTGCCGTGTGCCATAAAGCAATTTTGAATAAATATCTTTGCTGGAGTCTGTACAACAGACTCCCCAAGTAAGTTTGTGTTTGCATGTGCTCGTGCACATGCACAGACTTTGTACATGTGGGCACTTATGTGACCAAAGTGCAAAGTTTTTCAGAGTATCATCAGAGTCAAGTTCATGCCTGCCTAGCCCCAAACTGCATTTCTGGGCTTGAGTTTTCTGCTGTGGGTTCCTTCCCATCTCCTGCCCCCCAGTCCCACCCTCCCTTTCACAGAGTTAAAGCCTCTTTTCCACACAAACTTATGCATTGCTCCGTTAGGTAAACTTTTTCTTTTCAGTTAACATTTTGTAATCCAGACCATTCTTGGTATAACACTTTTAAGAAATAAAGTGTGTGTGATGATCAAAGCCTCACTGCTCAAGTCACTCATTGCTTTTCCACGCTGTCCTTCAAACTGGAGGCTTTGAAAAGCAACTTGCTGGCAGGAAAAACAAAAAAAACAAAACAAAAAACCAGAACCACCAGACACACCAGAATCTGCACAACTACAGGCCCAGGCATTTAAGACTTAAAGAGTCCAAGGTTAGAAGGCGACAAAGCAGAAAGTTGTCATCCATATAGGAACTGTAAACCTGTCTGGCTCCCCAGGATCTCTGCTCTCCTATCTCTGGTCCAACAGCCTATTCTGCCACTGGAGCACAACAGATCAGACACCAGAACAGCATTCAAATCTAGAATCAAGTCTCAAAAAAGAAGAGAGATTTGGAATAGTGGTCTTTTGATTTTAAGAGTACACTTAATAAACAAGCAGCTTTCCCACAGAAGTTAGGGATGGCAGGTTGTCCACCTAACACCAGTGATTGGTACAAAATCCTCAGAGAATCTTGTGGTCACAGAACTTGAATATTTCTACAGCTCAGTAAGACAAAAAAAAAATCAATTTTTTTTAAATTTATCAATTTCAACATATCAACATATCAAATTTATGATTTCAACAAGCTGCTTGATTCTTGTGCAAAAGGAAAGTACCATCATATGGAAAGCTACCTTTAAAAAAAAAAAAAGGAGGGGAGGGGGGAGAAAAAATAAAGATCATCTTAACCCTTCTCCCTAGCTATACCACACTAGAGATCTCACAAGTCTATTGTCACTCCTTTTGCTCGTAGGCCCCTAAAAGAATTGTCTCTGACATGTCTTCTTTAGCATAAGTGAATGCATCTTCAATAAAATAAGTTGTTAAATGAATCCTTTGGAACAACTTCACTGTCTGCACCCAACTTTAACAAAAACTGATGAAAGCAGCAACGGAATCGTGTTAAGTGTGTAATAAATAATTCACATACAACATATGTTAAATTACAAAGAAGGATTAAATTGCCATTTCTACAACTTTTTATAGATTTAGCAAGTTTCTAATCCGTTTTATATCAACAGCAGTACGTATGTTCTTCATAATAAATTTAACATTGAAGGACTGTCTAGAGGCATTATTTATAAAGCAAGAACCACCAAGTGAGCATTACAGCACTTCAACAAATGTTTAGCTTTTTTTCCAGTATCTGTTCTCAGAAAATATTCAGGGGTTGTCTATCCACTTGGTAAGAGTCCTCCTCTTCGTTACTCAGGGAGAGTTAACGTCATGACCTCCAGTTTCATTTTGAAATACTGGCTAAACCGAACAATTGCATACCTGGTCAAAGGGAGAGAGACATGCCAGGTTAGGAACAGCTAACTCTTCACATGACAACAGCCATGCTAAGCACAACTAGTCAAAATTCCACTGAACCCAGCACCCCATTTCCAAGGTTGACTCTTAGCAGCTGCCAAAGGAAGAAATTCAGAACAGAGCAATGATATTATAGTGCTTCTTCACCACCACCCCCCCCAGTCCCAGCTTGCAAAAGAGATGCTGCTCCAGGGTTATCACGATGCCTTAAGTTTTAGCTTTCATTTTTTTTCAGATTTTGTGCTGCCTAGGGGTGCAGTTCTGAGCCTCATATTAAGTGTTAGTAACTTCACAGAGTAGGGAGACAAAACAAATCCTTCTTCTGCTGAGGACCAAGGACAACTGTTACACCTTTTCAGGCCCAAAAGCAGAAACAATGAGGGACTGAAGAAGCAAAACAAGAAGGATGAGGCTTCACAACCCAAAGCTGTAATTGTACAATGAAACCCCAATATGCAAACTGACCAAAACTTATCAAAGTGTAAGGCCTTGTGACTGGATGTCCCTTTTGTGACCATTTTGGGTCCACCTTGGGTGTAGCCCTGCCCAGGCTCTTGTCCTGTACCCTAAAGACCTTTAAATAAATCCCTACTTTATCCTCTAGCTCTGTCTAGTCTCTGTTCCAGGTCAGTCCTCCCGAGGCATCAATCAAAGGTAGTGGTTCAGTGTTTAATTGTTCTTAATGGATTACAGTGCCACAGAAATTTGATCTTGATTATTTAAAACGAAATGTGGCAAAGCTGACAAGTTTTGGGGGTTTATCACTGGTGCTTTCACTCCATCTAGTGGTGACTGCCAGGTCCTGCGGCCTGAGATAATCGGGAATCCACATCGGTCTTGTTCACAAAAGTGACATAATTAAGCCAAATAAACTGGCTTTGTCAGCGCAAAAAATTCTGAAGTGGGACTTTTTGCCAGGTAAAGTGATGCACTTTATCACCTTGCTCAGTCCTCAGTGGAGGAATTAATTCCTCTGCTTGTTGCCATGCAAAGACCATTTTTAAGAGGCCAAAGACACAGGTATCTACCCAAAAACAGAACTTAACATTCATTGGTTGTACAAAGACTCCTTAAAACAAGAACAGCAATTTCCAGAATCAACACCCCATGCAATAAGCAATCAAGCTCTTTTGTACTATGCCTTTGATTCTCACTGTTGGAAATGCAGGTCTTGCATCTGACAGCACACCTCACTGGCCACCTAGGCTTTATACCTTTGTCTCCCCAGCAGAAAACACTTAATACCCAAAAACATTATATTCCTTGCCTTGTAAATCATGCGTTTTAGCCCAGGGACACATAATTTAGAGAACTTTCAGCAACAAAAACCACTGAGAGATAGCTTTTACTGCCTTGTTTTCCCTTAAAAAGGAAGAAATTTTTTTGTATGATCACAGAGGTCAAGTGTGTTGCTCAGATCTCAGTTTCTGATAGCTAGGGTGTTAGACTAAAAGGTCCCACAAGTCCCTTCCACCCTCTAGTATCCCATGATTGTACATAGCAAGCACACTTACCCTAGAAAATCAAAATCAATGGTGGAATATTTGGCTTGAATTAGAGCCCACAGTCCCCAAAAGAAGTGCGAAGCCTGAAAGAAAAAAAATTTAGGAGCAAAATATAACCCTTACCTTAAATCTAACACATAAACATATTCTCACAGAGCCAAAACTAACAGTAAGAGAACACTCAAAAGCCAATCTTTTTATAAAGTTACTTGATCTCTCTTTACCAAAGAGATTTAGAAGCAGTATTATAGAATAAATTACTCACAAGCAGATGAGGAACTCCACTGGAGTCTAACTCCCCATGTGTCATTTTCAGGAGAAACAATGCTGCATTTATAAACTATGTCACCTCTTAAGTAGATTGTTGTATGACTATATACACCATGCTAAAAAATGCACAGAAGTGTAACTACAATCTCTACTGCTGCTAATTAAATTTGTATTATTCCACATGTACTGAACTCTAGTGCAAACAGGAAATTCCTTTTGAATTTTCAATTACACCCTTAGACCTCTATAATTACACTCACATTCACTGCTGACTTGGACAAAGAGATATGTAATGCTTTAAGAAAACCTCTAACTCATCAGCATTTACATAAATGTCTCATCTCTTCCAGACTTACTTCTGTTAGGAGTCCAGAGAAGTAGTCTGGAGGCCTCTGTTCACTATCAGATTGAAAGTCTGGATTATATTAATGATGTGACTGTTAATATACTTCAAAATGAACATGTAATGGCCACAAGCTTGACAGTGTCCTCGTGTAAGACATTTCTGGACAGCCAGCTTACAAGTGACAGACTTTGACCTTCAGTAAATGACTGCTCATGTTAATTACCTAAATGGCCTCCTGAAGCATGCATGTAACACTTGGCCAGGAATTCAGTAGACATCCATGGATGTCTACTGAGAACACCTCAAAACAGCAACTGTTCTGTGTCTATGTGAATCATGTACCTCTAGTTCAGATAACCTTGCCAGAGTTGCAGTTCATCATTTTACATCAACATCCATTAACCTCATGTCACGTTTTCCCTTAACCAAGCTTCCCACATGAACTGACACAAGAGTCACACGGTGTTTGTGCATCATGGGCAGTCTACAGGCAAGTCCTGACCTGTTCTCTAAACACAACTCTATCCCCTTAAACATTATTATAACCATTGTTTAAAACTGACAAAACAATGCTATGTATTTTCAAACAGACCACCAGCTTTGACTTTCTGACTTTCCTAAATGATTGGGAGAGCTGAACTTAACAGTAACAACTAACATTTTAAAAGAATGGCAGCACACAAGCCATTGTTTTTAAAGCTTGTTTAATAATCATCTTCCTGTTAACTATACTTCCTCACTGCAACCAGTAGCTTTTGACAGAAAACTGAGGGTATTACAGTAACAGAGCTTGAATTAGTAGGAAAACAGGACTAAAGTAAGGCCAAAGTGGCTACTTCAGCCTTATTATTCCTCCTACAAATAGCTGGGAATGTTATTCTTCAGAAGAAAAAAAAACCACAAGCACTTTTGCTGTAACATTTCCTGTCACATCATCTGGGCAAAACCACATCAGCAAGAGACTCTAGAGTGACCTATTTATCTGCAACAGAAAAAACTAATTTAAATCAAAATATTCTAGTTTATCAGAATGTTATCATCTTATTTTTAAAAAAGGCTTTTAAAGCTTCTAAGTCTTCATGAAGCACTACCTTGCTCTTCTGTCTTCTTATCATTACAAGCAAAACTTCAACAAAGACCCACCATAAGCTGTGGCCAACTTAAAATTGCCAGACCAACAAACAACCAAGAGAAATCCTCACTCAATGCTCATCTCCTCATTTTCTGAATGTGCAGTGCCTCCTTCACTAGGAATATTCTACAGAGAATATTTAATATGCAACAGAGAAGCAAGTTTCCACAGAACAGCCGAGTTTTATCTCTTATGGAAGTTTTCTTTACACACCACAACACTCAAATTCAAGAAAAGAGCAACTTCTTCTAAGAGCATCAGGTTTCTCTGCATCATTTAAAATATTCTAATCAAGTGTTTGTTACTTACCAGTGCAAACTGATTGACTTGGACATACAGAACTTCAACTTCTTTTTCACTGACTTCTGTGCCAAATCCTTTATATTCTTTGTAGGCCTCAAGGTAAGACCTCAGCCATTGCTCCTGTAATTGTCTGTTGGGATAAAGGCTGTAGTCCACCTCATTTACTCCTAGGGAAGAAAAAAAAAAAAAAACCAACAACAAACCACTATTAGAACTTTATGTTGCATAAAAAGACCATTAAAACCCCTTCAGTACTACCATTAGTAGCCCATTAGTGTACCCCTTCCCAATCCAACACACAGGCACAGGCTGATGTGGACAAATAACCACATTTTCACTTTGCCCTGACCTTATAAATTACACGTTGCCAAGAATTTCCCACGTACAAATCAGAGTGTTCCACATCACAAATTTATGTTTTCAACCAGTCTGCTTGTATGTTGGGACTCAACACCTTGGGCTTTGAGAAAAAGCTTAAGAAAAAAATATTTGCTTTATGAAACAAAACCCCTCACGAATAGATCAAGTATTACATATTTTGTAGAAAAAGAGATTTGTATGCCACAACATCCCAAGCCAAATCCAGATGCATATCCAGTTATCACTAAGCTCATGTTTAAAGAAAACTTATGAGTCTGCCTCTCTCCTGCACAAGGCACTGGTAGAATTAGAAGCCCAAAACCCATTTTTCTCCTGTTTTTCTTCCTATATTGGAGGTGGTTAGTCACAGGCTATAGGGAGTCTGCCAGGATTCCCAAACCTGGATCACAGTTCACTTCCATTACCACTCCCAGTGAATTTGGGAATTCTCATTAGTTCTTATATTATTAACGTTGCAATCCCCTAGCACCCAAATTCTTTTGTGTGTTAGAGCCACATAAACTTAGCTTAAAAAAACGATTCAGATATTTACTGGAGAGACAGAGAATAAAAGTGAAGCACAACTGTTCTTCATAGGCAAAAAAAATGTATTTGTGCATTTGCTCCTCTTATTGATGGAGTTAGATTTCAGAAGATGAAAAATCAAGCTTTCAAATATAATGTTGTAAAATAATTTAGCTTGCTTTCCAAATGTTCAAATTACCAGTTATACAACTCAAATTACCAAGCACACACTCTGATTTTTATTTTTTTTTAAGTTGTCTAAACTTCACATTCTTTGTAAAGCAACTGGTAGATTAAGGCTCTTCAATTCAACATATCTTTCCATCTGCTCTAATCATTATCTAGGTCACTCTAGAGTTTTCCCTGCTGGCCCATGCTCTGAAATAATACAGCACACACTTGAGGTAATTTCTCCCTTATGGAGTAAGTGGAATGGGCATTTGCTGTAAAATATTTGAACTAGTTAATAAATTAATCTAAAAACACCTTATTCCTAAAATCCCACCTTTTTCCTATGACACAGTCCTTACTTCTCATTTTAGGACAGGCCAAGTACTTAGTGCACACATTCAAAACCACCAAAAACCAGATAACCCTGCCTTTTGGCACTGTGGAATCACACAGAATACTGGCAGTACATACACCTCTAGTGTGCACTATTTCACTACAGTGGGCTGTCCCTTGCTTTGTCACTTCACAGAAGGACAGGGTGAAAGCTGTGTGCCCTGAACTTATCTCCTTTCAGAACCTAGGACATGATGTTGCCATTTCTGGGTTAGAAAACCTGCAAAGGAAGGGCATAACTGGCCTGCAAAATGAGACATCAACACATTCTGATACCACAAGCTGACAGCTGCAAGCATGGAACTGGATATACAAAGAAAAAAAGGGAATGTGCAAGAACGAGTTGGGGTTTTTTTAGTAAAACCAGCCAACTTTTACCTCACAAATCCAACTCTTACCTGCAAATTCATTGAAGTGATTTCCAATGTCATAAGCCAGGTAGTTGTACCCAGAGTACTCATAATCTATGAACTGCACATCACCTGTGTGAGAGACAACAGCAGCAACATCAGAGTCCAGATCAAATCAAGTAACACCCTTATCCATTGGTGTCCTTTGAAGATTTTTGGGGAAAATAAACCAACAAACCCATCTTGTAACCCACTTGTGTGCACTCAGACATTTCAGGGTAAGGCTGTGACTTCCATGACATGAGATATTTAAGGGTAAATATGCATTCAGGAAAGCTCTTAAATTTAGAGCTTGCAATTCTCTCTGCTTCAAGTCTGAGCAGGAGAATTTCAATTTTAATTTCTACCACATGAGGGCCTCCTTTACTCTCAAAATGAGAAGTACAGTATCACATCATTTATTTAAACTTCCTGTAGAAAGAGCAGATCAATTTCTCCCTGACTTAAAAAATAACAGTGCTGTTTATTCTCACACAAATGTGCAGCCACAGTGGACTAACACACTGCAACATGCTGATACTTCCTGTTTCCTCCACCACTCTTACAAAGCAAGATTGTTCTTAATTGTTCCTTTTATATTTTTTTTTTTGGCTGGATTCAACTAGTCTCAACAGGCCATCAGACAATCCTAAGGTCCCCAAAGCTATCAAACTATGTAGCAGCATTGTTTAAACAAGGGCTGATAAAGCAGCAAAACACAGCCCAAAATGTTTCCAAATTATGTTCACCTGCAGGGAAGCTGGGGAAAATGCACTGAGTCTGCTCACGAAACAGTCAAAATGTGAATGAGATGGATTAGGTAAAACTAGAGCTCTTCTATTTTAAGGGAAACAGCAAAATTACTAAAAAGTCAGAAAATGAAGCAAGGGGTTAACATAAGATGTGTTTGCACTAGAACATTAAAAAGTAAAACCCTACATTTCTCACTGCTATACCAAAAAGAGTAATTTTCACCATTGCACCCTCTGTACACTCTTTTGTTTTTAAATTACTACCTGCATTATTTAATTAACAAAAACATTCATTTTATTATAATGAAAAATCTTTTAACATGATTTAAAACTCCAAGCTAAAGAGAAAAATCAAGAACAATGTTAAAATTAAGTAAATTATGAATGTATTTCCTAGACTAAGGATTTTTAAGTGCCTACCACACTGCCTCCTTAAGATTTAGGAATATTGTGCATCTCAAATGAAACAGTTTCACCAATGACCTGACCAAGTTAGCACAGAAGAGGTTTGTTAAATTGCTCTTTTCTATGCAGCTCATCTTTGCCATTCATGAGTTATGTTTTCCAGATGAACAAATCTTTTTGTCTAAGCACTTAAAATGGAAATTAAATTCTACAACACAAATATAATCACATAGTCACAAATCCTCCAAGTCTGAGTTCACCCTTACTTCCACTGAAAGAGAGGCTTGCTTACCAAGGTATTGATGTTACATCTTTCAGGTTCTAACAAACCAACAGCCCTGCAAATTGCCAAGCCCCTTCCAGGAAATTCTGCTGGCAGTGGAAAATTTGAAATTCTCTAGAGCTTTGAAGCAGCAAATCTTACAGCAGCTGCAAGCAAAATCTTATTGTCACAGACGAACTTCTGCCACTGCCTGGCTGGCAGATTCACAGGCTTGCTCCTCCCACTGGTTCTCCTGTGCTGCTTTTCAAACAGACACCTCTGAAGTTACAAGCTGAAATCCCAACCCTGGCTAACATTCTGCTACACAACTGATCTCCTGAACCCCTTCTCCCCCTTTAACATTTAATATTGCTTGTATTAAGAGAGGTTTTTTTTCTTCCCTCCTCACATACAATCCAAACACACCAGGTAAGAGTCTGCTAGTAAAATATGGACATAAATACTTTAAATTTTTCACGTGCAGATTTCGCCTAGAACATCCCTATGTGCCACCACAAACTTTTAATTACAGCTGACATTTAAAAAACTTACTTCCAGATATAAAGGACATTACATACAAGCAGAAGCTGAAGCTCACAAGATATGGGTGGGGTTGTTATTAGGTGCTGTCCCCACAAAGCAGGAACAAGGGCATACCCAGCCCCTGGGTAGCAGAGGGAAAAAAATTTGGCCAACTCCCATTTGAAAAGACAAAAGTTCAAAGTGAAAAAGCTCTGCATTTATACTGAACCATTTCAGACTCATACTGCTGTGAAACTCAACCTTTGAAGTTGATTTTTGCACAAAGCAAAGACTCATGGGTCTTCCTGTGTAACTGAAAGAAAGCAACACCTTTGAAGTCTGCTGCTTCAAAAATGTCCTTATATGTACTCATATCTACATCCACCCTGCTTTAGAAAAAAACAGATGAAGTTTGCAGTCATTGTTTAAATAATCACTGTATTAGAAGTTGCTTTAAAGATTTAGTGCAGTTCATATGAGAAAGCCACTTCTAAAAGCTATGGCTTACATTACTGGTTTAGCGGGCAGCTGTTGTTTCAAGGTTTCTAAAAGGTATCCACAAATTGCAGATCCCATCTATATCCCTGAGAGCAGGCAGACCAACAAGAGACACTGCTCTAAGTGTATCTGTGCTTCATTGAAATGAAAAAAAATTAACAACAAGCTCTGCCATCTCTCTGGAGAAGCTCCTGCTATTGACAGGAATAGACACATGGAGAGTGTGGAATATTTCAAGTTGAAACACATTTCTTTTTTCCAGGCATTTCCTAGGGCAGACAATATGCAACATACCCCACAAAAGCCACAGAAAGATACAGAATGGAATTCATTTTGTTCCATACCCCAGAAAGACCAGAATGCTTTTGAACAGATCAAGTAGTAATCACCAAAGCATCTGCTAGATCTCCTCAGAGTTCTGACAGGTAGGTGGGTGAAGACACCTCTCTTTATAAAGGCTTTTTATTTTTAATGGTTTAATAGGGAAAGCACTTCCCCTGTCCAAGTCCTGGCTGTAGTTACCACAGCTGAATGATGTATCTTGAGTTCTGTCCCATCCTGCTCATCAGGTGAGCCACTGAGCCCCCAGAAAACAGCTTCAAAGACAAGGAACTGTACTAGGAGCATACTTGAAAATTCACAAACAGGTCACCCACCCAAAGGATAATTTTAGCTATAAATACCTAAAAGAGCTCTGCAAAACAAAACTTGTTTTTAGATCAAAACCAGAAGCCTTAAAAATACCTCAGTCTTCAGAAGCACTGAGCACCCACAGACTCCTACCAAAGATCACAGAAAACATTGAGTAGGCAGAGGAAAGAAACAGAACAAAACTATCCATCTACCTACACACAACTCCCAGCCAACTGCTTTTCATATATGCAAAAAGAGCACACAGAAAGAGAAAAAAGAATTCTGATACTTGATCTTGTTGAATAGCATGTATTTTGATACTCTCAAAATATCAGCTAGTTTTGGAAATTCCCAGGTCACACTGAAAAAAAAACAAACACAAACCCCAAACAAATTTAGGAGAATCAGAACACAAGGTCTATAAATAAGCAGCACCAAGCATCAAGCATATTTTAAATATTCTTGATGTCCAAATTGCAATAAAAAGCAATGTGAAGAGCTAAACTATATCCTTCAAAGGGTAGATGACAGTGATAATTATAAGTTATGTAAAGTAACACTTGCAGATTTTCATATCCTGAGTGACTGAGAATGGACATTAACAAAACAGCAAGAGGCAGAGTTCTCTCAGCCACAGCAGGAACAAATTCAAGTCAGATGAGTGCAACTCCATTAAATGAAGTTAACACTCAACACGCTCTTCCAGGCTCATAAATAAGCACAGGAGACTGATTTTTCTTAAAAGCAGTATGTGGTATGACTATGATTTTTCTTTCAAGTCTGAAAACTTAATGTGAATTTAATGCAGAGTCTAAGGCAAAGCTCAGGAACAAGCCATAATTATTCATACTGCATTGGACACAAGTCCTACTATGTCCTGATTGTCTGTAGCTAAACACACACCCACACATCCCCCTGACTAGTAAATGTGAAAATTAAGCATTCAAAAAGAAAACTATAAATACAGTATTACGAAAAGAAATTATGTTTTCTTTGTGTAAGCTTCTGAAAATCCAGACAATATTACCAGTTTTGCACAAATTTTACTGAGGAATAAGGAAAAAACAATGCAGCTAATCTAAAAAAATCGATTCTCTCTTGTTTTTATTTTAAGGGCACCAAGGTCTTTTGGATACACAGAAGCTTTTCTAGATGGAAAAGTTAATTTAGTCATAGTATTGCATTCACCAAAGCTGTTAACTACCTTCAGACAATTGGATGCTTTTCCTAGTGAAGCTCATCTTTAAAAAGATTTTATTTTGTACTCTTGCAAAATTATTTTTCTACCAAGATAAACTTTTGCTCCTCTAAATGCAATTCCAGTAATACATGTTGCTTACAGTTAAAGCTGAGCTTCCTGTTTATGCTCTTTAAAAAGTGTGCTGTAAAAAACAGCTTTCAGATGACAGTCATCCGTTCTACAGATGGCGTCGAGATTAGGTTACTATGAAGATGGTCCCTGCTGTACCCAGACTGCACAAATTTTACACACAGTCCATGTACAGTATTTAAACTTAAGGTTAATAATATATTTACTTCATATTTACAAGTGTTTCCTCCAGCTGTTTACAGCTTGCTGGAAGCCTAAGTACTTTACACACCTCCCTCCTCCCCACCCAGTCTCCAAACACTCACACACTTCTTACTGCAGGACTGCTCCCAAGTGATGCACTACTGGCACTGTTTTTTCCTCCATTCTGTTTACAAAAAGAAAAGCACACAGCATTTCTTTTTCAATTAGGAGCTTCAAGCCTACTGACCATAATAGTGAAGCTTCTAAAGGAACTCCTCAGATTTTTTTTCTCTTTGTTGCTACTATGAAAAGCGACTACAAAAATTATTTTTGCCTCAGTGGGTCTGCTCTGGAATGCTAAAGCTCAAGATAATTTCACTAAGCACTAAGAAGACCCACATGGTAAAAAGAGATTTAGTTGTGGTACTACAGTATCACAACTCCAAGTGTTTAAGACCACAAGTCTAGTCTTATGTACACCTTTCATGCTTTCCCCCCTTTCTCTTTTAAAGCAGAATTGTAGTCCATCATTGAAACTCTGTAAAACCACTCAAGCTTGGTAGTGAATTCACAGAATTTAAAATTTATGTTAACAGCACTGTTAGGGGGGTGCATATACACATACAGGCATATATGACTAAAAGTACCAGCAATTCCCTTCAAAGGTGGTATTACTCAGAGGGAAACCTGTAAACAAATCCCCAAAAGAGTTTATTTCCTCAATTCACATGGTGATGCAGAAATGATGCAGAACTCACATACAGCCAATGCAGAAATGCACATACAGCCAACTCTCATGCTAGAACCAGCACCAGCTTGGCTTTGTTACTCTTTTTCTTTCAGTAGTTAAGGCACATAACTTAGATACCAACAATCTTACTCAACTGGCACAAAAATATGCAGCTACTAGAAGCAATGCGTCATTCTTATTTCAAAAGAAAACCTTGTAATCTCCTTAGTCACATTCAGCTGAGCTCAGTTATTTGAAATGGGAGGAAAATTATGTATTTTTACTGCACAATGGCCATTTTAGAGTCAAAAGTTTGCCTTGTTTGTTTAAATACCTGATTGATTCACTTAGTAGCCAAACCACAAACCACTAAAATCAATAAACTGTGGGTTTATATGGAAGCTTTAACAGATCTTAATAACATGAACTACAAGTTAAATGTATGGTAACAGAAACAAAAAATAATTCGGTTTTGCCAAGATGTGTGCTGCCTACAACTGTTTAAACAAAGCATGTCTTTACAAAAGAAATCTTTTAAGATGTCTGTGTACCTCATGCAGAAAACAAATTGAGCTACTGAATGCAGTAGTTGATATCATTAAGATGCTTCACTTTGGAAGGGTATTCCCCACAACCACAAACCAGAACAAAACATTACAGGAGACAATTTTCATCTTATTTGCTATACTTGTGTGATTTTCTTTTCTTCCTAAAAGCTTTATCCAACCAGAATAGAATTAACATTCAGTTACATAACTTCGAAGCGCAGGCATACAAGCATGCTGGGGATTAACAAATTCATGAGTTCATTAAAGAAAAGCAAGGAACACTGATTTTCCTCCTCTACACAGTAGCATACAGATGAGAATTAGCTAATTAAGCAACTCAGTATTTGCACAGGCATCACTACCACGACACTGGGTCTTAAAAGCTCACTTCAACAAGTGAGTAAAACAACACCACTGATGCAGCACATGCCACTGCAGCACAGATAAAGCCACTCTCTGCTTAATCCAACACCTACCTCTTTTCTTGTTGTAAATAATATTCTTACACAACAGGTCGTTGTGACAGAGCACCACTGGAGATCCTAAATTTGACAGTCTTTCCTTCATCCAGGCCATCTCCTCCTGAAGAACTTGAGGACTTGGAATGTCACTTAAGAACCTTTTTGGGTATAAAGAAATAAGAGTTACCATTTAGTACTCTGTTCCAGATCAAGCATTTGTAATGGAGCATTTTTCTCTGTATTCATCCTGCAAATAGTTCAACCCTCTCCCAAATCAGGGCATTCTTTCCCAAGGCACAACAGCAGTCAAATTATGACAATCATTTTTTTTCTGTCCTCCCCAGAAAACAATTTTCTGAAGATTATGTGTGCTCTAAACACAACAGTATTCCAAAAATCAGGAGCAAAACATGAATACGCTCCCACACATTTTAAAGGTGCAAAGATTAAAAGAATTACAGCATGAATTTAATTCAATTTTTGTTCACATTGCAGTACTTCCTCCAAGAAGAATACACAACAGTATTAGGTACTTATATGTATCTATGGTAAGTAAATTAACATTTAGTCTAGTCACAGTATACATTTAAATAGCCATTTTGTCCTCTACATTTTCAGTTACCTACTTATGTTTACTCAGTTTCCTTAAGAATTTGATGTTGTAAAAGAAAAACAGCTCTGCTAGAGCATTCTTTAATTACAACGTAGCAAGAAGTGCATCCATGATTTCCAAGTCAAGTAAAGAATATTTTTAGGACATTATTTTCTGAGCCATATGAAGCCTGATGATATTGTACAAACACAAATTCCAGCAGAAGGAATGTGAAGTCTGGAAAGGACATGATGAAATACCCACCTTTTATTTACTTCCTCATCTGCAAATTCTGTGGGTATGAGAGAGAAGTATTTCCCCATTTTCAGCCACAAATTGGATTTAGGGATCCATCCATTGTGTGCATGAATAGTATGGATTTTAGCAAGCTGTCTAGCAATGAGTCTAAAAAAATGAAAATTAAATTAATGTTATATTTAACTGAAAAATTTGAAAAAATACAGCTCAGGAATTCAAAGAGGGTTTAAACAAGAGCAGCACATTTCAAGACTCAAAAGTTCATTAGGATCATTAGCTGTGGGAAGGGAAGGGGGAAGGATTGGAGTTCAGTTACAGCACAAAAACTTCACTTGCACTTACAGTCTACTTTTGCTTATTTTTCCAAGGATTGATTTAAATCAGCTGCTACTTTTAGGCAAATATATTTCAGCGCACACATGAAAAACTAAAATCTTAAGACATCAGCACTCTGTTCACTGCCAACCGTTTAAAAAATCATTTCTCAATGGAACTTTCTAGTATCTATTCGCAGAGGGAACATCCTTGAAACAGTTGGAAGTACTTTAACCAAGTCCAGCCCCCTACAAGTACAACAGAGGTCAACAATGTAGTGGTGATGTGCAAGTGTTAAATACAATAAACAGATCTTTAATGAGTACATTCTTCTGTGGAGGCACCAAGGATCATTTGCTCAGCACTGAAATACCATAACTAAGGCAGTGAGAACATCAGCTAATTGCAGGCTTACAGAAATACCCACTTCCTGCTCAAACTCAAAGTCCTTTAGGCCAGGCAGAAACTCCTAAGTGCACGATGAAATGATAAGATGGAAAAAAAAAATTAAAAAAAAAAATTAAAAGCTCACCTGAAAATATCTGGATTGCACACGTGCTCTGGATCCAGGGCTTCTCCCTGCATGAACTCGTAGCACAGGCCATTGTTGAAGGTACAGTAGAGCTGAGGAGCACAGCCATGGGCCTGCAGCACACGGAAACTCTTCACCTCCTCGTCCCGATCCACCAGCAGCTCGGTCTTGTTCCCATAGATCCGAACTAGAACGACATCATCTGTTATGTCACCCACGTAGCAGCCAATTAATTTATTGGTGATTCCATCGGTGAACAGCTGAAAAGCAAAACCAATGCAGTAAGCAACTCAACTCTGCATCTTCACCCAGCAGGAAGAGAATGGTGAGTCAGTCTTTAGTTCCCAAAACACAGATTTTTACTAGATTGGGCATTAAGAAAAGAAATCCTTAAGACAGACGAGTACCACGAAGAAAATACTTGAATATAAATGTGGGGATGGTTTTTTTGTATTTACAATCATGTCTCTTCTTCCACCCTGTGCCCTCAAAACCCTAATTCTTAATTCAAAAAGAATAAACCCTCCCACAAAACATCCTCACAGTAAAACAGGTAAGCAGCAAAAAGTAGCTTTTAAGTGGGATAACGAACATTTTTAATCCTTAACAGCAATAAGGTCAGAAAGTCAGCTGAAAATGAAAAGAAACCCATTTATCAAGATAAGAATACTCAGTGTTCAATGACAACAGTTTGATTTCCTTATTTAGTCATGTTTTCAGAGATGTGACTTCCGCCGCCAGCCCCAAGTCAGGCCCAGAACAAAAAACACCGACAAATGCAGTGATCTGCTGGGTGTCAGACATTATTCTGAGCCATTGTACTTCATGAAAAAGTGCTTTTGCTAAAAACACACCACAACAACAGGATACATATCTACAGGCATCATAATTCTTTAGAATCTTGAACCGTTTGGGTGGAGTTGTGTCATGGGTTGGGGAGGTGGGAGGGTTATGGGGGGTTTTTTTGCTTGTTTTATAAAACAGTAAAACACAATTCAGAAAGTTTGAATTCTATTCCCCCTCTCCCTTCAAGATATAGCCTTTATTTTGAAAAGTAGTATCACTCAAACACAAATGACAGATTATTTCCAAATCTCAGGGGTTTTAAAAAATTGAGAATTAGGAACGAATTTTTTTAATTACTAAAGAAAAAAAAAATCTGAAGTTGGGTCAAGTATCTCTGTTTAGGAAAAGATGGGACTTTTACAGTAGATGTGTTCTAGCTTGTATGCCTTGCTTTCCCCAACACCCCTAACGTGATGAGGTCAACAGATTCATCAATAAATGCAAAAAAGAAGTGGGGAAGTTTCAGCTGTCATCACAAATTAGAAGAAATAGCTCAAGCTCCTGATGAAAGACGCAGAAGATACAAAGGTACTCTGTTCTCTTGAACAGTTATGAACACTCAATCTTGAAGAAGTAGGTATTGCAAACTATATAACTTTCATCTAGACAATATAACCATAAATTCAAATAAAGCTGCTTACAAGGCCTCTTTGACTGACTCAAAATTAAGGCTTTACCATTTATGAGCACATCTTAGTATTAGCTATGACTTTAATAACTCAACATGAACAATGA
The DNA here is from genome assembly GCA_027886175.1 of Phylloscopus collybita. Classification (NCBI taxonomy): domain Eukaryota; kingdom Metazoa; phylum Chordata; class Aves; order Passeriformes; family Phylloscopidae; genus Phylloscopus; species Phylloscopus collybita. The sequence goes on from JAJNNQ010000016.1 coordinate 6,559,323, forward strand.
AGAATCTTGAACAGTCTTCATAGTAACTGTGACAATGTTAAGCGCTGCAACTAAGAAAACATTTAGCACCATAGATACTGGGCTTGAGCAGTGCTTCATGTACTTAAATGCATTTCAAAATGCTTGTAAATCACAAATCACACCCTTACACTATAAATGTATCCATTCATAACCTCCCCAGTCATAAGTGTATGGTCACAGAACTGTTCAGATGAGGAAGGGATCTCCTGTGATCCTCCAGTTAAACCTCCCTGCACAAGCAGGGCTAACTAGAGCCAGCTGCCCAGGACTGTGCCCAGGGAAATCTGCAGGAGTTCTGGAGACCTTATAACCTGCCTAGCAGCACATTCCAGTGTTGGACCACTCTCATGGTAAAAAAAGTGTTTTCTTTTGTTGAGATTCAACTTCACACGTTTTATTTTGTGCCCATTGCCTTGTCTGTCACTGGGCACTGAGAGTAGTCTGAATGTCTCTTCAATTCCCCCTCACCAGGTATTTATACATCTAAGATCCCTGCAAGTCTCCTTTTTTTTTTTTGGGGAGCCATGAACAGGTCACAAGCACTTAAAGATGGCAAATGAACTTGCAAGTACTGGTTCTCATACCTTTTAACATAAATCCAACTAATTCATTAAAAAAAGTATGAAGAGCACTTTGCAGAAGTGATTTGTGTTGAGCTGTTCAAGTTAAAAAGTATCTTGTCTGCTACACTTGGCTAAAAACTTCCAAAATGTAGTTTAAGGGGGAAAAAAGGTTTAATGAAAAAGACACAGCTCTAAGTCATCAGGAATAGTGATACTACAAAAAAATTAATAGTGCTGATGCAAAGAAACAGTAAGAATTTGAGTTGTTATGATGTTGAACAGAAACTGCTGGGCACATTACACCTTCTGTCTTACGTCTATTATCCCCTTAAAACAAGTTTCATTAGCACTAATAAAAAGAAATCTGCAACAAGGAAATTGGACTCCCTCAACTGTTAATTTAGGAACTCTACTTATTAGCATCTATTTGTAACATGCTGCTACGAGTAATTATTTACACCCAGGAGCATTTTAGCTCTTGCTTCTTAAAAAGGCAGAAGGGTTCACTTACTTTTCTAATAACATTATTCAAAGCAATTTCCATATTCCATCACAAGAAAACATCTAGTCTTTACTACCACCAGTAAAAGAACAAAATAGTCACTTTACTCTTTTATGCAGAATGCCTTTACTATTTAAAGAATTAGCTTAGAAGGCCTTGACCAAAATACAATCTGAAATGAAGCAGAGCAAAACATGAATTCTCTAGAAAAAGCATCAGTTGAGCATCACAAGCAGAGAACAGATTCTGATGATGTGGATAAGATCATCAGTAAACTATCAAGGCCACGTGGAAGAAGATGAAGAATACAGAATGCAATGAAAGCAGAAAATTCTGGGAATAAAAAAAAAAATACAGAGACAACAGAGAACACAACGCAACACAGAAAAAACCTCCAGCAGCAAGATTCTGACACTCCTGTAATCCACAAAAAGTTAATTGCTGTGCTATGCGCTTATCACTGTTTAATACATACTTTCAGATGAGGTGACACAAAGATAAAACTAAATTCAGAAACATTTCTGGAAATTATATTTATACTACCAACAATTAGATCTAGCTTGAATCCCAGGCTTTCTAGAAAAAAAAAGAAACTGTTTAATGAAATGCAGACTTAAGGTGAGAAAGCTACAAATAAGCTTAAGTTACTCAAATCTCAGAGAGCAGCACTTGGTACAAGTAAGAGAGGCCAGTGGAGCCCAGGAAGAGCAAATTCAACCAAGACATGAATCATCTTTGAGATGGGCTACCCTAAAAGCACTGTTACTGGATCCCTGGAAAGGGCATATGATGCATATGCTCCCATCTAATAAGCAGGTATTTCACAAGAAGCTTCTCTCTAATCCCATTGTTCCAAGTGCTCAAAAGAATGAAAAGAATGAGAACAAAATTGCAAACACATGTAACAGGAATGAACAGACAGAAATAAAAGTGTCATGGGGAAAAGCAGAAAGTACTTATGACTCAGAAGAGCTGATTTTTCCCTTCTAGACTGAGTTATTTATTACACCCCATCCACAGGCAGAGAACCCAGGACACAGTACTGTAGTGCCATAAAAACAGAACGGTGACGTGAAGTTGCAGCATAAATAAGTAGGAATTCCCCAGAATCTGCTGCTGAACCCCAGACTGACTTTGAGATCTCCAGAAAGGAACAGACTTCAGTAGCATGCTTCTTTAATGCCTCACAAAGCTTTGACTTCATATTGTAAATCTAAGTTGATCTTTTTTTCTGGGAAAAGTATAGTCTACACAGACACCTCCACAGGTATACAGATCAAGAACTTAATTTCTTGAAACTAGGCTAGTTACTTCTCTCTCTGTAGCTATTGTAGCTCTCTCTTTCTGTAGCTATTCATAAAAGAAGGACAAAGTACAACTACTGGAAAATGCCTTGGGTAAATTCTCACATGATCAGCAAGGCTTACAAGAAACCTCATTCAAAGGTCTCCAGGCTCTGGAGCCATATCCTCTAGTTCATTACCCTCTCAGCAGGTGAAAGTCACTGTCTGCATGATTCAGGTGCTCAGATGATCAGGAGCAAGATCATTTGGTGTTAAAAATACCAAGACAAGATGGAAGCAAGCAAGTTTGCAGCACTGTTCACTATTCTCTGCTAAGTTTGGCCAGAGGCTGAACTAGAAGTTTCTGCTGAACACTTGGGGTGCTCTGCCTGACAGCAGCACGGAGAAAGCAATGAAGAATACAGAATGCAATGTGCAATTAGAGCACAGACAGTGCTGGTGTAACTGTCACAGGGGGTTTTTTGGGCTACCAAACCATAAACACTTCAGCTTCAAGGTCTGTGTGGGTTTGGTTTTGGACGTTTTTGGGTTGAGGGCTGGTTTTGATTGAAATGTGTAACAACATCTGAAAGTTTTTAGTGGTGTTTTGTTTTTGGTTGGTTGGTATTTAATGCCAGGGGAAAAAAAAAGAAAAAAAAAGAATAAGTTACTTATTTTTCAAGTTACTTCTTGTTTCTGAGGAATATCCTACCAGAAAACAGTCAGCATCAGGTAACTAGTTAACACTTTAAAAGTGACTAACTGGCTTTACAAATTTTGTGACACTGATTAAAACAGCTATAGATTTTAAAATAATAATAGTAATAAAGCTAATAGGAAAGGAGCCTGAAACTTTATTCTAAACCAAAGAATTAATTTGCTGTTCCTCCCCGTGGAAGATTTTGACATAAAATGCCTGGGGGCTGGGGAGGGAGGAGCAGAGGGACAGGAACTAAACTGTCTTGGATTATTCCTTTCCAATGTTACAAGCCTGTAGCATAAGTTATATGCCTTTACATGGACTCATCAAGGTTGTACCTAAACAAATACTGATTCTCTGTAATTAGAACCCCAGTCATCAATAAACACACCACTATCATGCACAGATTAATTACACATATGGCATATCACATAAACGTCACAACAGTTTCTGCCCCACACAGACACCACAAAAAACCTTTAGACAGGGGATTGAGATTATCAAACTTCATCAGAATCTTAAAAAGACTGGAGAAAACCAACCCAGCCTCCAAGGACATCCAATATGCTGGCATTTCCCACCTACTGTGACACTGCACTCAAGGCACACCTCAAATTACAGTTTTTCCACAAAACATCCGTAATGCAGCCCATTCTGCAACTCTAACTTTTCTTATTCTTCTCCTCACTCATCACTTCTCCATTTGGAGGTATCAGCACTTCTCTGTGGATTCAGTCCTTCCTCTTTATGTGGCAACTGCTTTCCCAACTGCTGAAGTGCATGATGTGCCAAAACCAGCTGAGCAATAAACATCTCACTTGAAAAATGTAACACACAAAATGAAGTTAGTTTACTTTGTTTCCCAGAGACTAACACTTTCAATTATTACAATGCTTTTACACCCACGCTCAGTCTGTTTAAATAAACTAAAAGATATTTCAACACATTCAGAACTCTGAAGCAAATTAAAAGTTCGTTATGAAAAGAATATCAAGATCAACACAAGGAAATAAATTAGCTCAGCAGCCAGAAAATACCGCCTGAAGAAAAACTACTGAATGCAAGTCAGGATGAAAAAATCAAAGAAACAAGGACAAAAGCTAATCTGGTAAACATAAAAGTAGGTGGGTGGTTGTTTCACTGGCAAAAATACAATTTTTTATAAACCTGAAACCATCCCATTCACATTTCACAGCTGCAGGAACAAATCTTTGCAAATTTAAAGTCTTGCAGTAGTAAAATCACGCAAAGTATTGGTAAGTTCAAAGACATGTAAATCTCAGGGGAAAAAAAACAAAAAAACACCCCAAAACAAACAAACCAACAAAAAATGCCCACAGTACCAGAAAACAAGTAAGGCCCAATTATTTTAGAGAATTAAAAAAAGCAAATTAATCCAGCTTGTTTGGAGATGATAGCTGCTTGCAAGATTTGTGGGGGGGGAGGGGTGTTATGGGGTATCTTTATGAAAAATTTAATCCCCTTTGCAAAACAGATTCTTTCCACGTCTCCTCAGGTTTCATCCAGGACAGGAGCACTGTTTGCCTAACATTTTCATCATTTTAGATCTTTGAATAATTCTTCAACTAGTTTTTTCCCATATATATCATTCTGGTCTACCCAAAAAAATGTTATAAATTAACACTATTACTATTAAGCCTTTTTACCAATAAAAACAGGCAGCCTCTATTTTCAATATTAAATAGTACTTCAGGATGCTAAGAAATACTGATGGCTTTTCCTGCCCTATAATATCACACTGCAGAGAAGAAATCGTGTATTATCCTACTGAATCCTTCTTTGCCACCAGACTTACAAGAGGTAGACAGTCATGGGATAAAAAAGACCCTGAATCAGCACTACTGAAGTGGTAACTGCTTTTTCCATACTGTAAGCAAACATTGATCTTCCTTGAATCTCCACAAAAGAGAAAAAGTAGGGGATTCACAAGGTGGGCAACAAAATCCAGTCTGTGAGTGTATTTTTACATTAGGAAGTGCATACAAACTCCTTAAAAGGAGTAAAAAGTTAAAACAATTCGGTTTTTTTATTTCATTAAGAATCTTGTAGAATATAAAAACTGGAATGCCCACTGTCAAAATTCAGGCTGCTTACAAAACTCAGAAGTCCTGTCTGGAGTTAGAAGGGCATTTTTAAAATGAAATTTAAAACACCCGTTTCTCATGTTCACAACAGTCAATTTCTGAATTTAGCAAGCAGTGAGTTTTTCAGCAAAAGACCTCCAAAGATTCCCTCCAACCAGAACCACTCAACATTGTTATTACTAAAAAACAGCCATTCCAGAATCAAAAGTGACTACTGCAAAAAGCAGAGAAAGCAAACCTCAAAAATTCAGGAGAAGTTAGAAAATCAAGCACACTTTTACACAGTTCCTAGGACATTTTCAGTTCACAGCTGCAAAAATGTACATGAAGATGAGTGTTTAGACAGAAAAATTTTGTTTCTCCCTAGCAATATAGAATAACTTGATATAAAGGAGATACATTGCAGTACAGCTGCTTCCACTTCAAAAGGTAATGCTTCTGATGTTATAGCCTTTCTGATAAATAATGCAATAAAAGAACAATTTAAGCACTGAAGATTTTAATTTTCATCTTCCGTCCTATATTTGTGTTTTATGCTACGGTGTAAAAAATAAATTTAAATGTTAAAATATATTCCTGATTTTAGGTTCTTAGATATCTTAGGGAAAGTGAGGATTGAGAATTAACACATACTAACTACAGTTTCAAAATTGTTTAGCTGACTAAACAAATTAACACACAAAAGCAAGTTTTTGCAAGAGAAGCCAATTAAGTTTCTCAAATCAAACTCTGGACCCTTCAACTTCTTACTAATTGTCCTGACCCAAGAATTACTAACAGCAAAGGTAGCAAATGGAAGATTTCACCAGAGGAAGCAGTAGTTCATTAAATCTATCACTGCTCTTCACTCACTTTGCTGTTTCAGATTAGTCAGGCATATTTCCATGCAATAAAGGAGTCTCATCCTCATCTCCCTCCTAAAACATAAGCTAAAGGGTTAAAAATAAAAGGCCATTGAAGGGCTTTTTGAACAGAATGTTCCTCCCTTGTCCAAAAGGAAAACACCAAGCTGAAAAGTTGTGTTCTTAAAGTAACTTTGTTAAAACTAAAGACACTTTTTAGACGGAAACCTCTAACCACAGACAGTAATCTCCTACTTTACCTCTGTGTGACCAGTCAAAAGAGTCCCTGCTCCACACCAATGGTGTGGAATAATAATAATAAAAAAATATTATTTTTATGTTGTTTCTTGCAAAGGGAGTGGCAGAAGAAAGCAACTTTTTTTTTTTTTTTCTTAAACCTCCTACAACTTTATCCAAAGGGTAGAGTCATCCCTCCTTAACAGGACAATGTTTGGTTTCACTTTTCAACAATTCTGAATGAAAGAAAGATAAATATTCTGCTGAGAACTGCGCTCATCGGAGAACCAAAAAAATGAAACCATGTATAAAGTTATGTAACCCTGCAAGGAGCTGGCAGTTAGATTATGCCCTTCCAACTCAAGATATGAACTTTAACAGCTTCATTCAGCTTCACGTGCTTTTTTCATTGCACCTCGAGATGTTGGGACTCTTGCATAACTTATGGCCACTGCTTCCAACAGATTATTTGGAAAAAAGCTCATTAGCTCTAGTTCCATGCTAACTGGACTGGCATGTGTCAAGTTTCATTCTTCTTTCAAGACATCAGAAAATTTCAGTCAAATTATGTGCCACGACCTCAATGTGCTCAGCTTTCCTACACAAATTAGTTCAGCAGCTCTCTGAAGAGGAACTTCATTGAAATCAGACACCTCCACGTAATAACAACTGCTGAACAACACAGCCGAGCACATAATTAAACCCTCAACTAACCACGGGCTGAACTGCTATTTTAGCCAGGCGAATTGGCTGAAGAGTTTTTAAGTCCGGGGGGGCCATGTTAAGCATATTCTAGAAGCACAAAAGCAGCCAATCCTCCGGCAGACGACTCGCCATGAGTACGAATGACTGCTCACCTAGAGAACACCAGCGAGCAGCGGGACCTCTGCCAGCAGCGCCGAGCAAGGGCGTTCGCGGGGCTGCTGCGTGCCGAAACCCCGGCCCGGCTGCGCAGACGAGACAGACATTTATGACATCTTTTTTTATGACAGGAAGCACCCGACAAGGGCTCCACCGCCCGCGGGAGCGCCTCAGAGCGGCGGCCGCGACCTCGGCGGCGGTGTGCCCTGCTCTGAGGGCCTGCGCCCTGCTCTGAGGGCCTGCGCCCTGCTCTGAGGGCCTGCGCCCTGCTCTGCCCCCGGGTTTACAAACACGCCCCACCCCGCAGCGACACAGCCAGGGTGACGCTCAGGAACACCTCCTCTTCCTCCCCCGGCCCCCGGCTCTAGAGCTCTCCCTGCCGCTAACGCGGGCGGCCGAGCTCCAGCGGGGAGGAGGAAGACGAAAGCGGGCGCTGGGAAGGAGGAGCGCCGGGAAGGAAGGAGGGAAGGCGGGAGCCGGCGATGCCGCCGCGCCGCCCCGCCCCGCCGCCGGGCCGCCCAGCAAATGGGGCTCCGCGCAGGGGGCTGCGGCGGAGAGCGGGGGAAGGAGGGAGGGGGAGGAAACAAGGCGGCAGCTCCCCCGCACAATGGCCGCCCGCCCTCCCCCCTTCCTTGCCTGCCTCTCCCCTCCCTCCCCGCGGCCGGGCTGCCGCATCCCCCCCGCGAACCGGGGCGCGGACCCCGCCGTACCTGCAGCGTCACCTCCTCGGGTCTCCAGTGCGGGCGCAGCCGGCGCAGGAGCTGCAGGGCGCCCTGGCGATAGCCGGGCCCCTCCCGCTCGCTGACGGTGATGTCCAGTTTGGGCACCTCGGGCGAGCCAGGCGGGACGTGGATGTAGTTGGACATGACAGCGGGCAGGACGCGGCGCTACACGGGGAGACCGGAGCAGGCGGCTCTCGCTGGTGCTTCCTCCGCGGCGGAGCCGGCAACTGACGGGGAAATTTCCACTTCGGCTACCGATAAAGCGGCTCCACCTCCCCCGGCTGCAACGCGGAGCAGCTTGGGAAGAGCGGGCGGAGCCGGGCACAGCCCTGCCCTCCGCCCCCCGCCCGTTCTCCTCACCTGCCCGGCCCCTCCGGCATCCGCCTTTCCCCCTCAGCGCCCCGCCGGCCCCTCGGCATCGCCCTGCCCGCCCTGCACCCCGCGGCCGCGGAGCCGATTAACCAAGGCTGGTGCGGCAGAGCGGGCGTCAAGGAATGCCGGCCAGCGGCTGATCCTAATCGGAGTTATCTGCTGCGGTTGATTTTTTTTTTGTCTTTAATTTGAGTCCTGGAACCGCTCACCGCGTCTCCCCTTTTGTTTGCCGTGGCCCTGCAGGGCGCGCACCTGCTGGACACCTTGATCCGCTCCTTCTACAGAGCAGTTACATTCTTTTACATTCTTTCTTTTTCATTTTTTTTTTTCCTCTCTCACTTATTTTATGCTGGAAATCTTGTTGCCTTGAAGTTATTTTAATCGAAAATTTAATTTTTTTTTTTTTTTTTTTTTTTTTTTTTTTTTTTTTTTTTTTTTAAGTAAGAGCCCAGGCTACACCACAGCTTGTACCAACCAGGTGGAAAAAAAATAAAAATTCCCGTCTTCTTTAGAAATATTTTGACCCTCCCCTTAATAGTCCTACGAGTACTTGCCTCCTTTCACATTCTGTGATCTTCCCACACAGGAAACACTGAACAAGAAGTTTTTCTGTAAAAACAACGGAATTGAGTTAGATGAAGAGACAAGAACTATGTAAACAGAGTAATGGTCAGGCTCTCCCCCGAAGAGCTGTGACTCAGGTCAGGGGATCTTTAATCTTATTATTCTCTTCCATCGAAGTTTTGATTCAGACCAAGTATTTATTATCTTCAGAGCCAAGAATCTGTCTGTGAGAGGTCAATAAAGAAATTCTCCTTCTGCTGTATTTTAAATTAAAATTTATTGTCCATGGGTTTATGTTATTAGTGTAAATATGTTATTCTACATTAATAAGATTTTTCTGTCAAGCATTAAAGCGAAAAGAATATCGGGGTCTGAATCAAATTTCAAATGCCATAAAATTTCACCCATTTCTTCCATTAGTCCATTTCACTTTTTTTTTTTTGGTTGTTGGTTTTTGGTTTTTGTTGTTGTTTTGTTGTTGTTGTTGTTGTTGTTGAAAGTAAGGATATTTTGAAATTGAAATGCTTTGAAAAATAGATTTAACACATTCACCTTCATACAGTGTTTAGCCCTGTAAGTCAATATTACCATAGAGGCATGATATCACTCTCCCAGATCAAGTATGTGATTCATAGTGGCCTTTGCTTCTGCTTAGGCAGTTTTGGTAGATGATAAACTAAGATTTATTTGTAGTTTAAGGCCAAAGAGATATTTTGTTGAAATAAAATAACAAAGGTTGAATGCTCCAGCTCCCAAATGTTAATTTTAACAAGAACTGGTCTAAACAGAGATTAAATCTTGCTAATGCTGACAATAATAAATACGTCTACCAGAAGGTTTCAGTTATTAACTCTTAGGAGCCTTGTGAATTTGCCCAAGTCTGATTAGGTTTTCATAAGTTGTGAGTGTACTTTTAACATAAAATGAGGAAGTTGAAGCAGTTATGGTGCTTAGATTGTTTGGGAATGATGAGAACTGAACTTCTGCATACTAAATATTTACAAAGTACATGAAAGAACCTGGAACACTTAGGCAATAGCACTCTCATCTTTCTGGTCATGGTATAAAGACACATCCTTTTGACTTGTCCTCATGGTGCATTGGGAATTCTTAATTCCTGGGTTTTTTAAAAAGGCATTTTAAAAATCCTATTTTTCTTAATTCCTGTTATTTTAATCAATAAAAGTTAGTTAGCTACTCACCTGGTTTCCTTCCCTTTTTACCTTTTGTTTCCCACAGATACCTGCTGTGTCCAAATCAAACCCCCCAAAATGTGTTTTCTCTTAATGTTTGATATGTTTGCAGGTATACCACATCAAACTAAACTCATTCCAAGGCTGGTGAGAGACGTTCACAACAAGGAACTGAAGACAATGAGATGTTTTGCTTCTCTCCCAGGCCTGTGTTCTACCAGGCAGCCTGTCTGACCTGTTTATCCTCCTTGTCCTGCCATTCTCTTTTCCTTTTCTGCTAATCAGGAACCAGGTTGTGCCATTTAATTTATTCCTACACTTTTCACCTTGCCTTTATGTCAGTGCTGGACTCTTTATAAATGCTTAAAAAAAAAAGAAAATGCATAAAGAGCAACATCAGGATCAGAACCAGTTTTAACTTCCCAGGTGCAGCTCACCTGGCTGCTTTCCAAAGCCAGTAATTCAGTAATTGCTTCAGAAGGACTCATTGCATACATGTGACTAGAAATAGGATCCCTTCTAGCCATAATTAATTTTAATAACATTTTGCACAGTGTTTCAAAATGCTTTATATTGTCCTAATCTCACGAATAAAATAACCCAAGTCATCAGAAGTTTTCAATCTGCTATTAGACCAGACAGTGGGCTTGGACATAATTGTCTGACTTCCAGTCCTGTCCTTTAGTCTCAGCATTTCTTCAGTGCATTCAAGCATACCCTCTCTGTTCATTGTCCCACATGTGTTATTTGTGTCAAGATGAATCACATCTGTACACATGGTATAAAACTGTAAGCCAGCTCTTGTTTGTTTATTTTTTGTATTAATTTTTGAAGTGCCTGGTGGCCTAGCATCCATCCAGCAGCATCCAACAGCATCCTAGCAACGACTCTTGACACACCAAGTTGATCATTCTGTCATGTTTATTGTATTCTGTAAACAGATTTTGTTTTAATCTCGGGGAAGATGAGCTTGAAATAGTTTATTTTATAAAAATCTTGACAGCTTAGAAATTTCTTGGAGATGGATACTGCTTGGTATGTTGTTGACATGGTAAAAAATCCTCTCTTGTGCAAGTTGCTTGACACAATAGGTTATAGCTTTTTCAAGTATATTTGGAAAGCTATATGAGACAGAGTAAAAAGCCTCAAGGCTCATTGCAGTTTTACAGCTTGATTTTCTAGTAGGCTCCCAATTACTGACACTCATTTAACACACGCCACATGATAACCTAATTCCTGATTATCTAAGTCCTTTTTCCAACATGGGAGTGGTGTGGTGCATAATGTAACATGGCAGCAGTTGTGATTACAGATAAGAGGTTTCCAGCTCCTTCAGCTGTTTAGGGTTTCACATGGAAATCTCAGAAGTTTCTAGAGAAAGTCTAGACATCTGTGTAAATGTGCTTGGTTACCTCCAAGGTCTCTCCAGATGAATGCCCCAGAGCCTTTCCTCTGTGCTGTCCCTGGCTCCAAGTCCATGAACTGTATGTGAATAGTTACCCAAATTAAACCAACCCCTTAACCAGGCCTGTTAATTAAACCAAGAGAGTCAAAACCTGATAAAACCTGCCTAAGTCAGTAGGAAGGACCAAAGACATGCTTACACTTAAGCAGGTGCTAAATCAAAACGAGCAGCTTAGAAAGGAATGCTGCAGTTCCTCCATTTTCTCTGTGCTGTAGGTTCGTTTAGGGCTATTTATAAAACAATACAGCCACCGAGTTAAAAGACACAAGAAAAAAAAACCCCTCATATTAGTTACACTACTCAAAAAATACCTCTACAAAAATAGGGATTAAACAAAGCAACACAAGATCATAATTAAGGCCAGCGCTGTATTCATTTTAATAGGCAAAGCTGTATTTGAAGAGTAGTTGCAAGTTGACTGATCCTTGACTAAACTTGAACTCTACATGTGTCCAATGATTTACCATGTCCTGGTGTTTTTCTCAAGGGCAACAAGTACACATATTGCATAAGTACCCAAAAAGAGTCTACTTCAGCTGATTTAAAATCCTTTGCATTCAAGAATAAATTCACCCACAACAATACCGGAGGAGGAGTTGAATGGCTTTTGTACTTTCTAGAAATTTATGCTTTTCTAACATTTTACTGACTAATCAAACGTCCTCCTACAAGGGAAAGTTATAAACATCAGCAATTGAAAACACAGTTTGTGATAAGGACAATATAAAATATGTATTTAAATGTCATGCAAGCCGTAAAGGAAGCCTAGAATGCTTTTTCCTCTTTCTAAGATACTACCAGAATGTCTTTGTGTTTTCTCTAGTGAAATCTCTAATCAATTTTACAGTATAAAGCGGGGCAGAGAGGAGATGGCTTGAATTTAAACAATTAAAAATTGTGTAGGGAATTATCTTGAGGGACTGAGAGCATGGTTGTCACATATAAATGACTGCCACTTTACAATCAACCTGAATCAATGAGAAAGAAGAGAGAAACCTCCTGGACTGAGAACTGGCTGAATGGCAGATCTCAGGGCGTTGTGATCGGAGTCTAGTTGGAAGCCTGTAGCTGTGGTGTCCACAAGGGTCAGTCTTGTTCAACTTACTCATCAGTGACCTGGGTGACCCTTTGCTCCATGTGGCGTCGGTGGCGTGGTGGGTGGAGGGAACCTTTCCTTTAAACATCCACCCCAGCACCGGCAGTCGGGGTGCCAGGAGGAGTTGTGCTTCAGTGCCAATCACCTCTGAGGCGGCTTGAACTCCTTCGTAGGCGGCCAAGATCTCCTTCTCTGTGGGAGTGTAATTGGCTTCGGACCCTCTGTAGCTTCGGCTCCAGAATCCCAGTGGCCGGCCTCCAGTCTCACCTGGCACTTCTGCCAAAGGCTCTGTCGCTGTGGAACACAATGAATGAGACACAGACTCGTGATTTCAGAAGGCTGATGCTCCAAAAGGGGGCTGGTTTGTTCTCTGAAGCTATTTTTATACCTTTTTACAATGTGCCCACCTAAGAGGTGGGATCTTTTGAACCATTGGTCACACCAAGGGTCAACAAGCAAAGTCTCTCCTTAGGAGAGAAATGTGAAAAACAAGATAGTTTACAAAGTGTGACCTTGTTTACCAGTGTAGGTCCCTGAGAAAGAACTTGAGAAAAATCCAAACATGACAAGCAGTGACTACAGGCTCCAGGACAGACCATGGCTCCTGGCTGCAGAGTAGAGCACGTTCTTTACCTCTGGTCCCATCCTGACTGGGCCAAGGGCTACTGCATGTGCGATCTCCTGCTTGATCTGGGCAAAGGCGTGTTGCTGTTCAGGGCCCCAGTGGAAATCGTTCTTCTTGCAGGTAACCAGGTAGAGAGGGCTCACAATCTGGCTGTACTCAGGGATGTGCATCCTCCAGAAGCTGATGGCCCCTAGGAAAGCTTGTGTTTCCTTCTTGTTGGTCGGTGGGGACATGGCAGTGATCTTATTGATGACCTCAGTGGGAATCTGACGCCGTCCATCTTGCCACTTCACTCCCAGGAACTGGATCTCTCGGGCAGGTCCCTTGACTTTGCTCTTCTTGATGGCAAAACCGGCTTCCAGGAGAATCTGGATGATCTTCTCTCCTTTGTCAAAGACTTCCATTGCCGTGTTCCCCCACACAATGATGTCACTGATGCATTGCAGATGTTCTGGAGCTTCACCTTTTTCCAGTGAATCCAGTTTGTTGATGATACAAAGCTGGGAGGAGTGGCTGATCCACCTGACAGCTGAGCTGCCTTTCAGTAAAACCTGGACAGGCTGGACAGCTGGGCACAGAGGAACCCAGCAAAGTTCCACAGGGGCAAACACCATCCCTGCACCTGGGAAAGAAGAGCCCCAGCACTAGCACAGGCTGGAGATGACCTGCTGGGAAGCAGCTCTGCAGAGAAGGACCAGGGAATCCTGGTGGACAAAAGGCTCTCCATGAGCCAGCACTGTGTCCCTGTGGCCAAGAAGGCCAGTGGCATCCTGGGGTGCATTGAGAAGAGCATTGCCAGGAGATCAAGGGGGCTTTTATCCTCCTTTACTCAGCCTTGGTGAGGCCACCTCTGGAGTGCTGTGACCAGTTCTGGGCTCCCCAGGACAAGAAAGGCTAGAAAGTGCTTGAGACAGTCCAGTGGAGAGCTGTGGGGACTATTAGGGTCTGGAGTTATAAAGAAAGTCTGGGAGAACTGGGCCTGTTTAGCCTGGAGAAGAGATGGCTCAGAGGGGACCTTGCCAATGCTTCTTAAGGGCAGTTGTCAAAAAGTGCTGGTGCTCTGTGACAGGAAAAGAGGCAATGGGCACAAACAAACAGGAAGATTTATCTTAATAAAAGGGAGAATGTTACTTTGAAGGTGACAGGGCACTGGACAGGCTGCCCAGAGAGACCATGGGGTGTCCTTATCTGGAGATATTCAAAACTCACCTGGACTTGATCCTCTAAAAACTGCTCCAGGTGAGAAGAGAGCTTGGGCCAGAGGATGTCTAGACATGCCTTCCAACCCCAACCATTTTGTGATTCTGTGAAAGGCAAAGAAGGGTGTCAAAGAGGGGAGAGGAGACAGAAGGAAAAGAGCAGGAAATTGATGCAATTCTGTGTTAATGAGAGAAGAAATTACTAAACTTACGGTTTATGTGTCTTCCTCACAAAAACACCTTTCCCTGCAACTTGCTTGGTAGTTTCAAGAAGCCAAGGACTAAAAAAATCAGAAATTATGCAAAAGTTGCACTGCATTCTTGTGCTTATGGCCAGTTCCTTTACATTAAATTGACAGACCACCAGGAGGACTCTGGGGCAACACCACAACATCCTTTTCACAAGCATTCCAGCTTGTGTGCTGAGGTCCATGTGTCCAGTAGACTCCAAGCTGGTTGCTCTTTTGGTGCCACTGTGTGCACCTTTTCTCTAGGTCTTACTTCCAACCTTGTTCATAGCCCATTTCCTACAGAATTAAGGTTGATGTGATCAGATTTTGTGTCTGCCCTCCGTTAATGATCCAAGAAGGAGCAACTTGAGAATTTCACTGCCAAAGGTAGTTTTAAATCCTAAAATTGGAAATTCCTGAAGAGGTGGAGCCTACAATCTGTAGGTCATTATCTCAGGCTGCTTTTGAAAGCCCTACAGATTATTATTATTATTATTGTGTTCAGGATTATTTCATTTTTCACCTTGGAGATTTTATTTACTCCTGAGGCATTGATTCTAAGGGGGCTGGCAAAAGAAGTATCGTGGGCACAAGAGAAGAACAGCTCAGAACAGCCTGATATTTAATCATAGGCTGTAAATATCCTTTACACACTTGTCTATTTGCAACTGTCACTAAGCATAGAAAATTACTAAATTAGTCAGCTTCATTTCTATTTTTCTTAAGGGAGATCTTGGAACGTTAGTTAAATTACATTTCAGGTTTAAAGATAATAAAGCTGTGTATTCCTCTTGGAAAAGTAAAGCAACGTTATGATAGAAACAAAATAAAATTATAGCAACTGTACCAAAGGTAAAGGGCCAAACTTTTCTCAATTCTTTATCTTCCCTTCCATAGAGCTATGGGGTTCAAAAGCCACAGGAAGCACAGAGGACTGCAGGGGAGGAGAATTGCTTCCCTGGCTCCTGCGGCTTGGACAACCAGCATTATGCAACCAGGAGGGTAATCAAGGAGAAAGGTATCAAGAACATTGTGTCTCAGTAGGAGTTCCCAGTGCTAGTGTAATTCAGAGCTTAAGTTTTATCAAAACACCATGGAAGAGAACTGGAAGTCTCGCTGCAGTGCAAGCAAACACAAAATCTTTGCCAGCTCTCCTAGATGTTGGTTCTTTCTCCTCTTGCCTTAACAGTGTTTTAGACTGTGTAGCAGATCCAGCTCTGCAGTCTTTGCACTTGAAGATGTGACACACTAGTAAGGTTCGTGGTTTTTTAAATCCACCAAGCTCTTAACATGTGAAAAGCAAAGAATATTCATTCTGGCTCCCCCTCCACCCCCAGCCCTCCCCCACCCCAAAGCACCAGAGGTGTGGAGCCATGCCTCTAATTCTTTCTAGCTCACTGGAATTTTGCATTTCTATGTCAGCTGGGCCTCCCTGCCCGCAATCCTTGAAGGCTGAGGTCCACCCAGAGTACAGAGAAAATCTTGTGCAAGCAATTGCAGCTGCGGCGTTTGGTTTCTTTGTGATCCGTGTATCTTTTGCTTCAATGCTATTCTGATAGTTACATTTTTTATCTAGATTTTAAGTTTCTAAGTGAGGAGAATTTTTTGTTCAGAAAATACTGTTTTCCCTGGAATTTGTTACAATTGGCTGTGTTTCGAGTATGTCAGGCGCTTAGTCAGCTGTTCCTGCAACTGAGACTTGTTTTTCTTCTTTTCATCCCTTTCATCCAGTGGAAAAAGTTTCCTGCTGCTCTCCCTACTGATATTTGATATCCTATCTCCAACTGATGTACATATTTAACTTTTAAAGAACAGCATGGCAGCCAGCTCTGCTAATTAAGACTCTTTCTGGTTTTGTATAGTTTGGTTTTCTTTTGTTGTTTTGGGTTTGGTATTTTTTTGGTTTTCATTGAAAGATTATTTTGAAGGTATTACTTCTCAGAGAAATGACTTTTTCTAATCCAGCTCCCCCTTCTTAACAATAATAATTTTTAAAAATCACTTGCTCATGCTTTGTAGCAATGCATTTATTTAATCTTCATCATTAAAGGAATGCTTAGAGGGAGCAAAGCAGCCAGTCAGCAGCTTTTCTGAATGTCTGCTACAAGTCATTATAATGCAAAAAAGTAGGGAACTTGAGAGATTTGTTTTTAGTTTCTCTAGAAGTGTTTTACATTCTAACAGCATTCCTGATAATCATCTTTCCTCCTCTATTTTTTTACAGGAAATTATCTTTCTGGCCCCACCAGCAACTACTTACAGTGGAAAGCAAGAGTGGGAAGCCATTAATATGTGGTTATTGATCATGTTATCAAAATGTATTACTAAAAAAAAGGCTAAAAGCTGTCCACTGATCTTTTTATGATGACTAAATGATAAAAATGCTTCCAAACCATTTGGTGAACACTGAATTCCTTGCTTACATTTACAAATATTTGTTTCCCACAGTCTTTTGAAACAGGAAACTCCAAGTGGTAAAAACCACAGAACACAAAAGCAGGAATACTGAAGGAATCTTAGAAGGGTAGATTGACTGATGCTGTCACCTCATGGATTAATTACCCAGATTTATGTATTTATATAAAAACCTTCAATGCTGTTCATAGACCCTCAGTGGTGGACACGTGGAATTTGTGAGATAGCAGCTCTGGGACAATCACTTCTAGTTCAATAAATTATTGTCTTCCTTTGCTTTGCTAAGTTGCATAAAGTCATTGGTTCAGGGTCAAATTCTTGTGTGTGATTCTTAAAGTGTCCCCAAAGCAGCTCTGACACAGCCTCAACCACATCCTTTCTTACAAGGCAGCACCACAGTGTGATGAAGGAAGTAGAATAAACTTCTCAGATATCTGAACCTTCAGAAATTACTTCAGGAAAAAAAAAAAAAACAAAACAAAACTTTAAAATCCTCTTGATGAATTTAGGGTCACAGTTTATTGGTAGTTCACTTTCTGCTGGTCAGGGTTTTACATTTCCTCCACCAAGAAGAAAAACCTTTCTAAGACGAAAGCTGATGCCAAAACCTAAACCTCTGGTGAAAACTATTTTCCCTATAATAACATCTCCCTTGCTTACCCTTTTATAAAGCAAACTCCTTAATTGCTTCCAGAAATATTCTGGGCTTCTGCTCCTCTCTGGTGTATTTGAATTTGCCCTTTTTATCTTTGTGGTGTTTTTCAGCATTCTTCCCGCAGTTAGCTATTCAAATTTGATCCTCATAATTCACTGGATGTTTTCATAAAAAAAGAGAGAGAGAAAAAAAGTGAGGCTTCTCTTGGATAGAAAAGATCACAAGAGCTTTTACCTGGTCAAAAGAGCCTTGCAAAATCTGAATTTCATATGGGAAGGATCACAGAGTAGAACACAAATACAAGAACAAAGCACACTTTTGATGCCATTGCTGAAATCATAATCAAGACCAGAAAAAGGTTAGAAAATGAAATGCAGTACAGGGTTTGGGGTTTTTGAATACTGTGTTGGGAAATGCAGCCTTGATTGGGGGGGGGGGGATGATAGAAAAGCTGCATGATAGACAACCTTAGGCTTGAAGTTCAAGAAGCAGCTGGAACAGGCACAGAAGCAGCCATGGAGAAGCACTGCTCATGTCTATGACCCTCTTTTACAAAACCCCAAAGGTAATTCCAGTTCTACATGAGGAAAAGGTTCCATGAGAACACAAGGTGAGTGAAAGCAGTACAGGCATTTAAAAAATAAGATAAGCTGTTTCCATAGGTCTATGGAAACCTTTTCCAAAAATAATCACTACTTCTATGACCCTTATTCATAAATGCAATAAAATTTATGTCCAATGAATTCAGAATAAATTAAAGAAAGGCATTTTTAACTGAGATAAGCATATAGAAAATAGTGCTTTGGGCAGTTTAGGTAAACTTTGTGGCTGAATAATTTTAGAGCTGATGGTAATACATGCAGTTATTGCACATACCAAGTTAAGGATAATTAAGATAAGGGTGATTAAATCTCATTCTCATACAGTATAAATTAAATTGTCAAAAGTCAGGAGGGAATTTCTTCTCCAAACTTTTTTATTGCACACTCTGTATTTTTAGGGAATATTAAAATATGTTCACCTGTTTTTGTAAGCCTCTGCCTCTTGGATACAGCTGGTAATAGAGGAGTGGATCACTGATAACATCTGGCATTAGATTATTTTTGGTATCTGTGGTGGAAAGCCACCAGGTCTGCAAACACATCTCTGCCAAAATTTGCAGTGAGAACAATACACTGCATTGTGTATATATTCAAAAGGATGCTAAAATATTCATTTAGCCATTTTTAGTATGTTTTAAGTTTCCTGGTTTGGTGTTCTGTAAGAATTAGAACCTTTTCTCACACTGAGTATTCAGAACAAGTGCTGCTGCACATTGGCGTGGAGATCTGAGGGAAGCAGTGTCCTGTCACCAAGGCTTTCTGCTGCCTTAATGAGCTCCCCAGCCCTTCAGGGGCTGCTGAGGAAATCCAGGTCCCCAGAGGGATAATTCTCAGTGGGTTTTTTTTTTTTCATGCACAAGCCCAGCTGTGCATCAGCTGGTACTGCATGCACAGAACACACATAGATCAGGTTTCAGTGTCTGTACTTCTGTTTTTGCAAGTGCACTGTGAATGGGCACTACTCTGTTTTTATAAACTTGTCTGGTTCTCTAATATGATGCATTTGTCCCAAAGGCAGAAGGAATCCCAGGATGTATTAGAAAAGGTAGTCACAGCAGGGTCTATCTGCAAATCCAGAGGTGCAAAGGGTAAAGAAATAGGGGGACTGTAGAACAAACACTGTTGAGACCTCATCTGAAACACCATGTCCAATTCAGGTCTCATACATTAAAAAACATACATTAAAAAACAAACCCAGTATGGACAAAGGATAATAGCATAATAAAGTAAATGGAGACTCCCACCCTCTTGTAAGAGAAGTCTGTAGCTTGGCTAGTTCCACCTAGTGCCAGAAGAGCTGTGTGGACAGAACCATTCATCACAAGTTTCTGCACAGATGTATCCTGGAGGCAAAATATACATTCAGACCATAAGACAACATTAGTGTGCAAAATATACATCAGGCATAAGCTGATACTGGAGTTCTAGCTGGAAATTTCTAATCGTGCACAGAGGTCCTAAAACAGACTTCAAATATGAGCAATGGGGACAAGAAATGTCTCAATTAAAAAACAACAACAACAAACCACCACAAAAACACAAACATACAAAAAACCCAAACAAAAAAAAAAACAAAACAAACAAACAAAAAAAAAACCCCCAAACCCCCAAAACAAAACAACAACAAAAACCCCAAAACAAAACCCCCAAAAAACCAAAAACAAAACAAAACAAAACAAAAATGGAAAACAAAACCCCAACCAATCAACAAGCATAATTAAATCACAAGAATCCTAACCACTCTGTCCTCTTCGAGACTGAATCAAAAATAGCAGGCTTCTTAATGCTGGGTAGTGGAACATCTGTAAGGAATACCAGACATTCCCAGGAATGCTAGAGCTGTACTTTAAATTCAGCATCCCAACACTTTCAGTTGTTCCAATTTGGAATGAGGAGGGTTATGCAGAGAAGCATAACCCAGTGTACAACCAGCCCACCCCCAGTAAAGGGTTTTTGATACTTCTGTGCATCTGACCATATGGTAATAACCGAATTATTCTTTTTCCAGGTTACTTTTTAGCTGCACCAATTTCAACTACCTGATTTTATTCATCACAATTTAGATACTGCCAGTTAACAAAGCTGTGAGTAAGGATTGCCATTTTACTACATAACAAAGTCATTTTCAGTGGCTGTGTGAAAAAAAAAATAAAATGTCTACCACCAGGAACAGAAAATGAAAATGACACATATCTGGTTTATGAGGTGAAGGTTCTCTTTCCTCTGGGAGCCACTCAGTATCACAGGGAGATTTGAAATACAACTTCTCTAACAGCCTGCTCTGATAACACAGCCTCACTTAGAGGCTGGGAAAGATCAGAGCTGCAAAACCTGCATCTGAAAGACTGAGCTGTTACTTCTCTGCTGCAAGCAGATAACAAAAAGTGTCCATGGAAACCATTTTTATGCTTATCTAACAATCCCTGAGCAAAAAAAGCCTTGGAAGATGTGAATTACAAAGGACAGGCAAATATGGCGGGAGAGTCCTCATCCTTTCCACACTTGTATCCTGATTCCCCCCCTTGGTGGCATCAATCCCAAAGATATTTTGCCTCTTTGCTCTCTCCCATGCTCTCATTTGTCTAAGGCACCACGCTAAGGATTCCTGGCTCAGAGGAACATCAGAGTCCATGGGAGTTAAACAGACTGTGTGTGTGCACGTCCAACACTTCATAACGTGTCCGGGAGAATTCCTCCTCACGGATAATAAGCCAGACACTTGGAGCTGAGTTTCCCCTGGGCCTTAACTCAGCTCTTGGACTATGAATAGTCTGACTACACCAACTACTGACCTCACATCAGTAGCTACACAAAAATTCAAGTCTAGCTGTAGTAAAACTCATCTATTGGGACAGTTCACATGTTGTCTTATCTCAGAGACAGCTAAAAACCAGAACCAAGCCCTACGCATGAGTTTATTAAGCAAGATTGTACATGGCAGATATTCAAGAAAAACATTTCAAATGTTATCTGAGACAGTTTGTGCTTTTTTAGACTTGAAGATCAGAGCTATCAAGCTGTTTCCCCACACCTGCAAACAAAAACGAGGTTAAAACAATGTTTCAAAACAATCCTCCAAAATTAATGGAAGGCTGACGAAGTGATTAATCTATTGATTTGAAACACTGAAACATAACATGGTGCTTTGAGATAATCTCTGGCATAAGTGGAAAATCACTGGAAAGGAAAGCCACAGATAAAACAGGAAACTCCAGGAAATAGTTAACTCTTCTGATTTAGAATGAGGCCTTCACACAGATCACAGCTATGTTTTGTAACAAATTCTTGGAATGGTTGTCTTTTGCAAACTGATCATACACATTTCTTCACTGGAGGGTTCAGCATTCACAGCAATAAGATCAGGAAGCCCAGAAGGTTTTCATACTAATGAAAAGTCATCTGCAAAATATCTCAAGGCTAGTGTGTAAAATTATGACACAAGTTAAGTGAACATGTTCAAAAATGAAGATGGATGTACTGGAATATTTTTATTTCTCCTTGCCTTTTTTCTGCTAAAATTAGACTGCTAAAATTAGCAAAGGATGGTCTGTTCTTAGTCCTTATATTAATAACAGCAAGATAGTGGAGATTTTTCTTACTCCAAGAGCCTAAATTGTAGGATACAGCAGTCATATACTTGTGTACATGAAAACTCTCAGCTACTGTAGAAAGGGATTTTTTTTTTTTTTTTGTTACTTCTTAAAATACAGTAGTGTGTTTCCTTATTCTGGTTTAGTATTAGTTTATTTTTAATTTTGGTAGAATTTTCCCGGCTGCTAGGTGCTTTGGTGCTAGGAAGATGCACAATCATTTTGCAGACTTCTTCTGTCTAATTAAGCAATTTATTTAGCAAGTGTTTCTCAAGTCGTGCTGTTCATAATAATCTTGGCTAAGGAAATCAAAGCAGCACCTACCTCAGCTGCTATCAAGAAATAATTCCAAGGTGATGATCATAATTCTTCCGTACATAAAAGCAGAGAAAGGCAGCACAGGCCTGATGAATGAGAATGTCTGTGCTTTGAAGGCAGTCAGAAGACACTGTCCTTGCATTTCAAAAGCCCCATAAATTTCTGTTAACAGGGTCAAACGCAGCACTGAAGACAGCTCTGCCTGGAATGAATTAAGACAGTACTCAAAGAGCAAGCACTGATGATAGGTTTCTCCTTTAGCCAGCTTTTACTGGGCAGGAGTTTTACTTGAGAAATAAAATGGTAAGTAGTTTTTTTCAACTGGCTGATAATCAAGAAAATGAACAGGATTAATTCCCGTTGGATAATAAGGAATGATCAGTACCAAGCCCATCTATCTTCTTTCCACTGTACATAACCCAGTTGTATGAATCCATGGCAATATATAAATTAAGAGTTTTTAAAAGGTTTGTTGGGTTATTCTGCAGTTCTTGAACTTTTCTGCTTTGTCTGTGAACGGATATTTCCTCCTGACCTCAGGTGGGAATGCATTCAGGAATAAAGATAGGTTTAAAATAATTATTTGCTTTGTTGGAATTATTCATTTTGTTCCATTAACCCATCAGCCATGGATAAGAAGACTCAGAACTCAGATCCTGAGCCTCTTCAGTCTCCTTTGGCTTGGCACAACACAAACCCCTCTGTATCATGTTTTGACAACAAATAGGTATCACTGTGTAGACACAAGCTTAAATTCCACTTCTGTAAGAAGCTGGGTGTGAGGCATTACATGCTTCTAAAACTGAAACTCAGCAGTTTGCTTTGTTAATGAATTTTATGGTTTATATATTTAATACTTTAATGTTTAATAACTCAGACCACCACGTCCATTTCAAATGGAACACACGAAGCAAAAGCATCACATGGTTATTAAGAACTGCACTCACTCCATGTTTTAGAATATAAAGATTTATTGTTTTGATTGTAATCCGATTTAAGGTCTTTAATGCACCAGAAAATAACTGGCATATCTTGTGAAGTATCTTTAAGACTATTCTAAAGATAGTTCATGCAGTTACTACAGCTAAAATAATCTTGGCAGCACAGACTGGCCTGTGGAGCAGCACTCATGTACCCTTGCTGCCTGTGCCATAGTTGTTGATGAGACAGGGACAATGGCTTTAACAAGCATTAAAATACTTCAAAATTGCAGGATCATCACCTCTGATCGTGACAGCAATTTCAATATATAAATATACACATTCATTAATATGTCCATGGTTTGGTGTGGGACCTGAATAAACCGTCTATTTATTACAATTAGGCAGGAAAAAGGAAAATACCAACATAACATAACATAACATAACATAACAAACATAACATAACATAACATAACCAGCAAATATAACTGCTTTAGTAACTGTGGAAACATAATACATATTACTGACACAATTAAATATCTCATTTGTCTCGACTTTTGAAAGGAAAAAAGGCAGGAATTCTGCAAGTGTCACTGAAGGACTATTTATTTTTTTACATGCTATAAATACTGCTGCTGACAACTACATTTAATTAAATTATTTACTAGGTATTGACTAATTAACTAGGACATTGTGCATGGGAAAGACTGAGTAGCTATTATTATACTGCTGCTTGTAGCTCAATATCTTTGCTAGAGCACGTGCACATGAGTTCTGGTTCAGTCTCTGTGAATTGATACCCCAGTTATGCCACTGCCACTCATAAAAAGCACCAAAGTCACATGCAACCTTATTTCCCTCACAGAACTGTGAGAAAGAGAAATGATATCAAATTACTGGCTGAGCACGTGGCATCAGATCCAGTTGTTTGATTCCCCCTGTAGGCAACTGCATTCATTCCTGTGTTAGTGAATATTTATTTCATCCGACTTCTTTCAAGTCTAGATGGAAATCAACACCTTCAGACAGCAACAGTATAATGAAACAGAATTATAATTATTGTGATCTCAGTGGCTGTCTGGTTTTTACCAACTGCTTGATAGGGACCAACCACCAAACTGTGAAGTCCACAGACAATTGACACGAGTAGACTGTTGGAAAAGTGTCCCATTCAGAAGAACACAAAGTATTGATATATAAGAAACAAGTGTACATTAAAAAAAACCCCCAGAAATACAATTTTAGGACTATGAAATATGGGTTTTATTTTTATCCTCTTTAATGTAAGCCTTGAGAATAATTCTTGGCTTCCTTTTTCCCTTAAGGGACAAACAGGTTTTATTCAATTCACTAGATCTTGAGTATTATTGGAATTATAGTACATTGGATAAGTTTTTTTGGTAGATATTATGGGATATTTAAAAGACACCTAGATGTGGAATTAGGTAATTTAGTGATAGAATTGGCAGTGTTAGGGTAATGGTAATTGAGAGTCAAAATGAAGTACATATTTCAAGTTTGAATTGGTGCTGCTCAGGCTTCCATCCTTCCCTTACCACACTGTTATATTAGAGATTCTTATGGTAGCAGGATTTTGTTCCAGTAGATAGGAACAGACATTCATATTGCTCTGATCTTGTGTTTAAACAGCCTAACCACCGTGAGCTCCTCCAGTGTAAATCAGAAGCCACATTAATGAAGCCCCATCTCTTCATTTCAGGGAGACATTTTCACCTTGCTGATTTTATTGAGAGAGGATTTCACTCCATCTTTCAATCTAATGAGAGGGATTAGGGTTGCAATGTCGATCAGATGCTTACAGGTAATTATAAACAGAAGTGACTGGGATTTTGCCCTTATCCCAGGATTTGCCCACCCAAATCCTTGCAGTGGACACACAGCACAGCACATATAGAGCAGAAGGAAGTTTGGGGTTTTTTTCTGGGATGCAGAGGTTCTTTACTAAGGATCCATGACTCTGGATACTGAATTCCTATGAGCATTATTAAAAACATTTTTGGATTGGTGTCCATCAGATTTAAGCCAGACTGGTTTGAAACATGTGGTCAGTTTTACAGAGAAATACAGGGATTCTTCCAGAAACCAAAATCTGTCTCTGCAATTTCCTGTGTTGATGATAACTGAAAGATTCCTGTTTCAAAGACTACTTATGACAGTAACTACAGCAGAAACTGAGCCAGTATCTTCTGTGGACCAGAGATAAAAAGCATTTTTCAACAAACTAAACTTTCAACTTTTTTGTTTGTTTCAACAAACTAAAACCCCTTCAAAAAGGTTTTCATTAGTTTCTGTTTAAATCAACTCAAGGCAAAAGCACCTTTCCCTTAAGAGACAGCCCATGACATCCCAGGTCCTGCTGTAACCTGAGGAAAACCTAGATCACCACCTTCTAATTTGTATCTTGAAGGGTGGTAAACCAATATAATTGAAACCTACCCTGATGTGATGGGTCAGCAGACTGAAGTTACAAGGAGAACCTTATCTTTGAGGTATCAATTTCCAAACTAAGGCTTCACCATGCACGTCTATCATAAACTCTCTGTCTTACTTAAAACTGAACAAGAAGGGACACACAGATCATTACATTTAAGTGGCAAAATCACCCACAAAAAAACCTCTCCTATTTTTCTGACACTCACTCTTCCCCACAAGATGCCTTTAATGTTGTAATTAGCAATATTCTTGGTTGTTTATTCTTGGAGTTACAGTGCCATTTAATACATAACAATACCTCAAGTAAGGTAATGCTGTTCTTTAAGCACACAGTTGTTGAAACAGGACTTCTATTGTCATGACTTATTAAAACATCACTTCTAAGCAGAAGGGAAAACCCTCAGCAAGAAATAATCTAGATACTGAAATGCAAAGTCAAATATCTTTCTTCCTTACCATGAAAACACACCTTTTAGTATTTTCTGTGGAGTTCTGGCATGCATACTACTGAGCATGTACATACTACAGCTTTAGTTTCCAGTATACCCACTATATTTGCCTAAAACCCATGGAAATTTAATGCTGTTTTGGAAGCCTCAGGTAGTTTATAAATTCTAGGGGTCTGAGTATACTTTCAGCTGAGTCCCTGCAACCTTTCACAAGTCCCTGCTGGCCCTAGAGAACTGAAATGCTATTGGTAGGAAATGTGGGAACTAACAGGCTAATTTATGAAAAGACAGGTCTCATTCTGCCAGTATGGAAAATCCTCAGCCCCAAGGCAGGTCTAATACACCAAGCAGGTTTCTTACTGCATTAAATCAAATCTAATTCATCTTTCCAAGTACCTAAAGACCAGATTGGAACTGGCTCTCCAAAACAGGTGTTTTCTGATTTCTAGTCCTTTGACTACTAGAGTCTTCCATTGAAAAAGCTGGATCCTGAGAAATCTTTCAAGATAGAAATGCACATTGTATGTATTTATAATCCCAGAGAACAGGAGATGTTCACCAGGCAACATTTGTGAAGCTAGTTAGCAAAAGCAGCAAATAAACAGAAGCTTTGCCAGAAATAAAGATCACGTGACAAAGTTTACTTTTATGTTGTTTTCACTTGTTTGAAGTCCAGAATGTATTTTGCATTCCTTCAATCTTGGGCTCTAAAACAGTGCATCAAGTATGAAAAAATGCCAAACAGTGCTGTATCTAACATGGACAACAGGGAATGTTTGGGGTTTTTTGTAGTCTCATCTGCTGGTAGTTTTTTTTACTGTAACAGGGAAGCTAAGTAGTGGATCAATGACCCCATTTTTAGGGCGAAGCAGTGCTGAGGACCCACCATCCACACCACACACAGTTCTGGTGGGATATTTAATCCTGGCTTAATCAGCTGCCACGGCCCAAATGCCCTAAAACACCTACCTAGTGTATTGGATGTACTGCTACCTTACCCTTTTCAGTTCATATGCTGTATAACTGCCTGATTATGTGAGCCAAAACAACATTTAAGCATGTGAGATCAGGAGATTCCACTCAAAAACTTCATTTCTGACCTAAACTAAACCCTTAACATTAGCAGCATGTTTTTTGCTTCCGGTTTCCTTCCTGGGTCTTTGCTCTTCACAGCTGTCCTGCTGTGGGGGTTTAGGATTTTTGCCTTTTGTTTCTTTCTCTCCTGGCATTTCGTCCCGTCTGTCGCTAAGAAACCACAAAGATCGATACTTAAGAGAGACAAAAGGAGCTGCCGCGGGAAGGGTGCGGCTGGCTGGTAACTTAGCAGGGGGGTTTCTCTTGGAGGAGCAGGGATACCGAGAGGTTTGGGAGGCGGAAAAGCGGCGGGTGCAGCTCCCAGCCTGTCTCGGCATTCCCAAGGCAGCCAGGCTGTGGTGGCTGTGGGGAGAGTTCCGTGTCCGGCTGCCGCCTTCTGCCGTGAGGGAAAATCCACTTGTGGGAGCGGCCGCTGCGCTGGAACCTTATTAACACCCCACCTCACTAAAAAAGGATCCTTTCACCATCTGCTCGGGTACCCCGAGGAACCCGGGGCTCTTTCCCCCTCCAGCGGAGCCTCTCCCGGGCCGCGTTCGGGAGCCCGGCGCCACTGCCCACCGCTTCTTTGCCACGTGTCCGGTTTTTTGCCACACTGCAGCCACGCACCCCCTGCCTGCCGGGACACCCTGCGGCCCCTGCCACAGCTGCCGAGTTTCTGCTACCTCACGCTTGCTGCCGCGGGTGAGCCCGGCCGCCGCCGCCGCTCCGAGGTTCCGGCTGCAGCCCATTGCTGCCGCCCGGCGCCGCCGCCATCAGCAAACGCCGCAGGTGCGGCGGAGCTCGCACCGCAGCGCCCCCTGCAGGCGCGGGGGAATCATCGCGCCCGGGGCCGCCAGCGCCCCTGCCGGCTGCGCCCGGAACTGCAGGGGAAGCGACTGCATTGGGTTTTCTGTTCTTGTTCGTTGTCGCCGCCGTTGTTGTTGTTTCTTTGCCTTGTTACACATACACGTACTACTAAAAAAACCCCAAACTGTTATACCTTTTCCATCTCTTTGCCTGAAAGCCCCTTGATTTCAAAGCTCTAATAATTCGGAGAGAAAGGGGTCATATTCTCCTTCCCAAGGGAGGTTCCTGCCTTCCTTGGCAGACATTCCTGTATTTCAAACCATCGGCGTTAGGAGTAGTCTCAGAATCACAGAATCATTTAGGCTGAAAAAGACCTCCAAGATTTGGTGTCAAACCTTTGACCCAGCACCAACTTGTCTAGACAACTGCCAACTAGACTAGAGAACTGAGTGCCACATCCAGTCATTTCTTGAACACCTCCAGGGATGGGGACTCCATCACCTCCCCGGACAGCCCATTCCAATGCTTGAAAACCCTTTCTATGGAGAAATTCTTGATGCCCAAACTGAACCTCCCCGGGCATAGCTTGAGGCCATTTCCTCTTGTCCTGTCCCTTGTACCCTGGGAGCAGAGCCTGACCCTCACCAGGCTGCACCCTCCTGGCAGGGAGTTGTGGAGAGTGAGAAGGTGCCCCCTGAGCCTCCTTTTCTCCAGGTTAAACACCCCCAGCTTATCCTCACTGGACTTGTGCTCCAGACTTTTCCCAAGCTATTTCCTTCTCTGAGTACACTCCAGCCCCTCAACATCTTTCTTGTCCTGAGGGGCCCAAAACTGAACGCCAGGTTTATGGTGAGGCCCCACCATTGCCAGGTTCAGGGGACAGTCACTGCTCTGCTCCAGCTGGCCACACTTCCTGATCCAGGTCAGGATGCCACTGGCCTCTTGCCCACTTGGGCACAGCTGGCTCACGGTCAGCTGCTGCACACCAGCACCCCCAGGTCCCTTCCTGTTGTCTCATTACAGTATTCTATCTAAACATGGATGGATGAGTTAAAAACAAGCATTTAGCCTGTTTATATTTTACTTGGATATGATGAATATTAGCAACAGTATGGATTGCTCCAAGGGTAAATTCCAAACAAGCCCAAGAGACAAAGCGCTGTGTTGGTGGGACTAACTGCAGGTAGCCTGAGGACAGCCAGATAAAGATCCTCTACACCTTAATTCCCTGCACCACACACGGCTGCATTTCAGTCATATGGTTTGTTTGGAGTATCACATTCCAGCCCATAACATTATTTAGTCTTTTTGTAAGATTAGAAAGAAGGGGAAATAATCCCAGCAGATCTACTATTTGGCTCAACACCTGGCGAGTGCTTAACCAAAACACAAGGGTTCTTTTATGTTCCTGCTCCTGAACACAGCAGCAGCACAACCCATATCCCACAGGATCTCATGCAACACGGTTCCATAACTCCACCTGTAGGACCACACCTGTTCCAACTCCTGGCCCTGCTCCTTCGCTTTTTGCCAAACTCCCACAGTGCTATTGCCTAAAACAAAGAGCTTTTTCAGGCATCAGCAAGTTACAACCTGGCTGCGAGAACCATATCAAATCCTATTTCTGATAACTAAATTCCATTTAATCTATCCGTAATCCCTCAAATACTGTAAATGTTTGTCTTTCGATTAAGAAAACAGCCAAACCCACGGGGGGTGTGTGTGTGTGGGGGGTATTGGATTTAAACCCTTTACAGGACATTCCCACCGAGTGTCTGGGGATGCACGCGTGCTCCAGGCTCCCTTTTAACTGGTATTCATGGCAGCAACTCCTTCCTCGGGAAGGCAGAGCGTCCTGGGGGAGCAGCAGCGGGCGGGATGCGGGATGCGGGATGCGGGATGCGATCCCGCTCCATCCCACCGCAGCCCCCGGGCATCGATGGCTCGGCGCTCAGGCTGCCCCGGGCAGCGCCCACCGCGGAACCCATCGAGGAATAGGTACTCGGCTTTTATCAGCGGCGTTGCGAGGCCGCGGGCGCCATCTTGGAGCCTGGCAGGGGCGATAACGGGCGGCTTTAGTAAGGCCAGGTTTAGGGTCCGGACCTGGGGAGCCACAACCCCAAATACAGGGGCTTGTCTGTACAAATACCGCACAGGCTGCGGGTGATCTGCGGGGAGGGACCTGGGAGTCCTGGTGGGTGATAAGTTGACCACCAGCAGTGTGTCCTGGCGGCCAGGAAGGCCAGTGGGATCCTGGGGCGATGGGGAAGTGTGGCCAGCAGGCCAAGGGGGGTGATCCTGCCCCTCTGCTGGGCCCCAGTGAGGCCACATCGGGAGGGCTGAGTCCGGTTCCGAGCTCCTCAGGGCGAGAACAACAAGGAGCTCCTGGAGAGGGTCCAGCAGAGAGAGGGTCACAGAAATGATGAGGGGTCTGGAGCATCTCTGTTATAAGGAGGGACTGTGGGAGCTGTGCCTGTTCAGTCTGGAAAAGACTGAGAGGGGAACTCATTAATGCATATAAATATCTCAAATCAGTGCCAAGAGGATGGCGCCAGGCTTTTCAGTGGTGCCCAGGTACAGAACAAGGAGCAGTGGCCGTGAAGTAAAACACAAGGAGTTTAATCTCAACATGAGGAAGCACCTCTTTACACTGAAGGTGGCAGAGCCCTGGAACAGCTGCCCACGGAGGGCGTGGAGTCTCCCTCTCTGGAAAAAGCCCAAATCCCCCTGAACACGTTTCTCTGTCACCTGCTCTGGGTGTCCCTGCCTTGGCAGGGGAATCGGCCTGGCTGATCTCCACAGGTCCCTTCCACAACAATTCCCTGCTCCGGTGTCTCCTTTCCCGCTCCCCGCCGGCCGAGGGCGGGGCGGCCGCGGGAGCCCCGCGCATGCGCAGCCGCCGCGCCCGCCGGTCCATGGCACAGGCGCGGTCGCGCCGTCGCTGCAGCCCGCGGGAGGAGCAGGGGGGGGAGGAAGAAGATGCCGGGGAAGCTGAAGGTCAAGATCGTGGCGGGGCGCCATTTGCCGGTGATGGACCGCGCCAGCGACCTGACCGACGCCTTCGTGGAGGTTGGTGACGGGGGGAGCGGGAGGGGCGCCCGGGCCCGCGCGGCGGAGGCACCTGCCGGGCCCGTCCGGCGCCTCGGTGCTCCCGGGAAGCAGCGGCAGGGAGAGGGGATAGCGCCCGGAGCTGCGCCGGGGCGGGTTTAGGTGAGACAGCGGCAGGAACTCCCTCGTGGAAGGGCTGAGCAGACATCGGAACGGGCTGCCCGGGGAGGCGGTGGAGTCGCCGTCGCTGGAGGTGTTTGAGGCGAGCCTGGACGTGGCGCTCAGTGCCGTGGTGTGGTGGTGGTGGTCGGTCATAGCTTGGACTGGGTGATCTCAGAGGTCGTTTCTAGCCTCATTGATTCTGTGATTAGACAGGCGTGTTGTAAGGAGGATGGAGAAGTAATAAAATCATCTTCAAGTCAGTTGTATGACTGAATGTATGAGTGGTTATATAGGCTTTACTTTTAAGGTCAATATTTATCATTCCTTTCAAGATATTTGAAATATTAAAATATTTTTAAAGGGGTCTTTTAAGTCAACAAACATTGAATATTATTTGCGTTTTTAAATCATTTTCTTGCACCCAGAGTACCTAACTTCAGCATTTTTTGCAGTGGTGTAGTTAACAGGCAATCTCTTCCTTCTCAGGAAGGGATTGTGAAATAAGTGGCAGTGCGAAATAAGTGGAATTATTTAAGTTCCAGGTTGGATGAGGCTCTGAGCAACCAGTGGGTGACATCCCTGCCCATGGCAGAGGGGTTTGAATGAGATGGACTTTAAGGTCTCTTCCAGTCCAAGCCTTTTATGATTTCTGTTACATGATCCTTATGTTTTTGATTCGGTTTTTTTCCAATAGGGATGACTTAGAACGTTTCAGAAGCATTCCACAGATTCAGGAATCATACTCTCAGAAAAATCAGAGCTATTTAAAAAGAATGTGCTAGGAAAATGTGTGTCTTGTACCACAAATAGTGATCGAGGTGTACCACAAATGAGTGGTTGAGGCTGGCACGATACTCGATTTAAGGCAGGAAGACAGAATGCCTTTCTAGACCTGGACACACTGAAAAATATGATAATATAAAGATAAATTTGGGGTATATCAGTCCTGATTTCATTTGGTGCTTAAAAATTTGGTGGACATTAGACTCTAGGGCATTGCTTAATGGGAGAGTAAGCTGGTAGTGAAGTGAAGGTGTATTTCAGCTTTTGAGTGGAGCTGAAATAGTACATCATGCTATTTTATTACATGAAACTTAGCATTTCACTGTTTTGTCAGCTGTTTCACCAGTCAGGTTTTAATTTTTAAAAGCTTCTCTTGTAGGCTGCCTGTTAATCCAGTTTAAAATTACAACAACTGGTGTTTGCTGCTAGGATACAGGCAAAACAGGACTAGGAAATACAGTTCACTTCAATAAGTTTCATTTAGCCTGGTTTTACTCTGTGTTAGGAGAAACAGCTCTCCTCTTCTGTGGGTTACTTGTTCCCAACCCTACTGTTGGTGTAGCAAGGTAGATTTTTGAAATTCATATAGTAAAATACTAGGGTAGCAAAAAAGGAAAATAAAAATTTTCATCAAGATCAGTTTGCTTAGCTGGGTTAATACAGAGTTCCATGAGTGTCTTGGCACAGATAAGGGTGTAGACATACACAGATGGGGGGCTTGCTTTTAGGATTGTTACTTAGGAACACTGTGAAGTAACTCCCTTTCCATGTGTGGCGTAGGCAATACAGCAGGTGAAATTTATTTCAAAATAAATTGAGCTTGAAATTATTATTTTTTTTCTGTGAGATTGCTGAAAAGCTTCACAATGTGTTTTTCCTTAAATAAAAATGAAAAGCAGATGTTAAGGTTCTAGTTGTTTACTGACCTTAAATTTCCTTGTTAAATATGGCAATATAAACTTAGAACTAGAAAAGAAAATGAGAAGAGACTTAAGAGCTCTTACTTGGCTCAGGTTATGCAAAACTTGGACTTGGCTAGCATGAGCACAATGATCCTGGTTCCAACTCAGAATATTTTGTTACTATTTCTTCCATAAATGAGCTTTAAACTTTGCACAGTGGACAGCAGTGTGGTGTTTTATTACCTCTCCAAGATTCAATGAACCATCTGGAGTACTGGGGAAATTCAGTTATAACTGCCTGGGGCTCTAAGGGAACTGATTTACTCCCAAGATAACGTTTTAAAATAGGCTGGGTGGAGCTCAGGACTGTTGCATCCTGGCAGCTTCTGGAGTCAGAACTGGTATTTAATTGGTAGCTTTCTTACACCAGTGTTGACATCATTTTATTGTACTTAAGCAAGTGCAAAATCTCTTCAGAGTTGGGATATGCACCTGTGCAAAATAACCAC
Organism: Phylloscopus collybita; assembly: GCA_027886175.1. Lineage (NCBI taxonomy): Eukaryota > Metazoa > Chordata > Aves > Passeriformes > Phylloscopidae > Phylloscopus > Phylloscopus collybita. The sequence continues at coordinate 6,592,591 of JAJNNQ010000016.1, forward strand.
CATATTATTGAAATGTACAAAGTGGTCACTTAATACTGTCTTGAGCAGAAGTGTTAAAATAATTACTACACAGTTTTCAAATCCAGGCCTAAATTTAGTTTCCCAAATGCATTTAGACTTTTAAAAGATAAAAGCCGTCAAAATCTCCACACCTCCAACTCCAGCATTTCTTTTCTGTCACCCTACTCATTATTTTCCTTAAGAATCTTGAATAAATTTAAAAATGTAACTCTTGAGTATTTGTAAGTACTTAGTATGAGGTGAAGTACTCTTTATTTTTTTTTCTTGAGAGGTAGCATTCAGAGAACTGCAAGTATTTGTAAATTGTTTGGAATGAAAGCTGCAGTGAAGTAAAGGCTCTGACATGGTGCTGTGTGGCTCCCTGATGTATGGAGCATCACAGAAATTCAGTATCACTTTAAAAAAGCAAACAAAAACCCCCACAAAACCCAAGTGGGCTTAGCCTGAAATAGATGCCTGTGGAGACCATATGGGCACTGCTAAAGTGGGTTGTTATGTGGTTGAAGGTGCAATAAGCAATAAAAGTATGGAAAATATTTAAATTTTAGTAGCCCTCTCTCTATATCTCTCAAATCTAGTTTGTTTTTATATTTATTTCACCAATTGTGAATATGTGAAGCTGATTGAGAAATCCTAGAGAGAAGAGTAATAGGTCATAAACTATAAGCATTTAGAATATTTTTTCCTTATAGAAGGCAAGGAGAGTATGCAAAGTGACTTTGAGTAGCCAATATAAGTGATATTTTTGCCTCTCAAATGATTGAGGAGGAAAAGGAACAATTTTAGTAGTATGACAGGATGAGAGAGAGATTGATTGGAAATGTCATTGCTACATGGGTACTGATATATTTAAATTAATTTTAAAAGCCCCTCAGTGAGAAGGAAACGATTTGTTGAAATACGTGTTTGAAATTATTTGTGTATGTCAATTAAATAAGTTTAATTTTTTTATTAATATTTGTAATTGATAATTGAATGTTTGTATTTTTAGGTGAAATTTGGAAATACAACGTTTAAGACAGACGTGTATCCCAAATCACTTAATCCTCAGTGGAATTCTGAGTGGTTCAAATTTGAAGTAAGTATTTTTTAAGAGTTTGCCTGTAACTATATAGACACTCTGGTTTAGCTGCCCTTAATTAAATAATTGCATTTCAAGCAGAAAATGAGTTTTGAGCACTGAAGTGTATTTGTGTTTAAATACACAAAGCCTTTTCAGCAAACCCAGCTCCAGTCAGGCCTTGTTTGCTAAGGGCGTCTCGTTGGCTTTTTAGGAGTGTTTGTGAAGATAAAAGCTTGCCAGGTTGAATCCAGCTTAAATGTTGTTCTATTGGAGAAGAGAATACTGCAGGGAAGGTGGGGGAAATGTAGCAGGGGTTAGGCTTTTTCAGTACAGTTATCAGTACAAATATGTGTAAATAAATACGTATATATGAAAGTGCAGGTGTTCTTGTGAGATTTTTAAAAATTTTGAGCAAGGAAAGTTAATTGGTATTTGAAGTGTCTTACAGCTGGTTGCAAAGATAATGCACTTGTCAGAGGAGAAAATGGAAAATTCCTCTGTGAAGATGACAAAATAAAGAGCTTGGACAACAATTATTGGACACTTTCTCTTCCCATTTCCTTATGTAATAATGAGGGCACTCACCATTTTCCCTTAATTGCTTGTTGCTTTCCAGGATCTAATTTGTTGATGTCCTTTGACGTTATGCCCTGAACAAGTGTTTACACGTTTCTTTTTGGTTACTACACTTTTTTATTACTTAAAAAAAATGAGGATTATGTTTAGAATAAATTAATTATTGAAACACTTGAATGTGTGGTTCTGGTTCATTTACTGTGCTCTAAGGCAATATCACAATTCTGCAAACACGACATGAGTCATCCCATTGCAGTTAGCAAACTTAATTCTTGGTTCATGACATTGAACACAAAAAGCTGTGAAATGTCTGTCTTAGTCCTAAAACGAAATAGTTGTTATCTGTAGATGGATTATTGCATTTTTTTAGGAAATTGCATCTGTAGAATTACCAAATATTTACTGCAGGCTGTGTAAAATATCTTCTTTTAATCCACTGACCAGTGATGAGAACACCATAATCTTAACTTCAGAGTATAATAGTCTTCTGAGGTATTTTATCTTAAATTTCCATCCTTCCAGCCTTCCATCCAATTTTATTTATTTATCAGTATGTATTGTGGAGATAGGTGGACAATCTAGGAAGCGTGACTTAAAATATTGTGGAATTTTAAAATAAATAATCACTGTAATCTTGTTTTTCTGTTCTTCTCCCAGTGATAGCTTTTTTTTTTCCAGGATCTCACCAGTCTCTGAAGGATACAATCAAAATGAGTGAATGCATTGTTTAACTTCAGGGAAAAGGTGTTTCCCTGCACATTTTTAAATACTCAGATTCCATGTTACTATTTGTTTTCCAGGTAGATGATGAAGAGCTCCAGGATGAGCCTCTCCAGATCACAGTTCTTGATCATGATACCTACAGTGCCAATGATGCCATTGGCAAAGTGTACATAGATATTGATCCTCTGCTCTACAGTGAAGCAGCCACTGTTATTTCAGGATGGTTTCCAATTTATGATACCATTCATGGTAAGATTTGCTCATTTAAAACAGACTTGTTTGAAATGTAATCTGCTTCTTATAATCTTGTAAGCTGTCTTCAGAAATTTGTAATATCTTCAGCTTTGGAGTTGGAAAACTACTTTCCTGGCTTTTTTTCCCCCCTTATTTTCTGACATGAGAAAATCTCTGGCATAAGAGAAAAGACCAGTGCTTGGCAGAATGCCTTCCATAGGACTTGTGACCAGTGGGAAAAAAATCTGCACAGATTAAAAAAAAAAAAAGACTCAGACATATTTGTCCAATTACCACATATTTGCTAAACAAATGTAATTTTTTACTTGTTACTTGGTGTGCCTTCTTGGGATTTGGGATAAACTTCAGTTGAGATGAGGGGATAGGATGTGAGATCTCTTCAACAGGATGAAATTCATTTTCCCTGTAGTAAGTGCTCTCAGTGCTAGGTGGATTTCATCAGAATGTGTTGAAGGTATGAGAAAATAAAGTTAATGATGTTTTTGCTTTTGGTTTTAATGAAACAGCTTTTGTCTCAGCCAATGTCAGTTTAGAGCAATTAACTTGCTGCTTGAATACCTTAGTGCAGAACAACTCTGTGGCTGCCATTATCCCCCTCGTTCATTATTCAGGGTGAATTAAATGACCCAACAGTGTTAAAAGCTAATTATAAATCATTGTTGGGAAATAATTAATGGTGTTCACTGGATGCTCGTCATAACTGATGCAAAGTATTTTTTGCATTTTTGCATATTAAAGTTATAGTGAACAGAAATACTGAGAAATATTGCATGTGTTTTTTAATTGCCTTTTTAACCTATGCACATTTTCCTATCACACATTTTCTTCTGGGGCTAAATTATGCAAACACTTCTTTCAGGATGTATACACTTGGTAGGTTAGAGAGAGTTAGATTTCTCTATGTTTTTCCAGATATGTTGATATTTCACAGCTCTTTTCTATTTAAGTAAAATTGGAATTCTTATATTTTCATGCTCATAGCACAAAATTCCAACTATCTTGACTCTTGGCAAACATTAATTGATGCTTCCTTAATAAATAATGGATATAATGTTCATAAGTTTGTGTTAATTTTTTTTTTTCTTTCACCTCAACATGCTTGTTTCTGAAAATATATAACCCTGAGGCATTTTCTGTTATAATAACTGAGAGCTTCTTTCTGTTGGCATTTTGGAAGGGGGATGTGGCTGATTTTTTTGCAGTAATAGCTGAGTTGAACAACAAATCCAGTGCTGCCATTTCACTGTCATATACTCATGTGATGAAGGCTTCTGAAGACACTAGAGATCAGACTCATCAAGAAGTTTAGTCCTCAATATGTCAGAACCTATAATATGTGAAATGATTTTGTTACTGGGTGAGGAAAAAGAAGAAAAAGCTCAGAACAGGAAAGTAGAGAAGTCAAAAAGGAATGGTTCTGTGTTAGAAAATATTCCATTTCTAATAAAGTTTAATCATAGTTGGAAATTAAGCTTAGTCTAAAAGGTCTACAATGCCTTATTTTTTATATATTTCTTGTCACAGTTAAAGTATTTTGCAAACACTTCCCGTGCCACTTTGTGGTTCTAGAAAGAACTATAAATCTTTCTCCTTGGGTTGAACTTCAGAGAGGAGCTTTGCTACAATTTTGAAATCATTTCAGGGAGGAAATTGAGCAGAGAGAGCACCCTGCAGCAGAGGCCACTGCAGCATCAAGAACTGATGACTTCTCTTTCCCCACTCCCATCTTTCTTACAAAGTTCTGTTTGGTGCAAATAGGTATTTGAGGAGTGTTGCTTTCATTGCTTCAGCCTCAAAGGCTTGGCAGAACTAGAAGCTTCCTCTGAGTCAGTGTCTATGCAGCAGACCTGAGAGGCAAGGATATGGCTTCCTGCTCCTCTGGCATTAATTACTAATAATAGGAAATAATTCATAGGTCTAGTTTTGTATTGTTACAGTTGTGTTGTTATAACTCCTGTTCTGTGGTTTTTTATTGATAGGTATACGTGGGGAGATCAACGTGGTGGTGAAAGTAGATCTCTTCAATGATTTGAACAGATTTAGGCAGTCATCCTGTGGAGTCAAATTTTTTTGCAGTAAGTAGAGAAAAAAAGTTTATTTGAACAAAAAGCTTTTCCCCTCCTTTCCTTTCTTTGCCTCTTCTGGTGGTCTCCCTTCTCTTTCCAGCTCATTGCATAAACCTGGTGGAGATAACATTGACACAAGTTGCTTTTCATTTTAACACAATTACACTGTTCATGTTTCAAAACAACGTAAATAACTGATGGGATCTTTTCATGTCCAGAAGTTGCATTTCAGTGCCTGTGCATACATATGTGGTGTTATTTTGGGTCCATATCCCTTGAAAGAGGCACAAAGTGAAAAGAACCCTGAGAAGATAATTGTCCAGTGTACCAGTTACACCATGTATCACTATTTAGTAATATTTTAATTGTTATTATCAAAAATATATTAATGTAGTCAAATTATTTAAATATAACAATATACTATAAACAGTTAAAACAATGATATAATTATATTTAAATTGTTATATGATTATATTTAAATTATATAATTATATTTAAATTATTATTTAATTATTAATAATTATTTTGTAATGGTACATGGTGTAACTGGTACACTGGACAGTTATCTTATCAGGGTCCTGTGATCTCATGAGCAAAACTTCCTGGGCATGTCCACATTTTTACAGAAAATTGTCTGGAATCAAACAATCTGCATATTGTTCTGAAAGAATTTTTATGTGTAATTTTACGTTTTTCTTGCTTTCCTTGGCTCGCAGACCTATCTCTTACATCTTTTATGTGTATATTTTTTAACAGCTACATCTATTCCTAAGTGTTACAGAGCAGTAATTATTCACGGGTTTGTGGAAGAGCTTGTAGTTAATGAGGACCCCGAGTACCAGTGGATAGACAGGATCCGTACTCCCAGGGCATCCAACGAGGCTCGGCAAAGGCTCATTTCACTCATGTCAGGTATGAAACATGTGGGCTCCAGTGGTTATTGCTACTTCTGAATATATTCAGGATTTCAGTAAGTGCCTTGTTTAAGATTGCATTTGAGTTTTGTTGTCAATTATGTTGGGTTTTTTTCAGTTTTTTCTGTTTCTGAGGATTATGTATTTCTAACTGATGGACAGTGTGACTGATTTTTATTTTTTTTTTTTTTCCACTTCTTGGTGAGGCCATGCTGCCTCCTAATTTTTTGGTTGCTTTTAGCAAAGTCAAAAAACCTGTGAAACTTTTTTGAAGATGTTCTTAAACCATATGACGAATATCACTAAAAATTTGGCTCGAACAGTAAAAGTAACGAACTTTACCCTCTTTGAATTTTTTGAAGTATGTGAACAAATACACACTATTTTAGATACAGTGTGCATCAATACTTATGTTACTCATCCCATCTTTTTGAAGTCAGGAGAGACTTCAGAAGTCAGAAGGGACTTTGGTTCATTGTTTCTCAAGCATCTCCTGTGAGGAAAGAATTGGAGAATTGGGATTATTCAGCCTAGAGAAGAGAAGGCTTTGGGGTTACCTTGGTGGCCTTACAATGCCTGAAAGGAGCTACAAGAAAGATGGAGAGGGACTATTTGCAAGGGCCTGGAGCGATGGGGCAAGGGGAATGGCATAAAACTGACAGAGAGTGGGTTTGGATTGGATATTTGGAAGAAATTCTTCACTGTGAGGGTGGTGAGGCCCTGGCACAGGTTGCCCAGAGAAGCTGTGCCTGCTCCATCCCTGAAAGAGTTCAAGGCTGGGTTGGATGGGGCTCTGAGCAACCTGGGATGGTGGCAGGTGTCCTTGAGATCTTCAGTAAGTGGGGGCAACATAAAAGATTATGGAGATGTACCTTCATTGGGAAGGCCAGCACACTGAGGGAAATAAGTGAAATAAACTGTTGTCATAAATAACATGAAGACATTTTCTAATATAACCCCCATACTAGTTTACAGAATTCTCATTTGCTTACTTCTTGCCATGCATAAATAGTGCAGGTGGATAAAGTATTCTGCTAGATTTTATTCAAGGCATAAATAAAAGGATAAAAACCCAGAAGAACTCACAGCAATACTGTTATTGGTGGTTACACATAAAGAATCTTGAAGAAATCTGTAACTCCTGAGAGTGAGCCAGGCTGTTTCACAGACCTTTGTCATTATATGTTAAGTTAAAAAGAAACTTTCATACTCTATCTCAACCTTAGAGTTTTTTCAAGACTGGTACAGGCACAGTTAAGAAGTTTACAGTAGTAACCTGTGCTGGTAATTTTAGACTCAAACTTCAAGAAGGCAATAGAAACCAGAGCTGGGAGTTGGACTTAGATGATCCTTGTGGGTCCCTTCTAACTCTGGAAATTATGTGATTTTGTGACCATTTCATTGCACTTGATTTCTCAGCAGCAATGACATTAGGACCGTTAGGCCAGCCTTCGTGTCAGTGAGGATTTTTCAGTTTGTTAACAGAGGGTTTTGGAAATCTTCCATTTCCATAAGAAGAGAGATGATATTTTCCACCTTAGTTATTACCCAGGCAATCCAGCTACATAGAACAATTAATTTTTTTTGTAATATCCTCCTAAAAAAGCATCAGTGGCAGATCAGTTTCTTACAGTCACAGTCTTCCAGTCCTTGTGTGCAGTTAATAGAGGTGGTAGTATTTGGTTTGCAGTAGAGGGACAAAAAGTAGGAATTAAGCTGAAATATGCTTAAATAAATTAGTAAATGAAGAAATTATAGATGCCTGTTCCTATAAATTTCAAAGATGTTGCATTGTTTTGACCTATATGAAGTATTTAGAAGCTTACGTGAGTTCCAGAACACATCTTGACCCCCACCCCCGAATAAGTAGAAAAAAGGGGGAAAAAAAAGCCTACAGAAAATAAAGACTGGGGGGTAAAAACCTCTGAAATGACATGTTGTTTTGGCAATCAGAATGGATTTGGAGAAGAAAGAAAAAAGCTGCCTAAGTCATTGGTGTCACACAATGTTGTAGTAGACAGAAGTCGTGACCAGCTCCTTGGCCAACTGCGTAGGATTGGATTTATTAGTCATTCTGCTTACTTGTTTGGCACTCCAAAAGCAGAGGTCAAAGACTACAAAAGAGAATAGAAGAAGTTCACTGCAACTATGACCTCTTTACCTTTTGTTTTGTAGGTGAATTGCAAAGGAAGATTGGCTTGAAGGTGCTTGAAATGAGAGGAAATGCTGTCGTTGGTTATTTGCAATGTTTTGATTTGGAGGGAGAGTCTGGACTCGTAGTGAGAGCCATAGGAACAGCCTGCACATTGGATAAATTAAGTAACACATCAGCATTTTTACCTGCATGTAACTCCCCATCCAAAGAAATGAAGGAGTAAGTATGAATTAATAGCTTGTAGGGAAACAAGTTTCACCTCTCTTCTTTTCATACTCATTCAGTTTTTCATAACCGGTGTGATTTCTTTTTTTCCCCAGAATTTGTTTTTCTTTTATAGTTTTATTTGTCTGCAGCCCAGTTTTATATTCTACAATTTTGAAATGTTTTAGGTAGGCTGACTTGTTACTTCAGTAGAAGCTGGAGTGGTAATTCTCACTTAAGATGACTTTCTTTGTATTTATGTAGCAATAGTACTACATATCCTTGGCTTGTGATCCACCAGTTCAACTATAATTAGTTCTGCTTTGATGCTGTGTTTGTGCAATGAACATTTTTGTGAGGACCTCTCACAGATGTACCTTTTGGTTCAAGTTTAAATGTTTATGAGCATATAAGAGAAGATAAACTTTGAATTCTGATGGTTCTGTCAGTGATTTAGACAATGATCCCAAAGAGGTCTCATCTTTTGTTGTGTGCTTTGCTTTTTACTGTTGTAAAACAAGTAGGACTATGGCAAAACAGGTAGACAGTGAACTTGCAGAGAAACCTTTTTAAAATGAGAAGTAGAATTTTGTGATTTTTGTCGTATGTACTGCAGCACCAAACAGTTTGAGTGCAATATTTCGATATGCATACAAATTAATAGAAGTATACTTGCAGTCTTCTTCCAACTGTTGCTACTTTTTTGCATGGATAAATTCTATTTTCTGTTTGATAGAGCAATCCAGGGAGGAAAAAACTGCACCAAGAAGTGTATTACATATCGTGTATTTCTAGGTGTATTAATTGAAGTAGCCATTTTCATTAACTTGAACAGTTGTGTCACTGCAATAGAGATGAGGCATATTTGTTGTGCAGGCATCAATGGCACTGCAAAATTTTGCAAAATGTGAATGGACTTCTAAAAATTACTGGCTTCTTTTTCATGGCATAGCTTGTTTGACTTGTCTTGATGTAAAAAAATTGCCTTTAAAAGAACTTGTGGATACAGTGCAGCGTAGAGCAACAGCATGGTGTCGAAAAACAGAAAAGGTAGACCTGGTAATTACCAACTTAAAAAGCACCCATAAATAAACCAGTGGCTTTCACTCTGCAGCAAAATGTGGAAATTCCACCTCCCAAATTATCTGTGTTCAACTTGGTGACAGATATTGTCTCAGTTTAAAAAAAGGGAGTGTTTCTCTAAGGCAGCAAAATCAACTAATTTGAGTCTTCTTATTCTTGGCTTTACTAACCTGATGGCCTGTTGCCAAAAATCAATGATGCAGTCACAAGCAAGTGCTTAAGCTCTTCCTCTCCCTCCTTTTATTTCATCTGGACTCTTGCATGCTAGGAATTAAAATTCTTAGAGTCTGCTTAAGAGTAAGAGATCTCCTCTAGCTAAACTTCCCTGAAAATCATTGATAACGTAACTTTGCAACCTGTTTTGTATGTATTGTTTTCTTTTCTTCCACCTTGGCTGCAAACTCTCTCAGGTCTCCGCTGGTTCATCCGCCAAGCCATGGATGCCGCTCGACTCACAACAGCCCAATTCACACTGCTACTGGCTCACGACTTACTCAGAACTTCTCTGTGTCTGTTCCCACTCTCATCTACACTGGTACGAGACTGCTCGCACTCCAAAGTTGGGGAGAGGCAGCCCACAGGCACAGTGGTCCCAAAGGGCAGGCAGGCAGGCAGTGTAGGCAGGTACCCACCCGTCTTTCTTCCCTCATTTCCTCCTGGACACACCTTCTGTTCTCAGGGAAGAAGCACCCAGGGTGCAGCAGCTCAAACGAACGAGGAGTAGTTTCTTGGAGATGCCTCGGAGTCTCTTCCACAAAGCCACGCTCTTCACTTTAACATGATCTTGCTTCCTGTGAGATGAAGTAAAAAAAAAAAAAAATAAGGTGATGTAACTTGGGAAACATTGATTTGAGCTTGTAATGGCTTTTCAAACATGATTCAGATACAGTAGGTTTGAACGTGGTTCTAGGAAGGGTCTGTGCCATTTGTGGAAGAGATGGTTTTAGAGAGCAGGTAAGTCAAGCTGTGCATAAGTAAACTGTTTGTCAATAGAGTTGTTCCCATAAAGATTCTCCTCTTTGCTCTGTTTTTAGCTGTGGCATGCTGCTGATGCTATAGGATAAGGAAACATCTTTTTTTTTTTTTACCTTAAAATGCATATGTGTATATACATAAGTGTTTCAATATGTATAAACACAACTATGATTTGAAATCATTTTTTCTTTATTAAACTAACTCAAAGCATTGTGTATTTGACCAGATTTTTAAGCCATAAACTTCTCGATTTTTTTTTTTATTTTGCATATATATATATAATTTTTTGTCACATCTCATGCCTTTCATTTGGCTTAATTGTTTCATTGTAGATGACGAGCATCTCTCTGTAGGATGCTGAGAGGGTAAAACAGCATTTCTTTGCCTCTGGCCTCATTCCCAGCCTCGCACCTAAGGAATAGCTGCTGGCCCTGCCCCAATCCCATCCTGGTGTTTGGATCATGCTGCTGTCAGCCAGGTCCTTTGGCACAGGATTACTGAATATGTTTCCACCTTCTTCTGGCAGGATTCCTTTCAATGAAGATCCCAATCCCAATACATATTCATCAGGACCCTCCACCCCTCTGAAAAACCAAACCTATTCCTTTTCACCTTCCAAGTCCTACAGTCGACAGTCCTCTTCTTCTGACACAGATTTGAGTTTGACACCCAAAACTGGTAAGGCACTTCCACCCACTTTTTGTTTAAGTTGTGTTTCTCTTTTTATATTTTCATTCAACCCCTTTTTTGCTTTTTGGCATTTAAGTTATCAAAATGATGTGAAAATTGGAGACCTCACTCAGCACACCTCAAGCTCAAAAGGGTTTCTGCAGGGTCAAAATGTCAATCCTGCCTGTATTTCCACTGTCCTGCATAACATGAAAATTACTTTTGTACCACAACTCTATTGAAGTCAAAATAAAACATCTCAGAGCATTAAGGGAGTCCTAAGTAATTGCCTTTTTCTTATTTCCTCCATTTCATATCACAGATCATAGGAGTGTATTTCTCACCACAACATGTTAAGGATAATGTTACTAAAACTATGTAGCCTTCAAGCCTACTGTGTTGTGCCCCAAGTTTACTCCATACATTTATCTAATTTTGAACTCCCTTTTGCAAATTCAAGACTAAAAATGTAACAGCCACTGGCTTTTTATTCTCTTGGTATATGGAAGTAGCTTTACATTCACAGTATACACTTAACAGTAACTTAAATTACATTAGGAGTAATCCAACCATCTTCAAAAAGCATTTTTCTTTCTCCATTGCTTGATCATAATTTTTTCAACTTGTTTTTTCCTCCCTCCTCATTTTTTAGTCTGTGGTTAGAATCATGTCAGTAATAATGTCAGCACAACTCAAAGAATTATTGTATGTTTACTTTTCATATATGACCAATGCTGTGAATTTTGCTACCATAGGGCAGAGTATTTTGTAGAATTGTTTATAGAAATGTGGTTAGTTTTTAAATTATGTTTAAATTGTGGTATTTGAAGCTCAGAACATTCTTAGCTCCATCTAATTAGACCATTTTTAAGTATATTAAAGTAGCTGATTCAGCTTTACTTGATAGCACCCCTTTCAACAGTTTTTCCTAGCAGATAAATTGAATATTGCTTTCAAATGGAGTTGTATTAAATATTTCATGCAGTTTATTCCCTAGATGTGTTAAAAATATTCCCAATTAGGAAACTGTCTTTCTTATTCCTGTCTTCTCTCTCCCATTTTTAAAACAAACAGGCAAAAAACCCCCCACACTTTCTTTTTTTGTCATTTTTAAAGAATGCCTGTCCTGCGGGTAACCTACGGTGGTCACTCATTTAAAGGACTTACAGATAGAACTGGATGCTTATTACTTAGGAGCACCCCAAATTCATGTATTTGGTTTACTGAATATTTGAAAACCTGTTTCTTTTGATCAGATTTTCCATGGTAAAGATCATGTCATGTAAAGGATTTAAATGTGACATAGGTGGTCATCTTTACAGATGGAAGTGTTGTGAGTTTAGGCATGTGGCAACTCACTGTCAATGTGTTAAGATTTTAAAGAGCAGCCTTTTATATATCTCCTGGCAATATTAGGTAGGTGGATAAACCCTGTTGTCTTAATCAGTTCCTTCAGAACTGAAACAGATTATGTAATTGGTGCCTCTTATTTTTAGGAATTTTTCAAGTATGTAAAGATATTTTTTAGCTGTCTTTCTAGTATTAAAGCAAACTGTGGGTATAGTTTTGCTTATTAGCACTGTCTTTTTGGCAGCTTTTAACTCTGCTACTGAAACTTGTCCAAAGAGGATTTGCTAGTTACATTTAAAAATTCTGTGTCTTGTTATGCCAAACTCAATTTTGAATCTTAATGGATTAAAAGGACAATATCTCATGAGTCATTTGTTTTACTTCTACCCAAAATTTGATGATATGCAGAAAATACCAAATTCAATATGTTGTTCTTAACAATTACTGTGTATGTTTAGACCTCTTTTCATTTCCCAAGGCTGTTACCAAATTCAGAGATCTCAGTGTGTGTTGATGGTCTCAGTAGTTTAACAAAGTTAAAGAAAAGCAGACTTCTCATGTGACACATCAATCATTACCAAATTCGAGGTGCCCGTTACTCAGATTGGCTGATGTGACAAAAGAAGTATTTTCTGCTATTTCTGCAGTATATTATATTCTTTATTTCTCAGTCAGGTAGTAGTGTGCTGACATGTCTGAGATGGAGGTTAACTTGGAGAAACAGTGCAGATGCCACAATTTCCCAGTATGAGTAACAGAACACTGGAGATTGAAAGTTGGATCTGCTTAAGCATCTAATTTTCAATAGCTCCAAATTTAGAGAATATTACCTTGATGTCTTCTGTGAAATACAGTTGTGCTTGTGTTATCCATTCTGGTCTATAAATACATTTGCTGAGTTTGGGGTTGAAGTTCCAGTTCTGGGAGTAGGGATATATTTTATGAACAGAATCAGGCTGACAAAAAGCATGATGTCTTTTAATTAGATAATACATTCTAATGTGCCATAGCATATGTTTGGAGGAAATGGAGAAAGTGGGAACTCCTTTTCTTGGTGGGAACTTAAAATTCTACAAGATCTATTACTCTAGAAAATCGTAAAACAAATCCATGACCTCTTTGGAAAATAGCCTTTTCTACTGAGATAATGAAAGTAATCAGATTAAGTGTGTGCAAAGACTCTTTTGTTTGGGTTTTACTCCATACTATTTGCTATCCAATTTTGTTTGCCATTTAAAATGTTAAATTACCATGCCTCTAAAAAATTAATTTCAAAATAAAGTTAATCAAGTCATAATTTTTAAAAACATGCTTCTCATGCACGTTGTGGATGCTGTATTGTCACTCCATTTCTTTGTATGTCGAGAAATACTTTGCAGTAAGTGTTGATTCATTTAGAGAAAACAAAAACAGAAATGCTTCATTTTGATTTCTTTTGTCCGTTTCTTTAGTCATCTTCTGAATCTACATCTTTGTCTCTATTACTTTCCTCCACAGCACCTTCCCCACAGGGACCTAGGATTTTCCTGTTTCCCAGCTCCCCTACACTCTCTTGTGATTCCCCACATCTTAAAAAGTCCTGTCTCCTCCTCTCGGGGTCTAGCATTAAACCTCTACACTCTAGCCATGTCAGCCCAGTTGTTCTGAGGAAAAGTGTTTCTTTCACTGAAGAGCTGCTTCTGGCTGCTTCTGGTAGGATCTATCTATTATGGCCTTTTAAACAAACTTTTAAGGAAATGTTGTTATTTTATTAACACACAGATGCTTCTATAACCCTGGGTTTGCTCAGTTAGCCTCTGAAAACTGCTGGCTACATGACTATTCATTCCATCTCTCACCTCTGCCCCCAGAAGCTTGAAACACCTTCAGAACTTCTTAGAGGATTTGAAACAATGTCATTTATGCTACAGAATTTCTTCTTTACCCTTGAAAAATATCCTTTGGTAAATGGACTGAAATAATTTACTTTATTTGTAATCACACACATTCTCTTCACTTTGTTGTTCCTGCATTTTGCATGGAGCAAATGCTCGTTGCACTTGCTCGTGAATTCATTCATAATTTGCTGAAATAATGGTTATCAGATGCTACCAACTCTGCTTTTTAATTTAAACTTTTAAACAAAGCCCATGGTTTTTTTTTTTATTTTTACTGCCCACTTTTTCATTTCACTGACATGGATTATTTTCATAGATTTCAATTAAATCGTTGATATTACTGCGCTTTTTTTGTAGAAACTCTTTTGGTTAGTTTGTATTTTTTGAGTTTGTTTCATGTGTAGTATTTATGCTATGTTTGTCTGTATTTAATATTGTATAGTCCCTGACAGTGATGTTTAGAATCAATGCTAAATAGTAAAAGCAATTTAATCTTGTTTGATGGGACTATACAGATACTAATATTTTTGTTTCCTTATCCAAGAACAGCTAAAAATACTTGTTGAAAATTGTAGTGGTTCTATATCTAATTACATGGTAATGGTAGCTTAGTAACTCTTGATAATGAATGAATGAATTTAGGAATGAATTTACATACATTATTAAGTCTGGTATTATTTCTAGATCTCCCAGTCTTTGGTTAAAACAAATAACTGGACTTTGATCTGTATTTACAGTCTTGTTCATCTTTATCAGATGTTTGATCAGAAGAAAAAGGAAAGTAGCAAGGAATTACTATGTTGAATTAGTTACAAATTCTGGAAAAGAAAATCTTGGCTTCATTTCTAATTGTTTGCACTGTGGTGTTTGTATTTCATCCTGCTCCTGACACCTTTTTGTTCTTTATGCTCTGCTTTCCTCTACTACTTAGGGGCTTATTTTTGCTTTCTCATGTTAGCCCTAATGGCTTTAGTTATAAGGAACAGCAATAATAATGTGCTTTTAGGCATGACATATTAGCAAGAAAATCTGATTCACTAGCATTGTGTTTACTTTAGAAAAAAACACAATCTTGGTATGTGTTTACTTCAGTGATTTTTAACCACAGAGCCCATAATTTACTGTCAGACACATAACCTGCATCTCAGCACGCTCTGTTAAGGGGACACATCCTTGACAGCAAATAATTCAACAGCAGAGATATTAGGGAATCTGATAAACCTTCTCTGCACAAAATCTCCTGTGGTTAGGGGGTAAGGCTGGAGGTAAAAATCTGAAAGAAGGAAAAAGAGAAAAATTGGAGTTTATCTCATGTTCCTTTACAGATACTCAGCAGGTTATGTGTGTGCAAATATAGTAATCAAGTAAGTGTAGTTTTAAATGCTAAACAGTAGTAGCCCTTAGCTTATTTGAATGACTCAAATGAGTATTTCATAGTGTAAAATAATTTTTAATTTTTTTCAGAGTTTATATTTCAAGTCAAAGGATATGCATTGCCTTTGTACTTTTCTTCTTTTTCCTAATCGTGCATTATGTAACTGCTGCTATAATTACGTGTAAAGTCTCCTACTAGTACTTAGGAAAGGTGGTTTAGTTACCTGAAACTCTCTGAAAAAGAGATTTTTATTAATTCTATTAAATAAGAATATTGCAATAATATTAGTGAGAGATACACAACTATAGAGTGGTCTGACAGAGAGACTCTTTTTGATAAGGACAGATCTGCTTACGTAAAAACTTTATGTGAAAAGTAGATCTATACTTAAATGATGGGCAAAAAGCCATAACAAGAAAATTAAAGAAGTTAAATGTCATAGGACTGAATTTTAAACTCACATCTTTAAGTTTTTATATTTAAGTTGATTTTAATTCAGGTTGACAGCAGGAAAAAATCTTAGATCAGGGGGGTTTGTCCAGCTACTCTAAAATCATTGCTAGTCATGTGAAAAGGAAAACCTAGAAAAACCCCTCAAACCAAATATAAATTTTGATGCCTTTTTTTTTTCTTAGAAGTTAAAATTATGGGGATAATTTGACTGTTTTCAATGACTTATTTGTATCTGTTTTGAAATCACCCTTTGATTACAAATTATAATATATGTTTCTTTAAATGTCATTTGTACTGATACTCTTCAGGAATGGGCAGTGGGAGTGCTGGAAAAGAAGGGGGGCCATTTAAAACTCTTTTAAGACAACAGACTCAGTCAGCTCTGGAACAAAGGGTAAGGCATTTTATACTTCCATTTCTGGTCTACTGAAGTGAAATTTTTTCTTGTAGTAAGTTAAATGTTTGCTGTTACTTTCTGTTTGAAAACGTGCAATTTTAGGTCTGAATGTACTAGAAGTGTAGACTATTTAACAGCCCTTTTATACACAAATTATTTAAATATTAATGTATTATTAAAGCATTGGGAAAAGTGGAGCAATTAACTGTGCACAAGACTCAAGTAATTCCAGTGGCATTAAGAAGTTACAGGAGAAATTACTGTTGTATGGTCTCTGTAAGGTGCTGGTGCATGTTAAGTTTAATATTTTGAGTAAACACACGATGCTAAAGTTTTTACAGAAGCCAAATTCAGAAACACTGGCATAGCTCTAAACAAGCTGAAAATCCTATTTGGAGCTGGGAAAAGTTTCAGGTTTTGGGAATTGAGTTGATATCTTGCACCTCATTTCATGGAGTTGAAGGTAGCCTTTAATTGGGACCTTGAACCTGAACTGCTTGCCAAGCAGGAAAAAAAAATTATAGATTTAAACTTTTCCTCTATAGGACTAAAAATATCTTCTGTCATTATACTGAATAGACTATATGATGAAAATAGTGTTTTTAATTAATTGTTTACATTTGGAATGAGTAATTGCAACTGTTTAAAATAAACTATTTACTGCTTTGACCAAAATGCTGATAATGAGGTGTCTTGAAGGAAGAAATGTGAGTATATTCCTACTCATATATAAATTTAATTGCAATTTCTGACTACCTAAACTAATGACATTGGAGCATATATGTTAGTTGGGGAGAAAAAAAAAATCACTTGCATCTGTGAAATATAAGTGCCCAGCTGCTATTTTGAGTAAGTGGATGATTCTCTTCTCATTTCTTGTGTTATCCATGGCTAAGGGAGGATCGCCCCATAGGTTCTGTAGAAGGCGGGTATGTTGAAAAACACTGTGTGACTCTTTCTAGCCCTTTCTTCTTCTATTGGGGATTTTAAAAGCATTATATGAAATACTTCTTTTTTTTTTTTTTTTTTTGGTGAGGCTTTGCAGATTTCTTTGCAGTTTTGTTTATGCAGAATTATTTTAATTTGTTGTTTTTGAGAGTATTTTTTAGATCGGCGTGTTTTGCATGTTGATACATTTCAATTAAAATTTTAGTTTAGGTATGAATATAAATTCATGGCTTTTTGCTTTCAGTTTTTTAATTTGGCTGAAGGAATGCTTTAAAACGAGCCTTTTTTTCTGTTTATCTTTGATTTTGCTAGCATTTCAGACATTTCTGGCTGATCTTTTTATTTCCTTAGGAAGCTTTTTAAAGACAATAAAAAAGTAAATTAAGAGCCCTTAATGTATTTTTAGAGCTTGAATTATTTACACATTATTTTGATAAGGTCTGTGTATTGTCTAGTAGAAAAAAAACAATTGTAAAATCAGATGGAGACATGTTGAGTCTGTTATGCTGAAGATTATGAGGTATCAGCAAGGCATATGGACAGTTAATTGATAAAAAATATGTTCATTCTGTCTTCTGAAAATTTCATGTTGGATGTGTTTTTGCTGTGGTGTAACCTCTTTTGGTTACCTTTAAGTGGAGTTAACTAGAATGAATAACATCTCTAAGTTATTTTGTCTGTTTTAATATTACACACATAAACAGTGCACTCTACTTGTCTGGATTACTTAAGATAGCAAGTATTTGGGAAAACCAGAGATAAATTCAGTATATATGATCTAGTTTCACATGTATTAGATACATCATAGAATCCCAGAATACTTTGAGTTTAAGGGACCTTAATGATCCTCTTATTCCAACCATCCTGCCATGGGCAGGGACACATTCCACAAGACCAGGTTGCTCAAATGGTTCTTTTGAGCCTTAGATTTTTTGGGTATATGGTAATGCTAAGGTACCTGCATGCCTCAACAGTTGTTTTTTTTTAACCAAATGTAGTTTTGGTGTATTACTTAAATAACCCTAACTGCAAACTGAACAGAGTTTGTTAGAAGGGTAATATTCCTCAATTTCTTCCCTGAAAATAAACCTGTAGAAAATACAGCTGTGGAAAGCTCATGTACATGTTTCATTGTACATTAATAACTGCTAGCAATTCCCTGGACATCTGTAGAGAGCAAGAGTAACTAACTAGCACAGCTGTCTTTCTGTATATTTTTAACTAAAAAAATACATGCTGTGTTTTCATCAGTAGGAAATTTTGAGGTTATCTTACTCCTTAAAAATTAACCTATGTTTTTGTAGAAATGGTCGAAAGTTGCTCTCGGTGGTATTCCGTGTCTCTCGCTTCCACTTGGACAAATTCTGTTTTCTTCCTGGTTTCATATTCTGCAAGTGCTTGAAAGATCTTTCCTGCTGCCTTTTCAAAATGGGGATCTGTTGGCCTTCATCTCTGAAGGGCTCTGCAGGAAATCTGTTGTGTTAGAGTGCAGTTCTCTGGGAGATTTGTTGTTGGAGATCCTGACTTAAGCATCTTTCCTTTCCAGTGACTTCTTATCCACCCATCCCCTCAGTTCAGATCAAGAAAAACTGTAAGGTTTTTCTTAGGTTTGACCACCTTGTGAGATAGCACAGTAAATGTGCTTAGAATAAAAATAATTAACCAGGAAATGAGCAATATCTTAATGTAGACCAGTTCCCTGCTCTGGTTTAGCCCCAAATGCTCTGTGAGCATTACCTGAGGGAGTGGTTCAATGGTGGGAAGGAGTGAGTGGCTGGAAGGGAATCAGAGAGCTGGCACTTACACCTAAGGACATTGTCCCATGTCCTGCCTCATTGTTTTGTGTGTCTTTGAATGAAATGTACTTTAAACAGAAGAGCACTAGCAATACATGTATATGTATACACATTTTTAAACATTGTATTATTTGAGGATTTGATTGTAACCTTATCAGACTTCCCCCAAACACCAACTATAAAATCTCTGTGTAGTTGTGAGGATTAAAAGTGACAGTTCTTTCATGGTCCATGCAATCAATGACTGTGAAGCGGAATAGTGACTTAATTAGTAGTGGTAAAATGATTGACCATCTTCAGTTGCAGCTTGGAAATCATCCTGGTTTGTCATATACTGAAATACTTTGTGGTTGCATCACCCTCATGTAAAGGAGTCCTTTGCAAATTGCAGTAATAGAGGGGATTTATAATATGGGAACTACATCTGGTTTTCCCTGAAATCTCTTGTTTTCCCTGAAATAACTGTAGATTTATAATTTTGAACTATTACAGTTTACAACCTGTAACTGAGGCTGGAACTTGTATCTGAGTAATATAATAATAAAATTTAAAAAAACTCTAAATGAGAATAAAAAAGAAAAAAGTCTTCATATGAAGTGATGGAGTTCCATCTGTGTCAGATGAATGAGATGGTCAACAGAATTTTGTCAGAATGGTTCAGTGAGTCTGTTACCCAGATTTGTCTGTGGCTCAAGTTAACTGATAGAACACCTGATTTTATCATGTATCAGGCTTGGGAGTATTAATATATTTATTGAGATAAAACCATGTTATTATTTGAGGTTTTACTCCTGGTTTTTAGAGTAGGGAATCAGGCAAACTGGAAGTCTGAACATGTTAAAATTACTTGCAGTACACAGCCTTATGGAAAGGAACAGAAAGTGGGAAAACTTCTGAATTTCCATGAGCATGGAGTATTGTTTACTTTGTTCACTCCATACTGCTTCAGCACAGTGTAAATGTGAGTGTGTGCATATAGAAAATGTAAATGTAGTAGAGGCTCAATGGAATTTAATATAGGTGGCACATTCAGAAAATTTCTTTATTAATTTCTGCAGTCCTGGGAAAGCAAGTATTTTGATTGTTCTGATAACTTGCAAAGCACTTTGCAATCTGTTAGAACCTTCTGGGGGAATCTTTACTGTATCCTCTAGAATCCCTCACTGCTCCTGAAGATCCATCAGTGAAGCAGGTTTGCAGAATCCTGGGGTGAAATCTTCCTACTCTTTAATTGCACCATAAGGCAAAACTGCAGAGTTTGGGGTTTGGGGTTGTTTTTCTTCTGGTTATTGATACTATGGTTGCTGATTTCAAAGTTTGTCTCTTAATTTTGAAAGCCTAAGCCAAATGAAAACCCAGAAAACTTGGAAGTTTGTAGGACCTTTTAAAAGTTCCTACAACTTTTAAGAGTTCCTATAACAAGGGTGGTAAGAATCTTGGAGTATTAATTTGTAAACCTACATTGGGCTTTAGTTTAAGATGACTTTTCATGCCATGTATTGCTGGAAGAACCTGATCCTCGCTGAATCTGCAGCATGTGTGCTGTTCAGGTAGAAGCTCACTTGAATTGTGCTGTTTCTAAGTATGTGAGAAAGAATCTATCCTGTACTTTCTCTCATATAAAAATACGGTGTTTATTTGTTCCATTTAATCAGTTAAAATTTTACAAAACATGATTGCATGATTTTTTTCTTCCTTTTTTTTTTATTTTTTTGCTTTCTGCATTTAGAACTGCTGAACATGAATTATTGCCTTTCCCCCATAAGTGTGCTGTTATGTATATATTAGACATATCACAGAATGTTTCTGGAGAAACTAAAATCTAAGCTTGGGCTCCACTTCTTTGGATATGACTTTTATTTCATCATATGTGTCTTGAAAAATTGCTGTTATTACTTACTTTGCCTCTTTTATGAATTAAAAGCTGGAGTAGTTGCTGAAACTTTACTCCTCATTTTACTTATGAACTGGAAGGGGATTACCTTACATGTGAATCTCTTGAGAACTTACAGTTGTGTTTCAAGATCTATGTTTTATTTTAAAAGATAGATATTTACTTGTTACATTTAGAGCTTATGAGCAGAGCAGTCCTTTGGTATTTTTTAGATATGTTTTCCTGTAATAAGTCATTCCTCATTCTTGCAAGACTACAGTTTGTTTCACCCTGTGCTTCAGAATCAAACTGCAGTCAGTTCTAACAAGAACACCTAAAAATGGAGAAAAACGTTTATTTTTTTATCAGCTAATGAAAGAAGAATTCTGGTGATTAGCAGGTAAAAGTAGGTCAGTAGAGGTTTTGTTAACCTCTAAATATGTAAAGTCTTGATTATTTATCCCTGAGAAACAACTCTGTGGGGGAAAAGTATCCTTTCACTGTGTAAAACCTCTGCTTTTCTGATACAATGGGTCCACGAGGACACAAGCCTGAAGGACACCTCTGGCCCAGTGTAACTGCTTTGCTTGTATTCCAGGGAAGTGATCAGTTCATTGCATGTTAACTGGCACCCAGTGGTTGGTAAGCAGTCACTTACTGTGTGTTTTTGATCACAACAGGAATTCCCATTTTTTACCTTGACGACCTTCCCACCAGGCTTTCTTGTCCACGTTGGGGGTGTTGTCAGTGCTCGCTCAGTGAAGCTCCTGGATCGCATCCACAATCCTGGTAGGTCAGCATAGGAATGACTTCCTTGCACAAGGGCTGTCATCTAACCTTTGTAACATATCAGTGCTTGGATAGGTACAGATCTATTCCAACAATGGGTATCAAAAGCAATGTGTTTCAGATAATCGTTTAAGCTTGAAAAACGAGGTACTCAAAGGTTACGTATTTAGTGAGAAACATTGCAGCAAATTAAAGTAGCAATAAAAATATTTTGAATCAGTAACTTTGCACTAAAAACTTGCTTTGCATTATTGAGGGGTTAATTAATTTTTTTGCCACTTTTAATCGCAAAAACTTGATGCAAGTTTTCCGTTCAAACAAAAATGAGATTGAAATGCTTGATCTTAACTCTGAATGTTTTCCCATTTTCAGCTCCTTGAAATCCTTAAGGACTAACGGCTACAGTTTAGCTCCCAATGTGGTTTTTAACCTTTACAGCTTTGTTTCTGTTCTTAAAAACCTTTACTGAACTGTACTTCAAGATTTTTAATTATTATTTTCCTGGGAACCTCAGTATGAGAACATGTGTGTTTTGCATGTCCTAGCTCTAATGTTAGAACTGAGTGACTTCTGACTCTGAAGACTTGCTTGGTTTAGTCACTGAGACCAGATAAGGAATGCTTTGCAAAAAGTTGGGGTTGACAGTGCACTTAAAAATGCAGAGGAGAGTAAAAATAGCACCTGTAGTGGTTTTACATGCACTAGTCAGGAGTAATAAAAGGAAGTTTATGCAAATGCATGCTTAAAAACAAGTACAAAAACCAAATCTTTTCCTTTTCTTCCTCTGGGCCAAGGCAAGCAATTCTCCAGGCAGGTAGATCATATTGTTGCTGATCTAAAGGTTCAGTAAACTGGCAACATGAAATTAAATCCAAGACTTAATTTGGATTCAATCCTCCTACTTTAAGGGATTTTTTTCAAGGATATTAGTACACAATGTTGCTCTTTTCCTATTCTAAGATCTATTTACACAGTGAAGAGAAGATTAAATGTGTCAAAGTATAATTAATATGTGAGTCTTTCTTTGCCACAAAGCTATTTTAAGATTCTGTATTTTCAACAGATTTCTGATACAGGTCTCTTATGTGCAAAATTTACTGTGTGATAGATGTAAGACACAATGGAAAAAAAATCAATTTTGCTCAGAAGTTTTAAAGACTAATTTCTTGCATTATGCACTCCATTTTTACCAGCTGACTGGAAGCCATGTAAGACATAAGGCAAGACAGAGATGTGTGTTTGCACAGCTGCAGTGTTTCTGTGAGACTTGCAGATTGCTCCTGACAAGTGAATGTAAAATGCATGATCCTTGGAACTCATTATTGCAAAATAGTGGGAACAAAAGGGGGAATGAAGGCACGTGGCTGTGGGAGGGAAGGTGGAGAAGTAGTAAAAATTATGATGTAGATATGAACATGAAGCATTTGAGTCAAATAAGTTTGTAAAATATTAAAGGAAGCAAATAAACTGGCAAATTAATAAATCAGGAAAGCATGGAAGAGGAGAGAACATTTGAAGGTGGATTGAGAACATTTGAAGGTGGATTAAGAACTTGCCAGTAAGACAAAATTGCCATATTCTGTCCACTGTGGTCACCTAGTGCCAGATTGCTATAGCATGCTCCTTTTTCCCTTTCTATTTCAGCCTCTTATTAACTCTGCTGTCTGTGTCTTTCCAGTTCCTGTGGAGTGGTGTTGTCAATTGTGTTCTTGTTGGTAGTTTTTTTTTTTTCACTATTCTGCTTCTATAACTGATCTACTAATTTGCTGTTTTGAACTCAGCCTTTGTCGGAATTATGGGTAACACAAGATCATACAAACTGCTAGACTGGAATAGTTTCAATTCAGGTATTTTATTAGTCATTCAGTACTACATATGCTGACAGAAATTATGGCAGCTCAGTGAAGTTACTAGAAATGCTCTAGGATATTTAGGTTTTAAATGCTTCAAATTTAAATCTATTGAATCATCAAATGCCTCAATGTCATGCTTTTTTCATGTTGTTAAAGACTTTCTTTAAAATTACAAACCATTGTTTTAGGATAAAATAGTATTGCTAAGAATAATTTAATATCAATCTGGAAAGCTGAATGTTCAGATTTATATTTAGTAGTCACTTTCAGCTCAGCATCTGTGAAGGAAGTAATTTAGGGAAAGAGAATGGATTCTTCCTTACACAGCTGGGATCATGTCAGGTCTGATTTTGGTTTTTTTTTTGTTTGATTTGGGGTTTTATGTAGTGGAGTTTTGGGGGGGGGGGGGGTTTGCCTGTTGGTTTGATTTGGGAGGACTGTTGGTTAGTTTTGTTTTGCATGGGATTGCACTTTCTTCAACAAAGGCTTTCCTCCTGTTAATTTCAGGAAATCAATGAATGTGTTTGTTCTTATTAATAGCTCTGAAATAACAGATGTATCATAGATAATAATAGATACAAAAATTGTCCAAGAAAAATAGAGAAATATCAGTTTAAAGAGAAGGGTATTATGTAGCCCAGGATTTGTTGGTTCATAAATTTTGTATTGTAAAATACAGCCACTTTCAGGACTTAAAACATAATTATTTGAACTTTTTAATCACTTCATTACTTAGCTTGAAAAAAGCCCCAATATTCTTATGTTTTTATGCAGTTTTAGTAGTCAAAGTGTGTGACTTCCTTATATAGCTGTGGAACGAATAGATGAGTTGCTGCAGTCTAGATGAAATAAAGACTTCTCTCTCTCATGTTTTCCCTCTGGAAAGATAACATGCTGTGGAAGAGAGACAGGCACAACTCCTCTACATATAACATCCAAGCCAGTAGACCATGTCAAACTTTGATGTTTTTAAAACTGGCACAATTAAAAGGTGCAAAGCTGCCCTCTGAGGGCTTGTTTCCCCCAGATACCTTCCTTCTTGATAATTCACTGTTGCCATGCAGCTCTGTGTCATGCTCTGAGATTCAGTTTAAATGTACAGTTATTAAAAACCAGACATTTTTCATTCTGCACGTCGTTCAAAAGTAGGGAGAGCCTAAAACTATTGGCTCATTTTTATTGCTCTTTGTTACAGTATGCATCATTTAATATTATGATTATGAGCTTTTCTGATTTTGTTGATTTTCTAAAATGATAATCTTTCAGAATTAACTTTCAGTATGAAAAGGGTATTTTAAAATTCTCAGGTCTGTGACTGGTATAGCATAGTTTGCTATACCAGGGTGTTAAAAATGTGTTGGAATTTTTGTATATTGTGTGTGACCCTGAAAAGTTGGAATTCATTGTTGCTTCCTCCAGTTTGTTTAGTAGGATGTTTTTATTGAAAGAATTTTATTTAGAATAATGGAGTAAATGAGTTTGTGTACAGACACTAAACATGCCTTGAACTAGGCTAGAAAGTGATCCACAATGCAAGATTAGGAAGCTAAGCTAAGGAATTCAGTTCTTGACAGAATATCCAAAACTGTCTAAATTTTTTAGAGATTCTAGGAAAATGAATGTGCATATATATATATGTATATAAAACATTTTACCCAGAGGTGCTTGTTACCTGAAAGTGTTGGTTGGAGTAGAGAGGTCTAAACCAAACAGTACCTGTAGAGTTAATACCTCCTGAAGAACTGTGTTTCTGTAGCCTTGATGTGTCAGTGGGTCTGTAGGAAGAGCTGGTTAATCCTACTGGTTTGGGACTGAGCAGGTTACATTCATATTCCTGGAAGTATTGGATTTTTGCAGTGCTGGGTGTGCTGCTGGACAGAGAATGTAATCACAACCATAAGTGGGCTAAAATGATTTTCCTTTTGGAAAATGTTCAGGCTTCATTTCAGCTTGTTTAGTAACCTGTGTAGCACAGAATGATATTTTTTTTTCCTTGCCAGTGGTTTAATTGTGTGTAAGGTCCAACAGGAGCATCCAGTGTTAGGGAAACATCAGAGATTTGAAGGTGCTTGAAAATCAAATGTGGAAGTAAAAACTATTTCATGAATGGAAAAGAACGTGCTTAAATATCTGGGAAGTTCATATAGTTCAATGAAGAATTGTTTAAATGTTTGTAAAATATGAAAAGATGAATATGAAGATGAATTTGCAAAATACAAGTAGGGAGTTGAGCAAAAATTCATAGAAAAGAAGGCACATAATACAGTGCAAGATACCCTCTGGTGCTGTCTCTGAGAAAGAATGGAAAATCAGTATAAAAACATACAAGGAATCCTCAATCCAAAAGACTGGATCTTTGTTAAAGGTTTGGCACTGAGGTTAAAGGTAGGCAGCAGAAAGGTAGGCAGTGCAAGAACTTGTTGAATAGAGGCTGTTTTTCCATATGGCTGTTTCATAGCACCAACATATCTTTTCTCACATAATTAAATTTTAAACTCCCCATTCAGGAGTCTCCTCCAGCAGTGCATCTTCAGCTCCAGTAGTCAGAAATATGGAAAAAGAAAAGATTGTTAAAGACTTCCTAAGCCTCTCCTGAATTCCTTGTGCAATCCAGTCTTGCTGTTGGAGTGTGAAATTCTCCAGAGTTAGTTTTGCATAGGAGAAAATGCAAGAGGAAAGTTTGGCTGTGTTTTGTTTCTGTAACTGAATGTTCTTCTTCCACAGAAATGCAAACAGAGAATGTGCAAATTGCATTTCAAGCTGCTTTCTGGGGTGTAAGTGTGGCCCATTTGTAGGAACACAGTAGGATATATCAAATGTTCCTGTTGGCGTGTGATGTGGTTATCCTTCAGAACAGGTAGTAAAAACCCCAACATTTTAAGGTTGACCTCTTGCCTTTTCTTGGAGAATTTCCAGGTTGACTTCTTGTCCACCAGTGTGTGTTGAATGAAAATGGGAAGTTAAGGCAGTTGTCAGAGGCTTTTTCTGAAAAGAGTGAGGAGTGTGATGTTCTCCAGTAATAATTTACTCCAGTTTTCTCAGAGGACTGAATGTTCCTAAGTCATTTCAATGGTTAAGGTGAATGGTGTTTGAATATTATTTCTGGAAGCAGATACACCGTTATGTTAATGAAATAATTTTTCATTGGGACTGTGCTTTTTTTTTCTTTTTTTCTTTTTTTTTTCCTTTTTTTTTTTTTTTGAGTTCTAAGTAGATATTTATGTAACTGAAGAAAGAGTGGTCACTGTCACTGAGCACAGAATTGTATTCACGTGTTCTGTTAGATATTCATAAATAAACTTGGCATTTAAAATCTTTATTTCGAATTCTTTGCCCATCTAAGTAATGCTATTTAATCTGTTCATACTGCTTTAAAACTGTCCCTAAATTCTGGCTAATGGTGATAAAGCCTATATCAACTTATCCTTTCACAAGTGCTCCAAAAAACCCTGTTGCTTATTGCACAACTGCACTCTGGTTTTGAATTGATAGGACACAAGAGAGAGAGCCTTAGTCTTGCAAAAATTGTATTTTTGCACGTAACTT
The DNA here is from genome assembly GCA_027886175.1 of Phylloscopus collybita. Taxonomy (NCBI): domain Eukaryota; kingdom Metazoa; phylum Chordata; class Aves; order Passeriformes; family Phylloscopidae; genus Phylloscopus; species Phylloscopus collybita. The sequence continues at coordinate 6,619,552 of JAJNNQ010000016.1, forward strand.
GTCCTAATTTCAAAATATGGGGCTTGACTGAAACTCTTGTCTTCATAAAATTTCCTTCATGGATTGCACTGAGTTTTTTCAGCCTTTTCATATTTGCTTCTGTGGTTACAAACATACAGTTGTGGAACTATTTGCCTGGCTGAAAATATATCATTGTTAGAAGAAAACCAGAATGATTCTGGTTGAATCAACACCTTCCTAACTGCTACATAATTACAGCTGAACATGGCCTTGTAAAAATGTCTCTAGAAGTTTCGTAGGAAAACAGCACAAGTTCTAGCTGACTGTAACAGGATTATAGGAATAACTGATAAATGTCACTGGATAATATGAGACACAAGAGATTTTTAATTTTTTTAAGTCTCCTTGGATCCAGAAATTAAAAGAGGCTTCTCTGCCTAGTTTGTCTTAAAAGAAAATAATCAGTTATGAGTGTATACAAATAATGCAGAGGTTCTGCATTCCTGAGGAGTGCAAACAAAGAATAGGAAATTCAGAGGCAGTGTCATTTCATACCAAATAATGCCATCCCTTTCCTGCAGAAAGATAAATGTGCAAACAGATAAAATGTGGCTTAGAAAGCCCTGTCCTGTTGCAGCATAGTGTCCCCAGCTTTGGGTAAGAGCCCCTTATTTTGTTGTAGTCATTTGAAGCTTTTCTTCGAAGATTGCTCATGTTTTAAAATAGGTTCTATTTATTGTGCCAGGGTGACAAAGCAAGAGAGACACAAAATAGAAGATGTAGTGTCTTTATTACCTGCTGAGTCACCATTCTAGGATGAATGACTGAAATAATCACTAAAAGCTGGAGTAACAAAGGCACATATTTATGCATGGAGCTGATTTTCCAGATGCAAATTTATTTCCTATATTTAATGTTTTCTGATTTCTGGGCAGTATTTTTAAGTTTTTCTAATTCTAAGTATGATGCCGTTTAAACCTTCATTTTTAAGTATTTTAAAGTGTTATTTAATAATTTAATTTTTAGTATATTCTGAATGTAATTTTTTTCTTCAAATGCCTTATATTTTGACATTATAGTTTTCATTTTATAAGTCGTATCACATGGTGGTTTCTTTTAGCTCTACACTAAATTATTACTGCTACTTGGACTTTATTGCAAAATATTTTTTTTTTTTTTTAGATTATACTTTTTTCAGCTTGTGCCCTTCCTATCAGACTTTTATCTACAATTAAAAGAAAAAAAATATAGCCACTGTTATGCCTGTATTAAGCCATAAGGGGAACAACCCTTCTGCTTCTCCATCTTGGAGTATATTTTGGGATTAAAGCTAACACTCCTCAACAGTGAGCTGCCAGTGAAAGGGATGATGTATGAACTTTTCTGTGTGGTTTCTCTTGGAGTCTTGGTGGTCAGGTGCAGCAGAAAACCACCCTGCACATGAAAGGGTTTGTGTTTAATCAGCCAGCCAGCCAATACCTCACCCTGTGAATGCAGTTTTAATCCTAAGTGTTCTTAAAATTGTCTCCTTAGTAATTGAACAGTTCCTTCAACTTTCAAGTCTTGTTTTGCTCATTCAGCAGTTTGGGCTTAAGAAGTGAGATGTGTGTTGCTCTCTGACTTCATCTGGCAGAAAAGCACTGGTTATCAATAATATTTTGCAGGCTGGATCTTTTATTTGGAGTTTAACTTTGTAAGAGTAAGTGTGCCTGTTCTCTTTGGCTGTAGTTACACTGTTTCCTGCTAGTTTAGTGTATCCTAGTTTTTCTTTGATATATCCCTATAATCTACTTCCTTCACTTTGTTACAGAAAGTTTTCATTTCTACATCTTTTAGTCTTAAAGGTGAATATAGGGAGTAGTATTTTTAAACAAGGACGGAGTGGCTTGGAAACCTTTTTGAAAGTTTTAGGTTAATCTGCTGTAGGTTTAGTTATTTACTACTTGAATTTTGTGTTAATCTTTACAGACCAGAGGATTTGTGTTTCTCTACAGTTATTTAGTTGTTAAATATTTTAGAAAATTGACAATGTCAATGTTTATGGGATAACCAGAAAGGATTAAACAAAACTTCAAGGTCCAGGGAAGGTTTTTATAAACATAAAAAAGGCTTCTGTTAAAAAAAAAACCAACCAGCCAAAACTACAGGAAAGTACCACACTCCTTTCTATGTAAGCTGTTGGTTTTTCGTTAAGAAGACACAAAAATAAGGGAATATTGAACATGTGGATAATGGCTTAGCCTAATGAAAGATTCCAAGATTGAATCTGAAAGAATATTATTGGCCTCCATTGCCACTTTTGAAGCAAGAGAACAATGAGTCATTTATAGATTGTGAAAATTTTCCTTTGATGATTGTCCTCCTCCTGTCAGAGAATTGTGTTATACATGTAAATATTTACCAATTTATACAATGTAAAAATTGGTTGGAATGAAACAGACAGTTCCTACTTTGGAGTCATTTCCTCAGGATGTCAAGGATTCAGCTTTAAGGATACAGCAACTCTTGGGTATGCACTGTGTCATCAAGAGGCCATTCTTCTTTATCTTCAGTTTTAAAAAATCTGTAGCATTTGGACTAGCAAAATGCAGCTTCTGGCTAAATCTTGAAAGAACCTGTACAAGTGAACCTCTAGCAAATAATTTGGCAAAGGTGTTGCTTTTTATGAATCAGAAAGTGATAGTGTCTAGGTGAAAGATTTATACAGGATATTATCCCATGGATAGCACAGCTCAACCTCATGTTTTAAAGGAGATGGGTGACTTGGTGGTGGATAGAACTCACTCAAAGAACATTCCAGGTGCAGAAGTGCTGTTTGTGTCTTACAAAACTGCTGAATAAAATCAGTTTGGAAAGTTTCAGTTGAAAGAGGTTTGAGTTGGCACGATTTTTATAGAACACTGTACTGTTGACAACATTGTTTCTCAAGTCCTCAACTATAGGAACAGTGTGCTTTGCTTCCACTTGGCTATAAATATCCTGCCAATTTGGAAACATTAATAAAGCGAGTTTGATATTCAGCCTTTGGCTTCCCACAAAGGGGGCATAATTAGCAGCGGAATTTCCTGCAAACTTTTCTGCTTAAAGTTGTAGAGAAACCTTGGTCCAAACTACTCGGAACATTTGCTAGAAAAGCTTGTGACTGAGTGCTCTGTATGCTTGCCTTTTTGCTTCCACCTAGAATCCAGGGCCATTACTTTCTGTAACCATTTCAGTGAGCTGCCATAGTTTTCAGTCTGTACTGTCACCTGATCCAAGCATGCGCCAAAATACCCACCGTTTCTGGCTCCTGTCTGCTGAATCTGCTTTGCAAACCCTTAGTTCTTAAGCTTTTGCCTTAGCAAAAAAAAAAAACCCAACAGGCACTCCCATGGAGTGTGCTGGACACATGCCATCCTGCTTCCCTAACTCCTCTAATTGTTTATGTAACTCCTTAGCTTTACTAAACTTGTAAATGCTACGACAGCATCCCCATGTGAAATTGTGTGGCTCATGTGTCAAAAAAAAGGCTGCTTGTGAAAATCTTTGTCGGAAGGATATGAATGCTACACATTGCACTGCATTCAGTGTGTTGTATCAACTTATTATTGCAATGTCATGGTGTTTGATTTTAATTGTAGACAATTTTTATTTTTTTTAAATATGCAAAGGTAAGTTCATATAAACTGAATGTATAGTATTTATATATAAACATAATAATTGTTATTTTTTGGCCTCTTTCTGGAACAAAAAATAGTCAAATATCTTAAGCAGAGGTTCCAGTCTTCCTTACAGTTGTTTATGCATGACTCTTATAGAAATATTTGTTCTTGTGCAATAAGAAGTTTTTAGATTCTTTGAAAGATATTGGGCTTGTTAATGCTGAAGACAATGGCTAGAAAATACTTCTTACTTCTAAAAAGCATGAAAATGATCCATTACATTTCTGTAGTTAATAGTTTTGTTAGTATGGATATTGAATAGATTCTTAGAATAAATGTTGTTTTAGCAAGACACAGTGTTGAGCAACTTCACAACAGCATGTGTTTGCCATAATGGTAAGGTGTTCTTGTAGATGTTAGATAAGAAAATTGTTAAGTCTCTTAATAATTCAACAATTTAAACTACAATTTTTTGTGGAGGAAAGCTAAATGTTTGCATAGAATTTGGGACCCGTCACTATTTCTACCTTTTATGTTCATTTTAGGATCCCTGTTTCCTTTCAACATCTCATTCCATTTCAGTTTTCACTCTGGCTTCATTCCTTTTCAATGTCATTCTTGTCTATCAATCTTACCTTTATTTCACAGCACTTTCTGTATTCATCCTCAGTCACTTCACCTGTTGCTAACTCTCAAATCCTCATCATGACTTCACATTTTCTTGCACTTTGACGTAGAAATGTCACTGGTGATAAGTAGAAGCAGTTTTTGTCACGTGGAACAAAGGTGTAAAAAGTTACGGTTTTGAAAATCTGGCACTTTTTTTTTGCCCAGAAAAAAAGGATATTTCTTCTTTGCAGGTGTTTTTCTGTGAAGTATAAAAAATTGTGTGGCTGTTCAGTCAATGTATATAACCAGCTGCCTGTGATCCAGTCTCACTGAGCAGGTGTTTTCTGCACGGTCAGAGAACCACTTTCACTGCTAAATTAGATTTTTCATCTATAATGAGAAACACATTGCTTATCAAAACAATCTCTGGCCCATGACTGAAGGGGGAAAGAGGAATTACTCCCATGATCCTTGACCATTTCACCAAAAAGAGTTAAGAGAGAACTTTCACAGAATGTGCTTTCACATCTTCTGTACACTCTGAATTTGTCAGGTGTTATAGCCTGGCCTTAGAATCCATTTCCAAAAATTCTCCCTCAATTCAGCTACTCCTCCCTACTGCTGTTGCCTGGTGGCAGCAGAAGCAGCCTCTGTCCAGAGGTGTCTGTGCAAAGAGAAGACATTTCCCACTTGTTGTGCCACAAATGGTTCTGAGAGCTGAGCAGGGGAGCTCCAACCCTATGTTCTGATGGATTATTTCTGTAGGAATCTCAGTTTCCAAAGCTGAGAAGAGCAGTTGCTTCAGGAATCTGAGTCAGGATTGCTGAGTATCATCTTAAGCATTTATTTTCCCAGTCAGTGAGAGGATTTGAACTGTTTTCACACACAGAGTGAAGTGCAGCACCTCAAGATTCTGCCAGTAATGCACTGAAACCTGCTCAAGTGAAGTTGGATATAACAAAACATGATTGATACAGTTCCTAGAAATCCCTCCTTTTGTGTTCTAAAGTGTGTATTTTTGTTGATTGCAGAGAACATTCCTAAGAACTCTCACTGTAAGGTTTTTTTCTGTTCAGTGTTCATTTCTTGAAGCAAAGGTTGAATAAATTTCAGTCTGAGCATCCAGGCTGCTGCTGGTCAGCATAATGCTGTGAGTTACACAAGCATTGCCATCTAAAGTTAGGTGTAATTGAATATACAGACCTCTGTGCTCTTCCTTTCAATTAGAAAATGATCATTAGTTCAGTTTAGAAAGATTAGAGCCTAGTTCTAAATGCAAAGTTGAGGTAAAGTCATGAATGAATACATCTTCTTTTACAATATTGAATACATCTTACTTTACAATATTTCTGTTCCAGTAACTTTTAAATTATGTGTATATCTGCATCTTGCATTTTTGTTTGTCATGTTGTCAGAGAACCGAGTGTATGATAATGTGGTTATCATACACTGTGTTGATAAATATTCCTGGTAGTACAAAATTGGTTCCAAATAAGTTTCAGGTTTTGACCTTGGTATTTAAGTAGGGAGAACTCAGTGGCCAGAAGTTTGTATCTGTGCTAAGTTCAGTAAATTCCAGGTTTTCCCTTTTTGTATCCACAATTAACACAGTTGCCATCTACATTTATTGGAACAGGTAAGTTTTGAGAGAAGAAACAGCTGACAGATTCTAAATTCAGTATTTGTTGGCTCCATATGTAAAAAGCTTTCAAAACCAGAGCTTTAGTGATGGGAACTAATTGCTGAGCAGTTAAAATAAATGTATTGCATGAGCTTATTCTAGCGGCACACTTTTTTGTATTTTTGTATCTTGTAGTTTTCAGGAAAAGCAGGCAGGATATATTTAACATAGAACCTTGAGGACAATAAAGGTAATTCAAATCCATTCATGGGCATGGAGGGAAGGTGCAGTTTAAAAGAAGTAGCACTGACAGCATACATCCTGTACTTTTTCATTGTGTAAATGTAGAAGTAGTTTCAGATCCCTATGGCTTCTCACAGTTAGAAGTGCCACAGAACTGTCTGTTTGATTAGTGACACGGTTTTGAACAAATATTTTTAAAATCTGGTTAACAGAGAGAGAACTGCTTCCAGAAGAAAAACAATTGAAGTTATTTCAAAGATATCAAGTGTACAGCAAAGTAAAATATTAGTTTACTACTACAAATACTGTTCCATTACTGTTAGTTTTTCAGCATTACAGAGTATCTGTGATGCTTTGTTGCAAGTTACTCACTGCTCTTGTGCTGTTGGAAAACTGGGAGTGTGGTTTGGAACTACAAATGGGTAGAGATTGGAAGAGTATCTACAGTTTTTTAGTGTTAACTGTCATATGGACAACGAGAAGAATGCAGTAATTTGTGAGAACCTGCTCACATGGGGGAGAAACAAGGTAATTAGTGAAAAAGTCCCATTAATGTTTCCTTGAATGCGATAAATAGGAAGGAAATAAAGTGTCCATATTCAAAACACTTGAATATGAAAAACTCAGCTTTTCAGATTAATTGCATGAAGCTTTGTGTTGGCATAGTACAGAATAGTGAACTGATTTATACTTTGTCTTTCAGATGAACCAGAGACACGAGATGCCTGGTGGGCAGAAATCAGACAAGAAATAAAATCCCATGCCAAGGCATTGGGTTGTCATGCTGTAGTGGGCTACAGTGAATCAACCAGCATTTGGTAAATCATGATGATGATTTGATTTTCAAAATGCCACAGAAAACGTTTTTCATCATCAGTGGATTAAAAGTTAACTGTTCCAGTACAGTTGTTGGTAGTATCTATTCTATAACTACTTTACAGAGTTTAAGTGAGATTATGAAATTTCAATATTAAGTGTTTTTTATGTATGCTTAGATCTGGGTTTTAAGTTTTTTCTAATGAATGTTACATTTTTTTTTTAAACTAAAGCCTACAGTTTACTTTGTAGTAAGAATATTAATTTATCCATGAAGTTTTCTAAACCTAATTGATCTAATAATTAAGACTGTTCCTAAAAGTATATGTATTAAAGTTTCATTATTGGATAACAACTGGCAGACCAGAAGTTAAATGGAAAGCTTCATATTTGAAGCCCAGAAAAAGCTCACCCTGGAGCCAGTTGTGTCTGATGATATTAAACAGAAAATTACTTTGGTTCACTGTTTTGAATTGGATTTGGGAAGTAATGAGCAAATTCAAACATCTGAATTTATTTTCTTTTCAAGTTGATTTTGCCTAAATGTTTTAAGGTAAAAGCACTAGTGATTTGCTTTTTTAAGGAGAGAAACTGGAAAAGGTTTGGTTTACCATATTTACCTCAATTATTCCATTACTGAGGGTTGAACACACCAAAATGAAGCATTTATTCCTTTGCTTGTCACTCTCCTTGTAAAAAGCATGAATAATTTGTATTATTTTTTCTACCTTAACTATAGAGAAAGAATGTACAGAACATAAGCAGGCAATCAGTTATTGGGTTATTTGATGCTTGCATTTCTGTAAAGCAATTTAATGTGGTAGTGTTTGATTATTGATAAAATATTTATTGGAATTCCCATACTTATTGCCAGTTCAGCTTTATTCCATGCTTAAAGCACAAGCCTGTGTGTGTAAGTACTGGTCTGCCAGGCATGTCATGTATGAAAAATTATTTTGGAAAGAGAAACAACAAATTAAAAAGACGTGTGTATCATTCTAGAAAATGAGGGAAAGATCTTCTCTATTTCTTCTCAATATATTATTTTATACTGAATACTAGAGGTTTGTTTCTTATTTAACAACTTGAGAATTATTAAAAGCTCTGTGGTCGTTCTGAGAGCTTTAACTCCTCTAAATCCTCTGAAGTATGGTTGGTTACTTTACATGCAAAATGTACCATTATTGTAGTTCTTCCTAGTAAAATTTTACTGTTTTGCCACTTTTTATCCTTCAAGAAGCACCCTTGCCATTGCTGGGTTGTAACTTCATTTTGAAAATTGAATTTTAGTAAGATGCTGGGGCTCTCGACTTCCCTTTTACTTCGGTAAAAAATTATGCCTTGTTTTTATTTAATGGTTGGTTTGCTGTATTTCTTTGCATCGTTAACCACAGAAGGGAAAACCATACTTAAACCTGGTTAGCCTTTCTGTTGATACATTTTCTGTAACATGAGACAAAGCCTCTTAAGTCTTTCTGCTCGACCCTTCTTCATCTTGTACTTGCTCAGTGGTTGTGGTTTAAATACCCAGAAGAGGATTGTTTGTGAGTTTTAATGGATAAAATTGCAAAAACTAGTGATGACGTTGAGCTTCATTGAGACTTGTACTAGCCTTTAAATCTGATAATTTGATATGAAAGCAGCACTAAGCAGTAGGAATTCACTCTGTTGTTGTTCTTTTCTCTTATAGTGAAGAGGTCTGTATTTTGTCCGCGTCTGGCACAGCGGCTGTACTGAACCCTAGGTTCCTTCAGGATGGCACCATGGAAGGCTGTTTGGAACAAAGGTTGTCATGGCAGCCTGGCTTCTTTTCCATAGGGTCAGAGAAGGGAGAGGTTGATTTTTTTCCTCAGAGCCAAGATAGTTCTTCTCTATTAGGGTAGGTTACAGTGTTACAGTGCAGGATGCGGGACCAACCACTTTACTGCTTTTCACTAACAACAACCACCACAGGAGTAATGGAGCTCTGCACCAATTTAGATACTCTGTTTTTATTTCTAACAGTCTCAATAAGGTAACACGTTTGACTACTAACACAGATCATAACTTTTCCTTCGCTGCTCTTCAGGTCTCTTTTCTCAGTTTTTTTTTTTTTTGTCACACAATAAAAAAAATGTTTGACAGATGTTTGATAACTTACATAAGCCAAAAGTGGCTGTAATGTGTGTATATATGCTCCATTAAATACTATTTATGTGGCGGGGGGATTAAATAACTTGGTTGTAAAACAAATACGATGCCAGACTTTTCCAAAATAGGTATGTGTTTGTATTGAAGTTGATGAACAAAATCGTGAAACTGAAGGCCAAACATGAAGTTTCCCTTTGTTTCTGCTCTTGCAAAGAAAGTTTGAAGAATGAGCATTGCCACAAAGTTATTTTGGGGGGAAAAAAAAGATTAATTAATGCATATTGGTAATTTATTACGTATTCATCAGGATAGTAATCAGATATTTCAAGGGATTATTATAGTTGTAAGCAAGGCTATTTATTACACTTTAGCACTTGCATTGCTTTTTCCATAATAAACCAGTCAATGTAATATTATTATTCTTTTACTCTGTTAGCAGAGGACCGTTGTCTTCTGGTGTAGACAGAGTTTTAAAAACTGTAGCCAAAACTAAAATACTTGTTTCTGTAGTCACTGTATGATGGAGAGAAAGAAATATCATGTTCATAATATAAAGAAAATAGTACTTTTATCAAAATATGTATTTTGGTGCTACTAAGAGTCTTGGCATAGATTAGAAGTGTCAGAGGGAGGTAGAACAGGTGAACAGACAAAGCTCATGCTCAACACAAAATATATTTGCCAGCCTTATGATAACTAATGTTCCAAATCTATCAGATTTGCTTAAGCACCTCTTCAAAATCACTGAGAAGATTTCTTTATGTGAAACAGAAGGAATTTGCAGTGATGCAGTTGGCCTGTGCTTTCCCTGTTCATATTTTTATAGTGGTCATTCCTGGGTATTGCTCATGGGGGAGAGAGACTGTGTGTTCTAAGCAAATAATGAATTTTACCTGATACCTTATCTTAGGAAATAATCTTGCTGTTCCTCTCACATATAATGTATGTTAATATATATTGTGCTGCTTCTCAGAAGGATGATTGGTTTGTTTGCATTCTGCTCTTATGGGGCTTTGGGCACAATGAATATAAAAGAGTTTTTGGGCGTGTTTGGTACAGCTAATTCTTTGTACAACAGTTGTACATGGATTATATTTAGAAGTTACACTGCTTAAAGCCAGTTCAGTAACATTACAGGTTTACATGAATTGTTAGTCACTGGAATGTCTTTTTTCTCAATCCCTTCATAGAAAGCTCCAATGCAAGTTTTACTGATAGCATTTTAGCAAGTAGTGTGCAACCTTTTCTTCTTCTAGTTCATATATTGTAACATTTGTCACATTGGTGTAACGGAGCAGAGTTTGGTCCTGGTGTGTGATTTCAGTAGGTCTCTGTAGGTGTTTGTACACATGTGCACTTACTGATGGTGGTTAACAAGATGCAGATGTTTTTAAGTATTCTCTCCATAATGTATTTTTAGGATTGAAGAAGCTTCACCACCAGGTTGTGGATTTTGCCATATCCCATATGATGAACTGAACATGCCATTTCCTGCTCACCTCACTTACTGTTACAACTGCAGGAAGCAAAAAGTTCCTGATGTCCTTTTCACCACAATTGACCTTCCTGTAGAGGCAATAGTTGTTGGGAAGGGATGTCTTATTCAAGCCAGGTATCTGTCAAAATACTTCCTTAGTCTAGTAAAGTTTTGGAGATCTTTGAGACAATTCCTGTTGCTAAAATCTGATGTGTCATCAAACCTTATATTATAAAACTTACAATTGCCATGTGTTCTTGAAGGAAATGTCTCTCTGAAAATACCATTGCACTCATGTGGGCTTTGAATTTCAGCTTGTAGGACTAAACCCAAAGAGTGGAAGATGACTAACATACAGTCAGAGATGAGATTGCTAAGCTCTTTGTTTTAGTCTTTTCAGATAAATATGGTTAATGCTTTAGCTATGAGGGCACTTGGGTTTGGTTTGTTTTGGGGCTTTTTTCCTTCCTTCAAATGTCTCTCTTGAATAACTGCATTAATAAGAACTTTAAAAGTTCTACCACTAGAAATTACAGTAGTAATTTTCTGTACTTGTGCCTGAGATGTTTGAGGCTTGCAGCAAGAGAAATAGATGTTTGCATTGGGGGTCTTACTAGAAGAAAAGCTGAAAATGGAAGTTTTCAGATGACACTCTCAAGGAGTTCTTGTAAAGAACTGGTATTGTATTTTACTGTTGCAGCAATCTAGAAGAATTGAAAAGAAGCCGTAATAGGTTATACAATGAGGAAAAAAAAAATTCCAAGGTACCCTGTGATCCCTTTCAATCTTCACAAATCCATTCAGGCTCTTTCTGTGCTGGTTTGTGTTGCCAGGTTGTGCCGTCTGAAGAAGAAAGCTCAGGCTGAAGCAAATGCAACCTCCATCAGTAACCTCTTGCCATTCATGGAGTATGAAGTGCACACCCAGCTGATGAACAAACTCAAGTTGAGAGGAATGAATGCCCTCTTTGGGCTGAGAATTCAGATCACTGTGGGGGAAAACATGCTGATGGGCTTGGCAGTAAGTTGTAGTCCTGGGGTTCTTTTGCTTTCTTGCAGTATTTTTTCAGGAAGACATGCAAGGGTTGTAGAATTTGGAGTAACCAGACGTATTGAAATGTCATTTTAAGAGCAAGGTGTCTTGTTTATTGTAAAATCAGGACAGACTTGTCTTTCATAACCAGCAGAAGAAGATTCAAATCTCTTGAAAATGGTAAAAGACAAAATTATTAGAAAGAGGATGAGAGAAAAAGAAGCTTTAAATAGTTTAATGGCACAAATCATAGAAAAACAGTGGCATTCCTATCAAAGAGATCCCTGTTCTTCAAATTGAATTGCAATTCCATGGCAAATAAGGTCAATTAAGTCTGTCAGTAAATTTTTTGGTTATTTGGCAACAAGGGGAAGATCTGTTTCCTCTTCTTTGATGAAACTGAAGAAAAATGATAGATTTGAGAAAGTCAAGGTATGTTCATTAACAATGTTTTCTAAGCCCATTCTTCCACGCTAGGTTGGAACAGTGAAATACTCTGCTTCTTCCTGCCTCAGAGAGTGCTTGGCTGACATCTTCTTTTGTCTTTTGTGATCTGTTTCCTGTAAATAGAAATAGGGTTGTCACAACCTCACTGATATTGTAAATGGCTTGTCTTGTTCAAATTTTAGATCTTCAAAACCTGTAAAAAACTATTTGCTTATGCAAAACATATTGGGGCAGAGTCTTTCATTTTTAGTTTGGAATTTTTAGGCAAGTTTAAGAGTTCCACCATGAAAAATGAAAAGGAGGGAGTTTTTTAAAAGAATAGTGAAGTTTTTTTCATAAGCAAAAAGAGGAGAGATCCATTTATTTATTTGCAAGAGATGCTGTTGTAATTTGCATGTTACAATGCTGTTTTAGCAGAAGCATTAGGGAAAGCTTTATATGACAATATTAGGAATTCATGCTTATATACTTGTCTTTTTCTTTGTGACTTTTCGAAAGTCTGCAACAGGTGTGTATTTAGCAGCTTTGCCAACACCTGGAGGTATTCAGATTGCTGGGAAGACTCCAAATGATGGCACCTACGAGCAGCACATATCCCATATGCAAAAGAAAATAAATGATACAATAGCAAAAAACAAGGAACTTTATGAGATTAATCCTCCAGTAAGTAAATCTTTTATTTTAAAAATAAAACATTCTAATTCAAATATATACACTGTATATTCATTTTTTCGTACTGAGTCATTCAGAACTAAGTATACTTAAGTATATTTAATATATAAATATAATAAATATATATTTATACATACATATATTTATCTATAAATACATAAATATATAAATACAAGTATTTCAGAACTAAATAAATATAAGTTTATTTATAAATAGAGGTACAGACATTTTCACTGTGTTTTGGAAAGCTGCTGGAATTTGCAGATCTCTTTAGCCACATAGCTAAATCACTTTGATATTATTTAGATATATTTCCCAGTAGAATAATTTTCAGAATGATCTGATTCTTAGAATAGTTAAGAAGTTGTGTTGAATTATTTTTAAGAATTCAGAAGAGTTGAATTCTTTTTAAGCTGGGCAGAACATCTGTTAATTCTTACATTCTTTTTAGGAGTTACCTGAAGAAATTATTGGGTCTCCCATTCCAGAGCCAAGACAACGTTCCAGGCTATTGAGATCTCAGTCAGAAAGCTCTGATGAAGTTACAGAGCTTGACCTTTCACATGGAAAGAAGGATGCTTTTGTCCTGGAGGTGATAAACATTTTCACTACTGCTGTTCATACTTCTCTTGTCCTGAAATATATATTTTAAAAAGTTTTCTTACTCATCTCCAAGAACAGTTCCTAACTTGTGTATGATTTTCTCCCTTTTCTATCAATAGAAAAAGTGAAGTATTAGATTGGCTTTGTCTCTCTTCTTCTTACTCCATTTGCTTTAAGCACAGCTCTGTTCACAGACTGTGTGAAGAAAGATTTCCCTGGTGTTCATGAATCTGTAGCCATCTCTAGAATAATAATTAAGTGCTGTTAAGAATTGTCCTTCTGCTTGCTTCAAGCAGCAGATCAGACTAAACAAAACCTCAAGATCTATTTTTATAAACACTGAGTTTCTGTGTTGCCACACTTCATATTTAGCAAACAAAAAGATTGTATTTTCTTCCTGTTTCAAAGCTCTTACTGTTGTAGTTGAACATTCAGAATTATTAGTTTCCAGAATGGGTTGTATTCAAAGCATTCACAAAACTGCATGTGCCAAGAGAGCAGATTAAAAAAAAAAAGCCTTTCTGCATTTCAGCTGTTGCTTTTCACTATTGAAGAATTCACAACTTCTGACAATAGTCAGAAGAAAGAACTTCCAGTTCTTTCTACAGCTGCAACTGGAAACAACACCTACAGATAAATAAAGGACATAGATTTCTTTTACCTCTCTATTCATTAAAATTCAAAGATGTGATTGAACATTGTCCATTTTGAAGTCTTTAATACTCCAGCAAGTGTTAAAGAAGGGTCAAGTTTTGATCATCCTGTAGATAGAGGTAGTACAAATACCTATCACTGACTAAAAACCACTTCAAAATACTGCCTGTAATTGCAGCCTAAGGTACATGTAAGGCTTTGTTAATCTTCACAAATCCCCATCTTCATAGAAAATAATCTGGAAGAAAGGTTGTAGATAGGGAGAATGAGGGAGCACTCTAATAGCAGTTTGAAAAGAGAGGTATGAAGGGAGTGAAAAAATAACAGGCTGGGAGAGTTTGGGATAATAAGTAGAGATTTGTTGGTGCTTTTGCAAAAAGGGTTGGATATCTTTGTAAAAAGTTGAGGATTTTGTAAGGCATTTATAGTAGAAATTACTTTTTATCTGTCAAATTTTTACTACTGTCTTGTTTGAGAAATTGGATATTTGGTTGATGATTAATTGGATATCAGAAAAAATATTCCAGAAGATTTAGTTAAACTCCTGACTAAGCTTGCAAGAGTAAAGTCATTGTTCACTGGAGCTGTGTAAGAAAAAGTAGTAAAAATTTAATTGTGATGAGGATATGCTGAAAGAGGCTGAGAAGGCATTTATGAGAGGTAAAGATATCTGGGTTGGTTTTATTTAGTTTTTGGGTTGTTTTTTGAAGGAAAAAAAAACCACAAACAAAACAACCCCTTTTACATGGAGAGTGAGAAGGAGACAAATTGCTTAACAGAAAATACTTCAATACTGGAGTTAAATTATAAACCATTTCTAAAACATTTGATAAGAAAATTATGGAAGTTAGAGGTACATTTGGATCTCTTGCAGATCAATAAGACAGGATAAATATAAAGGCACAGCAGAATAATTTACAGAAGCTAGCAGGGCTCCCAGTCTGATCTAAAATGAGAGTGTTAGAGGTTGAATGGAATAGATGTTACTTTATTTCTTTCTGAAACTACTGGCACAGCAACGTGATTTTCTCAATTATTCCCTTTTTGCAGATTGATGACACAGATGCAATGGAAGATGTACATTCTTTACTGACAGATGTCCCACCACCTTCTGGTATAGTTACAACCATATTTTACTAATTTATGCTGCAAAATGACAAAATATTACTTGTTACATTAAAAATTATTTTAAAAGTCCCCAGAGAACTGACAATATTACTGTTTCTGAAGATTTTTAGACTGAATAACAAATTTGTATGTTCCAGGTTAATGAAAGTAGAATAGAGAACTAATTATTGCCTGGCATCTTTATGCTTTTATCATTGTATAGATATGTTGTGTCTTCCCCAGCAGAACTGCTGGATCTGGATAAGAGGCAAATATAGTTGTCCATTATATAGAAATCGCTCTGGACAAATTTGATTTGTCCTTGTCCTTCCTCTTGTCATTGTGAATTTCCTGATGTTTCTTCTGAGAAAGTTTTAGGTTCCTTCCTAATAACTGATATCAGTGTTAATAATTTTGACTCAGGTCAAGCTCAGAACTATCCTTGTAGTTATCTATTACTATCACCAAATCTTTTATTCCTCACTGATTATCCAGTTCTGCTGCAGTTGATTTTATTGCCTTAAATTAAGGGCATCAGCAATCATCTTGCTTTATCCTCTTCTGCATGTAAGTTATTAATGTGTTTGAAACACAAAATCCAAAATTACTGATGTCTTCACTGTGAAAATTAAGCATTTTGTCCCTCTTTTCCTAGTTTCACATTTACATTTCATTTCATGATGCTTCATTCTGAGTCTGTTAAAAGAGACCTTGGTGAAGGATCATTCCAAATGCTTCCTGATGTCCAAAGTAGATGGTAGAGGTCAGGTGCCTTTGTCTGTGTGCTTGTTGAGAGCTTGTGAGCAGTGACTGTTCCTTAGGAAACTGATACCAGCTTGTCTGCAATCTTGTTTTTCCATCTGCTCATGAACTCCCTTTTCTGGAATAGTTGCTGTGGATCAGAAACAGAGATACCTGTGCTAAGGAAATTAGTAGGACCAGTCACTTTAGCACCTTATTACTTGAAGATTAAAGAATGCTCATCTCTGGTAGTGGAATAAGTTGAGACTTCAGTGTCAGCTGTTTGATCTTTTGCCTATTCTGTAGTTTATAAGAATCTTTCTTTTGCATTTGCCTTTTTGTTCAATATCTCCTTCAGACACTTGTGTTCAAAACAAGGGTCTGGTTTTCTGCTGTTGTGGAAAGCTCTACTACACTGCTGTAAAAAGAAAAGCATGTTTTCTGCTCTCATGTTATTATTTCTGCATATCCTTTCTAAATCTTATTTGATTCTTCAACAGAGTTTCTGCTTTTGATGTTCTGAAAGACAGTCTATTAATATTTATACCCTCTGCAAGCTGCAACACAATTTCTTTTCTAGCTCATTTTGTGCTTTTATATAGGCCCTAACAGATTGGCCTAATTTCTGCTTATTTAACTGTATTTTCAGGCTTTCAGAATCACTGATTTGCTGTTAATAACTTACTTGACTCTGCTATTTAGTCATTATACTTCTGTTTTTAATTTGAATTCCGTCACTATGGTAGTTCCTTTACAGCCTTTTCTGTGCTCTCTATTAAAGGTTGGCTTTTTAACTTTTCATGTCACACCTTTCAAAAATTTTCCTTATTTCTGCATAGTTTATCTAATAGAAATAGGTGGAGCAGTTGTGGATTTGGGGTGTTGGCCCCTCCTACAAGAATTCTGTATTTGTTTTTTGAATGTTGATCTCATTTCTGCTGCATTATTTTATATTCAAAACTGCATGTGTAAAAGTACTTGCAAAACCCTGTGATTTATTTACAAGTATTTTTATATTGTAGTGTATAAAATGGACTTTTTTCCCCAACTATTTTCTTCACAGGTTTTTACAGTTGCAACACAGAAATTATGCCTGGTATAAATAACTGGACACCAGAAATTCAAGTAAGGTTATTCTAAATGGAAACTTTTTGCTAAATAGTGTTGAAATATGCTGTAGTAATTTAAATATGTATTTTGAAAGATAAATTCAAAGATCATCCTTGTGGGAGAAATAAAAGTAGTATTTTGGTAAGAAAAGTAAGGTATGAGAACCTGTTTCTGTGTTGGTTTTTTAAATGCTTTTATGTAACAAATAATCCAATACAGAAATATTGAAATAATTACAGTAAATATAAATTTCAAGGGTTTTGCTTTTTGAAAGATTTGGTTAGGTTTGAAGCCCCTTAAAGGGAACAGAATATTGACTGTGTTGCTTAGCTAACATATTTTGTTACTTAGTTAACATGCATGTTGATATATTTTACATTATTTTCCTTCTTTATGAATTCGGGTTTAAGACACTGGATAAAATGTTTTGGCATATGTTGGCACAAAACCCCCATGTTTGTTTCTAATTCAGATGTTCACAGCAGTTAGAGTGTCCAGATTAAGCAACATTAACCCAACAAACCAAACACTCAATAAGAACTTTAATGATCTCTGTGAGAATCTGTTGAAGGTAAGAATCTTATTTCAAATACTTTTTTAAGTGTTCAAAAGCCTTAGTAAAGCCAGGGAAGCCAAGGAAAATTCAGCTATTCTGAAAATAGACTGCAAAGTGTTTATAGTTAGTTTGTGAATTTCTGTAAAGATAGGTTCAGCCTTTTTTAGTATATTAGGGATTTCCAAAGCTTTTGGAATCTGAAGGAGTCCTTTGACTGGCTACTCTAGGAATAGAAAGACAGCTCCACAGTAGATTGCATTCTGTCCTGACTTCTCACACATGTAATTCTTCTTCAAGAAAAGAATTTGTATCATTAGATGACTTTTACTATGAAAAGAGTTTTGATCCTTCATTTCTCTGAAACAAACCACACTTTTTTGTCCTGAGTAACACCAAGTGTCCTGTCTTCAACAGAGTTTGTATTTCAAACTCCGGTCTATGGTTCCCTGCTGTCTTTGCCATGTAAACTTCACAGTTGCTCTGCCAGAGGATGAGTTAGTTCAGGTAAGTGAGTTGCTGCTTTTAACTTCCAGCACACAGGCATGGCCCTGTTCACATTTGCTGCTCAGGGTAAACTGGGCTAGGATTTGTTTTACTGATACGTCTGGTAAATTCTTAGATTTCTTTTTTTCCCTATTTATGTTTCTGTGCAAAGAACTGCTTGTTTGCAAAATTATTTTCCAGGTTGTACAAGAGATCAGTTTACCTAATGTGCCAAATATTTCTGATTTGCAGATTGCAGTCACAGCTGTTGCCATTACCTACGACAAAAACCAAGCACTACAAGCCAACAAAGCACCTACAGAAAAATCACAGCAAAGAGGTAAATACTGTGAAACATCTTCCTTTTTTATCCCCAGTGCCTAATGAGTCTGGATTTTAATTTCAGTTACATACACAAATTACAGACCACAGAATATTCTGAGTTGAAAGGGACCCACAAGGATCATTAAGTTCAAATATACACATTTGTCAGGGAGGTTCTTTCAACACATGGAGGTTTTTTGGAGTTCATGTACTTTACCTCCAGCAGGATGACTTACTCATCAAGCATTAGGTATTTATTTTACATAATCAACAAATTTATAGTACTTTCTTATTCTGTCTGGGATACTACTTTGATTATTTTTCCCTAAAAGGTTCATGTAACAGGTGATGACATTTATGTTGTATTTTGGAACATGGGGTGTAAATCATCAGAGAATACTTGTTCTTATAAGTAGAAATTTTGTCCATACTTTAAGAAGGCAGGAAATTAATTATTTGTAATACTTTTAAAGAAACCCAACCTTCTGAAAATCCTTAAGCAGGTCAGTAATAGTTCTGGAGCTCAGTGAAGCACATGGAGGGAATGGAAGGGACTACTATGATCTCATATGTCACCTTGCTAATGAAGTACCCATCTCATGCTAAAAATATATGTGTGCACTCTGGAAATGGGAATTCAGACAGAACTCTGAGGATACTCAATTCTTCAGAATGGAATTAGATAGTAGAATAGAACCATATGTTTCTAAAACATTAGTTATAGCTGACTTCTTCAGTAGTAACAATGAAATGTCTTCTTTCATGTGAAATAAGTGCTAATTTTTATTATAATAGCTGACTTAGATCCAACTGCAGAATCAAAATAAAAAGGCATGAATGGACTTTTTTTTTTTTTTTCCTAAAAACTTCAAATCCTTTTCAGTGGAACACAAGTTCTGTTCAATGTTGCAGCTGGATTTCACACACCAGTTTCTGCAGAGCTGTATCACTTTATGCACATGCTGAAAATACCTGTTCAAGTCAGACCTGACTAAATTGACTCTGCTTGTAATTAATTACTAGCAAATCTTATTTTGGGGGTTAATTATCAGTTACCCATGTTTTCTTTGTTGAAGCATCTACAGACAATGAAGAACAGCTACAATTCCCCTTGGAACTTTGCTCTGATCCCCTTTCTTCTCAACCATTCTCTCCAGCTAAAGGTCAGTTAAGGGGGAGAGTGTTAAACTCTTGTTTTTTTATGGATTTTGAGTTCTGTTCTTTCATAGTTGTAGAGGCTTTTAAGTATCTATACTTCCAGTGTCTTTAAATGTGCTTTGCTGCCAAAGCATAATGGATATATTTACTCCTGTTGTCAAATTTTTTGAGAGTCACAGAAGATGGCTTGGCTGATCATTCTGTCTGTATTTCCTGTCTTTGCATTTGGAATAATGAAGATTCTGCAAACCACTTAGGTGTTGGGTGTCATTTGACATAACTATCAATTACCTAATAATTAGGCTTGTGGCATACTGTAAATGGCCCATATAAAGTACCTCCATGTTTTCTCAGCCTCACATAATTAATCCCATTGTTTTCATGATGGGAAGTACTTTATCTTCCAAATACTGGTTGCATGCAAATTTCCTTTAAGTGAAAGGAGCCTAAACTTGTATAGTAAATAATCTGTACAATGCAGATTACACATTGTAGCTGTTAAACAGCTGCTTTATTTTACCTGAGATAGGGCTGCATTTCAAGAATGGTTGTCACAATTCTTCTATGACTGCATTAAAAATTCAATTCATTGAAATCAGCTGTCTTTAATTCCTTCTCCCTTGTTGGATTATCTACCAAAATGGTCACTGAGAAGAAATTAAATATCTGGGAATTTCTGTAAATGTTTGAGCTCCCTTTTCTGCCTGTTACATCAGTTGTGTAAAGAATAGTACCTACCACACTTACTTGTACTTTCAGGAGCAGATTAATTTCAGCAAAACATTCTTATTGATTTTTTTTTATGCTTAACTTTTAATTTGCTACATGTTTTATTTTCAAAAAAGAGAAGCTGTCCAGAAATTTCTGCTGGTGTCTCTCTACCCATTATTGGCCTGTGCTCCCTGCTGGGCACTGACAAGTGGAGGGCAGCCTGTTCCCATGGAACCCTTTTCCTGATGTTCTCCACATTCCATATCGTGCTGTAGACAGAGCAGTTCAGCCAGAACATTATTCCATCTGTCATTTCTTCACAACTTCTTTGCAGTTATATTTACTTTAACAGGTTATTTAATATATTTTTACTTTTCTGTAGGATTGTTGTTTTAAAAATAATGGTTTACAATCTTTTACAGTAGTGACTTTTAATAAATAAACATACTAAAATTGCAAGGTAGAGTTAGTAAAGTGAATTATTTATACTAACTCTGTTATCAAAGTACACAGTATACTCTATAAAGGGTAGAGATTTTTCATAGTTGACTCTTAAAATCTTTTATAAGGGTCATGGGATCGTGGAGTAGTTTGGGATGGAAGGGACCTTAAAAATCATCTCATTCCAACCCCCTGCCCTGGGCAGGGACATCTTCCACTATCCCAGGTTGC
Source organism: Phylloscopus collybita (assembly GCA_027886175.1). NCBI lineage: Eukaryota > Metazoa > Chordata > Aves > Passeriformes > Phylloscopidae > Phylloscopus > Phylloscopus collybita. The sequence continues at coordinate 6,640,320 of JAJNNQ010000016.1, forward strand.
TCAGGGCCTCACCACCCTCACAGGGGAGAATTTCTTCCTAATATCCAATCTAAACCTCCTCTCTGTCAGTTTGAAGCCATTCCCCCTTGTCCTGTCACTCCAGGCCCTTGTGAATAGTCACTCCCATCTTTCTTGGAAGCTGTTGTCCTGTACTACCTGATTCTGCTTAATAGATTATCTGAACAGAATTAATTTTGTTTTATTAGAAGTCCTGGAGGGTGCAAGTTCCCACACAGGTATTCCTGCTGCTCAGAGAGGTGAGTTTCCTTAATTTAGCCATCTGCCAGAACAGAATGAGCATTCTTGGGATATTGGTATACTCTTTTTGGATGTGTCTTAATCCAGGAAGTGTCTACTTAACTGAGAATGCATGCTCTGGTGTGGCTTAATGATATCCTAATATTTTGATGTGATTTTTCATTATAGAAGTTAGATTTGTTAATGATAACAGCCTCTCTGTCAGGTGCATCGATGTAACTTTATCTGACAGAAGATGAGTCCCTGGGGAGAGAGCTGTTTTGCCTGTGTTGATTTGAAGTTAGCATGTGTTCCTCCCGTTTCTTCAGGACAATGAAGAAACGGTGTTTGCAACCCCTCCCTTTTTTTTTTTAAAGATATGCAAACACCCCTGCAACTAATACCAAAAGTCATAGCAGAAACAACTCTGACTTCTTATCTGTAATGATAATGGGAGGGGTGTTGGAGGGAGGGTGTTGGGGCAAGGAAGACTGTTCTGTAAGGAGGATTAATTTGTGTTTAAAACAGAGGTGTTGTTTCAGTTTGTGACTCTTATCCTCATCACCAAACCTTTTTTTTTTTTTTCAGTCTGTAGGTTAGTTATTGATAAAGACAGTTGGGAAGTTTAAATCCTGAGCAGCAGCTCTTTGTAAGGAAAAGAAAAAAAAAAAAAGGCAATGAAAATGAAAATTAAAAAAGGCTTAAATAAAGTTTAAAAAGCCGTAAGTTACAACCTAAATTGAGATTAAAAAAAACTAATCTAGCATAAGTCCTTAATGACTGTATTTGCATGTTTTTTCAGTGCTGAAGTCCCACTCAGGCAGTTGGTTCAGAGCTGGGACATCACCAGAAATCGGTACTTTGGTTTGGACAAGTCCAAACTGTAACTTTTCCTTTGAAACAGACCTGCAAACGGATGGTTGTTCTCTCTCAGGCACGAATCAGTGCTTCCTCGAAAAGGAGCATTGAGATGAGCAAGAGACATCATCCATATATTTTTTTTTTCTGTTTTTTTCTTTTTCTTTTTTTTTTTTTTTTTTTTCTTTTGTTTTTCTGTCTGTGTTTCCAGCAACGTCAGTTGATTACAGTTCCTTTGCAGACAGATGCAACAGCTGGATAGAGCTCATTAAACTGAAAGCTCAGACCATAAGGCGCGGATCAATTAAGACAAGTAGGCGGCTGTTTCTACCACGTTCTGATAATCTGAGACATATCTCTGATTTCCCAGTGGTGATTTAGTGGAGTGCCCTGCCCAGCCAAGTAGCATTGCAGATCACATGTAGAATGAATTCCCGAGTGTGAGAACTGCTGACATTGTTCTGTCACCTCGCGCAGGGTCCGTGAACCGGTAGCGTAAAAAAAGCCAAATGAAAGTCTTGCTGTAATTAGTTCTCCATACGTGTGTACGCCTACTAATTGTATAACATCCACTGCATGGATGTAGGTGTATGTATGATCTTGGAAAATTGGGGGTGAGAAACAGGAAGCAATCACCAAGGGGACAATCAAGGCAGTGGTCACTAAATTAGCGAGTGGTGAGTTGGTTTTCAGTAGTTCTTTGGCCACAGGTCTGACTATCTTGCTTAAATTAGCAGAGATTAATACCTGTTTTAATGGAAAATGCTGCACTGGGGAAACACAACAACTTTCACACTTCCTATATAATTTGTTCTTCCAGCAGAATACATGTTTCAAAATGTTGGCACTTTTTTTCTTTACCTTCACATTATAACTGATGGTTGTATGTGCAGCTGCTCGCCTCAATGTTTTCCTTTTGCAGGAATGCCACTCTTTCCAATAAATGCCATTTCAGCTTCTTGTCTCCTTTTGCATGCTTTGCATGATGATTTCCTTTCTCACGTATATGGCTGAGCATCACAGGCAGCTGAATGTTGTCACCAAGCTATTTGGAAAACCATAAAGAAGAGGTTTTGTGTTTTGAGGGACAGTGATGTATCCTGGTAGTTATTTTCTCCTGGTTTTTTCCCATTTTCCAGCTACCTCCCTTGAAAAGGCAAGTCCATTGGCCGAGGGGTACCTACGGCACCGTTCTGTCCCATCATGCGCCAATTCCACCGTCTCAGTTGTTAAGATGACACCTCTGTCCTTCCTCCCTGGGGCGAAAATTACCAAGTATCTTGGGATAATCAACATGTTTTTTATAAGAGAAACCACTTCCTTGCGTGAGGTGAGCTGTGTGTGTGGCAGGGATTCCTTTCATGTCAGGGAATCATTTTGTTGTTAATTGTAACGATCAGAGGTTTGAGTTGAGGTGTGGCACAGCCAGGGAGCAGGATTTGGGTCACTTGTGGGAAGGTGCTGAGGGCAGAGCAAGTTGCATTGTACTGCTCTGGTCGTGGAGCACACAAAGCTGTTTTGTGTGTGGCACTGTTAGGAGGGGGTTAATTAACAACTGCCATTGCTGTTGAGTTGGAGAGAACACTAAACCAGTGAGTTCTTAAACAGAACCATATGGAAAAAATGTGTCTTTGACCAACAGTGGTAGAAGTTGGGATCATTTGAACCCAGATTAAATGCTGAAGAAAAAAATAAGTCATCTGTTCTTCTCTTGTTTAGCAAGCTCAGTGATGAACATTCACAGTGTATTTGGATTTTTAAATTCTTTGGCTAATATAACATTGATAGTGTTATGCTTATTTCTAACATTACTTTCTGTGCATTCTCTGTAACAAAACTTTGTGTGATGAGCATCAAAAATTACACCATGAGTCCATGACCACACAACCAGCTTAGAGGTGGTGTTCAAACCCTGATCTCCAGTCTGCAATGGGAGAACAAATAATCCTCTGAGCATGTGAAATGCAAGCCATCTTCCTTATCATTTTCCTGTCCTTTGGGGAAGTAGCTGTATCTTTGCTTTTGGCCACAGAAATGGAGTGTACCTCTTGCCTGGTTTGTCAGTGCTGAAGCCTTTGCTGCTTTTTCCTAATTACACATTGCTAAAATTACAGAGCAGATGTTAATAAAAATGATCAGGCTTCCTGAAAATGGGCTGTGAGCTCTCTAGAGAAACTTGGATCAGACAAACATTTTGTTTGGATCTTTAAAGTTACTTTTAACCTTCCCTTTTAACTTGAGAAATCCACGTGTGAAAAGGACAGTGTTTTCAAAAGGATGTCAGGACAGGGAAATGGTTAGAGGACATTCCTGTACTAAGTGCAGATTCTGTAGGTACAAATTCAATAGCTGATAAGCTGTGCTATCTGTGATAGCAGATTCCAACAAGGATAGTCACTCAAGTGTTTGGATCAGCTCCTCTATGAAGCTGGAATGTGCCACAGTCCCTGGGATGCTGTCACTGTGCTCTTTCCAGCACTTGGGGGAGCTAATTTGAATTATTTCAGCTACATAGGCTGAGTCACAAACTGCTTTTACTATAGGATTGCCTTGAGTTGCAATGGAGTCAGAACAGAGCAGTCATTATATCCAGCTCCAGCAATGTGGTTCAAGTCCTACAAGTTGTTCCACTCCTCTGCCATGAGCAGGGACACCTTCCACTGTCCCAGGGTGCTCCAAACCCCATCCAGTCTGGCCTTTGACACTTCCAGGGATTCAGGGGCAGCCACAGCTTCTCTGGGCACCGTGTGCCAGGCCCTCCCCACCCTCACAGGGAAGAATTTCTTCCCAATATCCAATCTATACCTGTCAGTTTGAAGCTGTTCCATCTTGTCCTGTCACTCCAGGCCCCTGTAAATGGTCTCTCTCCATCTGATTTGTCACTGTGACCCAATAAACAGTGAGTGGCTTTTAAGCTCTCCACACCATTTAGGATTCACTAAATTATTCAGCTGATAAATCTATAAGAGAAGTACTCAGCATCTTGCAGCTAGACCTAATATAATATGTCATGTGTATTTTTTTTCCATTCCAGGAGGGTGGTGTCAGTGGTTTCCTCCATGCTTTTATTGCTGAAGTGTTTGCCATGGTGAGAGCTCACGTTGCAGCTCTGGGAGGGAATGCAGTTGTGTCATACATCATGAAGCAGTGTGTTTTCATGGAGAACCCAAACAAAAACCAGGTACATTAGGATGGGAAATAACAAGTGCTGTTGTGGTTAGTATGATACAAATACACATTTTATGTCTTTAAAAACCAGCAGTGCTGCAGAGCCATATCTGCACAGCATTTCTTGATATCTTGGGACAATGTTTGAAGAATCCAAGAGTGTTCTTGTATTAACACAAAATTATTAGGATGCTTCATAAATACCCAGATGGATAAAAGAACCAAGCTTGCTGGAATTAAGTAAATTGCAGCAAGCAGTTGCACAACAGTGCAGAACTTACTTGATATTTCTGATGTTGCAGTGTAGGATTTCCATCCTAATTCCACATAAAAATACCTGGAATTGCTGATGTAAAATGCTCCATGTTGTCCATAAAGGGACAGACCTTAATTTGTAAAGACAATAACAATATTGAGTAAATTAAATATGTTCAAAACAGTAAGGAAAGCAATATCCAGGTATTTCATCTATGGTCTGCCATCCATCTGCATGTTTGGTAGCACACAAGCAAGCGGATAGAAAAGAAAATGTGGCACAGGGTGCCTCACCAATAAATTCTAATAATTTGTCCTTCTCCTGGTCTCTGTTGATTTTTCTGTGTAGTTATATTTAGCAGATAGAAGTAAACATAAAATATATTATTGGTTAATATTTGGTAACTGGGTATTGTCTTTTTTTTCCAGGCTCAGTGTTTGATCAATGTCAGTGGTGATGCCGTCATCTTTGTCCGTGAATCTGAGCTGGAAATGCTGCCAGTGCAGCCTTCTACAGCTGCTCCTCAGCCCACCAGTTCTGCAGGAGATGTCACAACATGAAGGCAGAACAAGTGAAGTAGACTCTGCTAAATATAAAGATTATTTAAAATGTGGGAATGTTTAGGTTTGCATCTTCAAAGTCAGCATCTCTCCATGACATTCAGGGCCAAAACCCAAGACAATCACTCTTTTTGTTGTCATATAACTTAAGTAAGTCAGAGCAGTGAGCTGGCAGGTGTGCTCTGGTTCTTCTATTACTATTCCTGGCCTCTGGGAAACCAGGCAGCAGGTGAAGCACTGATAGGAGAACATGGAATAGCAGGCATCTCATGGAACTGTGGAAGGAAGGAAAAATCCTGTTGCATTTTTGAGCTGTTCAGTGGGACCATCATAAGTTGTCATTCAGAACTATTTCTGAGTTTGAGTGTTGTCTGAGCTGATTTTCAGCTCGGGGCAGGGTGGGAGGGAGGTGCCTGAGAGTTCTGTGTTGGAAACCTTTGATGGAGAAGGGAGAGATTTGTGTGCAGGCCAAGAAAACATGGGCTGGACTCTGAAATTCCTTTACATCATAGAGTGTGAAGAGGAAAAAAGCAGTACCAAAAAATTACAGTTTGAATTTCTGCACGTTAAAAGTATTTTTTCTTGTTTTGTTGTTTTTTATATTTGGGGGTTGGGGTGTGTTGTTTGTTATTTTAATTGTTTTTTAAAAGCTGCCAGACCACAATGCTGTGATCCTGGGCATCCCTGTGGTGGGATAAAAACCAACCCAGAACTCAACAAAAAGTTCCAGGGTGTGTCTGATGCTATTACAAGATATTCACTTCAGTATCGACGAAGCAGGTCTTTTTATTATTTAAGACTTTGTGAAAGAATTGTCCTGAGGTTCATTTTCTGTTTCAAGGATGACATAAACAGTCTCCCAAAAATCAGTTGTGCAGAGGTTATTCTACAGCCTCCTTCTTGTTTAAATGGCTGGAGATTGGTGTATGTGTGTGACACTGGTTCCTGCAGGTTACTTTTGTGTTTGGGGTTTTTTGTTCTTTTCCAGTGCTGTAGCTGGGAAATAAGGGTACTGCAAAGACAGGAAATTTGTCATTTCCAGTAAAAGTCTGAAAGTGGTGATACTCTATTGTAAAAAAAAAACCACAAAAAACAACCCACCTAACTTTGATTTGAAGATGCATTCTTGCTTCATTCTGACAATATTGTACATGGAACTTGAACAAAAATGTAAACTTGAATGTAAATATTCTGTTTAGTGTTGAAATTAAGCAATGGCATGATTATTTGTTAAAACTAATTATTTCATTGTAAATGAGCATGGAAATCATTCTTGCACAATAAATCTCTTTATAAAATTCGCTGTCTTAGTCTATGTGCATCAGGTAAAATGTGTGAGCTGGATGTACTAAAGATGTCCCACCCACATTCTCCTCAGGAATATTTTTTTGTATAGCATGTTACAACCTCATCTGTATCCTGGGCTGAAAATTGTATCCTGGGCTGCCCTATGGGCAGCAGGGGAGGGGGAGATTCTGCTCCTCTGCTCCACTCTGGTGAGACCTCGCCTGCAGAGCTGCATCCAGCCCAGGAGGCCCAGCACAGGAAGGACAGGGAGCTGCTGGAGTGAGTCCAGAGGAGGCACCAAGATGATCAGAGAGATGGAGCAGCTCTGCTGTGAGGAAAGGCTGAGAGAATTGGGATTGCTCAGCCTGGAGAAGAGGAGTGACCTCATGGTGGCCTTCCAGTGCCCAAAGAGAGCCTACAGGAATGATGAAGAGAGACTATTTCCAAGGGCCTGGAGTAAGAGGACAAGGGAATGATTCAAACTGACAGGTTTAGGTTAGATATTAGTAGGAAGAAATTCTTCCCTGTGAGGGTGGTGAGGCCCTGGCACAGGGTGCCCAGAGAAGCTGTGGATGCCCCATCCCTGGAAGTGTCCAAGGCCAGGCTGGACAGGCCTTGGAGCAGCCTGGGACAGTGGAAGGTGTCCCTGCCCAGGGCAGGGCTGGGGAGGGATGGAACTGGCTGATGTTAAAAGGCTCTTCCAGCCCAAGCCATTCTGTGCTTCTATCAAATATATTTGTGCTGTGGGAATTCCTACCTAAAGATGCAAAGATGTGCATCTGATTTCATGTGGTTTTCACTATTGAAAAATCCTAGTTAATGTCTGGAGGTCCCAGCAAAGAGGCACAACTGGATGGCTTGCAGAGAGACAAGGACAAAACCTGCTGCTCCTTGGAAACCAGGTTACAGAACTGAAGACATTGGAAATCAAGCTGGTCTGACACAGGTAACACAGAAGCCAATAAAACAGCCAGTTGCTGATATCAAGGAAATTATGTTATTTTTGAAATATTTAAACTTATGCTTGGGTTAATTCCTATCCTGTGAGAAAATGGAGTTAAAGGAATTGGTTAGGACACTGCTGTACAGTGCTCAAGTGCTCCTAAGTTAATAATCAGAGGAAAGAAAATCTTAACAGGAACACTGAAAATCAACTTAAACTCTAAAAGCTACCCATTTTTTCTCCACATTGTGACAAATGTTTCAGTTCTCTGTTAAATTAGGTAATACACTTGGTAGAAGTTGGTCTAAAAGATCCTTTCTTTATTAGAAGGGATGATGGGTAGTTAGCTCAGAAATGTCTTGCTGAATTTCTCTAGGTTTAATAGGAACTTCCTATGGTTTTATAACAATACTTTAGAGCTACTGAATGAGTTATGAGTATTTAACCCCTCTGGAAATCAGACATCTGAGGGCATTTCTTGTTCAATGATCACAAAATGAATCACTGGCATTAGGCATGAGGATATTTTGAATTAATCACCCAAAAATTTGGAGACACAGGACGTACCCTGACTGAAAACCCAAGGGAATCTGCTCCTGTGATCTGTGTCATGCAGGAAAAAACCCTCCAATTTTTAAATTAATCTAGATGGCATCCAAGGCCGAACAGCAAAGTCTACAGCTAAATCCTAAGGCTGAAATTTTGCCTGACTGTAGCCCTTTCCCATGCTCCAAACCTAGCAATCATAGAGCCTCTGACCCCAGTGACAGAACATCCTTTGTTACATCAGTTCTGTGCTGGTGAAAATCCTCACTTGCAGATTTACCCAGCTGTCCTTCCACATTCATTTCCTCTTCAGCCTCCACTAACAAACTTACCCGTGCAAAACCACAAACAGATGCCAACAAAGCTCCCAGATTTCCATCTGAGGAGTTATCTGCTTATTCAACATTTACAGTTTGGAAAATCTGTGGAAGGAAGTGAAATGCAAGATGTTTGCAAGATGCTTGATGTCTGTAATTATTGTAGCTGCAAAACACAGCACGTTATTTGTTCCAGTAATAGGTCTCAGCAGCAACAGAGTGTTTGCCTGTCCTCCAGGTCTCAGCTGTGGGAAGTATTTTGACAGCTTGATCCACAGTGTGGAGGTACATGAGGGCAGAGTTGTGTTTTCTTTTTGCTGCTGAAGAGAGACTTTCAAGTTTGCCACCAATCCCAGGCATGTGATTGGTTTTCCTACTAAATACCTCCTTACACTCTGCCTGGCTTCCAAGGGAGGAAGTTGATACCCACACTGGTACTTGGTAGCATCACCCTCTGGAAATGCTTCCTCTGCTCCTGGTGGGACATCACGTCAATTAATAACACACAAAGCTGTGACAGCTGGGGCTGTAAGATAAAATTCAATTTTATCTCTGAGCCTGGAGCCAGCGAGCCTCCCTCACACCCTTCCATTGCTCAGGCCCCTTTGGATGTGGACACTGAGCTTGCCTTGGGCCTTTCCAGGGCCACATTCCACCCATTTCTGGCACCAGCTGCTATCAGTCATGACCCCTGCCTGGAATGGGGAGAGCACCCTAGCAGCCCATCATGTGGCAATAAAACCTCCCTGACAGACCCCTCCCCTCTCGTTTGGGAAGTGAAAGTGGGTGATGATGTAGGCTGACATCCCACACAGGCACCACCCATCCATCACTACAGGATTGTGAGACCTGTTCACACTCATGACCTAGAACCAGAAGCCAAATCTAAACCCAGTTCAAACCTAGAAGGAGTTGAAGGCAAGCATCTGGAGAATCCAGGGTCAGCTTAGAGAAACCCACCCTCCATCTTGCAAATCACTTCTCTTTTATACTCTGCAGAGTCCAGGCAGCTTCAGTTTGAGCACTCACAGATAATGTTTTCACTTCCATTTCCCTCTCTGAAGAAAACTCTAGAAAGAGATATCCGTGTCTTTCTTTTTTTGCTCAATTTGTGATTACAGTGACTAAAATAATAGCTTTTACCACAGTTTACAGCTTCCTCATGTCCTGACATGAAGGAGCTTGGTGGTTTCATGTAGTTTGGTTAAATGGCCTGCATTTCAAAGCTGTTTCAAAGCACTGCACGGCACTTCACTATGCATTTTTTCCCCAACATTTTTTCAGGAAAATCATGTCTGTTTGAATCTTCAAGTCTGCAAAAGTCATCATACTATGCAAGCAAGGGCTTCATTTTAATAACTGATTTCTGAATGGCACTCAATCATGTGTTATCTCAATTTGGACTGTATGTTTTACACAGCAACCTGTCTTTTGACCCTTCCAGTTCAGCAGAAATCATGTTAATGATGGTAGAATTACACCTGCTACCAGGCGACTGATTATTTGTACATCAAAGATTTTGTTCTTTGCCCGATTTCTGATACACTGGCAATTTTCTGTTACCCTCTTAAAAAATTACTCTTTGTGCAACAATGTTAAAAGACAATAAACTTATGGTGTCATATTTCCCACAAAGTGAATAGGCAGGTTGAAAAGTATGTTGAGTCTCCAAATGAAAGGGCTTTGTTGGTATTTATCTTCCCATCCAGTTTATGTTATCTATTAGACCCTCTCCCCCCAGCTGGCTGAATTAATGACTTGTGAAACCTCCCTTCTAACATGACAGGCATCACAGTGTGACATTTTGTAAAACAAAGCCATCCATCTCCTGGGTCTCTTCTCAAGAGAGAAAACTCTTATTTCCCTGCCTTTCTGATGGTTTATAGGACTAATTTCAAAACAGAGTGAAAACACAGCCCCTCAAATCTTCTGAAAGGGACTCACATTTGAATAAGTAACTTGAGGAAAACAAGAGTGATGAAGCTCCAGAACTAAAGATGTCTGTGTGTCTAGAATCCATGGTGTGATCACTTTATTTGACAACTGTGAAAGAGCTGTTGTGGCCTGGGATGCAAAATGTGGCTGAAGTTCAGCAGAGGACCGTGCAGGTTGGTTCCTGGCCCTGCATTTATTGAGTTTTTAGTCATGGTGTTGATGTCATTTTTGTGCAAATCCCCGTGGGAGGCTGCTTTCCCTTGGAAACCACACTCAGGATATTCCCTCTTCCTTCACTAGCAATTTGTATTGTCACCCAGCATGGAAAATAGTACTCCAGCTGTTTTCAATTTCATCTCTGTCCTTTGGTGGACAACTTCTGTGGCCAGCCTTGCTTTAATCTTAATTATATTTGTGAAGAGACTGAATAAATTTTCACTATTGTTTGCCCATTAACCAAACTTTAAATTTTCTGCCTGGGTCCCAATGAAGTGATGCTCCTTAAATTTGGAGGCCATAAAAAAAAATCACTAATATTAGCTGTTGGTGCATCCAACAGTTCGAATTTCTCTGGAATGTGTGTCCCACAGCACTGCACCAGGCTTGAACAAGTTTTTGTTACTACCTCAGTCATCAGTCAAATATTTTCAAGTCTCTGTCTGTTTTCCTCTTCTGTTTTCTTTCTTCTTCCACTTCTGGGGCCTGCTTAAAAATGCAAGGAGGTCCTGGTCCTGGTTGCAGTGTTACTGTATATTGCTGCTGCACACAACTATATGTCAGTAAATATATTTGGAAATACTGTTATGAGGCCAGTATGTAAATTTTGCCTTTGATGTATGGGTTAACAGAAAACCTGACTGATGCAAACCTGACAATCAACCCGAGCTCTGCACAGAACTCAGCACTCTGCACTGGTTCTGTGCCTGAAGCCTTGGCTTTTTGCTCAATTTTCAGCCAGTTTTCCATTTTTACTGTGGATGCTGGATCTGGTTTTGCCCATGATCTCCTGCACCCTTCAGAGCAGTAGCTTATGCTCAGGGCCTGAGTGTTTGCCAGAGGAGGCCACCAACAGCCAGAGTGTTTGTGAGGCTTCTTTTTGGACACTTGTCCGTGCAGGCTTTGAGGGTTTCTGCCACCCTTGGTGAAAGTTGTCTTCAAACACATTTCTGCATCCTCTTTTTTTGCTTCATCCTTTTCTCCATCACCTTCTCCAGGGTAGACAGCTGAACAAATCACATCATCTAGATCTGCTGTTAATTCTCAGCAGCAGAGAGTTCTCCTGATGCCTCACACAAATTCAAGTCTCTCCCTAGAACCAAGGATCATTTGTGATAAGAGGAAAAGATACAGCAACAACATCAACAAGCTTTTTCCTCTCTCCTGCTTTTCTTCTATCCACTTCATCCTTGTCTAGAGGGATTACTCATGATGAGACCAAATTTATTATGTGCCCCTCTATATTAGACACAACCTTCTCATGAACAGGATTCTTAACCAACACTAAATTATGAATGAAGGCTTCCTGACAGCAACTGCTCAAATTGAAACTTCAGCAAATGTCAGACATGAGGTTAGAATGTGTTTGAGTCCCCCAGGAAAAGGAACTGCACTTACAAGGGAAGAGCCTGTTTGTTTCAGAGATGTGCTTGCAGTCTCTGTGCATGTGGGTGTGCATGTTCTATTGTGCCTTTTACATGCATTTTATTTCCTTCATAAATTGTACATTATACAGGATACATATAATAGGACCTTCCAGCCACAATATCCTTGGCATGTCAGTTCTAGTGCTTAAAGTCACAGAACAGTTTAGGTTGGAAGAGCCTAAAAGATCATCCAGTTCCAACCCCCTGCCATGGGCAGGGACACCTTCCCCCATCTCAGGTTGCTGAGAGCTCCATCCAACCTGGCCTTGGGCACTTCCAGGGATGGGGCAGCCACAGCTGCTCTGGGCAGCCTGTGCCAGGGCCTCACCACCCTCTCAGTAAGGAATTTCCTCTGTAAATCTAATCTAACTTCCCCCCTCTTTCAGTCTGAACCCATTGCCCCTTTTCCCACCACTACAGTTCCTGATGAAGAGTGCCTCTTCAGCTTCTTTTCAGGCCTTTTCAGATACAGGAAGGCTGCCATGAGGTTTTCATGCAACCTTCTCTTCTCTAGGCTGAACAGAACTTGTTCTGTATCAATCTCAAATTGATACTAATCCAGCAAGCCCCTTACCCTTCTGAGTAGCTTGTTTTTGTGAGTAAACCCATTGACCTCAGCACAGCTTGCTCCTGTTCACAGCAAGGAGAAATTCATAGAGCTGCACAGGTAGGAATTTTCACCCAGAATTTCACTGTACTTGCTTATCTTCACCTTACTGGAGCTCCTGCCCATCTATCCTCCCCATCCATGTCTTACATGGGCATTTTTACATGCATTAAAACAGGCTAAAGAGGCATCTTGCAGCCAGTGCTGTAGAACAGAAGTCTGGTTTTTATGGCTTCCCTCAAGCTACTGTAATCATGTACAGCAGTGATGGCAAGGTTGCCAAAAATTGCCTGTGTTCCTATGTTTTATGAGGAAACCTTCCTTCCATGCAAAACCAAAATGCAAAGTGCCTGTGGCTAATGCCTTGATACATTTCTTGTCACTTGCTCCTGCATGTTTTCACTCATCCTTGTTCCACCCTTTTACCAGCTGACACCACTGCTTGCATAAAAAAGATGTTTTGAAGCTCCTTTCAACCCTGCTCGTCAAAGGGGGTCCTCTGTTTTAGAGAATGAGCTCTGTCTTTCAGCAGTAAATCATTTCCCCCCATTTTATGCCTCATTCTTGTGCACTCTCACTCCTCTCTGCAGCTGGAAGGATGACTTGTAGGTGTTGTCACAGTAATGATACTATTACAGCATGATAGCTGAGGGGAAAAATGTGGCAAAACTGCTAATATTTTTTTTTTCAGAGGATCACTGCTACAAGCCAGGTAAAAACTGATTAGCTTTTGGACACCATGACTTTGCAGGAATTAATTTGATACTGTAGTTACAAGTCTCCCCTTTAACAGGATTATATAAAACTGTCTGTCAAATTAGGGGCTTAAAATGCTTTACCAGTGAGAATATACATTTGTGGGTGGTTTCAACAGAGCTGCAGGGTAAATTCTGATAGGGAGAGGCATAAAGGGAATTTGCCCACAGGGCAACTGTGCATCCATTCATACAGTTTTGTGTTTGTGTTGTTCTTACAGAGGGAGATCCAGATGCCAGTTTGTAGATCTGTGTGAACAGAAGGAATTCAGAGAAATCAGCCTGTTCACAGGTGACCACACAAAAGCTGGCCTAAAATAACAGTTCAGACAGGTGATGATTTCTGAATAATTTTTGTGTTGTACATTGGGTCAAAAAAAGAAAAAACCAAAAACCCAACATACCAAAGGAGCACTGGTTATTTATGGCAGTGGGGAGTAAGGGCTGGGGTTCCACACTGAATGCCTCCTTTTCTTTCAGCTTCGTTTTCCCTTGGAAAAATAAAATCCAATTTTCATACAGACTCTACTAATGTGGCATGAAATACTTGCAGAACAGAGGGCACAGCATAGAGCAAGGAATTTTAGTCAGGTGGGAACTGAGTGCATTGGGAAGATAATGGATTTGCCAGGTCTATGGCATGGTAACGTTTTTATCAACTAAAAGGGTGCCATACTCTGAAAACTGATTCCAGTGCAACTCCTCTGATATATTCTGCAGAACAGAAAGTGTGTGGGATGCTGAAGTGGAGGGAAATTCCCTGTTATTTTGGAAGTGAGAGAGCTGAAAGAGTGCAAAGACGAGGTACAGGGGGATGCCTGTAGGAGTACACGATACTTCAAATGAGAGCCGGCAAAAGCGGGATATTTTGAAGGATGGAGTTGTAATCTTCGCGAGTGCTTTGGGAGCAAAGGAAAGAGGAAAACCTGGATTCTGTCGCTGGGGAAAGGTGTTGGCTGAGCAGAGTGTCAGCTCCACCCGCAGGGGCAGCGGGGGAATGCAACAGGGAACGCAGGGGATCCTTCTGGTGCGCTTCGGAGGGAGGGAAACCGGGAAAAACCACAGCTCGGCGTCTTCCTTCCCATCCGTGAATACCCACGCTGTTTCGCCTGAGAGTTTAAAAGGCATTTTAGTCCATGCTGTCACTCGTTGCTTTTCTCTGTGCTGCTTTCTGAATGCACCTCTCAGGAACAATATGGTTTTTTTTTGCTGTAGTGGACAGACCCTGCCCAGGATACCTGGCTCTCCTGGCTGGGATCTTACTTGGAACCAAGTAATGGAGGTAAGGTTAAACTCACCATCAATTCTCACTAAAATGGAGTTCAACGGAGTAGAATCATGCCTGAATATCGAATTTCTGCCTCGATTTAAAGACATGGATGGTTGATCATGACGTCTCTACGTCTTCTCAACAGTGGCAAAGTGTCACCGAAGCACTTCAGGCTATTTGCTTGTAAACAAGATTCACTTTTGGCCGTTTATCCTCACCTCCTGTTTATTCTCCACCTGCAGCTGTTACTCCCAGCAGAAAGGAGCGGTGTGCTGTTCCTCAGGGCTCACTGACAGAGGAGAAGGACAGCGCCTGCTAACGCAGCATAGGAACACTTGACTCCAGAGTAACAGACCTGCCTGTGAGCTTGTCCTGGTGGGTCTGTGATTCCCACCTGTGCAAGAGCACAGCAAGGCCAGGCATTTTCAGCTCCCCGTGGCAAGTCAGTGGCAACATAACAAGCTCTGCCCCATGTGTGTCTTGATCCACGTGGCTCCAGGCAGGATATGGTGATGGAGTCACTGCCGTGGCTCCAGTGAGACCGGGGGCTGCTGCAAAACCAGTGAACGGCCTGGGGCTGAAATAGATTTAGAAAACAAGGCAGGAAATGCTTAGGGATATCTCACAAATGAAAGATATCCCAAAATCCTGTGTCTATTGGGTGTACTCTAACTTAACTCATTGCGAGCAGTTTGCATATTGAAAGAATAAGTAATTCCTACTTTCCTCTCGTTCTTTTCCACTTTATTTCCAAAGCAATACAGAGCCTCTAGTTTGTCTTTTTTCTCAACCAAAGGTGAGCAAAGAGTCAGGATCTAATTTGGGATACAGTTCTGTACATCTTCTTTTCAATCACTTTGCTTTTGTTTTACTTTTAATGGCTCTAGCTAACTATGTTTTGAATTAGACTCCAGAAACTGGTTCTGTTTGTTTTTAATAGATGTGACTGAACAGATTCTGGTTTATTCTCTTGTTGGTAAATAGTTTCCTCACCAAAACAAAAATATTGATATGGCTCTATTTTTTTTTCCTAAAGGTTAACCAAAATGCCTTGCTCAGTTTCTTTTCCCATTATTTTTTCCCCAGAAAAAACCAGCTATAACACTCCAGACAGCTCTAGCATATCAAATATGAACGAAAAATTATGTTTCTTATGCAATTACATGATTCTGGCATTTTTATGTTCATTGGACATCATGAAGTGAACGTTCTATTTGTCAGTGTATATTTCTACACAGCAACACACTGTGAATGAGAATGTTAATGAAATGTTAATGTCAATGAAAGCGCATTGAGATTTCCAGGTTTATTTTTTCACTGAGAACTAAGTGTGTTGGGCTGAAAACACTGTTGATACACCCAGCTAGTATTTATGGTTATTTTATTGCTGCCTTAGGGCCAGGAGATACTAAACTAACTGTATCAAACCTTCTTCCTTCACCCAATTACCCCTTAATTACTACTCAACCCTGAAAGTTGCCCCAAAATAGCCACGTCTCCATGTGCTGAAAGTCTGGAAAGCAGCTGGCTACTAACTCATACAGAACTCTTCCTAAGGTTATGTGGTAGTCTGCAGCATCTCCCAGTGGGGCTGGAAGGTGTGTCTGGAGATGGTGAACACAGATGGATGGCACCAGCCTGGGCTGAACCTGCCTTTTATGCCAGGGACTAAAAGACTGGGCTCTGAAATGAGGGTCTGCCACTGAGAGACTGAGAGGAACTGAAGGTGTCTCCTGTGTTTCAGCCTACCTGATAATCACAGAGAGGGGCTTTCTACCCCTGGAGTCACTCTGTTGGTATGGAACATGACACTGGTGTGATTTAGGAGGGCTGAGGGCTCTGCATGTGGCACCCTCATCCTGGGGAGTAGATGAATTCCCAGCAGGAAGCCTGAGCTGGGCACTGCCATAGGTGTGCAAGGTTCGTGCTGCTGCTCCTTGGTTTGTGGGTGGCTTCTCTACCAACCCTCCCTCATTCTGAGCACTGCAGCAACAACCTCCGAGGGCTGGAGCACCCACCAACAACCTCCGAGGGCTGAAACACCCACCAACCACTCACAGTCCAACCGGGGGGTATAACCCTCGCTGTGTTCTCTTCAAAGAGCCAGCCACACTAGCAGGCACAGAAAATCACAGAATATCCTGAATTGGAAGAAACCCAAAAGGATCATCAAAATCCAACTCCTGCTCCTGCACAGGACAACCCCAAGAATCCAGTGAGTGCCCGAGAGTGTCGGGCAAATGCTTCTTGAACTTTGTCAGGCACCCTCAGCACTTCCCTGGGGAGCTTGTCACAGTGCCCACCGCCATCCGTGTGAAGAACCTTTTCCTGATATCCGACCCAAACCTCCCCTGACACAGCTCAGGTGTTTTCAGGAGTCACCACGGGGATGAGATCAGCGTTTGCCCCTCACAAGGAAGCTGCTGCAGAACAGCTGCGAGGCGTCCCCTCCATCTCCTCCGGGCTGAAGGGAGCAAGTGCCCTCAGGCGCTCCTTGTAAGAGCCGCTGCTTTGGGATCGGGGTTTGCCGTGCCCTCTGTTTGCTGCATTTTCCCCAAAGTACCTTCCCCCACAGATTTTTCTGTGCGCTTTTCGTAGGATGTAAGGGATACGCTTTGACTGGGCGGACGCGGTGATCCCGGCTCCGGGGCTCTTGGCTGGAAGCCGGGGCAGATCCGGAGCGGCGGGGGCGGCCCGCGGGGAGTCCCGGCTCGGTGAGGGGGCACGGAGGGGAGCGGGGAGCGGGCAGGGGTCCGTGCCCGCCTGGGAGAGCCGCAGACCGGCGCGGCCTCTGCCGGGGAAGAGAGCCAGGCGCCGGGAGGGAAGGAGAAAGAGAGGGAGGGTGGGTCGGTGGGTGCCGGCGGCGACACCCGGAGCGGGACCTCCCCTCTCTCCCTCTCTCCCTCTCTCCCTGCCTCCGCCGCGCTCCGCTGGGTGCCCGCGGCGGGGCGGGAGCGGGCGTGGCGCCGGAGCGGAGCCCCTCAGCAGCTGCGGCTCCGCTCCCTCCCTCCCTCCCTCCCTCCCTTGGCGGCTGCGGGCCGGGCGGCGAGGCCGGAGAGCGCCCCGCGGCCGGGGCGGGGTGGAAATTTACCGCGTCGGTCCTCGGCGAGGCTGCGAGCGAAAGGGGGGCTCGGCAGGAGGCGGAGGGGAGGGCGGGGAGCGGCGGAGCATCATCATCTGGCGGGGAACGCGAGGGACCAAATGACTGTGAGCAAGGGCGGCAGCCGCCACCGCCGCCGAGAGAGGAGCCAGCCGCGGCGCAGCGGCAGCAGCAGCAGCCCCGCTCCCCCCGGCGGCGATGGCGGCGGGCGGCGGCGGGGCTGAGCGGCGCTGAGAGCCGGGCCCCCCGCCCGCCGGCGCCACATGGCGCGGGCCTGATGTCGGAGCGCGGCCCGGTGCCGCGGCGGCGCTGCGGGAGCAGGAGGAGGATGGCGGGGCTGCCCTGGAAGTGGCCGCGGACCCGCCTGCCCGTGGGCGCCAGCGCCCTGGGCGTCTTCGTCCTCTGCTGGCTCTACGTCTTCCCCGTGTACCGGCTGCCCGACGAGAAGGAAATCGTGCAGGGGGTGCTGCTGCAGCAGGGCAAGGCGTGGAGGAGGAACCAGACTGCGGTCGCCCTGTTCAGGTACCGCCGAGCGCGGCCCAAGGGCAGCGGGGACGGGCAGCGGCTCCGCTCCGCGGCCCAGAGCCCACCCGGGCGCCCTCCCTACCCCGCCGAGCCCCAAACTTTATTCTTTTTTCCCCGAACCCTTTGTGTTTTCGCAGCGGGCGGCAGGCAGGCAGGGCCCCTTCTGCCCAGCAAAACTTTTTTTTGGGGGGATGGCTCCGTTGGCTTGCGGGGAGGAGAAGGGGCTCGGAGGTTTATCCTTCGCCAGGGGGGGATGAGGTTCCCGGAGATTGCGGCGGTCGCCTGCACAATGGGGATGATGCTTCTCGCTTCCCGGATATCGGCGGCACCGGCAGCCCCTGTAGCTCCCGACAAAGCCCAGGGCTGCCAGCCCGGCTTCCCTCGGCGCTGGGGACTGCCAGCTCGCTGCCAGGAGGAAGCCCAGCTTGCGGAGCTCCCCGGGATGCGCAGGGGAATGGTTTGCGTGGATGTGCCTTCGTGTCAGCGCGCCCGCTCCGAGCGGCGCTTGGGAAGCTCCGCGCTGCTCCCTGACTCTCTGCGGATTATTATGGAAGCCACGTGAAAAGGCACCTCTTTTTCTCCTCTTTGCTTTTGACGTGGCTGGGAAATGGCGATAATCCTTGGGGCCCGTTTCACCTTGCCCAGCTGCACGGGAGAGGAGAAATATCGCAACCAAGCTACCCTCGGCTGAGGGCGGTGGAAAACCGAGCCGGGTCCCTGCGCTGGGGAGGATTTTTTAAATCACTCTGCTTCAAAAGCCTGTGCAGTGGAGATTTGCATCCCCTCAAAAATTTCTCAGCTGTTTGGGTAAAATACGGGAAGCTGGAAGAGAGGCAGATTTCCCTCCCTTTCCTGGAGGGAAGCTGGTTTTTTCTTCCCTGTCCTCCAAGTAGCAAATTAAAGATCAAGAGTGAGTGATAATCCAGCTGCCTCCAGAAAAGCACTCTTTAGTAAAATGAATCAGATCCAAAATTCAAGGGACTTATATTCCCTTTTTTTAAAACATTTTTGTTTGTTTTCAAGTGGCGTACAGTTTTATTTTAAGTTCTTCAGTATTTTTGAATGTATTTGCCTTTGTCATGAACTGGGGCTGATGTGGTCGCTTAATATCTTGTCTGCTGGGATAACAGAAACTTTGCAGTTCTTGAAAAGCATATTTGTTGGCCCCCAAAGCCTGCAGGAAACCTGAGCATTAGGCAGACCTGGAAGAAGTCTTCCCTTTAATAGAGAACTAGAGAGAAGGTACAGATGCAGGATCCCTCTCCTAAAACACTTAACTAACTCTAGAAGCTATGTTGATCTTGAATATTAATTGATCTTGATCCTGTGCACCAAAGACCCCCATTCTTGGGGGGTAGATGGATCCATCCATCTTTTTTTTTTTTTTTTTTTTTTTTTTTTTTAAATTACCCCATGGGTTATGTAGGAAAGAGTTTGGTCTATTAGTTGTCACGTTGGTAAACCAAATGTTGCTTGAGGACCGGTAGTGCTGCTGCAGTTTCGGTTTGCAAAACAGTTTTAGACCATTTCCACCACACGGTTTAGTAACAAAAACTCTGTGTGGCTTATCAGCTATTCCACTTGCCCATATGTTTTTCTACTCTCTAAGCATAGTGATTATCTCTAGAGATGCTATTGAAGAGTCTCATGCAATAAAAGGAGCTGTTGTTTCTTGTCTGAGTCTCTTGATGAGTTGGTGCACCACTAAATACAATGAACTTTAAATCATAATCTGTTTTAAAAGTAGTTTTTAAGAGAAATAGTGTGCTGGAGATGTGTAGTGAGTATAGTAAGCTGTATTATTCCAACAGTTGTGAAGTAGAACTCGAATTTTGCTGCTTAAATTTGTTTCTCTTTGTGATAGAAGATTTTGAAGTTGAAGCCCATGTCAGGCAAGTTGCTGTATATTTGAGGTTAGCAGAAACTCTTTGCTCTGGTCCTGCTGTCCCTAAGCAAGCCAGCTGTAAAAACTCCAAATTTATCATTCTGCTGGAAAACTCCAGAGAATGTCAGTGTCTGAATGGGAAAGGAGGGGTAGAGCCTCACAGAAAACCTGCATGTGAACTTTCAAGTAATATGGCTTTCCATAATAATCTAATATTAAGTGTGCTTTAATACATTATTAATAAAATATTATTTAAGAAGAGAGTTCATTACTGTTCTCCCTAGCCCTCCTGCCACATTTTGGTTAACAAACAATTTTGGTTTCGCTCAGTTTGAAGCATAAATTGGAATTAATCTGGGCTAAAAAGCCATATGCAAGAATTCACAGTACTGCTCTGTGTAATACAGTGGCATTAGTGGCATTGTATAGCCATGTTCTTGCTGCACAGAGCACACACCTGATAGGTTTGGAACTTTCTCCTCCTATAAACTCCCCGGACTCCTATTGCTGAGGTAGATGTCAGGTAATTAACTAGATGAAATCATACTTCTCAAACCTCAGAAAGACTTCTCCCTTTGCCTTCTGTACCTGGGTCAAGGACAACTTCACTAAGTGACTTAGCAAGTTCAACATCTGGGTAATTTGGGTTGAACCCTGGCAAGAAGTGCTGGTAACTCCTCAATCTTCACTGGTGCTTTCTTCTCTCTATACAGCCAGGAACCATATGGAAAGATCTGACCCCTGTAAACCCATGTTTTTTGCAAGAACCCAGACTGGCCTGGTTCTTGTGAAGGATTCAATGGGGGTTTTGTGTTTGAATGAATTTCCAGAACTGGTTTTCATATATAAATACCTGTATAATGTAACCATGGATGCCTTTAAATTTCAAGACACTAGAGGTTCAGGGTAGCCATAACTTTGAAAGCATCTCCTGTCTGACAAATTATGAATATTCTGGCAGTCAGATGGTAAAACTCAATTTTGAACTGCAAAGTGGTCAAAACTGAGTAAGGAGTAAGATGATCATTAGAGCCACTAAAAGCTAATGTGTCTAATCTGCTTACAATATAACAGCTTGTCATCCTCTGAGGTGGTTAATGTTATTGAGCCCTAACTGGTTTTACAGATTGCTTAGGGGATTTTTTAGGGCCTAGTGCCTAGAGATTATCTAGGCAGAAATGCTTTTACATGTTATCTGTTACTTGCTAAAGTAAATTACATACAGTAACACCTTTGGGATGCTTTTATTTAAAATACTGCAATTCATTAAAGGCAGAACTGGATCTTTTCATCTGCCTTATAAGCTCCATACAACACAAATCCCAAGCACTGTGTGTAGTTATGACACTTCTTTCATTTGTTTGTAGAGGGTGGACATCCTCTAGGGGCGAATATGCTTGTGGGGGGCAGTGGGTTTTGGACTGTCAGGAGTCCCTGAATGGGCTGGATGATGGGTTAGTGTCTTAAAGGTTCTTCAGGAAGAGATGGGACAGACCCTGAAAGACAACAGAAAGGCTTCCTTTGAGATTTAGCTTGTGTTCTGGCTTCTGCTGCTTCAGTTTTGTGTGATACTGAAAGGTCAGCAGGGATTATTCTGGGGCTGGCTTGATTAAACTGGTGGCAGATGAACTCACTGTTCATGACCTGACTCCAGCCCAGAGCATCTGCTATGAATTGTCCTTGCTCTCCAGTGATGTCCCCTCTGACATGGCCAAACTGGCTACGCTCACCTTGGCTGGTGGCTTCTCCACTCCTTTCCACCAGATTTGTCCTCTTGTCTATTTTCCATCAACACAGCAGAGAAACTACTGCCCTGAAATCACCCTGAAATCACCCTGAACCAGGGTCTGTGGCTGAACTGGATGGAATATCCAGGCTCTGGTGTTGGCAGTGTGGATGTGAACAGACTGGATCCTCTCCTGCTGCTGGCTTTGTGTGCCTTGCAAAAACCCTGCTCTGTTCCCAGTGTGCCAGAGGGGCTTTCCCCACTTCCTCTTGTCAGCTGCTCTGTGCCAGCTGTGCCTGTCTGTACCTGGAGTGCAGTCACACCAGGGGCGTCCCCCTGTGCACATCAGTGTTCATCCTGGATTGCATTAACACAGAACTAGAATTCCAGGTCACTTCCCCAGCTGGGTCTGACAGATGCTATTGCCAAGTCAGCAAGGTTTTCCTTAGTTCAGACAGCTTTTTTTTTCCCTGCTCTTTTTATGTCAGCACTGCAAATTACATGAGTGTTGGGATCCTCCTTGGGCTGTTTCAAATCTGAGATTGAACTTTGTGTTGCTCAGGTTGACTTTAGATAAGAGTTTGGCCCTTCTTAAACAGCTTCATCAGATACAGAGTTATTCCTGCTTTCACTAGATGTGTATGAAGGACAGAGTTAGGAGTAGACCTGGGACATGCTGGATTAGGTTACTTCTTCCCCTGTGGCCTGAGAAGCCCTGCCCTGAAACAAATGGATATGCCCACGTGTTGAACCAAATCCAGTTAATTTTTCTGCCCTGAGTAGGTGTTGCTACTGCCTGGGTGTGTTTTCATCAATATTTTACTTGGTTTTGTTGTTGTTGCTGTTGTATTTGCTTCATTGGTGATAAATGGAGTATTTGTCATTTGTGGTTTCCAGCTGAGATAAGAAGTTATTTTGGTGAAGAGGTGCAATTTTGAAGAGCAGGTTAAAGGTGAGAGGAGAGAAATGTTCTTATTGCATGTTATTATTTGGAGGCTGTGATGAGGAAAGCAAGGTGTGGAGAGGCTTGGCTCCATATCTTCGAGGTGGATATCTGAATGACATGAAAACAATGAGAAGTAGTTATCTGAGTTAGCTCTCAGTGTCTTTGCAGATGACAGCTGTGCTGGCAAGAGAGGAATTGATTTAAATTCCTGAGTTCCAGCTCCTGCTCTCCTCCTTCCTTGACCCTAAGTAGACTTTGATTTGCAATCCTAATGAAACAAGACTGTTGAGATCCCTAGTACCTTGCAAAGTGTTGGATTGTTGCTTTCCTCTGGATATGTGAAAACCCCAGTCTGACAGTGTATCTGGGAAGATGTAGCCAGCTCCCTGAGGCTCTTTTCCTGTTAGCTGGGAGCAGCCAAAGGCCCACAGCCAGGCACTGGGGAACAGGGGGAGCAGAGACTTTGTTGGAATTTAGGTTACCCAGCTGGGGCCCCGAAAGTCTGGTATGTACATACCCAGACACTGCTGGATGTATGCATTTTCCCATTTGTATTTTCCCTTTCTTTGCTGTGTAGTGGATGGAATGGGCACTGAATCATCCATACAATGCAGCAATGAGTGATTTATTCCTCGAGTTGTAATTTTCATCTTCAGAGCAGCCAAGAGCGTTGCTCCCATTTGATGTGTGTTCAATTGACATATACAAAAATTCCTATTTTGAGGCTAGCTCCAAGTAGGTAAATGCATGGAAGATTAATTGTCTTTCACCCTTTAACATTTGTCTTTCCCCAGTGTGGATGAACCTCACTGAAATGAGGAAGCTGTTTGGACTGCAGTCTTCTGTTGTTCCAGTTTTCTGAGCACCAAAATATACTTAAAGTTTAAATCCCCTGGATATACATACATAGTCTTTTTCTGTATGCTGCATGGGGTTCTCAAAATGCAAGGAAATTGCTCCTAATGCTAAATCATTTTAACATAGCTGCATGCAGTTAAATTCAGACTGAAGCACATTAATCCAAGCTAAGCAGTGCTTGTAAACCTCAGTGTAGATTCAGGTTTTGTTATGTCACGATTTTTACATACAGAAGACCAGAGATTCTTCTCCCTGGTCTTGGAATTTTACCTGATTAGATGAACAGCAGATGGGGTGGGACAAGGCACTGGTAAGTCCCTGGACCCTGGCAAAGCGTTTTTTTCTGTAAAGTATTTACTACAGAAGCTCTGAGCTTCATGAAGGAGCTGTGCCTGTTGCCTTGACCTTAGTGGTATTGGAAAATTTTAACTAGGTGAATTATATTGTGGAGAACTAAACTAAATCCCAGCTTTCACCAGGATTCTGGAGGTCACTTTCCCTGATGGTGTGGGGTTTTTGTTGTTATTGCATTAAATCATCAGACTTTTATTTTGACTTCTGTTCCGTTTGTTGGGAAATGCCCTCCTTAATTTCTTGGTTTAGAGATGCTCTTTGCAAATGGAGATGTGGCTACAGTGAGGCTTTTAAAGCTGCTGGGAACAGATATGGTTAACATTTTTTATGTCTTTCATGTTTGCTGAGAGCATCCTGAACAACCACTGTGTTATATTTTTTCCTGTTTTTTTCCCCCTCTACCTCTTCCTCAGCCTCTTCCATTGTTAAGCTGCTTGAGGCCTTCCTCAGCTTTCAGGGGAGCCCCAGACTATTGGAGTGGCTCCTTTTATAATTATCCAATTAACATTCACAGCAGTGATACAAAGAACTCGTGAAATTATTTACTCCTTTATCTCCTTCCCTATCTGAACTAATACCCTTCTCCAGAGTCTTGCAAGTCCCACTGATGGACGATCAGGGCATCTGCTGTTTTGCATCCTTCATGTTCCAGTTGTTGGCTGGCAGGCTTTGCAGGTAAATTGCAGACTTTGCCTTTATGTGTTAGCAAGATAAAGGCTTTACTTGCCAGGTTGCCTCTGCTCTGAGATGCTTGTAAGCTTTTAGCATTAGTCTATTGGCTAAAAAACTTCTGAAAGGCCTTGTAAGAAAGAGAACTTTGGCTTCTGTTGTTATGGCATGAGTTTTACCATCTTTTATGTCTCCACCTTCACTGAGACTGATAATAGAATAAAAAACCCCATGGAACACCTCTCAGTTTCCCCATCCCGTTATTATTTATTAGATCCAACAAGGAAGCACCACCAGCTTTAATTTAAAAGTTGCTATATAGCTGTCCTGTATTTTAAGAAGTGCTGGGAAAACAGATCATCAGCTATTTTCCTTGCTTTCTTATGGGAAAAACTTGCTCTGCATATTTTTGGAATGCCAGGAGTGGCCGTTGCTGTAATAGAGAAATAACAGCTTTGTATTTCCTGTCAGAGATGGAAGACAAGCAAACAGAACTTTTTTTTTTTTTTTTCCCTAGTGAAAAGATTTTGGTATTTTCATATGTGGTCCATCTGGCCAAATGTCAGTTCTGGGAATTCTGTTTCATCTGCCTCAGTGTTTGGAGGTTTCCTCGTTCTACTGATGCTGTTGGTTCTGCAGTGTGGTGGTATCCCAGGGCAGGGTGATGAGGGACCTACTGCTGTAAGTAGTACTCAGAAATGCCAAAAGAGTTGAGGAGACCAGTCCAAAAAGCTGGAAATGTGCAGTGAGCTGGTGATGCTTAACTCAAAGCTCTCTGATTGATGCCTGCCTTTCTCAGTGAGTCAGTAATATTTAGACCTAATGGCAGATGGGATGAAGACTGTCAGGTTACTCATCTGGGCTTCAGTCCTCCTACTTTTAACTGCCAGGGGACACTGGATTTTTGTTCCCTAAGTACTTCTATACAGCAAAGGAAGCAGAGTTATAAAGGGATTTAAGGAAACTGTGTACATGACATGGTTATCTCTTGTAACTGAACTTCACGTCTAGGTCACCACTGGCATCAGTTGGGAATTCTGTGAATAAATATCACTGCCCAGAAATTATTATTTTTGCAGTGCCATAAGCTTGTGATGCCTTGGTAAGACTGACCTGAAACAGAGACTGGGCAGAGCTAGAGAATAAAGCAGATATTTATTGAAAGGCCTCCAGGGTACACCTTGGGCAGGACAAGAGCCTGGCCAGGGCTACACCCAAGGTGGACTAAGAATAGTTAACAAAATGGCTGATTGGTCACAAGATCTTATATTTTTTTAAGTTTTGGTCTATTTGCATATTGGGGTTTAATTGTCCAATTACTTCAAGTTGTGAGGTCTCATCCTTGTTTCTCTCTTCAGCCCAGGGTTGTTTATGCTGTTGAGCTGAAACTCTTACTCATCCTTGGTCCTCAGCAGAAAAAGGGATTTGTTTTGTCTCCCTACTCTGTGAAGAGAGCTTACTGGCACTGAATATGAGGCTCAGAACTGCACCCCTAGGCAGCACAGAATCTGAAAAACATGAAAGCTCAAACTTAAGGCATCACTTGCAGAGAGACATTCTGTGCTCTGAAGGATTTTCCTTCCATGAATGGGTGTAGCGAGATCTCAGCTATGCACATTAGGAATTTTGATTAATGGGGTGGGTTTTCCATCTGTTAGTGCAGTTTTTAATGTGAAGGAATACCTGGGCAAGTGACAGGCTGTGGGAATGTTTCCTGGAGGAGTGATCCAATACTTGTGCTGAGGGTTTGGTGGATGCTGGCTGTTCCTGCTGCTAGAACCTGGGGTACCAGCTTACTACTCGCAAAGTGTGCAATGCGTTTGTTTTATTTCTTGTCTTCTTTCCATGACTTCCATTGAAGCATGTATCTCTTTCAAAGAGAAGAGAAGAGCTCTTTATTCCATGTGTAGCATTCACTAGGGATATGACTGCCTGTTCCTGGATAGTAACTCACAGTTACTTACGGTACAAAGAATGAATCGTCAGCTCCTGGTGAAATTCACCTTCTCTGCTTCTGCTCCATCTGTGAATTCTGTCACTAGACAACAGCAGCAAGTGCTGCAGCAGACATTCCTAATTGGAATGCAGTCTTTAGATTATCCTTGCTCATTGTGGATGATTTACTGCCATCCACTCAGGCAGCGTTACCTTCTCATTTGTCTGAGTGAAGTTCAGACTCTTTGCAGTCTCCCATGTTGTGCCATTTAGTAATTAATGGCCATGTAAGAAGCATGAGAATAAATCCATACAGGGTGTGGCTGTAATATGGGGTAGAAAGGAGATGCAATATTCATGAGGCAGGAGTAGAGGAATGCTGTTGGATCAGATGAGAATGGGAATGATGAGGTGAACACTCTGTCTACAGCTTGCTTGAAGATCGATTTGAAAAATAATTTTGAGATAAATACATGCTGTGTTTAATTTTTATTTGCTTATAGACCTCTGTAATTTTTCTACTATAAATAAGAAATGGGTTGAGAAACTTTGGTCTGTCTACAGAAGTCTGTAAAGCAGATAGCTCACCTGTAAGTTCTCAGAAAGTTTATATATCTACCACTATTCTTCAGTTATGTGGAGAGGAGTTTAAGATTTATCCCTGTGATGGTCTTAATTTAGGAATATGAGGAGGATGCCTTTTGCCAAGGACCAGGATTCCAGCTGTTTTCAGGCTCTAGAGCTCTGAGGCTCAGCAGGCCAGGGGAAGTCCACCTGCTGAATTTCACCAGGCTTGGTGATGCTTAATCAGAGCAAAAGCAGGAAAGGATGCTGAGCTACGTATTTTGAGGCTGGGGGCACTTAATATGTCTTGGAGAATGCCCAGCCTTGTCATAGCTGTGCCAGCTCCTGCAATCAAGTGAACTTGTGGGATAGAAATGGGATAGAAATGAAATGGAATGTTTCAGTCCTCATAACTACAGGGAAGTGCTTGTAAATGTGAATGGTGGCTCAGCCCCCCAAAAGGCAAGTAAAAATCCAGTGTGGGTTGTTGTAATTCAGATGCCTAATTTCTGTGCTTAATCATCATTTTGGGGGCCTGACTCACGGGTTTTTAAGTGCTAGGGATTGCTATAGTGAGAATTACATATCAGCCTATAATTAGATGCATTTTTTAATTTGGGAAACTGCAACAGTGAAGGGAATAGGAGAAACAAAACCAATCTGGGCATTCCTTCATAGGTCACATCATTGAACATTTTGTCTTGGCAGCCAGCAGGAATCTAGCAGAAACACACTTGCTGAGCCTTATGGACAAATGCTGGGCATCTCCAGGTTTATGTATGCCCAGCTGGATGCAGCAGTAAAAATGCACATGAGATATTTATTTTTCTATCCTGTTTAAGCCATTGCCTTTAAGTGCATCCAGAAGGGAATGGCAGAGTGTGCTGTTTGAGCTTTCTGATCCACAAATGGTAACAACAACAAAGAAGTCAATATCAATAGAGAAATCGTGTGTTTTGATAGATCTGTTCAGAACAAGTGGAAAATACTTATTTAGTGTAGTTCAATAAATGCTAATGGGCCCAGATCTGAGAACATGTTTATTTTTGCATTGTGTCTTTGATGCTTTCTGTCATTTAGAAAAACAGTTTTGTGCTTCACTTGTCTAACAGGCCATTGCTACTGAAAGTCTTTTACTAAGAGGGTTGAGTTTGTTGTTTCTCCCCAGTGTTTTTTTTGGTTTTTTTTTAATTTGTGGGAAAATGTGGACCTGGTTTTACAAATTTAGTACAAATTCTGTTTTCTCATCTACTGCAGAACAGCAGATCTGCATCATGGAGAACAGCAAGGTTCCCTCTGCTGGGGTTCCAGTGGAGTGTGGGCTCTCTTCTCTGTGGCATAACCAGGAAAACATGTGCAGTGTGCTGTCACTTGAAATCAGGGGTCAGCCTTGATGAACTTAGATGAATGAGCTTGCTCAGCACTTTAGAGCTTTATCAGCTCTTTCCCAAAGAATTTTTAGCTTAATCATCTGGTTTCAGGTGGTGTCTCATGTCTATCTGGTGAGAATCTTACCCTTTCCATTTAAGATCAATAATTTGTTTTGCCTTAGAGAAATTAAAAAGAAACCCCAAAGTCCTGAGAAGTAAATTGTTTCCGGTCATGAATTGCTGCCAGTGTACAGGTATTTCTCAAACACCTGGATAACTGCTAAGAACAGACTAGCTTTAAACAAGTTTAAGGAAGAGATAGCCAGGCACTGTCATTTCATCATCACCTTTTTGTGTCTAAAGTGAGTGGGCTGAATGTATTGCAGAGGAAGATCTCCCAAAACACACTGGATAAGTGACTGAGCACATAAACTATTTAAAAAGTATTTTTAAACCAACTTGCAGGCAATATTTCTGTCTTAAGATGCTTTGTTGCAGGACTAAGTAGGTTGAATGATCTATTTAGTGAATTTTTACTTTTATCCTCATACTGAGTAGATACCTTAGATAAACTTCTTGAAGGATGTTTAGGATTTTGGGTTGCTCTTTTTAGCAGCAGCTTTTAAATGTTGATACTATAAAAGACCATAAACCTTCAGAAAGTTAATTCACAGTGAAAAGCACTCTGGGTCCTCTGGGCTTATGCTTTCCCTGAGCAAGCTGATATACCTCCCCTGAAAAGAGGAGTGGGGAGGCACCCTTGGGATTTCTTCCCTCCTTTCCCTGGTGCTGCCCTCACATCCCTCCCTGCCTGGAGGTGATGGCTGTGCCTCCTGTCCCTTGGGAATTCACAGGTGACATCACAGGCTTGCCAGCTCCAGAATAACTTGTGCCCTGGTGTTTTGGAAAAGGATTGCCTTAATGCTTTGGATCATTTCCAGAACTACCTCAGCTGTCACCAGCAACTCTTCCCACTTCAAAGAGTAATGTGTTCTATAAATAGTGGTGCCAATTAGGCTCTGGTTGTGTCCCAGATCCCTCAACTTCTCTCATGCTGGGTGACAGGACTGTGGAGTGAGAGGCAGCAGGTGCTGCCCCAGTGTCCAGCTTGGGCAGGGCAGGGGGCACAGCTCTGCCAGCATTGAGCCTTGTCCTGGCTGCTCTCAGGAGCAGGATGCCTTCCTTCATATAGTCTTACTTAAAAGCTGAGGTTTTTCTCTTGGGAAAGGTGTCAGAACTGTCTTGTTGGCTGAAAGGAAAGGATTGCAGAATGGAGTGCTCCAGAAGGAAAGAAAATGCTCTTGGAGGGCAGGAGGGAAGGTGGTGAGATGGAGAAGCCTTGTGTTGGAAGGGAGATAGAAGATTGCTAGGGCTTAACACAATAGAGACAAGGAGTCTGTAGCAGCAGGGACACTGAAGAAGAAGAAACATAAAAGGCAGAGGATAAAATAAAGAAACATTTACGTGAAGCAGAATAGTAGAGAATGACCATAGTTAGGAAATCTGAGAACGAGAACAAATATGTGGCTAAATCAGAAAAGCAATCAATTAAGGGTAAAACATTCAGGGGAGAGGACAATTTAGGGGCTGTTCAGTTGGTTAAGCAAGATAACCCCAGGAAGTAACAATTAATTAAAACAGCATGAGGTAAATGATAATTTCAGTGAAGAAGCTCAAGTATCAGATGGAGGCAGGTCACTTTAGTAAATTGAGGGTCCAGTTTCAATGACCAGAGGTTTAATAGAGGCCATGAAACCATAACAGGAGAGGGCATTTTCGTGCCACAAGATAGGAGAATCATTTTGCTCTAGAGATGACTGTTGAAGTGGTGAGATTTGGAAGTGGAGTGATGAAATCTGTGGAGTACAGCCCACTCACTGCAGCTATCTCTGGTACCTGTCCTACTTAAAGAGCTGTGGTAGGGGAAATGTCCATATGGTTAGCAAAAAAGACAGGAAAACAACATTTGTTGCTCTGTTTTTCTCATTCTCTGATTGCATTTTGCCAACCAGACAGTCCACAAGCTTGACATCTAGTGAACTTTATGTTTGCTGAGGGTTAGATTGCCCTTCGGGGCACCAGTGGCTCAGGCTGAGGAATGATGAATTACAGCAGGCAGTTCTTTGACTTCTCATATCTCAAACTGGGGTTGGTTACTATGGTTTTGGGGTGAGACTTTAAAACAAAGGCATGCTTTGTTCTGTCTGGATGCCATCCATAGCGTTTCTGATGAGATGACTCCTCACAGTATGTTCTAGTAGGATCATACACATTGTTGGCATTAAATGGATGCATACATAATGTGTGTTTAGAAAGAACTCCAAGCTTCACTGTTCACTCTTCTGGGGATGTTCAGCTGCTTCAGAACTCCTTGGCCACATGCACTTGGCCAGTTTTGGTTCCAGGCTTTGGAGCACCTCTGGGAAAGTGAGGGATTTGTGGGGGTGGACATGGAGCTTCTACACTTCTGGTCGTCAAATGCCAGCATCTCCTCCAGAGTGATCCTTCTGTGCAGGAGGCAGAGTGCACAGCAGTGAAATTTTGGGTGTTGTCTTTCTTCTGCAGCATTTCCATCGTGTAGCTTCTGCCCCAAATAAGCCTACTTCCCAGTGGTTGTAGGAATCCTGTGGGAATCTGCGGGAGATTTGTGAGAGATGTGCAGTGTAAATCAACTGAAAATGGACTTTTATTGCAGTGCATGAAAACACAGAAATGTCTAATTGTCTAAAAACACAGAAAGACTAATTACTGCATCAGGTCCTTTTAGTTTATTTTCCTATCTCTGTCAAGGCCTGGCACCAAATGCTGCAGAGAAAGGCAATAAATGTAGTAGCAGTATGATCTCCCAAATAAATCAATGTCTCGGGTTCTTAGCATTTTGAGACTTCATTTAGCCTTCACTGGCTTAGTTTAACCTCATTCCAAATTACTGTTGTTACTTACAACAACCTTTCACGTTCTTGGTGCTTACATAAACAATCCATTCCTTCTTAACCTTCATTATGCTCAATTAAGGAAGTGCAGGTGTTCTTGGAATGGTTAGTTCTTTAATATATTTGTCTTATTCTTAGATTGCTGCTTAATCACTTCAAAAAATGTGTCTCCTCTTTGACTCATACTCCCTTTTTGTACTAATTTGCTTTTTTATCTGGTTGATTTTTAGATTGTGACATTATACCAGAAAACAAAATGTCACCATGCTGTTGAAAACCAAATAGCTCATCTTCAACCCTGTAGTAAACAGTTTAATTACTATGGAAACTGAATAATTGCTCTCTAAAATTGTTCAGTTGTTCCTTTTGAACTGATCTTTTTTTTTTTTTTTTTTTTCCTAAATAATTCACTGCTTAAGTTTCTTGAAATGAGTAGCATAGACCAAATGGCCATGATTCAGTAGAGCTCTGTAACTTGTCATGCATTCTTGAGCTGCAAGGTGAATTTTCAAGGTGAGTTTGAGACATAAAAAGGTGGCAGTTGGACTGTCTAGTTGGATGATCTCAAATCAGCTGTGTCAGGTCTGGGAGCTGAGGCTCGGTCAAAGAAAAAAAAAAAAAAGTATGTTGGGTAAACTTTTGTGTGGTGCACATCCTGTAGGTATGAACGTGGGAGTCTTCTCATGCAGGTCAAGAGACTGACGTTTATTTTCTTGATAGGGCACATTTTTTTGTTTTTGCTCAGTAGCAGGAAGGAAAACCACAGATTCAGTCAGTTCATTGTGGGCAAGTGCAGTGCTGCTCTGCTGGGGACAAAAAGGGTCAGAAAGAGAGAATGTCCTGGGTGGCCATCTCTTGGGGGCAGGGGCTGTGGGATTCCTGTTTCCCACATGTAGTTTCCACAATGTTCCTATAGGATTATGAGCTACTTCCAGTCCAAACTGACGAGTTCAAGGTCAATCCATAAATTGGAGAATCTGCCACCTTCCTTCCTTCCTCCCCTCAGGATCCTGAATGCAGTGTTTCATGGGCCACTGGTTTTATTGATTATATATCCCCAGTCAGGGCTTTCTTGTTAGTGAATAGCAGATCCAGCTGTAATCTGACCCATCAATACCTGTACCAAAAATTATCTCTGACACACTCCAGGATTTTCCCAGGTTGCTTGCATCACTCTGTGTTGTCTTTCCTGTGAGTGTCAGGGAGATGGATACAAGTCTCCTAGTGGACCCAGAGTTTGGGATCCAGGGATTTCCTGGAGTCTCTTAAAGGAGATTTCTGTTCCCAGCACTCTGCCTCATGCTTTGGGAACTGAGCATGTGGGTTCTTGAGTAAAAGTAAACTCAGATTGGATACACTAGCCTGAGAGACTGCATGGCTGTGAGTTTTATGTCTTGTTTGAAAGAGCTGGTTTATAAATTCCTCCCTCGGATCCTTTCAGAACCTAGCTCAAGTATTTTTGATATTTAGATTTCTTTGGATTATGGGTAGTCTGTGAAAACTGGAGCATGGCAGCTAATTAGACTTAGGAATTCGCCAGTACTTCAACCCAAAATAGTTTCCTGTGATGTGTGTGGCTGTATATGTCAAACTCTTCAGGCTTGGCTTTTATTTAGAATTTTGTAGTGTTGCAGTGTATATATAAACTCTTGCAGGCATTTCAAGGTGGCATGTTTTGCTTTGTTGTAGTATGCTAGGCAGCTCCCTAAATAGCAACAGGTCTCCTGTTTACTACCTTCACTCTAATGGATCCTGTAACTGAGTTCTGTCAAAATAAAGAAGTCTGTAAAGAATGGGAAACTCAGTCAGAACGAGGAGGGGGAAGTAAAACTCCAGACATGATTTCTGCCAGGAACATTTCCTGTAGCAGTTCTGCAGCACTTGGAAGCCCAGGGTTTCCCAGACCCACCCACTCACCCCAGTGCAGGGGAGATGTGATTGTGTAGCTGGGGGCAGGTCTGGCAGATGGCAGAGGCAGGAGAGGTGGATGGAAAAGAAAAGAAAACATTTTGGCAAGATGGGTAGGAGTCATAGCATGTAGTAATCTCTGTAGTTTGTGTTTGACAGGCTTTTAGGAATTCTAATCTCCCAGGGAGTGTTAGCTTGTTAAAGGCCAGCAGATTGGGCAGAGGGGGAAGTCGGATAAATTACATTTTCTGCCAGGGCTTCAGGCCTATAAGAGCTTAGTACATAAATCATGTTTATCCCCTAGGAAGCTGTTTGATTGCTCTGGGTAGTGGGGTTTGTGCATTCCAGACTCATTCCCAGCAGCACAGAGCATAGCACAGCAAGCTGTTTAGATTGGGATAGACTCAGACGTGCTTCCTGTCTCGTGCTCACTTCTTCTTTTTCACTGCCAGCTCTCTGTTTTCTCTTCTGCATCTTCTTCTGTGCCTGCCCAGGAAACCTCCCCACCCCAGAACCACTAAACATTGTGATGTGTTGTGGAAGTCCCTGTTTGTAGTCAGTGCTGCCAAATATCATTTGCTAAATGATGATGGCAAAACAGCGTGCAGTGGGTTGGAAGTTGTAAATATGTGATGGCCCTGATGGCTGGAGCTGTTTGGATTATATAATATATAATGTGTAAGGACAGTGTCAGAGCCCTGACCATCTGTAGGGGTGCCTGTGAACTTTTGGGAGCTTTGGACAGTGTGAGTTTTGTAAACCCTGCTTGCAGTGCCACGTGAATATTTGTAGTGAAAGCCAGGTTTATGTTCCTTGATTACACTGGAAAATTCTTTCTTGTGGGTTGGGGGGAGTTCTGCCAGCTCTTTTTAGAGTCTGGAATAGCTCAGATGATAAGCCTCCACTTCTCCTTTGGAAGCAGCTGTTAAGTAATAGAAATGAGGAATACATGTTTAGATGAACCAAGGAGTGCTTAGATCCCCACTGCTTAAGTCTGACCCAGGAAATTCCAAGTGTTTTATACTCCCTGGAATCCAAGTGGATTTTGGTGGTGAGCAGTGGATTGGTGCTGTGACTCTGTCCAGAGGGACTTGGCTCAGGTTAGGTTGCCAGTGAAGGAGTGGAGTGACTCAGAAATGAGATGATATGGGAGGAAACTTGGAAAACATCTCCTGGACTCCTCTCCACCTCCTGTTTGAGACTCCTGAGGTTTCTTTGCCACAGTGAGCGTTGGACAGAGGGGAGGTTTGAGAATGCTTTAAGTAAAATCACAAGAGGCATTTTACAGAGGGTTGTTAGTAAGTTGGCAGCACTGTTGAGACCAAATGGCAAAAGATTACATCTGCATCAGCATTTTGTCCTTTCTAATGTGGTGCTAACAGGAGTAAGGCAGTGTTTGTTACTGAGGTATGTTCAGAAGAGGAAAAAAAATCACTTTCCTGAGTGCAAAATGGAGCTTTGACCATCTCAAATCAATTAATACAACACACAGCTGTCACTCAGCCACTGGGAATGGAAGTAGGAGAGTAGCAAAAAGAAATCCTGTGATCCACCATTTGCTTCTGCTTTTGTTTCTTCATAACAGAGTCCCTGATGATAATCAATAAACTTGATTTTTGGGTTTCACTGGGCCTACAGGAGAGAAAGGTGTGAAGACAGGGTATGTGGCCTCTTGTTGGAACAGGTGTCTGGAGGTGATTTGTGAAAGCATCTCAGCTGATCTTCACTGTAAGAACAGACTCACTTCAACCCAGAGCTGGTGAGATCTCATTTCAGTTAGTCTGTAAAGAGACAAAAGAATTCAACTATGATGGAGTTCAATATGGGTGCATGATGCCTACTATTTAACTTTTTCCTCTGGCTTCACCAAAAGAGACTTAAAAAGACTTGGGATTGGAGTTTTTAATAAAAAGAGGTTCCAATTTGAATACATCTTTCCTTTATTTTAATCTGCCTAGTGCCTTTAGCAAAGTGTTTGCATCAACAAAGCTGATTTTATAGCACCTAGCACTTGGACAAGGTTTGAAACACCTTAGCAAAATTTCAACAATTAAGCTTTTACCTGCAAACAGAGGAATTGCAAGTTCAAGGTGTGTTTCAGATAAGTGGCTCTGTTTTAATCTGTGATCATTTTCCTGTTCTTGTTTATCTGTTAGAAGCCACCTGTCAGCACACAAAAGGAGCACTGAACTCAGTTCAGAAATATCTCTGGCTCCTTGGCCAGCTAATGGCCAGCTGTTTACAGAAGTGATGGTGGTGGTTGCAGCAGCTAGGGCTGTGAGTGGAGTCCAGTGTCAGTGCTTGGTGATGCATTAAATCCTGGCTTTCACCCAAAATCAGACTATTACAGCTTAACTGGTGTGTAATTCTGGGTGTACAGAAGCAATGAAGAGCACACTGTTGTGCCAGTGTCCGTTTCAAGGAAGCTAAAGCAGGGCATTATTTGGCATTTATGGATTATTTTCCCCTTTTCAGTCAGTAGAAAATGTAACTGGAATCTCAAATCATAATCCACTCACTTTAAGAAATTTCTCTCACTGGCAGATTTCTTCCAAATTAAACTGAGTAACAGAAGTCTTAAGGGTAGTGAGTTCCTACCAGTTTAATGAAAAACTGGGTAAAAGACAGAGGTCAAGCCCAAGGTTTCCTATTTTGTTTGGCCTCCTATTTGGCCAGTCAGCTCATGCTTCTGGCTGGTTGGCATCAGTGGATGCTTCCCAACCAGGCAAAACTCATTCCAACTCCAAACATTTGATAGTTATGAGATGTGGGAAGCAGCTTCTGAGAAACGAGAGGAGCAAGTTTCTCTTCAAAACTGGGCGTCCTTCAGTCTCTTCCTTCAGATCTGTTCATCCAGCTTTGATGGGTTAAAACTTTTCTCCAGATGTGCACCTTCATATGCCATTGAAAATGTTTTTCATGTCTTTTCCTGTGATACTTTTACATATTCTTGTCTCTGTCACATGTATAGGCAATGGCTGCCAGCTCACCTACTTTTTTGCACCAAAAACCACCTGGAGTCACAAGTGCACTCCTCTTCATTTCTGTTGTCTCAGCTTTTAGGAAATCTGTGTAATGAAGGAAGTTTTTATTTTTCTTTCTGTCTAGTTCTCCTTGTATCAAGGGGCACAACTGAATTGATCAAATTAGTGAAAAGCACTCTGTGGGCTTTTTTGGATTGGAGCATAGGGGCACTTTTGCAAGGAGCATTACTTACAGGGCTTTTATCTGGGTTGCAGAAGCAGGTGGAGAAGTCACTGTGGTGTGATAATTGACTGCTTAGATCCAGGTGGGACCTATCAACACTTTAGATAGTGCAAGCTCAAATGTAAGATTAGAGCTGCACAATTAATTTTTAGTGCATCTCCTTCTCCTGGAAGAAAATAGCCACCCTGTGCCCTTGTTGAGGCCAAATATTTCTCTGTGCTTGTGGTGGCACAAAGCAAGCAGCAATTTCATTTGAAGCAAGGAGGGAAGTGGTGAGAACAACTAATTTTTCCCTCCTGCAGCACCACCTCATGTAGTGTAACTTTGTGCCTCAGTTGATGGTTCTGCTGTTGTGCAAGACAGCTGTTCATTAATTTCACATCATATCTGTGAAAGCTGCTCTCCTCCTGCCAGGTTTATAAGATTAAAAAAAAAAAAAAAGGGATAGCATGTGTAGCAATTAATCTCCTCCCCTGCCTCGCTCCCCTTTGCCTCTGAATTCTCTGTGACAAAATCACCTGTCAGTGCAGCTGTTCCAGTTCTTCTTTCTGACACTGTGAGGGATGTGTGAGCAGAGATGAAAAACCATCAGATGGGGCTGCTGGCAAACAGGATCCTTCTGTGGGATGCTGTAAACAAGCAGAAGAAGAGCTGCAGTCCCTTTCTCACAACTCACCTTTGCTGCAGAAGCCTCCATTGGCTTCTTAGGATCTGGAGCAGCAGGCCTGGCTTCATGGATTGGAATAAAGCTATCAAATGTAGATGTGTTTATCCAAGGCAATCTCCTTTATGGTCATTAGAGAGGAGGTGGGTGTTTACTCTGAGATGCAGCCCACCCTAGAAGGTGTGGTCTCTATGAGAAAGTGACCTCAGTTTGCATTTCAAGTTCTGTAAATGAGATGAATGCTGTGTCTTCTCTGACACAGTTGTATTTAGGGGCTGGGGGTGGTGGCATTAGCAAAGCAAAGGTGCAGCGCCACTGGATTTCAGCATTGAGTGAGGTTTCTGTCTGCCACCCAGAAACCTTCATTTGAGCTCATGCTCAGGTGTCACCCTGTTCTTCTCTGTTTTCCTGAAGTTTTTCTAAAGTTCATTTCAGCCTTCTGTTTTTGCATTTTTGCAGTGGAGTTTCTCACGCACTTTTCATGTAAATAATGATTTATTTTGCATTCCTTTCTGGAGGAGGAGAGAATTGATGGACTGTTGGGTTGACCAGTGTGGTTGGAGAAGACAATTTTCTTCCTCCAATCCATGGTCACTGTTAGAATTCTGCAAATGTCGAGGTCTGTAAATAAACTGCCCCTTTTTTTTTTTTTGCCTTGGACATCTCAGTGTGTGAGTATTGTTCCTTTCCTGTCGAATTGTGACACTCAGGTCCCTCACTTCTCCAGGGAGCGTGGCTGTTCATTGCAGTTCCCAGGAGAGATGTCAAGTCACTGCTGCTGTCTCTCCTGGGTGTGGTTGGGAACAGTACAGGCTGCTCAGAGACATCCTGCATTCCAGTATATTTTACTGCATGAATAACTGGGATATCTTTGCTATTGCTAGTCACAATTTGTGGTGGTTTCCTTATAATGCAGCTCTTTTATACACCTGATATGAGAGTCTTAGAAAAACTTCAACTGACCAAGTCCTAGAATTCATACTCTGTAATTTATACCTTGTAATTTGTATTTCAAGGCTTGCAAGCAGGCTTTGTGCATAGGCATTTGAGACAAGTTTGCATGAATCAAAATGCGTTTCTCTGAAAGGAAGTGAACAATTCTGTGTTGCAGTAGCTTTTCAGATCAAAGCTGCTCCATATTTAAATCAAAGAATTGGCAGGAGGAAAGGTAAACTAAAAGCTTGTCAGGTCATCTTGGTAGGCTTTTATTCACTCAGTTACAGAATCATAGAATGGCCTGGGTTGGAACAAACCTTAAAGGTCATCTCATTCTAGTCCCCTGCCATAAGCAGGAATATTTTCCACTCTCCCAGTTTGCTCCAAACCCCATCCAGCCTGGCCTTGGACACTTCCAGGGATGGGGCATCCACATCTTCTCTGGGAACCCTGTGCCAGGGCCTCACCACCCTCACAGGGGAGAATTTCTTCTTAATTTCCAATCCAAACCTGTCAGTTTGAATCCATTCCCCCCTGTCCTGTCACTGCAGGCCCTTGGAAATTGTCTCTCTTCTTCATTCCTGCAGGGTCTCTTCAGGCACCAGAAGGCCATAATTGGGTCACCCCAAAGCCTTCTCTTCTCCAGGCTGAAAAATCCCAATTCTCTCAGCTTTATATCCTGGTTTCTTCTAGTTTCTTTTCAATCAAAAAGGTGGTCCCTGGCAAGTTTTGGCCTCATCTGTGTTTCTTCAATCCAAATGTGCTGAAATGTACAATCAAAATCAAATCCCCCATTTTCTGTACAGTTTGGATGTGTCTGGAGGAAGTATGTGTCACTTGTATATTAAAAAAGAAAAACAGGGTTAAGATCAGTCAGAGATTAGGATGAGGTGTTGCAATGACTGGCAGCTCAGATTTTACCTTCTGGAAGGCAGCAGGGTTTGCTTGTTCAAGGCCAAGGCAGCAAGGATAGGGTAACCATATCATCCCACAGGATGAAAAAAACAGTTTTATGTTTCTTTTGCAGTCTGGGAAACAGAACTGTGAACTCTACTGTGTGGGTGGCTCCAGATCAGTGATTTTAAAATAGGTAATGAAAACCCAAATATTCTCTGGTAAATCAAAGTAGGTAGTGAAAATTATGTTCTTGGGGTAAATAAAATACTTTATTTCCTTTTTGGACACCCCAGAAAAACCTTGAAAATATTTTTGATGGTGCAGAAAAGGTGCAAGTTCTTGATTTCATAGTTTCTTCCCCAACTATTAATTTGGCAATTTGTAGCAAATTATCATGAATTTATAGTTTAATTTCTTACTTTAGACAGTTACAGCAGCTCTGTTGCTAAGCTAATGAAGATAGTTTTCATGAATTGTCCTTATTCTGTGGTCTCTGCAATGCAACCTCTTCCCTTTCATGCAGTTGCAGTGCCAGGTATGATTTACTGCCTGCAGCCTTTTTATTGTCCTGCTAACTTTCCTCTCTTGAGGAAGTTGGGGAAGTATTACAGGAACATTGTAAAGTCCAGACACCAGAAATTGCTGCAGGTGGAATTGAAATAGGCTAAAAGTTTCACATCAAGAAACAATATAATTATATATGTGAGAAGGAAAGTGACTTTAGTCTTCATAGAATCTTACCATATTGCAGAGACCTTGACTGGGGAGTAAATCAGATTATCTCTGTTCTGCTCTGTTCTATCCACTCCTTTCATATTTCTTTTCCATTGCATTTAGACCTATTTTTCAAGCTTAGGTAACTTTTCAGAAAGTGAACCTATGCACAGCAATGTATTCTTGATGTGGATGTTGTATTTGGCAAAGCTCTTAATTTTAGCTGGAGCTTCAACTATGACTGCTGTCACAAAAAACCCAATTTTGTATGCTTTTGTGGATATCAGAGCATGTACACTGGCCAGTCTCTTGTTCATTTGGTACTTGTTCAGGTGATCTTTCTTAGGAGGGAAGTTTTAAGGTCATGTTCCCAAATAGCTGTGCTGAGGATAATTTTCAGTTTAATCTTGTGGGGGGTGGTATGTCTGAGGTAGTAAGGTGCTTTAAACACCATGAAAACCTCAAAGTCTCAGTGAATTCTTCACGCTAATCCCCAGTTACAAGTATTAGATGGAGCTTTCTAGGAAAAGAGAATTTTAGGAAAGAGAAATTCAATGTGTGTGACCCAACCCAGCGATGTTTTCACAGAATATTCAGAAGCCAGATGGCAACTGCAGCTCCAAGGTCACTGAGTACAGTAGAACCAGTGATTTTACTGCTATTGAATGGTTTTGTTGGATTCTGTAGGGCCATAAAATCTCCAGACTGGCAGCTTGGAGCAAAAAAATGGCCACAACTAGAGCCATGATGTGGTGTTTGAGAGGGCTCTCTTACAGCTGCAGGCAGAGGCTGCTGCCTGCTCTGGGAGATGGGATATGAGCCTTGATTTTCTGTCTGTTCTTGGATGGCATGGGATGTGTGAGTAATGAGAGGTCAGTTTGTCCTTGTAGCTGGCAATGGGGTAGCTGCCTGAAAAATAGTATTTCCAGGCTTTGTTTAGAATGAAATATTTAGGGGTAGATCTTGAAAAAGAGAGAATAGCCCCAGGAATTATGGAAAGAGTAAAAAACTTTGTTCACAGCAAGAAATTCAGGAAAATCCAACCTTTTTGCTCATCAGAGGGGAGGTTGAAATTTCAGCAGCCTCCTTTAAGGGTCTCTTAAAAGATGGAGGAAAAATAATTTAAAAATCAGCTAAAACCTGAAGTGCCAAAAAATCAGACTCTGATCAGGGTTACTAAAGACAATTATTAAGCAGTGTTTTTGTTTTCTTCCCTGCCACCAAAACATCTTGCAAAAGCATGGGGATGTGATATTCTTATGGAAACATTACACCAAAGATATAAGGAGGAGAATTTCAGGATTAGATTTTGAGACTGTTAGAGGTGGTCAAGCCAGATGTGTTTCAGAGCCAGTGTTGGCATTAATCCCTGAAGTACTTCCAGTGGGGCATGCACATGCTGGGATACAGCTGTGGATTTAGTTGAGACATCAGCAGGAGGGTGATGTGGAGCCTTCCCTAGATGGTTGTGGATAAAGCCATTGGTGTTCTTGGGATGGGAATTGCTGCTCTGGCTGACACGTGGCTGTGTCCTGCTCAGAGGGAGAACAACCAGAACAGAACAGAAGGTCTGCAGCAGCCACTTCCAGAATTACCTACCAGGCTGGGAAGGGGGCCTCAGATGATCACCTATCCCAACCTTCTGTGGGAATGGAACCCAGATGGGAATATGCAGCAGCTTGTCCTGTTGTGCCTTGAAGAATTCCAGCCTTGTGGACTCTACCACATTCTTAGGGAAGATGTTGCTGGGAACTTAGTTCACTTGAAGTGTGTCTGAAAAATAATACACGTCTGCAGAGAATTATGAACTTAAGGCAAAATCAATTTTTGATAGGGAAAATAATGTGTTTTTTCAAATACCAATTTTTAGAGATGAAAAGTAGCAGTAAAACTTTAAAAAAATATGCTAAAACTTAAATTTCTGTGAATAACTTTATGGTTTTGAATAAGATCTCCTCTCTTGAAGAGGAGAACAGGTATATCAAGCATTTTAGTAGTCAGTAGTAATTGATATTTTTCTGCTTACAGCTCCTGTGCAGCCACTGGAAATGGTTCCTGTCTCTTTAGGATTACTTTTCAAATATATGAGGATATGATATAATATGATAACATAGTATCACACTGTAGTGGTGGAATTCTGCAATGTGTGTTTTACAGACATCTGTAAGTGTCACCCTTCCTCGTGCCATGTAGGCTTTGGAAAGCTGGGATATTCTGGACCTTCAGAGCTTTTCATCATTCTGTATTTTAGGGTATGAATTGCTGTGGCACAGAATTTTCAGGATAACCTTCAACCACCTCCCCAACTCTCCCAATTTCTACTCAGGCTGAGTAGTATTTTTGGGAAAGGAAGGAGTAAGAGGATATGGAGTTTCAGCAGGGACACTAACAAGTATAGCCACTCTCTCTATATATATCCATCACACTGGGATGACTCAAGCTGGCCTTCAGTTAGGAAGCAGGCTCTGATACTGCTGGGAATTTAGCACAAGGACATTCAGTAACTGAAGAGAGGTGTCAGAATTTCCATACGTAAGGATGGAACTCTGGGGTTTTAGGAGGCCTGCTCTTCATAAATAACTGAATTTGGTACTGAATATTTATGTGCCTTGGATCAGATTTTCAAAGGAGATTATCTGATTTCCATTAGTGTTGGAGACCAGTTTTTTACCAGTTTTTTTTTTATTAAAATGGGCTGTATAGGACAGAGTTTCTTTTGCCGAATCTTGGTTTTGTTTCTGTGTGTGTCTGAATGAAAATTTAGATTTTTTTTTTTTTTTTTTTTTTTTTTTTTTTTTTTTTTTTTTTTGTCTATTTCTAAGATTTTTCTTAGAAATAAAAGCAGGTTTTCTGGCTCTTCTGTAAATAAGAAAGAGTCCCATGGTTCATCTTCTGGCTGGGAGGTGTGGCTTTGGAGC
This sequence comes from Phylloscopus collybita, assembly GCA_027886175.1. Taxonomy (NCBI): domain Eukaryota; kingdom Metazoa; phylum Chordata; class Aves; order Passeriformes; family Phylloscopidae; genus Phylloscopus; species Phylloscopus collybita. The sequence continues at coordinate 6,682,811 of JAJNNQ010000016.1, forward strand.
ACGTGAGAGTAGCAGGAACACGGATGTGAGGGGTGATGATTAACAAAGGTGTGACAAGGCTGCAATTAATACAGCTTACTCTTTTGTTCCCTTCTCTAGGAAGCTGCTGGAAGAATGCTGTGACCCTGGGCAGCTCTTTGCTATGACAAAGACGAATTCCCCCATGGGAAAGAACCTCTGGTTTGACGGGGAATTTTTATATTCTGTCACAATTGACAATGCAACTTACTCTCTCTTCCCACAGGTTAGTAACCATGTTTTACTTTCGTTTTAAGTATTAAAATACTAAATGGTGGCATGATACAAATGAGCATAAATAGGCTGAAGGATCATCAGGAAATTTTATCTTCATTTCTCAGTACCAAACAGCATCTGCTTTTTTACTTCCACATTCTGAAAAATTTGGTTGTATGAATGTTAATACTTCCCTGGCTGCTTTTTGGGATGTACACAAGGGATGAAATTGGGTCACCTGTCTTGATTTTTAAAATGTTTAGTTCTGGCTGTTTGAAGAGGGTGATTCCTGCATTTCAATCAGGGATTGCAGTCATTGTGAGCCCCATCCCTCACCTACAACTGCTTCAGTTCAGATCTCTGTGGCCAAGATGGGACAGTGAAGCTGTCCCAAGTTACTTCCCAAGGTTAAGGAAGTTCATTGATGGCAAAAAACATGAGCCCAGTAAGAGATGCCAGCAGCTTGGCTTTCTTGATTCTTGCTGTGTTTTTGCATGTTACAAGTGGTTGGTTATTGATGTTTGTCAAAGGTGCTTTGGGTTAAGTGCAGGGTTTTTCAGAGCTGGCAATTTGTAATACTGGTCTAGGCTGCTTCTTGTAGTTTTAATTAATACAGCAACTGGTACTAAACAGTCAGTTTGTTACACTGAATTTTGTATGTTGAATACAAATACTTTATGTGTCTGCACACTTAAAGCTGAACTTCTGGCTTTATTAACTGATTTACCTGCTACTTTAATCTGTCAAATTCAAGATACAGGGGTTTATTCAGCCTCCCAGTGTTGAGTCATTCACACAGGGCTTCTCATTTGCTGCTGTTCCAGTTAAATGTGTAGCAGAGTTCTTACTTGTTAACTTCATCCTGCAAATAAAATATCAAAGACGTTTTAGAGGGTTTTTTAAAGTAGTTTTTAGATCTCAAAAACAGAGTTACTACTTTGAATGAGTTTCTTTTAATGGAGGAGGATTGAGGGGAAAGCTGCAGTGTGGGGCAGAGAAGATGCGAGCAGCCCCTGTCTGTCTCGACATGATCCAGAGGAGCTCTGGTACAGTTTGTGTCTTGTTCAGGATGCCAGGTCCTCTGTCCTGTCACTTGTCCCTGTTGCCATGAACTGGATGATGGACCTCTGCCTCCCTCAGCCTTGCTCCTAGCTTCTGTGCCCCAGCAAGCTCAGCAAACAAGCAGATGCTGAAACCTGCCTGGCAAGTGGATTTTTTTCCTGCAGTACATCTGGAAAGGGGTTTCCCAGCTGGACTGAACTTCTGGAGACTGATAGAAAGTTTATGATGTGTTGCAGAGCAGTGGCTGTAAGTTTTGTTAATGATGATGAGCGTGATTTGTTGCTACTGTGTTGCACTGTTTTTTGGAGAAAACCAGAATCCTTGGCAGAGCTGTGAACTTTGTACCACAAAGATACTGGCAACAGGTGCTCAGAGCGTGTTTGTACTTCCCAAGGTTTCAGGAAAGCCCCAGCTGGGCTGGCAGAGGGAGGTCACTGTTTTGTGATGGATTTGGGATTTCAGATTTGGTTTTTTTCTTTGAATTAAAACCTAGCCCTCTGCTTGGCCAGCCTGGTGTCCTACCTCCTCTCACAGCAAAGAGCAGCGTGCTGGATGGGCTCCTTCACAGAGGTTAGAGAGAAATCACAGTCTTTGCAACTCCACTGGTTCCCAGGATCCTAAGATACATCCTTAAAGTTCATCAGTTGGCCAGATCAAGAGTAAAGGTCTGGGAGGTCCTGGAGAGAGGAACTCCTGGGGGGACAGCCTGGGGTAAGCAGCTGGGACTTCAGTGTCCTGAGGCTTGTCAGGCAGGCTGCAGAGGGGGTGGCTAGGTGCTGCTCTAGGGTTGGTGATGGAAAAGGGGAATTTTCATCGTGTTCCAGCCCTGGAATGTTGCAACCCAGGAATGCTGTCCCTTGAATGAGATGATGGGCAGCTGGTTTCTGACTAGTGCTACTCACTGCTGCTCCTTCTTTCCTTGCAAGTACCACTGCCTCTAATTTGATGTGTTATTCCTGTGCATTTTGCCCTGAGGAATTTTGTAGGCCTTTATCAGACAAAATCCTGCTAGGCTTAAAAGCTAAGGAGGATTTACTTGCAGTAAATTTTTAAATGCATTTTTCTACTTCTCTCTTTGTTTCAAGGGAAGTACTTGCCTAATTTTTTCAGGCTTCTGCTTTGAAGAATGGTGTCTGTTATTAGCTTGTTTGCAAGCAATTTTCCTGAAGATGAATATTCCTTTCAAAAGTATCCAGAAGCCTAAAACAACTCACAAAATATTCTGAAATGCCATGGGGATGTAACAGGAATGTAAAGGGCCACAACTATGTTGATACAATAAAAAAAATAAAATTCCTCTGGAGTAAATAAAAATTACTCCATCCACATTTCTGGGCTTGAGCAATTTGGTGATTGCAGAAGATTTCTCAGTCCTAAACCAGTGACTACCTTATAGGATAATGTAACCCAAAGCTAAATAGGGAACTTGCTGTATTTTGTGTTATACAAAAATAAATATGTCCAAAATTAACATGTAAAATGTTACTTAATTCTGAATGCAAGCAATACAAAATAGAATAGTTTTTCTTCTGAGCAGTCTGGAGATAAAATTCTTACAGCTGGGTCAACATTTTCTGACAGAGTGCTTTTCCACTAAAAATGCTATGTCATGAAAATATAAATTTAGTACCAGTTCATTAGTTTTTCAATATTTCTTTGAAGTGAAAAGGTTAGAAGGTTTTGGTGGTATCATGGTGTTTCATTTTAACTTTTTTTTTTTAAATGTAATACTTCAGTTGTTGGGTTTTCTTTTTATCAGCTCTGTTGCTGCCTCTTTTTTTCCTCAGACTTTGAGTGATTATATTACTCCTTTTTATTTTTTCAAGTTTTTGACCCACCAAGGGAGAAATCTGAAGAAGAGAAAAAGCTTTTATGTGGAAATAGTCATTCAGTGCTCCCTTTCAGTTTATGAGGACAAAATTTGATGTTGCAGAGTTTTGCATGAACCAGTAATTCCAGATGCTGGAAGTAGCTCCTCTTAGTCTATCCCTCTGTGTCATTTTACCCCTTGATTTTGAGAACTAAAATTTCTGGAAGCAGAAATGAGATATTGCACTGACTGCACCATCTTTCCCCTCCAGTGGAGAAACTGGTCAATACTCAGCAGTCAGGAGAAGCCAGGCTGGCCCCTGAAGGTTGTGGGTAACTTGTAAATGTCTCTTGTGACCATTGTGGACTGTTGGAACCCTGGGCACTGAGAATTTTAGACTTTGTGCTGACAGGCACTGACCCCCAAGCAAACCCTGCATTTGACCTGAGGCCTTGGAGAAGGCTCCCAAAATTGAGTGATAGCACTGGGATTGTGGGTGTGTGGTTTGAATAGAAGTGTGTGATATCACAGGGTGGAAAACTTAGAGTTTAAGGTTTCAGTATATAGTACTATATAAATAAAACAAGATGGAGGTTTTAGGGTGGAGGCTGAGTCCTTCTTTTTCACCTTCTTCTCCACGGGTCTGGGTGGTGTTTTGTCATTGGGTAGAAAAGTCGGCATTGCAGGGCATGGGTGGTTGGTTATTGGGTTAAAAGTAAAAATAATTTAGGTGTCATTTCTTAACTGGACTGTTTATCCATTAAAGGCCTTGTAGAGAGACAGGGCTCCATTTTTAGTTTGTTAGCTAGAAGTGTGGTAGAACTCATGGCTTGTGAGACTGTAATGTAGATAAGAATTAATAAACATCTGAGTCCGAACATGAAGTACCATCTCGAGTATTTAATCCTGACTCTGGCAAAGAGAAGATAAAATGCATCACTGGACCTTTATGAATCAGAGCACAGAGCTGTGTGTTGGTGAGTGTCCAGCACTGCTGTCCCTGGTGGACAGAGGCAGCACTTCCCACAGTCTGGAAGTTCAGCCCTCGGCTCTGGTCCTGCACTCCTGCACTGAGGCACGAGGGAAGGCAGGACTGGCATTCCCACCCTTCACCACCTGACTGGAATGGGAGAAACCAGCCTTCCATATATTCCTGCAGGTATTTTTAGCTGCTCTGAGTAAGCAGGATGCGACCACGTGAGTAGCCAGGATGTAACTCAAAACCACGTGAAACAAATGTGAACTAACACTCATCCTCTTTGGAGTTAGAGAATGCATCAAGCCCCAGTTTCAAATGGTTTCTTAAAACAATTTTTCACTCCTTGCTGTCTTTTTCCTCCTCAGAGTTTCAAAAACAAATTTCAGACTGTCTTTAACATTAGAAAGGAAAAAAACTCTCACTCCAATAGTTAGTTTTTTGTGCAAATACCTGATTTTTGGTGCTTGTTGGCAAAAGCCTATAGAAAGGAAGAACTGAGCTGATTTTCTGAGGTCACCTTTCTCCATTCCCCAAGAGGTTAAAAACCCCAGTTAAATCCAGTGTAACTTTTCACTCTGCCATGCATTGTTTTGGAGGGTAGAGGAGTGATTACATTCCAAAAGGTATTTCAAATATTTAACTTTTTAATCTGGCAAAATAAAACTATTAATTGAAAAAAAAAAATTCTAGTTTCATTGTATTTCATTTGAAGTCGTTAGACACTTTTGGTACCAGTAAATTATTTTAAATTACTAAAATATGATTTCTCAGCTGCTCAAATCCCTTGGAAAGTTGCACTTGCAGAAGCTGTCAGTTACAAGACTGGCTACTTGCACTGAGCTTTTTATGACTAATCATCACAAATGGTGTTGGAGAAATCCAAAGGAAATAGTTACCAGCCACCAAAAAAAAATTGGGAAATGTAGCATCTGTTTCTGGGTACTTTGTGGTTAGGAGAAAGGTGATATTTTCCAAATCACACATACAATATAAATATTTGTTTAAAGTTTAAATTCTCACCATGAATATAAAGGCAGAGAAGAAGTTGCTCCAACTGTAAATGTAAAATGGAGACATTCTCTGACATTTTCTGGGTTTTCTGAATGATGTATTGGGTAACAGTGGATTATTTGGTGATGGTGCTATGAGATTTGTGCTTTTCATTCAGGGTACCTCTTAAATTTTGGGAGCTTATTTGCTTTTTGTTGGCTGTTCACAACATCTTTCATTTAGCCAGAGATTTAGTGTCGTCCTGCTGGTGCTGTTTCAGAGCACATTCCCTGCTCTTACAGTTACAGCCTGCAGCAAATAGAATAATTTGCAATTATTTCAGGAAAAAAAAATATCAGGTTGGGAAAGGGAGTTTGGTGCAGAGTCTGCAGGCTTTTTCCCTTTTTGCATGCTGAGAATAAGAGGAAAAACATACTGAGGAAGGAAATGGCACTTTGGTTCTAGCAAAAGGTGAGGTGTAGGAGCAGCAGGTTCTGGGAAAGGTTAGATGGGAGCCAGCTGCTGTGCAGACCCAGGGTGGAATGTGAAGCTAGAGCTGTGTAAAGAAAGTCAACCCCTTTAGGAGGAAAATGTTTCCTTCCTTAGGGCAGACACACTTTGGTTGGACTGATTTTAGACCCAGGTGATCCAAAAATTGTGTGTAAAATGGGAAACCACCTGAAGCAGTGTGGGCTAGGGTCTGATGGATGGGCTGCAGTGTTGCCAGGAGGCAGGGATTACTGCCCTTGCTGTTGGTTTTGGATGTGCTCTGTTAATTTTTTGCTAGCAGTGTACTCTGTTCTAAGTAATGCTCTGCAATCAATAACTGCTTGGAGAAATACAGTGAAATATTGGCTGTCATTTGTGATATTTTTTCTTGATGTCTTCGATATGGATGTAAATTATAGGTCTGCAGACATTCCATTAAGCAGCTTTTATTTCTATTTCCATTAATTCTGCTCTCTAAACAGTACCTCCTTATCTGCCTTTGAGTTGTATTTAGTTAGGATTTGGGGAAATTTCTTGATGCTTTCCGTTTTGGTCTTTTTTTTTTTTTTCCCCTTAATTTTTTCCTGTTCCCTATGCCTACTTTAATATGCAAACTCTGTTCTTGATTGGGGCTACCTAAATTGACTCAAAATGAAAATGTGATAAACATTAGTTATTGAAAATATGTATTAGTTATATGAAAACATTGTATAGCAAAAAGTGAAGAGATATTTAAATATCGTGAAATGAAAGTTGTGTTTTGGGAAAACAACTAATATATTTTTTTATTATTCAAGCAGTTGTATTATACAGTGCTTTTCATAAACTGGGAGATGAAACACTGTCTGTAGAGACCTGGCAAATTGTGCTCTTTTGCAGCATGAGCCTTCCCTTTGAGAGGCTACCTAGAACAGAGGCTAGACAGAGGTAAAGGAATGAAGTAGATATTTATTAGAAAGGCCTTGAAATGATACACCTTGGGCAGTACAAGAACCCAGTCAAGGCTACACCCAAGATGGATGGGTCACACATTTTCACACTTTTATAAGTTTTGGTCCATTTACATGTTAATTGTCCAATTACAGCTTCAGGTTGTGAAGTCCCATCCCCTCAGTTTGCTCTTCTCAATTTGCTGTTGTTCAAACTTTTTAGGCCTGAAGCTGCAACGGTGTCCTTGGTTCTCAGGCTGGAAAAGATTTTTTTGTCTGACTAAACTGTGAGGAGAACTTGGTAACACTTGATATGAAGCTCAGAGTTACACACTAATGCAGTACAGAATCTGGAAAATATGAAAGCTGAAACTTAAGGGATCACCTACAGTCCTGGATAATCTCTAGCCATTGGCATCAGGGTGATCAAAACAAAAATATGGTTTAATATTTAGTTAAGAGAAACCCCTACCTTTACTATGATTCTATCCTGACTAATTAAGAGCTGTTTTAATTGGATCAATTTGTGTGGCATGCTAGGAAGGCTATAAAAGAGCATCCTCTGCTCTGGCTGGTCAGGTAAGGAGGAGCCACAGTGTTCCTGAAACTGCTCCACAGAGACAAGATGCAAACATACCTGATGGTGAAAATCAAATTCAGGCTAAAACACTTGAGCTGGAACGTGTTTAGTTTGAAGTAATTAAATGAAGGATGAGCAGCATGCCCTCGTTGAAGTGAGTTGAGTCAGACCAAGGAGTTGCTCTCTGTCCCCCTGTGGATGTGGGTTTTGGTCAGCCTTGGCTTGCTGAATGTCTCCAGCCAACAGACTGTCCTGGGTGAGCCTGATTTTTGTGGATTTCATCTGCAATAATGCCAAACGGGCTTTGTCTCTGTCGGTGCAAACACATAAATAGATGCTGACCTTTCCAGATACAACAGAGAGAAAGGGAGGGGCTGGATCTGGCTGCAAAGTGTCAGTTTGGCCCGCGGGCAGAGAGAGGATGGGCTGCCCTGGCTCAGCCTTTGTCTTTCAAATCCAAAGTGACTGAGCATCCATCACTCCCTTTCCTAGGTAATACAAGAGCTCCTGTTTCTACTCATGGCCTGCACAGCTGAAATGTTCTCCCTGAAGTATCATTTTTACGTTTGTAGTTCACAACTAACTACACGTTGTTTTGTGGGATCGCAAAGTACAGAGCAAAAAGGCTGAACTCGAAGAGGAAATGGGAAGCACAAGCAAAGAGGGACAGAGGGGCCCTGGGAATTTTATGGGCTTTTTTGTCAATGTTCACCTGCTTTATAGTGCCATAAACTTGCTGGTTTAGAAGCAGGAACTATTGCAAACAAAAGAATAATTAAAGGAAGTGGGCAGAGATGAGAAGTTACAGGGACACCAGACTTGTGCTGGCTGTAAGTGACTTCAGGACATATGAGCTGCCTGGCTGGGGGTGTAAAAATAAAAATAAGGGTGGGTTCTAGTCTGCCCAATGGCAACACAGGTTTGCTTTGTTTGTTTAATTGTAGTATTTTATGTAACTGATAAGATATTAAAAAGAGATTGTTCCTCCATGCAGGGGTTTTTCTGGCAGTGAACTTCTCTATATACCAAGACTTCCACCTACAGGTGCAGTGAAACCTTCTTGAGAAAGCTTTATCCTTTATATGCTGTCCACCTGTTGGCCTTTCATTTTATTTATGATTTTTGTTATTAAAATTCATCTTGCTCAGTTTAAAGATGTTTTACTGTGTATGTGACTATATATTTGAATTATTCAGTGATCAGCACATTACATTAATTTTCTCTCTGCAGTAGTGGGCTTTTTTGGTTACATGCTTCTTAAAATAGGCTTAATATCTTATTTGAGGCTTAGGGTTGGGTCGATTTCCTACCTGGCTCTTATGACCTGGAAGAAGAATGAGTAGGAATTTATGGAATGCTACATACTTCTATTTTTTTCTGTTGTTATTTGGTTTCTTGAATGGCTCATGTAGATTTTACTGGAATATAGCAGGATACCAGATTATATTCAGAAGGTATTTATGATGTAGCAGAGATGCAGCCCCCCCCTCTTCTCCCACATATTCCTAAACACAGATGGAAGTGTGGCTTAGTGGAGTCTGCAGGCTTGGACAAAGCCAGGGAAGGTGATGCCACTGCTGAGGCTATTAGGAAGGGGTAGCAAAGCTACAAATCTTGTAGGAGGATTATACAGTGACTTTCAAGAGATCTTTTATGTCTTCTTGCTTAGAGGGGAGTGTAAGCCCAGCTGTACATGTAATGAGAGCTCTGCTGCATTACAGTTCAGAAATTGAATTAATGTAGCCAGGCATTATTGATTTAGAGTCCTTATAACCTCATGTGACTTGGAAGGGAAGGGCAGTGGTTCTCTCCTGGAGCTCCTTTTATCACCTGAACGATTCCCATGTGGCAGGCACTGGCTTCCAAGGGATATTTTGGACATAGGGAAAACAAAGCAGCAGTGGTTTTCTTCCATCAGGATGCACTGGATAAATCCTGGATGTGCAGGCTGCTTTCTCCTTCTTCATCTACAAAGCTTATACTCTTTTGGAGTTTTTAAGGAGAAATCTGGCAATTGAATCTGTGCTGCAGGTTGTGCTGGCCAGTAACTACCAACCTGAGGTGACTTTGCAATGGTGGCCAAAGGGTTATAGTCTGTAGTGGCAGGCAAAGGCAAGGAAACTTTGAAAGCTTCTTTGAAAGTACTGGTGTGAACTGAGCCAACATATGGCACCGAAAGGCCTAGTGAATTTTGACTTGTGTAATATAATTCTGAATCCCAAGTGCAGAAAGAAATATTTCTTTTCAGTGCAGAAATGGTGTCTTTTTTCTTCTTCTTCTTCTTCTTCTGTAATTTCTTTTTCAATGGCTGTCCTAGAGATTTCTACCAACCATGGGCATTTGGGGCTGGGGGCAGTTGGCAGTGCCAGTCTGGGTATGTTGTGAAGAAGAGCAGTTTTCATAAACACATACCTGGCTTTGCAGATGGTTTGAAGGAGGAATACTTGAGTCCAAGACCGTGGCTTAACCTCACTGACTTCAGTCCAGTCCATGAGCTCCAGGGAGGCTGCTGGAGGCATTTGCAGGATATTTTTCTGTAGGGTACATTATTGCCTGCACAATTCTGCACTCTTTCCTAAGTGAGCCCTTTATCTATAAGCTGAAAATTAGTTTTAAAATCCTGTGAGTTGGGTTAGTGCAGAGGTCTGAGGTTCTGCATGCCAGTTTGGTGGGTGCAGTAGAGCTGTTTTAATATTGCCTCATAGAAGCAGTCTCCAATGGCTGTATTCCCCTCAGTGTAAAACACACTGGACTAATGCCCTCTAGTTTCAGAAGATCTGGATGAAAGACACTGGATGATAATTTTTTTCTGGAGGAAATTACCCAAATTCTGTCCCAATCATTAGCTCTGAGGCATGAAATAGTTTTTTGGAGCTCCCAAGTCATGCAGATGTATTTGGGTGGTGCCTTCATTCTCTGGCGTGGCTGGAGGTTTTTAGGACAAGATCTAGATTCACAGAACAGTTTAAGCACAGGCATATTGCTCAATAGAAGGGTGCTGCTGCCTCATGCTGGTGGGGACATTTACTGAGTCAGTCAGGTCCCTGCTTTTATCCCTACATTTATCCAGGGATAAATGTACTGTGGAAGGCTGATAGACCAATTTTTCAAGTATATAACACCTCCTTATTTATGGTTTCAAGGGATGTGACCAAAGTGTTTGCAGCTTGTTAAGTCCCAATGGTTTGGGTTGGAAAGGATCCTAAAGATTGTCGAGTTCCAACCCCACTGCCATGGACAGGGACATTATCCACTAGACCAGGTTGCTCAGAGCCCCATCCTTAAATAGTTCCAGGGATGGGATATGCAGAACTTCTCTGTTTCAGTACCTCACCACCCTCATGAAAAAGGATTTTTTTTCCTAATATCCAATCTAAACCTACCCTCTGTCAGTGTGAAGACAATGCCCCTTGTCCTGTCACTCCAGGCTCTTGTCAATAGTCTCTCTCCATCCTTCCCTTCAGGCAGTGGAAGGTCACAGTTAGGTCACCCTGAAGCCTTCTCTTCTCCAAGCTGAGTAATCCCAGTTCTCCCAGCCTTTCCTCATAGCAGAGCTGCTCCATCCCTGTAATCAACCCTGGTGTTTCTCCTCTGGACTCACTCCAACAGGTCCATGTCTCCTTCAGTCAGACTAGACAAAGAGAACTCATTCACTACATAAAAACATGAACACTGCCAGGGATGGGGCATCCACAGCTTGTCTGAGTATCCTGTTCCAGCCTCTCACCATGCTCATAGTAAAGAATTTTGTTTTAACATCTAATCTAGGCCTACCATCTTTCAGGTTTTTCAGAAATATTTATCTAATAATTGTTACAGCTTCCTAATGGAAATTCCACAACTCACTATGTCCCATCTAGTAAGTTGCTGCCCCTATGAACAGAATGTATTTTCTGACATCTAACTTGAAATTCCCTCTGGCTATAAGTTCAGAGATTTTTTTTTCTTATCTTTTCCACATATGACTGCTATCAAGTCTCCGCACAGTCTTTTTCTCTAGGCTGAACAACCCCAAGTCTTTTACTCAAATAGTTGGGATTTTTTTGAGCTTCTGAATGTTTTTGCTTTTCTAATGGTCTTTCAGGAAAATAGGTGCCAATGAACTGTGTGGTGCCCTCAGAAATATATTCACAGATTTATCCTTTGAAATGGTACAGCACTTCCATACCAAACAGTCCAAAGCAGAGCTTAATGTCACCTTTCTGCTTGAACAAGCTTCTATTTAGTGTTGCTGTTTATTCTATCCACAGTGTGGATTGGTACTGTGGAGCAATGCTGCAAATTCAAGTGTTGGGACTGGGCTCAATAGGAGACAGTTTAGCTGAAAAAAAAATAATAAATGCAAAGGCTGCACAGATCTGTTCTATGATCCAGTATTATGCCAGTCAGAATGAGAAAGCCAAAGAGAAATAATTCCTGTATGAGAATGATGCTCTTTATAACAATTCCCTCAGGCACTTCATGGTCATTCGAATTCAATGTATGGTGTTATTGCACAGGTAAATCTCTGCCTGGAGACTTCTGTAGAAAATTAAAACGAGGTTTTCTTTGGGTAGAGTTTGTGGGGAAGAAATACTGCAAAATCCCTTTTCCCCCACACAGTAAACAGATAGAGATGCTGGACCACTATTCCCTTTTTCTTCACACAAAGAAAGAAAAAAAGGAAGAGGCCAGAGAGCCCCTGGCTGGTATATAAAAAAAGAACTGTGAGAAAGAAAAGAACTGTGGTGGCAAAATGGGTAACAAAGTATGTGGTAAAATAGGGGAAGTGAAGCCTGGTTATTTCTGAGTCGACAGAAGTGTTCCAGCTGACTTCAGCATGGACAGGATTTAGCCAACAGTACCCTTTTGCTGAGTGCAGTTCTGCTAAGGACTGATAATTTTGGTCTTGTGGCTTCTTGGATAACAAATAATTACTTTTTTTTTTTTTTTTTTCACCAGTTTCTCAGCCTTTATTAGCCATTGTTTTTATGTAGTGAATGAGTTCTCTTTGTGTAGTCTGACTGAAGGAGACATGGACCTGTTGGAGTGAGTCCAGAGGAGAAACACCAAGGTTGATTACAGGGATGGAGCAGCTCTGCTATGAGGCAAGGTTGGGAGAATTGGGATTACTCAGCTTGGAGAAGAGAAGGCTTTAGGGTGACCTAACTGTGACCTTCCACTGCCTGAAGGGAGCCTGAAGGGAAGGATGGAGAGAGACTATTGACAAGAGCCTGGAGTGACAGGACAAGGGGCATTGTCTTCACGCTGACAGAGGGTAGGTTTAGATTGGATATTAGGAAAAAAATCCTTTACCATGAGGGTGGTGAGGTACTGAAACAGAGAAGTTCTGCATATCCCATCCCTGGAACTATTTAAGGATGGGGCTCTGAGCAACCTGGTCTAGTGGATGATGTCCCTGTCCATGGCAGTGGGGGTGGAACTTGATGATCTTTAGGGTCCTTTCCAACCCAAACCATTCTGTGATTTGATGTTATTTTCTGCAACATTTTCTTTGAGATACGACCAGCTCTCCTACCCTGTTGAGGTGTGCACTTACACCAGATTGTTGTCACGGTGCCAAGGCAGTCCCTATGTTTTGTGACTTTCACGTTGAATATCTGTTTGAGAATAGGCCATCTGAGAGATGAGGAAGCTGTAGAGAAAACCTATGTAGTGATAATTAGCAATGTTGGTTTCTCTCTAAAGTATGATATCTGCTCCCACTGAGCACTTGTAAGGCTGAGTACTTTTCTGAAACCTGCTGTTACGTGAAGCCTACAAAATAAACAACGTATCCAAGTAGACCAGAAACTTGCGTTTTGTGCTTTCAAAGGGTCTTTGTTCCTCAGAGACAAAAAATGTAGAGGCAAAGTTAGAAGGTGTTCAGCATGGTTCCACTCCAATGTAAATTAGATCCTTCCTGCTTGCTTCGTTATTAGCATTTTGATCCTGCAAGGAACTCCTCTTTCACAGCAATTAGCTATGCAAGATATAATACCTGGTTTTATTCTTTTAAATATCAGCTTTTGGACCTTCTTTCCATTTCTCCTGTACCCTGAAGTTTGATATGCCAGTTACCTCCATGCAATATTACTCTTGCTAACCATATCAACTTGATTTTCACACTCATTTGGTTTGTAAAATGCATGGTAATAACTGCATCCCTGCTGCATTTTCTCTTTTCTTTCCCCTTCCTGTGAGTACTGCTGGCTCTCTGCTTCATGGAACACTGCACTTGATTCTCTCTGCTGGCTCTAGTTGAGAGTAATATTTGCCCAGGGTAAGGTGACCTGAAAGGCCAACTTGACCTGGCAGGGACTTTAATGTGATGGCTGGTACCTGCTCTGGGTTGGTGGTTCTGAGGGGAGCTGCAGTGAAGGGGATCTGCTGTAACAGCTCTGTCAAGCCATTTAGCACCCAGATATTTACAGATATGGGGAGCTTGCAGAAATGCTACCCTTTTTATTCAGCAGAGCTGCTTCTTTCATATCCCACTTTGTTTTACCTTCCCACTGATGCATTTTCATTCCTTCAGAGCATCTCCAGCTACAGAAAAGCAGGTTGGGCTGTAAGTTGCCTTGCTCCTAAGTATTGTCAACAGCTTAATTGGGTTTTTGTCAGACATTTCTCAAGGGCTGATGCTCTACACAACTCTGCTACCCTTACTTCTCCATGGAGATGACAGTATACAAGACAGATCAAAATCAAACCTGATTTGCCAAGAGACCTCACAGAGGTCTTGATTTCAGAAGTTCTCATAATAGACACTTCAAATCTGTAACAGCAAAACTCTGGCCTGTCAGCTGGGATGGGATCTTTCCACGCCTGAGCTGAACTTTGAGCTGGTGTCTGACTGAGAGGGGGGAAAATTGTAAAACAACAGTAAATACACCTTTTGTATACACAAACAGCAACAGATATTTTGGTAATACAGAAGTAAGGTGAACTAGCACGTACATTCTACTAAAGGTGTATTTGTGGTTAATTCTGTTACAGGTAAGAGGGTGAGAGGAGTATTTTTTCAAAACTCTCTCATTCCAGTGTACTTTTGTGCTGGTTTTTGTCAAAGACATCTGCTACCCACAGTATCCCTTTAGATCATGTCCCCTTCTCTGATGGAGAATGATGACAGCTCCCTGGTCTGCTGCTTCAGTTCTTTATCCTTCTTTTCTCACCACATTTTTGTCTCTGTGTTCCCTCCTAGGCAGCCCCCAGGCCTCCCCACCTACTGCTGCTGTTCTTCAATCTTTGTTAGCATCTCTTTTTAGCTGGCCTTTTAATCACAGTTGGGGGATCAATTGGCTCCCCACTAATGCTTTCTGGGCTGCTGTCGTGCTGTGTGGAGTCCATGCAGCTTAGCACAGACCTCAGAGGCAGAGAGTCATTGCAGGGGTGCAGGCAAGGAGCACCGATCCCCTTTTGCACCGGTGTCCCACAGTGTAACGCTTCTGGCATCTCTGCTGTGTCCTGCTGTGGGCATATGAATCCTGCATAAAGATGAGACAGCCCCCTTCCATGGAAGTACTACTCCATTAGTCCAGTACCAGAGTAACCTGCACACCTGGAGTGAAATTCAAAAATGTTCTAGAAAAGAACACGTTTTCATGGTCAGTTTTTTAACTGTAAAGTGATTTTCTCATCATTGGTGTCAAGTAGGAGCTGCAGTTTCTTTGCTGCTGCCTATTCTTTTGTTGTCTAGATGGCTTTTTTCTCCCTGTAGTAACACTGTGTAATAATGTCCTTATGTTACTCTGATAGCTTTGTTGTGGCTTTGAAGGTATAGGAACACAGATAAACCTTGTCAGGAGAGGCAGTGTTTTTTTATAAAAGCAAGGGATGCTTGGCTCTTGCAGGGCATTCCTCTGAAGATCCCACAAGACAGGTTCCACTTCTCTTCTGTGGTTGAGGTAGCAGTTACTTGAGGGCTTAGAATCTGAGTTTGCTTGCTCAGCAGGTTCACTGGTGACACAGAACTGGGAGGAGTGGCCGATCTCGAGCCCTTCAGAAGGACCTTGACAGGCTGGAGGGGTGGGCAGAGAACACCTGTCTAAAATTCAGCAGAGGCAAATGCAGGGTGATGCACCTGGGGAGGAGCAACCTCAGCACCAGCACAGGCTGAGGGCTGAGCTACTGGAAAAGCAGAGAAGGACCTAGGGGTCCTGGTGGACAACCATGAGCCAGCAGTGCCCTGGAGGACAAGAAAGCCAGTGGTGTCCTGGGATGCATTGGGAAGAGCAGTGCCAGCAGGTCAGGGAGCTGATGCTGCCCCTCTGCTCAGCCCTGGTGAGGAACACCTGGAGTGCTGTGTCCAGTTCTGGGCTCCTCTGGACAGGAGAGGCCTGGAGCTTCTGCAGGGCAACAAAGATGATTTAGGGACTGGAGCATCTCTCTGATGAGGGAAGGCTGAGGGAGCTGGAGCTGTCCAGCCTTGAGAGGAGACACTAAGAGGGGTCCTCATCCCTGTGTGTCTGCAGGGAGGGCTCAGAGCAGGGCCCAGGCTCTGCTCTGTGGGGCACAGCAATGGGAAGAGGAATGGGCAGGAACTGATGCCCAGGAAGTTCTGCCAGACTATAAGGAAGAACTTCTCTGTGCAGTGACTGAGCCCTGAACAGGTTGTCCAGAGAGGGCGTGGAGTCTCCCTCACCAGTGATCTCCCAGAACCATCAGGACACAATGCAGGGCCATGAGCTCTGGCATGGTCCTGCTTGAGCAGGGAGGTGGGACCAGCTGAGCCACTGTGGGCTGTCCTTACTTCAGCCAGGCTGTGAATCTGTAACCTAGAGCAGAACTCCAGTGGAATGAAGTTCTGTGAAATGTGTTTGGTTTGCCATATCTGAAGGAAAAAGTGCACTATTCTTTGAGGTTTTAAATGCCTGTCTGAGTTTTTGGTACATTCTGTATTTGTGTGATCTAAGCCACAGCTGCTCCTAGTCTTAGCCAGTAAAATTTAGTGTTGGAAGAGGACCTCAGGTGGTAAAGAGTGCGGTGGAGTCAGTACCCCTGGAGGTGTTCAAGAAACAACTGGATGTGGCACTCAGTGCCCTGGCTTGACAAGCTGGTGGTGGCCCAAAGCTTGCACTTGATGACCTTGGAGGTCTTTTCCATCCTAAACGATTCTGTGATTATGTTTTTCCTTTGCTCCCTCCATTTGTTCCTGTGTGCTGTTTGGATCATTTCAGATCACAAAAATACCCTGAAAAAATCCATTCTCAATTAGCATGTTATGATGATATTTGTCTGTGGAATTTCCAAGTTAGTTTGATATTTTTTTTAATGCTCTATAGATCAGGGTTTTGGAAACCATATACAATTATTTTGTTAAATATCTCATTAGCGGGTCAGGTGCGGTTCATTTTTGAAATCTCCTTAAAACTTGAGTAAATATGGAAAACAAAGTTGTTCAGGACTCCTGATTTGACAGCAATCCAAGTCAATTACTTCATAGTAAATTTCCCTGTAAATTTTAAGAAGTTTCTTCCATCTCCTGGCAAATATGTTGTACTTTCAAAGAGGCTAAATACAGTACAGCTTGCAAAAATGTGAAAGGTATGCATTTGGCTTTGATGAGTAGCCTTTCCACCAGAATTCATGGTCTTTCAAAAAGCATTTTCTCTGAAATTATGCTTTCAGAGTCTTTTTCCTTTCACTAACATAGGCCTAACTACCACTTACTGGCAGTGCACTCCAAATTCCTATCAGAAAGAGTAAATTTCAAAACCACAGGTTTTACTTTAAAAGTTGTCTTTTGATTGCCACGTCTTTATGTTTTGCCTTCAGTGGATGTCTAGCTACTTATTCAAGGGATAAAAAAGCTGTCTCTGCAAAAATGATGAGCTGAATGAAAATTATTTTTTACTTTGCTGGTGTGTTAAGAGCAATTTACGCTGTACTTTGATATTCTTCCCACTCTTTTGGGACTTGCAGTAGTTTCACTTGGATGGAGGAGAGAAACTTTCATTTGAGGGAAGGAAGAGAAAATAAAGCAGATGCAGTAGAGGCAGTGTTGCAGCCTGTAAGTTCTCTGGGGTTTGGAATTCTGTGCTTAGAGTGCCATGGAAAGACTGCTGGGAGATCAGATCCCAAGCCAAATCCTGGAAACCCATGAACAATCAAAACAGAAATTAAACATACCACACGTCCTGATTGCAATCAGAATACTGAGACATGCTAGCCTAAACTATTCTGAATTTAAAATTCATACATGGAATATCTCATGTTTAAAATTCACTGTAGAAATTACAGATTTTTATGGAGAAAACAGTTTTATTTTCTATCCTTACAGCTGCCTTGGCTGTTAATTGAATGACTGAGCTTTACTCTTGTGCTTTAGGTTCTTTAAGGCACCACTGTGGCTGTGAAAATGGATATAAATTACAACAGTGTCTAGAGAAAATGAATTCAGGGTTGTTCAATCAGCTGTGTAGGCTATTACCTCATCTGCTGGGTCAGCACTGAGCACTTGCTCTTCTCATATACTTATTACAAAATCATGGCAGTGTTTTTTTCATTCATGTATGGAGTTTGTTGTTTTCTCTGTTCATTGCTTATTCCCAGATGTTATGGTCTCTAATAGCATTTTTGTTGCTGTAGTCTCTCTTTGTAGAGGTATGTGTGTGATACATAAAAATTTACAATTACATCATTCAGCTCTTTGGAAGTAACTGAAAATATTCGATCTACCAAGGAAATCTCTGTTGGAAACTCTCATGTTAGGGTTTGATATTTCTTCATAGGTACACATGCTTCATGTTAGGAATTACAGGGGGAGTTTTATCTGATTACAGTGTGAAATTTTGCCTTAGAGGTCTGTCCTTCATGGCAACCTGTTCTGTCACAGGCAGACAGACAAAACAAAAAGCCCCTTTTTTTTCTCTGTCTGCCTGTGTGCCTTGGAATACATTGTTGTGTGTGGCAGCTGGGAGGAAGGGAGAAATGCTGAGTGCTGGCTGCCTGAAATCTTTCATCCTCCTATGCAAGGCTCTTGGAAATTGGATTGTTTCACCTTTTACTCACCCAATATAAGAAACTGTGTGGAGCTATTCACTGGACCACTCCCTGGGATGAGTGGCATTCACAGTACCTGAGGCTTGAGAGGCCTGAGGGGATGCTTAATCTCTACCCCTGGCTGACCTGAC